>OY743114.1:17520000-20020000 GCA_963555685.1 Acrobasis consociella
ACTATCCATCGTTTTTAGCTGTTCGATTAATTGTACAAAAATTCCATCATTAAACAATACTAGTAATTTCAAAATACCACATGTTTTAGAACAATGGGATAGCTGTAAAAGGTAATGAATCTCAATATTTAGGTGTAATTGACGTCATTGCGAAATCGAATACACCACAGGCATAATACAAATAGACAGCATGAGTTTCAGAACTGTACAAGAAGCGATATATTTTTTTCTTCTATATCAGCCTGTTAGACGACCTCTGTGGCCCTGAGTGGTCATGATGCCACGCTGTCACACCGGTGGTCCTGGATTCGATCCCCGGTCAGGTAAAATGAAAAATGATCTTTTTCAGATTTACTTGGGTATTTGTTATAATTACAGTATCGTTGAGTTAGTATCCCATAACACAACTCTCGAACTTACCTTGGGGTAAGCTCATGTGTCATATGATTTATTAGCCTATAACAGTATACTGCTGGCCTAAAGGTTTATCCCAATAAAGGGATGATTTGCCCATCAACACCACATAGACCAGCAGACAGGTTGTTGATCGGAGAAGATAGTATAAAATCAGACCATGGAGAAGGATTCGCATTTATTTCCTACTAAAAATAAGCGGCCAAGTGCGAGTCGGACTCGCCCATGAAGGGTTCCGAAATAACATAATATAAAAATCTTGTAGTATGTTTTTTTTTAATTTTTATATTTGAGTTGATTGAATGAAACGTAAATTGCCGTTTATGATTTATGACGTACCTATTAAATAAAAACTACTAACTAGATCTCGTTCAGACCAATTTTGGCTGGTAGTTTTCATGGTAATGAACATCATATATTTTTTTTAGTTTTATCATTCTCTTATTTTAGAAGTTACAGGGGGGGGGGACACACTTTTTTCCACTTTGGAAGTGTCTCTCGCGCAAATTATTCGGTTTAGAAAAAAATGATATTAGAAACCTCAATATCATTTTTGAAGACCTATCCATAAATACCCCACACGTATGGGTTTGATGAAAAATAAATTTTTGAGTTTCAGTTCTAAGTATGGAGAACGCCCAAAATTTACTGTTTTTTTTCTATTTTTGTGTCAAAACCTTAATGCGGTTCACATAATACATCTACTTACCAAGTTTCAATAATGTAGATCTTATAGTTTCGGAAAAAAGTGGCTGTGACATACGGACGGACAGACAGACAGACATGACGAATCTACAAGGGTTCAGTTTTTGCCATTTGGCTACGGAACCCTAAAAAAGCAATTCTTAGTGGCGATAAATAGAATTCCAAGTCCTGATCAAATACGTTTAATAGATAGCTGATTTATTTATGCTGCAGTATTTCAGAGGAAAGCCGTGTCCTTAGTTCTGTACAAAACTTACGCTTATCTTACTTTTAGAGCGAAAGTAGGAGTAAAATTCTCTGAAACCTTACTTTTAAAGCTTTAAGTAGGAGAAAAAATAATTTAAACCGTACCGCGCCGCTTTTATCAAGCCTTTCAGTTTTGACATATGTGCTATCTATTCATCTAGTATATCTGTGCTCGGTTCTTCAGAAAACGACCCAGTGACATAGTTTACTCGTGAATTTCATTGTCCGGCACCGGCGCCAGCGCTCGCACCTGAACAAATTGGTTACCGTGCTTTGTGGCTGCCTATGACGCAAGTGTGCTCAGGTTGTCTTTTATGCTTACGAAGGTTTCAGCATTATTTCACTCACATTGCTTATTTAGCCGATGATGTTTACTTAAATATATATTATATGTGTCATGTATTCATCTAGTATTGTGATCGATTCTTCAGAAAACGACCTAGTGACATAGTTTAATCGTGAATTTAATTGTCCGGTAACGGCGCTAGCGTTCGCACCTGAATAAATTGGTTACTGTGCGTTGGCTGCTTATGACGCAAGTGTGCTTAAGTTTGTTTTTAAGCTTACGAACATAGATTTAAGAAAATTCTATGTCTATGCTTACAAAAGTTTCAGGACGATTCGCAACGATGTGATGCTATTAATTATTGCTGTGTCCTGACGCATGTTTTATAGTTTCTACTCTGACAACATATTGGTTAACATGCTAGTCCCTCACTCAGAGGTTCAGGGTTTGATCCTTAACCAAGGCAAGTTAGAAAATGGTTTGTCAAGTTGTCCTGGGTCTTGGGTATTTATGTATAATGTATGTATTTATTATAAAATATAGTATCGTTGAGTTAGTGTCCCATAAAACAAGTCTCGAACTTACTTTGGTGCTAGTTCAGTAAGTGTAATTTGTCCCTATATATTTTAAATATTTATTTATATTACTTTTACTCAAAAGGCTGGCTGCTTTTGAGACGATTAAAAGGGTCGGAATGTAAAGACATTTTTCAGTTATCAAACACACAAGTGTTGATAAAAAAGTCTTATATCAATTATAACGTATCATACAAAGAATAGATAAACTGGATAAACCTATCACTCATATATGTATAAGTACGAGTATATATCATAGATATATGTATACAATGCCAACGACTTATCATTAGATATGTCGAAATTATATTCCAAAGATACTAATTAAAACTAAGACTCAATTATATTTATTTAATCCAAGAGCAATATCAGATCGGGCAGTTAAGCTGCCTGCAGCCGATACTGACAGAGTGATAACACGTTTAGGGGGTCTGATAAGAGGACTGTCAAGGAGATTACGTAATCATCACGTCATATCACGTGACTGTTGAGTATGGAACAGAAAATTTGAAGAATTCATACTTATATATAAAGCTGAAGAGTTTGTTTGTTTGTTTGTTTGTTTGAACGCGCTAATCTCAGAAACCACTGGTCCGATTTGAAAAATTCTTTCGGTATTAGATAGGTCGTTTATCGAGGAAGGCTATAGGCTATATTGCATCACGCCCGCGACTTCACTCGCGTGGTTAACGCGGGCGAAGGCGCGCGCTGCCTTTAGTTTTTGATAAACCTAGATTATTAAATTAGTGCCACTTCTAGAACACAGATAAGGCTACTTCACTAGACGCCGCCGGCTACTAGCGGCCTCAATTATCGGCACCTTATCTGATACTAAATTATCCCATCGATAGACCGAAGGACATTAAAATAGATTATCTTCGAATTATCTTACACTATGATCCTAGTAACAAGGATTTGTTGTACGAGTTAGATAATATTAATCTGTTTCAAATAATTTATGAAGACCTTTTGTTCTATGGAAGTAGATACATTTTAGAGCAAGTTCAGTTTATGACAGTGATTATATTCATCACGAGAACAGCTTCTTGTTTATTATAAAATTAAGAAGTTTATTTGCCAGGCAATTTAAATAACCCCCGCGACACCATCTAGTCATGAGTGGCGGAACTATATCAGTAGAGCCATTTATTATTTGCCAGGTAACTAAAAAAAACCTGACAATAACTTTAAAACGGCCGCATATCGTTGAACTAATATGTTTCCTGCCTGGTACAATATTTTCCCAGTACTCAAAGAGTAGACGAAATAAATCTGAACTATCCTATAATCAGCTGGTTAGATCACCAGCTACACCATAGCATACACTAACGTTCATCATCATCCTCACGTTTTTCCGGTTGCATCCGTAGCGGTAACGCTTCAGAGGGCGGGGTCGGCTACCTAACTTTTGACGAGGTTACCGGTTTTGACAAAGAACTACTGCCGTCAGGGGAGTTACTCCAAAAGCGGAACGCAAGACGGATGTAACTGCGTGTCCGCATTTCTATGTCAAGCAACATTGAGCAATAACGTACGACGATAAAGTCTAATTTAGTTTGACATAAAAATAGGACGTCACTATCGGCCGATTATAGTATTTTTTATGGAGTAACCCCCGTGAGCTCTTGTCACCTTTAGTCTTGTCTTGTGTGTGTAGTTTTTTTTAAGAAATAATACATTTTAAGATACTAACCATTGCTGCAAGTGGTAGAAAACGGGGCGTCGGTTTCTCGAGATTCTTTAGTACCTGAAAAAAATGAAAAAAACAAATAAGTACCTCCTAAGTAAAATCAAAATTGACCAAGAATTGTACTAACATACATCTCTCATCAATTCGCTTTCAAAACGATACTTCTAGGGTTCCGTACTCAAAGGGTAAAAACGGGACCCTATTACTAAGACTCCGCTGACCGTCCATCAGCTGTATCTCATCAACCGTGATAGCTAGACGTTGAAATTTTGACAGATGACGTATTTCTGTTGCCGCCATAGCAACAAATACTAAAAACAGAAAAAAAAAATTGACGGGGGCGCTCACACAACCAACGTGATTTCTTAAAGATAATCATGGTACGAGAGAGTTCCTACTGGCACTTGGCCGGTTATTTCATACGAGTACTATTGACCGAGTAAGCGAAGTGACTCCATTTCAGCTTCGGCAAACATTCTTTCGTGTGTCCGTAGAGTCCTTAAGTGCACAATTCCGCCTGTTCTAGCCTACAGGTTGCATTTATAAGTTTCGAAAATTAAATCGTATTTTAAAGTATTTCAAATTTTTCAAAATGACGGAAATATTTAAAAAAATTAAGTCTTATTCTCTCGGGAAGTTTTTAATTAAATACTAAGCAGGTATTATTATATTTAGCAAACGGGTTACTCACGTATAGAGTCAGCTACTGCCGACATGTTTCGACCTCATCCGGAGGTCTTCATCAGGGCGAATGTGACTAGAGTCAGTATAACCTAAGTAGGTATACTCGCGAGGTCTACTATATAGCTCTCAGAGGCACTGTTACTTAAATTTTACCACGGTTCTGAATGGATGGTGTGAGTGTAGCACAATGACTATGAATAACCTTATTTCAGTGCAATAAGGCCGATGTTAAGAGCCAAAGTACACCGGAATTCGGAAACAGCCACAACGGTCCTAAACAAACAGACAACAGAAACACATGCCGGTTTAATAAAAAGCCAATCCTACGAAATATTTGTATCAATATTGTGATGACGCACGTAAATCCAAGGGGACTACAATAGTATTCTCAAAGATTATAAAAACATAAAATTGTTTTATTTTATACTAGCTGTGCCCGTGGGCTTCGCTCCCCGTGGGAATTTCGGGATAAAGAGTACCCTATGTCCTTCCCCGAGTCTCAAACTATATCCATACCAAATTTAATCCAAATCGATTCAGTAGTTTAAGCGTGAAGAGGTAACAAACAAACAAACAAATATACAATCTCACTTTCGCATTTATAATATTAGTAGGATTATAGTAGGAAGTAGGATAAAGTAGGATAAGTGATAAGACACCTACATCAAAATCGGATAAGCAAAAACGCATATCCAACTCGCAAAAATCTATACTCACATTGCATGGCACCCTTGACGCACCACGCCAAAGCAGATTTCTTTAAAGAAAAATCGCACTTTTTTAAAATATGTTTTAAAATTTTTAAAACAAAACAAAAAACCACTGATTTAATTTCCTTTCAGGAGTTTTTTCCATATCTCTAAAGTTCTTTACCAATAAAAAAATAATCATCAGAATCGGTTCACAAGCGGCGAAGACATCGCGTAAAATAATGTTCCAAATTCTTAACCTCCTCTTTTTTTCAGTCGGTTAAAAAACCTACATAGATAAAACACTTTGCTGCTATGTGGAATTCTGAGAATTAGGATCAGGACCATCAAGAAATTTATTGAAACATCAAAATTTCATTAAAACAATGAAGAGTAAAAATAACACATGAAATGATACGTGTATTAACCGACATGACATGACACGACATGCAATTTTCATGAATTAAAATCACACGCCTGCCATATGAATTTCATTTTGGAACTGTTTGTGACAAGAATAAAATAATAACGCTTGACAGAATAAATACCATATACCTACAATCTCCAGTAATCGTACAAACGCACGTAAACATTAGCAGATAGATATGCCCACATACGTACGTCAGTGCATACAAACGGCGGGAAAAAATCAATATGGCGCCGAGACCTCAAACTGCAAATATAAACTCCATTCATAAAATATATCTACAGTGCACCCACACTGCAGCACGATGCACACGACGGCACGCACACATGCGCAAACTACTACGATAGTACGATAGAGTACTATAAACGGTGTTTCATTTTCCGATCTAACTTTACAGCCTATATTGCAGCAATGGATTATGCACTTAAAAACTTAAGCAATAAAGTGCAGTTTTGAATGGTCTGGTGGATTGGTTGAAATGACAACTTTATACGGTAGACGTTAAGGTCGATTCACACGGGGTGGCGTCAGGCGTCTGAAGTCTATTTATAGAGATGCGATGTTTGCGATTAACTTGGCTGGATGCAGTTAGGTCGAGGATACACTAGGTCGTGGTTGTGACAGACATGATCGATTAACAAGTAAATGAACGGCTTTATAGAAACTCATTGAGGTTTCACGTTCCTTTAGCAGTATTCATTCTCTGAAAATATGAAGAAAGCTTTAGTGTACCCAACTCTTGCATCTTGAACTAAATGCAGCGGTTCCCGAGACAGCGTCTGTATCGATTTGACTAAGTTAGCCTTTTTGTCAATGCATGTAAAACTGCGGTATCGCGATACAAGAAATTAGTGTTGTAAGTTTAGGGATTCATAATACGATGAATCCTTGGTGTACCCAACCCTTGAAGCTGTAACTGAACGCAGGAGGTCCCGAGACAGCGTTTGTATCGATTTGACGAAGTTAGCCTGTTTGTTAGTGCATCCGAAACTGCGGTATAGCGATATAAGAACTTAGTGTGTTTACGGATTCATTATACGATGAATCCTCGGTGTACCTAACCCTTGAAGCTGTAACTAAACGCAGGAGGACCCGGGACAGCGTCTGTATCGATTTGGCGATGTTATTCTGTTGTTTGTTAGTGCACCCGAAACTGCGGCATAGCGATGTAAGAAGTTAGTGTTGTAAGTTTACGAATTCATAATACGATGAATCCCTGGTGTACCCAACTCTAAAGGTGTGACTAAACGCAGGGGGCCCTGCCTGAGACAGCGTCTGTATCGATTTGACGATGTTATTCTGTTGTTTGTTAGTGCACCCGAAACTGCGGCATAGCGATGTAAGAAGTTAGTGTTGTAAGTTTACGAATTCATGAACGATGAATCCCTGGTGTACCCAACTCTTAAAGCTGTGACTAAACGCAGGGGGCCCTGCCTGAGACAGCGTCTGTATCGATTTGACGATGTTATTCTGTTGTTTGTTAGTGCATCCGAAACTGCGGCATAGCGATATAAGAAGTTAGTGTTGTAAGTTTACGGATTCATAATACGATGAATCCTTGGTGTACACAACTCGTGAAGCAGTAACTAAACATGCAGGGGGCCCGAGACCGCGTGTGTATAGTTTTGACGCAGTTACCCTGTTGTTAGTTGTACATCCGAAACTGTGGTGTCGGGCGAAATAGAAAGTGGCGTCTTGAGTTTACAGATTAATTACAAATTACGACGTATCTTTGTGTACCCAAGCCTTGAAGTTAAGAGGTAAATGGAGCCGGTCCCAAAACAGCGTTTGTATCGATTTGACGCTGTTAGCCTGTTGTTTGTTAGTTAGTGCATCCGGAACTGTGGCATCGGCAGATCCTGGAAGTTACATTTGTAAGTTTACGGATTCATTATACGATGAATCCTTAGTGTACTCAACCCTAGGAGCTGTAACTAAATGCAGTTTTGACGTAGATAACTTGTTGTTGGTTGTGCATTCGAAACTGCGTTGGGCGATACTAGTTGTTTAATTCCAGTTGCAAGGGTTGGGTTCATCAAAGACGCATCCTGGTGTACCCAAGCTTTGCAGCTAGAACTAAATACAGCGGGCCCCGAGACAATTGTGGTTTGTTAGTGTATTTCAAACTGAACTATCCGATATAGACTTCTCGTACGAGCACTAACTTTAGTGTTGAAAGTTTACGGATTCATTGTACGATGATCGAGTTTGAGGTGAGGATAAAATTAGACTTTGATTCTACTACTGATTTCAGTTCAGTAACCTTTTTAGTGAAGATTCGTAACCAACTCTTGCAGCTAGAATTGTATTTAGTTCTAGCTGTAAGGGTTGGGTACACAAAAATGAGTCTTTGGATGGTGTATCCAACCCCTGCAGCTAGAACAAAATTCAGCGGGTCCTGAGACAATGACTATATCAGTTTGACGTAGTTAGCATGTTGTAGTTAGTGTATTCAAAAGTGAGTTATCCGATATAGACTTCTCGTAACTTTAGTGTTGAAAGTTTGGGGATTCATTGTACGATGATTGAGTTTGAGCTGAGGATAAAATAAGATTTTGATTTTACTCCTGATTTTAGTTCAGTAATTAATCTTTTTAGTGAAGAAGTAGTGCGGGAAGTAGTGTCATAATTGGAAACCAAAGTGGACTACTGCACCAGTTGCTGCTACCGCTTGTCGTGAACAACTGATTCGGTGCAAGTGCAAGTCACGGTGCAGTGTTAGGTGTAACTGTCTAAGAATACTATTAAAATGTACCGAATTATGACAATGTGGTGGAAAATGTTATGAAAAAATGAACTAATATAAATATTAAAATACGACTATTGATACCTTAGACCATAAGCGACAGTCAATTATTAAGTAAAGTATGTATTCTATATATTTTGAATTAAAAAACAACTTAATACTTGCAACAAATTATGTGAGACGACATAGTTGGATTAGTTCCTAGGCACCGCCGCGTGCCATTTTCGATTTTTTTTCAGATAGATGTATGACAGCTATATATAATAACGTATATATTTTTTAAAAGCTAGAGAAATATTCTTAAAGATAATATTTTTTGTTGCACAAAATACAGGATTTCTTGTAAAACAAATCAGTTAAAATAAAAAAAAATGCGATCCAATTTTAATATTTTCGTCAATATTTTCCCTTTTTTACTATTAATCTTTACATTAAATGTGAAATTGTGCTCAAAATTGAATTCCTCATGCCTGATTTATCCGAAAATGACACCACACTTGAGGTGTTAGGTAAATAGAAGCTGATATGATTTTTTTTCTGAAGCGCGGCGGCGAGTAACTTCGAATGCCCCCCCTACCTACCCCCCAGGGGGTGGGGGATGGCTACCGGGCTAAATTAGCTTAACTTTACGTATATTACATCTGTGCCAAGTGAATTCTTCCGATACCAAAATTTGCACCTTCCATACATTGGATGACACTACTTCCCGCACTAAAGTAATAAATCAGCACCAACATGTATGTAATTTTTAAGGCACCCCACCCGCCTGTTACATTTTTCTAATAAAGTTCAATAAATAAACTTTAATACAATATACACAACTATTTATCTCTTACGTGGTTAACAGAGCCTAGGTTCAAAGGGCAAGTAAGGTTCGCGAATTAATTACACTTTAGCCTATCGCCTTGACAAATCTGTATTTGATTTCAATGATTCTACAATTACATTTCGAAAGAAGTCATGCAGTTTCTTACAAAAAGTCCATTTGTGTGTGGAATTGAGGAGTCAAGAAAGTCTGAATGTTGAAAGCATCCCGAAATTGCTAACGAAAACTCTTGGTCTGTTGAAATTCCATGTCAACCTAAATAATTATTTATTTAGCTAGGTATCCGGAAGTCGCAATGACTAAACATTATTATGAGGTCCGAGGTTGTACTTTTCTAGAAATGCTACTGCGCAGGGGGAACATTAATTATTTAATACACACCTCTCCTTTAGCTCAGGTTGTTAATTCACGAGAGCCATTCGCCATTCTAGAAGTGTATATATCATATGGCTAATGTCAGTACTATTTTAAGATCCAGGTTAATCTTTTGAATACCACATTCATTAGTTAATTACTAAATAAAATTAAGTACTGTCAATACTATGTAAGTACTTTAAGTGCTTCACCTACAAATTGACAATTTAAACTCTATTTAATAACTTTGTGTACACAGTTAATTACCGACCTTTGAGGACCTAAATGCATTCAAAATTGACCATAAAAATATATTGGCCCATTTATGTTTATCTATAGTAACGTCATCATATCGTCATAAAATGTGGTTATTTCTAGAATCATTATCATACTCAGACCATATTAACCCACTGCTAGACATAGGACCCTTTTCGGCGCTTTTTTCTACGGTCCCGTACCAGACCAATGTCACTCCCCGTTTTGCTATTGAAAGAATACCTACACGCGGCAACCTCTTCAGAGTGGCAAATTAAGTACTAGCGCGCCGCTCGCTGAATAAATTTTGTATAGATACCTACCTATCACAAACCGTGTTACTAGAGTAATAAGCAGAGATCGGAATTAGGTGTGTGAAAATACCTAAAGTTTGCAGCGGGACATAATATGGAGCTGTCACAACCACTTAAGTTAAACCGGTTTTGGATTTTACCGGTTTTGTTTCGGTTTTTTTTTTTGTTTTACATGTTCCTTACCTTTGAAACACCGAACTATAAACATTTACAAGCTGCTAATACAGTTCTAAATTAATTTTTGTTTTGTACTTTTCCAGTTAAAATTCGGTTAAAAAACCGAAACTAAACCGGTAAAATCCAAAACTGGTTTAACTTAAGTTGTTGTGACAGCTCCATATTATGTCCCGCTGCAAACTTTAGGTATTTTCACACACCTAATTCCGATCTCTGGTAATAAGAATGAAATTGGCTTGCAATGGATTCCTAGGTACCTAACGGAAATGTGCTGAGTTCCGACGCGAGCTAAATTAAATCATATCGCTAACGACATTAAGTAGATATTTATTTGCTAAGTGAAACAGTACGTGAGTAATATACTTATTCTGTGCCTGTATCATTGTCATCCAATGCTTTCCAGTCAACCTCACGTGTCAGCTGACCAACGGCCTGGTGGTTCCCAACAGGTTTGTTCCCTTGTCACAGACATAAGTAATATCTTTAACTTATTTCTAGAAATTTAATCAGTAACTCTATCTTAAGCATGTAATATTTGATTTTCTTCTTTTCGAGTCAAAATTATTTCAATATATATTTTTTTTAGTCGTTTAGTTCCCATGGTTGGGCAAAAGCCTCCCCTTTTTCCAATATATGTAGTTTAAAATTACCTTTTATCAGTATGTGTCCAGTGGCCACGGCGATCCCTAGGTCAGCCTAACGCGTTGCGTTTCTGCATATTTAGCAACCCTGGGGGTTGTCGAAACTTTGGGTTGTTGATACAAAGTTGGCCTCTTAATTATCTCAGTTTTTAAGGGCATAAGCCTTACACACAAAAACAAACAATTAAAGTTGTTGTTTGTTGTGTGTGGCCAACAACAATGAAAGTGCAAACAGAGTTGAATGAATGTATTGTCGTACTGGAAGATCTCAATGATCGCTATCACATACTATTAGAACGGGAGGTCACGACAAATTTGGTAACGATAAGGGATATGGCTGACTCTGGTTTTATAGAATAAAGAGCACCTCTCTGATGCTAAATATGTCAGTCTGCCTGCGTGGAGTGGTTGCGTTACTTAGATATGGCGCCTGAAAAGTTGGTTATCGTGACCAAAAAAAAAATGATAAGGGATATGGCTGACTCTTGTTTCACAGGATTAAGAGCATCTCTCTGATGCCAAATATGTCGGTCTGCCTGCGTGAAGTGGTTGCGTTACTTAGGTATGGCGCCTGAAAAGTTGGTTATCGTGACCAAAAAAAAATTATAAGGTAAATGGCTGACTCTTGTTTCACAGGATGAAGAGCACCTCTCTGATGCTAAATATGTTGGTCTGCCTGCGTGAAGTGGTTGCGTTACTTAGATATGGCGCCTGAAAAGTTGGTTAGCGTGACCAATAAATGATAAGGGAAATGGCTGATTCTGGTTTCACACAATGAAGAGCACCTCTCTGATGCTAAATATGTCGATTTGCCTGCGTGAAGTGGTTACGTTACTTAGATAGGGCGCCTGAAAAGTTAGTTACCTGGACAAAAAAAGAAAATTATAAGGTAAATGGCTGATTCTGGTTTCACAGGATGAAGAGCACCTCTCTGATGCTAAATATGTTGGTCTGCCTGCGTGAAGTGGTTGCGTTACTTAGATATGTCGCTTGAAAAGTTGGTTATCGTAAACAAAAGAAAAAAATAATAACGTAAATAGCTGACTCTGGTGTCACAGAACAAAGAGTACCTCTCTGATACAAAATTTGTCGGTGAAGTCTTGTTTGTTTTGTCGGTCTGCCTACGTGAAGTGCTAGTGTTACTTAGGTATGGGTATGGCGCCTAAAAAGTATGTTATCGTGATAAAAAGTAAAATTATAAGGTAAATGACTGACTCTGAACGGCTGCATATCAAGCAAAATACATCTATCGTTAGTATCCGATATTATATATACATGCCGCAGTTCACAATTGTACTGACAACAGTTTTTAGTCCAGAACAGCACAAAAATAATTACAAAATTTCACGTCTATTCAAGAGTCTAGTCCTTTGACTGCAGTATATCCAAAAATTGTGGTAATATTATAGCTGTCTAATTTCAAAAATAGTAAAATAAACTTTAGTCCATTTGTGCACTAAACCTTATTATGTTAACAGGCAAATATTTTTTCAAAACTAAAAAACACTTCACCCCCAAACTACACAACCGATTTCGATAAAAGAATGTTCCAAATCGGTGAAGGCACCTTCAAATAATCGGTAACAAATTATGCACTTGCATAACTTTAACACGTGTGTAAATGTTATGAATGCGTATGATATGCAGGACTTTGAAATTTTGTTGAAATCAGTCAATACTTGAAGATTGAATTTATAAAAATAAAATTCCGGCGTTAACAATAATACTAATTATTGTTAACGCCGGAATCTTAAAAAGTACAACTGTAACACTAAGTTTTTGGTAGAAAGAGTTAATTTATCTGGTACTAAAAAAGTAAAAATCGAAAATTTTGTAGTTAGTACATTTGTAAACTACGGCATCAATATTAGGGTGACACAGGGTAGACAAATTCATGTGTTTGTATGAATGCACGCTACTGTATCTAAGTAACGCAACCACTTCACACAGTCAGACTGACATATTTAGCACCAGAGAATGTACTCTTCACCCTGTGAAACTAGAGTCAGCCATTTACCTTATCATTATTTTTTCATCACGATAACCAACTTTTCAGGCATCATATCTAAGTTTCACAACACAAATTTTGTATCAGAGAGGTACTCTTTGTTCTGTGACACTAGAGTCAGCTATTTACGTTATTATTTTTTTCTTTTGTTCACGATAACCAACTTTTCAAGCGACATATCTTAGTAATGCAACCACTTCACGCAGGCAGACCAACATATTTAGCATCAGAGAGGTGCTCTTCATTATGTGAAACCAGAATCAGCCATTTACCTTATAATTTTCTTTTTTTGTCCAGGTTACTAACTTTTCAGGCGCCCTATCTAAGTAACGCAACCACTTCACGCAAGCAGATCGACATATTTAGCATCAGAGAGGTGCTCTTCATTATGTGAAACCAGAATCAGCCATTTCCCTTATCATTTATTGGTCACGCTAACCAACTTTTCAGGCGCCATATCTAAGTAACGCAACCACTTCACGCAGGCAGACCAACATATTAAGCATCAGAGAGATGCTCTTTATTCAGTAAAACCAGAATCAGCCATTTACCTTATAATTTTCTTTTTTTGCCCAGGTAACTAACTTTTCAGGCGCTCTATCTAAGTAACGCAACCACTTCACGCAAGCAGATCGACATATTTAGCACCAGAAAAGTGCTCTTCATTATGTGAAACTAGAATCAGCCATTTCCCTTATCATTTATTGGTCACGCTAACCAACTTTTCAGGCGCTATATCTAAGTAACGCAACCACTTCACGCAGGCAGACCAACATATTAAGCATCAGAGAGATGCTCTTAATCCTGTGAAACAAGAGTCAGCCATATCCCTTATCATTTTTTTTTGGTCACGATAACCAACTTTTCAGGCGCCATATCTAAGTAACGCAACCACTTTACGCAGGCAGACCGACATATTTGACGTCAGAGAGATGCTCTTTATCCTGTGAAACAAGAGTCAGCCATAACCCTTATCATTTTTTTTTTTGGTCACGATAACCAACTTTTCAGGCGCCATATCTAAGTAACGCAACCACTTCACGCAGGCAGACCAACATATTTAGCATCAGAGAGGTGCTCTTTATTCTATAAAACCAGAGTCAGCCATATCCCTTATCGTTACCAAATTTGTCGTGACCTCCTAATCTATATGCCTATAAAATGATATAAAACAATCTGCAACAGGCGCCGGCGCCTCTGACACTGTTGCAGCCGTTTAGGTAGGGCTGTCATATGTCACTATAGCTTCCCTTGTGAGTGTTATGTAGAATAATGTTAATATTCTACAAAACAACTACAAAACAAACAATGAAAGTACAAACAGAGTTGAATGAATGTAATGTTGTCCGGAAAGACCTCAATCATCGCTATCACAGACTGTCACTATAAAATGATATAAAACAATCTGCAACAGGCGCCGGCGCCTCTGACACTGTTGCAGCCGTTTAGGTAGGGCTGTCATATGTCACTATAGCTTCCCTTGTGAGTGTTATGTAGAATAATGTTAATATTCTACAAAACAACTACAAAACAAACAATGAAAGTACAAACAGAGTTGAATGAATGTACTGTTGTCCTGGAAGACCTTAATCATCGCTATCACAGACTATCCCTATATAATGATATAAAACAATCTGTAACAGGCGCCGGCGCCTCTGACATTGTTGTAGCCGTTTAGGTAGGGCTGTCACACGTCACTTTTTTTCATTGTGTTATGTAGATAAATGGTTTTATTCTGCAAAACTTGACATGTAGGGCCTTGATTTCATGGAAATTGAAAGCTAAATCAACTGCAAGAGGCCTTTGAAACGTGACATTCGTTCCGGCTGCCAATCCAACAGCAGCATGGCAGTGTATTATACCTCTATATAGCTCAAAGCAGGATATGGATATGATGTGTTCCATTGTCAAACCAAAGCGAAGTCAGAGGCAGAAAGCATAGGTAGAGGCGAAGACACAAATTAGTATTCTTTTTCTCTGAAGGTCTCTGGACTGATACGGCCTCGATACAGGAAAAGAAAGAAAGAACCATAGTTTTTGAGGTCGATATGCTTTTTGATCTAGACTACTTCGTGTTTTCTGCCCACCCTCTACTAAAAGTCTCATACCTGTCACAAACAGTCCCAGCGTACCCCCTACTAGATATGAGCGCCGACGGCCAATACCACGGCGGCGGCGTGGTCTAAAAATTTACGAGGCGGCGGCGGCGCGCCGGCGCTGTTTATATTTTTATGGAGGGGGGGGACTATTTCTTAAAAATAAAGAAATAAAGATTTTATTATTTATACTAAAGAAAGCGATATATTTTAATAAAGGAACAGTAGGTATATTCGTGAAAATTGCTTATTCATATCATAAAAATCACATTTTTAATGATAAAATTAACTAGCATCAGTCACATAAATAAGATCGATCGATATAAACACCTCAAAATTGCTTGCTTTTAATTTTCTAAATAGAATTAAAATAAATTATATTTCTAAGGATAAAAACTAGCAGCAGTCATCATTATTTTAATCGACTTCTAAAAAGGAGGCGGTGGTCAAATCCTTGCAATTTTTTTTTATGTACTCGTATGTTCACCTATCATTCAAAGACACCTGGGCCGATTTGGAAATTTATTTATTTTTTGTTTGAAAGGGCATACTTGTTACGTGGCCCCATAGAAATTATATCAAAATCGGTTGTGTAGTTTAGGGGTGAAGGGGGTTTTTGGTTAAAAAAAATATGACATAATAAGATCGACCGATATTAACTCCTTCACATTGCTTGCTTTTAGATGTTGTTTACAAATAAATCACATTTCTAAAGACATAAACTAGCATCAGTCAACTCGAATAAGGTTGCGCAGCGCAGACCTGTTTCGGTCAATCGAGTGGCGATTAATTGCAATAAGGGGTTACTTCATAAAATAATACGTTAGTCGTACGATAGTGACGTCCTATTTCTATGTCAAACCAAATTAGACTTTATCATCATAAGTTAGTGCTTAATGTTGCTTGACACAGAAACGGATAAGCAGTAACGACCGTCTTGCGTACCGCTTTTGGAGTAACCCCCCTGGTCAGTACACGCCGCGACGGCGCGCCGCTAGTTTCGCTCGGCGGCGGCGCGTCGACGCTAAGATACGGCGACGGCGGCGCGCCGGCGCGGCGCTCATATCTACCCCCTACCAATAGTTGATGATGCAGCACAGACTTAGATGATGTCTATGATGCAGCATAATCGTGGCCGTTGGGGGCGTGAGCGCTGGGGTTGTTGGTGTCAGATATGATGAAATAAGAAGTTTTATTAGCAGGTAACTTTGACTACTGCAAAGTAACATCGGAATCCATATTTTGTTTAAATAACAAGTGACAACCCTATTTCCCCAGCTGTACCTGGGCGTTTCTGGCCGTCTCTCGTCACGGTGTTGCCCGGCGTAATGCCCGGTATCCAGCGCGGATAAAATCGTACCTACTTTACGATACATATAAGTATACAAGCGTTTACGTGAGGGTTCCGACGTGGAAAATGAGTTTGCGAATTCCGCGCTGTCTGACGTATTTATTCATTCATCATTCAGGATTTATTTCTTAGTCAGTATTACATTAACTTTGATCCCTGGAGTCAGTTCACCTGATTCCGCATAGGCTCTTCTTTTAGGCCCCTTGCACGTGTGCATCGACATTTTTCTCTTCTTTATGTGTTTCTCCTCCAGAGCCAGTTACTTTAATCTTCTTCTTCGAAAATGGCTTACTTTCATCAGTTTTGCCAGTCCATAGCAATGGCAATTGATCGATCATTAGCCTCATTGGGGTTCGTATGCGTGCAAGACTCTTGGCATCTGGGACAGGAAAAAATGGACACGGTCTTGATGGCTTCGCAGTCGCTCTCAACTTATCTGTTGATGAGTTGTCGGAGAAATTCCTCCTAGCTCGGTTTGTATTGACATCTCCCAACACCAAACCGCAGTCCGCAGTCAGTAGAGATCAACATACCTTGACATATACACTGTGTGTTGATTATATATTATACAACCGTTGTGTTTTTAATATGGACCATAATCTTGCAATACACTGTACAACACAACAATTCGGCGTCAAAATTAAGAAACAAAGAAAATGTTTAAAATTCTTTATTGCCGTTAAGTGTCAAAAATAATATTACAAGCAAATCGTAAAAATATTTCAACACTTCCTTTAAAAATGGTGTCGTTGAGTAAGAGAAATTTCATTTCGGTATTTTCTTAAAAAATATTTTAGCTTTTTAACTACGTGTCAGCGTTCAAATGGAGCTTAAGGCACGTAAAGTTTTATTGGTGCAAATATAAAGTTGCGTTATATTATTATAAGCTCATTAATTTTGGACGGTATTCTGTTACTTTTACTGATGGATAAAATCAGAAGTGAAATTATGTTAAATTTGGAGATTCGGTTTATTTTTTAGAGATTGGAATTTTCGGATCATTCAATTACATTTAAGATATCTGCACTAAAATTTATGTAATGAAGAGAGAGTACACTTTTAGCACAAGTCTTGATTTAATCGTAAGCAATAAAATGTAAAATCTACTCAGACCAGGAAATGTCTGGTTTTCGTTCTAGAATAAGACCGTCATTCATCATTTCATCTCTTCAGAGAGAAGCATCTGAGGATGCAAATGGGAATGTGCTTAGATGAGGTAGAAACTACTTACCTAAGAAACAAGTTTTTTTCGTATGTAAAGTGGACAAAGAAACTACAAATTTTATATTACTGTCGATCGAAAACCTCGAAGGGCTCTACAATTACTACGCGACGTCTGTGACAATTTTGTAAAAAATCATCACATTTAAAAGTACAATAAAATTTGTGCTATTCATCGTTGATTTAGCTGGATGTTCAGGAAAATGCTGGATGCAGGCCGCTTCCATCGGTCTTTTTGGGGGAGGTTGCTGGACATAGGCCCTGGAGGGAAACCTATATCCAGCAGAGGACTTCCTACGGCTGATATGATTATGATGATTGGTTCGTTTTTCCTCCACATAAATATTTCGCCTATTAGCTGTTTGTACCAGAAGAAACTTCCAGAAAGAGCTACTTAATAAAGAACAAAAAGAAAAGAAATTCAAAGAAACCTTTAAACACACAAAAAGGATATAAGAAGAACATTTCTAAGAACGCTCGATTTATGAATGACAAGACGTGTCACGTCGTATATCTCATAAACCGTCGAGAGAAATGAAAAAACGAACACGTGGGGCGCATCTTCGCAGCCCTCCATCATCAAATCGTCGTCTGCAAGGTGGTCTGTGGGAAATGTAATAAATCCGTCTGTAGTGCAAGAAAAAACACCCACTTAGCACTAACGCCGAAACACTTCGGAACGCGATCGGTTGCTGCTTCCGAATGAATAGAATGAAGAATGTGACGTAGTAAAGTGTTCATCTAAAGTGTGCTGATGTTTTTTGTCGAGCTGACGGGTACTGATGTGCGGTAACGGGCGGGGAATAAAAAAACCCAGCCTCACGACTGCCGGCTGATTAGTGTTTGGGTAAAAAACAGTCAAGAGCTATCTACGACGGCACTTATAAGAGTTTAATATTGAGCAAATTAATTTGTGTTCGAGAAAGTTGTAATTTATGAGGTTTGTAAAGGAATGTAGTAGATAGAGTGGAATCGGGAGACGATTACGGAAATAAACAGACCTTCTGAGATACGACTTGATTTGATATTGACATCAGAGATGAGTTAATTGAGAATTTGAGAGAGATTAAGGCAATCGATTGAAAAATAATAACGGTTATGCGGTATTACCTACTCGTATGTCGCTAATGAATATAAAAAATTTCCACACGACGAAATCAATGAAGGCATAAGGCTGAATCACCACTTAAGAAAGACCAAGTGTTGACAATTTGCCCGTTAGTATGTTCGGGTGTACTGCCAATTGAATTTTTAAACCATTTTGCTTCAATGACAAAACAAAAGTATTAGATCGGAAGTATATGAAGACGAATGAAATAAAGTTAATTATGCTATTTACGATTTCGTTTCAAAAAGTCGCTTCTTTTCTATTCTGCCGTAAATTGAGCCTATATACATCCATGAAACGAAAGTAGCTAATGTAGATCAGTTTGAAGTCGAACTAATTTCGAACTTATTCAACTCCTCTACTGCAAGTACTACAACTATATAAGTAAGTACTTTATGTGAGTCTACTTATCCAGTAAAATATTCGCAAATAAAGGAAGACAATGCGGCGGAAAGGGTGCGATGTGATCCGACCAGTTTGTCCACTGGCCTTTGACCAGTAATGGGCATCGGGTCATCGCACTAAGGACTGGTAAAAATAATATCGCTGAAACTTGAAGTTGATTTGACGGTTGGCGGTTGACTTTGATGTTGGTCAGTTACATTTTACGTTTTCCATCTTATTTGAAAACGCGGATTAACTTCTTAGATTAAACTATTATCCATCGCAAATATGTTGATACTACAAGTGGAGAAACTAACTTATCGATAGATGACACTAAGTTTTAGATGAATAATGTTTTAAACTAAGTTAAGCCGCGTTACTGTCGTTGGTCCGCGTTTTTTGATAAGACGGTTTGAAATTGTCTTGACGAGTCGAAGTTCATAAATAATACAAAGTCCTTTTTATTAAGTACAAATATTTTAAGGATTGATTCAGTACACCATTTGAAAAACTTTTCCCGATAAATGTATACCGAAAAACGTAAAAAGAAATTACGTTCTTATAAAAATCGAAGTGTATCGTTAATATGGAAAAGGTGTATTTATTGGAAAAGTTGGTGAAGATGATGGACTGAATTACCCCTTAAAATATTTGGACTTAATAAAAAAGGACATTGTGTAAGCCTTAGACACTAAAACAGTAAAAATTGCGAGTCTTTTCATTTGATAAATTTATGAAAAAACTAGCTTTTCGGGCGCTGCGCGGGCTGCAAGCAGCCCGCGGTTTTTCGTGCAGCTGTTGAGGTAGGCTTAATAACATGTACAGTTGAGAAAATGGGTAAAAACTGCAGTCAATAAGGAAAACATGACAAAATGTGTGGGCGGCCATCTTGAATCCAAAATCTGATTCCAGTTCCGAGTTCCGCGGGGTGCTTTACCCCCATGTCCAAAATTTCAGACCTCTACGAAGTCCCAGTGAGACGTTATGAACGAAATAAGTTTAATTTTTAAAATCCAGGCGCCATCTTGGATTCCAAAAAAATTGACAAATTCGGATTTTTCGGCTCAAAATACATTCGGATATCGATTTTCAGCCAAATCGTAAGCAGTTGACTTTCGGCGGCCATCTTGGATTTCCAAAAAATTAAAAAAAAATTCGGGTTACTTTTGTAAGTGGCTCGGGCTTCGCCCTCGCCCGCAGCTCGCCCTTCGGGCTCGCATCACTCGGCCTACGGCCTCGTGAAAATTACATGGGGGGAGGGGTGGTCAAAGGTGGGGGGGCTCGGCCTGCGGCCTCGCGGTAGGGCTTCGCCTTCGGCCTCCGGCCTCAGGCTGCGCCAAGTTACTTGGAATGTTTGTATGAAATTTGTATGGAGGGAAATTGTCCATGTATGGCGGCCATCTTGAATTTCGAAAAAAAACAAAAAACAAATGACGGTCGTCAAATTGCTTATAATCTTCTACATTATGGAAAAAAAATCACACCCCTAACCCCAACCGTTTTCGCAGGCCGTACCCCTTCCACATCAGGTTTCCGCAGATCCTCAAATGTCAGATTTTTCTGGTACTCCATTTACCACTCTCTATACAACCGCACATCAACCTAAACCCCACCAACCCCGCAACAGGGCAAACAACTATGTCAATGAGTCAGTCAGTGAGTGAGTGGTAATGTAGGTTTATATATTATAATTATATATATAACTAGTGTTTCGGGTGCTGCGCGTGCTGCACGCAGCACGCGGTTTTTCGTGCATCTATTGAGGTAGGCTAAGAAAAGTTTCCAGTTTAGAAAATGGGTAAAAACTGCAGTCAGTTGAAGAAACATGACAAATGTGTGGGCGGCCATCTTGGATCCAAAATCTGAATGCAGTTTCAAATTTCGCGGGATTATTTACCCTAGTAGAGAAAATTTCAGACCCTTATGAAGTCCCAGTGAGACGTTATGAACGAAATAAGTTTAATTTTCGAAAATACAGACGCCATCTTGGAATCCAAAAAAAAAATTAAATTTGGATTTTCCGACCCAAAATACATATAGATATTGATTTTCAGCCAAATCGCAAGCAGTTCATTTTCGGCGGCCATCTTGGATTTCCAAAAATAAAAATAAAATGCGGCGCTTACTGTAGTAGCTCGGGCTTCGCCCTCGCCCGCAGCTCGCCCTTCGGGCTCGCATCACTCGGCCTGCGGCCTCGTGAAAATTACTTGGGGGAGGGTGGGGGGGGGGGGGGGGGGCTGAAAGGGGAGGAGAGGGGCTCGGCCTTCGGCCTCGGGCTGCGCCAAGTTACTTGCGGGCCGTTTGTATGAAATTTGTATGGAGGGGAATTGTCCATGTATGGCGGCCATCTTGAATTTTAAAAAAAATCAAAAAACAATTGACGCTCGTCAAATTGCCCATGACCCCCTACATTTTGGAAAAAAAATCACGACCCCAACCCCAACCGTTTTCGCAGGCCGTACCCCTTCCACATCAGGTTTCCGCAGATCCTCAAATGTCAGATTTTTCTGGTACTCACTGGAGCAGCCTCTATACGACCACACATCAACCAAAACCCCACCAACCCTGCAACAGGGCAAACAACTATGTCAATCAGTCAGTGGTAAGTGTAGCTTTATATAATATAGAGATATAACTAGCTTTTCGGGCGCTGCGCGGGCTGCAAGCAGCCCGCGGTCTTTCGTGCGGCTGTTGAGGTAGGCTAAAATATGTTTCCAGTTCAGAAAATGGGTAAGTTTGTATGGGGAGATATTGTCCTTGTATGGCGGCCATCTTGGATTTTGAAAAAAATCAAAAAACAAATGACGGTCGTCAAATTGCTTATAATCTTCTACATTATGGAAAAAAAATCACGCCCCTAACCTTAATAGTTTTTGCAGGCCATACCCCTTCCACATCAGATTTCCGCAAATCCTCAAATGTCAGATTTTTCTGGTACTCACTGGAGCACCCTCTATACGACCCTACATCAACGTAAATCCCACCAACCCCGCAACAGGGCAAACAACTATGTCAATCAGTCAGTGAGTGAGTGGTATTGTAGGTTTATATTGTAGGTTTATATATTATAACTAGCTTTTCGGGCGCTGCGCGGGCTGCAAGCAGCCCGCGGTTCATCGTGGGGCTGTTGAATTAGGTTAAGATATGTTTCCAGTTCAGAAAATGGGTAAGTTTGTATGGAGGAAAATTGTCCTTGTATGGCTACCATCTTGGATTTTGACAAAAATCAAAAAACAAATGACGGTCGTCAAATTGCTTATAATCTTCTACATTATGGAAAAAAAATCACGCCCCTAACCTTAATAGTTTTTGCAGGCCGTACCCCTTCCACATCAGGTTTCCGCAGATCTTCAAATGTCAGATTTTTCTGGTACTCACTGGAGCACTCACTATACGCCCGCACATCAATCCAATCCCCACCAACCCCGCAACAGGGCAAACAACTATGTCAATCAGTCAGTGAGTGAGTGGTATTGTAGGTTTATATATTATAACTAGTCTTTCGGGTGCTGCGCGTGCTGCAAGCAGCACGCGGTTTTTTGTGCGGTGGTTGTAGGCTAAGAAATGTTTCCAGTTCAAAAATTGGGTGAAAACTGCAGTCAGTTGAAAAAACATGAAAAAATGTGTGGGCGGCCATCTTGGATCCAAGGGGGGAGGGGGAGGGGGGTGAAAAGGGGGCTCGGCCTTCGGCCTCGCCACGGAGCTCGCCCTACGGGCTCGCGAGCCGGCTTCGCCCTCGGCCTTCGGCCTCGGGCTGCGCCAAGTTACTTAGGCGGGCCGTTTGTATGAAATTTGTATGGGGGGAATTTTTTTTTATGAAAATTAAAAAAAATATACTGGCTCTGGTAATTGATCAGGTACCCCTTTCATTTTGTCTATGGGGTCAAATCTCCAGGTCCAACCGTTTAGCCAGGCCGTACCCCTTCCACATCAGGTTTCTGCAAATCCTCAAATGTCAGATTTTTCTGCTACTCGACCCCCTCACCCCTGTACGTTCCACCATAAACCATCACCCCTACTATTTGGCAACCGGTCAAACAACTATGTCAATCAGTCAGTCAGTCAGTGGTAAGTGTAGCTATATATAATATAACTAGCTTTTCGGGCGCTGCGCGGGCTGCAAGCAGCCCGCGGTTCATCGTGGGGCTGTTGAGGTAAGCTAAGATATGTTTCCAGTTTAGAAAATGGGTAAGTTTGTATGGAGGAAAATTGTTCTTGTACGGCGGCCATCTAAGATTTTGAAAAAAAATAAAAAACAAATGACGATCGTCAAATTGCTTACAACCCCCTACATTTTGGTAAAAAAATCACACCCCTAACCCTAACCGTTTTCGCAGGCCGTACCCCTTCCACATCAGGTTTCTGCAGATCTTCAAATGTCCGATTTTTCTGGTACTCACTGGGGCACCCTCTATACGACCACACATCAACCTAAACCCCACCAACCCCGCAACAGGGCAAACAACTATGTCAATCAGTCAGTGAGTGAGTGGTATTGTAGGTTTATATATTATAACTAGCTTTACGGGCGCTGCGCGGGCTGCAAGCAGCCCGCGGTTTTTCGTACGGCTGTTGAGGTGGGCTAATGAACATGTCCAGTTGAAAAAATAGGTAAAAACTGCAGTCAGGAAAGGAAACATCGAAATATGTGTGGGGGCGGCCATCTTGGATCCAAAATGTGATTCCAGTTCCGAGTTCCGCAGGGCGCTTTACCCCCACATGCAAAATTACAGACCCCTACGAAGTCCCAGTGAGACCTTATAAACGAAATAAGTTTAATTTTCTAAAATCCAGACGCCATCTTGGATTCCAAAAAAAATATTGAATTTAGATTTTCAGGGTCAAATTACATAAAGATATCGATTTTTAGCCAAATCGCAAGCAGTTGACTTTCGGAGGCCATCTTGGATTTCCAAAAAAAAAAAAGACGCTGCGCTTTGTGATATTGGCTCGGGCTTCGCCCTCGCCCGCAGCTCGCCCTTCGGGCTCGCATCACTCGGCCTGCGGCCTCGTGAAAATTGCTTGAAGGGGGGGGGGGGGTCAAGGGGGGGGGAGCTCGGGCTTCGCCCTCGCTCCGCAGCTCGGCCTGCGGCCTCGCGTGTGGGCTTCGCCTTCGGCCTTCGGCCTCAGGCTGCGCCGAGTTGCCGTTTGTATGAAATTTGTATGGAGGGGAATTGTCCATGTATGGCGGCCATCTTGGATTTTGAATAAAATCAAAAAACAAATGACGCTCGTCAAATTGCTTACAACCCCCTACATTTTGGAAAAAAAATCACGCCCCCAACCCCATCCATCTTCGCAGGCCGTACCCCTTCCACGTCACCTTTCTGCAGATCCTCAAATGTCAGATTTTTCTGGTACTCACTGGAGCACCCTCTATACGACCACGCATCAACCTAAACCCCTCCAACCCCGCAACAGGGCAAACAACTATGTCAATCAGTCAGTCAGTCAGTGGTAATGTAGGTTTATATATTATAACTAGCTTTTCGGGCGTTGCGCGGGCTGCAAGCAGCCCGCGGTCTTTCGTGCGGCTGTTGAGGTAGGGTAAGACATGTTTCCAGTTCAGAAAATGGGTAAAAATTGCAGTCAGTAAAGGAAACATCATAATATGTGTGGGGGCGGCCATCTTGGATTTAAAATCGGAATGCAGTTTCGAGTTCCGCGGGGTGCTTTACCCCCACATGCAAAATTTCAGACCCCTACGAAGTCCCAGTGAGACGTTATAAAAGAAATAAGTTTAATTTTCTAAAATCTAGACGCCATCTTGGATTCCAAAAAAAATATTGAATTTCGGTTTTTTGGGTCAAATTACATATAAATATCGATTTTCAGCCAAATCGCAAGCAGTTGACTTAGGGCGGCCATCATGGATTTCCAAAAAAAAAAAAAAGACGCTGCGCTTTGTGATAGTGGCTCGGGCTTTGCCCTCGCCCGCAGCTCGCCCTTCGGGCTCGCATCACTCGGCCTGCGGCCTCGTGAAAATTACTTGTAGGGGGGGGGGGGGTCAAAGGGGGTGGGGGGAGCTCGGGCTTCGCCCTCGCTCCACAGCTCAGCCTGCGGCCTCGCGGGGGCGCTTCGCCTTCGGCCTTCGGCCTCAGGCTGCGCCAAGTTACTTGGGGGGCCGTTTGTATGAAATTTGTATGGAGGGGAATTGTCCATGTATGGCGGCCATCTTGAATTTTGAAAAAAAATAAAAAACAAATGACGTTCGTCAAATTGCTTACAATCCCCTACATTTTGAAAAAAAAATCACACCCCTAACTCCAACCGTCTTCGCAGGCCGTACCCCTTCCACATCAGGTTTCTGCAAATCCTCAAATGTCAGATTTTTCTGGTACTCCATTTAGCACCCTCTATACAACCGCACATCAACCTTAACCCCACCAACCCCGCAACAGGGCAAACAACTATGTCAATGAGTCAGTCAGTCAGTCAGTGGTAATGTAGGTTTATATATTATAATATAATATAACTAGCTTTTCGGGCGCTGCGCGGGCTGCAAGCAGCCCGCGGTCTTTCGTGCGGCTGTTGAGGTAGGGTAAGACATGTTTCCAGTTCAGAAAATGGGTAAAAACTGCAGTCAGTATGGGAAACATCAAAATATGTGTGGGGGCGGCCATCTTGGATCCAAAATCTAAATGCAGTTTCGAGTTCCTCGAGGTGCTTTACCCCCACATGCAAAATTTCAGACCCATAAGAAGTCCCAGTAAGACGTTATGAACGAAATAAATTTCATTTTCTAAAATTCAGACGCCATCTTGGATTCCAAAAAAAAATTCAAATTTGGATTTTTCTGCTCAAAAAACATAGATATTGATTTTCAGCCAAATCGCAAGCATTTGACTTTCGGCGGCCATCTTGGATTTCCAAAAATTAAAAAAACCCGGCACTTACTGGAGTGGCTCGGGCTTCGCCCTCGCCCGCAGCTCGCCCTTCGGGCTCGCGTCACTCGGCCTGCGGCCTCGTGATGGGGGGAAATTACTTGGGGGGGAGGGGGGAGGGGGAGGGGGGAGGGGGGAGGGGGAGGGGGGAGGGGGGAGGGGGAGGGGGGAGGGGGGAGGGGGAGGGGGGAGGGGGAGGGCGGGTGAAGGGCTCGGCCTTCGGCCTTGCCACGGAGCTCGCCCTTCGGGCTCGCAAACCGGCTTCGCCCTCGGCCTTCGGCCTCGGGCTGCGCCAAGTTACTCAGGGGGGCCGTTTGTATAAAATTTGTATGGGGGGAATTTTTTTTTTATGAAAATTAAAAAAAAAATACTGGCTCTGGTAATTGATCAGGTACCCCTTTCATTTTGTCTATGGGGTCAAATCTCCAGGTTCAACCGTTTAGCCAGGCCGTACCCCTTCCACATCAGGTTTCTGCAAATCCTCAAATGTCAGATTTTTCTGGTACTCGACCCCCTCACCCCTGTACGTTCCACCATAAACCATCACCCCTACTATTTGGCAACCGGTCAAACAACTATGTCAATCAGTCAGTCAGTCAGTGGTAAGTGTAGCTATATATAATATAATATAACTAGCTTTTCGGGCGCTGCGCGGGCTGCAAGCAGCCCGCGGTCTTTCGTGCGGCTGTTGAGGTAGGCTTAAATATGTTTCCAGTTCAGAAAATGGGTAAAAACTGCAGTCAGTATGGGAAACATCAAAATATGTGTGGGGGCGGCCATCTTGGATCTAAAATTTGATTCCAATTCCGAGTACCGCGGGGTGCTTTACCCCCACATGCAAAATTTCAGACCCCTACGAAGTCCCAGTGAGACGTTATAAACGAAGTTAGTTTAATTTTCTAAAGTCCAGACGCTATCTTGGATTCCAAAAAAAATATTGAATTTAGATTTTTGGGGTCAAATTACATATAGATATCGATTTTCAGCCAAATCGCAAGCAGTTGACTTTCGGCGGCCATCTTGGATTTCCAAAAAAAAAAAAAGACGCTGCGCTTTGTGATAGTGGCTCGGGCTTCGCCCTCGCCCGCAGCTCGCCCTTCGGGCTCGCGTCACTCGGCCTGCGGCCTCGTGAAAACTACTTGTAGGGGGGGGGGGGTCAAAGTGGGGGGGGGGGGAGGAAGAGCTCGGGCTTCGCCCTCGCTCCGCAGCTCGGCCTGCGGCCTCGCGAGGGCGCTTCGCCTTCGGCCTTCGGCCTCAGGCTGCGCCAAGTTACTTGGAATGTTTGTATGAAATTTGTATGGAGAGAAATTGTCCATGTATGGCGGCCATCTTGAATTTCGAAAAAAAACAAAAAACAAATGACGGTCGTCAAATTGCTTATAATCTTCTACATTATGGAAAAAAAATCACGCCCCTAACCTTAACCGTTTTTGCAGGCCGTACCCCTTCCACATCAGGTTTCCGCAGATCCTCAAATGTCAGATTTTTCTGGTACTCACTGGGGCACCCTCTATACGACCACACATCAACCTAAACCCCACCAACCCCGCAACAGGGCAAACAACTATGTCAATCAGTCAGTCAGTCAGTGGTAAGTGTAGCTATATATAATATAACTAGCTTTTCGGGCGCTGCGCGGGCTGCAAGCAGCCCGCGGTTCATCGTGGGGCTGTTGAGGTAGGCTAAGATATGTTTCCAGTTCAGAAAATCGGTAAATTTGTATGGAGGAAAATTGTCCTTGTATGGCGGCCATCTTGAATTTTGAAAAAAATAAAAAAACAAGTGACGGTCGTAAAATCGCTTACAACTTCCTACATTCTGGAAAAAAAATAACGCCCCTAACCCTAACCGTATTCGCAGGCCGTACCCCTTCCACATCAGGTTTCCGCAGATCCTCAAATGTCAGATTTTTCTGGTACTCACTGGAGCACCCTCTATACGACCACACATCAACCTAAACCCCACCAACCCCGCAACAGGGCAAACAACTATGTCAATCAGTGAGTGAGTCAGTGAGTGGTAATGTAGGTTTATATATTATAACTAGCTTTTCGGGCGCTGCGTGGGCTGCATGCAGCCCGCGGTCTTTCGTGCGGCTGTTGAGGTAGGGTAAGACATGTTTCCAGTTCAGAAAATGGGTAAAAACTGCAGTCAGTATGGAAAACATCAAAATATGTGTGGGGGCGGTCATCTTCGATCTAAAATTTGATTCCAGTTCCGAGTTCCGCGGGGTGCTTTACCCCCACATGCAAAATTTCAGACCGCTACAAAGTCCCAGTGAGACGTAATAAACGAAATAAGTTTCATTTTTAAAGTCCAGACGCCATCTTGGATTCCAAAAAAAATATTAAATTTGGGTTTTTGGGGTCAAATTACATAAAGATATAGATTTTCAGCCAAATCGCAAGCAGTTGACTTTCGGCGGCCATCTTGGATTTCCAAAAAAAGAAAGACGCTGCGCTTTATGATAGTGGCTCGGGCTTCGCCCTCGCCCGCAGCTCGCCCTTCGGGCTCGCATCACTCGGCCTGCGGCCTCGTAAAAATTACTTGTAGGGGGGGGGGGGGGGTGTCAAAGGGGGGGGGAGGGGGAGCTCGGGCTTCGCCCTCGCTCCACAGCTTGGCCTGCGGCCTCGCGGAGACGCTTCGCCTTCGGCCTTCGGCCTCAGGCTTCGCCAAGTTACTTGGGGGGCTGTTTAAATGAAATTTGTATGGAGGGGAATTGTCCATGTATGGCAGCCATCTTGAATTTTGAAAAAAATCAAAAACCAAATGACGCTCGACAAATTGCTTACAACCCTCTACATTTGGGAAAAAAAATCACGCCCCCAACCCCAACGGTTTTCGCAGGCCGTACCCCTTCCACATCAGGTTTCCGCAGATCCTCAAATGTCAGATTTTTCTGGTACTCACTGGAGCACCCTCTATACGACCGTACATCAACCTTAACCCCACCAACCCTGCAACAGGGCAAAGAACTATGTCAGTCAGTCAGTCAGTGGTAATGTAGGTTTATATATTATAATATAACTAGCTTTTCGGGCGCTGCGCGGGCTGCAAGCAGCCCGCGGTTTTTCGTGTGGCTATTGAGGTGGGCTAAAAAATGTTTCCAGTTTAGAAAATGGGTAAAAACTGCAGTCAGTAAAGGAAACATCAAAATATGTGTGGAGGCGGCCATCTTGGATCCAAAATCTGAATCCAGTTTTGAGTTCCGCGGGGTGCTTTACCCCCACATGCAAAATTTCAGACCCCTACAATTCCCAGTGACACGTTATGAACGAAAAAAGTGAAATTTTCTAAAATCCAGACGCCATCTTGAATTCCAAAAAAAAAATATTAAATTTGGATTTTTGGGCTCAAACTACATATAGATATCGATTTTCAGCCAAATCGCAAGCAGTTGACTTTCGGCGGCCATCTTGGATTTTCAAAAATTAAAAAAAATTGGACTGCGCTTGGGGAAGTGGCTCGGGCTTCGCCCTCGCCCGCAGCTCGCCCTACGGGCTCGCGTCACTCGGCCTCCGGCCTCGTGAAAATTACCTACGGGGAGGGGGGGGGGAAGGGGGGGGTTGTAAGAGTGGCTCGGGCTTCGCCCTCGCCCGCAGCTCGCCCTTCGGGCTCGCATCGCTCGGCCTCCGGCCTCGTGAAAATTACTTACGGGGAGGGGGGGGGGGAAGGGGGGGGTTGTAAGAGTGGCTCGGGCTTCACCCTCGCCCGCAGCTCGCCCTTCGGGCTCGCATCGCTCGGCCTCCGGCCTCGTGAAGATTACTTAGGGGGGATCCAAGGGGGAGAGGGGAGTGGCTCGGGCTTCGCCCTCGCCCGCAGCTCGGCCTGCGGCCTCGCGGGGGTGGCCTTTGCTTTTGGCTTTTGGCCTCTGGCTGCACCTAGTTAATTGGGGTGGCCGTTTGTATGAAATTTGTATGGAGGAAAATTGTCCTTGTATGGCGGCCATCTTGAATTTAGAAAAAAATAAAAAAACAAGTGACGGTCGTCAAATTGCTTGCATCCCTCTACATTATGGAAAAAAAATCACACCCCTAACCCCAACCGTCTTCGCAGGCCGTACCCCTTCCACATCAGGTTTCTGCAAATCCTCAAATGTCAGATTTTTCTGGTACTCACTGGAGCACCCTCTATACGACCACACATCAACCTAAACCCCACTAACCCCGCAACAGGGCAAACAACTCTGTCAGTCAGTGAGTGGTATTGTAGGTTTATATATTATAACTAGCTTTTCGGGCGCTGCGCGGGCTGCAAGCAGCCCGCGGTTCATCGTGGGGCTGTTGAGGTAGGCTAAGATATGTTTCCAGTTCAGAAAATGGGTAAGTTTGTATGGAGGGGAATTGTCCATGTATGGCGGCCATCTTGAATTTTGAAAGAAATCAAAAAACAAATGACGCTCGTCAAATTGCTTACAACCCTCTACATTTTGGAAAAAAAATCACGCCCCCCACCCTAACCGTCTTCGCAGGCCGTACCCCTTCCACATCAGGTTTCTGCAAATCCTCAAATGTCAGATTTTTCTGGTACTCACTGGACCACCCTCTATACAACCACACATCAACCTAAACCCCACCCACCCGGCAACAGGGCAAACAACTATGTCAGTGAGTCAGTGAGTGGTAATGTAGGTTTATATATTATAACTAGCTTTTCGGGCGCTGCGCGGGCTGCAAGCAGCCCGCGGTTTTTCGTGCGGCTGTTGAGGTGGGCTAAAGAACATGTCCAGTTGAAAAACTGGGTAAAAACTGCAGTCAGTAAAGGAAACATCAAAATATGTGTGGGGGCGGCCATCTTGGATCGAAAATCTGATTCCATTTCCGAGTTCCGCGGGGCGCTTTACCCCCACATGCAAAATTACAGACCCCTACGAAGTCCCAGTGAAACGTTATAAACAAAATGAGTTTAATTTTCTAAAATCCAGACGCCATCTTGGATTCCAAAAAATCTGTCAAATTTGGATTTTTCGGCTCAAAATACATATAGATATCGATTTTTAGCCCAATCGCAAGCAGTTGACTTTCGGCGGCCATCTTGGATTTCCAAAATTAAAAAAAAAAGCGGCGCTTGTGGGAGTGGCTCGGGCTTCGCCCTCGCCCGCAGCTCGCCCTGCGGGCTCGCATCACTCGGCCTGCGGCCTCGTGAAAATTACTTGGAGGGGGGGGGGTCAAGGGTGGGGGGGGGGAGTGGCTCGGGCTTCGCCCTCGCCCGCAGCTCGGCCTGCGGCCTCGCGGTGGAGGGCTTTCCTTTTGGTCTTTGGCCTCTGGCTGCGCCAAGTTACTTGGGGGGCCGTTTGTATGAATTTTGTATGGAGGACAATTGTCCTTGTATGGCGGCCATCTTGAATTTTGAAAAAAATTAAAAAACAAATGACGCTCGTCAAATTGCTTACAACCCTCTACATTTTGAAGAAAAAATCACGCCCCCCACCCCAACCGTCTTCGCAGGCCGTACCCCTTCCACATCAGGTTTCTGCAAATCCTCAAATGTCAGATTTTTCTGGTACTCACTGGACCACCCTCTATACAACCACACATCAACCTAAACCCCACCCACCCGGCAACAGGGCAAACAACTATGTCAGTGAGTCAGTGAGTGGTAATGTAGGTTTATATATTATAATATAACTAGCTTTTCGGGCGCTGCGCGGGCTGCAAGCAGCCCGCGGTCTTTCGTGCGGCTGTTGAGGTAGGCTAAGACATGTTTCCAGTTCAGAAAATGGGTAAGTTTGTATGGAGGAGAATTATCCATGTATGGCGGCCATCTTGAATTTTGAAAAAAATAAAAAAACAAATGATGCTTGTCAAATTGCTTACAACCCCCCACATTCTGGAAAAAAAATCACGCCCCTAACCCCAACCGTTTTTGCAGGCCGTACCCCTTCCACATCAGGTTTCTGCAAATCCTCAAATGTCAGATTTTTCTGGTACTCACTGGAGCACCCTCTATACGACCGCACATCAACCTAAATCCCACCAACCCCGCAACAGGGCAAACAACTATGTCAATCAGTGAGTGAGTCAGTGAGTGGTATTGTAGGTTTATATATTATAACTAGCTTTTCGGGCGCTGCGCGGGCTGCAAGCAGCCCGCGGTCTTTCGTGCGGCTGTTGAGGTAGGGTAAGACATGTTTCCAGTTCAGAAAATGGGTAAAAACTGCAGTCAGTATGAGAAACATCAAAATATGTGTGGGGGCGGCCATCTTGGATCTAAAATTTGATTCCAGTTCCGAGTACCGCGGGGTGCTTTACCCCCACATGCAAAATTTCAGACCCCTACGAAGTCCCAGTGAGACGTTATAAACGAAATAAGTTTACTTTTCAAAAATCCAGACGCCATCTTGGATTCCAAAAAAATATTGAATTTAGGTTTTTGGGGTCAAATTACATATAGATATCGATTTTCAGCCAAATCGCAAGCAGTTGACTATTGGCGGCCATCTTGGATTTCCAAAAACAAAAAAACGCTGCGCTTTGTGATAGTGGCTCGGGCTTCGCCCTCGCCCGCAGCTCGCCCTTCGGGCTCGCATCACTCGGCCTGCGGCCTCGTAAAAATTACTTGGGGGGAGGGGTGGTCAAAGGTGGGGGGGGGGGAGCTCGGGCTTCGCCCTCGCTCCGCAGCTCGGCCTGCGGCCTCGCGGGGGGCTTCGCCTTCGGCCTCCGGCCTCAGGCTGCGCCAAGTTACTTGGGATGTTTGTATGAAATTTGTATGGAGGGAAATTGTCCATGTATGGCGGCCATCTTGAATTTCGAAAAAAATCAAAAAACAAATGACGGTCGTCAAATTGCTTTTAATTTTCTACATTATGGAAAAACAATCACGCCCCTAACCCCAACCGTCTTCGCAGGCCGTACCCCTTCCACATCAGGTTTCCGCAGATCCTCAAATGTCAGATTTTTCTGGTACTCACTGGAGCACCCTCTATACGACCGCACATCAACCTAAACCCCACCAACCCCGCAACAGGGCAAACAACTATGTCAGTCAGTCAGTCAGTGGTAATGTAGGTTTATATATTATAACTAGCTTTTCGGGCGCTGCGCGGGCTGCAAGCAGCCCGCGGTCTTTCGTGCGGCTGTTGAGGTAGGGTAAGACATGTTTTCAGTTCAGAAAATGGGTAAAAACTGCAGTCAGTAAAGGAAACATCATAATATGTGTGGGGGCGGCCATCTTGGATCCAAAATCTGATTCCAGTTCCGAGTTTCGCGGGGTGCTTTACCCCCACATGCAAAATTTCAGACCGCTACGAAGTCCCAGTGAGACGTTTTAAACGAAATAAGTTTAATTTTTTAAAGTCCAGACGCCATCTTGGATTCCAAAAAAAATATTAAATTTGAGTTTTTGGGGTCAAATTACATATAGATATATTTTCAGCCAAATCAGAGGCAGTTGACGTTCGGCGGCCATCTTGGATTTCCAAAAAAAAAAAAAGACGCTGCGCTTTGTGATAGTGGCTCGGGCTTCGCCCTCGCCCGCAGCTCGCCCTTCGGGCTCGCATCACTCGCCCTGCGGCCTCGTGAAAACTTGTAGGGGGGGGGAGTCAAAGGGGGGGGGGGGGAGCTCGGGCTTCGCCCTCGCTCCACAGCTCGGCCTGCGGCCTCGCGGGCGCGCTTTACCTTCGGCCTTCGGCCTCAGGCTGCGCCAAGTTACTTGGGGGGCCGTTTGTATGAAATTTGTATGGAGGGGAATTGTCCATGTATGGCGGCCATCTTGAATTTTGAAAGAAATCAAAAAACAAATGATGCTCGTCAAATTGCTTGCAACCCCCTACATTTTGGAAAAAAAATCACGCCCCCAACCCCAACCGTCTTTGCAGGCCGTACCCCTTCCACATCAGGATTCCGCAGATCCTCAAATGTCAGATTTTTCTGGTACTCACTGGAGCACCCTCTATACGACCACACATCAACCTAAACCCCACCAACCCCGCAACAGGGCAAACAACTATGTCAATCAGTGAGTCAGTGGTATTGTAGGTTTATATATTATAACTAGCTTTTCGGGCGCTGCGCGGGCTGCAAGCAGCCCGCGGTTCATCGTGGGGCTGTTGAGGTAGGCTTAGATATGTTTCCAGTTCAAAAAATGGGTAAGTTTGTATGGAGGACAAATGTCGTTGTATGGCGGCCATCTTGAATTTTGAAAAAAATAAAAAAACAAATGACGCTCGTCAAATTGCTTACAACCCCCTACATTTTGAAAAAATAATCACACCCCTAACCCTAGCCGTTTTTGCAGGCCGTACCCCTTCCACATCAGGTTTCTGCAAATCCTCAAATGTCAGATTTTTCTGGTACTCACTGGTGCACCCTCTATACGACCACACATCAACCTAAACCCCACCAACCCCGCAACAGGGCAAACAACTATGTCAATCAGTGAGTGAGTGGTATTGTAGGTTTATATATTATAACTAGTGTTTCGGGTGCTGCGCGTGCTGCACGCAGCACGCGGTTTTTCGTGCAGCTGTTGAGGTGGGCTAAGAAATGTTTCCAGTTCAGAAAATGGGTAAGAATTGCAGTCAGAAGAGGAAAGATAAAAAAATGTGTGGGCGGCCATCTTGGATCCAAAATCTGAACGCAGTTTCGAGATTCGCGGGGTGCTTTACCCCAGTGTAGAAAATTTCAGACCCCTATAAAGTCGCAGTGAGACGTTACGAACGAAATAAGTTTAATTTTCTAAATTCCAGACGCCATCTTGGATTCCAAAAAAAATTTTAAATTTGGATTTTTTGGCTCAAAATACGTATAGATATCGATTTTCAGTCAAATTGGAAGCAGTTGACTTTTGGCGGCCATCTTGGATTTCCAAAAATTAAAAAAAAAAACTACCTAGCGTTTGGTGGAAGTGGCTCGGGCTACGCCCTCGCCCGCAGCTCGCCCTTCGGGCTCGCATCACTCGGCCTCCGGCCTCGTGAAAATTACTTGGGGGGAGGGGAGGGGCATCAAGGGGGGGGGGGGGGAGCTCGGCCTCTGGCCTCGCTCCGCAGCTCGGCCTGCGGCCTCGCGAAGGGGGCTCCGCCTTCGGCCTTCGGCCTCAGGCTACGCCAAATTGCTTTGGGGTGCCATTTGTATGAAATTTGTATGGAGGGGAATTGCCCTTGTATGGCGGCCATCTTGAATTTTGAAAAAAGTCAAAAAACAAAAGACAGTCGTCAAATTGCTTACAACCCCCTACATTTTGGAAAAAAAATCACGCCCCTAACCCCAACCGTTTTCGCAGGCCGTACCCCTTCCACATCAGGATCTGGTGATCTTCAAGGTTTCGGATTTTTCTGGTTGGTTTCAAAACACCCTGTACACGATGGTATAACATTTGTGACACCTGTCAGTCGGGAACAGGTCAAACAATTATGTCAATCAGTGAGTCAGTGGTAAGTGTAGCTATATATAATATAATATATAATATAATATAATATAATGGGTGTAAGCGATAAAAAAAGAGTAACTAAACAAAAAAAAGAGAAAAAAAAATCATTTTTTTACTTTATGTATGTTCTCGTTTATCTCTCAAATTACTGGATGGATATCCCAAACAGTAAAATAAAAATAAACTAGAAAACTGGTAAATACACAGAACAGGTAAATAAAATTGAGGAAACAGGTTTAAATCGACTAAAAAGCTCGTACTTACCAGTACCAAACTTTTTTGCTTCGCCCAGTAAAATGGGCTTTTGGAAAGCCTTACTCATGTACCGTTGGCTAGAGATATAAAATAAAAAAATCAAGTTCTCGGAAGCAACGGCTGTCGTGATTGAATCCAGCAACGAGACAGAGAGATACGTACTTACTTAGTCGTTTTTTTTTAAATGGCCACACGGTTATAAATTTTTTGTAATAGTTATCCATCGTGTATACGTTCCGTCTTAAAGCGTGTAATGCATTGTGAGTTTGATGATTTAGTTTTTATTTTTGATTGACTTGATAGGTCCAATACTATTTGCCTTTATTTATTTATTCAAAACTTTATTTATCAGTAACAAATGGTACAAAAGGCGGCTACCAGGCAACCTTCAATATGTATAATAATAAAACATACAATTACAAACATATACAACGGGGAAGGGACAAACAAAAAAAAATTAACCACAGGCTATAGTATCATTATATTATAATGATAATAAAATAAAAGACAAAAAACAAAAAAATATCGACATTTGCCGTATTTTTTAGATTTTTGACTGTAATTGTGATTTTATTATACTATAGTGGTCTAGTACAGCTTGTGGTTCGATTTATTAAGGGTATGCCTCTTTCACATTGTAAAATACAATTTATATAAACGTTACATTACGACACATACAATCAATACATTTAATAAATATGTCTAATTACTTTAGGATACTAGTAAAGTATAATAATTTCTGCTGCATTAAATTAGAGAGTAAACTGCCTTTGACCCCTTTGACCCCATGCAAACAAAAACTAGTGTAAAAAGCCCGCCAGCAAAAACTATGTTTTCGTTCGCCGCGTAAAAAGTTTCTATCCACAGCTCACTCCTAATGTATGTACATTTAATTTTCACAATAACTATGATTCTGAACTCCAATATTCCCCACTTGAGTTGAATTTTTTGCTAGAGCTCTTAAGAATTGGAAATTGATACCGTAGAATAATTTTATAAGGACCACTGATGTATAATTTAATGGCAAAAAGTATCTACCCTTTTAAATCTGTTTAATAGAGCTTCCAAATCCTTTGAATAGATTGAAAGTATAACAAAACGCTGCTAGAGGATATCCGGTTTTTTTAATCGATGCGATGATCCCACGCCCTCGCAACCAAAGCCTTTTTTACCATCAACAAATTGACAAAATTAAATAAATAGGTACAAGAAAGTAAACCTTTAGAGGCGGGTGCGAACCATCGGAAACAGATCTTATCGGATTAAACGGCATTCGTTTCCCATTGACATTTTAGAGAAAAAAAAAGAAATACCTGATCTTGCACAAAGCATTTTACGAAAGACTACAACATTAAATTTTAACGGAAACCGGACATTGTCAGTTTTAGAGACGCGTTTATCTAACGCCGATTGTCAAAACACGGACACAAATCACATTTGACAGTGGCCACACGATAGCCCACAATAGGACTTCCGCTCCGGAAAAAATCCTAACAATCGCCCCAAAGCCGAAAGTAGCCATATGTCCCACAATCCCATTGTCCCGCCTGGTTATTAGGTGTGAAACGGCCGCCTAATCCGTTTTTATAGCAAACGACATAAAAGCCGTCGACATAAACATACGGAGAATGCTTGTGTCAATTTAAAAGCAATAAAATTCCCGAGATATCTCGAGTATCGAGTGATGAAAGCCGATATATGAAACAGGTTCTGATAACGCGACCACAGAGGAACTTGCTCGAGAGACAGATTTTATAAACTCGATATCCAAGGCTCAAACCAAGTAGGTCTTATACACCCTTCACACAACTGTACCATTATTGGCAAGATGGATTCGGAGTGATACAATGTACATATATACAATGTAATGAACACAACGCGATCAGTAACACGAAAGATCACAAAAATTGGTATAAGAAAAGACTTGAGGGAACTACTCTATAATATGAAGAAGAAAACAAAATAGGAAATTAGAGAGAGAGTAACAATGATTGGTACTGATCACGTATCGGTTTCAGCAGCGTATAGAACCAGTGCCAGACATGCTGACAACTATACAGGCGCTAACAGAACGATTGCAACTCTTGCCAAGCAAAAACATAAAAGTAATCGCTGTATCAAGATAGAATGAAGTTTAAGAACCCCTAACCCTAGACTTATTTATAACGATTTTTTAAAGAAATTTTGCCGAAATCTGACAAGCCTGATTCCGTTTGTATGGAAAAGGTTAAAGAAAAGTTCCTTTACAGAATTAATACAAGTGCTAACGTACTTAACGTCTGCTGCTATCTCCTCCGCGCCGACCTCGTCAGCTCGCGTGTAAACGAGTGTTCCATGTTCGGCCTACTCCCTTTCCAACTTTCACACGGACAACACATGTCTACTTACATCTTGTGCAACGGATGTCGTCGCAATTACGAACCACCGCGATTATTATTGCACGGTATTGTACGACCAAATTACAGCATCTCGGCTTCCCATCCGGTCTGATAAAATAAAACGATAAAGAAATATAGGTCTTATTGCGTACGATTAGAATTGAGATGGAAGATGAAAAGACGCGACGCGATTACACGACCATTTGTGATGAGGCGTCTACAGGACGCGGCGAGGTCGGTATCGACGAGCTAATAAAGGGATGGACAAATCGCAGGTGAATGAATGTATAGAGTACAATCGGTGGTCCGACAATGGACGTCCCGGCGAGACGACACCGCGCGGACACCTGCGGCGGGACGTGAAAAGGTAAACTACTGATTTATGGACATAAATGTAAATGTGAAGGTTTGGTCTCGCTTCGGTGAAAATCGCGCCTTTCTAGTGCAAGTGACTCAACATAAAGCAGTACCAGATGCGACACACATTGATATTGGACATGTAAATAAGAAAGGAATTCAGGCGGTATCTCGACGCTGCTCATCATGCAAAACCATAGTTGCTCGCCTTTTACACAATGCACAGTTTATTAAAACATTAACTGTGCCTATCAAAGCCATAAGATACTCATCTACATACTACATATTGTTGGATAAGCTGACCAGGGTCGCTGGAAAGCGATGAATACAGGCCGCTGATCGGTCATTTTGGAAATCTTTGGGGGAGGCATATGTCCAGCAGTGGACGTTATGCGGCTGCAATGATGATGATGATAATAAATAAATATAAAATAAATATAAAGGGACAAATTACACTGATTGAGTTAGCCCCAAAGTAAGTTCGAGACTTGTGTTATGGGATACTAACTCAACGATACTATATTTTATAACAAATACATATATAGATAAACATCCAAGACCCAGGACAATTTGAAAAAGGCCATTTTCCAACTTGCCCTTAACGGGAATCGAACCCGGGAACCTCTGGGTGGCGGACTAGCATGGTGACCACTACGCCACGGAAGTCGTCATGATGATGAGGATGATGATCATGATACTACATTTCAAAATCTTGGCAAGACGCTACGGAAACGCTAACTTGTTTTTGTTTATAGAATCTTTTTAAAATACGAGTATACTTCTGGTTAATACATTCATACTGATGAAGAAACTTATTTTTATGTTCGTATTTAAAAAAATAAATATTTTGTCTTGCCAACATGCTAACTCTCCTAAAACTTAAACTTAACTAATAACTGAAAATTAAACTTCTTTATTTGCATAAGATAAATAAATCGATCCCACCAAAACATTTTGTAACGAAAAGACAAGTGCATATTTCTTGCACTATAAAAAAGTTATGACGGAGAGCCAAACTCCTCTCTAACCTAACACTCTCCATCTGTACATACAATACGTGTAATACACACAAATGTACATACACAAGACAAGCTACACCAGTATAGAGATAGAATTAGGCAAATACACTCCTCAGCAAGGAACAAGGCTACATCTACAAAAAAATACTGACTTATTGTTCTGTAACCTCTTCAATTTGTGAAGCTTCGCGATCAATGGACCCATCCGACTGAGAGTCGCAGATATTGTCTCCGAATAATAGAAACTGTTCATACAAAATACAAAGCGTTTATGAAATATCGTTCTACTGAATACAACCAATTTCGAGAATCCATTTTACATAGAATCTTAACAAAAAATTGTGCAAATGTTAGTCTAGTTAAACAGTTTTTGCTCTTATGAATAACTCTCTTTTGATTTGGGTTTCAAAGTGTTCTTGCTACAGTTATTATTGTTAGGCTTATGAACAAGGTGTAAAAAAAATGCAATCATTAACTGTCATTATTTCAGCTGCTCCAAATCCAACAACTGGACAACTAAAATCAACGCGTATTTTAACCCTCGAGAAGGCAAAGAGAAGGGTGTTATAAGTTTGAAGTGTCTATCTGTGGCAACGAAGCTCCTATAGTCTCTCATGCTGGTCTGGAAGAAATAAAAAAACTTAGAATGTACCAGCTGCTTCTCTTCCCACGCAGATCGTAAAAGCCGATCGAGGGAATGGGCAAAAATGCGAATCATGTTAACAGGCGATGCGGCTAGCAACCCATCACTGTATTGATTGCTTTTCCATCTTCTCGCCCACCATGACGCTAAAAGTGGCTTTTGGGTCTTGCGGCCCTGGGCTCTGCATAGAACCGCATGTGCATGAACCCAAAATGCTCTGTCTGCCCCATTAGGGATAAAGACGTGATAGTATGTATGTATGTATGTATGTAGCTCCTATAGGGCCAGCATCTGTCCGGGTTTCCCCGGATTTGTACTAGTTTTTTAAGGCATCTATATTCTACTACTAGGTACGATTTGAGGTCAAAAATCAAGCCAGCGTTTTGTATGATACTATGTGATTTGAATTACTTTGTGTGATTCCGCCACCAGTTAGTTCATGCAAACTATTGCCGGCCGGCGCCCACCCACTACTGTTAGTCCCGGCATACCTGCCACCAGCAGCCCGTGTGCACCCGCCACCAACAGTCGATGCATGATCCCTCCCATGCATTAACCCACACAAAGTTATTCAAATAACATAGTATGCATGGTATAATAAAACAGGTTTTCTCTTCCCGAGATGGAACTTGACTACGTCACAAAGTGTTGCCACTGATTGTTCTTTTCGGTAAATTTAAGGACATTTTCAATAAGTTCATGAATATTTAAAAAAATATTAAGTAACTTAGCTATTTAGTATCTCGCGATTCTTGCGTGATTTATCAATTCAATATTTTATAAATTGATATAATGGATTATTAATTCGAAATTAGTATATAAAGTTCAAAAATGCATCACGCTCAGGTAATTCAATTTCACACAGTGGCAACATATCAAACTGATGACGTAGTCAAGTTCCGCCTACGTCATCAGCTGTCACGGGAAGAGAATACCTTATTTTATTGTACCATGATAGTATGTAACTTTGACTTCCGCAAAGTAACACCTGAATCTATTAACTATGTTTCTTATGATAATAATACACAAAATAAGCATTTCTTATATCCAAGTCTATTTAAAATACGAATACAAATTCACAGACTGCAAATCCTACTTTTCAAATCTAGCCTAATATGTATTCAAAGTAATAATCTAAGACGTAGATCTACAATTATTTTACCTGTATCGAATCCTTAAGTACAGTGTACACACAATTAATGAGCTCAAAACGCCGCCGCCGTCGCCTAGCAACGAACGTGTCAGTTACCTGCGGTATGCAGTGTAGAGCAATCACCCCTGCAAGTATAAGTACTTACATGTGGGCACAGTGAGTACAAGGCGGGATAGCATTCATGCATGAGTCAGGGACTCGGTGACCCGGTTCGCACGGACCCGTAGCGTGGGGTTATATGGTGCGGAATTCGCGAAGAAATTCAAATAGGTAAATAAAGAACACATCAAAATAATACTGGCCACACGATAAATATTTTGTCATTCGAATTTCGAACGATTTTTTGATTTTATTTGAACAGTGCTGAGAAATAACTGTTCGCACGGAATAAGTAGATTGAGGTACGAGTACCTATATGTGGCGCGAATTGAAGCGAACATTTTAATTCCTAAATCATATACTTCCAAAGAAGAAGGGAATATATACGGCGTTTCCACATGGAATGCATCAACTGAGGTCAAAACTGGGGTCGCTTTTCAGCTTTTTCTACAAGAGCAAGCTAAGAATAAAATCCGGAAACAATATAACGATTTGGTTATTTACGACCAGAAGCCTAACTGACATTAACCTGTCTTTGGAACATACAAATATGAACTAGTGACATATATTTTTTTGATTATTAATTAAATCACTAAGAAAAAATTTATTAAAATATTCATATAAATACTTATCAATATTTTTTAACAAACCATTGTCTTGTTTATAGGTTAGTTTTTATCTTTATAAACTACCATAAAATTAGTTTTATAGCTTCAATAGTATCACCGACTGTTATATTTGGGTCAAGAGCTAGATACTGTCACTGACATAGTGACATGTTGATAAACTAAGTCGTTACTCTGATATATTTGACTTCAATAGTATCGATTTCATATCGCGATATAAATAAACGTGACCACGTTCTTATTGTAGCTGTGATCAAAGACAATTAAAGCAAAGACTAGTTATTTGTCAGGCAAATTAAATAAACCCCGACCTCTGAACTGATTTTCATTAAACATAGCTAAGAACTACTGCAAGGAAATTTGCTTTTACGAAGAAAAATCATAGAAGTCTATCCATCCGTTCGAGAGCTACAATGCCACACACAGACAGACATTGCCGTCAAACTTATACCCCTTGCATTGGGGGTTAAAAAAGAAAAGAAAGAGGAACTCTGGTGATGAAGTCCATGTCAGCCCAGCGCAGAGCGGCAGCCGGCGTCCGGTCGGACAACAGATGCAAGCGGCCAGGTCGCGACAGAAATGGCGAATTGCGACATTCAATCTCACTTTTAACTGCCAAGCTTTTAGTAGGCCTAACAGGCATTCCTTGGTTGGTTAATTTCGCGAATCTGCTGTTTAGGGTTCCGTATTGCGCAGAGTCCGCTGTCTGAGTGTCCGAACGTCATCTGTCTGTCTCATGAACCGTGATAGCTACAGTTGAAATTTTCACAGATTATGTATTTCTGTTGCCGCTTTAACAACAAATATTAAAAACAGAATAAAATAAATATTTAAGTGGGGTTCCCATACAACAAACGTGATTTTTTACAGAATGGTACGGAATTCTTTGTGCGCGAGTCTGGCTGGTTATTTTTCATTGATAAAGCCTTATACTTATTACGTTTAAATCCCTAATAGGCAGATTCTGAAGCCACGAGTATTAAAGATCAAGTTACAAAATTCAGCAATGAATCAAATCTTTGTCCACTATTTTGTAAATGTAATTTAGAAGGTAATTCATCATCAGGTCTTTTTGTCTTCACTGCAGCAGCACGACGACGTAGTATAGAGAACTATACTAGCAGAGCCATAGTCGGCCAGAGCAGCCAGAGGACAGGGCCTACACTCGCCTTGCTGGCCAGACTGTTTTAGAGGTCTTATTCATGTTTATAAGCTTTGTTTAGCTTGTATTTCCTAACTCGTCTTCTACGACATCCACTGGAGGACGTGGAGTACTCCTATTCTACTCTGCTGAAAACCACACGGCAAAGAAGGTACTTAGGCAGGTATATTCAATTTGGGATGTATAAAAAGTATGTAAATACGGGGGCTTGTCATGGGTCAGGCACAAGTTTTCGACAACTTTCTACTGTTTTCGCCTTGAGCCTTGTACTATTGTACAATGTATGTACATTTACATCGATGCAATTCGATTATTCGATTGCAGTCTGACTCATCAGTGCAAAGTCCTCGGCATCCGCTGCTGACGTCACTCGTCGGGATCCATCAGGGTTGCCAATGTTACCACTAGAAAACCAGAAAGTTGGAAGTTTAGTCAACTATTCTTTCATCTAGTTTTAAATTTGCGTGTGATTTGGTTCTTTATCAGAGTGAAGCAAGCTCACAAATCAGTTTGAATATGATGTACAGGTAGTCACATAGAAAAGTACGAGTATATTACGTCTAATTCTATTGGTACTACTAATTATACTATAATTTAAGTTTTAAAAAATGGTGGAAAGAATCCTTTTGCATCTAGAGTGATGAGTGGTACCAAAAGGTCACTCTATGGGTTCTAGAAGGGCACAGAGGGAGACCAGACCACGAAGGAGAAGGCAAGACGAAATCGAAAGCTTTACGAAGAACGGCAGCAGTCTGCTATAAATCATCATCATCATCAGATCAGGGAAAAGAAAGGGGAAGCCTTTGCCCAGTAGTGGAGGCACATAGACAACCTGAATAAAAAAGTTCTTGTAAAATTGTTTCTGGATTGGTCATTTCAAAAATCTTTGGGCTAAATCTATGTCCAGCAGTGGACGTTATGCGGCTAAAATGTCGATAATGACTCGTTGACCTGACGGGTAACCTCCATGGGGCAACCCTGGAGCCCCACAAACCCACGTGCGCAGCACTCGCAAACTGCGTTGTAGGATTGACAGACTTTGAAAGGTGACTTTTATTACGGAAAGGTTTGAGGCGATGACCTCACATGCAAAACGTCTACATAATTACCGGATAGATAGAGCTTAGTACCACAGAAATCTAGTGTCATATTTCGACGAAATTGCGAATGAGACGGCACCAGACGTCAGAAGGAAGATGCAGCAATATGGTATTAAGCTAAGGTCCTTCCAATAAAACAACCAACTAGTAAAATCTCTCTATGATCAATATTATAGAACAAAACACAACAACTGCCTCCGTGGTGTAGTGGTTAGAGCGTTCGGCTCATACACGGAGGTCGCGGGTTCGATTCCCGGTGGGGGCAACGATTTTGTGTTGTTGTCCTAGTTTGGTTAGGATTAGGACATTGTAGGCTGATCACCTGATTGTCTGATAAGTAAGATGATCCGTGCTTCGGAGGGCACGTTAAGCCGTCGGTCCCGGTCATTGTCTTTGACATTGGTCGTTACCTAAAACCATGTCAGAGGCCTTTAAGGCGGTTTAAAAACTCTGACACCAGTGTTAGTCACTAACACACACGATAAGAAGAAGCAGAAGAACAAAACACGCCGCTGGCTTATATTGGCGTTCAAAGGATCTCGCTAGATAGCTATCAAGGGTCAGATTCAGAAGGCAGTACTCCTGAATACGGCACGCATTGTCAGGAGGTTTCTGTCTCTGCTCTGCGGCTCTAACCGCCGGTAGCTTGCCCCTTTGCTTTTGTAATATATTCAAACTTTTAAATTTTACTAGCTTATGAATTAAATTATTTAATTTTCATATTGGTTTTATGTCTCAACCGCTGGAGAACGTGGAAAGGCAGCAGTTCTGGATACGGCACGCATTATCAGAAGGTTTGTGTCTCTGCTCTGCGGCCCTTACCGCCGGTAGTTTGGGAATTGCCCCTGTTATATATTCAAAATTTTTATTTTACTAGTTAATTAAATGAAATTAAATAATTTAATTTCATATTGGTTTCATGTCCCAACCGCTGGAGAACGTGGAAAGGCCTGCGGTCTGACATTTAAGGTCCATTACCACCAATTATTGGCGATGCTTTATGGTCCCCGTCCATGTACTGTGCTACCACCGCGTTATTATTTCATGAAATTATACTCGCCGTGACATTTATAGCGGCTAGTAAGAGATAGTCTGTAATGTTGCGATTACCACTGTAAAGGACCGCATATACTATTGGAAATAATCAGGATTATCTGTTTTTCATTTATTTTTAACCCCAGGCTAAAAAGACGGTGTTATATGTCTTTCTGTGGCATCGTAGCGCTCGAACGGATGGACCAATTTCGATGCGATTTTTTTTTACGTAAAAGCAACTTCGATTCCCGGTCAGGGCAAGTTGGAAAATGCTTTTTTCAAATTGTCCTGGGTCTTGGATGTTTATCTATATATGTATTTGTTATAAATTATAGTATCGTTGAGTTAGTATCCCATATAACAAGTCTCGAACTTACTTTGGGGCTAACTCAATCAGTGTAATTTGTCCCTATATATTTATTTATTTATTTTTTATTTATTTGCAGTGATTCTTAGACATGTTTGATGAAAATCGGTTCAGTCGTTTAAAATTTACTGGGATAAGTGATAACGCTCAAATTTGGAGTTTTGTAATTTACCTGACAATAAATGAGGCTACAATATCAATATATTATGTAGTTCCGCGACTTAACACTACATATAGTGTCGTCGGGGGTTTTTAAAGTGCCCATAGCAAATAAACTTGTTTCAAACATTTGTAGGTGATGTTTTGACGCAAACTCTTTGTTGCAGTTTGACTTTAATTTTATTGATGTAATATATTTTCAAATAAAGATATATCTTTATGATGGATCCGGCCAGTCTGAAGGTATTTTAGAGTGCCTTACACTGACATGTATTTTTTAGGAATCCAGGAGATTTCTTACATCAACAAAAACAATACTTAGTTAATAGACAATGCGGCTAGTAAACCATCACTGTTTTTTTTATTTCTTCTTCCACCTTCTCGCCCACCATCACGTCAAAAGTGGTCTTTCGGTCTTGTAGCCTGGACTATGTCTGCTCAAAGCCGCAAGACTCAAAATGCTCAGTCTTCCCTGTGAAGCGTATTTTTTCAAAACTCCTGACTCAAACCTAGATCAAATTACTACACCATTGTGCAAGGTCCTTCATGTATCTGCGCACTTGTGCATAACTGTCTGTTTATTAGAAATCGATATGGGAAAATTATGATCTTCTGTCTCTGCACCGTATTGTTTAACGTCATTGTATATGATTATAGTCTAAACAAGATTACCGTTTGAGATTCTATTACTCATTGTACGATTCATTCTACGACCATATAACTTTAGAAAGTACTAAAGACTAAAGACCATATAACTTTAGTAAACGGGCTTACATTATCCGCTAGATTCCAACAAGTCAAATCAGATGCTTTTTTAAACGTCAAAAGAATACATACATACATACATACTATCACGTCTTTATCCCTAATGGGGCAGACAGAGCATTTTGGGTCTTGCGGCTCTATGCAGAGCCCAGGGCCGCAAGGCCCAAAAGCCACTTTTAGCGTCATGGTGGGCGAGAAGATGGAAAAGCAATCAATACAGTGATGGGTTGCTAGCCGCATCGCCTGTTAACATGATTCGCATTTTTGCCCATTCCCTTGATCGGCTTTTACGATCTGCGCGGGAAGAGAAGCAGCTGGTACATTCTAAGTTTTTTCGTTTCTCCCAGACCAGCATGGGAGACCTAATAAGACCTAATAAGACCTAATAAATCTAAAATCACGTTCAATATGGAATTATGATAATGACAAGTGGCAATATTTTGTGACGTCTTATTGTCCTGGATACTACAAATTGATTCGTTTGTTGACACAAAATTTACGATACTATCAAATACACTCACTAGTCTCACTACCCAAGGATTGGTTCTGTTATGCCCATTGGGTTGCGGAGGTCAGACGGCAGTCGCTCTGAGTAAAAACCAGCAACCTCGTCAAATCTCCTAGGTTAGGTAGCTGAAGCATTACTGCTAAGGATGCAACCAGGAAAATACGCTCGGATGATTATGACTATCATATCTACTGAAAAAAGTTAATAAATAGAATGGAGACAACAACGGTAACCTATCAGATGGGTCGATAATATCCGGAGACACTCCAAATGAAATGGCAAAAGCCAGAAACCGCCAATTTTTAAGAGGAATGGAGGGCTATATCCAGAAATGGATATATAAGCACAGAATACATACTAGATATAAGGGCCGCTGATGTTGATGATAATGATGATCACATAACGTCACGTACGTAAGTCCTAAAGGTCACGACGGCCAAGGGAATCAGAATGGTGAAGGCTTGCTACCTCATGCAACCAAGTTTTAAAATTAGTCTGCGTTTAATAATAAGACGGAATATGAGTCACAATCATCTCAGTTAATCCGAAAGGATACGAAGTTATATTAGTACTTATTTAAGAATGTATGACGCATTTTTTTTTTTGTTATTAGCCAGAATCACGCGCCTCATCCTGTGCAAAGGTCACTTACTCACTGATAAGTCAGATGGCTCCCTGAACCACCCCCATGACTCAGTCGCGGCGTGCGTCATGACGTCACTAAACCTTTTGGGGAATTCAGATTAGGCACCCTAGTTGGCCCCAACTTATTTTTAGCTTCGGAAACAGCCTGCCTGATATTGATTTTTTGGTTAGTAGATAGGTTTGATTGTTTGGAAGTAAAACCTTCCATGCTGGTCTGGGAAAAAAGACAAAGTCATAGTGTCATAATCTATGGTTAAATGTAATCAGTATCATTAAACTGTCCATGGTGTATTAATTTGCAAGACGATATTCTTGAAAAAATGAAAATTATAAAATCAAAGAATTTATCCCACATACGCTTAATCCCAAATAGGGTAGACAGAGCATTTTGGATCTTGCAGCTCTAAGCAAACAGAGCCACAGAATACATACTAGTACTTACGTACAGAAGTCTTACTCTAAAAAGAAATTCAAAGAAATATCTATTCAATATTGTTAGCGATATGGTCTAATTTAACTCGCGTCAGAATTCGTCGCCTACTCGTTTAGATACCTAGATTTTCAGTTGCAAGCCAATTTAATTCTTATTACGCTAGACAAACGGTTCATCATAGGTAGGTACCTACACAAAAGCGATTAAGTGAGCAGTTCGCCTAGGGTTGTCAAGATACTAACATCGCCATCTAGCGCAGGCAATTTCAAACAGGCGTTTTTGGCTGCGCATATATTCACCTACCTTGTTAACTGTACATACATAGGTAATATATTATATCTTATATAAATCTTTTTTTGTTATAATAACCATACATATGTTACCAATATATCTTAATATAGGTACCATCATATGATAATTCATGATATACTAAATAAGTACGGTACTTATTTAGTATAAATAATTTAATATAAATACGCTTTCTGAAGACGCTAAAGTACCTTACCTTTCAGCGTCTTTAGGAAGCGTAAAAAAAGTTAAATCTGGATCACTGTCTGTGTTTAAGCAATTAAACACTGCACAGTGTTTTTTTGCACTTTTTGGGGTCCGTACCCAAAGGGTAAAAACGGGACCCTATTACTAAGACTTCGCTGTCTGTCCGTGTGTCTGTTACCAGGCTGTATCTCAAGTACCGCGATAGCTGACAGTTAAAATTTTCACAAATTATGTATTTTTGTTGCCGCTATAACAACAAATACTAAAAACCAAATAAAATAAATATTTAAGGCGGGCTCCCATACAACAAACGCGATTTTTTTGCCCTTTTTTGCTCGATATCAATAATGGCATCAGGTAGGCACTTTAAATATACACAAAATACTCAGTTGTATTTTTATTTTAATAATAAATAAAAAAAAATATTTAAGGGAGGCTCCCATACAAAAAACTTGATTTTCATATATAATGGTACGGAACCCTTAGTGCGCGAGTCCGACTCGCACTTGGCCGGTTATTTCTTTTTCTTTCCATGACTATTAAGGCGGTGAATTTGGTGAACAAACCGCGCGTGCGTCACTGCTCACTGCTCGCTAGCGACTCTAGCGAGTCGTCCTTGCTGGATTAGCCTCCATATAGAGGCCGCAATGCGTAGGTATATTTTCGATACCTAAACGGGGAGTGACACAGGCCTGACAGAGCCTAGGGCCGAAAGACCCAAATACCACTTTTAGCGAGATAGTGGGCGAGAAGATGGAAAACAGAATCCAAAATTATTTCAAAAATATCGTTACTATTTTAATTTATCTTATTTAACCGAAAAAAAGAGTTTGTAACGTAAAAAACTGCCTGCAAAAAATGAATGGCTTGTTTATGAATCCTTAAATTTACATTTTAGAGCATCGATTAAATCGGAAGTTGGATAAAAAAAAACTACCTACTTATCGGAACGGAAGAAGCCGTTCGGATAAGTAGTGGAATGTTGTCTGCTATCACACCATCGTATCAATCCGAAACCCATCACAGGTGTACCAAAACATAGATGCGTCACATAATTTAACCCATGACAATAGCCACACCAACTGTCACCGTTATTACGAATCAGGAGCCGAACAAAAACGTTAATTCTGATGACTTTTTAATTTATTTGGGACCTGTTCAGAAAGGGCTAATGACGAAAAAAGTTGGAAAAAAGCCGGTAACGGTATCCGAGGCAGACGGGGCAAAAAGTCGGCTCGGGTTTGTGTTGTGAACGGTTTTACAAGGATAAAAGAATAAAGACTCATTTAAATTCTTTAATGAGGCTATGGGAATGCGAAAATAGCATTATTTAATACTGCTGCGGAACATACATATATTTGACGCGGAAAAGCTAGGCTCGCAACTTTTCTGTTCATTCATCCGAGCGTATTCCAGAATACATTCTCAGTGGTAACACTTCGGAGCCCGGTGTCCGCCTACCTAACCTAGGTGATTTGACGAGGTTACTGGTTTTTACACAGAGAGACTGACTGTCTCACCTTCGCGATGTGGGATTCAGACCCACGACCTCCGGATCACAAGGCGAATGCCTTCACCACTGGATCACGTAGGCAGTCAGCTCGCAATTTTTCTATGGTACACCGAAATAAGAATAGTTTTAATCAGCGTTTTTTTTTTACATTGATAATTTCATTACCAAAATGCCAAGTGTTGTGTATAAATCTAAAATTTCACTCAACACTAATCCATGAATTTTCACATACACCTACATAAAGGGATTTATAAATTCAGTTGCCTCACACCCAGAGAGGTCTAATCTAAAAACGCTTAAAAGAAAAACAAACGAAAATGAAATCATAACATTGTAAAACACCGTTACCCCAGGGACGCTCACTTATCACTTCCCTACCACGAATATTTTTACTTTTTAGGGTTCCGCATGAAAACATTGCCAACGGGACTTTATATTAATAGACGTCGCTTTCTATACCCATGTCACAGGGCTGTGCCGTTTGAATCGTAATAATGAATAGTATAAATAAATTATTTGTTCAGGTCCTGAGCTCTGAAAGGCAGCTAAAGATGTAATCGGGAAAACCCTAAGTAAAAACTAAACTAGTGGCTCTGTAAGCTATTACCGCGCGAGTCCCCACAAGTTTATCAGATAAAAAAGTTGTTCAGACGAAGCTGATAGCTAAAGAATGTGTGCCAAGCAGAAGCAAAGATCTTACCTTAAAAGGCCCTAGAACACAATTGCCTTGTTCTCGAACACAAATTTGTTCAAGAAATTGTTATGCAATGTGTGTTAAAGTTTTTAATAAGCTCCCTGAAGATATAAAATCGTTGACAATACATAAATTCAAAAAGGAACTACATTTATGGTTGGTCAAAAAATGTTTTTATCCTGTAAATGATTATTTAAAATAGAAATGATTGACGTATTATTATTGTATAATCTTAGCATGACATAATCATAATTGAATTCCAAACAGAATTAGCTTCCACAATTTATTTAATTATATTTGCATGCTGGAAACAGTTAAATGTGTGATACTTACGGCTAAATTTGAATGTAATATGCTACCACATTTATGGCAAATAAATAAACTTTGACTTTGACTTTGACTTTGACTTTGAAGAGTAAAGTTGATAAGTGGAGGAATTTACCCTGCAGTGCAACAGTAAATGTTAGACGATTCAACAAGAAATCTAAAATGTGGTAATACAGAACCCTTTGTATGTGAACCCAACTGGCTCTTGGCCTATTTTTTCACCCAGTCCATTGACAAGCGTTCGCATCGTTATCGCTTCGTAGAAACGGGGGTTATCGGCGTGTCGATATCGGTACCCGAGAGCGATAAACCTAGATTTCCGCCGGGCCGATTGTCGGCGAAAGACGCCAGTTTGGGAGTTTGAAATATCGCTGCGTTATGTAAGTATGATAGGCGGGAGATTCAGATTGAAAAACTATTGGCTTCTTTTGATGGAGTGATTCACTATTCATTTCGCGTACAAAATATCCACTTGCTTGCGTCAAATTGTGGCTAAGATAAAGATAATCAGAAAGATATCTTCTTACCTTGCCTTTGCCACCTCACGAACCTTTGCGCTATCTAGGTCACATCTCTCAAGTACAACCGCATTGAACTATCATTATTAATACGCTTTTGTCTAGTCATTATGTATAGTTTTTACTCATGTACTTACCATGTACATTTTGTGGCCTTTTAGTGAATAAATTTTATTTATAGTATACTTTCATGGTATACTTGAATCACCTTAAGACATGACAACGTAATAGGCACGGAGTTTTATTTTTGTATCAATTTTCATTTATTTTATATCATGTAATTTTGAATAAAACTAATTCTTGTCTTCAAGATAGCCTGACGATCTGACCAAGGTCTGTAGTAAGCACTGAATCTCCTTCAGATGAAATAAGGTCATTTTGGAAATCCTTGGGAGAGCCGATGTCCAGCTGTGGATATCATGCGGGTGAAATGATGATGATACAAACCTGACAGAATGTGCTATAATATGATAGTGTAACAGGTGTGTAAGATATAGCTTCGAGGAAAGAATCTGTACAAAGTTCGTCACTATACTTTGGTGGACTTTGATACCAGCAATGAAGCATCCAATGAGTCACATCATTACATTGTGGTATAGTCACAGAATTAACTTAAGCATTACATACAGAACGGAAACTCTTAGATTCCCTTGCAATATACGTCCTCGTTCCCAGTCCCCGGACCTCTCCTCCGTTCTCGCCTTGTGGAGGGTGTTGAGCGGGGGGCTGCAGGCGCCTGCAGTCGCCTCTACAAGGCGAGAACAACATATTACGCGGGAAATATGCAAAGCAGGTTTTCACACGATTTTCATATTAAATCAAATGTAACACAAAGCCCTGAATTGCTTTAGGCGTAAAATAAAGTTTATAGGAACAGAAGGATAACCTGGCGTGAACTGACTGTGGTCATCATATGATTTGGTGAGCGAGTGAACCGAGATTTAACGGTTTCAGACCATACAAGGTCTCGTGTATGAGGTACTACTCCTACGACGCTCCACAATATTTTTGAAAGACTCCACAATATTTTTTAATGATATCCAACATAGTCGAAAATAAATTGACTCCCACTTTAAATGTATCCAAGGGGGGCAACGCCATAATTTTATTTAACCACTTTGTCGGCATGATTCATATACATAGCCATGCTAAATTACAGCTTTTAGTACTTATGTCAACGGACAGTCAGACACGGCGTTAGTTAGCTAGAAACTTTTAATTAGTTTTGTAAGTTATTAGGTTTGGAACGGTGGCGTATTGAAGATCGTACATATATTGCCATTCGAGCAAAGATGTTTATTTACTCTGTAGTTTGATCGTGTAGTAGTCACAAGATCATAGTCATTGAGCCACGTCAGATATCTTTAGGCAGCTCGAACAATCTCACCCAGTTTTAGCTATTAATACACTCGATAATAGACATTATAATTTATAACTTAAGTGTCGCATTTGTAACTAATTATAATTTATGCTATGGTATGGGACTGCGATGGTGTTCGCCCACATAACGCTTAACTTAATGGCACCTTCTGATCCTGCAGTTCTCAGAAACAGCACAAAACAACATTTTTATAGATGCAAATGACGAGAAATGTTACGCAAAAAGATAAAGTCAATCTTTATGTGAGTGGTCGCGGCGGTAATCATATTGTACAGACAGCGTGATAAATATGGAATGTTGATGGAATGCCACGTAGGTAGTTTATGTTAAACCTGTTTTATGAGATTATCCTATTGAAAACATGTGAGAATGAGGTTGGTCATTTATGCATAATATTTTATGAGAGTTGTGTATGTGCGAAATGGAAATATGATTTTAAAGTAAGATGAGGTAAGGTATGGTTCGGTTTTCTCACGCTTTGTAAATTATATGAGTGTAGAGGTCATAATACCCTGGGACAAGTTTAGGGCAACCGGGGCCTACACAAAAGAGGGGCCACAATGCCCGGTGACTTGGGCGGTTCCAGCGGTGCCCAGGCGCAGGGCGCAGAAATGACAAATCGTAACTGTTCTGGCTATTTGTTCTCGATTTCGCATGATCTTCGGCATCTCGATTTTTCTCTTATATCGGGAATGTGCATCCCGGGCTTCGGAGCAGCACGGCTGAGGGTGCAGTCGGGAACACGGTAAAATTCAAATCAATTGTTTATTCAGTAACTAGACCTTTTCAGGCACTGTTACACGTCAATAAGTATAATTAACATTACGTGTAGAGTATAGTTTCAATTTTCTTTTTTGAGAAAATCTACCGATATCACCGCTTCGCAACGACCATTGCTGAAGAGAAACGCCGAAAAAATCGCTCATTTTCACAGTACTGGTCGCCTAGTTGCCAGAAGGGCTTTGTCATATTATAACTGTATTTTTTAATTTATAAATAGGTACTTACAATATAGGTATAATACAATGTTGAGACATTACAATATTCAATGCTAGCGAAGGAGTTAATAAACATAAATTATGTAATAACAAGAAATACTAAGTATTGAAAAAAGCTAAGCCGAGCTGACCAGTCCCTCCCGGCAGATGTTCACGAGTTGATAAAGAACAATAATGTTGTTAATATTTAAAAATATAAAAACCAACAACAATGTTTTCTTGTTTTGCTGACTACACTCAAACGTAAGATAAATTAGAGTAATATACGAGTAAATAAAAATGCCGTAGAAGGACGAAATGTTCATTTTGGACACACCTTGACAGGAGCACCCTGTTAAATCTTTAACATCAGTGTAATTCAAGGAAAATTGTTTTTTTTTTTTATACCAAACCGACATCCAATTTGAGAGATATGTTACGTTCACATAACATCGCGCACATCGGTACCCATTAATGATTTCGAAAGGTTTTCCTTATTTTTGAAATCTGGGTACGTTTATTAGTATAGGTATTAATTTAATTGTGAGTTGACGTCCTTGGAGAAAATGCTGCAGTGCAGTTTGTTACCGCTTCTTCTGCACTAGCGCTTTGAAAGCGGTAGTAAACTTAGCTGTAAGTAACCATTTGACGTCAACCATTGTGCAACAAAAAAATTACGATTATTAAGAGATATTATAAATATCCTATGATAATAAAAATATATTTGAATTGAATTGAAGTATACTTAAAGTAGATATATAATACAAAAATAGAGGAGAACAAGATTAAGCAGAAATGTTAATTCTGACACCGGTGTTGGCCATTTACCTAAATCAAACAGCAAAAATAAAAATATTAACTAAAAATCGGTCAGTACGTCAGAAATTTCGTAAAACTGTTTCTCCTTTACAAAGCGTTTACGTCAAACTTTCGGTGGAACATTCTACATATTCAAAAATTAAAAAGTAAATAAGATAATTGAAGAGAAGATACTTACATGAATATAGATCGTTAATGGTTCAACCTGGAACAAAAATACATTACATTATTATTTAATTGTTTGTAGCCGTATATTATATATTCATGTTTTTTATGTATATAATGATTACATATATCTATTTTTTAGCGATTAAGGGTTATATCGACGATACGTATCGACCACAATAAATGAAACATGTTTTATTCCTATCTTTTGAAAGTTGTTCAGTATCATTTGAATAAGCCATAAAAATATTTGCTATTTAGGTCAATAAATGAAAAAAGATATAATTTAAGCTTCATGCTTTATAAAATGATATACAAATTAAATCATCATCATCGTCATCATATCATTTGAGCCGCATAACGTCCACTACTGGACATAGGCCTCTCCCAAGGATTTCCAAAATGACCGATCTACTAGAGCGGATTAGCTCGTTAAAACGGTAGTGGGCGGGCGGGACACAGCGCGACGAACCGATGGCCGATGGGGCAAAAAGGTTCTCGAATAGCGACCACGTACTGGCAAGCGAAGCGTAGGCCACCCATCCACAAGGTGGTCTGACCTGACCAAGGTCGCTGGGAGGCGCTGGATACAAATTAAATACTCAAATAAAAAAAAAACTAAATTGAACAGTTTTTAATAAAATGTTATGTTTCTAATAAAACGTATTCCCACGATCTTAGAATCCTAGATTTACCAATAGGTAGAAACCAATGGCCAGTTTTGGACTATCAAAAATAATTGCTGTATTATACACAATCCTTATTTAAATTCGGAGTCAATAAACTCACTCGCTCGTGCAAAAACATCTATGTTACAAAAACAAGGACTTTATTTATATACTTATATCTTATATCTATTATTTTTTTGCATAAAATGTTACCATGCGATTTCAACCGTTGGTGGTCAATATACCTTCATTATACGATGTTTTGATGTTATGAATTCGAATCCCAATGGTCGTTATACCAAAGAATTATTATAGGTATTATAAGTGATACATACAGAACGGAAACTGCTAGGGTCTCGCGCTATATGTCCCCGTACCCCGTGGAGGGTGTAGAGCGGGCTACTGCAGGCTCTACAAGGCCAGAACGAGGGAGATTCCGTTCTGTATGTAATACTCATTTAAATTCTGTGACACTGGCAAGCACTCACCTGATCCCCTTGGACATCAGGCGCCTGAAGGAATCAGCTGTTTGCTTGGCAACGGCTGTTTGTTTGCTTCTTATTTTTTTCTGATAATGATACATTAGCGCGGTGTGGAAGCTACTTGAAGAGGTTTTTCGCGAAAACAATTTCCGAAAGTTACTTAATGTTTACATTACTATATCTTGGTTTTGTTGTTGTTTTTCGTGTGTGTTAAGTAAGTGGCCAACACTGGTGTCACATTTTTCAGGCTACCTAAAGCTATCTGACATGGCTTGACAACTGCCATATAATAGTGCCTTCCGAAGAACGGACAAGCTTGAGAAATTTTTTATGCCACTTGTGGTCACTCCTCCAAGTGCGGACCACGCCCGGTGTCACTTTACTTGCGAAAGCGCTAGTAATCAGCGGCGGATTTACACATTTGCCGTCAGAAGGCTATTTATATTTTTGCCGCCCCTAAGCTGCGTTCTCTGAAATATAATTACAAAAGCGACCTTCTCGATTGCAATGCAAGAAAAAAGTAGGGGGATGCATTAGGCCAAAATTTGCCGCCCCCCAAAATGTGCCGCCCTAGGCTTTAGCCTACTCAGCCTATTGGTAAATCCGCCACTGCGCTAGTAATGCGCACTCCCCCCGGGCCACCAAGCTCCTCATTACCATTTAAACCATTTGTCTATGTATACGCGGTTTGGTTCATCGCTACGAACTACTAGCCTTACAGCACGACCACTGCTGAAAAGAAACGCCGCCGAAAGACATTCAAACTTCCCTACTAACACGACTACTGTACATAAAGAATGTCACCATGTCTGGAATCTGGCCACCATGACATCAACACATGTTAACAAATACTAAGACATCCTAAAATAAATCATTGAGTATGCGATTTCTCAGTAAGCTAGTCACTGAGTCAGGTTTATGGATTGTTCACTAATGACTCAACGGCGCTTGAGGAAAACCGATACGATCTTATGATAACTAGTATCATTGCAGTATTTATCAACATCATTAAGATTATAATATTTATAAGATTATAATATTTATAAGATTATAATATAATATTAGTTTTGTTGTATTTAGTTGCAGGTGAGAGAAAACATATACATACATATTATCACGCCTGTTTCCCACAGCGGTAGGCAGAGACTATGGAATCGTAGACAGTGGAGGTCCATAAAATGGACCATATATTTATAAAAATTATATAAAAATCATTTATTTCGAGCAACGGGGCCTATATCTTATACTTAAATTACATCACTGGCTCACCGCACTATGCTATTATATTCTATATCCATTATTCGATCTATGACCTTCAAGATTCTATATGTCGAACCCTGTGGTCGAATTTTCAGAGTTCTTCGATCCACCTGACAATTATTGCACCTATGTATCAGTCTCAGTAAACAAATAGTAAAAATAAAAGAGAAGAAATTAGTGATATGACAGTACTTACATATATATCTATCACACTGGAAGCAGTCAAGCCATTTTATCGGAAAGAAAGATAATTTATTGATTCATACATCAACGTAGAATCTTAAATCCCACGTGACAAGGAACTTAAGAAAAGAGATGTAGCTACAGAAAGTAAGATATTCACCTGAGAGGGTAATGTCTAACACCGTACCGTTATACCAACACCGTACCGTTATACCAGAAGCTGAAAAGCAAAATAAGAAAAAAGAATTCAAGATACTTAATTAAGAACATAATATCTTGCTGGAAACCAGGCCATTTATCGAAAAGAAAGAAACAATTGATTGAAACATCAACGTGGAGTCAATTAAATCATCACGCGACAAGGAAAGCAAGATAAGTGTTGCAATAAATGTCATTCCGATGTTTACGACTTCACTCTCGTGACGCTGCGCCAATATTGTTGATCGCGTCATCGCGTGCAATTTGTCCGTGCACTGATAACGTTCAATTAATATTATAGAAATCAGTGCAATACTGGATTTCTACTTATTGTTTATTTAATGAACTTTCTATTTTTTTAAATATATTTAATAAAAAGTTGGTCTGGCATTGAGAGATATAAAAGATTCCATTAAATTGAGAACTTTTCATCGGTTAAAAGTGGTATTTTTTCCGAAGACGAAAAACGCAGAACGAAATTATACAAATACTTAATCATTTATTTTATTAAAACTAACGTGCAACAAATTCGGTGTATTGTATTTGTTAAACTGTTAACTAACGTAGTCAGAAACGCTTACACATGAAGCCGTCGGGTTGCCGCTTGTAACACTCGCCCTAAAGATGATCGTCTAAATCGCTCGGAACATGGTCGGCCATTCCGATTTCCGACTATATTAAGTAAGTAAACCACTGCAAATATTCATAACTACTTTATCATGTTTAATCTCTATCAACAGACGTAGAAAAAGCCTTCAAACCCAAAAGCCGTTAAAAGTTTAATCAAAATATTGGGAATGACAAACGTAAACTCAAGAAACAATCTTAGCTAGCCGACAGAGAAGCTTCGCAGGAGAGAGAGGCTCTCTGCCCAGGAATGAGCTATAAAGCCACCAGTAGATAAAACACACAATTTGAAAGAAAAAATAAGCGGGGCATAAGAGAAGACAGTTGTCAAACCAAAGAAACAAAGAGTGGGGGCCGTGACAACAGGAAAATCATTAGTCGAATAAATCTATGACGTAAAAGCAACTTTATACCTACTAAATACAGGTTGCAAGTCTTCAATTATGTCATAAAATCTCTAGTTTATTTTATTGCTACCGCTTAGCGATGATGAGTGAGTCATCGATAACTATATATACTCGCATTCTGGGAACTGAATCGGCGGCACCGCCACTGCTTCGTTTGTAATCGCCAACGGATACTATTCTGACTGGATAGGGTTGAGAGGAGCTCGATGACCCAGCAGGATCGAGTGTGTTAATAGCTAATACTCATTATCGTGACGCGTAAGGGTTCTCGAATGGCGGCCACATACCGGCAAGCGCAGCGTAGGACACCCACCTGCTAGGTGATCGGACCTATCGTCATCGTCAGGTCCTTTTGTCTCCACTGCAGGAGCACGACCCTCTCTGTACTACTACAGCCGTACTTGGTTAGAGCAGCCAAAGGATTTGGCCTACACTCTCCACGCTGGCCAGACGGGTTGGAGAGGTCTCATTGATGTTTATAAGCTTTGTTCAGCTTGTATTTCGTAAGTTGTCTTCTACGACATCCACGGGAAGTCTTGCCCTATTCTACTCTGCCGGGAATCACACGGCAATCGGACCTTAGCAAGGTAGCAGTATGAGAGAGCGAAGAAACGCTTCAGCACCGGTGGTGCTCTAGCAAATACGGTTCTGAGCGACAGAAAATGATAGCAGCATAGAAAAGTCCAGTTTCGTGCTGCCAGTTGTAGCCCAACCCTAAAAGCCTGGAATTGGATGCAGGTCACTTATAATATACGTTTATACGTCTATACGTTTATACGTGTTAAAAGGGAAATGATGATGCCCTCACATTTTTATCAGACAAGGCACATAACACGTTCTTCGTAGGCAACCCTACTACTGGAAGTGTAGATAAGCGGTTAACATCCGACAAACCGTATCGGAAACGAGGTCACGGGTTCGATTCTCATTGAGAGTTGGAAGATTTCCGTTCGATTCTAGAATCGGGAAATAGATAAGGTCTTATTTAAATTTAAATATTTCTGTGTTTGTAAGTCAATGTATGAATTTGGGTTATTGATATTTATGCATTTGCCCGTTTCCTTCGCTGAAAATAAGAATTGCAATAATTAAAATATATAGGTAAATTGTCATTGCTTTGTACTTGCTATAAAATATATGGACTGAGAATTAGTATGAAGACATCTATTACCAATTAAAAAAAAAATACCCATTCCTATAGAATCACATGTGACATGACCAATTAATTGACGCCGAAAATGTATATTAACAAATCTGGTAGCCAATGTTACCAAATGGTAACCAATTTTTATTTATACAGAAATTATGAAAAATTGAAATTACTTTGTTCCTTTAAGCCACGGGGTACTACCATCTAGTACTTTTATAGTAGGTACACCCATTTCTAATGAATATACTCGCTGAAAGCCGAAGCAGTACAAGTACCAACCCCACTTAGAAACCAGAACCCAAAGAGGCCTCACGCCTGGCCTATATTTAGAGTACTATTGAGGGTACAATAAAATGTTGATTGCTCAGCCACAGCATAAGATTACCAAAATGTTAACTCCACCACAGAAGTGCAGTCCACACACAGGTGCGAGAAACACCTTTGACCAGTTTTAAACATAGTGCTGAGCGCACTAAGTTTAAAACTGTTCAAAGGTGTTTTTTCGACCGAATTATAACAAAGCATCTTTCTGTTATTTTTTTTGTAGTAAAGTAATTTATTTGCAATTTTTTTTGGATGGAGTTAATTTAAGGTTATGTTTATATTAGACGTGGTAAGCTTCCTAACGTTGGACATACTTGAACTCTACCATAGTCTTATACAGCCCCTCTAGTTCAAAAGGTTCTCCTTTGAAAACATAGAACTGTTGATCACAAGTATCACAACAGAAGCATGTGTTAACGAGTTTACTTATAGTTTTATTTTATTACAACTAACATTTTGACGAAAAGAGCGTCCGAGACGAAATATTAATTGTGCTTTAACTTTTCATAGAATGAAAAACAAAAGTTAACCTTCTACCAACTTTGTATGTTACGTATCGCGACCTTGCGCGGTTTGGGGCTAGTGTGACTCACACGCCCACAGACAAGTGTGTCACCAAATACGAAGATTTGCGAGTGGAATCTTGGAACTATGCACTCGATATTGCCATTTTTGTTGTTCTTACTGTCGATTTTGGTCAAATCGTCGTCAGTCTATGTCAGATACATCCGTGGGCTATAAGGAAGTCCTTGAAAGGTAAACCTTTGAGATTTCGTAATATCACATAAAATTCGATACACAACACACCATTCTTTTCCACGTAAGGTTGTAGGTATGTTAACTTCAGAGAATTGATTGGAGAGGTCTTTGAATGCGTACAAAATGTCTTTATTTAGTTACTTAGACATTGCACATTTACATATTCTACCTACTTACTATCTTCCTCTACTTATGAGCTTAGAATGATTTATTTTTTTGGTTGAAGTATGCGCAAAACTTCTTGGTCTTCAGCCATACTCTTTAGCGCTTGATACGATTATTATGTATAACCCCTGTTTTTTCTTTCAGTTGGTCTATAGTACGGTTCAGATCATCATCATTTCTTGGTTTTGTTGGACAAAATGTCTACACCTACTGTCTTTTATACAGCAATCCAGAACACAAATGAAAAGCTTTAGTAATAGCTATAGGTAGATACGTATTCCGCTGGTTTTAAATAAATATTATAAACATACAGTCACTGTTCACAAATGTATCCTCGGAGACAAGCAGATTTACATTGTTTCGATTCAATATCATCATCATCATCTCAGCCCTTCTTCCGCCCACAGCTGGGCATAGGCCTCTCTTCGTGGACGCCTTTCTAGTCTTTAGCGGTCCAGGCGTTTTCGAATAATCGGGTGAACATACATAAAAAAGTTATTCTGACACCGTTCACCTTTTTGAAAGTCGGTTAAAATTGAAATGTGACCTTCAAGATAAAACTGATTTATTTTGTTTCGATTCAAAATAAATACATCAAAGCTGTCGCCACTTGAAAAACGCAGATCCCCCAGGCTTTTCAGACAGACGTTCGGAGGTGTGAACCGGCGTGCAATTGTTTATTTATTTTACATGACAATTGGTGCGCGACCGCCGACCACCCGCCAGACGCGACGGACATAACCGCCCAGACACCACCACGCAAATATACAGCGAAATGTTAAATAAAACTTTTTCAAAACTACACACATCGATTTTGATAAATTTTCCATGCGACTATCTGACAAGTATGTATACCCTTTCAAACAAAAATAATAATAATTTCAAATCGGTCCTGGCGTCTTCAACCAAGAAATCGGTGAACATACATAAAAAAGAACGGGAATTAAAGCGATGCAAATGCTCTTAATACATAAGTAATAAGTATATACTAACTACATTTATAAATGAACGCAACGCCACTTTCTAAGTTTCTAACACCCACAAGGACGTTCGATGCTAATTTTGGCCGGAAACAATGATATGATAGAACTAAATAATAATACATCGTCATTTCTTCAAGTACCTACTTTTAAAGACTCTTATTAAAATGCATTTCAAACATCTCTAAATGTTTATAGCCCACAACTGTCGATGGTTGGCAAGTATATTAGTACAGAAATATGGCTGAGATATATGTACTTTTACCAAAGCAAATGTAAATAAAGGAAATGAAATAGAAATCGTTGTATCGTGCCAAAAGATTTTCGAACTCACGAGATAGCTCGGAACAGAAAATGAATAGGGCTAGAAGCCGCTAGGCCTGACTCTGTACATACATAACTAGTGTCTATCAAGTATATCAGTATATTCTTATATTATTGTTCAATCGATTTTTTTTTCTATTTAGTGTTACATAAGGAAAAGGATAAGGAAAAAATGTGTCAAAGGAAATTCTGTTATAGTACCGACTTTTCATATAGTCTCGATAGTGCCATTTTATTCCCATAAAAATGAAAACAAAAGACATTAACAACACCAATCCTCCTGTCACCTGCATATAACACCAACAGGTAAGTAATTAAAATTGCATGTTAACTGTATTTTTATCCCATGCTGGATAAATAAAGCCCAGGACCATAAGACCCAAAGGCCATTTTTAACGTGATTATGGGCGAGTAGGTGGAAAGAAGAATTGAAACAAGCTGTATCGACCCCACATAATAGTGGGATAAGGACAATCAGAAGAACATGGAAAAAGGAATCAAAATATTTTTATTTAACTTTATTACAAATGTAATAGGCAAATTTAAAGGCTTTATTTTATTATAATTTTTCTACCAGTTACCAATAATGATGAGTTACTAACCGCATCATTCGAGATTTTTGCCTATTCACAAGCGAATTCTAGCCATTACATTTCAATGGCACCCTACGAATAATAATTATTCGTAGATGGCACACAACATACATGCCAGTCAACAATACAGTGTCTGGGCGACTAGTTATCGTTCGAGATTTTTCTCCTATTGACAAGAGTACCTATTCTAGCCATTACATTTCTATGGTACACAGCACACAAGCTAGTTATTAATACAGTGTCTGGGCAACTTGTTATGCAAATGACACAAAAAGCGCGAGAGTAACGACCAAATCACTTGAGATTTTCGCTTTTGCACAAACGTATTCTAGCCATTACATTTCTTTGGCACACAACATACATGCTAGTCATTAATACAGTGTCTGGGCGCAAAAAGCGCATGAGTAACGACTAAATCATTCGAGATTTTCTCCTATTGACAAGCATACTTATTCTAGCCATCACATTTCTATGATACACAACACAACATACATGCTAGTCATCAATACATGTGTCTGGGCGACTAGTTACGCAAACGACGCAAAAAGCGAGTGTAACGACCCAAAGGCCGCCCTTGAACTTGAACACGCGCCTCGTGACGCTGACGTCATCATTGTCAACTTTTTATACCACAAGACTACTAGGAGACGGGCGAACAACCTGTCCTTATTCTGATGTCCGTTTCCTAAGGCCCCTTGTTAACAAGATGGCTTTCCGCCGGGTCTACGCACGAATATTTATCTACTAGCTGGTGCCGGCGACTTCGTCTGCGCAGGATCACACAATATTTTTATAAATTGTAGCCTGTGTTATTCTGATGTATAAGCTATATTATTGTAAAGTTTCATTAAAATCCATTCAGTAGTTTTTACGTGAAAGAGTAACAAACATCCATCCATATTAGTAGGTTATTTACGACCTATCTATGCTCTTATCGGTGGACTATGAGTTTTCTCCCATTTGTCTCTCTCGTCCGCTAGCTGTTTTACTTCGCTGTACGATATATCACCTTCTTTTTATCTGCTTTATTTAGCTTAGCCTGATCTCTTCTATCTTTTCTATTGTGATCATCATCAGGTATTTTTGACTCCACTGCAGGAGCACGACCCTCTCTGTACAACCAAAGCCACACTTGGCCAGAAAAGTCAGAAGACTAGTGATATTCTATATGAAATTAAGTACAAAATAAAAAAAGAAAATTCAGTATGATAAAAGTTAGTTTCACGAAAATCCCGCGAAATATTTCTAGGGTCTTCACCCCAGACGAAACGCATATAGCATAATATAACGAGCGAACACACCTCAAAAGCCAGCATCAGCTGAGATGAACGTTGCTCCCGACGCCTGTGTCCCGACCGACCTTGAACCCAACTAGATTTAGAATTGGCAACACTCTGGATGGAACAAGAAAGCATTACTTTTTTTTCACACCTACACTGAAATTAATACTGCGGCAACTAGACCAAAGAGTTTTGTTTGCTCTAGGCCGAAGTCATTGTTGTGGGAAACTAGATTTTTGGAAACCTGAAACTACGATTTCACTTAGAACATTTGGTACGATGATACTTTTTGATGAAACAGGCGTCTGAATACCAAATTGAATCGGCTCAGATTCGCAAAGCATAGTTACTTACAATGTAGCTTACACTGTATTGAATTCAGTATGGTAAATTCAGTAAATCAAATTGAATAATCTTTTTTCGAATGGATGGAAACAACAACAATTTGTACCTATTACTTTTTCAAGTTTGTTATGATAAATAGTTTGTTGTTAACGCTAACACTTGTTATTTACGAGCTGCTAGAAGGCATCAGACGAAGGCCGTAGCTCAATGATTGTCATCTAGTAACAACAGTATGCCATATTACCGCCGTGTGGTTGGTAGAGTACAATAGGACCACTCCAAGTCCTCTTGTGGATGTCGTAGATGGCGACTTAGGAAATACAAGCTAAATAAATCATATAAACATCAATAGGACCTCTCCAACCCGTTTGGCCAGCGTAGAGAGCGTAGACTAAATTCTCTGGCTGCTCTGGCCAAGTATGGCTCTGGTAGTACAGGGAGAGTCATGCTCCTGCAGTAGACACAAAAAGACCTGATGATGATGATGATGATGAACAACAGTATGAAGATCGAATTAGTGCCCCAACGACACACAGCTAATGCCTACAACGCTTGGCTACCACCGATTCAGATTGCTATACTACATTGAACTTCAGATTTATCCTACTAATATTATAAACGCGAAAGTTTGTAAGTATGGATGGATGGATGTTTGTTACTCTTTCACGCCCAAACGGCTGGACCACTATTGATAAAATTTGGTACGCAGGAAGCCGACACCCTTGATAAACACGTAGGCTGCTTTAGGCGCGGGTAACACCTCGGAGCTCAGCTAGTAATACCATAAACTGGCAAGTTATTTACTTACCCTCATATTCAAAAAGATTAACAAACGTTTGGTAAATCCATTTTAGTTAAAATATGTTTTGACTCGTTCTTTCAATGTCAACATTTGAAAAGAGTGATAAGGAAAAAACATATTATACAAATAGGTTTAGCAAATCTTTATTCGAGGGTAAACCTTTATTTATCACAGAATAAATACTAGCCTTTATTGTCCATCAAATACGAATTATACAGAACAATAGGCGAAGTTAAGCCTAAAAGCATTGTCTACCAGTCAACATTTGGAACCTTCGGGTTGGGTTATAATTTCAATTATATTAACTAACCCTTAAAGCTTGAACTTTAATATTCTCCCAAGGTGTACCACAAATAATTAATTTAAAACTATAAAAAATAATCCATTAACTCACAACAAGACATTAAGCAAGCATAAACTCTATTTGCTTTGTATCTTTTTTACATACACCGATACTAAGTAGCCTGCGGACATTAGTCAGCTGTCAAGAAAGGCATTTACAGCAATTGCATCCATTTAGTGCCCCGGTTCTGGTCGGTAATGCATTTATTACCCATGAATACAAAACAAGACAAATCGTTCTGAATGGGTGATAAATGAACGTTTGCATAAGAGTGCTTAATGAAGTTAAATGAGTTGAATCAATAAAATAATTCAATTAATGTACTGCACTTGTACAAGCAGTCTGAGAACGATAGTTTTAATCAATTAACATCTATTTTTTTCACATAATAAAGATTTTTAAAATACTATATTTTTTAATCCAACTAAATTTGTACATAAAAGAAAGAAAAGGAATCCAAAAGAATAATAATCAACAAAAATTAAACAATAAGTATGGAAAATCCAAAAGTTCCAATACACTCAATCAAAAAAAAATAGTATATAGTATATAGTATGATCGGAATAGTAATATAGTATGATCCCCGTATAGTAAGGGCAATCTGATGATAATACGCAGAACAAACGCGTAACTTACGCACGCTGACCAAAAAATTGACTCAAAGAACTGTATCGAGAGTCGAGAGTAGTGGTGTTCTTAACGGCTATATTTTCGTAACATGTTACATGGAATATGCTAAATCTTTGTATCATGTTACTTTTGACGCTATGTTATAACGATGGAAAAAATAAAAAATAAAAATTTCAAAAAATGGGACATATTTGGTCTGAGGGACAAGCTCCAAAATATGCCCCCTTTCAAACAAAAAAAGAATTTCCCAAATCGGTCCAGGCGTATTCGAATAATCGGTGAACATACATAAATAATTGGCCAAGTGCATGTCGGGCCACGCGCAGTGTAGGGTTCCGTAGTTCCGAATGCCAACTTTGAGTTTATGCCACTAAAAACGTTTAAAAACTAATTATCTATTGAATTTGTATGAAATTTCTTTTTCCGAGTACATTTTATAAGTTGATCGCCTATAACTTTTTAATTTGTATACCCTACTCAGCTCTGATAGTTTTCCTTTAAACTACATTATATATACTATAGCTGTGAATTTTTTCACGTGGCCATATATAACCGTTTAGCAGATAGAGGGGGGGGGACACTTGCCTCCAACAAAAATTCACTTTAAACCCAAATATTTCAGAAACGGGATCCCTAAATCCAAAAATGGTGTTAACAAGCTCACAATGTTTTTGAGAGACCTATTCAACGACACCCCACACAATGTGTTTGTCGAGAAAAAATATTAACTACCTCTTTACTTGTATGGCAGCTAACCTAAAAAAAAATATTTTTCCAGATTTTATTTTACGACTTTTTCGCCATGATTAATATACATATCCATGCCAAATTACAGCTTTCTAGTACTTGTAGTTTCTGAGTAGGACCGCGGACAGACAGACAGACAGACATGGCGAAACTATAAGGGTTCCTTGTTTACTACGGAACCCTAAAAATGATCGCGAAGCATTAACCTCTGTTTGTGGAAGTCCGTTAAAAATCATCATCAGTAAAAGCTTTAGCACCGCGTAGACTTACAGAAGCCTTTCTGCCTGTTATTCCATTTTCACAGTAAATTGTTTATAACCATATTTTATTTATAGCTGCAATTTCAACAACAACAGAGCATTTATTTTATTCCCCGCTATTTCATATAAGGCAAATAACATAAGTAATTTATGATGCCAATGTCATTTGCATTTTTTATATTTACGACTATATAATATAGCATTAATAATTTTCATTATTATAAATATCAATAACACTCACGACCCTAGTGGCCAATTAATATTAGTATATTTTATAACTTCTCTGTTCCTTAAGCTCGTAAGAATTAAAAGTACAATGCTCTCATTAAAGCCACACGCAAAAAAATATTTATTACCATACGTGGAAATAGATTTTACAAATTATCATAACATTTTGTAATTAGTAGGTGCCTTCGCTATGTAATTACTAAGATGGCGGACATCAGGTTTGAATTATGAGTGTCGCTAGGGTTTTTCGTTTAAAGGTATGCGCTGACGAAAACACTTTGTCAGTGGTAAATAGTTACATGTGTCGCATCTGCTAGCTAACTGGACGCCTAGCAATTTGAATCACTTGTTTGAATCTTTTAGCCGTGTGGTTTCCGGCTGAGTATAAAAGGGCCGCTCCATGACCCCCCGTGGATGTGGTAGAAGGCGACACAGGAAATACAAGCTAAACAATATGAGATGATATAAGACCTTATAAACAATGAGACCTCTCCAACCCGTCTGGCCAGCGAGGAGAGTGTAGGCCAAAGTCCTCTGGCTACTCTGACAAAGTATGGCTCTAATAGTACAGTCGTGCTCCTGCAATGGAGACAAAAAGACCTGGTGGTGTGTCTGTTTTTTTTTATAAAGCGTCAAATGAACAAACGAGTCACCTGATCGTAAATGATCATGGAAAACTGCATTACCCGGTGTAACAAGAGCGTTATCGGCCTTTTAGGAATTAAAAATTAGGTGGTGATAATACGACTTGTCACCACCTCTTGTTCTTCCACGGGTATCTTAACAGGCCACATAGAGATGGATTGAATATGTAACAGAACGGGAAAGAGCATATTTTAGGCAAAGAGCAAAAGAAAATCTTCTGCGATTACTAACTCGCCTGCCCGTTATTGGGATAGGCCTGTCTGTGAAGAAAATACGACCTGATTTGTCGACCTCACATAAATAGTGGGATAAGAATAAGGCAGAAGAAGACAAAATAAACGTAAAAGAAAAAATAAATTCCAAAGATTTGCACAATTACAATAAAGTCTTGTAACATGATTACAACAAACGCTCCCAGTGGGTGAGCACCTCAAAGATTAGAATCTCGGTACGAAACAAAGTGGTGTTATTACTGTGTACCTTGACACCGACACTGCTGATGCTCACCGAGATCTAATCTGGCTAGATTGCTTTCCATGTACAATTGTTTGCTAAAATTATTGTAAGTAGATCCACATTTGATATTAAACTCTTTATGTTCGAGATGACATTGTAAAGTACCTAGAGGACCTCAATTTCGGTACATCCGGGTCCTTTACCTCTTGAGGTATGATGTTGGTTTGACATATGATTTCGTAGGCTATGTTTAATAGATGATGACAGAGTCAGAGAAGTTTAATTTTTATGTGTCTTTTACATTATCAAAAATAATGACTAAATTTTTCGGTTTATCAAAAAAGTAAAAATTTACAAAGATACGGTGCATCCAAATTTCAGAGTGGGAGCTGGTGAGTCTTGTGATGACCTATACAAAATCGGCCTTCCTCAAATTAGTTATATAGTAGGACAATTTCCTTGTCAGTATAGTCCGTATCATACTTTGTATCATATTTCTGATTTTGTATTTCCTTAAATATATATCGAATATGTCTTTTCTGTCAATTGAAAAATGCACAGCTTAAATTAACAGCATCCCAACCAATCTCAACTAATAGTGTATTGCATAAGTGAGTTTGTGCATTTGTTTGTTGTTTCTTTACGCTACAACCACTGAAACTATTCAAATAAAATATTTTATGGATATAGTTTAACATCTAGTGATCTAGGGAAGGACATAGTAAAGTTTGCACCTCGAAATTCCCACGGGGAGCAAAGCCCGCGTTCCCCGGGTCGATTTCATATTTATTAGCCAGTCTACAGACAAACCGAGACATTTTGCTATGCTTTCAAACAAAATTAAGAATCGTATTTTTTGTCGATGCAAGTTTTTTGCAGCTGTCACTAAACTAGCTTTCGCAATGAGCGACTAATCAATGCAAGCCACCTCATTAATCCGATTGTAACAAGTGGCGTTCAGACTTCGCTTAGCTTCAAAGTAAGCAGTAATAAGGTATTACTATCATGTCATTAAATAATTTTCAAAACGAATAACCGACCTTATCCACCTTCACCTCCAAACTACACACAATCGAATTTGATCAAATTTCTATGGACCACCTATCAAGTATATTCAAACAAAAAATAACTTTCCAAATCAGTCCAGGCATCTTCGAAAAAAAAGGTTGCGACGAATTGATCACCTCCTCCTTTCTGAGGGTCGGTTAAAAAAGGCTTGGTATTATTTCACATCCATAAAAGCCTGGTACTAGATCTGGACCAGAGACGTGGTGCGGACATCTTTAATTTCTTTTTAGGGTTCCGTAGCCAAATGGCAAAAACGGAACCCTTATAGATTCGTCATGTCTGTCTGTCTGTCCGTCCGTATGTCACAGCCACTTTTTTCCGAAACTATAAGACCTATACTGTTGAAACTTGGTAAGTAGATGTATTATGTGAACCGCATTAAGGTTTTGACACAAAAATAGAAAAAAAAACAATAAATTTTGGGGGTTCCCCATACTTAGGACTGAAACTCAAAAAAATATTTTTCATCAAACCCATACGTGTGGGGTATCTATGGATAGGTCTTCTAAAATGATATTGAGGTTTCTAATATCATTTTATTCTAAACCGAATACTTTGCGCGAGAGACACTTCCAAAGTGGAAAAAAGTGTGTCCCCCCCCCCCGTAACTTCTAAAATAAGAGAATGATAAAACTAAAATAAATATATGATGTTCATTACCATGAAAACTACCAGCGAAAATTGGTTTGAACAAAATCTAGTAAGAAGTTTTTTTTTAATATGTCATAAACTGCAATTTACCTTTCATTCAATTAACTCAAACATAAAAATAAAAATAACAAATATTACTACGGAACCCTTCATGGGCGAGTCCGACTCGCACTTGGCCGCTTATTTATTCAATTTATACAAAAGACATGGAAATAAAATCGAAATTTGGACACACCGAATGTTACGATGGGCGCAGTATGGCGCGATATAGCAATATCGATTACGTGTGTTCAAAATTTCAAATTAAAATTACTTTTGTTCGAAATTTGAATGGAATTGAAAAACGTCCGCGCCGTTTCTGCTGTCGCCAGATCCAGTATGGCATACGCCTAACGCCAGGGTATCTCTGATTGCATACTTGTCTATGCTGCTTCGGAGCCCAGGCTCGTTTTCTGGTTTTTCCATCTCATCTATGATGTGGGTATCAAGTACTTAAATAGTCTATATGCAACAGAATAGTACTGATAGCGTAGTCTGAAAGACCCTCGTCTATTTTCACGCGGCCTTGCCATTGCCAATGAATGTTTTTACAACCTCAGTGCCTCCGTTCGCGTAAATCGATATGATAAATTTATAACCTCGCGGATCCAAGTTCAAGAGCGGCCAAATCTATTAATGTTCACTCGTTTGAATAATTAATTTTCCACTTTTATATAAGAGTTTACTTCTTTTTTGAAGTATTTTTTAAAAGTAATCTTGAATGCTAATTAGCAACCTCTTTGTTTTTGGTTTGAAGGATGGAAAAATGCGGTAATACTCTTGAAAATTGATTATTCATCTTTTCATCATCATCATGAGGTCTTTTTCTCTCTACAGCAGGAGCGCGACCCTCTCTGTACTACCAGAGCCACATTTGTCCAGAGCAGCCACGCCACACTCTCCTCGCTGGCCAGACGGGATGGAGAGGTCGCTGTTTAGCTTGTATTTCCTACGACATCCACGGGAGCACGGGGGCACGAAAATTGATTTTATAAGACGTAACAACTAGATACTTACAGAATGTCTCAGGTTCGAGGCTGTAGTTGCCTGAGACGAAGACGAGGATGACATTATGTGGTCTGAGGCTTATCTTGATATAAATTTGTGTGCATATTACAGGTGATAATAACCTTTTAAATGCCACTAGCGGCCCGGGAGGGTGTAAAACCTTTTACGTCACGGCACTGGCTAGCAGACATGGTTAACAATAACCACCAGGTCAATCGACTCGTCTGCCCTGTCTTATAAAAAGAAGGATTTCTCAAACTCAAAATCCCCTTTTGAACCTCGCAAATCTTCGTGATTTGATTTATTCATGCTAAGGATCAGAGTTTCGGACATCGGTTGTGGCAGAAATAGATTACGGGATTTTGAACTTGACAAAGCTTCACCCGTAGTGGAAAGATGTTGGGACGGCACCTGTTTAAATATTGTTCGAGATGCTTTAGAAATTTCGTTTCTCGGCCAGGAGTAATGGATAAACAAGTGCGTCAGCGGGACAGTGCATTTTAAATGAGGATGACGAATGGAGATCTCCGGTATACCCGAAACATTACTATTTAGGTGTGAATAATGGATAGACAAGAGTTAACTAGACTGTTGGTTTATGCGTTGTACATTGCCTTGTATTGATTTCGGGAAAATCAATGTTTCAGTTCTATTTCAGTTTTTTACCCGATTGCCAAAAAAGGAGATTAATAATAAGTCGCGATCTCCTGTATTATATATGTTTACCGATTATTCGAAGATGCCTGGACCGACTTGGAGCATGTTTTTTTGTTAGAAACTGTATACTTTTAAGGTGGTGCCATAGACATTTTACCAAACTCGGTTGTGTGGTTTGGGGGCGAAGTCGGTTTTTAATCATTATCGTATGAAATTCTGTTAACAATGCATCCAGAATAGGCTTGATAAGTTCGTCTAGGCCCTAGAGTCTTGGTCATCAAGCTTTGTCATACGCCTTTACAGCCTGAAAAATCTGACACCAGCATTGGCCACTTACACACACAAAAAAACAAATAATCAGCCAAGTGCGAGACAGACTCGCTCATGAAGGATTCTGTACTACTTTCTATATAAAATCACGTTTGTTGTATGGGAGCCCCACTATTTTAATTTGTGTTAAGTTATAGTGCTAGCGACCAAAATATATCATTTGTGAAAATTTCAACTGTCTAGCTATCACGGTTCATGAGACACATCCTGGTGACCGACAGACGGACAGACTCACAGTCTTAGTTATAGGGTTCCGTTTTTACCCTTTAGGCACGGAACCCTAAAAACACATCCATATGTTAGTAATCGCGTGTTTCCCTATTCGTCGCACCTGCACTTATACCGTAATTAACACTTGTTCTAAAGTCAGTTGTCGTGGATTGCCAAGCCATGGCTCGGTGTCGTTGAACTCGATACTAATCAAAAAGATTAGCACGATGTAGTGAAAACAATCCAAATTAAGATTCATGTGAAATGCTTTATTTGGACAGTCGTATGTCACACACACACACACATCACATATTACTTTTCATAGAAATACACTTTTACAAACAGAGGAATTGGGTAAATGACCGGGTCAAAAATAAATTATTCGAATATAAACGTCACAAAATAGTGTCACTTTTTTTTGATCATATCCATTTTCAACATGACTTCAACATTTTCAAAATCATAAATAATATTAGGAGCGCTATTTGACTCCAAAAAGCATGACGTCACGCTTTTGCACTTCATACCTCTATAGTAAATGTTTGTTTTGACGTTTAGGAAATAGTGTCTGATTTGACTTGTTGTCATCTAGCGGATTCTATGATGACGTCAAGATGCGTCGCGTATTATACGCTGTTCGACTCGACCCTACTTGATCAATATTCGGGCATTTTACCGCAGCATTGGCCGTCATTTAACCTTGACCTCACAACATCGCAAGTGTGGCCGTGACCTGTGGAAGACAGACATAAACTACCAGCTATGGTACTGTTTTGTTTTCTATGGCGTACACTCGTACAGTCAATGCCAAAATATGTTCTTATTTTTTTTTTCTTTTTAATCGGTTTTATTTCCTCTGTCATTATCAGCTTATATAAGCCTACTGCCAGCAGGATTATTGGAGCCCCCCCCCCCCCCCTATGAAGGAAGGAGTTGCCTGTAATCACCACCTGGGTAGGTGTCTAGGTAAATTGGTGATCGCAATGGTTGGTATAAAGTCTTTTAACTTGTATTTTTATTTGATGTTTTTGTGATCAAACAAACAAACAAAAATGTCGCTGAATATTAAGGTTTTCTCATTCTCATTCTTATATCTTAATGAGTCACCCCTAACTACAGCCTAGGAAGAGCGGAAGAGGAAAAAGTTATATCAACAAAAATATAATCAACTTTCATTTTTAAATCTTGAATGTAACGTGACTGTTCTTACAAGTACTGGTGGTTTAGAATATAGATAAATATTTGAGCACGTGACACTGACCTTGACCGGAGCCACAAACTCACAGCAACGCCTACGACGTAGCAGACCACCTAAATTACTATGCTACTGTCAAATTACGTGCTACAATGAAATTGGTTCTTTCTAATAAAGTTTTTTAAAAGTAAATTTAATACTAGGCTAAAATAATTATCCGGTTTGAGTTTGACATTTTCGTTTGCATAAAAACAAACATAGGACGGAGAAAGCCCTTAAGTGATAAACCTTACTTATAGAAAAATAACTGCCTGCGGCTCAATTATATAAAACGAATTTAGTTTCACTAATTAAAGGCAAATTATCAAAAATTTTAATCTCATTTTGATTAACTTCTCTAACCTCTGATCCTAATCTCTTCCGAATGAACAAGCAATCATTTGGATTGAATAGGACAATGAATGGGCGAGAAGTTGCCAATTTTATATTCTTTTATATTATAACATAATAATGATGTTTTAAAGACGTAGAAACAAAGTTAACAAGATTTTCTAAATGATACATTTTCAAAACTATAACTTTAACATTAACTTCAACACCTAAGTACACAATCAATTTTGACAAGTATGCCCTTGCCTTCAAACAAAAAAAGAATATTTAGAAAATATATTAAAAAATTTAATATAATTATAATATTCTTTAACAATTATAAGTTAGTTAAAAATAACAAGAGACACAATAGTTCTTTAATAGATGTATAATTTAAAATATTGATAGGACCACTCCAAGTCTTTCCGTGGATGTCGTAGATGGCAAGTTAGGAAATACAAGCTAAGCAAAGCTTATAAAAATCAAGACTGGCTATCTCTCCAATCTCCAACCCGTCAGGAGAGCGTGGAGAGTGTAGGCCAAATCCTCTGGCTGCTCTGGGCAAGTATGGCTTTAGTCTAGTAGTACAGAGAGGGTCGTGCTCCTGCAGTGGAGACAAAACAGACCTAATGATAAGGCAAAATGCAAAATATACTTCAGACTTTTGGCACTGACTGTATTTCATTCAATGAGTGTATTATACATATACCTAATGTACACACGAATAGATATAATTGTCTTCTATAATTGAAGGCGGATATGAATGGCTCATCCTTAACCACTCTTTATAGAAAACGGACATCCACTTCCTACAAATAAAATATATTTGTCATACAAGTTGTTTGACATAGGCCAAGGTCAAGACTTAATATTCAATATATAATGATAACTTATATTCACTTTACACTACAGTGTATACAAGTAAAATACTAGTCCATAATTGGATAATAACTTTCACCCAAGAATTTTCCCACATCGATGGAAAGTACCACCCCAATTAATTTTTACTTGGTTGACTGCCATGAACGCCTCAAACTCAATCACTCGAAACAAAAGTCACTGACAAAGCCCAGCTCATTGAAGTGGCAGTGGGCGGGATAATACCGTGACGAGCCGAAGGTAGATGGAACAAGTGGTGGCGACCACTGGCAAGCGAAGCATAGGCCATCAACCTACAAGACCAGTAGACAACCTGACCCAGGTCGCTGAAAAACCCTGGTCGCGGGACGCTTAGATCGGGCATTTTTGATATCCTTAGGATAGGCCATGTCCAGCAGAGGCCGCTGAAATAATTATGATCTCTTAGTTAAATAGCCAGTTATCCAATATACGTATCGGTAAGATTTAGTCATCATCAGGTCTTTTTGTCTCCACGGCAAGAGCACGATCCTCTCTGTACTACCAGAGCTATACTTGGTCAGAGCAGCTAGAAGACTTGGCCTACACTCTCCTCGCTGGCAAGACGGGCTAAAAAGGTCTCATTGAGCTTATATAGTCTCAATAGCTTGTATTTCCTAAGTCGCCTTGGACGACATCCACGGGAGGACTTGGAGCGGCCCTATTTTACTCTGCCGGAAACCACACGGCCAAGTAAGATTTAGTGAAATGCGAATATTCTACAATTTAGATAAATCAACAGTAACAACTGTTTATTGACAACACATTCATTCATATTCGTCCACCGTACGCCAGACTTGTCATCTGCATGACGTGGTCAAAAGGAATGTCCCAACGTATAAAACTGAATGTATCCGTTCACGAGTGAATGAACAACAGGGCACAGTTTAGTAAATTTTGATAGGCATCAATGCAAAACGGAACGTAGGCGTTGTAGGTATTTCCTCTGGAACAAGCTTGTCGGTTTAGGCTGACCGAACACATTCATGCAATTGTTAAATTTTGTAAGATTTAATTCATGCATAAGCACACACTATCACTGTCTTTATCCCATTGGGGCAGACAGCATTTTGGGTCTTGCGGCTTGGCTCTAACCAGACAAAGCCCAGAGCCGCAGGGGTGAAGACGTGATTATGTATATTAATTAAGAGATCATTGGAACGCATATAATTTTTTAACTTACGTTAAGTAAGCGTTTTTGGATCTATCCCTTTTATAATTAATTCAACATCATTAAAATTTAAGATTTGCTTTAATTTTCCTTTATCCTTTACCAGGATTTGATACAAGGCGCCTCTCTTTTTTATTTCTAATTTAATACAAGTTGCAAGAGATCCGTCGATAGTATTAATTTTTAATCTGTAATTTTCCTAGTCGCCTTTTAATTTCTGAAAGTTGTGATCATTAAATGGAAAAAAAAGACGCTATTTTTTTCATTCGTTACTATTAAATGCGGACCTAGATACATCTGGTGATATTTGACTAGCTACAAGAATTTCATCAGAGTCAGAGAAGATATTTGCTTCTGAAATCCTAGAAATCTATGAATAAGAACAAATAACTCACAAGGCATTCATGTGACTAAACGATATGTCCAAATGTCATGCATTTGTTCAAAACAAGCAGATCAAACGCCCAATACCCGTGTGCGGTCGCCTACAAGGAAACTGACATCCTAAATCGCGCCGTTTCCTCGAAATTCGATTTTATTTCGCAACCGGTCGCAACAGATTACTCGTATATTTATTTTATATTTATTTCGACACCGAGTTGTTTGGGTGCGGCATTGTTTGTGTAATATTTGGAATGGATACCTTTTTACAAGTTTTTATTTAGTTTCACCTATCCCGTTGTATGTCGTTCTGTCTGTAATCAAATCTTACAAATAAAATTTGACCCACTTCCCGGTTTTCAATTGAGCTGAAATTTAGCACACATTCACAATCCACAAGAGTCTTTCGGTAAAAGCTTGTTTAAAAAAATATATTTTTAATAATTTCTTGTTACACAGCAAAATTAGATAGAGATGAGTATGGGAAGCTGACGGATATCTAGTAAAAACAAGAAAAAAAAGTAAGCATACAGAAAAAGTATAGGTACTTTAGCAAAGCTTATTTGTGTAAATGTAAACAATTTTGACATGTCTTTTTATTGAAATATGTACAGTTTACAAATTAATAGCTTTGCAAAGTACAAATTATAAATTACATAATTACTTTGTAATTTGCAAAGGTATTGATTTTTAAGTGTATATTTCAATGAAAATACAGATTGTTTATATTTATTTCAATACCTAACCAAACAGACTATAACACTGGTTAACAAATTTTAAGGTTTTGTTAATCCATGAAATGAGTTGTGCTAATTGCGAAAGAATACCTCTAAACATAAATTTTGATGTAAGTTTTAAGGTCGAGTTAGCTCGCGTTTTTTGTGGAATCAAATAAAAATCTTTTGACTTAAGATAACATTATATTCATAAATCACATATTATAAAATTTAAAAATGAGTTAATATTTTGCTTTTCCGTTTATAAGTAATATCTACAGCCTCTCTCTTCAACGTCCAGCAGTAGTCTGCTAACATAGCAGGACTCCATTTGCCCTGATATCGCTGTTTCATGCCTGAAATATCCTGGTGAAAACGTTCACCATGTTCGTCGCTAACATCTCCCATATTTTCAGGACAAAAAACAAAATGTGACTCGAGAATGTGTATTTTGAGGGACATTTTGCAACCGAGAGCGTACAATGCTTGGATCATATTGTTAACCAGGTTTTCATAGTCTTCAGATTTTTTTTTACCCAAGAAATTTTGAAAAACTTTTATCATGGATGCCCAGGCCTGTTTTTCCTTGCTATTCAATGTGCTTTCAAAAGTCTTGTCATTCATTAATTCTTTTATTTGAGGTCCTATGAAAATTCCTTCTTTTAACTTGGCATCTGTCATTTTTGTAAACTTTTTTTAAATATTGAAAAGCTTGACCGTCGCGATTCAGTGCTTTTACGAAGTTTTTCATCAATCCTAATTTTATATGCAGAGGTGGTATAATAATATTTTCTTTTTGCACTAAAGGTGGATAAAAAACATAATGTATTAAATCTAGTAAAGTAAATCCGTGTTATAATAACGAAAAAGTCGAAACTTGCAAGAGTGCGGCGAACGCAATACAAGTTTAAACTTGCATAGCTCGATAACTCGAGCTAAGACACTTGTAATAATATAATGGATGATTAGTATTTACCAAGTACTGCCTTTTTTTGTATTTCATCATTCATGGGCAAAACCATTGTTAACCAGTGTAATTAAAATGATTATGAACGATCTATTAAGTACTAGCACAAAATACTAAAGCACTCTACTAATTCAAATTAATTTAATTTATTTTATTTAATCTTTACTTACCATCAAATACGAATTGTTCAGAACAATAGGCGAATTTTACGCTAAAAGCGTTGTCTACCAGTCAACCTTTGGGTTTCATCATGGTATTCAAATCAACTTTCAGTAGAAAAAAGTATAAAAAAACCTTTACATATTCATAGATGTCGTGCGCGAACTAAGAATTACAAAATACTATCCATTTCTTAAACAGAACACGGATGCAAACTAAAAAATATTTCGGCTCACTATACTCCATTTGGTTAGGTATTTAAATAAATGTAAACGATCTTGACATGTCTTTTTATTGAAATATACACTTTATAAATCAATACCTTTGCAAATTACAAAGTAATTATGTAATTTATAATTTATAACATAAATACTTTGTAATTTGCAAAATTATTGATTTATAAAGTGTATTTTTTAGGGTTCCGTAGCCAAATGGCAAAAACGGAACCCTTATAGATTCGTCATGTCTGTCTGTCTGTCTGTCCGTCCGTATGTCACAGCCACTTTTTTCCGAAACTTGGTAAGTAGATGTATTATGTGAACCGCATTAAGGTTTTGACACAAAAATAGAAAAAAAACAATAAATTTTGGGGGTTCCCCATACTTAGAACTGAAACTCAAAAAAATATTTTTCATCAAACCCATACGTGTGGGGTATCTATGGATAGGTCTTTAGAAATGATATTGAGGTTTCTTATATCATTTTATTCTAAACCGAATACTTTGCGCGAGAGACACTTCCAAAGTGGAAAAAAGTGTGTGTCCCCCCCCCGTAACTTCTAAAATAAGAGAATGATAAAACTAAAAAAAATATATGATGTTCTTTACCATGAAAACTACCAGCGAAAATTGGTTTGAACAAGATCTAGTAAGAAGTTTTTTTTTTATATGTCATAAACTGCAATTTACCTTTCATTCAATCAACTCAAATATAAAAATTTAAAAAAAATACTACTACGGAACCCTTATGGGCGAGTCCGACTCGCACTTGGCCGCTTATTTAATAAAAAGACATGTCAAGATTGTTTACATTTATTTAAATACCTAACCAAATGGAGTATAGATAGAAAGTAAAGCATGAAAGTATGGTAAGTATATGTATTTTTTTTCTCTGATTAACAAATAATGACGAAAATACAGCGCATGTAAATTTCGCGTGACGTCACAATCAGGTAGGTCTGTACGATTTTCACCAGAACGTGACGCCCCCACTCCGAAACATCGATGCGCTTTATATAAGATCATCGATGTTTATATAATGTATAAGTATATACATACATATAAACATCGATGATCTTTTCTTTGTAAATTTTTACTACTTTGCTAAACGAAAAAATATGGGTCCATTAATTTTGGATAATCAAGTTGACGGACTAAATAAAACACTTTATATGTTTTTACCTAGTCCATATCCCTATTCTTTACGTTGCTTCGATATCCTGAATGTTTTGAAACGTGTCAAGAATCATTGTTTATTTATTTAAGAAACGGTAACTTGCTCGGAGTGTTCAGTCATGAGAAACATTACATGTCAAGAAATTATGCTAATTTGTAGCACAAACCACTTTTGTTAGTATTATTGTAAAAATAAGACAGACGGACTGACATGGCGAATGTATAAGGGTTCCTTGTTTACTACAGAACCCTAAAAAACATCAGTCACGTTTCTAAGGTCGCTGGAAGGCTGGTCGCGGAAGCTCTGGATGCAGGCTGCTTGCTTTGTATCGATCATTTTGAAAAAAATTGGGAGAGGTCTATGTCCATCAGTGGAAGTTATGCGGCCGAAATGATGATGATAAGTTGAACTCAACTTCAAAATTTACCTTTAGGGTTTTTGGCTACATCTGTCAGCACTGAACAGTACATTTCTATGCTGCTATCTTTTCCGTCGCTCAGAACCGTCATTTGCTAGAGCGAGAGAGAGCGACGGAACGCTTCAGCACCGGCCATGCTCAAGCGTTCCGTCGCTCTCTCTCGCACAGCCAGAGCCTACACCACTACCAAATTTGTTAGAAATTATCAGACAATTGTATATAATACTAGCTGTGCCCGCGGGCTTCGCTCCCCATGGGAATTTCGGGATAAATAGTACCCTATGTCCTTCCCCGTGTCTCAAGCTATATCCATACCAAATTTCATCCAAATCGGTTCAGTAGTTGAAGCGTGAAGAGGTAACAAACAAACAAACAAATATACAAACTTCAATAAGTAGAAAGTAGGATAGGATAGGAAGGATAGTAGGATTAGTAGGACTAGTAGGATTAGTAGGATAACCACATCTGACTACCATTCCACAAGTCACTCGTGCACAAGCCTTTAGCCAGAATTGGGCGTCCGAATCGCCCGCCGTGATTTTGCATTTATTCCGTTTTCTTAGGGTTGTCACAAATGATTTATTGCTGCAGGCACCGACAGCCATTGTTCGCTGATGTAGCCACGCAATAATAAAGGGACCAGTGAAAAGCATTTCTTAATACATATTAATCATATATTTACGAGATATCTAGATGTGTAACTTATATCTAATCGTCATTTAAGTACAGGTCTTGGCCTTAAAGGTCTTCATTAGTAGAGAAGATATGTTCTATTATAGAACGCTGTATTTTTGTTTCGAATGTGTAGGAACGAATAGAACTTCTATACGTTCCTACACATTCGAAACAAAAATACAGCGTTCAAAGTCAATAATAAAACAAGACATCTTAGAATGAGTAGCCTTATACTATACAACTGCTTTAAAGAGATTCAAACCATAAATTATGAACATGCGATAATCACTATTCACTTTATATGTCAAAAATGAAACAAGAAGATTGAAACGCAATAAAAAGAAGCCCGCCAATCAATCAGAACTGGCGTGTGATAGCCCTAACCGCAATCTCTGGCCAAGATATCTGCAGATCGATCGGGGTCTACGCCCTCCGCGATACACCAGCTGATTGTATGCCAGACAAAAACTTCTGTCGTCGACAAATAACAAGGTTGCGATCCAAAGGCCTCTCTTAATGTAAGGATTTAAAAAGTAGAAGTAAGGGAACTGCGTGCTATGGAGATGCAAATTAATGTTGCGCTGGAAGTGCGAAGGCTCGTGGAGAGGACCGCTTGAAGAACACCCGCAGTCGATAGGCACAGGTATGGTAATTCATAGAAGCTGAGTATCATATATGCCCACTACTACAACTACTACTATCCGTGCATAAGTCAATGTGTGTGTGGTGTTCGCCCCCCAACATGCGACAAGGCGAAAACGGGGTCGAGGAACGGAGACGCATATTGCGGGGGTCCTAGGAGTTTCCGTTCTTACAAACAAACTTTTATTGATCATCATCATCATCATTTCAGCCGTATAACGTCCACTGCTGGACATAGGCTACTAAAAAAACTTAAACTAATATTAATTCTGTGCTATACATAGGTCTATTGGCATGGTTGTATGGTGATGCTCTAGAAAACCGCAACACCATCACTATTTTGATTCACTTTTTCCATCTTCTTGCCCACAATTACATTAATAGTGTCTTTTGGTCTTGCGGCTGTGGACTCTGCTACCCCTTTAGGAATTAAGACAGAAATTGATAGTGTGTGTGTGCAAAATAGTAATAAAGTTAAAGATATACATCCCGGACGGACCACTCAGGTACCTCAATGAGTAATTGCACTTTGGTTAATACCCTCAATCGTTAAAATATACAATATGCTATGGGCCCCGAGATCGGGGTTATTTTTTATGTCTGATATAGTTCTAATTTCTGACTACATCAGACATAATTTACCTAAACTCTTATATTTCAAATGGTTTACTGTCATTTCCAGCCAGAGCCGTCTCCGCACGCAAGGCTCTAGAAAACGTTGTAAACTGAATAAAAACTCGTGCGGCTAGTAATAAGCAGCCTTAAGCCCTACTTGATGTAGTAGCAGCGCCCTAGGCACGCTGATTCCGAAGCTCAGTTTAGACGTCTGTGCTTTATGTGTGTGAGCATTACAAATGGTGAGAATTTTCGTGCCTTTTCTAACTTTTACGAAGTTTCCGTATGTTTAGTCACATATAAAAAATAAATGAGGGTCGTCGCATCCATGACCTTACCTAGTCGGAAGCGTACCCCGGTCTTCGCAGCATTACAGCTGAGGATGCAACTGGGAATACGCTGAGATGAGAGAGAGATCGCATCCATGACCTACCACGCTCTCGCTTGTCCCTCCAATGTCATTACACTCTAGATAAGGTTGATGTGAAATTTTACAGTATTACAACACAAACGACTATATCTTATACCTTTAAACGAGCAATTCTTGTATATTTATATATTTATAAATTTCTGTGATCTCGAAAACGGCTCTAACGATTTCGCCGAAAATTTGTATATGGGGGTTTTAGGGGGTAAATAATCGATCTAGATTAGTCTTGTGTTTGGGAAAACGCGTGTTTTCGAGTTTTCATGCGTTTTTCTTTCCACGCAGAATATGGTCGCTAATTTCGTCGCGTCGGCCGTTATGCGTTTTGGCTCAGCAGTTTAGGATGCGGATCGCTAGAAAGAGTGTTACGGGTTCGAATCCCACTCGGTAACTTACTCTTATTTTTTTATGTTCAAGTTTATATATAATTTTTTATTGTTTTTAGACAAGTTTAAAAAAAAATTGTTAATGTTTGAGATGTAACCGAGCAAAGCTCGGTCGCCCAGCTACTGTGATATTAACATGGTAATATACGACTAGGTTTTTAAGAATCCAAGATTGTACTTCTTAATTTTGAGGATTGTGTATGAATTATCATATTTATCGTACACTTTGGGCTCAGCGCAAACGGGCTACCACAAAACGCGGCCACCGACCACTTTCATACAAATTTAGTGGCCGCCACCGGCGTCACCGTGTGCGGCGAGTCCATAGAAAATGTATGAAACCACAGGAAAGTGGTCGGTGGCCGCGTTTTTTGGTGGCCCGTTTGCGCCGCGCCTTATAATTCTCTTAGAGAAGAAGCTTAAACTGTAACGTCGAAGTTATAGTAGTTTAAAAAGTACAAATTCGGAGGTGAGTTGAAAGTTATTTGCCTGAGCGCTTTGTAAACATGATTGCATTTACATTATCTTTTGATCATCCATAATTCGTGGTTATTTCGCAATTACAGCATTAACAGCCAGCAGCATAGCAACCGGCATACCGTTGCATACCTCACCCGTCTTTGCGACGTGCCCTTTAGATCTTCATTAGACGTTCAGACGCGTTTTTGCGGCGGTACCGCGGCGTTTTCTGAGAGCCTCGCGTGCGGTGAAATGATATTTGAATTAAATGCTTTAATGGTGTAACTTGCTGGATAATGATAACTTTAATGTTTTTATTTTTCATTATAACTGATTCCGAGGAATTTTATTTTAGAAGCAACAGCTGTTGCAAACGGTTTTACTTTGCTGTGTTGCTTACGTCCTAGCTATTGTAACACTTGCACCAGACCAGGTAAACGAAGCTACTCGCTTATGTTAGGTACCATATTTATTAAATTACCAATTTATGCACACGGAAAATGTATACGGAGAATTCATAAAATAAAAGTTGTAGAAAGGCATTACTTATCTCAAAAGAGATTTCTTCCAGAGGCCTGTGAGAGGAGATGTTTATGCTAGAGAGGCTTACGGGCGATTTCAAACATAGGATTGAGAAAGAAGATTATTAAAATTACATAATAAAACCATAATTTTCTATCTTCCGATACTTTACTATTACAGTATCTTGGTCTTCCTGTCACAGTTCACTTAAAATTCAATTATCGTACAGTCACACATATAACAACACACCACTTTTTATCGTTACGCAACGATGATGGTTCACGGGCATGCGGTACTAAGTATCCACGAGTCACGGCAAGTACCGAGTACATTGACTATGTATCTTATAGAGAAAGGTTAAAATATGTCCAGCAGAGGACTTCTGCCGCTTGTAGAATGGTCAAAATGAATGCACAGAATACAGGAATGCGTGTAAAAGTGATAAGGGAGGAGTATTCTGAAAGCTTTACGTCAGAAAATTTACTTTCAATAAATTAAGTTGTAATGATGTGAGGTTAACAACGAAAGACAAATTGACAATATCAAGTGATACAAATTTCCAAAAATAAATAAATGATTTTTATTATTTGTTTAGTTTAATTTAGAGTATAATTTAGATTTTAATTTAGTTTTTTATTTAGTTGTTAATTAAGAAGATTAAACTGTTATTTTAATTTTATTGAAGTAATAAAGATCCTTTTTAATAAAATGATTTTAACTTTGCTTTTGTGAACATTCCAACAAGACGAGAACGATTACATAAGCCAGTTACTTGCGCAAAAGAGGAATGCTAATATGATCTGAATGCTAACTTAAGCCGTATTATAGACTATACGAGTACGATTTAAAATCATTGATGTAATTAGGCAATAACATCTATAGATCAACTAGTTTATTTGCTTAAGGAAACGAAGACGCCCAAAATATGGGTAATTTTTTTTTTAATTCATTAAGACATGTTTCTATTCTAATTCTATTAATTATATTTCTATTTTCAGCCTATAGTGTCTCATTGCAGGGCAAAGACCTATCTTCAGCACTCCAACTCTCTAGTCGAGGGCCTTTGAAGCCCACCAGAGGGATTGGTAGTCCCTCCCTCCATATCTTCCCGGATATGTTATACATAACAAATTATAAATAAAGATTTTGAAATTGAAAGTTGTGGCATGTTCAACCCTAGTTTTTCATCCTAAATCCTTATTCGACACTACACTACATCGATTATTACTTTGTGTTCTAGACACTAATATGCTCTCTACTCCATAAAAGGTCTGCGCGATGCGCCTTTTAATTTATAAGTGCTTATTATGATCCCATGATTTTTATTGTTTCCGGTTTCAAGTCGCCAGCCCACTGATTTATTTTTATGTGCTACTTAAGTATTCTATGGCTAAGTTGTGTAATTAGGTTTTATGGTGGCTTTTCGGAGCTCTTGTCCGTTTGATGGATTATTTGCGGTTAACGTGCACGTAAAAATTAATTGGGCAATATTTTGGCTTGCTTTATATCAATTTGGTTTACTTTGTATGAGACGTTTTTTGTTTAAGTTCCTAAGGAGAGGAGAGTATATTATTTTTATATATTTATTAGTATTTTTCTCAAAAAATGTAACGGGCGGACTTAAGTAACAAGGTCTTTTTACGTTCAAACAGTCAACCGGAATGCTGATAAAAGCAAAATTTCAAGAAAGTAACAACTTAATAAATATAAATTAGAATATAAACTCTAGCGAGTTTTGACCTTTACCACAGTAACAACTTATTTAGTTGCAACTACACGATCAAAAATTTCTTCTTTTTGAGTTTTTCTTATATTTTAAGGCTTAGAGCTCAAACATTTAACAACTTATTTTTAAAATAACTATTTGGTTCATTAAACTTAGCCATTACTTAATACCTAACACAAACTGTTTAAACCGCTTAAAATTCCTCTAATTAATACAGTCCGACACAGGACGTCATTTCTTGTGGTCTTGTAATCGTTTGCTGCCAGACGTCAACTCCAAGACATAGGTATGGCACTTCATAGAAACGGAGTATCATTAATGCCTACTACTACAAACAAAACCTATACATTCGTGCACACGGCAATGTGTGAGTGTTCGCCCGCTCAACACACGAGACATGGTGAGAACAGGGGAGAGGTACGAAGTCGGGGAACGGGGACGCATTTTGCGCGGGATCTAGATATTCCGTTCTGTATGTAATACATATATTCTGTGTCTGAGGGACCGCAGGTCTTTCTGCACCTCTTCGGCGTATCTTTACCTGGGGCGACCAAGACTTCGGCTGCCAGTAGACTGTTCCCATTCTTTCTTCGTGTCCGAGCCAGCGCAGCCTATACAATATATTTATGACAACGAAGACAGGGCAAACGTAAGCCCAAAATAAAGTAAGCATCCTAGCTAACGTCGAAGGAGAAAGTCACCTTGTCATCGTGATAAATTAAATCTGTCGCATAGACAGGTCTCCCTCGCGACTTATAAATAAACTGAGAGGGAAATGAATGTATCTGTACGTGATCTCGCCAGGAATAGCTAAGATAACAGCCGGAACAGTCGGTCGCTAATGTGCGCCCTTTTACATCTTCATTAATCGCACGCGTGCCGCAACGCAAGCAACACTTTGAGCACTGAATTAATATGAGTAATACATCATCATCATCATCAGGTATTCTAAGTCTCCACTGCAGGAGCATGACCCTCTCTGTACTACTAGAGCCATAATTGGCCAAAGTAAAGGTACAGAGGGTTTGGCCTACACTATCCACGCTGGCCAGACGGGTTGGAGAGGTCTGATGTTTTCTTTCGAGCTTTGTTCAGCTTGTAATCCCTAAGTCGCCTTCTACGACATCCACGGGAAGACTTGGAGTAGTCCTATTCTACTCAGCCGAAAACCACACGGAGTAATACATACAGAACGGAATCTCCTAAGGTCCCGCGCAATTTGCTACCCCGTCCCCCGTCCTCGCACCTATCCCCAGTTCTCGCCTTGTGAAGGGTGCTGAGTGTGCTGATGGTGCTGCGGGCCGCCTCGACAAAGCAGCATGCGAAACCTCGATTACAGGATGCGAAAATTCCGTTCCTTATTGACAGATGAGACCAAACCCTAAATGAGCACTACCTTGGAGTGTATCATCACGCTTACATTCCAAAGCCGATACGACGCCGACGATAAATCGGCAGTGGTCAATATCTGTTAAAATAAATCACTCGTATTACAATCAGAACGGAATCTCCTAAGGCCCCCCCGGTCCCCGTTCTCGTCGGTGCGGTGTTATCGGGTGTTGAGCGGGCATACACACACGCCGTGTGCACGGATGTATAGTTTCGGTTGTAGTGGTAGTAGACATAAATGATACTCCGCTTCTATGAATTACTACTACTGTTATTATAATCTGTTTAAAGCAATGAACTATCCCCCAAAATCGAAATGTAAGATCTTTTGCTTTTGATACTATGAATTCAATACTTCCCAGCAATCCACGCAGTACGCTGCGCTCTACCAAATATTCAATCGGCTACGAAATTCGGTCGAGAGAAATTGCTTATATACATTTGTTAAAACATTCCTAGAAACGTTGGCGTTGACTCTAGATTAAACATTTTGTGTCGATTTGTACGTGACAAGAGTCAAACTCTGCTAGCTTACGGTATTTTTAATAAAGTTACCTTTTCCAATTGTGTTATATTGCTTGTATTTAAATCATAAAACTACATACGAAAAATTAATTTAATATTTTTCACTGTTATGATTACATCTAAGTTTTTGACGTGATAACGTCTTTAAAATCGTTTTAGTCGGGTGACATGTTCAGAAACTTGTGTCACACCAAAACCTCACGAGCGCGATCGCAGGTATAACGAGAGAGAGACGGACCGATCTCCCGTCTCATCTCGAGCGCTGCCAGAAGACGTTATCACGTAAACATCTCGATCGTAAACCTACTTTACAAACAACCAATTTTTTTTAATTCGAAAATCAGAAAAATTTAGGTTAGTTCAATTTAAAGAAAATAATTGTCCACAATAACATTTAAAAAAATGTAAATTCAATAGTGATATTATGAAGAAAAAGAACAATCTTCATTTTATTCAAAAACACGTTGAAAAAGTTTTCACATCACAAAACTGTATGTTTTTGCCAAAAAAAACATGATGGTGTTGTGTATGTCTATAGAAGGTATTTCTGGGCTTAACATTTACAGGACAAATGTAGGTACTACATATGTGGAAAGAAAAACCCAGTAGGCACGTAGATAGTAGCACTAGGTAAACCCCACATTAGAGGAAAACATATTTGCCAACTAAGCTGTGAATAATAAATATGATTATAACAAAAATTATTTAAAACGCAAGTTTCCAAGAAAACATACGTTAGATGTCAAAAAATATGAAGAATTGTTTTCTTCTAAATTATTAGACTTAGGAGAAAACCGGATGGTTCAATTAGTACGGGATGCTTAATTTTAATATTCTTTTTCTTCTTATCGTGTGTGTTTAGTGACTAACACCAGTGTCAGAGTTTTAAAACCGCCTCAAAGGCCTTTGACATGGTTTTAGGTAACGACCAATGTCAAAGACAGTGACCGGGACCGACGGCTTAACGTGCCCTCCGAAGCACGGATCATCTTACTTATCGGACAATTAGGTGATTAGCCTACAATGTCCTTACCAAACTAGGACAACAACACAAAGTCGTTGCCCACGCCGGGAATCGAACCCGCGACCTCCGGGTATGAGCCGAACGCTCTAACCACTACACCACGGAGGCAGTTATTTGAATATTTAAACTTGAACTTAAAATAGTTTTAATGAGTAAAAACCCCACAAAAAATGAATGAAATGCACACAACAGTAAATATTTTGCAGAATACTGACGTTATGTCATCGTCCGCCAAGAAAATACACTATTAATGAGCATGTAGTGATTGTATGCGCGCGCACGCGCCGTCTCGAACCGACAAAAAGTAAAAACGTATAGTCTTAATTTTTGTATAAATGTGAAAATATATGTACTTAGTATAAAGATGCGCGTGCGCAAGTTGCGTTGGACGAGGCAGTCACTCATTACCTTACCTATATATTGTCAACCTTGCTTCTATTCTCTAGGCTAGGAATCTAATTCTAGGCTAGGGGAGTAGCGAGTCACTAAGTAGAAGTGATTCATAAGTGTTGTCATTTCAAGTCTTTCATCATTTAATCAAACTAACGCACTTTACAGCTTACATTACAGCTTGAAATTCAAGCTCCTTCAACTTGTGAATTTGTAAAATCCAGCAGAATATATCTTAAATGTTAAAGTATGTTAATCCTGAAAATATTTGAACGTGTTATTTTAATTTGAAATAGGTATTTCATATGTATCTGTCGAGATTTCTAGTTCCAGGCTTCCTTCTCGTATATGTTATATATATTTTTAATTGCAATTATTAATATTATTTAATTTAAAATGCCTCAATTTTCAATTTTATACTTAAAAAACTAAAGAACAATTTAATTCTATTGTGTCTGTGATTTATGTGGTGTTAGTTTTAACTATAATGTGAAAACGTATACTCGTATTTTTTTTATAGGCCCGTGATTCGTACCACTTTTTTCGTTCGCCGCGCTCCGTCTCATTTTGTCTCGGTGTGCGCTGAGAGCGCGACCGTGAAGCATCCCAGGTCGACACCCGCTAATAAATAATACTAGTTAATCACACGTTTTACTCGTAATTCAAAAACAAACACTCACCTAATTAGCTATTTTACACCTCTCATTTATTTTTATATCGTGATATATGACTGTAAACTTTAAAGTTTATAATATTAGTTTATTATTTTAATAAATTTGTCGTAACTAACATACTACGTTATGAATTTGAGTGAGTTCGTAAGGAATGTCCAGATCGTCGAATTATGATAGTTTGTACCTTAAATTTTAATGTAGAGATACATATCTACTAGACTTGGTGGATATAAAAAAAAAACTAAGATAATAAGAATACTCCCATGCTGGTCTGGGAGAAACGAAAAAACTTAGAATGTACCAGCTGCTTCTCTTCCTGCGCAGATCGTAAAAGCCGATCGAGGGAATGGGCAAAAATGCGAATCATTTTAACAGGCGATGCGGCTAGCAACCCGTCACTGTATTGATTTATTTTCCATCTTCTCGCCCACCATGACGCTAAAAATGGCTTTTGAGTCTTGCGGCCCTAGGCTCTGCATAGAGCCGCAAGACCCAAAATGCTCTGTCTGCCCCATTAGGGATAAAGACGTGATAGTATGTATGTATGTAATAAGAATACCTATGACACATTTACTAATGAGATGGAGATATGAAAATTCTAAGGGGAAGAGTTATCAGAAATATTAAGATAAATATGTAAATAATTAAAATGCAATGTGCATTAATGAATATAATAAAAGCTTATTATGTTGCTAGGGTAAATATGCTAATTATAAAGTTATTTGAAACTTTAGTATCATAATAATAACTCACGATGTTTAATATGTGAACGGTATTCCTGTTAAATACGACTTGAGTCTTGAATAAATAATTTAAAAACCAAAAGCCAAAAAAATTACGATAAAAAAAAGTGCACAAGCGTTTTATTTTCGGTGCATCATGTGCATTCTTGGAATTTTGTTAAGGCTTGTTTTAAAGTGATTATTACGCTTCATTGTAATTTTTCTACTCTATTAAATTATGGCGCCGACATTTAAGAATTAGAATTAATATAAGTATTAACTCCTAGGGTACCGCGCAGTATAAATAAAATAAATAAATAAATATATAGGGACAAATGACACTGATTGAGCTAGCCCCAAAGTAAGTTCGAGACTTGTGTAATGGGATACTAACTCAACGATACTATATTTTACAACAAATACATATGCGTCCTTGTTCCCCGTCCTCGCACTTCTCCCCCGTTCCCGCCTTGTCACACACACATTGACGTGTGCACGGATGTATAGTGTCGTTTGTAGTAGTAACCATAAATGATACTCTGCTTCTATGAAGTGCCATACCTGTGGCGCCGTCATCTTCTCAGTAGTCACAATGTATGGAATTAACATTTAGTTATCTTGTAATATAATTTATTTACTGCTTCTACGTACGATTACATGTTATTCTAACATACAACTTGTTGCCAAGGGTCTATAAAGTGATAACAATCTACACAACTAAATCATAATATCGGTTGAATATTTATGAGTTTATACATATACTATACACACGTCAGTGAGCTTTGTAATAATATATGACGACCTCCGTGGCGTAGTGGTCACCATGCTAGTCCGCCACCCAGAGGTCCCGGGTGCGATTCCCGGTCAGGGCAAGTTGGAAAATGGCCTTTTTCAAATTGTCCTGGGTCTTGGATGTTTATCTATATATGTATTTGTTATAAAATATAGTATCGTTGAGTTAGTATCCCATAACACAAGTCTCGAACTTACTTTGGGGCTAACTCAATCAGTGTACTTTGTCCCTATATATTTATTTATTTATTTATTTATTATATAATAGTATAACTTATTAAATAAACAAGTATGCACAGAAATCAAAATAAACATATGAACATAGTATACGGGTTAAGGATGTTGATTATCAGTTTCTAAATATCAAATAAGTTATGATTAATTACAGATAGTTAATCATAATGGCACAAGTGGTTTTATAGCTCATAGGTTTAAATAAATAAATAGATAAAATGGTTGAGATAAATAGATGACAGAATCACTTAACATAAGGTAGATGTCATTGTCAATTAATTATAAAATAATATAAATAACTATCATTTTTGACGAAGCATGATGCGGATGTGTTGTTGTATTCTGTTAGTTACTGTTCGATTATAAAACTGTATAAAATAGTCTAAGTTCTTCATTTAAAGCTTCCATGTTTCCAAAGCTAATTTACGTTAAATTACATTACATACCATTCAGGGACAACAACAACCCAGTAACTAAAACAATACCAGTTAAAACACGTTCAAAACTACAAAATTATTCACGATTGTCTTTGTTCAACACAATCAATGACCAAATAGCTATTGAACTATTTGGATTTAAATAAAGCATCGATTAAGCGGTTACATAACGCTCGTGTTACGTTAATTCGTATTCAAAGAGGAGTTTTAACGGGAAACAGCGCTTGCCGATGGTTGTCAGTCTTATCTACGATAAGATCGGCTTGCTATCTGTCTATGGAATCGGATGTCTTACTAGAGAAGTTGCGAGTACAAGAAGAGATGTCATTAAACTTAAAGAAAGAGATGTCAAAAACTTTCCAATGGAGTTTGGAGCCGAGTGGACTTTGAACTAATAGGATTTTGATGTTACTAGACACACATTTATGTAATTCTTTAGATGTGTCAATTGACACTGTCAACAGTGAATTCTAGCTTCATTCGGGCTCCAAGCTTCGGTCGGGGCTCGGTCATTTGCATCTATGTCTGCCTGCCTTTTCTCTGTGCTGCCTTTTCTTGCATCTATGTGGTTGCCTTTGCAGGCCAATAAGTAGTAAAATCTGACAACTATACAATATAGACGACTTTTTAATAACCACAGAGACACAGGTATCAAAAATATAATAATTTAATCACAATTTTGGAGTACCTCAAAGAAATGCCAACCATAGACGACATAAATATAATCAGAGAGACACAGAAGGTATCAAAAATATAATAAAGTAATCACAATTTTAGGAGCACTTATTAAAAAAAAAGCGATATGTAGCGGAAAAGCAAACGGGAATAAGCTAGATTGATGAGAAGGAAACAAAAAAAAGTCTCCATCTAGAGATCACATAATATTACAGTAATGACCACCAAAACGGAGCGGCGACGTGTTTATTCTCACGGGAGGATAATTTCGAAAATCCCTTCTAAAATCCCTCCACATTTAGCTCCAACGATCCCATCTCGGTGTTGATGAATCAGTCAGTCAGCGCGAACACGTTATGTTTAGATTGTATCTATTTATCATTTCGCATTCTCGAATAACAAACGCTAAATCATCCTTATCCACAACACGATAAGTGACACACCACACCCTGCCACTTAAAACCCGAATTTAAATTCCGAAAAGCGCCAGGCGATTTTTCAACCGTTTTAAACTTGTACGCCTGAACATGCCCATTTGTCTGTGTTACGCAACAGGAAGCCCACAATGTTGCCCAGAATAAGGCGGCAACGACCCAACCCGATTTAGAATTGTCTTGTCTCGGCGACAAAAAGTGTGTTGGAACAAACTAATTCAGAGGCATAGACTAGTTGGTTGATGGACGAGTTATGGTAAAACGTTAGCAAATGTAGGCTTATACACAATACATGATTGTAAATGTAATGACAGGTTATAATGTCATATCAGGAAGGAAGAAATACAAGAAAGAAAAAAGGAAGAATAGAAAACAGAAGGACTAAGATAAACAAATGAAGGTTATACACAGTTCATGATTGTAAATGTAATGAAAAGTTTAAATGTAATATCATGAAAAGGAACCAGAAAGACTAAGATAGAAAACTGACTTTAGCAGATGCTTTCAACAATACCGGAGCAACATTGCCCATCATGACAAGTGACCACGTACTTTGGTAGAAAAAAGAAAACATATTGAACGTATCCCTATCAGCAACAAATAACTATGATCACTTTATCATACATCATACATATAATAAAACAGTAAAAAAAGTGTGTCTGTACATTAAATATATTTCCAAAAAAAATATTGGGGGCGATAGAGACATAGTAATAGAGTAAGAATTTAAAAAAAAATGTATGTCTGTTTGTCTGCATGTCTGTTTGTCTGTTTGTACACGCTAATCTCCGGAAATACTGGACGGATTCGAATGAAACTTTTTTTGTTATATAGCTGTTAAGCCTGGGCAACATATAGGGTATAAATGATATTGGAAAATGGAACGCCTGATGCAGAACCACAATGGTCCAGCTAAACTATAAGAGATATAAAAATGCCGCCTTAGTAAAAGTTGTTCAGCCTGATGAGCATTTTCCAGAGACATAAAGTCAGCGCGAACAAAGTCGCGGGCTTCGGCTAGTCACAGAATAAAAGCATTAAAGCTGTGAGTTGACAAACAAACGTATGAACCTAACAAAGTCATCCTATTTGTAACCCCCGACAAAAAGAGGGGTGTTATAGGTTTGTCACCAATGTCTGTCTGTCTGTCTATGTCATCGTAGCTCTTAAATAGATGGACCAATTTCGATTCGGTATCTTTAAGTGAAATCAAATTTCCTTTCGGCGGTTCTTAGCTGTGTTTAATGAAAATCGGTTCAGCCGTTCAAAAGTTATTAGAGGTAAACGCTCTTGGGGAATTTTGAATTTGCTAATAAACTTGTATATTGTAAGACTCTTTGCAAACAAGAAACTTCATTTAGAAGTCTACGTTAGGGCCGTCCAATCTCCGAATCCAGCCGAACGGGCAACGGCAAGCCTAATCTACGCGGACGCATTTACACAGCGGCGAGCGCGACGTATCGCCTCTTTATTTCTGTGTTCTTTTCAATCAAAATTGTCGACGACAAAAAGTGGAAATCAATTTATTGTTAGTACAACCGGCTGTGTTGTACTTGTACCGCTGGGCGTAATAAAAGATCTTTGTTGTACTGTTAGTTTCGTGGGCCATAGTCACGAGGTATCCTTCTATCTCTTTTAGATGGATGGTCAAGATGATATTTTAATTAAAGGCATGCCCCTGATATTACGTCATGTCCGTCCATTACTGATATAGTTTGGGGATAATAAAGTCACAGAATTAATATGTGTATTACATACAGAACGGAATTTCCTAAGTTACCGCGCAATATGCGTCCCCGTCTCCCGCCCTCATACCTCTCCCGTTCTCGCCTTGTGGCGGGTGTGTTGACCCATGGTATAATAAAACAGGTATTCTCTTCCCGAGATGGAACTTGACTACGTCACAAAGTGTTGCCACTGATTGTTCTTTTCAGTAAATTTAAGGACTTTCTCAATTAGTTCATGAATATTAAATAAAATATTAAGTAATTTAGCTATTTAGTATCTCGCGATTCTCGCGTGATTCATCAATTCAATATTTTATAAATTGATATAATGGATTATTATTCGAAATCTATACATATAATAAAACAGTAAAAAAAGTGTGTCTGTACATTAAATATATTTCCAAAAAAAATATTGGGGGCGATGGAGACGTAGTAATAGAGTAAGAATTAAAAAAAAAAAGTCTGTCTGTTTGTCTGTATGTCTGTTTGTCTGTTTGTCTGTATGTCTGTTTGTCTGTTTGTCTGTTTGTACACGCTAATCTCCGGAAATACTGGACGGATTCGAATGAAACTTTTTTTGTTATATAGCTATTAAGCCTGGGCAACATATAGGGTATAAATGATTTTGGAAAATGGAACGCCTGATGCAGAACCATATTGGTCCAGCTAAACTATAAGAGATATAAAAATGCCGCCGTAGTAAAAGTTAAGCCTGATGAGCATATTCCAGAGACATAAAGTCCACGCGAACGAAGTCGCGGGCTTCGGCTAGTGGGTATATAAAGTTTAAAAATGCATTACACTCGACAAGGCGAGAACGGGGTTGAGGTGCGGGACGCGGGACAAGAGACGGGGACGCATACTGCGCGGAACCTTAGGAAATTCCGTTCTGTATATAAGACTTATATTAATTCTGTAATAAAGTGCATTAAAACTTCCATACCTGGATGACCTATTTATAGCATGCAATGCGACATCAATATACTTACATACTTTATCATTTTATAGAAAACAGATATTTTTATTATTATTTCATCATCACCATCATTCTCCTCGCCACTTCTTTCTTTAGAGTTAGCTCTGTATGTCAACTGCTAATTTGAAACATCAAAGAGTGGACCGAGATAGCAAGCGCTGCTGACCAGCTAAGAACAAAAAGGCCTTCACCGAACTAAACCAACCTCCACTTGGTCACAATCCAGTTAGAAAATAACCTTAAAAAGAAAAAGAAATTTACAACGTCAACATCATTAGCAATAAATAAGGAGAAGTCAAAGTTAGGGCTCTGCATAGAACCGCAAGACCCAAAATGCTCTGTCTGCCCCATTAGGGATAAAGACGTGATAGTATGTATGTATGTATGTAAGTCAAAGTTAGTTGTCTAAATAATAAATTAGATATTATTTCAAAGACATAATTCAAACTCATCTTCATTCAAAACATGAATTAGATCAAGTGTTCTTCTCGCTCCAAACAGTTCATCAATGAGATAATCTATAGCTCAAAACACATACAATTAGTCTTGCTAAAACAATAACCACTGGTACAGTTGGACCATCAATCACATCGGTCGGAACCCAATCAATTTAGAGATAATGCGGACTGACAGTACATTTAGTTTTAAGTAATTACATACAATCATACATGTGTATTGAATGTTGATGGTTTGTTTAGATAAGTCAATAATGAGTGGAACAGAAATGTGGTCCGGAGGTCAGAATGGGGACTACCTACTGTAAAAGAAAGTGTCGAAAGTCGAAATACACATATTGCATAATTCATATATCATCATCGTCATCATCATGTCTTTTTAGTCTCTACTGCAGGAGCACTTGCCTGAGCAGCCAGACGACTTGGCATACACTCTCCTCGCTGGTCAGACGAGTTGGAGAGGTCTCACTGATGTTTCTAAGCTTTGTTTAGCTTGTAATTCCTAAGTCGCCTTCTACTTCCACGGAAAGACTTGGAGTGGTCCTATTCTAGTCTGCCAGAAACATTATTCTTCCAGGATTTCTTTCCCACAAAAAAAAATTGGTTCCCAGAAAACCTAAGACTGATCTATCAACTTTTATGAGAGACCTAAAACTTTTAGTAGATATTTTACTGTATTTTTTATATTACTGTGTTTTTTAATTTAATCGTTACTAAATTTGTGTTATTTTTGAGCTAGTTAAAGATACAATATACAAAAATTTTGCTGAAGTATAGAGATGAATAGACAAAAGGGTATCGAAAACAGATTGCCTACAATTTTTTTTTGTATCAATGAACGAGCAAGCCAATCACGAACAAATCGATTGTAATTCTGATCGCTTTAAGATAACATCTGAGCATTATGTCATGTTCATTTCGCCTTTAATTACAAATACAGATGTGTTGCAGACACATCACACATTAGGTCTAAATTTTTTATGACGATAAAAAAGTAACTAATTTTTTTTTAAAGAAAAAGCAAATTTTTTTCTGACGACGTAGACAAAAGTCGTATTCTCTTGTCTATGGTAATGTCCACATGAGATGGTAAAGTAATGTCAAAATGAGAGGGTTATGATTTCTGCGCTTTTCAAATCAATTGTAAACTGACATCAGTACCCTCCATAACACTGAGTGTGACGGATCTTGTAACCCTAGATTATGTTATTACATAATATCTCTTGATGAAGACTACTACTACTATATGTTTATGTAGGTATGTTCTTTTTTAAATTTATTTATGTATTTTGTATAGGAATTTACTTTTGTATTGTACACGCCAATTACCTCTTTCTTCCCATTTCCTCTCGCGGGTCTACTGGAAGAAATTTCTTTAGAAATAAGTAGCACCTATGTACTAAGTTTACTTTTATAAGGTTTTATTTGTAAACTTTTCAAATGTACATGCCTCAATAAAATAAAAATAAATAAATAAATGTATGTATAAAATCGGCACTAGTGCAATCAGTTAAAAGTATAACCACAGAATTAATAAAAGGATTACAACAACATTATCACTATTTATCAATTCGGTATGCGCGCACAGATTCACGAACATTGATTCATAGTTAAAATAATTTATAATATGTAACTCGCTTAGTTAACACAATTCGGTGTAGTACCCTCACTTGAATAACAAAAACAAAACTATTGGTTCGACGAGTCACTAATTCGAGTATCGAGTGATGTAAATACAAAGATGTAAGCTCGACGCTGCTGGAAGGGACATCAATTACCTATCTCAGCTCAGGTTATTACATATTTATATAATAAATATATAGGGACAAATTACACTGATTAGCTAGCCCCAAAGTAAGTTCGAGAATTGAGTTATATAATGGTATAACGCTACTCATTTATGAGAGAAGTAAGTATAGCACGCAGTCGTGATACAAAAATAAATTTATAAAATATTTTAAACTTTGGAAAAAGGAACATCTAAACCTAGGTTTTTATCGTGTAAACAACATACTGAATAAATAAATATAAGGACAAATCACACAGATTAAAAAAAAAGTAAAAGTCATTGAGATCAGATAATATTTAGTACTTAAAAACGTTTTCTCCATCTGCATCCTATGACTAATTTAGGAGAGCAATTTTTTTATGAATATGAAAGGTTAATTATGTTTGCATCAGCAATGTAATGTTACACGATCGTATAAGAGAGGTCTTAGTTAAATAGCCAGATATTTCTGGACGCGCGACACCCTACACTAGCATCGTAATAGATACCAGGAACGGTGGAGGCACACACAGAACACTTGACTTATATAATGGGAAAAGGTTACGTCACCGGAATGAAATCCGAACTTGTCACCTGATGGACGTGTGATGATCGTTACTGGTAATGACTTTGGGGAAAACATAAAAGTAGGTACAGTTTACCATTTTTGACGAAAAATTTTTTCACACTTGCATGCTAGGCTGGGAGAATAAACCGGCCAAGTGCGTTGAACTCGCGTGGAGAGGGTTCCGTACAATGCCAAAGTTAATTACTACTAGCGTTATCTAGTCGTGTTTTAGTAAGCTATTTTCCGTAAGTGAACGTATTATAATTGAGTTAACCACTTTATTTTAATTTGATAGTATTTGTATAGTTTTCCTGTAATCTACAAGCAATAAACTATATTTGTATTTTATTCAAAATTTTAGGCTCGGTAGTTTCGGAGATCAGGATGATCAATTTTCGTCTTCTTTCATGAAAAAAATCAAAACTACTTATTTTATGATAATTACAAAAATATATTTGAAATGCTCATAACGAGCCGAAAGGGCTTGATATGACACAATAAGGTAATTTTTTTTAAATATAGTTAATAACTTTGCACGTCTGTATATGGGTCAGATTTCACCTGATTTGGACCAGCAGGTCTGACTGTCCGTCCATCTGTCATAGCCGGACGGACAAATGTACGCCCGAGTGATCTTATCTGTTTTTTTCATTTTTTGTACGGAACCCTAAAAAATTAAGAATGTACCAGTTTTTTCTTTTTCCGTGCAAATATCGTCATACGTAAATATAGTAATAAAAAAGTCGAATTGGGCGAAATTCATTCTAATAAGCAACCATTTTCACCCCTAAAAGCAGGCAAAAAAATCGGTTTTTGGTCCCAAGGCTGACTGATCAATTAAAGGCAAAAACGTGATACTGTATGCCGTTCCGCGGCTCGGATATCCCTCGCCCAAATCCATTTGACTCAGTCAATCATGCATTAACCTTGACCTCAGAGTAAGAATGCAGACAGTGAACGACCGAGTTCCACTCGAAAAACATTGGCAATGAAATTAGTGAAGGTTTGTTTTGATTGAATTACGTCGTGACTGTCGTAAGGTAAACACTGTGAAGTTATCAACCGAGTTGTTGGTGTGAAAGTAATATTGAGAAAAATGTTGTCAATTTAAAAATAAAATACCCGGTGTGTCATAGTCTTTACACATTTTTTAAAGGGGATTTTGATGAAAGTTGATTCACAGGGATCGCCTTGAGGATAAGGCTAGGGGATCCTGGTGGACGACCTCGAATAGAATTTGCATCTACTAGACAAGCACAAATAAACAATAACTATAATTTATTTACCAACATAAAATACTTCACGACATGTTGGGGTAACTTGTGTAGGTTATATTTAACGGTTTTTCCCAACCCTGAAATCGGAAAAAATGTATTTAATTTTGTATGGAGCCGTATCGACATGTCAACTCTTCTCTCTCTCTTTAATGAAATCTACCTGTGTAGACTTAATATCATCGTATAATGATTTTAATGTAAAACAATCTATATTCATTTTTAAACTGACGAAAACCGAAAGTAATTGCGCATATTATCTCTATATGCGAAAACCATTTCGAATGCACAAACATTCTCAGCCAACTAGTTAAACTTAATGAAAAAAATAAAAGTAACCACGATCAAAGAATTCCAATACGAGAAAACGAACGCGAAAACAAGCAAGAAAAATGCAAAGTAACAAATCTTAAAACACAAGTGACGGCTTAATAAGACATTAGCCAAATTGAAAAAGGGCAAAATGGCGGGCGGCGAAGATTTGAAAGCCGCCGAAGATTTCCAACGGCGATCCCAGCTATCAAAACATCGTAACAAAGTTCCGAGAAGTAATTCTAACGTTTAAAAAGGGAGTAGGGTTAGCCCTAAGGGTTGCTAATCACCTTATTGTTCCATTGAAGGGTAAAAAAGCGGCACGAGATTTTGATCGCTGCAAAATTCGCTGCGTAATTTCAGCAACCCCATTTTATTGAGGCCATTTTTGAAATTTACTTACGGATGATTAAATTAAAACATTTGAAAGGATTGTAAAAGAAACGATGGTTAGCAAAGAAAATAATAAAATAAACAGGAACGATTTTAATTCATCCTACCGTTTGTAAAACTAGGTAGGTTACTCACAAAATATATTAGTGTTGTGAAACATTTGGGCCTAAAAAATATATACAACAAACCTAACATTACAAAACCTAAAGCTAAGAAAGAACGAACGAATGACACGTTGCAAATAAAAAATAGGGAATGGGACAAGTTTGCAAAAAAATAGTGAATAGCACGAGTTGTGAACGGGTCGAGCTGCGATTTTGACAAGTTGCTATACTACACTCAATGAAAAACACAAAGTTTTTTAAGATTCCACTGGAAATGACAACTATAGAAACTGTTGTAAAAGTACAACACTAATATATCAGTGATTGACTTAAACAAATGACGGAAAGAGCATGGGTTGCCGAAAATCGCATTTCGATCCTACACCCTGCAATTATTTGCCCATCAATTTTCGATCAAAGACTTCAATCTGTCGAAACACACTCGCTCAACTTTTTACTCTTGCTTGAGTTATTAATCATCGAAAGCGTTGCCGTGTCTCATAATTGCGATGTCATTTCCAGGTTACAATGTATAAAACTCAAAACTGCTCATTTCATTACTGGCTCTATAGATATATTTGGTTTTACCATTATATAAACATCGACACTTAAAGAAGAATGTAACACAGAGAAATGAGAAATAAGTATTATATTCAAATGTAAAAACCAACTTCACCCCCAAACTACACAACCTATTTTGATAAAATTTCTATGGGAGTGTACCCTTTCAAAAGAATTTTCTAAATAAGTCCAGGCGTCTTCGAAAAATCGGTAAACACATCGCGACGAATTGGTAACCCGTCTTTTTGGAAGTTGGTTAAAAATAACATCGTAACATCATTTAATCTTTAAGTTGTTGGTTGCAGGTTACGTTTAAACACCCTAAACAAGTTGATATCAAGTAAAATGAAACTATCTTGACTGCCAATATGAACTTGATTCAGGCGGATAATGGCTTTAATTATGTCCCAAAGTACGCTTATAGGCGGTCTTCTTATCTGTATTAAACCCAAATATGCAAAGCAATGCAACAAAATTAAAGAACAACATCACCATGTCGGTCATTACGTAAGTAAACAGAGTGCATTCAAAGTGGATGCCAGCGCCAAATTTTTTGTCAAAAAAAGAGGTGAGGTTTTTCGAAGGCGCCAAAAAGCCGCCGCTATTCTTAGAACGGGAATGAATGAAAAAAGCTATAAACCTAAGTTGCCCGCCGACAAACGGCTTCACGAATCGATGCACCGAAATTGTTGAAGGTTTAACGATAACAAGAACGTTTCTTTTCTTATTTTTTGTAAACTTTACCTTATCTTGGATTGCCATGATCGATTTGAACGAGCGGTGCTTTGTCGATGATATATTCAATGATAAGGAAAAGAAAAAAAGGAGGGGACATTTCGACTAATTCGTTGTCAACAAAAGTGACATATCAATTTAAACAAGACCACAACACTAATAAAAAATAAAAAGGTTGAAAGTGAGGCCTTTCAAAACAAACCGTTGATTCGACGAAACGCACTAAATTATTTTGATTAGCAATCAGACATGATTTAGTAACGTCGTCAAAGTCAAATCATTCTACTTAGTAATTCGATTCGAGGAAAATTTAAGTGGTACTCGTATGGCTTGTTGACATTTCAAGAACGCGTGACACATGTACTACATCCCCAGGTAATAATCCACTTAGTGTTATAGCTATAAACAGAACTTACATAAGCAGATTAAAACTTAACAGGAAAAAGATTTTGAGTCAGAGAATCAGAAAAAAATGATTACTAATGCACGGAACCTTCGAAGTCTTGGGGCCCATTAACGGCAAATTCCTTGTTACATACAATTTAATTGAAGCAATAGATGATCAAATATCATTATCAGGTCTTTTTGAATCCACTGCAGGAGCATGACCCTCTCTGTGCTACCAGAGTCATACTTTGCCAAAGCAGCCAGGGTTTGGCCTACACTCTCCACGCTGGCCAGACGGATTGGAGAGGTCTCGTTAACGTTTATAAGCTAAGTCGCCTTCTACGACATCGAATAGCTTTAATTTAATTACATGCAGCACCACGGCGCACTTACCTGCAGTATAAATGGGCCTTAATTCTTTCCACTTTTATCCTAAATGTAAGAGTGATACCTACACAATAATAGAAAATGAAAAATCTTTTTGTTCCAATCATTACGATAACTTCGCCCCAGCATGTCTATCAACAAAACCATTCTAAAAAGTAAACAATAAAAATTTATTCATCAGAAATAACAAAACCGATCCTCTTACCAGGAAGACGCATCCCAAACTACCCTCAAACGAAGAACAAAGGCGAAACGGTACCTATTGTTGGCATATCTTTTATGGACTCTGGTTTATGAATGTCTACGGGTGGCATGGAGCATTCTGTAACAATTTAACAATTCATAGACTAGACCTTGGCTTTATCTATTGAAAGTCAAAAGAAGGCAAACATTATCCTAAGCGTCATTTATGACACTTCCCTTTTTAATGACGGCAGCTGCGTTGGAAAGGTGTTCCGAGGTAAGGTGATCCGCGAAGGTCGCTTTGTTTCTCTATTCGTAATTGGCAACACCTGCTTGCTGTTTCCTTGTTAAATTATCATTGTCCCCGTCGAGGCATTCGTTTTGACGAGTGTGCCTTAATTACTTGGATTTGTATCCTTCAATGTAATTATTGTTTGGATTGGGAAATTGATTATGGTTTAAAGTCATTCACTCGTTCATTTGTACTTCCTGTTATTAATGCGTCCCTTCAATCATATTTAAATGAAACATCATTTTTTCACGACATCAGAGTTCTGCCCATAGCTAGGCCCTTAAGCGAGTGATGCTTTCATTATTATCATGTTATTAATTTAATATAGGCTGACTTTAATTTTGTGCTTGTCCCTTGCCCTTTAATTAATTGATTTATTCCAGCCTCTGTCTGAAAGCATACCTTTATGAAATTACTGTTATTGAATTATTTTTTCAAAATCTTTTGTGGTAGTATTATCGAGTTATGTTACAGGTAATTGTCAAAGCAGCCGTATATAGTTTACAGTTTCATAGCAATCATCATAGGTTCATAACCCTTTATTTTGAAACGTCTATTTACGACCAGTTAAATAAGTACCATCAAGTAGTATAAATAAAGCAAGACATAATATTTCTTCCAAGATTACGTGTCAGCGATTAATTCAAACAAAATTATCAAAGCCACCAATAAATACTGTGGCTCGTGGATGTTAATCCTGACACGAACGTGGCAGGTGACCGGTATTTTGGTCGTAAATTTCGGCCTCTTTTTAGGCCCTTCACAGATTTGGTCCTTAGGATCACGATTCCTTTTTTCGGTTCGAGACTCAATGTGACACGATTTTATATGTAACAGTGAGTCTCGAACCGGAAAAAGGAATGATTGAAAAAAGGAAAGATTAGAATAAAGAACTTGCTTTGATTCGCTTGGAGAAGATGTACTACCGGTACGTCTATAAGGATTTGAAGTACATGCTGCACCTGACTAAAAAATATTAATGCAATTAAACTGTTGCTATCTGCACACCCTTTCACGTCACAATCCACTACTAGAATCATGTGCATTGTCCTACTGCATAAAATACTGAGCCCAAAACAATATTTAGTTTCGTTTTGTGTGAACATCGAAAAGGACTAGAATCATAGATTAGGTATACTTTTCATTGTATTACTTTTCATTACTAAGATTTTTTCTAGAGTTATTTTTTCTACAGCAGCTGTAGCTATTGTGATGAAAGATCACGCAATAAATTACAATGATTGTGTTTCATTGATTTTAAGTACATGTGTACCTTCATATCGTAAAGACCTAGTGCGAAAAAGGCCTTATTCCGCTATGGATCCCGCCCATTTCGTAATGATCCCCTAAACATTTGTTAATACGCGCCCAATGGCTTTTTAATGGACGTTTTTTGCTTATTTTCCTACCCTAGATTTTTGCCTTAATAGGAAATCGTATTTTATGTGGTTGTAAATTACTTAAGTTTGCTGAAGCACCTGCTTCTGACTACTCGGACTAAACATTAAACACGACGCAGTGTCTTTTAATACGCTTGACTCATGCGTATGACAATGGTCTACAAAACATTTGGGAGAAATTATGCAATAAGAACAGAGTGATGTTGCTTCTGCGCTTGGGCTTCTGAATTAATATAAGATGTCTAACTACTGAAAGCTTTTTACCCAGTATCTCAAAAAACTTAAGCTAAACAAAGATTATTAACATCAGTGAGACTTCTCCAACCCGTCTCTGGCCAGCGTGGAGAGTGTAGGCCAAATCCTCTGGCTGTCCTTGCCAAGTATGGCTCTGGTAGTGCAGAGAGGGTCGTGCTCCTGCAGTGGAGACTAAAAAGACCTGATGACGGATGATGATGATGAAGCAACTCAAACCGTAACTATCATGCTTTCTTTTTGATATACACAGATTTCGTATTACTATTTGAGTTAGTTCTCAGTAGCACTGTACATGTTAGTTCTACTATTAGGAGATAAGATGGTTATTGGTTATCTATACCTAATTCTAATTTTACTTACTAACGTCTCGACAAAAAGTTGCGTTAAACATCTACAAACGACTTGACAACGTTAAATGTTATCTTGATTCTTGACCAAAGCAGAAGACGCTCTGACTGGACTAAGTAAATCAAATATGACAAATTATAAACAAGTGCATGGCAAGAGGCCGCTTTTGATCCTTAATTTTGAAAACCTTATTATATTAGAACAACCCAGGACTCGCAGTGGACTTTGCGAAGCTGAAACGCTTGTCTTCAAGTCTACGCAGACCCTGCCCCCGTATCGTGGCACCGGCGACAGCTTTTATCGAGCGCTATCATCGGACCCATCTCGCTCTATGAAATGATCACGAGCGGGATGGCACTAGTCCATCGCGCGAAATAATTTTAATCGGCGTTTATCAACGGTACAATGCTAAGGGGACTGGTTAGGCAATAGAATACCGAACATATAGGTCTCGAATGTTTAGCGAGGTCGGATTTGTGTGCTGTGTGTTTGTTAGCTGGCCACTAGTGTGTGCCTTGGAACTGTACACATCCTAGTCACGATATGTTTGGATTTCGCTGTTGAATATCACTGTTTTATTGTTATTTAGCTTACTGCTTGTATATTGAAAGTTACACGATCTTCTTAGGTAATGTGACTAAAATCTTAGCAAAAGTTACATGCAACAACTTCAGACCAGTCTTGATTTTACTAAAAGTTTTGCAAGTTTTACTTCAAATAAGAAGTTATAAAAAAAACGACGGGTTGCACTCTGGGAGTGCCGGCAGAAGTGAAAACTTGAATATTAACGTTGTGCATTTTTGATATTTTGGAATGGTTAGGGAATAATTTTGCACGAATTGCTTTAATTATCAGTATAAAATATTTCAAATCTTTTCTGAACCACAGTCTGTCACAAATGTCACAAGCATGACCAAATTCATTTTCAACAAAATAATTTTCAAATACACAGCAGTATGGCCACTACACAGACGGTCGAGCCATCAGCTGTCACCATCCATGGATGCGCGTAGCACGCTGTAACATAAACACACACGAACATTCGCGCAAGCGCCCTGCGCCGTCTTACGAATTTTCGATCAGGTCACGTGTCCTGACGCGAGTTTAACATTTTTTACCCATTCCAAAAAAAGTGCACAACGCCGCTAAAGAAGTTTTCACTTCAAAAGTGGTAAATTTCTTACTGTACTATTCATAAAAAATCTACACTCTTATGCAGTTATACAGTACAATGCTACAGATTTAAGGAACGCCAATTACATCTGTTATTAGTATTTTTTGTTATAGTGGCAATAGAAATACATAATCTATAAAAAAATTAACGACCTAGCTATCACGGTTTATAAGATAAAACCTGGTGACAGACAGACAGACAGAAGGACAGTAGTACACGAACCGTATAAAGTATCTGATTTGACTTGTTAAAAAATTGGCCGATTCGGCTACCCCGTTTCTGTCTAAGCTATAAGTTATTATGGCGCGATGACCGAATAGTAATAAAATGAAAGAGTCATAGCAGATAATATTTCTCATTTATATCTTTCATTTTTATCGTCTGCTAAGTACTGTAAATATGATTACGTCAGTTAATAGAAATCTATAAATGGCCCGCAGCGGCTTCGCCTTCAAATAGATAAAAACATAATAAATTTCGTGTTTGGACAACCTATAATTCGTTTAATCAGTTCAAAGTGTCAACGCCCTGGTAAATCGACGATGAAGTTATTCCGTTGACATAGACTTCTATACAGGGTGTTACAGAAACGCGAAATAAACCTTAACATACTTTTAAACCAGCCAAAGTCCGCGACTTTGTTCCCGTGGACTTTATAACTCCGGAAAATTCTGATCAACCTTTGCAAATTTCATCATATTTATATTTCTTAGTTTTTTTAATTGAGCTGGACCATTCCGGTCCTGCACCCGGTGTTCCATTTTCTAAAATAAGTTATACCCCTTATGTTGCCCAGACATAATAGCTATATAACAAAAAAGTTTCATTCGAATTTGTCCAGTATTTCCGGAGATTAGCGTTTACAAACAGACAAACAATTATTTGCAAATTGCTACTCTTTTACTATGTGTCCATAGCTCCAAATATTTTTTTTGGAAATGTATTCAATGTATAGACACATTTTTTTATTGTTTTATTATATATATATACTATTAATAGTACTTTGTTTACCGTGCTTTGGAATGCACGTCTAGCTATATCAGTTGCCTTTAGCCAACTTGAAAAATCTGACACCAGTGTCGGCCTTTTACACACACGAAAAATAAGTAGTCAATCCTTACAAGTCTACGAAAAGAAATGGATTTAATTAGGTCCATTGATGGTAATAGTATGCCATCACTCATTTAATAAAGTTTTATTGAGACATTTCAATTATGTTGTTAGTGCTGTGTACAATTGAATTATAATAACACAGTCCGCTCGGTGTGGTGTACTGTTTGGGCTATTTTCCCGTCGAAAGGGGTACTTTACTGATTGTTAATTCATCACATCAATCATTCTTGGTATACAATGTACCTCATGAAATTAATGTCACATCGCATTGCCCTCTAAAGTTCCCGAAGTTATATTTTATTAATTTATATAATTGTGTCTTGCTTACCTTCCATTTACAAATTTAATTTGGTAAGTACTTTGTTGAAATGTTTGCTTAAAACCGTATTCCGAAATTGGGCGCAAACAACTGCAACACAGTTTTATACTATAGCAGTTGTTTACGATCATTATGTGTTAAATTTACCTATGTTTAAATGTTCAAATAAATTCTTTAATTCTTTATAGGTATAGATACACTGTCACGTCTTTTTCCTTAATGCAGACAGAGAACTTCGGATCTTGCAGCTCGGAGAACGCCTAGCGCCGTAAGACAAGCAAGACCCAAAGCCACTTTTAGCATGATTTTGGGCGAGAAGGTGGAAAAGAATTCATGGTCGATCTTTGAGTAGATTAAAACATTGCTGCATTTATTTGCTATTATTGCTCCCATGCTGGTCTGGGAGAAATGAAAAAACTTAGAATGTACCAGCTGCTTCTCTTCCCGCGCAGATCGTCAAAGCCGATCGAGGGAATGGGCAAAATGCGAATCATGTTAACAGGCGATGCGGCTAGCAACCCATCACTGTATTGATTGCTTTTCCATCTTCTCGCCCACCATGGCGCTAAAAGTGGCTTTTGGGTCTTGCGGCACTGGGCTCTGCATAGAGCCGCAAGACCCAAAATGCTCTGTCTGCCCCATTAGGGATAAAGACGTGATAGTATGTATGTATGTATGTATGTATGTATGCATTTATTTATTTATGTCTAATGTATTATCATAGGATATTTATAATATCTCGTCACTTTGTTATGTTGCACAATGGTTACTTACAGCAAAGTTTACTGCCGCTTCCTAAGTGCCGCTAGCCGCTAGTGAAGAAGAAGCGGCAACAAACTGTAATGGCAACAATATGCATGTATAAGGAAAAATATACATAATTGTATTTATCATTTTTCCGTGTACTATACTCTTATCTTGCAAACCCACATTTAGACAATCTATATAACCCAAAGGTTGACTGGCAGACAACGTTTTTACTGTACAACATGTATTTGATAAGCAATAAAGATAAAATAAATAAAGAAATCGAATTAGTGATTGGTTGTCAGAGGCCTCTCGTAATTCAAAATGCTCCATCTGCCCAATAAGGATAAGTCGCGCAAGTACCATAAACCATTTATTGATTTAGAAAGTAATATAACAAAATAAAAACCAAAATTCGTATCAATTTTGTATTCAATTACAAAGTGATAGGGTAAAAAAGGTGGCATCGTGCGTGTTGGGAACACCTGACGTCCTGGCGATTACAAAATAAACACGACAATTTTGACAAAAAGTGACGGAAAAAAGCAATCGTTCCGAGACAACGAGTGCCACCCAGTAGTTTGATAGTAATCAATTTTGGACTACAATTACAAGTTGAAGTCGCCCGCCGCGTCTGTCTGTTTTTGTTTGCTGTCGAGAAATAGATCTTTCGGTTTAATTTTGATAAGTTGAGGGTTGAGGCTTATTTGTCGATATCTCGGTCGATATACAGCATGCGATGACTCCCCGTAATTGGGCTAACGACCAATGAAAGCCATGCTCGATAGATACAGTGGTCTTTTCGCTTACTGCGGTATATCATCTGTACATTACTTTATCGACTAGTGAAAACGCTTACCTACTCGAATGCGTTTCAGAAATCTCTCGCACGCACCCCGAAAGAGTCCGGATGCGCCCGGATAAACAAAGAAGAATGAAGTAAGTACTTTTCAACAAAAATCTTTCCTTAGTCGGATTTTACTTTTTAAAACTAACATAACAAACTACACGTTGAAGAAATATCATGTTTGATTAGTTTCTTCTACAAATCTTAGCAAAATATTGACGACACCGTTCAAATTCATACCCACTAAGAACTTTCAAGGCCGCACGTGATAAAGGTTTTTGGCCTGTAGATACTAAACAAACAACGAAATGTCTATAACCCGTCTGTCTGCACTAAGCCGATACCTGTTTAAAAAAATTAAATGTGAATTTAGTAAATATGTGACACTGAACAACCTTACGGAAGGTTCTATAAGAAAACGTTTCAGGTTAAAAACGGGACCCTCATACTGTCACCAGAAGCCTATTTAATAAACGTAACAATGACAGGTGACAGATGACAATCGGACAATACGTAATTTTTTTGTTGAATTAAGATTATCACTGAAAAATTTCTCACGGAGAAAAAATTACAAATATGACGACATTTTGACATATTCCTTTTTAATAATCAATTTTCGTGACAGCCGCTACGTGACAATTTGACAGAAAAAAATTGTCAAACTCGCACTTGTCAGACCAGGACGATTTGTCAGAGATTTGCGAAAAGAAAGTTAAATCATTGTTATTTTTTAATTACCGTCATGTTCTCATAAAAGCACGCCTCGATATAACTTTATTACAAACAAATATGTCAAAAAGCGACCGTTTGTCAATTAGGTACCATGATTCTAAAAGCAAAATAGGCACATAATATTTGCTTTTAGACTTGAGAGGTAAAATCTGTCAATTTTCACTGCAATTTTCAATTTTTACAATTTTGACAGTATTTTCCCTGTTTATGACTACCTCCGTGGTGTAGTGGTCACCATGGTAATCCGCTACCCAGAGGTCCGGGTTCGATCCCCGGTCAGGACAAGTTGGAAAATGGCCTTTTAGCCTAAAATATAGTATCGTTAAGTTAGTTAGTATCCCTTAACACAAGTCTCGAACTTACTGTAGGGATAGCTCAATCAGTGTAATTTGTCTCTATATATTTAAGTTTCGTTATGTAACGATTGTAATTTTTGTATGTATACGTCAATGTCGTAAAAAACGAAAATCAACGGTCAAACTCAAAATGCACAGCGATAAGTCCCTTACTTTGATAACGCTAAAATTTTATTTATTCTCAAAACAAAATGTTAAGAACCACTGGGCAAGGGAGAGCGTAATGATAAGTAAAACAACAACCAGTAATTTAGAGTAATAGCGTGCTTGTTTTTAGTTAGAATAACGCCTTTAATTACTAATTCGTATAATTACGCCCAGTTAACGCACTAATAGCTTTCAATTACGATTTCTGGGGGCTTTGTTCCGGAATCGCTTAATTTTTTTGTGTGTTGTAAACTGGGATTTACAGAAACATAGTACAGATGCGTACCTGATAAATATTAGATCAAGAAATACAATAGGGGAGTGGACTGCGTAAAATTTTATTATTGTATTTCGTCCGTCAACTAGATTATCCAAAAATAATGGGCCCATATTTTTTTGTTTAGCAAAGTAGTAAAAATTCACAAAGATACAGGACTTCGAAATTTCGGAGTGAGGGGGTGATTAAAAATCGTAGCTAATCGTGACGTCACGCGAAATTAAGTTGAGATCCGCCAATACCAGACACAATAGTAAAACAATGGAAGCCGCACCATATGATGCCATGCGGGTCTTGAAAGGTTAAATTTCATAAAAAAAAACAAACATACCAATACCATAATTTTTAATAATCTATCTTAAAAAGAATATAGTCAGCTTTTAAACAAAAAATACCGCATCATAATCGGTTCATTCGTTTAGGAGCTATGATACCACAGACAGGCACACAGTCACCCCTTTTTTGTGTCGGGGGTTAAAAATAAAATAGCTATTGAACTGGAGAGAGATTTTACTTGTAAGATTAAAATTATGTATCATTCAAATTGCCTTGATTTAGCACCCATAAATTGCAAACACCTTGAAGGGATTCGTTAATAAATTTTCTAAATAAAAAACGGTCTTCACCTCCAACTACACAACCGATTTGATAAAATTTCTATGGGACCAACCACCTGACAAGTATGCTCTGCCTTTTTAAACAAAAAGGAATTTTTCAAATATCTAGGACAGCCTGTGGTTTAATTTATTACGGGTATGACCCTTCTACGTTGTTTGAATTAAGTAATTATATAAGTATTAATTAATTTTGACGGGAGTCAATCAAACATAGTGACATATTGTCAACCAGTTTTTAGAAGAGTTTAACAACTTCTACGACCAACGTTTTCCGTCTTATTATAAAACGCAGACTAACTTTGTTACTAGGTTTAAACCATTATCCGACCAAAACAAGTTGACATTTAGTGGCATATTACTAGATGTCAACTTGATTTGGTCGGATAATGGTCTAAACCTAGTAACAAAGTTAGTCTGCGTTTTATAATAAGACTGTTTCTCTTTGCCCCCGGGGGTAACTCCAAAAGCTGTACGCAAGACGGTCGTTACTGCGTTTCTGTGTCAAGCAACATTGAGCATTAATATATGATGATTAAGTCTAATTTGGTTTGACATATAATCTATCGGACGACTATCGTATTTTATAGAATAACCCTGTGACCTCGTGGAAGACCGTGCCATACTATGAAGTTCCATCTCTTTACTTTCAATTATTTATGCTGTAAACTTAGATCTTTTTAATCTATCTGCAATTACCTTATATTATAGGCTGGAACTACGAATTACTCGCAAATAAGTATAAGTCTTCGGTCTTTCATTATCATTTTTTATTTCGTTCTGTTTCCTTTTTTGTCAATACAGAACCTAAATTAGATCACTTATTTTGTCTTAGGTTTTTTGAGTGCAAATTGTTTTGAGAATGGCTACGGCTTTTGAACCTACCTTTAAAGACTAGAGGGTATTGATTTTTATAACAACGTGGAAGGGACATATATGACATAAGGGACATAATAAATCAAGAAATTAAAATAACAGTAAAATACAATACATAGTACACAGACGCCCGGACGATTTGTATGGGAATGTCGCAATTGTCTTCTGTTTTTTGAAATTTATTTTATTATCATCATACATCACTTTCTGTACTACCAGAGCCATACTAGGTCCTCTGGCAAAGGCCAAAGAATTTGGCCTCACTCTCCTCGCTGGCCAGACGGGATGGAAAGGCCTCATTGATGTTAATAAGCTTTGTTTAGCTTGTATTTTCTTAGTAGCCTTCTTCGACATCCACGGGAAGACTTGGAGTGGTCCTATTCTACTCTGCCGGATACCACACGGTAAATAAATATGATACATATAAATCTTTAGTCAATAGGGTTCCAACATCCAAGTAAAGGTCCCTAAAACTGCCCTAAACCTCTCTTTAGCGAAAATAAATCATGCCGGATAGATATCGCATGGTAAATAAATATGATGAACATATAAAGCCTTAGTCAATGGGGTTCCAACATCCAAGTAAAGGTCCCTAAAACTGACACCAGACACCTCTCGTTAGCGAAAATAAATCGGAGTCCCCCACTGTTTGCATGGCGACGAACCCACGGCCTGAAGGACGAAATAACCATTCATTTATTCATAGTGTACCTATATTTACATATTTTAATGCCCTCATTTATTTTTTCAGGAAAAACAAACGCTAAGGGAGAAAATGGTGTCGGAAGAGAGGTTGCGGTTTTTACAAGCTTTTATTTAACCGGCTACCTGAATTTTTAGGGATCTAGTGCTGCCACCATTAAAATAAAAAAAAATGAACGGAAACGGAGATATAAGTAATTAAAATTTTTGTCTTGATCTTGCCCTAGATACACGTTGAAACTATTTTATGAAGCACTGTTTATAGTTTTAAGTGACATCGTAAAGCACACACTAAAACGGCTACTGACTGCTACGACTGATGGTGAAGACAAAACATATCCTCCACCTAGTCTTGTCTCGGCGTCTAGTCAATCATTACCAACATCCGAGCGTATTCCCGGTGTCATCCTCAGCGGTAACGCTTCAGAGCCCGGGGTCCGCTACCTTACCTACGTGATTTGACGAGGGTACTGGTTTTTACACATCGGCTGCCATGTGACCTCCGCATCCCAAAGGGTAGACCAGAACCTATCTTTGGATAGGTTTGAGAACAGGTTAGACCGCGTTCGAGACCCATAGATTTATACGTGCCTTCCGAAACTTTCTTTTCACACAATATGGTGATTCAAGCCTGCAAAATAACCAGATTGGAAACAACTTTTTCACAAAGTATGCTTCCCAGTGGAATTCTAACCCACGACCTTCGGTTCATTCCCAATGGGATTCGAAACCACGACCTCCGGATCGCAAGGCCAACGCCTTGACCACTGCACCAAAGAGGCAGTCTAGTTTACAATGTTTATACATGACCGTTGGCGTGGTTGCATAAAAACAAAGCCCCATTTCCCAGCTAGCGCTAGGCGCCCCGTAACCACCCGTGACTGTTTATCTATTTACGCACCACAGTAAAAACATCGTAAACATTCCAGCAAACTATTGTTGTAGAAACGTTTTTACGATTGTTTTGTATTGCGCTTACTTGCTATGTAGTATAGTTAGTTACCTGTACTATGTGTTGTGTATAGTGCGGTTTGAATATATACAACGTTATAGCTTTTCATAAATCTGGGTAGAGCCCAGGGCCACAAGGCCACTTTTAGGGTGATGGTGGGCGAGACGGTGAAATAATACCGGATATGTTTTTTGCCGTGAGGTTTCCGGCAATGAATAGGGCCTCTCGGCCTCTCCAAGTCCTGCCATGGATGTCGTAGAAGACGACTTAGGAAATACAAGCTAAACAAAGGTTATAAACATCAATGAGACCTCTCAGGAGGACAGTGTAGGCCAAGTCCTCTGGCTGCTCCGGCCAAGTATGGCTCTGGTAGTACAGAGAGGGTCGTGCGTCTGCAGTGGAGACTAAAAGACCTGATGATGATTATATTCGATCATCTAATGCTTCAATTACATTGTTATGTGTTTTTGTCAATAGCTCTATTATACATAAAAACCCAAAACGATACATCAAAAGCTTAGAACCACACACACACCATTTTTCAAATATTTAGTTCAAAGTATGTTGTTAAGGCATGTTAAGGCTAATCGGCTTCCTGTGGTGAAAAGAAAAAGCAAACATAATTGCGCGAATAAATTGCTATCCGTAAGCTCGGTTCATTAATAGGTAAAAATTATTGCCAGCCTCATGGACGGGTAGCATGCAATGCATGTGGACCCTAGAGTGGACAAACAAATAGATGTGTAATGCATCGGTGCATGAATTCGAATCCCTGGATTCGTCATGTCTGTCTGTCCGTCCGTCCGTATGTCACATCACAGCCAGTTTTTTCCTAAACTTTAAGAACCATACTGTTGAAACTTGGTAAGTAAATAGTGTGTAAAGTCAACTGTGTGGTTACAATAAATTTTGAAAGTTGTGGTTACGTAAGTAAATAAACATACAAATGAGGATACATAACATATGTATCCTCATTAGTCTTCTTTTATTAACCGACTTGCAAAAAAGGAGGAGGTTATCAATTCATCGCGATTTTTTTTATGTATTTTTGCCGGTTATTCGAAGACTGGACCGATTTGGAAAATTCTTACTTGTGCATACTTGCGAGGTTGTCCTATAGAAATGTTATCAAAATCGGTTGTGTAGTTTAGGGGTAAAGTCGATTTTTAGTTTAAAAAAATATTATTGTACTCTTCGATTTACTAGAAAGTAAATACTATGGTGCATTGTCTATTCATCGTAGCTCTATGCTGTGGACCGTTAGAGTACGTTGGGGCAAGATCGACGGAATTTATTCACCCCAGCAAGAGCGGCCGAGAGATCGCATTTCCATCGGCACGGGGAAATAAGGAACGAGGGGAAATGAGGAAACACTAAATCGATGTTGGATCACTTTAATAATAATAAGTTCTGCTTTTGGCGGGAACACCGCGTTACATCAACTTCTCTACAGCCTCTACGGTTTGGATCTTTATCCCGACGCAAGCATCTCATCAAACCGGGATAAAAAGACGAACCTTAGTCTTTAAAGACACAATAAAGATCATCATCTTCAGGTCTTTCATCATCATTATCGCCAGATAATTTTTTCACAAGCGTTAATTTAGATTCACCTGTACCGTTGTCTGTCTTTCATTTTCAAGTTCAACTGAATTTTTACATGCCAACGTATATCTCGTGCATACGTACAGAAACATGGAGCTGGTCTGATGATGGAGCCCGAAGGTGGCTGTAAAAACTCTGTAATGTAATATTGCAACCCCATCAAATTTGGGCTAGTTTGATTCGTCAAATAGCACTTTAAACTTAAGTTCATTGTTGTTTTAAAAAATATTTTTTAATAGTTACTTGTTTTTAGTGTCCACTGCAGGAGCACGACCCTCTCTGCACTACCATTGTCGTACATGGACAAAGCAGCCAGAGGATTTGCCAAGTTTATGATAAATATGAAATAGAGCAGTAACATGTAAAAAAACAAGACATCCTTTGGCTGATATGATGATGATGATGATGATGATGATGATGATGATGATGATCACTGATGACGTATAACTCGCATCTTAGTCGACGGCGACAAGAATAGATATTTCTGAAAGTGAAATGTCACTCATCGTATAACTTTACCGCTAACAATAGGTGAAACTTCGTTTTCAAAATTACGACCCGGAAATTAATTAAGAGCCCGCTGTAATCTTTTTGCACGCTGGCAGCGGGCGCACGCACACAACGACATGCCGCTCACACACACAGAGCTACGTAGGCGACGTAAAGCGCGGTGTAGCGCGCTCGGCGATCGTTGATGTTTTTTGGTTAAATATACTGGTGGTACATTATGTTTTGGTGCAATAAAGATTTTCTAACTTACTAACTGGTATAAACTAACAGATATTATTCAAATTTTGGTAAAAGTTTTATTACATAGTAAATGCCATCCTAATTTAAATGCGAGTAATAATATATGAATATTAAATCCTTGAGTGCTTTGGATTACGGGTAAGTAAAAAATATTATGATAAAATAATATGATAAATCGTGAAGGTGATAATAATGGAGACTTCTATTCTTTAACTTATACCTTTAAACGAGCAACTCTTGTAGGTATATTTATTTATTTATATATTTATAAATTTCGATGATCTCGAAAACGGCTCTAACGATTTTGCTGAAAATTGGTATATGGGGGTTTTCGGCGGTAAATAATCGATCTAGATTAGTCATATATTTGGGAAAACGCGTGTTTTCGAGTTTTCATGCGTTTTTCTTTTCACGCAGAATATAGTCGCTAATTTTTCCGCACCGGCCGCCATCCGTTTGGCTCAGCGGTTAAGGATGCGGACCGCTAGAAAGAGTGTTACAAGTTCGAATCCCACTCGGTGACTGTTAATGAGTACTTTTGTTTTTTTATGTTCAAGTTTATATATAATTTTTTACTTTGTATTGTTTTTAGACAAGTTTAAAATGTAGTTAATGTTTGATATGTAACCGAGCAAAGCTCGGTCACCCAGGTACTTTAGCAGAGTTGAGCACGCACATTATTTAATTTGTATAGAAACTTAAATAAGGCAAGTTTTAGCAAATTAGGTAGTGCAAAGTATTACTTATCATTGATTGTAAGCCATATTACTCCGTATTACTATCTACATGGTGATTTTTCAATGGTTTTAGTGCCGAAAGCCACTTCATAAGGATCGTTATTAATACCTAAATAGCTAGTTAAAATAAAAATTCAGAAACAAATAAAAATCGTGAGATCAATTAGTAGTACCACCACCTGGCCGGCCCGACAGAGTTCATCGAGCTCACGCGGCAGTTTTGGTCAGGCGTAACTACTATTAAGTATTACTTTTATTTAAAACTCTTAGATCTGTTGTAGCTAATAAGTATCACGATTTGTAAACAGTATTGGCAGTTGTCATAAGTTTTGCTAAATTAATAAAACCTAAGTGGAAGTCGATTGATACAGTTGGTACGTTCGTACGGTCGGGTATCTGTGGCAAGTTGTAACGAACAGATGGATATTTAAAAAATTGGCAGCACTAATTGACCGGTTGGTGAGAATTCATTCTGAATAAATAATGAAGGTAGAAATTAAATGTCTTTGGTAAAAAAATTTTTACAAGCTTTCTGGGGCATTGACGGTGGAGATAAACACGTGTCATGGAATCTATGCGAATCTTTTATTTAACACTACGTGGTCTCGATCAGAAGTCATTTTCGCAACATTTTTGTCTTGTCATACACAAATATGGATAGAAGAATTTTTTTACACGATGACATTTTTTTCCAAAACCAATGAAAAGTCAGCGTGTATATCGAATGAAAAGGAGTTTAGGGAGGTAGCACACGGTGAATTCTTTGGTAGCTATGCAGTCGCTGGTCATAAACCGATGGAGAATGTTGCGATGCAGTAGCGCGTTCATGAAACACACGACTGCATCGCTAGAGTAGAAGTTGCCTTCCTTGTTATCGAATAAAATAAATAAAACTGTAGAATTAAGAAAATTAGTATAATTTGTCTGAGTATACATTTAAAAAGTACACATACAAATCTGCTTGACAGGAAACGCTACTTTTGCTTCTGATTTTCGATTAACATTATTGCAGAAAAGCCTCATGTTAGCACGTAAATCTGACTACCGTTTTAAACCTTGCGTGCTCAAAACAATTATTTATAACATACTAGCAGTCCATACCGGCTTCGCCCGTGGTACATACATAGCCTATGTCACTCAGGGATAACATACCTATCCAACAGTGAAAGAATTTTTAAAATCGATCCAGTAGTTTCGGAGCCTATTCAATACAATCAAACAAACAAATCTTTCCTCTTTATAATATTAGTGTAGATAAACGGATTTCGATGAAATTTAGCACAATGATGAGAAATAGTGTCGCAAAGCTACTAGAAGTAGAGAATTCCAGAAGAATTAGCAAGTTCTAAAATAATGTGGAATGTTCTAGAAGTTTATAGAATAATCCAGAATGATGAAGAATTAAAAAGAAGGTTGTGGAATGTTTGAGAATAATTCCGAGTTCACATCGGTCAACCAACACTAACATTCTAAGTCGGGGTGACGGAGGGTCAAGCACATGAATTTTCTAGAAATATCTATTCTCGTACCTTGGCAGGCGTATATAAAAGTGGTGAGATAACTTCAAAGAGATTTAACAAATATTATCGGCGCGTAACCTATACGACTTCAGCGACGAATTTTGGACTATGACTGCATGAAGACTTGGACAATGGACGTTTCGAAGACCATATTAGTGTGTCAATCTTTGGTTGCATAGTGAATAAATTCCCTAAGAAGAGTGTTGGCATTTTTTTCCAAATCTCAAACCCCACTTTCGTAACAATAGCTAGGATACTTATTGAAGGTACAAGCACGTATTAATTATAATATAGGGCTAATAGCTGCAGGAGTTTCATTGAACGACATTTAGGCGGATCGATGATTTCCAGTAGTAATAATTTATGATAAAAATTTATCAACCGGTCTTACATTTTATTTTCCCAAATCTCATCGTCTCGCCTGATAATTTCAGTTTTAATTAACAAATCAGGTCCAGTCAAGAGACCAAACTGACAAACGTCTTGTCTAGTGACTTACTTAAGCTTACTTTTTGCCTTTTGCAGAATTAGTGGCACCATAGTATTTATTTTCCGATTCACATTATCAACGTTCAATTTTTAGCTCGTTTGCCGATTCTATTTTTTTTTTAGTCTGCATCCTCCAACATAATCGGAGACTGTATTCTCCAAATTAAAGTTTTTACTAACAAGTTTTTGGAATAAAAATGAATTTAACTATTTTTTATTGATTTTTTGAAAATTTGTTTCATCTTAAATTTGGGGTGTGGAGGACGGCATTCGGTGCCAGCACTCAGCTGCCGTGCTACACTCTTCAAATGAGTACGGCAAATTAAATATAAAAAATCTTTCAATAATTATGTTTTGTTACTTAGACGATATTAGTAAAATCGCATTTTCATGTAAACTGAATTTCTTAAAATGGCCGCTACATCGTGTCCCTTTCCACCGCGGAGCAGACAGTGCCTACGCATATGGCTTAGGGCCACACCAGCGCTGAACACCACCGCCCAGCGATGGAATGGGAGCAACATCTTTATTTCAGAAATACGTGGCAATTAGGGAGAACTTGATAAATTTTCTATTTCTTTTCAAGTTTGAAAAATTTATCCGATAGCCCATTATATTTACGACAGTAGTTCAACGACATAAATAAATTACTATAAGTAATCAAGTTTTCCAATGATCAAATCCTATCAGTCACTCTATGGTTTGCGCACGTCATCGCACAGTGACTACGAGGCCGGCGTTGGCGCAAAGAAATACGTCCTCTCGCTGTAAGCGCTGCGCGCGGACTGCCGTCGGGGAGTAAACCGCATCCTATTTAAATAAATTTTTATGCGATATGATTTTATTTTTTTACATTATTTAAAAAAATATAATTATGATGTGTTTGGCATATTTAAAAAAGGCATGAAATGGCGTTTGTAACGTTATTTTTATTTTTCTAAAATAGGAGCTCAAAACACAAATACAAGCGACTTTATTTACATCGATTTCGGCGAAAATTACGCGACTTGTTGATTTTTTTTCCTTGTGAATTTAAATAAAACAATGAAAAAAGCTTCACTCATGTCATAAAATACTTATTCAGCTATATTTGTGTATTTTTTTTACCGGGTGTTAATGATTAAATCATTTGAAAATCTCGAAAGCCCCGCCACGCGTCTTGCGAAATTTGGCAAAACGCACGTTGGATTCCAGTGAATTATACTAAAACAAGCAAGTTCATAGGCAAAATGGTTCACTCATGCTAAATAATATGATATTATCTTTCATAATATATAAATAAATTTAATGATAATCCTGTAGTTTTCTCAAAAACACGACACAAAGTTGAGTGAAATTTGTCAAATTTAATATACGGCCTCTTAATAGCATTTCCACGCTAAATCTGCAACGGCCATACTTAGCACCAAAACAAAGTACTTACATAATTTTGTTATTTTCGAATGATTAACGAAAGTCGAACTAACGACGCGATAAAATTAGTGGAAAAATTGCCAACCTGTGCAAATGATACAAAGGGAACAAGTAAGGCAAGTCCGTTCTTAACTTTTTTTTAAGGTTTAAGGGAATTTTTTTATTACCAATATATCATCAGTTCAATGACAACATTTCTATGTTTGAGGGGTTTAAAAAAACAGCAGATCTGACAAAATCTACGATAGTCGATAGCTGGCTCAATGATTTATAATGTTTGTTATAATATAACTTCACAACCCAGCGAAAAAAGGGTACCTACCATGTTTAGAAAAAGTTTAGATTTTGTCTTTCCAGATGCGTTATTTAAGAAATTTCCTCTAATGTCATCACAATGGTACGTTGGTGGAAAATAAATTTTTAAAGGGGTTATCAGTTATTGCCCACCTCGGAATTCTTCAGGGGCTGCTACTTCTGACTAGCTACATAGAACCAAGGGTCGTACTTCCAATCCCATATCGACTTTCATCATCTTAATCATCCACTGCAGGAGCACGACCCTGCACTGCCAGAGCCATACTTGGCCAGAGCAGGCAGAGGACTTGGCCTACACTCTCCTCGCTGGCCAGACGGGTTGGAGAGGTCTCATTGATGTTTATAAGCTTTGTTAAAGCTTGTATTTCCTGCGTCGCCTTCTCCGACATTCACGGAATCACTTGGAGTGCCCCTATTCTACTCTGCCGGAAACCACACGACAAATATCGACTTCAGAGTCATGTAAAAACGTCGCGTCGGTTACGAGACACCGTCAGACGCGGGATCCATCACACACTATCAAGTCGTGACTGAAAAGCGCATTTATTTCTCAGTCAATATTTATCGTGATCGCACACTTTCCCACGGCGCATCACTATTTATTTTACGTGCGCTAGTAGTACTGTCAGACCTGTCTCCACGTTTAGCTATCCGAAATCATGCCTATCCATCGCCAAATAAACATAATTATTTCTTTTCCCTGTCACTAGATGGCGCTTTATGGTAATAAGTAATAATTAAAACATTAAAATCTTTTATTCCTATTATTTAAATAAAGTAGTGCTCTAATTAATTAAATATGACAATTTAAATGCTATATAGAAGTCAAAGTTAATTCTATAATCTATTAAATAAAGTTTCCAAAATGTGACATCTATTCACGTACCCTACATTCGTCTTTTCGATACGTTTCTTTTCAGTTGCAGTTTTTATTACTTGTAATTGGTGCAAATTTAACGGTTGTAACCAAATTGTTAAAAAAATGAGGACAGAGTCTACCAAGGAACGAATGCATTTCGGAAATTCTAATTCATTCAATTCAACGTCTGGCGAGAAGACGATCGAAACGGTATTTTCAAAATCGCTAGACGGTCACTGTAGGTGGCCTACCTTTTTTCACTTCTCATTTTCAATTTCAAATTTGGAACGCTAAATGTACAAAATGGCGGATGTAAATAGTGTTTTAGCGTGTCAACGATCGCGGGTTGGACCTCGTCCAAATGTATACGAGGAAATTAATTTTTGTCACCGTTTGTTACAATAGTGATGTTTGGTTACGATTCATTGGAGACTGATCAAAACAGAGGGCGCGGCGGTGCGTGGTAACACTGCAAAATGGCACTAACGCACGAACAGCAGTCGGCACGTCTATGGAGGGGATTCATACTACGCTGTTTTAGGAAACGATTTTACGAAATTTTCTGCCCTTTTCACATGTACTGGTTGCCGGTTAGGGTTAGTTCAGACTGAGTCGCGAAGCGGCGCGACGTGACGCGCACTCTTAAATAAAAATATCAATTCTTATTTATTTATATATATATATATACACTTTTCTACATAAGTCACATCTTAAAATTAGTACTTGGCTTTTAACTTTTTAGTTATTATTAGTTAGTATTTCATTGTCATTTTTAGGTCTTTTAAGTCTCCACTGCAGGAGCACGTCCCTCTCTGTACTACCAGAGAATTTATTAATTAGTTTTTATCAATGCTTAAGTTGTTACTTACTGAGTAACTTTAAAAACTAGCTAAAATTATTAATTACTTACACGTACATAACATAATTAACTAAATAGATATAAATTTGTCTGGTAGTTTTTTAGATAATGTTTATTTATTTTTATACAAAGTCAGTGTTTTAAATATTAAATATTTATATATAAACTAGTTATATTTGTTTTTTTTTTAATACTTACATTTTATTTCAAATGAAATGTCGTTAACTTTTTAATTTTATGTCTAAATTCTTTACTACACAAAAAGATACTAATTGCAGCGCGGCGTTGTACATATTACTGAAATTTTTATCTTTTTTAATAGTAAACAAGTTCTATGTTTCTTCAATGTGCACGCCATTCGTTTTACAGAATTAATAGGAGTATTATATGGCGTCTCAGTCTAAATTGACCCTTAGTCATTGGTTGTAAAACCATTATCAAGTACAAATATCAACGGCATACGCGTCCGGCGCCGTTCAAACCGCAGCCGGGAATCGAGAAACGGAACAGTTTTGGGAAATAGTTTTACGACTTTTTTGATTGAATTATATAGTTAAGAAACTATAAAAGTCACCGGATATGACAACGTGGAATTCACATTACAAAATAAAATACAATTTGGCCGAAACAGCTGCTTTGATGCAAATTACTGCTTTCTATTTACGCGTCGCGTGATCTATTTCTGAACTATTGACTTTGTTTGATCTTTTACATTCGAAACTAATGACATCTTTTTAGCAGTGAGCAGATTTATTACTGGCAACATAAACTGACGTTTTGACACACAAAACGGAACGGAAAAAAACTGCACTAATTCTCGATAACCGCAGTTGAAAAAAATTCGCGCAGAATGCGAATATGAGTCCCCTCCCTTTTCTAACCGTCCCTATCCATCATAGCTCGAACAATAGGTCTGTGAGCGGTTGAAATTTGCAGGAAACCGTGATTTATTCGAGATAACGGCCCGAGTCGATACATGAGTTATTGCGGAAAAAAAAGAAAAAAAAAACCGTAACAATTAAGCCATATTGAGGAGTGCTCTGATTTATGTGCCGGTGAACCGCCCGTATGGTGTAGCCCTAGCCGTATGGCTCCCGAACCAGAGTCCAGATAGGAATATAGAAAAAAAATGTTGGAAATTTATTTATGGCTATTATGTAAAAGTAGGCAGGTGACGTTTATGGTTCAAGGATATTCAATTTTGGGGGAAACTATTTAATATATTACTAACAGTGGTAGATAATGTAGATTTAGGTAATCTATTACTACATGACTAGTTTCGACCAAAATTTGCTTTTATCAGAACCAACTGTAGGTTGACTGGTAGAAAAGACCTTGGGCCTTAAGTCCGCCGATCACATTTTTGCAGGCACGTGCTTTCCATAGAGACTCAAAGACTTTGTCTACCCGGAGGTTCCCTAATATATGCACATTTTTTTATTTAAAAATAAATTATAATCGACTAATATTTTCAAATAAACGCGCGCTTTCCTGTCCATCGCGCCATATGCTGGCTACGTACTCGCTTACTTAGTGTAGGTATACGTATATATATACGCAGGACTCTAGGCAGCTACCTAGAAGACAATTCTCCATAGTGTCTCGATTTACACACATTCACAGTGCACGGATACGAATTTGCATGTGTAGTGTGATCGTCTACGTATTTCATCGACGCACACACACGCGAAATATCCGCACACACAACCAATATCTAAGACAAGAGCTTATGCCAGCCATTTTTAAAACGCGTCAGTTATACAAAGCTAATTTTTGTATGGAAAAAACCATTAGGTTAGTGAAATACTGAGTTTCAAAAATGGCCCTTATCTTTAAGCTAGTTCTATCTCAATAATCAACGTTTTTTATCTCTTTTCACTTTTGACCAATAAGAAATGATATCGATTTCGAGCCTTTTTATTTGTTCCTTGAAGCACTCCGTGATGAAAAGTAGAAAGTTATTGGTTCTCGCTTGTGTTACGCTACCAATTTAAATACGCGGAATATGTTCGAGGATAAAATGAAATTACGTAAACTTTTGTGTTAGTCGTATATATTTGATATTTTTTCTTGTCCAATGATAATTATTTGCATTGTCGCATTACAAATTACAAGTGAAGTGATTACGATCTGCTCTGAACTTTGTTTGCTATCGCAAATGAAATTAGGAGGAAAACTTTATTACCGCTTTATAACAACGCTTTAATGCAATGGAAAGTTTTTCATGTAAAAGTTGTGCACCAGGTGTTTGTTCTAACTTTTGAGGACAAAAGAGCAATAATCATAAATGGCCGATGCCAGCCTATTTTGGATTTCATTCAAACAAGCGGTAAGCTAAAAAGAACATTTAATAGTATTAAACAATATGACGCGTATTATAAGTGGCTCTCGGGATGTAAACACACTAATAGGGTCAGTTCAGTCAGAGAGTTTTTTTTTGTCCCACTGCTGGGCAAAGGCCCCACAATTAGTCTATCCTGCAATAATCGGTGATGCACGTCCCTGCATTTTTGTATTTTGTAACAAAGTTGAAAAATAAATGAAATAGGTAATCCAATGTCGCATTTATCATATCAATATGTGATCAAATGATCATGGTATAAGGTATAAGTATTCTTATTAATTTTTTACTTTATTTTTTTATTTTGAAAAATGTACTTATACTTTGATCTTGTAGGTACTTGATTTAGTTAAAAACTTTATATGCCAAGCAACAAGACCAAATAAAAAAACATTCGTTTCTACGTATGCGCTATTTTCTACTAATTACTACGCACAATTATTACCAATCAGTTCAATACGCACAAACCAAAACTATTAAGTGCGCACTTATGTAACGCAATTAAAAATGTTTCAACGCAATTCATAATCGCGATATAAAAACGCAGTTATCGTCACTCGACTCCAAGTAGATACCGTATCACCGTAGCAACTAACTCTGTGCAAAAAAATTTGGTACTCACATGTTATCACCAGATATCGAGTGTTGAACCCAGCCAGACCTGCAACAAGAGTGGAATATTACCATCGATATTAAATTTAATTTTAAAAATATAGGTATAGGCAACTGTCATTTTAGTCTTCAACTCAACACAATAGTCCCCAAAAATCACTTTCAGCGTAAGGCCCAACACAGACGACAGACTATCCGTGAGGCTCTAATAGTGTGGTTGGGCTTTGGGAAAACAGACTGTTTGCGAAAGTTGACCGATCGGGAAAGTAGACCGATTGTACTGGAGGGGTGGATACCTTATGGTGATTGAATAAAATTTGAAGACTATTCTATTTTATAATTGACTGAAGTAAAATCTGTGGCAAAATCGTAATAGACCAGTACGAAAAAATTGCTTCGAAAAAGGAATCCTTTTTTGATGTCTCAAATATTTTGACATTAGACCTTAGTTAATCTCGAAGAGGTTCACACTGGTAGTCGTGATGGATGGATGAGGTCCGTGTAAATGCCGACCGACCATCAAACGAGACCTGTTATGTCATGGTGATGTTAGAAAGTCACCCAGAATGTAGGCTGATGTTCCGTGTATGAGAGACCGTCTTAATTTGGCCAGGCACAACGATAAAATCAAAGCTCAAGTGTTGAACAAACATTCGACGTGTGTACGTTACTTACGGCTAGAGGAAGCCCGAATAATGGTCCATTTACACGATATTAGTAGCCCTTAGTAGGTGATTTTTACAAAGTTATACGAAATACGCAAGTTCGCCATAAATACTATTAAGTCAAAGTCAAGTCAAAAAATTCGCTAATAATCGGCAGTACTGGAACATTAGGGCCTGTAAAATACTAGCCTGGCATTGAATATAAAGATACTATTTTATTGAGTGACGACAACTGTTAAAATTATTGTAATGGTACATATTTTGGATAGGACGAATTTATTCTGCATGACTATTTAGATTTTCAGACAATACACACAGACGAAAACACTCAGATTTAGCGGTAGACCAGCGAGTTAACCATTATTTTCCGACGATAATCTATCTAAAACATAAAATTGTATTTAAAAGATACAAAAATAACGATAATTATCCCAAGAATCTACAAACTATAAAAAAGTAAGACATGTCGTTCATCCCCCAAAATGTCCAAATCACAATTGCCTAGGTTTTACATGAGCGAACCCACAGCGCTGATCGCGGAGGTCGTCAAGCAACTGCACCCGTGTAAACCACACTTTACTCCGGTTTCGGAACACAGGTTTTCCGTCATGTGTGACAAGCATTAACGTAATTAGACATGATTATGGCCGGGGCGTTATTTCTTAATTAAATATTAAATGTGGGCTTCACTTTTTGTTGACCAACAAAGGTTTTACGAGCTGAAGTACTATTTTTGAAACGCGGAGTCACCTAAACGAATGGTTTTTCCATACAGAAATCGTTCGTTTTGTTACTCTTCGTTTAAAAAATAGCACCTCTGAGCGTTGCTGGGAGCCGGTTGACTTGTGACCGAGATTTTATGACTTAGAATTGCTCTTGTTAACACATTTTGTATTTCAATGCTATTAATTACAGAAGACGTAAAACTGTTATGAGATGTGTCCGCTGACTGAATATTAAGATGATAAATATGAATCTTATTAATAACTTCAAAGATTGGATTTGTTTTTAAGTCTGAAGATAGTTTTATTTAATTAGATAGAGCTTATTTTCAAACCGCTTCGTTATTTAATCTATTACTTCGTTCTACAATTTGCGTTTATTTAGCTATTAATATGCGGTTGTAGAAACGACTTTGCTAAATGTTTCTTTTAGCAAAAAACCTTATTTTTTGAGCAGTATAACTAAAATTACCTTTGCCTTTGTATAAAAATCAAGCACAGATAAATCCTGGTCCAACTATAAGTACACATAAATCTGATACATATAATGAAGTATAATGAAGTACGAAAAGATACGTAAAGTATGTACGTACGTACTACGTATTCGTCCATTTCTGCGTTAAAATAGTAATGTCAACACAATTTGGTTAAGAAACCAAATTGATTTCAAAGTTTTTTGCCGCGACTGTACTTATCAATTTTGACGCTGACTGTACACCGACGCGATCGAAACATCGGGGTCATCGCCCCCAGTTTTGATATAAGTAGATAAACTTTTTTCTACTGCAGACGCTCGCTTTGATATCGTCTACAGCTACACAGTTCAAAATAACTATTAGTAATGCAATAATAATTATGGTAATTGCATTCGGATTAAATTCAACTTTTAATTGAACCACAAGTTCACAACGTTCGTTTCGCGGGATGGATTTAATTTCGTTGAAAAAGTTGTACGGATAAAAGTTACTTTGCAAACTTTGCACCTCACCTGTTTTCGTCAATCGTCTCCAAGTACCTCGGTTGCCTGGAAGAGATTGCAGTTTTGACATAAGTTTTATGTAATCTATTTTTCTGTAACATAATGTTTCCGTGCAACAAGCTCAATCAGTGTAATTTGTCCGCATACATTTATTTATTTACCTATGAGGTTTATGAATATTCGATTGGTGATTTCTTATGCATTCCTTAACATTTTTTGGAATCTTTTTTACAAGCCTATATTAGCCCACGGCTGGACCTAACGTTTACATAGGGATTTGCCCAAAAGCATTACACTGGGCAGACTGTTTGGTGATCCGTATAAAATAGACTGAAGTACATACAGAGGGCGTTTTAGCCTGTCCTTTGTTATACATATACAAATCTTCCTTAGGTGCGGTGTGAGTTAATCACACTGCACCGGAACGGCAGCGGCTGGCTGGCAGCCTACTCTACTGTCAAACCATAGTCACCTTTATTTCTATCTATGAAAAGCATAGAATAGCTTGAAAAAAACTCGGCCGCCTAGCGCTGCTGGTAGTTTTATTTTCCAATTCAGCATTTCGCAAATAGAAATTAAGGTGAATACTGTTTGAAAATGAAAGTGCGCTGCCAGCCCCTGTCCTTGTGGTGTCTTCGTCGCTTCCTATGACACCCTTAGGAAAGTGGTGACAAATCATATTCTAATCTGTCATCACCACACGGTCTAGAACCTGCCCTTAATAGTAATAAAACCCCAAGTAAGTTACTAAAAACCGTCCAATTTAAATTTCCAGTCCATTATAAAATCATGAGCAAGCAAATACTTCAGAAACCGCAATTTTTGCCGCATCGCGTTATAAAAGCACATTCGGACATGGCTGATAATTTCGATAATGGCTACACGAACTGCATTCCTGCAGGGTCTGCATTGCGGACTGGATTGGATCGCTATTTTTAGGACTTCCAAAAAGGAGGGGGATGCACATAGCATTCTGTAATATTATTTGATTAAAACCGACGCTGAAGAACAGGAAATAAAGGCTTCCAGTACATCCACGGGAGTTTTCGGCGCAGGAAACCAGAAACCAGCAAACCCCACCATCCACCACAGCTAACGCGACGCACAATTAGTCAATTAACATCGTCATTTTGAAAATCCTTAGGAGAGGTCATGTCCAATGGACGTTATGCAGCTAAAATGTATACACATGTTTTGAGTTGTTGCCTAGCTATAATATTTAATCAAATATGTATATAATGTGTTACTTTGGTGACAGTTTGTTTTGTGTATCTTATTACAATAAAATAAAATGATGATGATGAACTAGGTGGTCGGTCGACCTCAGCAAGGTTGCAGGAAAACGCTAAATGCAGGCCGCTGCCAATCCGAAGACCTGGGTCTCAATCCCTGCAATCTGCTGCAATGCGAAATGATGATGTTGGTGAATAGACGATCTTAGCAAAGTTGCAGGAAAACGCTTAATGCAGGCCGCTTCCAATCCGAAGACGTGGGTCTCAATCCCTGCAATCTGCTGCAATGCGAAATGATGATAAATGGAGGACCTTAAGCAAGGTTGCAGGAAGGCGCTGAACGCAGGCCGCTTCCAATCCAAAGACGTGCCGGGTCTCAATCCCTGCAATCTGCTGCAATGCGACGTGGATGCGACTTTCGCGGCGCCACTCGTTTCGGCGCATTGGAACACGCAACAATTGGAATTTTTATTTTTAAGACGGAATTTTAATATGTACGTGTGTTGTATGAAACATTAAGCTCTGTTTGTCGCAGACAATCACTAGCTGTGGCCGTGGGCTTCACTCCCAGTGGAGTGCCACAATTTCGGGATAAAAACTATACTATGTCCTTTCCTGGGTATCAAACTATATCCATATCAAATTTCAACTCAATAGGTTCAGTGGTGAAGCGTGAAGTGGTAACAAACAAACAAATATACGAACTCACTTTCGCATTTATAATATTAGTAAGGATTATGCTCGGTTTGTCGCAGACACGTCTTTTTTTCTTACAGAGTAGACTGGACTACGAGAATATTCTGCTTTTTATATTATGACTAGACTAAAGCCACATTTGGCAGGCGTGCTTTTCATACAGACACATAGAATTTGTCTACCCTGTACCACCCTAATATAATATAGGATACTGGCGAAACATGTATTTTGCTTGATATGCAGCCGTTTTTAGGGTTCCGTAGCCAAATGGCAAAAACGGAACCCTTATAGATTCGTCATGTCTGTCTGTCCGTCCGTATGTCACAGCCACTTTTTTCTGAAACTATAAGACCTATACTGTTGAAACTTGGTAAGTAGATGTATTATGTATGTGAACCGCATTAAGGTTTTGACACAAAAATAGAAAAAAAAAGTAAATTTGGGGGTTCCCCATACTTAGAACTGAAACTCAAAAAAATATTTTTCATCAAACCCATACGTGTGGGGTATCTATAGATCAGGGACGTGCTGTCCATAGAGACGCAGAGACATTGTCTACCCGGAGCTTCCCTAATATATCCGCATATTTTATATTAAAATAAATTAAATAAATAATAAATAGGCCCTATTTTCAAATAAACGCGCGCTTCCCCGTCCGTTTCCCATCGCGCCATATGCAGGCCACCGCCACGTATACTGTCATGTACTCTAGGGGCTACCTACCTAAAAGACAATTGTCCATCGTGTCTCGATTTGCACACATTCACAACGCATGGATAAGGATTTGCGTCTGTGGTATGATCGTCAACGTACTTCACCGACGCACACAAACATGAAGTATACGCGCACACAACTAATATTTTAGACTTTGCCTAATGAATGCCATTTTTGAAACGCATTAGTAACAAACAAAGCAAATTTTAGTATGGAAAACCAGTAAGTAAGTGAAACGCTGTTTTTCAAAAATGGCCCTTATCTTTAAGCTATTTCTGTCTCAATAATCAACGTTTTTTATCTCTTTTCACTTTTGACCAATAAGGAATGATATCGATTTTAGGCCTATTCATTTGTTCCTGTGATGAAAACTAGAAAGTTATTGGTTCTCGCTTGTGTTATGCTACCAATTTTAATACACGGAAGATGTTCGAGGATTAAACGGAACACGAAGATTTTTGTGTTAGTCGTATATATTTGATAATTTTTCTTGTCCAATGATAATTATTTGCATTGTCGCATTACAAATGATTACGTGTTGCGCTCTGCTCTGAACTTTGTTATGTTTGCGATAACAGATGAAATTAGAAGTTTCTTATTTTTATTTTCTATTATTACCTCTTTAAAACAGTTTGCAATGTAAAGTTTTTCATGTGGGAGTTGTGCCCCAGGTGTTTGTTTGCTAAAACTGAAAAGTTACGCGTTTAACCATTTAACTTTTGAGGAAAAAAGTGCAATAATCATAAATGGCCGATGCCAGCCTATTTTGGATTTAGTTCAAACAAGCGGTAAGCTAATAGGAACATTTATGAATATTAAACAATATGACGCGTATAAGTGGCTCTCAGGATGTAAACACACTAAGTAATAGGGTCAGTTCAGTCAGAGAGCTTTATTTTTGTCCCACTGCTGGGCAAAGGCCCCAAAATTAGTCTACCCTGCAATAATCGGTGATGCACGTCCCTGCTATAGATAGGTCTTCAAAAATGATAATGAGGTCTCTATTAGCATTTTTTCTAAACCGAATACTTTGCGCGAGAGACCCTTCCAAAGTGGAAAAAAGTGTGTGTCCCCCCCGTAACTTCTAAAATAAGAGAATGATAAAACTAAATAAAATATACGTTGTTCATTACCATGAAAACTACCAGCGAAAATTGGTCTGAACGAGATCTAGTAAGTAGTTTTTTTTAATACGTCATAAATCGTAAACGGCAATTTACCTTTCATTCAATCAACTCAAATATAAAAATAAAAAAAAACATACTACAAGACTTTTATATTATGTTATTTGCTACTAAGGAACCCTTCATGGGCGAGTCCGACTCGCACTTGGCCGCTTATTTTAATTTAGGTAAAATTAGTATACCTACCTTGACAAAATATTTGCGCACGTCACTGACATTTGGTACTAGGATTCAAATACCATTTTTGGCAATATGGTTTAGGTGTCACGGTACAAGGCCTTATGGTAAAAATATAGCTATTTATAAATAAATAACTATATCGGGGATATATACATATACCGGTGATTTTTCATTGGTTTTGAAACTGAAGACCACTTCATAGGCATCGTTAGTAAGACCTAATTAGCTAGTCAAAATAAAAATTCAGAAACAAAAAATGTTGTCTTAAACTCGAAAGTAAAATTGTGAGATCAATTAGTAGTACCGCCGCCATACAACGCCCGCCGGCCGGCCGGGGTCATCGACATTAGGCCAGCGTATAACAACGTGGTCTCGATCGAAAATCATTTACGCAACTTTTTTATCTTATGACATACAGAAATTTGGATTACGTATATGGATAGCGGAATCAAAAAAGTCAGCGTGTATATACATACATAGATTGCGCTAGTGCCAAAGTTTAAACTTGTGTTATGTTATGACGTTAGTACTAGTATTTATTCTGTGGTTATGGACACTTGAACACAGAATAAATACTAACTTGGGATACTAACTCAAAGATAATATAATGAGTCCTTAATACATTTACTCATATTGTAATATAGTATATACGTCATCCAGTTTGACGTTAAATAATTAAGTAACAGGTAAGTTTAATACCGCAATTATTATGGCAACATTTTAAGTAACATCATCAGTAATGTAAATTTTAAAACTCAAATTAACAGCGAGCTTTATGTTTATTTTTGGCACGCCGTAACACGTAAAATCTAAAATTAATGGAACCTTTGAACTTGAGCGTTTCTTCGAAGCAAAAGCAATTCATCATACTAACAATAAGTTAATCAGGCCCGAAATGCGCACTAATCCCATGTTGGTCTGGAAGAAAAGAATAAATGTACCAGATGCTTCTGTTCCTTGCGGTAAAAATGCGATCAAAGGAATAGACGAAAATCTGAATAGAGTCAGTATCTACTAAGTAGGCGATGGGGCTGCACAGCCATCAAAAAGTAAAAAATCATTTATTACAACAACAACACACTATCACGTCTTTATCCCTAATGGGGCAGACAGAGCATTTTGGGTCTTGCGGCTCTATGCAAAGCCCAGGGCCGCAAGACTCAAAAGCCACCCTTAGCGTTATGGTGGGCGAGAAGATGGAAAAGCAATCAATACAGTGACGGGTTGCTAGCCGCATCGCCTGTTAAAATGATTCGCATCTTTGCCCATTCCCTCGATCGGCTTTTACGATCTGCGCGGGAAGAGAAGCAGCTGGTACATTATAAGTTTTTCCGTTTCTCCCAGACAGCATGGGATCATTTATTAATCTTTAGATATTTGTATCACTTGCTGTGTGGTATCCGGCAGAGTAGAATAGGACCACTCCAAGTCCTCCCGTAAAAGGCGATTTAGGTATTACAAGCTAAATAAAGCTTATTTACCTACTATTGTCTACCGTGGAGAGTGTAAGCCAAATCCTCTGGCTGGCCAAAGGACCAAGTATAGCTCTAGTAGTACAGAGAGGGTCGTGCTCCTACAGTGGAGACATAAAGACCTGATGATGGTGATGATAATTTGTATTAGTTGATAATTATCAATTTTTCGTTTGATTTCAAAATAGTTGTGGCCTTTGTGGCCGACCCTGGGCTTTGTCTACCTAATCCTACAAATTACATAAAATTTAAAAAAATATGATAAAAATTCTGATGGCGCATGTTGCACGCAAAGTTTAATAACAGGTTCACTTCAAAATGGCTGGAAAATAAGTACATATAAAGCGGTCACGCACTATCTAGACAGTTTTCGCGCTGAAAATTATAGAACACACCTTCAGGTTTCACCACAACACCAATGGTTAATTTTAAATCGACTTATTTAAGAAAATTTTATAAAATCTTCAGAAGTTCCATAGATGAAATTAACAAAACCCCGACTTTCAATAGTTTCATGTGTACATGTAAACGCCATCTAGTGGTGGGCGGAGGAACTATATAGTAGAATTAAAATCCTTAACGCCATCTATTATTTGACAAGCAAATTTCAAAATCCCCGACTTTCCAGCGATACTTAATAACTTTTGGACGGCCGAACCGATTTTCATCAAAAATATCTAAGCGCCAACGCAAAAGAACTTGCTTGCACGTAAAAAAAAGCCGCATTGAAATCGACAGACAGGCTTTAGCGTCTAATGTATTACTCCATAACATATCCCAGTCCTCCCGTTGATGTCGTAGAAGGCGACTTAGGAAATACAAGCTAAACAAAGCTTGTAAAACATCTGTGAGACCTCTCCAGAGAAGAGAGTGTAGACCAAGTCTTCTGGCTGCTCTTGTCAAGTATGGCTCTGGTAGTACAGAGAGGGTCGTCCTTCATCAACAGATCTTTTTGTCTCCACTTGCCGCAGTGAAGACAAAAAGACCTGTTGATGAAATACCTTCTAAACTACATTTACAAAATAGTGGACAAAGATTTGATGTTCACCTATTCATTTTCACCCACCTAAACATCGACGAGACCTCTCCAACCCGTCTGGCCAGGAGAGTGGCTAGGAGAGTGTAGGCCAAGTCCTCTGGCTGCTCTGTCCAATAATGGCTCCGGTAGTTCAGAGAGGGTCGGGGATTAAAAACGGCATCCGGCATTTCTGCCGGACCACAGCAAAACTAGATATCTGTTCACAAACTTTATAAAAGTTGAAAAATCCAATACAAGAGGTCGCGCGCCAAGGTGAGTTCCATGAACTTCTGTTCTGAGAATACTAGATAAAAACAGTTTTGGCAAGCTCGCGTGGTTCAAATTAGCATGGGGACTACAGACACTTAAAAAAGGAGTGGTGAAATTCACCAAGCCTAATTTCGGTGGCACGTTTCGTTTACTGGGCGTTTCTAATTCGTTCGCAAATTGCTTTTGTAAAGTTTTTGAATGTAAAGAAGTATTTCTTGTTGTGACTTAGCAACTATTTATTCGATGAGGACGTATCTTATCTTATGTATTTTTGCTAATGCCCTGATTGTTTTTCGGTCCTTACCTCATGTTTACAATCACCTTTCGATTTGAAAAAACTGGATAGATGTTGACATCAATGGACACCCCAGGTCACATAAGGATATTTTTTATTATTTGTGTTTTAGGGCTTTGGTTTTTTTTTTAATATGACAGCCAATATATTTGTCTACATTAAAGGGAGTTATTGTTGCGCAGCCGCCGCTAATTTATATACTGCAATAGCTCCATAGGATGGCTCTGATAATAAAAGACAATATCAAATTTAATTTAGTGGTAAGTAGTAGAAGTAATAGGTATTGATAAAAACTTGAGATCTGTCAAGGGACACCCGGATGGAATGAAGTTCGAGAGAGAGAGACAGACAGATAAACACGCGCACGCCGCACGGCTTACAACTATAGCAAAAAGTGTCGTTTTGGTCTAATTTTTTTCCGTCTAGCCTCCTTTTGCAAAGCGCGATAAGGAACTTCATTCCAAAAAATGAGAAAGCTAAAATACACACAAGAACTTCAAGCTCCAAGACTAGAAGAAGCATATTACTTCGTTATTTTTTATCCAGACGTTCGTAAAGACCTTACCTGTCTGAACGATATCTGTTTATAATACACTCAGCGGTGGAATCATTGACATAGATTATATAGACCAGCTACAGCTATCTCAAACATTGGCCCGTGCTCTATTTTTTAATATATGGCGGCGAGAATTTTATCATATGTGTTTAATTTTCAAATAATGAAATCTGGTTACTTAGCGAAAGAAAGTTATTTCTTTACACTCTGCCGTGTTCCTTGAATTATTCTTACAGTGTTTTAACACACACCAAGGCATTATTAATCATGTTGACAGTTTTTTCTTTTATCATCTGTGGTGTACTAGGCACGAAAATGTTGCAAGCGACTAATGTGTGGTAAATAGTGATAGCATATGATGAACGGAACAAAGCTGTGATGTAGCGTCTTCTCTAGTACGTAAGTACATAATAGGTCGTTGAAATTGATAAAATTGTAAATATTTGCAAACTCCGTAACGCATTTCCATATGATGTACCTATGTCGGCCACGTTTATGTAAAACGAGATCATCTGGTGGTCAAAATATTCGTTTTCATTGACGCACGGAATACTAAGCAATTGTCAAACGGGACTATGGAAATTTCGCTAAAATAATCCTGGAGACTGTATCCAAAACATATTGTTAGAACGGCGACCTGATTCTAAAAATATTGCTGATTTCAATACCATGGCACGGATAGCGTACGCCAGGCTCCGAAGCAGTGCAGCGAAAGATCTAACTGAGAACGAACTAAGATGAGGAGGGAAGGATTTCAATACAATAGTATTTGTGGAACCTGATTAAACATTCCTAAAAAAAGGAGAGGGCAGAAATAACCTAACCTAACAGCGAGCTATAAAGTCTTGAGGTTGTGGCGATTAAAATAAAATCTCAATACGGAAATTTTATTCAAAGATAAAATTCAAAAGAAAAGTGCACCCTAGGGAACTAAAACAAAAAAGTAAACGATTATTTAGAAATGTGTGAAGACTTTCGGGTAGACATAAATCTAATGAGGGATACGAAGCATATTGGGTTGGAATGGAACCCCAAGTAAAGGTCACGCGCGGGGGTGTGAATTCCATTTCGGGGAGAGACGGATAATCCGCAGCAAGTCTGTAACGTGATCCTCTAAATAATGAACTTGTAAGGAAAGAAATGATATGTATTCCATGGAGACCATATTGTGTAGAAGATGAAGATACGAACTTTCAATCTTTGCTTAGGGTTTTCCAATCTCAACAAAACATAGATAACCCCGCTAAATGTAACTTCCAACAAAGAAACTAAAATGAAAGTTACTCAGTTTCATAGATTGATTAAATAGATTCAGTGTATTTGTCATTATTTGGTAGAAACAAAATAAAAATCATAAACAAACAAATAGCAGAGGTTCTGAAGAAAGGTGATGTAAGGAGTACCCATAACCGGAGAGCATGCATGAAAAGAGTTATGAGTGTCGATGAAGCAAGAGGTTTGCAAGGGTGGGTCGTAGTAAGTGGCAATCCATAGTCTCTGCCTACCCCCCCATGGGAAACAGGCGTGATAATATGTATATATGTATGTAAACAAAAGGCTACCAAAATGGTCTCCGCTCAGCATAATGTCGTAGATATGAGCCGTGACGCTGGTCTTCTGCGTACGCCAACTTTTTTTCTGAATTAATCAAAGACCTGATCAAGATAAACTTATGTAGTCGTATGTACTGGCACCGTAGGTCAATGATATGCACTCCAGCGACTTGTAAACAGCGAACGAGATCAATGTCGACGCGGCGCCGGCGGCTGAATGGATTTACATGATTGGGGTTTGTTTTCAAAACAACTCGCCCAATTGGCTGACGCTTTCCGTCCTGTCAGTGCTTTCAGTTTCAGTTGAGTGAAAGCAACATTACCGATTCTAGTAGATACTAGAATAAAACGTGACCAGTTTACATTTCACTGTAGTAGAATCTGTAAAAAGAGATGGTTTAGTGGTTCCATTAATGGTTTCTTTAAAGGAACTACTGTCACTTTTTGTGTGTACAGTACACTCTTGTATTACTTAGTCAGAATATATAAAATGTAATACAGTTAAAAAATTTAATCTAGTATTTGCTAATATCGGTGAATAGAGATCGATAGAGAAAGGATTAACATTGCCACGCTAGGCAAATTAACAAAACTTCGACTTTAAGGGTTCACGCTTTATTGATATCCGTAGCGCTATATATTATTTACTATGAAATTTTAATAAAACCCCTGTTTTCAAACGGTAAACCCCAATAACTTAAACGGCTGAACCGATTTTTATCAAATATAGCTAAGAACCACGACAAGGGACTGCCTTTACGTAGAAACTTGCCTTTACGTCCATCCGTTCGAGCGGTACGATGCCACAGACCGACAAACAGACATAAGCATCAAACTTCTATCACCCCTCTTTTTTAAAATGGAAGAAACCTGTAATCTATAATACTGCTATGAGAAAGTGATTGTGATTAGAAGCAATAAGTATTCGGTAGCAAGAAATGATAGATTCTTTGGGCAACGCGTGTAAATTGTATGCTGATTTTAGGTCGTGTGGTTGTTGTGAACATCGCATTTTTAACGGACAGAAACTTTATATACAAACTCCAAACTTGTCTGGCTTATCGAGTAATGAACACACAAATTCAAGTGACCGTTATCGGCAATCTAAAGCAAATGCAAATCGTGGTTGCGTTCAATAATATTTGCTGGGCAACTGATAAGCCCAAACGTGGGCAAACAAGGACACCACTAAACGATGCATTGACCCGGTGCAATCTAATTCTGGTGCACCGTCTAAATGGTGACGTTAAAATTTTTAAAATTGCTGTAATAAATATTTTTGTTTGGGTTCAAAAGAGCCGAGGTTAGTCACCTGCGCATGTGGGAAAATGTGGTAGACATCAGTAGCGAGGCCTCCTTAGAAGCCGATTCCCATCGAGTTACCTTAGGGGTTCCTAATTCATATGAATTTATTACTAACAATTTGCTGTGTTGTTTTCGGAAGAAAAGAATAGGGCCATCTATTTGTCTCTACTGCAGAAGCACGACCCTCTCTGTACTACTAGAGCCATACTTGGCCAGAGCAGCCAGAGAATTTGGCCTACACTCTCCTCGCTGGCCAGACGGGTTGGTAAGGTCTCATTGATGTTTATAAGCTTTGTTTAGCTTGTATTACCTAGGTCGCCTTTTACGACATCCACGGGAGGACTTGGAGTGGTCCTATTATATGTAATAGCCCAACTTGTCACCCAACGCCACTGGTAGATATACAGTTGACTAAGATTTCAACGCGTCTCGTCTCTAAAAACCGGCAAATGGCTCGCGGTTTCCTGTCGATTGCCGATTACGAGCAAGCACTTTAACTGCAACCTACGGAGAAGCGGAATTATAGCAGCTAGATATCGAGTTAGGATGTATTATGTTTATTTAATTTTGTTTAATATTATCGATTGAATGTGTCCATAAAGTAGTAGTTCGCCCCAAAATCGTGATGGACAAGATTTAAAAGTTGATTTTTTTAAATTATAAATAACATACTTAGACGAAGGTTACATGTCAGCAGCGGTACCCATCGTTATTCGTTACACAATATTACCTGTGAGTTTCATTCGCAGAAAAGTACCTATGAATTTACGCTAAAGGGTAATTGAATTCAGCGCAGGTGAAACCGTGGGCGTAGACTGTATTTATATAAATTCTAACAAAATTAAATCAACGAAGATTTACAGAAAATACACTTTCCGAAAATGTTTCCAATCAAAGCGAGTAACTCAATAACGAAAATTCGGAATCAAATCAACCTTCATTGGAGAGTCACTTACTAAGTCACCTTGAAATCGTACCTAGAAACCGGCCCTTAATTTGTTTAAGATACCTGATCAGTTAGAGAATCTATATAATAGACAATATTCCAAGACTACCCACCTAGTGCTAGACGTTTTAATTATCTGTTTCGAGGTAAAACCACAATCCATTTAGGAACACTCGAGAGAGCCGGTTTCCATTGTTACACGGCTTCTGACGGGGAAGATATGTTATCAAAACTAAGATGGAAAATACGAACACAAACTGAAGTTAGACAGACCTACAGAGTAGAGACACAAAGAAAAAGAAGAGAAAGCAAACAATAAGCCTTCTATACTAGAAGGTATATCTGGCGTAGTCATTATTTGGCCTGAATGTGCGCGCCTGCGCTTTGGAAGCGGTAGTAAACTTAGCTGTAAGTAACCATTTGACGTCAACAATTGTGAAACAAAACAATGACGATTATTAAGAGATATTATAAATATTCTATGATAATAACGATATATTTAAATTGAATTAAATTGAATTATTACTGTGCAAATTGGACTGTCTGTGATTGGGAACATTGTTGATTAGCAGAAGTACGAGTTGTTCAAGACAGCGCCAACATTGAGAAACATGCATGAAGAACAGAGACGGACTCCACCGACAAGAACCTAGCTCCTTTGATGCTGTTGATGCTTGTACATCATAATCTTATATTTTTTTATCAGTATTACCCTTATTATTATGTTGGAAGCTGAGATTAATTTATAATTTTACTAGCTGTACCCGTGGGAATTTCGGGATAAAGAGTACCCTATGTCCTTCCCCGAGTCTCAAACTATATCCATACCAAATTACATCCAAATCGGTTCAGTAGTTTAAGCGTGAAGAGTAACAAACAAACAAACAAATATACAAACTCACTTTCGCATTTATAATATTAGTAGGATAAGTAGGATTTTGTTCCTAGTCACATTGTCGGTTAACTTGTCCTTTCCTCTGACGTGGTGAGAATCGGATCGATGCTCGCAGTGTGAACGGGAACCGGCTTAGTTTGTTTACCTCTCCCGGGCAAAGACGAATAGAAGTGACATTGCAGACGCCCTTCGGAGCCTGCTCGACGTTAGGGCTGCCACATTCCCCGGTTCGAAGGATACTCGACCGATTATCCTGGCTAGAAGTATGTTTACAATGTGCCAGTTTACAATGTACCTTAGTTTACAATAACTCTTAGGATTTCCGTAGAAAAGCTTGAAAACTTTATGAACGATAGTATTTAATTTCTATTTTGGTTTATGTTTTCAAAATATGTATCATAATCAATAAATTAAAGAACCATTTTCTTGTCGGTGAAGTATTTTTCATTCCTCCTATTTTCGGAAAAATGTTTGACCTCATATTTCATTCTTCATAAATATCCAGGTAGGTATGCGAGACACCTAGTTAGTGTACATACAGATATATTCCTCTTTTTTGCAACACACGCCGAGAATCAAGATAATCTAGAAAAACATTAATGTAGGAAGTTGACAAAACTAAGTAACTTGACCGAAGATTAAGCATATTCTTCCTAGATTCCCTACTTAATATAAAAAAATTACAGTAAAATACACAAAAAATATTTTAAGTTTAATTATTTAGTATACATATTTATATCACTTGTACACTTGGCTGTGGTACTTCGAACTGGATCCGCGCTGTAATATCAAGTAAAATTTACAAATTGTACGTACTCCGAAGGTTATTCTAAAGATTCAGAGAAGCAGCCCTATTCGAGCGAGAGCCTAGGGGCTGGACTGGAGTCTGAAGACGGATCTCCCGCTGGATTATCTAAGTTCGATGCTCGCTTTATGATTGCCGATATAATGTGGACTTTGTTTTTATAATGACATCATGTGGCCAGACAGATAGCGTCATTTAAGATTTCTTAGACGGGAAAACGGGAGAAGTCATAATTTTTATGTGATTGGTCACGGAAGGTGGTGAGTTACGAGTCTACTACTCAATGCCGACAGACGAAATCTCGGTGAACGCTATACCGACAGTTCACTTACTTTCAGTGAATTGGACCGACAAAAGACGAAATCGAAATAGTTAATCCCGACTGAAGTCTATTCCGACTGTCTCAGTTGGACCCAGCATTAAATCTATAAACTGTGGATCGACTATATGGGAACACCTGACAAGTATGTCCTTTCAAACAAAAAATAATTTTTCAAATCAGTACAGGGTCCTCGAATATATTGGTGAACATATAAAAATCGCGATGAATTAATAACGTTCTCCTTTTTGGACGTCGGTTAATAATAAAAGTTATCTAATCTACGAAAGATTATTCCAATTTCATCTAGGTATTCAAGATTAACCTCAAGTTTTATATCAAAAATTCAGAACATTATTTTTTTAATTGAATTTTTCCACGTAAAAAAGACAATCCCTTTTTGTATCAAACATTTTATGTCTACGTCAATAACTTTTAGCTAGATGAATTCTCATTTGTCTAAGTACAGTCCTAATCCACAGGTATTTCACTTTCAGAGTCCGTATCATTTGTCAAGCGTTGCCGAGTTGACTGGGTCCTTTATTTATTTTTTTATCTTATACCTTTAAACGAGCAATTCTTGTATATATATATATTTATAAATTTCTGTGATCTCGAAAACGGCTCTAACGATTTCGCTGAAAATTTGTATATGGGGGTTTTCGGGGGTAAACAATCGATCTAGATTAGTTTTATGTTTGGGAAAACGCGTGTTTTCGAATTTTCATGCGTTTTTCTTTCCACGCAGAATATGGTCGCTAATTTCGTCGCGCCGACCGCCTTGTTTTTAGCTCAGTGGTTAAGAATACCGACCGCTAGAAAGAGTGTTACGGGTTCGAATCCCACTCGGTGACTTACTTTTGTTTTTTTTTATGTTTAAGTTTATATATAATTTTTTATTTTGCATTGTTTTTAGACAAGTTTAAAAAAAAATTAGTTAATGTTTGAGATGTAACCGAGCAAAGCTCGGTCGCCCAGGTACTCTTATTCCTTTAAACGAGCAATTCTTGTATATTTATTTATTTATATGTATATAAATTTTTGTGATTTCGAAAACGGCTCTAACGATTTCGCTGAAAATTGGTATATGGGGGTTTTCGGGGGTAAACAATCGATCTAGATTAGTCTTATGTTTGGGAAAACGCGTGTTTTCGAGTTTTCATGCGAGAATATGGTCGCTAATTTCGTCGCACCGGCCGCTATCCGTTTGGCTCAGCGTTTTAAGATGCGGACCGCTAGAAAAAGTGTTACGGGTTCGAATCCCACTCGGTGACTTACTTTTTTTATGTTCAAATTTATATATAATTTTTTATTTTGTATTGTTTTTAGACAAGTTTTAAAAAATGTCGTTAATGTTTGAGATGTAACCGAGCAAAGCTCGGTCGCCCAGGCACTTTAAACTTTATTTATCAAAACAACATGGAAAAAAAGTAATGCTATAGCATTATCTACTAGTCAACCTTCGGGATAAATAAAGAAAAAACTGGTGGTGGTCCTTTGTGGCTATTCTCTTTGTCTGCATTACAATTTTGTATCACATATCTGCAAGAGTGGAGGCAAGTAGGCAAAGCTGGAGTTACGGATAAGCACACAGAGATGGCAGCACACACGACTAGCAAAAAGTGACAAAAAAGTGTTGAATATACTTTGAAAACATTTATTGCATTTCATATAAGTCATATTTAATTAATTAGAGCACAACTTTACTTAAATATTAGTAATTAAAGATTTAAATGCTTTGATTATTACTTTATAGCGCCATCTAGTGACAAGGAAGAGAAATAATTATGTTTGCATGGCGATGGGTAGGCATGATAATGTCTTGGTGCCGATTCGACCTCCCATCGCTTATCGTACGTAGTGCCGTCGACCGATACGTGTTGTGATCAGTCACTCTGACGTGTCACAATATTGTAAGATCCGAAAACGTCGTTCTTCACTATCTGTTAGTCACTCTGACATGGAACAAGATCCGAAAACGTCATTCTTCTCCCACCGCCAACTTCGGATTAAAGGTCTTCGCACATTATAACAACTCACCGGCGACTCGACTCTATGCTAGACATTGAAATTTAAGCCCTGTATCGTATGTTCAAGGTTCAATTTCAAAACGTGTCGGGGTTGACCTCTAGTGTACGATGCGTAGGCCACTCGTTGTACACTACTTTATAATCATTTTTTGAAATTGAACCTTGAACATACGATACAGGGCTTAAATTTCAATGTCTAGCATAGAGTCGAGTCGCCGGTGAGTTGTTATAATGTGCGAAGACCTTTATCCGTCAAACACTGTTGTGCCCATTTCGCGAGCGTCGGATATTTCCGTCAAAAAATGCTCATATTATACTATTACATAACTTAAGTATCCTCATCCCTTTTTGGTTGTAGGTATTTATTTTAGATTTGCCTCATATAAAGTCTCGCGGTGAAAGGGTAGATGGAAATATTTTGTATCTTCAGTAAGATGGTGTTTATGTTAAAAAATATATCGCAAGGCGCTAGATGTAGGCCGCTATAAATAGGTAATTTGGGAAATTCTTAGGAGAGCCCTATTGTCCAGTGGTGGACGTTATGCAGCTCATTATACAGTTCTTATAATACAGTTTGGTCATTGAGAAAGGGTCATATCCACATACATCATGTAATAAACCATAATGCAGTAGGAATACTAGGGAACCTAAAATAAAATATTTCTTTATTCCCTTAAAGATTTGCAGTGTACAAATAAAATAATCAAAGACCGCCTAAATAAATCTCAAATAATTTAGGTATCATTTTAACGGAACTACCTACATAATAACAAATAAAAAAACCAACATCAACCACCATCGGCGCCTTTTTTATCAAAGTCGATACCTAGTGGCACACTTTTTTCTCATTTTGACATGAATCTCGTAATTGCAGTTTCGCAGAAGGACCGTGTCTCAAAAGATTTGCAAAGCTCTATTTTAATAAAATTATCGAAGACCGCCTATATAAATCTTTAATAATATATTTTTTATGAAACTACCTTTTCCATATCCTTTACTAATATTAAAAATGCGAAAGTGAATTTGAATATTTGTTTATTTGTTACCACTTTACGCTTCAACTACTGAACCTATTTAGATAAAAATTAATATGGATATAGTTCGATACTCAGGGAAGGACATAGGATAGTTTTTATACCGAAATACCCACGGGGAGCGAAGCCCACGGGCGTATCTAGTAATAAATAAAAACAACACAATCGGCGCCTTTTTTATCAAAGTCGCTGGAGGCACACTTTTTTCTCATTTTGACATGAATCTCATAATTGCAGTTTCGCAGAAGGACTGTGTTGACACTAGCTAGACGGTTTATACAGTTTCCGGTTTAGTGGGTTCACTGTTTGTCCGATGGAATGTGTGAGTGGAAGATTTTGGCATAAGTAATATATTTGATATTGATACGTGAAACATGTATTGCCTGTTTATATCTAGTCGCTTTATGATAGCAGTCGTCATGTAACGACATTTTTGAAGTGAAAATTTCTTTAGCGGCGTTGTGCACTTTTTTTGGAATGGGTAAAAAATCTTAAACTCGCGTCAGGACACGTGGCCTGATCGAAAATTCGTAAGACGGCGTAGGGCGCTTGCGCGAATGTTCGTGTGTGTTTATGTTACAGCGTGCTACGCGCATCCATGGATGGTGACAGCTGATGGCTCGACCGTCTGTGTAGTGGCCATACTGCTGTGTATTTGAAAATGATTTTGTTAAAAATGATTTTGTTGAAAATGAATTTGGTCATGCTTGTGACATTTGTGACAGACTGTGGTTCAGAAAAGATTTGAAAAATTTTATACTGATAATTAAAGCAATTCGTCAATCAAAAATGCACGACGTTAATATTCAAGTTTTCACTTCTGCCGGCACTCCCAGAGTGCAACCCGTCGTTTTTTTTTTTTACGGCACTACCTAGCCGGAGCGGGCATCTCATAGCTATTTAATAGAGTCAGAAGTTGGTTTACATATAAAGTTATAGCACAGGGCCCCCAGAATAAAAGGCAACTTTTAGCCTGATTCTGAGAAAAAAAGAATCAAAATAGTGATGGGTTTCCAACTGCATAGCCTATTAATATTTTTCGCATTTTCGCCCAGTCCCTCGATCGGCTTCTACGATCTGCGCGGAATGGTAAGCAGCTGGTACATTCTCAGTTTTTTTCTTTTTTCCCAGACCAACGTTAAGGTAATTTCTAACATTAACACTAACATTTATATTTTTTGTGACATGGTGTAGTTGTACTTACCTAAGTTTTATCTTAATGACACGAGTTTTTTTTAAATATTATTATAGATCAACAACACAGGTCAACTACTAAGTTAGACTTAGTACTTAGGCCTGAAATGATGGCGCCACAGGTTGTTTTTTAACGTAACACAGAAAGGTTCCATTTTACATTTAGTTCCGATTTTTTCTGCAATATGGCGACCGCGAAGCCCACTAACTTATTTGACAGCTTTTAAATATCTCTAGTCCTTACCAAAGCCGGTAAACAGCACTCTGTTCTCTTTAAATGAACTTACCTGAAAAAGAAAGAAAATTTTATTATAATCAGCGTACACGTGAAGTTTCATGAAATTATTTTAATCGTTATCACTACCAATTTTTTTCTTTCTGCAAGCTTTTTAGTTTCACCTGTCTTGTTATCTCTCTGTAATCAAATATGGCAAGGCTTTGACCCACTTCCCGGTTTCCGATTGAGCTGAAATTTTGCACGCATTATCGCGTGACAATGCAATAATATCATAATGACATGGAGCTGGCCATAGGCCATAGGAACTCTGTAATTAAATGACGCAACTACTTTTTTCATCTACTTTAATAGTATTTAAAAGATAAGCCAAATTCCAATAGTGACGGTCACTGTTTAGACACGATAAATGGTTTAAAGTTGAGTGTCAAGATTGACCCAAACAAACATACAAGATACATCGCAAGTTAAACGAAAACTTGTAAAATAGAAATAGAATTAAAAAAAAAACATTTACAAAATTTCGAGTTACTCAAACGCATCTTTTCATGTCGTTTAATTACGTATAAACTCCCCAAAAATCAAAACGCAGCATGCGGGTGTTTCATTTTACAACAATTTAAAAAAATATATTTACTGAGTCATCCAGGATTTGTCGACGAGGGCTGCCAACTCTAAGATTAAATTTCCTAAATTTATTCAATATTTAAGATTAATAATGGTACAATAGCGTTGTAATAAATGTTAACGACAAATGTAAATGACAACCTTACTCCAGTCAAAAATCATAAAGGTATTTTTTATTGGCGAGACCGTATAAAACAGAAATGAAATAGAAGAGATCACTATTAAGAGGAGCTTATCATCATTATCATCAGGTCTTTCGGTCTCCACTGCAGGAGCACAACCATCTCTGTACTACCAGAGCTATAATAGGCCAGAGCAGCCAGAGGATTTTGTTCGTGCCCATTTTTTCCAGTTCTTGCTTTTTGTTGTAATGCATTCCTCCGATTGCTATCATGTCCCAGGCTTTCGTGGATGATGAAATAAACCTAACCAAATCTTTTAACTAAGGTAAATATTTCTCAATTTCACAAAACCGTGCTCGTACAATTTCCCTACAAATGAGGAAAATCAATGTGTCGGCAACACTACAACTTAAGAAAAAACGCTGCACGCTCACCCCACGGGCGTGCATATACGGGACCATTTCGGATGACGACACAGATATTAAGTCATTAATACACGATATTAGTCGCCCGCATCTGACACGCGACTACGAAATCGGACCCCGTTGTTTTCACCCCACGTAAGCTCCCGGTGGACTTGTGTGGGCACGTTTTGGGCAGATGAGCTGTTGGGGTACAATGCTATGGGTTTATTGGTTTATTGCACCAACGATTGGCATCGCCAAGTGCAAGGATTTTAGCTATTTTATATAGGTACTAAATCTATCAGGTATCGACTAAGATGCACTTTCAGGGTTGCCGCTTGCCGCGCCCCCGTAATTAGAGAGTAAGTCCTATACTAACGGTAATATCTAAGGCGCAGGACATACTGAAAAGATGTAAGACGCGGACGGGCGCAGACATATCTCTTCCGCGAGGACAGCAAGCGACGGTTTCATACAAAATGTATAGAAACGTCGCGTCGCAGAACACACCAGAAAGGGCGGGCGCCCCGTCCTTTCTGTGTGTTCTGCGACGTCTTTTCTGTGTGTCCAGCGCCTAGCGAGTGTTTCCGGAAGGACTGTATTATCCATACAATCGTCTTATTATAAAACGTAGACTTTGTTACTTACTAGGTTTAAACTATTATCCCTTCAAATGTCGGACGCCCGGAGCGGGCGTCTGATGTATTGTTTTACTATTGTGTCTGCTATGCCGACATTTGAAGGGTTATAAGACCAAATCACGTTGACATCAGTATGCCATTGTCTTATCTGAAAATAATTTAAAGTGCAAACGTGAAGCTTTTCTTCGCACATTAGCCAAAAATGGCCGTTTTTCACAAATGTGCGTAGAAGAGCTTCACGTTCTCACTTTAAACGGTAAACCGTAGTTCATAAAATTGTTTGAAGAATTATCTAGGGCTTGATTAAGATTTTTTTTACAAATCTCCGTTTCCTTTCAAATAATTTATTTAAGCTCTGGACCCCGGAAAATTCATTCTTCTTGATGAAGCTTTTTTGTTTAAACAATTTACGTCAATGATGGTATTATATTTGGAAAAAAAAAGCTTCGCTGAGATCATGCATTCGCTTGGCATAATAAATAGCATTTGGAACCAATTCAATTTCATATTCGTTTTGTTTCAATGTTCACTAACGACGAACAGACGTGATAATATCAACAATGCAACAGTTAATTTCGTCCAATTTCGACGCCATATAGATTATTTTGGTCGAAAGCCATAATTAGGCGTGAGCCGCGACTACAAAATATAGTGAGGTACAGAGGTAGGCCGTAAAGCCGTGTGGTTTCTGGCAGAGTAGAATAGGAGCAAGGCAAGACCGAGTCCTCGCGTCGATGTCGCAGAAGGCGACTTAGGAAATACAAGCTAAACAAAGCTTATAAACATCAATGAGGCCTCTCCAACCCGTCTGGCCAGGCAGGAGAAAGTAGGCCAAGTCCTCTGGCTGCTCTGGCCAAGTATGGCTCTGGTAGTACAGAGGGTCGTGTTCCTGCAGTGAGACAAAAAGCTCTGATGATGGTGAGACGCTAATGTCTGTCTGTCTGTGGCATCGTAGCGCTTGAACGGATGGACCAAGCGGTTTCTTTTAACTCAAAGATAGTTCCCTTGCTGTGGTTCTTAGCTATAATTGATGAAAGTCAGTTTGGCCGTTTAATAATTGTATCGAGGTTTTTTAGTTGGTCTGGCAAATAGATGGCACTACGGGAATTAGTTCTACTATTTAGTTTCTCCGCTTATCACTAGATGGCGTTTAAATGTATTAAACTATTGAAATTCGGGGATTTTTAATTTGCCTCGCAAATAAACATGTCGTTTCGTCAATAATTTAGAAAGAGGAAAAATGCACTGGATTTTCTTAACATAGTCTGGCATCTGTTATAACTTTTATTTGACACGTGAGTCACAGCCCCTATAACAAAAATTGCAACTGGCCATTATGTGGGCAGTTATAATTTGCTAACTTATTGAAGGGAGAGTGTTTGGGGTACAATATGATTTTAGAATTCGATAAAAGTTTGTTTGTATCAATTTTGGTTTGTTTTAAACACTACTTTAGGACGCATTGGCTATTTGCAATTGAATTTTTATTTTATGGCTGAAAATTAGAAACATTTCCAGAAGAATGAAACAATAATAACTAATAACTAACTGTTCGGAATTTTGATCTCGCGACAGTTGAATAACCACTTCTATCAGCAACCCCTTGAATTCACAGCAAGGATCGTATTCGAACTTAAAATTATTATTAATAAATACCCTAAGAAGTTATTTATTGGAAAAGAATTAAATTTAACTTAAATTAAAACTATACAAACTTATTAAAATTTAAATTAAAACTAAAATTAAAACTAAAAATTACAAATTATGAAAAAAAATTATTAATAAATTAATCTAGGTACTTGGCAATTTCTATGAGAATACGAATGACTTCAGTTGTTATCGAACATACGTCGACATAATAAGTATAATACAGTGTGTAATTGTAAAATCTATACATCTATATCTATACATATAATAAAACAGTAAAAAAAGTGTGTCTGTACATTAAATATATTTCCAAAAAAAATATTGGGGGCGATGGAGACGTAGAAATAGAGTAAGAATTAAAAAAAAATGTCTGTGTTTGTCTGTATGTCTGTTTGTCTGTTTGTACACACTAATCTCCGGAAATACTGGACGGATTCGAATGAAACTTTTTTTGTTATATAGCTATTAAGCCTGGGCAACATATAGGGTATAAATGATTTTGGAAAATGGAACGCCTGATGCAAAACCATAATGGTCCATCTAAACTATAAGAGATATAAAAATGCCGCCTTAGTAAAAGTTGTTCAGCCTGATGAGCATTTTCCAGAGACATAAAGTCCACGTGAACGAAGTCGCGGGCTTCGGCTAGTCTTTTTGATAAAAAATTTGAGCTCCCAAAATGCTGTAGGTGACCGGCTTAGGATAATGCCCTTCAATCCACAGCTCTTTTAAACACCTAGGTGACCAGACGAGCCATAAAGATTCAACCAAACAATTTCAACACTATTTGGCAATAAAGAACAAAGCGTTTAAATAAACAAACAAGCCATTAACTTGTAAACACCGGCACGAATTCCCTGACATTCCCTAATTATGTGACAGCCAAAACAATCGAATGAGAGGAGAGCGGATACTACGCAGAAGGACGAACTCCCAAAAGGGACAAAATACGAGAATCGTGTGAAATTAGGAGGAATTCAATTGGTATGCTTATCTTGACAACGTCTAGTGAATGCTTTATACATATATATGTAAATTCAGTGCAATATTTTGTGAAAACTGCGTTTGTATGTGTATGTGCTGTGCACTTTATGTGTCTTTGACGATATGCCGAATATCCAAAATGCTAGTAGTTTTTAGCTTTTGCACTAAAATAATATGTAAAAAAAATTACCATCAATAAGGGATAAATCCTACATTGAATAAAAAAAAAATGACTTTTCTGATTGAAACTTTATAAAATATATGCGTGTAGATGAAACTTAAAGATTATTTTTAAATTTGTACACAAGATTTATTACTCAATTGAGTTTAAATATCGTATTGCTTCTAAATTATTTGTAATATAAAACGACAAATTTTGAATATTAAACTAGGCTATTAGAATCCTTAATTTTCAATTAAGCCTCAATCAAGAAAGATCGATGGTTAGATTATAACGATAATCGAATTTCGTGAAGGGGATTTAGGCAAATAAAGTTAAAACTAATCACTGCAACACGAGGCAAACAACGTGATTCATTTGGCATCTTTTCTCTTGCATGTTATTCCGCAGTATTCCACGTACTCTTGCACAACATTTGAAATCACATACTCGTATCAGTTAGCACTGCGCTTAAACACAAATATCATTGTAACTTACTAGTTGTTATGAGAGAACGTTTTGTGATAGATAGTTTTACTATCAACCTTGCAACATTCAAAGTAATATGGCAAATGTAAGGGATAGGAAAGTACCCGTAACCGAAGAGCATGTATGAAGAGATTGATGAGTTTTGAGGAAGCAAAAGAGGTATGTCAGGATCGTAGCAAGTGGTTTAGATGAAGCAAAAGAGGTTTGTCAGGATCGTAGCAAGTGGAGGTCCATAGTCTCTGCCCACCCCTGTGGGAAACAGGCGTCATATTATGTTTGTATGTAAGGATAGGATATGTCGCAAATAAAATTATCGTTGCCGTGTGGTTTCCGGCAGAGTAGAATAATCCTGTGGATGTCGTGGAAGGCGCTTTAGGAAAAACAAGCTAAACAAGCTTATTAACATCAATGAGGCCTTTCCAACCCGTCTGGCTAGCGAGGAGAGTGTTGGCCAAGTCCTCTGGCTGCTCTGGCCAAGTATGGCTCTAGTAGAACAAAAAGGGTCGTGCAATGGGGGCAAAAAACTAGATGATGATTATTATGAAAATTTGCGTATGTCTTTAAAACCTGATTCTGTTTCTTTCTTCTTATTTCAGTGCGTTCCCGGTTTCATCCTTGCCTGTGCTATTTCGGAGTCCCGGTGTGTCCAAGTTTTTCTTCTCCGAAAATGATAGTTAACGAAAGATGCAGCTGACGCGAAGTAAATGTTTACTTTTCCAAACCATATTAAGGCTAATTTTAATCCAAGGTTTTCTCGTATTGGCGCCGGTTGAAGAATGAAATCAATGACGAGGGCACGATTACCGTAATCCATACGCATTAATGGTAAGTCAACAAAAGATTTCGCGCAACCTTCGTCGCAAATGCTCCTATTTATACTGCACTATGAATTAGGGCAATGCCGGCAAGAAATAGAGTATGAAGGAGACACAACGTGGAGATCAGACTTAATTTACTTATATACATATATCTCCAACTTGGTAAACAAACAAAAAAAAAATAATTAAAGCTTGCTAGTTATCGTTAGCTGCTAAAAACGAAAGCCTCATTATTTCAGACACATTAGATGTAGGCGGATCCTCAGCCATTAGCGGTGGATATAAAATTTAAAATGGAAATCCTTCATAAGAAAGTGATCGATAACTAACACAAAATACAAAAAGTTGACAAAAACAAACTGGTCCACGAATCGTAGAAGATCGGGGAGTTCATGCACTTAGTCCTACAGCAAAACGAAAGATCTTAAACGAAAGGTACGACGAAGCTTGAACTTTTCTTAGTTTCTACCGTATAGCGCAAACTATGCGTCATTAACAAGAATGTTTTATTTAGTTTGGTGAATCAGGACGCTAAAGAATGTTTATGATTTGTGCGTGTGAACTGACCGTTGCTTAGTGCTCGGGGTATTTTTAACCTGTGCCACAAAATAGTTAAAAACAGAGAGTGTAAACGCAAAGCAGCCTCCTGCATTCGGCTTATAGCCCAGTCATTTTAGCGTTGTACCTCGGAATGAGAAAACTCGTATAAACGTTCCTTTTAATGTTCTAAAAGCTATGACAAAAGTCCCATAAAATATCGTGTCTGCGTCGTAAGTTATTGAAGGTCACAAAAATCGATTCTCACGATTACCTCGGTTCCTATTGCTCCAATGATGTTAACACTTATTATCAAAATTGTAGAGCGTAAAATTTGCGATTTACACTAATTATCTCTCATTCCGAGGTTGACCCATATTTTTTGCTAGTGACTGCTATTACAGATTTTTTCATGAATTTCTATTAACTTCTCAATTAAATATGTTAAAGTATTTATTCAGAAACTAGGCATTCATAAACGTTTTTCATATCAAAACATATAAGTAGTTTTATGGCTGGGCTACATCTGGCAGCACGAAACAGCACTTTCATATGCTGCTATCATTTTCTGTCCCTCAGAACCTTAATTTGATTCCGTGCTGTTGTCCCAACTCGGATTATTTCGAAAAGAAAGTTTTTTTAAACCTTTTTCAGGTCTACATATGTGTTAGTGAAGAACATGACAAATACTTTCAAACTCTCTAATTTATAAAATAAATAACGAGATATCAACGCTCTCACTTCTATACATTTGTTATTTGTGTAGTGTGAGCACCTACTCCACAAACCTGGCCTGAATTTCGTGAAATACAGCGCAGATGAAAGCGAAATTGCGTATTAATGTCTCCGATGCAGGAACGTAGTTGTAAATGTAGCTTTAACACACCCACCTTCGGACCATTAATAAATGTGGGAGAATGGAAAATTTTAGCGCTCGTGTTTTCTATCTTTACAATTTTGCTTCTCACTCAATTAAATTTTTAAATAGCCGGCTAAGTGCGAGTCGCGCTCGCGCTAAAAGAGTTCCGTAACCATTATCTATAAAAATCACGTTTGTTGTTTAGGAGCCCAACTTAAATATTTATTAATTTCTGTTTTTAGTATTTGTTGTTATAGAGGCAACAAAACATAATCTCTATTTATCACGGTACATGTATGAGATACAGCATGGTGTCAGGCAGACGAACAGACGGACAGCGGAGTCTTAATAATAGGGTCCCATTTTTACGCTTTGGGCACGGAACCTTAAAACGAAGAAAAAATGGAACTTGAGTCTTAGGGCGTAATCTTTAGTACTTTCGCATGTTAAGCACTTTGGGCGACATTCAGATAACCAAACCATCTGTGTTTGCAATGCACGTTAAGTGTTTTCGAATCTCATATAATTGTTTTTAGATATTTCAGTGTCAAACTTATCTGTAAGCAAATGTGAACGATATTAGCGCGTGTATTAGGTTTGGTATGGTTGGGTACCTGCCTAATAAATGGGAGATAGTCAACTGACGTAGACAATATTAGTACAAATATTATTAATTCCACAGATATTCATCAAAATACAAGCTCTGCAGCACCACCACTAACGGCAGCCCCAATTTGTCTGGGATTTCAATACATTATCTATTGTGCGCATGAGCACACGCTCCGCCAGTCTTAAAAGGATCATTAAAAATGCAACCATTAGTCACACATGACATAGGACCACAATGTAGATCTACATGTCCAAGAGCAGGCCGATATGTATCTTTATATGGTTCCGTACATACCCGTTTAATTTTTCAAAACTAAATCCGACTTCATCCATAAATTACAAAACCAATTAGCTTGTCAACTAAGAAATATGAAAGTGTTAAAAGTGCCTTTAATCGAAAATATAGACAATTTTAAGAAAGTAATTTGATTATAAAAATTCTACGTTTTATCAGGATTTTTTTATATAATTTTAAACAAAACACCGGAAGTGACGACACACTGCAATCGAAGTTTAAATTTAGCGCTAATAAAACAATGACATCTGTCAACTGTCAATGTCTACTGTTTAAATTACCGTCTGTATGTTGGTTGTTGTCAAATTGTTGTGTTGGTAGACGACAGTGACAGTGACATATAATACATGGGTGCCATTTTTGAAACGTGGAGTCACTAAACGAACGGTTTTTGTATGGAAAAAACCAGTAATTTAGGTGACATCGCGTTTCAAAAATGGCACTTCAGTACAGTACTGAAAGTGGAAATTGCCAACTTTACTCAAAAAATCTTCATCGTGACATCACTTCCTCAAATAAGCTTGACCTTGCTTGAAAATAAAGGTCAATGGGTTTTTTGCAAATATCTAAATAGGTAAGACCTTATTTTAAAATCTGATTTGAGAAATCTTCTCCTAGAGGCTATTCCTCGAAAAGGATTGCGAATCAGATCTTTTTGAAAATTACTTGACAAGCCAATTTTAATACAAATTCTATGGGACCACCTGACAAGAATGCCCTTTAAAAAAAAAAGGATTTTTAAAATTGGTCCAGGCATTTTCAAATATTTGGTAAACAAACATAAAAAAGATCGGGACGAATTTATAACCTCTTATGCACAAAACAATTAAATTAATAAATTTATTAAGGAAATGTCACAAATAAAATACAATATGTCATATAAACACTGTCAAAACTATTTCGTAAGTACATACAAGTACATACATACCTCTTATTTGGAAGTCGGTTAAAAGGAAAAAGTCGCAACTAACTAGTATGAGCTTACAAGCAGAAAAGAAGACCAACTTTATGTAGTTAATTAATTAGTTGCTAACCAATCGCTTTTTCAGGATAATCGTAAGTTTTGCGTTAATTTATTTAGTCATCTACTATTTTTGAGATTGAGTAGTAAGATTAGAGTATAATTTCATGTTTAATTTGCATACACACATATACTACATACTACTATCTATCACGCCTGTTAAGAGTTTAGTGTATTTATTTGTTTGGCATTTTTTTACCTTTATTTAAAAAAATGTAATAAGCGGACTTAGGGCACAGGCAGTGCCTTTGCCACCACTCAATCTGGAGGTAATGTGTGTATGAAAAGATTCATGAATTTTGATGAAGCGACAGAGGTCTGTTAGGAACATGGCAAGTGAAGGTCCGTAGTTTCTGCCTGCCCCCACTGGAAGCACGCGTAAGATTCTAAGTATACATTTATATATAAAATTAAAGATATATGCCAAACGATTATGGAATGTACCTAGCTCTCTAATCGATTTCTTCTATTATCTTCGGAACCCTAAAATGTGTGTGACTGCAATGTAACATACAATAGTCACTTGTTTGGTTTTCACGCGTGGCGAACTCATACAAATTGCAGATTGTATGTGACATTAATCATGGGTTACATAATGGTCGCTTAATCCACTACTTATCAGCGCGGTGGCCTGGTTAGGAAGTGTGCTCCAAGTGACAGAATGGTGAAGGGTTGCGATATAAATATAGCGGTTTATAAATTGATACTTCGCTTCGAGGCGTTTAATTTGTCTGCGAATTCTATCAAGTGTTCATTTTATGACAAAACCTTTTTTTTTTACAATTTAGAGCGAAACTCTGTAAAGATGAGGGGAAACCCTGAAGAATTTAGAATAATTTTTCTTTGAAAAATTTATTTACTTCGATTTTTAGTATTGACTAAGTGTCAATTTACCTAAGTCAGTCTGTTTTAGTTTTAACAACAGCGATCAAACACTTTTCCAGGAATAAAAATAGTAATCAAAATACTCTTTTCGGATGCAGTACAGTCTATTCGTTCAAATGGACCGAATACTTTCAGCGCGCCGCAAAGGCGGTGTCTGATCTTTCAGATGCGTGCGCAAACAAACAATCAACTTTTAACTATAAAGGTCTAGTTACTATACTAGTGGTTAGCCCCCCTAATCTAAGCGTGCTTTCTATAAGTCACCTCATGTCACTTTATCGCTTCCGCTCATATCTTACGCCACACACTGTTATTCCCAATTCCTGTTGTGCCCCTCAGAAAGAGGTCCAGTGACAAATGATGTACAATATTGAAAAAAAAAAACACCCGCCATTGTCGACATAACCGGGGATTCTGTCACTAATAGTTTAACGGATTTTTTACATAATTCGCCTTTGCTCCGATGTAGCGCCAAGGAGTTTGAATATTTAAAAGTTTTTTGTCCATTGTCTGACTATCGATTGTAAAATTTATTTAATTTCACATTTTAAACAGGCATTTAAAGGTACACTTTGAAGTTGAGCAACAAGCGGCAGAGGCGCGTGTACATTAGTATACTTAGTTAAACTGATTAACAAAATTGTGTTAAAACAATTATGTATTTATTTGTTTTAAATCCAACATCATTATTGAGCTTCATGTCACATGTAGCTCTCTGTTAGACAAAAAGAAATAGGCATCCCGAAGATTTCGAAAATGAACGATTGGTCGTGGTTTGCACCCATCCATATATCTGCATAATGTATGATGCCAGAGCTGTCAGTCATAACTTTTCTTTGGCAACTTTCATTTGCAGACGTATCTTTTTAGCTTTAGCGTATAATTATTACTCAATTTATTAAAGGCAGTGTTTAAATTTAGAATCTGGGGCTTGTTTAAAGTCAAGTCCCAACTGGAAAATCGTGACCAAAAAATTGGAGGATTTAAAAAAACATGGGGGAGCGGCCTATGTCCGCCAGTGGACCTCCTGTGACTGATATGATGATGATGATAAAATCCATGTTAAGATAGCGTGAGGAGTATTTGTTAAAATGGTCTGTCCTACGTTAAATAAACAAACACTACTTAAGAAATCAGTGAAACGCGCGCATCGACCTCACCTGCACTCAAAATCCTTTGTTCCCGGGAATAATAAAGGGAAATCTGTTAAACAGTGAGTAGGCAGTACAGACGAACCGACACATTTGCATGTCCATTGTCGACGGAAGATTAATCATTGATTTCCAACGGTTAAGTGCCATGAATTTATTATTTTGAGATACTACCACCGAGGGTCTTGTAAAATAAAGCTGAATGCTTATACTCTCTCTAATTTACAAGTTTTGCCATAGAAAAATAATGTAGGTATCTACATAATATAATGCAGGTATAAAGGTACAATAGGAAGAAATCAGCAGGCTTTCTCCTCAAGGAAATAAAATGCATAAAGGCGATAAACTTGGCTACAAGAGTTGACGAAAATTAAATAATAGCAGGCTATCTCCTCAAGAAAATGAAATGTATAAAGGCGATAAACTTGGCTATAAGAGTTGACGAAAATTAAATAATAAGTATTCGGGAATTTCCAAATTTCATTCCAATTCGTTTAGCCGATTTGACGTGAAAGTGGAACGAACATCTTCACATCTACACATGTAAACATCCACACATCTACAAATCCCTACATACATCCAAACATCCACATTATATCCATACAAACAAACCCGCATTTATATTATTGTGGTTATTTGTACTCGTAGTAGACACAGAAGTTAGTTAAGTATCTTCTATGCTTGTACTTTTACCAAAAACAAACGAGGCCACACTCCGAATGTTCTCCCGAGTACGTAGGTGGAAATCGGAAATAACTTAATAAAACGTACTGAGAAACGTTGTATTAAATTCGGCACAGCTTCTGCAAAGAAACATCTCATACCGTGCCAAATGTGTCTATGTACTCACGAATGCCTCCATAAAGGAACAATTTCTCCCGGGTTCCGTACAAATACTGCGTCAAATCTGGCGAAATTATGTCTAGAACATGGGTGCGTTGCCAAAAAGCTGGCCACACTGAATACTTTATGCTGCTGGTGGAGAATCAGGCTTATTTATATGCTGCGGTCTCGAAATAAATAACAAGATTATTTGCCAGGCAAATTTTAAAAGAAGCCCAGTTTTAATAGTTTCATGTTTAGTCTAGTAATGAGCGAAGGAACCAAATAGTAGAACTAATATCCTATTTATTGTTCGTTTATTGCTAACTAAAGCCTAAACTCAACGCATATAACTGTAAATTAAATGCGAATTGAATAAAATGCGCACAAACAAAATAGTAAATAAATTCAAAATTATATTACGGACAAAGCGTGTAAAATACAGGATGATCATAATTTTTACTGCTAAGGACTTTTTAACGCCCGTAATAAAAAGGCGGTGTAAAAATTCCGCTCCAAAGTCACGTCCCGCCGCCGCTGGATGCAGAAAGCAATATATTTCCTGTTACTGGAGAAAGCCTTCAGGTTGCTTGTTTTCTAACGGCATGCCTAACTAGAGCCAAGATATTGCAAAAAGAAAAGCAACATTACTACATAAGTATAACTAAAATATTGGGCAACAGTCTAATAATATGTGGTTCACTGGATAAGAGTCACAATCGCAGAGGCACGGCTACAATTCCAGATTCCAGAGCACTTCCAGAGATGCCAGTTCTATACTGATCCTGAAGTATATTTCTATTTGAAAGACTGCAAATATGTTTAACAATAAAGAATACAAAACATGAAACAATAAATCATTAATGATAATGACAGAGCTAAGCTTTTTCCAAGAGTACCTATATCGTGACATAGGAATACGCGAAAAGAAATCAGAGCATACTTTTTCCTGGCACATTTCAAAACCTCTATCATTGAACACGTCGTTAAAACAAACTTAAATACACCATAAGCGAAAATACCTTGAAACGCGGTATTTATGTGTTAAACAAATGCAAAAAGTTAGGCGACCTTATGACCATAGTGATAAAGATGAAAATCATAGTAAAAAATGTACTAAAACTGTAAATCAGTCGACTGAACACATTTCATGAATGATTTGTACTTGAAGTACAATAGTGTGTTATTACTGCCGCCCTGTCATAAACACTGTTTTGTCATTGTAAAAGTTACCTAATGGCGGTAGAGGTTATGGTTCACCTCGACTGCAAATCATAGTTTTTATGGTTCCACAGTTATATGTCAAGGGCTGTATAGTATAGGTTTGCAGTTATTTAGTACAAGGCGTGGGAAAGGGCGATTAATTTTTAGGGTTCCGTACCCAAAGGGTAAAAACGGGATCCTATCACCAAGCCTCTGCTCTCCGTTTGTCTGTCACCATGCTGTGTCTCATGAACCGTGATAGCTAGACTGTTGAAAGTTTCACAGATGAGATGACGAATTTCTGTTGCCGCTATAAGCACTTGTATGATGAGAAGATCCCCTAACAAGACCCTTATTTGGTAAATTAAAATACATACCTATGTACGTTTAGTTTAAAATTTTAGGTCTTTAGGGACTTTAGGTCTTTAACTTTTCTATTGAAACAACCTTGACATTAACTAGTTATCCCCTGTTCTATTTATTAGCCTTTTCATTCGTCTAACCCGCAAGATGTCAACAAGTCAAATCAGACAGATTTTTCTAAACGTCGTGCTTTTATGAAGTCAAATAGCGCTCTTAATATCAGTTTTTCTGCAATAAAAATTCTAAAATCACGTTGAAAATGAATATAATGCGATGCCACAAAATATATCTTAATGAAAAGTGACACTATTTTGTGACATTTTATCTTATGAACTGTACCGAATAATTTATTTTTGACCCAGTCACCTACCCAATTGCTGCCCGTATTTCCGCTTACGCTTATACCTCGCGGCGCGTGCTAAAAATAGTGAAAACGTGTACCGACCGATCCTAGCCAGATAGCTGGAAACGCTATATTTAGCGGCTCCTTTGCTGCACAATGGCGTACCCAGACTAGTAATACTAGAATGCGATACCTTTCTAATCGTATCTCAGTACGCAATAAGTCTAAATAAGTCGACTATTCTCTCTTATCTAGTAGCTAGATCTCTAAACAGTGCGAGGATTTGGCATGGCAAGGCAACCATCATTATGGCACAGAATTCATAAATGAGGAGCTTCGTGTCCCGGCGGGAGTGCGCATTGCTAGCGCTTTCGCAAGTAAAGCGACGCCGGGCGTGGTCCGCACTTGGATGGGTGACCACAAGTGGCATAAAAATTTCTCGAGCTCCTCCGTGCTTCGTAAGGCACGTATAAGCCGTTGGTCTCGGCTGGCAGTCGTCAAGCATGTCAGATGCCTTTAGGCAGCCTGAAAAATCTGACACCAGTGTTGGCCACTTACACACACGAAAAAACAAAAAAGAATGCATAAAGTAACATACAGAATGGAATTTCCTAAGGTCCCGCGCAATATTAGCCCCATTCCTCGTGGAGGGAGTTGATAGGACGGCTGCAGCAGCTCTACAATGCGAGAATGGAGGAGAGGTGCGAGGACGTAGAGGGAGTTGATAGGACGCCTGCAGCAGCTCTACAATGCGAGAATGGAGGAGAGGTGCGAGGACGTGGAGGGAGTTGATAGGACGGCTGCAGCAGCTCTACAATGCGAGAATGGAGGAGAGGTGCGAGGACGTGGAGGGAGTTGATAGGACGGCTGCAGCAGCTCTACAATGCGAGAATGGAGGAGAGGTGCGAGGACGTGGAGGGAGTTGATAGGACGGCTGCAGCAGCTCTACAATGCGAGAATGGAGGAGAGGTGCGAGGACGTGGAGGGAGTTGATAGGACGGCTGCAGCAGCTCTACAATGCGAGAATGGAGGAGAGGTGCGAGGACGAGGAACGGGGCCAATATTGCGCGGGACCTTAGGAGATACCGTTTTGTATGTGATACTTATATAAATTCTGTGCCTACGCGTTCACCACTTCTTCACAGCCTATATGGGTCTACAGCGGAACTGAAGGCCTCTTCCAATAATAGGAGGGTTTGCCCATAATCACCACGCTGGGCAGACACGGAAAAGGGGTGATCGCAGTGGATGGTATAAATATAAAGGACGGTGCTGCCCGTTCTGTTACCTGTAATTCCCTTAGTCGCTTACTCCCTTAGGAAAGGATAGGGGGTGATAAATTGTATTCTAATCTGCCTTCAACACGAGGCTCAACACTAAATTGAGCCTTACATGCTCTTGCTGAAACATATTCAGTTTGCAAATCCATAGATTGTAGTCTCCACTCTCAAAGTAACACCATAATCTATTATGCATTTTAATAAATTTACCTGTATATCTGGATATTAATGTATATCTGATTTTCATTTTCAAGCTTTGGCCCCACCATCGTGGCAGTATTTGTTCACCATGTAGGAATGTAGACTGAAGGATGGTGTGTATAGATCTTGTACCTATGTTTAAGTTGGCGTTATCATTAATTGAAATCGAAATCGGTACTGATGCAACAAAAATAACTCAGCGGTATGCAACGTTGGACGTCATAGGTTTTCCCTTTCATTTGAATAACAGATTCTCGTAGTAAATACCTAGCCGAGATAGCAATCGACAAATGTTCCGGTACTTGTAGCGGTTTTCCTCATATACAATTCGATACAATACTGAGTATGCATTTAGTTAATGTTTTCAATAAAAAGGAAAAGAAATTGGAAACAGCAAGAAAATAGGTAATTTGAAGTAGTATTAGGCATTTCAAATAGAAGAGTGGTAGCGTGGCGGGGAAATCTCACTATCTCTTTCGTACGCGCCATACCTAATAGCAGTGACGTCAAGAGCACTGTACGTGCATCCTTTTTCTGTTACTTGACAATTACCCCTTCCAGCAGATTTTTAAAGCTTATAGTTACTTAAAAATTAAATTTGCTTTTGGTTTCTGATTATACTTATTGATATAAATAATCAATTTAATTAATTAAAATACCGTACATACCTAAAATTCATATTGCGCAAGTAGGTTGGGACCAATTGAAATAAGTGCAAATAAGCTAAGTGTATATTATGTGCATAATATTCAATAAATCGATGGACAATTTGACATGATAATGGTGTAAAATTCAAATTATTCATAACTAAACGCAATAACAACTAAAATTATTTGGTATTTTTTATCTATTTATAGTCCGTTTTTTAAGGGGAAAAAGTACGCCAATTTTTAGTTCAGCAATGCCACTTGGTACGAATGTTATACACGTCTACCCAAGCCCAAAACGCCCGGGAGCCAGATTGATCTCCGCGTCAGGAGGAGGGGAGGGGGGCCCAAAGAACAGAGCTCCCGGCGCTCAGAAAAAAAATACTGGCAGATTTTTTTGGACTTTTGAATTAAGTTTGGTGTCGTTTTCAGGTAACCAGATGATGCCTAGTTCATTCCTCATACCAGTTCTTTTAGGGTTCCGTAGCAAAATGCGACGCAATACTTAAATACTAAAATACTAAACTTTTTGTAGTAACGTTATGTAAACAAACCCTTATATTTTTATATTTTGGTATGAAACTTGGTTTATAAAAAATACTATCCGAGAGCCCGTTTAATGCAAATTATAAAAATATAAACAATAAATATACTTTTATTTATTTTCAATGTAAAATAAAATAATTATTGCTTATACCTAATAGAGCCGCATAGAACGGTTTATCTTCGAACTACTATATGAAACTTTTCATTTGTCCTTTCTGGCTATCACGACTGGTAGCGTTGGATTCCTTGTAACGCTCAAAACCCGAAACTCTCGGTTATAGAGTGCTTAAGGGGCGGAGGGGGGAGGGGGAGGCAATCAAAGATGGCGGAAGAGCAGTTTGGTTTTCACGCCATAATTCCATAAGTACTGGACTGATTTCCAAAATTTAAATGATTTCTCAAAGGTAATCATATGCTCCATGTTTTGTCTATACACATCTTAGATGTATTTATTACAGTTGATGAGTTATGTGAAATGAAATGTTGAAGCTACAGAATTTGATTTACAACTAGAAGTGCCCGCGGGCTTTGATCCACATGGGAATTTCAGGATACCACTATCCTATGTCCTTTCCATGGTCTTAAACGATATCCATGCCAAATTTCATTTAAATCGGTTCAGCCGTACACGCGTGATGGCGTGACCAAGGGAAATAGGGATTTATTTATACATATATAGATTTCCTCATCAATAAAAACGTGCTAGCGTTTGGAGCGATTACATTTGGTACTGCAAGATTTCAAGCATCTATATCTAATCAATTCTAAGCATGCTTGAGCAGCCATAGGACTTTGGGTCCACAGTGGCACCCAAACTTTTCCTTCTTCTTGCCAACCCCATTCATATGGGTAAGGAATATTCTGATTTTTTATTAGAAAAATAAATCATTATCTACAGTTATGATGAATTCTTTACCCATGGAGCATATTATTGCCTTTGAGAAATCATTTAAATTTTGGAAATCAGTCCAGTACTTATGGAATTATGGCGTGAAAACCAAACTGCTCTTCCGCCATCTTTGATTGCCTCCCCCTCCCCCCTCCACCCCTTAAGCACTCTATAACCGAGAGTTTCGGGTTTTGAGCGTTACAAGGAATCCAACGCCACCAGTCGTGATAGCCAGAAAGGACAAATGAAAAGTTTCATATAGTAGTTCGAAGATAAACCGTTCTATGCGGCTCTATTAGGTATATGCAATAATTATTTTATTTTACATTGGAAATAGATAAAAGTATATTTATTGTTTATATTTTTATAATTTGCATTAAACGGGCTCTCGGATATAGACCAGTAAATATAGCTGTACCTGGACATAATGCTATAACCGTAAGTTTCTTTTTGTATGATATAAAGTAATGTTAGTTATAGTTAAAATAAACCGAATTAAACAATTCAGGGCTCTGCGTCAGTGTAAAAAAACCAAAAAACTGAAAATTGTACAAATTTTGATTTCATAAGTACAGCATATTTAATAACTTTGGAAAATTACCTCTACCATATTATAGCGTGTGCATTCCAGTTGAATAAATCTAAATTAAACAAATTAATCAATTAGCACTATCGTTAATAAAGAAGGTTCGGTATGTTACAAATTTTCAGGCTTATCTCACCAGAAATTATAGATTACTGTCTTTCAACCATTTATTCTAAATATTATATTATGTGTGTTGATAAATTATTAAAAATTAAACAAATTCATTTTATGCATTTCTACATTTACAAATTTTTGTATTTTTTGTAAAGCCAAAATACATAACTATTTTGAAAGTGTTTAACTTATGCCGTCAACATATTTTTGATACTATAAGGAACAAATCAAACAAAAAATATCTATGATTATATTTTTTTTCAATTTTTTTCTTACTTACGTTTTAATATGAACGTTATTTCTTGCACAATAAGGTCGTCATTGGTTTGTGCCTCAACTCCCGACCGTGCTGTAGCGAGTCGCGAGTGATTGTCGTGTACAGTAGTTTCGTCGCGTCGTCTTATGCATTTATTTGTAGTCAATCATTGTCAAACTTTTATAAGCACGTGGGAACTTTTACTAACCATGGATCGGCTAGGGTGGAGATTTATTGAAATATTGTGTTTATTAGATCGATAATAACTACATTGTTAAGCTTTTATTGGTTTGTTTATAAAGCTTTTTATGGTACATAATAAAGAACACAGACATAAATCAGAAAAGTAAACGTACAACTGCGGACTTATCCCCAGGGTTTGTTACTGGTACCAAATTCACATTTTAAGTACCAGTAACAGAATTTTCATTATGTTAAAATTTTAAGGGTAATACTCGTATAGTACGGACGGGTATCGTTTATGTAGTAATAGTAACGTTATAGGTATTGTTAAAATTTTAAGGTAATTTTACCGGTACGTACCTACGCGTTGTTACCGTTCCGCATGAAACTCGACTGCGAAGAGCCACATTCCCGTACCTAACGAGTCGCGATCGCGACGCACAACACTGCGATGACCAGTGTTGCCTCTCGATAATACACTATCGCTAGTCTATCGATAGACTATCTGTATTTTGAATAAAACCAATATTATCGATAGTATTGATTCTGACGACGAACAAACTATCGATAGTATTGCTTTTCTAATAAATAAATAATCGATACTATGGATAGTTTATGAAACGCAATACTATAGTTAGTTTATTCGTCATCAGGATCGATACTATCGATAGTATTGTTGGTTATCCATATTGTTGCCCTAAAACAGGAATTACTATCAATAGTACACAAACTATCGATAGTATTGTTGGTTATTATAGATGTGTTGTTCCTTTAATCTTTAAGGTCTAAACCAATACTGAACTGTTGTGAGTAGTCGATCCGGGTCTTCTGATTCTGACCCATTCAATTAATTGATAGGTTTTCTCATGAAAGTTCACGAAACAATCGTTAAAGCCGGGTATTCCTACAAATGTAGGTATTTAATGCTGCCCCGGCCGCAATTTGCATCGCGTGGACGCTGCGTCGGTGAGCTCACATGTGACCCCACCAGCGACACAGTATAGAAATAAGCAGTAGAATAGTTTTATTTTGATTAAACTTTGTTTAAAGTAGTGTTCGATACACTACATTATCTTATATTAATGCTGACGGGGTAGACAGAGTCCAGGGCCGTAAGACCCAAAGGCTTAGCGTGATCAAAAAATAAATCAATAGTGATGGGTTGCTAGCCGCATCGCCTATTAACATAATTTGACAGTAGCGATTTATTAATAAACAATTAATAGAAACAAATAACCCTGCAAAGTCGTTATTTAGTGTCTTTGTTTATTCTCAACCCCCGACAAAAAGAGGAGTGTTATAAGGTTGACGTGTCGGTATGTCTGTGTATCTAGGTGTCTGTTAATGGCATCGTAAGGCCTGAACGAAGATTTAATTTTTTTGTTTGAAAACTGACTTTTCGTCATAGTTCTTAGCTATATTTATTAGAAATTGGTTCAGCCGTTCAAAATTTATTAGGAGTGAACACCTTAAAGTCGGTTTTTATTATTTTTCTTGATTATAAACTTATGGGTATTATGTTGTTTTGTTATTTAGTATCTATGATACAACACTGAACCTAAAAAACATGGGTCTCACCTAGATCCCAGTATTTTTCACACGATTTGCAAAGAAGGAGATTACGAATATATAGTCTATAGGGTGCAATTGAAATCATTAGCATTGATTTAACTTATCATCATACTCACCTAAAGGATATTTTGTATGGTAACAATACTGATATTAATGCAGTAATTAAAAAATATCAAAAAGTAAGAAGAATGAATAAAGTATCAAAACACTTCGAGTCGTGCGCGCGTACTGATACCTACGTGCCGCAAGGTCAAAGACCTTGGACGGATACAGCCAAACGGCGTGACCGACCGGCATACAAAAGTAGACCTTAATTTACGTGAATAAGGTTTGAAGTCGAATGGGGACGGGTCGTGTCACACGAAAGCTTGAGGACAATAGGTACGTTTGAAGTAGGAACGAATGTTAGGGTACCAAGACGCAACGAAATTGATACTATTATAATTAATTTATTTTTCGTATTAGTTTTTTTTTATAATTGCAGTAGAGGTATGTATCAAAGAGTCTGACGCATGTTTAGAGGTTTTCTTGAATATGAAAATGACGACTTTTGATTGAAGTTTTATTAGTCTTAAATTACTTTGTATCATGAGTATAGTAGATACTTAAAATATTGCCAACGAATTCAATTCCACCCTGTATATGCATGTATGTATGTTGAATGTATTTGATTTTCTTTATTCCTTGATGTCGCCATGGATTTGAATGTATGGCCACAGAGCAGATAATAGTATTACATACAGAACGGAAACTCGCACGTTTTTGGACCTTGTAAGCGCCTGTAAAATAGGGTTGTTGCTAGTCGCACGTTGACGTTCCCCGAGTCATTTAGGGTAATTGAAATAATATTGGTGAGAAACTGCACATATTATTGCACATATTATTGCTTATCCACAAAAAACAACAAAGAACGAAAATTTTATAGATTTCCGAGTGATGAAAACAGGTAAGCAAAGCAACAAATTCTGTGGTGGCGACCCTGATTATTTAACTCACACATTTGACGTATGCACAGATATATTATTTCGTTTGTACTAGGTATATTTGATACTTCGTATCTATGAAGTGCCATACCTGTGGAATGGCGTTTCATTAGAATCCTTACATTTCAAAGTGACATGAGCTAAAAAGTCTTTTTATTGTTTCGTACCTAAAGGTTAGAAATTAGCCCAAACTCGATTGTGTTAAGTTGTTTTATAACTGAGTTCTATTGACCACCATCCGTCTGCGTAATCAAATCCTAGATAAGCATCGTCTTCCAAAAAGTACTCGTCAAGGCAAATCAAACGAGACCTACTCGATGAGGTTATAACTGAGTTCCGTCGAATATCTCCCGGTTCCATCATCAGAACAGCCCATTGTCGTAATATTGTATTATTATCCGACTTACAAAAGTATACAAAATTTCAGCTAAATTGGTTGAGGATAACTGGTTGAAAATTGAGTTCGAAGATTCCACCCGAACAAACATACTTACATTTATACATACATTGCAAGTTAAATAAAAGCTTGTAAAAACATGTAGCGATCTTTAGTTGTTTTATTGGTCCAATGTTAGTAAGCGCTAGCACGCGTCTAATCGGACCTGTCGAGTTCAAGTCGTCGCCCTCGCGAATTTCATATAATTATTAAGAAAATAATTATATCAAGTCAAACTCAGCGAATTTATCTGTAAATATTAAGTGGCTTTAATTAAGTACAATTTTTTTATGTAAAATATCAGTATTTTACTCGTAGTTTTGAAAAAATATCACAAAAAAGGGTTACTTTGGGATTTTTTCCAACCGAATGAAGTTTATAGGATCTTGTAACTGAATGCGAATTTGACGAGCCTGGATACTTAACTTATACATACCTTTTTTAAGAGTTTAATAGTAGATTGTGCTACAAGGCGTAAAGGTAATACTTTTAAGTCGAGTGCGCTACTTTGAATTTAGAGCAAAACGTTCGTTCGTTTTGCTCTAAATTCAAAGTAGCGCACAGTTGAATCACGAGCGTAGCGAGTGATTCTACGATGGAATCTTGAGTGAAGCGAGGGATTCGTGTATAACGCCCGAGACAAAAATATTACCGTACGCAAGTAGCACACATTACATCGCCATCCATGAGAAAAACTAGCAAAAAGATACAAAACAGAATATGGAGAAAGTAGAACAACTACAATACCTAATCAAAGCTCCGACAAGAACTAACCTTTATTTAGTGTCGTTTTCATTCAATAAATACTAAGAAATAATTTTTAAGAACCAACTTCTAAAAAAAATGTTTGTTAACGCATAAACTCGTAACTTTGTTTGCGTGGACCTACATATTTTAAGATTATTATAATAACAATAAATTTAATGTGCACTATCGGCTTCAACTTACGAAAAAGGATTTAAATTTACACAAAATAATTAATTTTAACACAATATAACCTAAAACATCTGTAATTCTTTTCTTCTTCATACTTTGAATCGAAGACAAAAATTGCGCTAATTATTCTTTTTTCCTTTTTTGAAGCAAAGACCATAAAAACATTTTTACCTACATTCACGATGATATGTATTCTGAATTTTAAAAAATACGAAGTCTGTTCCAGTTATTTATTGTATTAAAACTTAATTCTTTTGTTTTTAGCTGATTTTACATAGATAACATCGTGTTCAATTTTCAAATTGTGTTTTAATCCCGTAAGATTTACTTTTTCACTTTTTAATCCCGAGAGAACTAGCAGTAACTTTAGCTCCAAATGTTTTGGGATGAAACCATCGTTTTTTGGGATGAAAAAAACACTTTTGTCTATGCCTCAAATGGTTTTCAAAAACTCTAAAGCACGGCCTCTGCGGGAATACCTAGCCTTAAATGTGTCCAATCGCTCTCGTCATTTTTGGTCCAAACCCAATAATTATTTTACTGAAATAATTAATTTTTATGTGACTGTAATTCTACTTTTTTTAACTAAAAATCTCATTGAACCTCATTACATGATACCTAGATGAACCACGCTAGGAATTAATTGGCCATGTGATGAAGTCATACTGAACAAGCTGGCCAGTCGATACTTAGTGACTAGTGTCGTGTAGTGGTTTGAAAATAGTATTTTATACACATAAAAATTTAAGTGTGGTTTTCGTTTTGGTTTTTACTGATTATATTTATGCATTAAAAAGCAACAGCTGAGTTTAACTTCCATAGCGCTTATTATAATACGACATAATAAATAGTAATAATACTTTATTAAATACAAAAAAATATATTATTTAAAATGTACATAGCACACAGAAAAAGACATTAAAATGTCCAATGGGCGTGGGTGGTCTTATAGCTAATAGCGATAATTTCTTTCAGACAGCTGTGTAGAGAAGTGAAATGCTGCCATTTCCCATAGAAGTCTGATAGACAAGGTCTATGTTAAAAATAAGTCTATCTATGTCAAATATTTTAGTCCTGCTCTCTAACACTACACGGCCTCTGTGCGGGCACTTGCGAGCACGTGTGCAGTGCGAATTGCGTTGAGACGTAACTTGGGCGTCGCATCGTGTGAACGGTGGGTAGAAATTGTGTAAAATGCTATTGTTACGAAACTGGGTTCGAGATTTGGAGAAAAACGCCAAAGTTCGTGTGAGGGTTTTTATTCACTACGGAACCCAAAGGTTGACACGTGAAGATGGTCTTCCTGATGTCCAAGTCCAAGTCGCGTAGCATCTGAGGTCCAGGAATCTCGCCAAATTAGTCGCAGGTACTTCCACTTGTCGCACTGAGGTAGGTTTCCTTCGCTTCGGTTCGCTTCGAAGTTATCGCTTTCGTAGCTCATACTGAACTGGCGGGACGTGCACTCGATCGCCTTTTTATAAGCGCCGATACAGCGGTCTAAATTGTTCTCGAATATTCTCATAACTTGACGAATGTATTTCGATTGACGGGAAACATCGAGACGCTGGTATGTGTGTGTGAGTGCGACTAAGCCGACGACCATTCAAAGAACTCTAGCCTTTATGCTGTAAGAATATAAGGCCTAGTTTCGCTTGCATTATCCTGACGTCTTTTTTATACCATTCCGCTCGCGAACATTCTGAGTCTATCTCGCCAGCAGAGTTCTTGCTTGTGAATATTCTACATTTATCTCGTTCGCGACACTATGTAAGCGCATAACATAATGAAACTTAAGTTGCACGGCGCAACTTGCACTCTGTAAATACCCAACTACATTTTAGTACGACAGCATAAAAACTTCGTTATATATTTATGTATTTAATTTTTTCTCATGTTACATCCCATTAATATGCAATGTCATGGGAAATGGAATATTTCAGCAGGGGCCCATTTTTGGAACGGTATTAGTCCAGGGGCTGTCATGTTGTACGGGTTTGCCGTGACAACAAAGAGTGTTACAAGACTTATATTGTTTTTAGAGTTTTAAATTGTTCATTGTGTCACCACGTTAACCCGTAAAGACCCGGACGGCATTAAAATGCCCTCGTTCATCGTCTTTCTATTGTGTCTGGTATTGGCGGTTGCGAATGGGTTAAAGTTCAAAGCACAATCAAAACAATCCTACAATTAGCAAAATTCCATATTTACGAGTTATATGTTTTGTAAGCACACGGCGCGATCGGTTGAAAACACGTATAAACTCGTTCGCAGCCGCGCGCTCACCCGGCTGGTGCCTCGCTCTCTCTCTTCGCACCGCACCGCAATCACCGCACGCATCCCGCTTCACGACATGCTCTCGCGTATTTTCAATCAAATATTTTTTGTTTTAAGTAAGACGTTAATGTGTTTAATTTTGATGAAAATGTGATTATAGTACACAAAAAGCTATAGTTAAACAAAAATAACACAGTTACTATTTCTGGCTACTGAGAAAAACATTAATTTTAAAACATTAAAAAATGATGTTTAATTTTGGTCTTTAATGTCTAAAAAGACACAATATAGCTTATAAAGATATAAACATTATGGTTATCATTTTGGCTTAACTAGATATCGAGATCAGGTGAAAACTGTGAAAAAAAATGTATAAACAAAAATGGGGTCAGTTTAATTTTGCTATTAAGTGATCGCATTTGAATGCACCTAAAAGTTAAACTAACAAGGTCTTTGGTTACCTATTATGCTTTTAGGGAAAAGTTGAGTAGTGTACAAAATCTCACGATTTTTATATAATACGGTTGCGACCGCGGATAAATTACATAATATATCTAATTAATATTTGATACTCAATATTGATATCCGATAAAATATTGAAAACAACGAGTTTATTATTTATGTCCAGGTTGTGCTATTTTGATCGGTCTAATAGTATTTTTTCTAAACCAAGTTTCATACAAAAATATAAAAATATAAGGGTTTGTTTACATTACGTTACTACAAAAGGTTTAGTATTTTAAGTATTGCGTCATATTTTGCTACGGAACCCTAAAAGAACTGGTATGAGGAATGAACTGGGCATCATCTGGTTACCTGAAAACGACACCAAACTTAATTCAAATGTCCAAACAATTCCGCCAGAATTTTATTTCTGGGCGCCGGGAGCTCTGTACTTTGGGCCCCCCTCCCCTCCTCATGACGCGGAGTTCAATCTGGCTCCCGGGCGTTTTGGGCTTGGGTAGACGTGTATAATATTCGTACCAAGTGGCATTGCTGAACTCAGAAAAGTATACCTCTCCTTATAAGAATTCTCTTTAAAAAACGGACTATTATACATATAATAAAAGAGAAATTATAATAAAAATATATAAGTAATTGGAAAACAAAGGGGGCTTTTGTGCATCTATGGGACATGGGATGACTAAAAAACCAGTAATTTTCATAAAAATCTGCATTTATTTAATCAGTCATATGTATATGTAGTGTGTATGCTCCCAATTTAAAGAATTCAGTACCTGGGCGACCGAGCTTTGCTCGGTTACATCTCAAACATTAACAAAAAAATTTTAAACTTGTCTAAAAACAATGTAAAATAAAAAATTATATATAAACATAAACATAAAAAAAAATCAAAAGTAAGTCACCGAGTGGGATTCGAACCCGTAACACTCTTTCTAGCGGTCGGTATCCTTAACCGCTGAGCTAAAAACAAGGCGGTCGGCGCGACCAAATTAGCGACCATATTCTGCGTGGAAAGAAAAAGGCATGAAAACTCAAAAACACGCGTTTTCCCAAACACAAAACTAATCTAGATCGATTGTTTACCCCCGAAAACCCCCATATACAAATTTTGAGCGAATTCGTTAGAGCCGTTTTCAAGATCACAGAAATTTATAAATAAATATACAAGAATTCCTCGTTTAAAGGTATAAGATAAATACGGTAATATTGTATTAGCTATAAATAACATGACTGGTCTAAGTAGTGCAGTGCAGACTTTGTATGAATATGACTGGTCGTTACTTGTCGGCTTGCGCTTCCTGACGGGGCGCGGTGGCCGTATGAAGTTTTAAGTATAAAAAGTTTTAAGAAGCATTTTTTACAAAAACTCACACAAAATAAACCCTATCCCTTGTACAATAAACGGCTTATTGCACTTGAAGTGCACATTAGCACATGAATTAATAACGAAATCCACTCACGGCGTCTGCGCCGGATGTCTGCCGGACGATTAATATGTCTGCCGAGCTGACGTGTCGTGCGAAATTCTAGTCAGAACTCAGAACGCGAAGGGAAAGACTAAATTAAGCTGTCGTCTCGTTCATTATCTTATTATCAACAAAAGAATTGCTGACAACACCATAATATAAAGTTACCTTTAGTAACTTGAAGAAAAGGACGTCATGTATTTTATTCTGATTCGTATGTATCATAGAATTCGCTACTTTTCAACTCAAATCAGATAATTTTTCTTAACGTCAATCAAAACAAGTATTTTCTGTGGGATTTGTATAAACTTATATGAATAAGGTCCAACGCAGACGACAGACTATCCGTGACGCACGTTTTAGTCTGTGATAGTCTGTAAAAATAGAACCTATGGAATCATACGCAGTAACGCACACGACGCGCGCCGGACTTTTTGCACGTCGTGTGCGTTGCCGAATGCGATTCCATGGGTTCTATTATCACAGACTAAAAAGTGCGGCATGGTTTAGTCTGTCGTCTGCGTTGGGCCTAAAAATTATACCTAGGACGCGAACCGTTTCTCCGTAAAATAACATGACAGACGATCCATAGTCGATATCGCTCTCGTCCTATTTCCAAGTGAAACCAAATAAGACTTCAGTATCATTTCATAACGCTCAATTTTGCTTGACAAAGACACGCGGACAGTGCCCACCTACGACTGTCGTGCCACTATTGGAGTAAGGCGCCTGGTTTCTAACTTTACGCTAGACTAGACTAGACTTATCCATAGGCCTCGCGTAGCAAAACTAGCAAATAGCAATACGACTCAATGAAACGTGAACTCAAATATAAAACTTGAGAGGTGTCAAGGGACACCCGGATGGAACGAAGTTCCTTTCGATTAATTAGTGAAGGAATTGTAATAAAATCTTATTTTTCTGAAATATTGAATGAAATAACGACCTTTGCTTAAATGAGACCTAAATTATATTTAATAAAAACAAACCCGATATTTCGGTGTTTATTTAAACAAACCGACGGAAAGGGCTTTAAAATAACATTTGTAATTTTCTTAACAAAAACACTAGCAAAGATATTTAGTTTGGAATTAAACGTTTGGCCCTGAAATAACTTACCTATTTTGTAGAAATTCTGTTCCTTCTGATATTGGAATGAAAGTAATGCCAATAAAAAAAGTTCATCTTATACTTTTCCTAGACAATGACGTCACACTTACACTAAACTTTTTCATACAAACTTAATGAATGAATGAATGAATGAATTATTTATTTTTACAAGTAACATGACTCATTTTGTTAGTAATCTTATAAAACTAGGAATTAGTAACATTTAGTTTTTATTATTCTTATTTTTATTTTATAAAGGCCACTCCTGCACTACTCCCCCCGATGTGGCACAGCAGTGGTTAACATACCGGCAGTCCAGCCTGCTTGCGATCATCTTTAGGATGCTGTTGTCGCTGTCCCGCACCCTGCGCACCAGGGACGCGCATCTTTTTCGCATTGTAGCGTAAAAGCAATTTACTTGCGCCTCAGCAAACATCCCTGATGCACTACAGAAGCGGGGCAGCCCCAAAAGGATCCTAAAAGCATCATTATATTGGACACGGAGAGCGTTGTAAGCTTTTTGAGTATATCTAGCCCACAGGCTACAAGTATAGAACGATGTGCAGAAAGCTCTGAATAAAGTTATTTTTACTTCTCGCGAACAACGAGCAAACCTGCGGGCCAGCATGTTCGCTCTCACTGACAACGCTCTCCGTTCCCTCTCAATATCGGCATCATCTTTGAGGCCGGGAGTCAACTCGTGACCTAGGTATTTTAATGTATATACTCTCTGCAATATGTTTTTTTTTAGAGTAACGGGTGGTATATTATCATATCTTTTATTCCCGGCCTCAAAGACCATAACTTGGCTCTTTTTGACATTGTATGTCAAACCATGAGAAATAGCATACTCCTCACATATTCTCACCAAGCTTCTCAGACCACAGATGGAGGCGCTCATCAAAATCATATCGTCTGCGTACGAGATATTATTGACGCAAACGCCATCTATATGACAGCCGACTCCCGATCCGCTAAGCCTCTCTATCAGCTCATTTACATACAGATTGAAGAGAGTAGGAGAACTCAACCCCCCCTGCCGCACTCCACACCCCAAACTGTATGATCTAGAGAGGGCTCCGTCCCATCTCACGCTATTGACCTGGTTCCCATACCAATACTTGAAAATATTAATGAGTTCCCCAGGCACGTGGGCATCATCAAGTTGTCCCCATAGTATATCATAGGAAACCAGGTCGAAAGCCTGCGATAGGTCTAGAGAACAAGTGAAAACTGGCGTTTTACGTTCCGTATAGTAAGAGATAGTGTGCTTAACGCACAATATGGCGCTTTCCGTGGACAGTTTTGGTTTAAAACCAAACTGATTGTCATGCAGATTGACAAAGTTGTTCAAATGTATGTTAAGCACACTATCAAATACCTTTGAGATTACCGTTGCTAACGATATAGGTCTATAGTTGCTTGGATCTGAGAGATCGCCTGTTTTATTTTTAACAACAGGCACCACTATAGTACGCATCATATCGTCAGGCATGTAACTATGTCCTAAACAATAATTAAATAACAAAAATAATACACGTGGAAGGTGCGGGCCAGCAAATTTAAGATGCTCAATACTGAGCCCGTCGTGGCCAGGTGATTTTCCTCTAGACATCGATTTAATGATAACAGCTATATCTTTAGTCGTACAAGTTATTTTCCTTTTCACGTCGGACTCAATATTCAGTTTCGATTGTGAGGGCCCGAGTGGTGATATAGCTGTAAAGCGATCTGCAAACATGTTTGCTATATTTTCAGGCTCACTCACACCACCAACACTCGCGGGTTGACCCGGCCTACACTGCAACCTGTTGGTGTGTTTCCAAAACGAACTAAAATCATTTTTAGAATGATGCGAGGCTAAGATATCCATCTTAATCTGGGTTTGGTGATCTTGACACCACTTTAGACGAGATTTAAATATTTTCCTAGCCTCACACATTTCATTAAACACGTCACCACTAGGAGGTTTGCCATGCAACTCCCACAATTTAAATTTTTGCCTGGCCACCCCGTGAGCCTTAGCTACATGTTTATTCCAGCCCGCAACTACTTTTCTGACCGGTTTTTTTACTTTGCGACCTACTATCGAGGATTCCTTAAGGGCCTGCACTATATTTCTATACAATTCGTCTATAACCAGTTTGTGACTAGGGTCATTACATACTTTATCACAACAGTTATGCAGTTCTTATATTAATCTAGCTTTTATTTTGAAACACACGTCAGATTTCGGCTAGATAAAAATTTAGTTATTTTAAAGAAATCTTTATTTTAAAGAAAATTTAAAATTTAAACTAGTTTTCTATACTAAGTATATGAACTTGAAAGAAAATATTGTCCATCAACAAGACACGATAAAATTTAATATTGTTCATATTTGACCATCAATATCGAAAACTTCTACACAGACAATTTTTTTTCATTTATTTCTAAATAGATTTTGAAGACTATTCAAAATCCAAGACGTCGTAAGAGGCGACTAAAGGACTAAGCACAGACAACTTGTATAATGACTACAGCTCTTAGACACCTGTGCGAAAAGTGTAAATCATATAAATCTCATTACTTCATCAAAAGCATCAAATGTAATTTATTTTTATAGGGTTTTAGGCATTCAAGATACAGTACTAAATGAATATAAATGTGTAAATGTTATTTACACTACATCATGTCTACAGACAGACAAACAGATGGTGTTTGCACGAAAAACGAGGGGTGTCGGAATCCCGAACATGGCCGCCCGAGGCTCAAGGGCGAAATATGATTTCACTTTAGCAATAAAGAGGCTCAAAATAATTTTCCTTTCAACCAACTACGAGACCTACGGGTATGCTGGGGTGTCTCGGCCTAAGATGGATCTCTCCGGGTAAGTATAATCTAAGGTGGAGTGAAATTGCACGGGTCATTTGTACGTTCTTCTTTTAGATTTGAGAAACAATCATTACTTTAGCGTCAATTTGGGAAAGAAAATTAGAAAAATAACCAAATAAGGATATGTCAGCCGATGTGAGAATCGGGACATAAGAGCTTTAAGCTCGCCATCTACGCTTAAATAGCAATTACGTGGCCAGAGGAAAACGTAATTAAATTTTATTCTTCAGGCGGTGATAAAGAAAGCCTAGGATCACATATTTATCTGTAAAGCTGCGCCTTTGGCTCGTGTTCGTATGATCTTGAGACCTCAGTCAGAAACTTCAGCTTTGCCTTCAATGTACTTATATAATGTACCTGTTAGTTATTGAAATAATTGGTACATCACAAAAAAGTACAATTTAGCAACAGAAAGGAAGAGAACCTATTATCTAACTATTGAGAGATTATTCTTCTTATCGTGTGTGTTAGTGACTAACACTAGTGTCAGAGTTTTTAAACCGCCTTAAAGGCCTCTGACATGGTTTAAGGTAACGACCAATGTCAATGACAGTGACCGGGACCGACGGCTTAGCGTGCCCTCCGAAGCACGGATCATTTTAATTATCAGACAATCAGGTGATCAGCCTACAATATCCTAACCAAACTAGGACAACAACACAAAGTCGTTGCCCCCGCCGGGAATCGAACCCGCGACCTTCGAGTATGAGCCGAAAGCTCTAACCACTACACCACGGAGGCAGTTATGAGATCACTATTAAGAGATCATAAGTTATGATGGATTGTAGCAAGGGGTTACTCCATAAAATAATACGATAGTCGTCCGAAAGTGACGTCCTATTTCTATGTCAAACAAAATTATATTTTATCATCATATGTAAATGCTCAATGTTGCTTGACACAGAAATGCCGATGCGCAGTAACGTACCGCTTTTGGAGTAACCCGGACCTAACTGGAGAAAACTGTCTTTACGACATGTTTCCCATTTGGACATACGTATTAAATGGAACAGTTCGGACGTCATAAAGCAAACCCACTCGGTCCGTCACCCTGCCCTTACACTATAATTTGGACGCCGATATTAGATCTGCAAATTGGTCGTGTTATCTCCCACCCTCGCTTAGTGTGGTGACTATGCGGTCCAAGGAAATAGGAATTTTGACTTTGACGAATTTTGTCTGATATTGTGATTCGAATGTCGCAATTATGAATGTTGTGGCAAAGTTATAATTAAGAATTCAGTTGAATAAATGAATAAGTCACAGATCACAGTCAGATCACTTAATATGTATAAAGCTCCCTTTAAGCAAGTCAACAAAGTTCTCGAAGACAATGGGACAACACGGCATTTGTTGGTATGTGTTTATGTATGTATATTATGTTACGTCGCGCTTATAATATATAGAATAATTTATTGTAAAAAGTGTAAGTTATAATTAATTTTTTAACAAAAAACACAACTGACTTCATTTACTTTTAGGAGTTTCTTCCATATTCCAAAGTTCTTCAACATATCTTTACCAAAATAATAAGGGACCGACTAAGGGATTTCAAATTAAAAAATAAAATATCAAAATCGGTTCACAAGTGGCGAAGATACCTCGTAACATACAAAAAAAAACATACGGGTCGAATTGACAACCTCTTCCTTTTTTAAAGTCAGTTAAAATAAAACCAATTACCAAATACAATTTGATGTGCCAAAGTCAAGATACTCCCTAGTTATGGGGTTGTAAAGAGGTCGCGTTCGCAAGTACACAGTGCAAGACGAACTACTAGTTACTTATATTTTTACACTCTTATGTTATCCCATTTTACCCCAAGCGCGTGGAGCCTACACCGTCCCCAGCTATTAGTGGAGTTCGTCATCTAATAGCTTTATTGACAACGCGACATGCTTGTTTCACCCTATCACGTGAGGACGAAGAAAATTTCATGTTTACACTCTTATGTTATCCCATTTTACCCCAACCTCATGGAGCCAACACCGTCCCCAGCTATCAGTGAAGTCCGTCATTTATTAGCTTTATTGACAACGCGACATTCCCGTTTTACCCTATCACGTGAGGACGAAGCAAATAATGTGTACACTCTTATGTTATTCCATTTTACCCCAAGCCCATGGAGCCAATGCCGTACCCAGCTATCAGTAAAATAGCCTAATTGACAACGCGACATTTCCTGTTTCACCCTATCACGTGAGAACGAAGAAAATCATGTGTAAACTCTTATGTTATCCCATTTTACCCCAAGCGCATGGAGCCAACACCGTCCCCAGCTATCAGTGGAGTTCGTCATCTAATAGCTTTATTGACAACGCGACATTCCCGTTTCACCCTAGAGAAAGTTCACGTGAGGACGAAGAAAATCATGTGTAAACTCTTACGTTATCCCATTTTACCCCAACCTCATGGAGCCAACACCGTCCCCAGCTATCAGTGAAGTCCGTCATTTTTTAGCCTTATTGACAATGCGACATTCCCGTTTCACCCTATCACGTGAGGACGAAGAAAATCATGTGTAAACTCTTATGTTATCCCATTTTACCCCAACCTCATGGAGCCAACACCGTCCCCAGCTATCAGTGGAGTTCGTCATCTAATAGCTTTATTGACTACGCGACATGCCTGTTTCACCCTATCACGTGAGGACGAAGAAAATTTAATGTGTACACTCTTCTGTTATCCCATTTTACCCCAACCTTATGGAGCCAATTCGTCATCTAATAGCTTTATTGACAACGCGATATTCCTGTTTCACCCTATCACGTGAGGACGAAGAAAATCATGTGAACCCTTGTTGTCACAGGCATGTGCATTTGTTTGATAAATAATGAGGGGGGAGAATATTTGGCTAAAGAACTAATCAACTTTGAGCGAGCGGCATATCCGCGAGCAAAAAATTGCATTTTTATAAATATGAAAGTGACTTCGTGCGTGAAAACAGTGCAACGAATCACTTTTTTATATGATAGGTAAATTTCACCAGAATACTTGACTTACTCCATAACATGACACGACGCCGTCTTACAGTATCGCCCTATTCAGACTACATCATTATTTCGTAGCGTCTCCTGACACTGCAATACAAGATAATAAATAATAAAAAAAAGTAAAAAAAAAAAAAAATCGACTTTTCCATACAAACTGCTTGCGTGGCTGCAAACTATCGCATAGAAATGCCGTTATTTTTTAAAATTTTGGCTCTTATATTGATATAATTTGACTATAGTGATCTATTATTACGGATATGTTCCTTCCGCGTTGTATACGATACGACCCGACAACGGCATCGGTATGTCACTGTCTGTGTCGGGTAGCTTAATGAGTAAATGTCTAGGTCCCCATGCGAAGCCGCGTGTTTAAAGCTAGTTACCTAATAATTCGACCTTGAATACAAACGTGCACGTACAAATTATCATCTTTAAATTGCGATAATGAACACGTGTGATGATAAAAGTGTATTATGTATTTTTTGATATCTTTATTACACTAAAAATCTTTTGCGCAGAATAATTAAATTTAGTCTTATGTTTACTTGGTCAGTTCTTATTTTGTTCGTAGTAATATATTAACCTAGTTACTTCTTTCAAAAATAGGCAATACGGATGGGTCTCTTCTTTTTCTTCTTTTGCATTGCGAATGGGCATAATGGTTTAAAACTGCTAGTGGGAATGAGCGGGTCACGTCAGTAGAAAGACATCGGAGAGATGACATAATAGAGTAACACTGGATACGGATACTGTATACTGGAGGTGGGCCTAGGCAGCGTTAGTGTGACGACCTTGACGCTTCTCGGTGTATTTTTTTTTTTAAATCGGCTTTGGACAGAGACAAATGGAAACAAGTTTAAGATACCTTTGCCCAACAATGGGACGGCAAAGGTACACAACAACATATGAAAAAATCAATACAGGAAGCGAGCGACGATCAAGTACGATGAGATTTTTTTGCCACACCACATCACACACAAAATACGACGAATAATGGAAGTCTGGAGGGAAGGCCTTTGCTCAACGGTGGAACAATATAGGCTAATAAAAACTAAATAAAAAAAAAGCCTTCAACACAACCCATTCTGATAAAATTTCTATTGAAACACTTGACAAGTATTCGTTTTTAAATAAAAAAGATTTTTTCCAATAGCGCAGGCGTCTTCATAAAAAACATATATACACATTCGAATTGTTAACCTCAAGTCGGTAAAAACATGTCGCTAATTTGTCGAACATCAGAATTTACTGGGAAACGCCCCTGCAGTAGAGTATCTCGCGCATGCTATCCGCAGGAAACATTAGTAGTTCCCAGTCACGTGGGTTGCGTCATGCGCAGACGCCGGCGCTACTCGGTCACTGTGCCAGTTCCTACGCAACCAGAGGTATAATAAGCCTAGCTATGATAACGGTTATGCGTAGTATGGGTATTTCAGATTTAGAGTAGGTACTTATTTATTTTATTTTATTTTGTTATAAGGCACACAAACAGATTACAGACAACATAGAACAGGAGAAATTTGTAAGCATTAGGAAAACAAAACTAGTCAGCAATCCACTACAGTGTACACAGCTATGCCAAATAAATACATAAGAGCAAGTAAGATATAACAATATTTTTTACAATACATATAGCTAGTGCAGGTAAGTCATCAAAACAGATAGGTAGGTAATTGTGATAAAGTTAACCTTTTTTTAGTGATCTTTTAAACTGTGACAAACTTGGATTGAAGATATCAAGGTCAGCGTTAGATTGTCTCAATTCGTTAAAATCGCGACACATTCTAACAATGGGATTAAAAAAGGATGTGTTATTTCTGTATGATATAATTTGATATGGCTCCCGCGATTGTTATTGTCTATTATAGCAAATTCAACGGAATCAAAATAAGAAGCAAATTATTCAGTACTAGCCGAAGCCCGCGACTTCGTTCGCGTGGACTTTATGTCTCTGGAAAATGCTCACCAGGCTGAACAACTTTTACTAAGGCGGCATTTTTATATCTCTTATAGTTTAGCTGGACCATTATGGTTCTGCATCAGGCGTTCCATTTTCCAAAATCATTTATACCCTATATGTTGCCCAGGCTTAATAGCTATATAACAAAAAAAGTTTCATTCGAATCCGTTCAGTATTTCCGGAGATTAGCGTGTACAAACAGACAAACAGACATACAGACAAACAGACAAACAGACAAACAGACAAACAGACAAACAAACATTTTTTTTTAAATTCTTACTATATTACTACGTCTCCATCGCCCCCAATATTTTTTTTGGAAATATATTTAATGTACAGACACACTTTTTTTACTGTTTTATTATATGTATAGATATAGATATAGATTTCCCATTTTAATCGTCTCCAAAAAAGGAAAAGGATCATCAATTCGACTCGTACGTTTTTCTTTTTTTTTTGTAAGTATTTTTATGCGATATCGTTGTTGCCACTTGATAATTCTTTTTGATACTTTTGATAATTCTTTTTTATTTGAAAACCTTTAATACCAGGTTTGGTCCCATAGTCATTTGGTGTTAGAGAAGATACGATGAAGAAATTGACAGATATTGATTAAACTCCTGAAAAAAATTATGTCGGTTGTTTTTTGTTAAAAAAAAATGTTACAGTTTCAATCATACTGGATTTTACTCCAAAAGCAACGCGACATACGTACATAGCTACGGACACACTAGTTTACAGTGTTAGTCAACATTGAAGGCTAGGAAATGATGACAAAGTAAATTGGTTTGACATTGAAATAGAACGACACTATCGGATGGCTGTCGTGTTATTTTGTAGAGTAACGATCCAGGTGGAACTGCAACCTGATAGGTCGTTGACTGACGTCATTATTACTGATAATTTTATTTTTCCTTTTCTCCCAGAACAATGAAAGATTCACTTTTATGATCCATCAAAGCGCGGGTGTGAGACGAGACAACTCGCGTATTACCCCCGAAATAGATTAACAATTAACTACGTGAGTGGACCACGCCACTGCGTATATATCGGTTGGCCCTGAGATGAATTTGCTACAAAATTTCCGCTACGATCTACAATATTTTTATTGAGGATGCTACAGAGTTATTTATCTATGGGAATCTCTGTATTATTTTAACTTCAAAAAATATTTTATGTAAGTACAGAAAATCTCATAGAGAAGACTAACTCTTTTTTTGCTTTCTCAGCTGTGCCTCATATGCTTAGGAGCCAAAGTTATTTATTTACTCAAAAATAAATATTTTACTTTACAGGACATAGTCCAGGTCTGTGTGTCAATTTTAATAGGTCTGGTTCCAGATATCTACACTTTGCCACATAATTAGTATAAGTATGTATGCCAATTGAGAAAGTAGTATTATAATATTATAATCTAAATAATTTAAGAAGATAATTAAAGTCGAGCTATTCAAACCAAAAGCTTGATTTTAAGACCAATATTTCCAAGTCTATTATATTTCAAACTCTTCAACAATCCCTCCAGACTTATCCCTCGACACCAAACGTGCCTCAATCACTTTTTTCTGCGTGAAACACTATTTTATATCCTAATGAATGGAACTGTGAATAAAAGCCATACTCTATACTTAGATTTAATAGTGGTCAAAGTAAGGAGGATATAAAAGTCAAACAACACGACTTTCTCAAGCAGCATGATCATATTTCTAACTACAAAAATCTCGCGAGACTTTTCGCGCTACACCTCATTCTCGTCTCTACGCATGTAACACTTTTATATCATAATAACTGGAGCTGTAAATGAAAGCCTTACACTATACTTAGATTTAAATAGTGGTCAAAGTGGAGGATATAAAAGTCAAACAACACGACTTTCCCAAGCAGCATGCTTAACATGCTTTATTTAAATACCAATAATTCCGAATGTATCATATTTCTAACTCTACAACAAACTCGCGAGACTTTTCGCGCGACACCTCATTCTCGTCTCTACGCATGTAACGCTTTTATATCAAAATGAATGGAAATATAAATTAGCATTGCAATGTCGTAGATCGAGAGTGGAGCCAATTTTTGTAGGATTATCTCCAAGGTTGCTCGGAAAACGTGCGATAGTACTCCTACAAATCGTTCCGGCAGCCGACAATAAAGATAAGATTTATAGAAAAAAAAATGTGTGTGATAAGCCGTGGGTAGTTAGCCCAGTTTTATAATGTGACGATTGCGTAGACTATGTGGTACAAGGACGTGGGGGATACATTTTGCCATACGTATTTATTAATAAAGGTTAGTTTAAAAAAAAATATAAGTTTTTTTACAAATAGCAACTGATCAAAATTTATTTAATGAAGCATATGAGCCTTAATTGAAAGTTTTGTAAAGTATTTACGAGAGTTTTAAGGCAAGTACTTTTTTTCTATTTGAAAATTAAATAAAGCTGTTAGTTAGTCTACTTACTTTATGCGAATTCAAAGATGTCAATTCAAAAATGATCCAAATAGCGATGTGTTTAGAACACATCCCTATTTGGATCATTTTTGAATTCGCATACAAACTATTTTTCTATTTAGTGATTTAGGTAGATTAAACAAGAGCATCGAAGTTGGACGCTTATGACGACGTCACTGCCCTTCACAAATCATTAGATCATGACTTCATATGCGAAAGTTAAATGCATTGTGTCTTCGTCACTATTTAATTTTGTAAGTCAGTTTTTTTGACGTGACAACGTCTTATAAATTGGTTTGCCGGGCGGGTGACACTTCAAGAAACTGCGTTACGCTCCGCTCACGTTATGCGCTCACAATGAGAGCGAGTGAGAGGCACGCGTCCCTTCCACTCGGGCATGGTTAGCCCGCCTAAGAGCGAGAGAGACAGACATAAAAAGTCGTTGTCACGTAAAACTTTCGCCCGTATACCGACTTTACAGGCAACCAATTTTTTTTGATAAAAAGAATACATACGTATGTAGGTACATATTCTAGTAATCTACCTGATGATCCAAAATATTTGTTATATTAAGTAAGTACAATAAAGTTTTAAAATAATAAATAATAATAATATTTTATCAGTCCACAAACGTGTTGTGCCAAGTGCATAATAATCACTCTTAAACAATGATGTTGTAGATAAGAAGATCCAAAACACACGAACGGTCCACGTGCATTTGTTTACAGTGATCTATTGACTTGCATGATGAATGAAAGAGCGATGCTATTTTTAGAATCATACTCATTGCACAATATGACCTATCACAACCAAGAAGATTAAATCAGGTACAATATAAACTGAAAACAATAATACCGTGATTGCACTAATAATTGTGATATTCGATAGGACTATCAATAGTATCGATAGTTTTTAATTCATACTATCGATAGTATCGATAGCAAATGTACTATTTATATAAAGAACTTGCGATAGTATTACCTAATAGCTATCGATAGTATTTCATACAAATAGAAATTACAGTATCGATACTATCGATAGTAGGAATTAAAAACTATCGATACTATTGATAGTTTTACGTTTTTATCGATACTATCGATAGTCCTATCGAAAGTGTCTGTTTTTCAAGGTCAACTATCGATAGTTATGCAACGCTAATTAAAATATTTCATCACATATTTTAATCATATCACAGTATCACACTAATATTATAAAGGAGAAAGTCTGTGAGTGTGTGTGTATGTTTGTTACTTCTTCACGCGCAAATGGCTGGACCAATATTCATAAAATTTGGTATGCAGGAAGCTGGATTAGCACAAAGCCCACTGTAAGTGCGGGGTGCAGCTAGTTTGGATAATAATCCGAGCATTGAAATACTGTTAAAAAAAGGATTACCTAATTAGGGTTTCGTGCCCAAAGGGTAAAAACGGGACCATAACTAAGACTTCGCTCTCTGTCCGTCCGTCTGTCTGTCACCAGGCTATATCTCAAGAACCGCGATAGCTAGACAGTTGAATTTTTCACAAATTATGTATTTCTGTTGCCGCTTTAACAACAAATACTAAAGACAAAATAAAATAAATATTTCAGGGGACTCACATACAACGAACGCGATTTTTTATAGATAATGGTACGGAACCTTTAGTGCACGAATCTGATTCGCAATTGGCTGGTTTTTTTTCTAGATTTCTAGAATGTTGTAGGTATCCGAGACAGCTTTATTTAGCGACGCACTCACGTGGTGCATGACACGCTGGGTGCGGGCTGAAAAGCGAGCCAAAATAAACTCTTTGTTACACTTCATAATGTATCATTGCGAAATTGTCCCGAGATTGTGCTTCCGTACGAATTTATGTAACTCTGAATATTTAGAGCCTTGTGTTTATTTCTTCGTTGAAGTATATATGTTTATTTGCAGATTTTCAGTTTTTAAAAGTAATTTCGTATTCATGTATTCTCAGTCTCACATCAACATAAAACTGCTTATATGCCACTATCAATAAATTGTATTTTATGTATTTTGGAACTTATTTTATATTATTGCTGTGGGCTTCGCTCCCCGTGGGAATTTCGGGATAAAAACTATACTATGTCCTTCCCTGGGTAACAAACAATATCCATATCAAATTCCATCCAAATAGGTTCAGCGGTTGAAGCGTGAAGTGGTAACAAACAAATATACAAACACACTTTCGCATTTATAATATTAATAAGGAAGTAATGTTTCTATACATTTTGTATGAAACCGTCGCTTGCTGTCGCGGAAAAGGCAAATGTCTGCGCCCCGTCCGCGTCCTACGTCTTTTCTATGTGTCCAGCGCTTAAGGATAAGGATTTAAATATCATCATAACTTTCCTCATTTTTGTATTACTAGTGGTTCGCTCCGAACTGTGAACTCGCGTACCCCATATCTCGGAACCCCTTCACCGATTTCGCTCATATTCAAACTTAGAAATTTTGTTGGCTATATCTAAACGCCTACCAAATTAGATGCAGCTCCGATCAAAGATACTCACGTTATCGTCTAACAAACATACATCCATCATCAGATCATCACGCTGTACGTTGCCGTTGGGTCCTACGCCCTCTATCTGTTCCTATGGAGATAATGACATAGTATAGGTCTAACAAAATATACTGAATCTACTTCAAAGGTAGATTCAGTCCATACATACATACATACATACTATCACGTCTTTATCCCTTATGGGGCAGACAGAGCATTTTGGGTCTTGCGGTTCTATGCAGAGCCCAGGGCCGCAAGACCCAAAAGCCACTTTTAGCGTCATGGTGGGCGAGAAGATGGAAAAGCAATCAATACAGTGATGGATTGCTAGCCGCATCGCCTGTTAACATGATTTGCATTTTAGCCCATTCCCTCAATCGGCTTTTACGATCTGCGTGGGAAGAGAAGCAGCTGGTACATTCTAAGTTTTTTTATATCTCCCAGACCAGCATGGGAGGGAACAACTTTTCCCAAAAAACATATTGAAATATGAAAAATATTTTTTGCTTTCCGTACAAACTTACAAAGCTGTTCAGTATCATGGACTGAGATCACCCTTAACATAGTTTCAGTATATTTTGTTAAACCTTATACATACATATCTGTGAGTTACGTACAAACGGGCCGGTGATAACAATAATTCCCTCATAACAAAATCATAATGGCCGTCAAAACAAAACGGCGGCGGCGATTGAAAATCATCATAAAACTGCGTCATAAACTCGCCCCGCCTGTATCGTTTACTGCTGCGTTTAATGCAAACTAGTGTTATGACACTTGTGTCGTTATGGCGTAGGAATAGTATATATATATAGTAGAATAGTAGTAGGTACACCCAGTGACGTGCACTAATATTTTTGATAGGGTAGACACTTCATCTGGTCTTTTAGTCTCCACTACAGGAGCACGACCCTCTCTGTACTACCAGAGCCAAACTTGGCCAGAGCAGCCAAAGGATTAGGCCTACACTCTCCACGCTGGCCAGAAGGGTTAGAGAGGCCTCATTGATGTTTAGAAGCTTTGTTTTGCTTGTATTTTCTAAGTCGCCTTCTACGAAATCCACGGGAAGACTTGGAGTGGTCCTATTCTACTCTGCTGGATACCACACGGCAAGACACTTATCTTAGCTAAATTACGAAAACGGCTGCATATCTATCCGACATTATATTGGGGTGGCACAGGGTAGGCAAACTCTATGTGTCTGTATAAAATGCACGCTACTGTGTACACCGTATCTGCTCGTCGCATTTGTATGGTAACCTATCAATGCAAGGATCTTGGTAGCACGGCGGCATAACAGAGCATTACTAGTTTTTGCAAGCTAAGCAACACAGGGCGTGTTGGTTGAGTGTTCCGCGATTGGGGAACAGTCATGTTCATCATCTTTTTCGTTACGTGAGTCTCTTCTGTTCTCATCACGTGCCCAAACCATGAAAGCCTATGTCAACTTATCTGATATCGGAGCTACTTGTCTAGTTATTTCAAGTAACAGAAAATTAAAATTTACATTAAATTAATTTCAAGTAACAGAAAATTACGAATTACATAAAATTAATTTCAATTCAGCTTTTTACACGCACTTGAATTTTTTTAAATTTCCAAACCACATCACAGTAATGAATATAGGCGATGTAACATCACAATCACGTTAAATCCATGAAAACTAAGAACGCAAATCCCCGACGCGCGACGCTATAAACTTTTAATCGCAAATGTAATAATAGCAAAAACCCAAGACCCCCTAAAATAATCGAGGATCATAAATTGCATCGTATACATTGCGCCCCGTATTTAACCGAAAAGCGAGCAATAAACTTGAGAATAAATCGAGTGCTTGTATAATAGAGTAGGCGCACTACTTATCATTTTTCGAGTCCGTAGTGGGAGCCGATTGCTTTTCGAATTTATCGTTCGCACGCCGTTTTCGCGTCGTTTTGCGAAGAGTTATCGGTTATTGTCAGTACGTACGTATTGTTTGCCTCAAGGAGGGTTGCGTCGCAAATGATATCAGTACAGAAGTGTAACTGGCGCTTACTTATAATAACTGCTGATAGTCACGTTAGGCGCAGGACACACTCAAAAGACGTACGTCGCGGTCGTCGCGGACGGGGCACAGACATATGTCTGTTCCGCGACGCCAAGCGACGGTTTCATACAAAATGTATAGAAACGTCGCGGAGCAGAACACACTTTCAACTTTGAACACGAAAATGAAATCCGCCATTTACATGTATTGTAAGTAAATTTTAAGCAAATGTAATTTGTTAAGTAAATAAACACTTATCAAAACACATTTCTGCAATATTTCGCTGGTTGAAAGAACCTGATGAGTTTAGAGTGTAGTGTAGGTATCCAATTTGACTAATATTATTTATTGAAGTGAAAACTTCTTTACGCGTGTTGTGCATGCATGGAAAGCAATAATTATTGTGATGAAAAAAAAAAAAAACGACACCAAGTTCTTACTTCTGTCGGCGTCCCGGAGTGCCACTGTTTTTTTTTAAATAGATTTCCTTTTCTGCCGATTCCAATAACTTAAAATACGTATGAGGTCGATTATAGCATCCTCGGTCAGAACTTTATTAACATATCCTATATTTCAAGAAACCAAAAAATTGAGGTTTTTTTAATTACGAATAAAAAATTGGTTGTTTGTAAAGTAGGTTTACGATCGAGATGTTTACGTGATAACGTCGTTTCACGGAATGACTGGCAGCGCTCGAGATGAGACGGGAGATCGGTCCGTCTCTCTCTCGTTATACCTGCGATCGCGCTCGTGAGGTTTTGATGTGACACAAGTTTCTGAACATGTCACCCGACTAAAACGATTTTAAAGACGTTATCACGTCAAAATGCACAGATCGATTACATTTTGACCACATTGCCTTGCATCAAACTTGCAAATTGAGAACTAATGCCAGAGTGCACGCTGTCACATCTATGTCCTCGACATTTTGCAGCTGCGCAGACGTTATCTGTTCAAACGGCAGTAAATTTAAATAAATCGGTGTGTGATTGCGATCGTTCGAATGTTTATCGAGTCGCCGGCGCACTTAGGGCGTTGAGACGTCGGTAATGAGACTGCCTTTGTGCGGATGCTCTGATCGCCGCTTGATGCGACATTTTGGGAAGTTATTTGGGGTTGTGAGGTTAATTTGGTAACGTATTTAGTTTGAGGATTTTTAAACACATTAATTAAATAAACTATACGAGGAACAGGGCGCCCGTCCTTTCTGTGTGTTCTGCGACGCGACGTTTCTATACATTTTGTATGAAACCGTCGTTTGCCGTCGCGGAAGAGACATATGTCTGCGCCCCGTCCGCGTACGTCTTTTCTGTGTGTCCATCGCGAAACCAATGAACATGCGGCGGGCGCCAACGCGTACATAAAATAACGTGTATAATATATTATTACTTAATTAAATATGTACGTTATATAATTAACATACGTACGTAATTTCAGAATTAGCATTAAGGTAGTTATCGCTTTATTTGCTTCACAGAGTCACAGTATTTGCATACTTTACAATAGTTACACAACTTTCTAAATTAAATTTCATCACGTGTCGGATAATTAATTTATTATGAAACTGATGAATCGCCACTTTCTAGAATGCTTAGTAAGTAATACATACAAACGACATTTATTTATTGTGATGTCATTAAACCGAAGGCACTGGTTTGACGACTTTGACGACTTTTCGCCCATTAGGTGCTGAATATATTACTAATTTTATTACTTGCATAATACAAAAGGTACAAGTTGAGCGGCAGGCGGCAGCGGCAGCTGGAAGTGCCGCGCGGCACGTGCAGCTCGATAACCTCAGTTTAGTCACTGCGTGCGCGACACTTGCCGCGTGTCGTTCGCGGCATCAAAAGTCATCTTATACGAAACTATAGTAACTACTAGTATGACGACTGCCGCTGCCGCCAGCCACTCTAAAGTGTACCTTTACCTTTAGTCAAGGTTTAGGAGCTGGTTCATCCTACTAATATTATAAACGCGAAAGTTTGTAAGTATGGATGGATGGATGTTTGTTACTCTTTCACGTAAAAACTTTAAAATAATATAGCTTATACATCAGAATAACACACATAGGCTACAATTTATAAAGATACTGCGCAGACGAAGTCGCGGGCACCAGCTAGTATTTCATAATAAGGAAGATGTTCTGGCGAATGAAGATGTGGATTTGACGTATGAGGGATACGATGATACGTATGAGGGATATGTGTATGTACGTATGTTATACACAAAGTTATTTCTAGTAACACAAAAGAAACCATGCATAAACGCTAGTGAAGCGTATTCCTACTATCAATGGAGCTTTGTCATAATTATTTTCCTTTTTGAAATTTATGCACCGAACCCTAAAATACAAACGTTGTCAGAAATGTATGCACCTGCCAGCCACAATAAGGAAATTGAAAAATAAATACAATTTCAGAGGAGGCACCCGATCATGCGTGTGCCGAATGCACAAAAAGGTTGCATGAATGTCAACTCAAATAGAGACGACGTGATGACGTGAGATAGATTGGCACTTGTATATCACACACTGGAACATACTTCCTACTTTTAGGGTTTATTGAGGCTAAAACATATATTGAAAGCTTGATTTACGATTAGTCGATCGTATGCATCGATTTGGTATGTGGTATTCGAAACGGGACCCTTCTACATTACATTAAGCATCTATATTTGAATTTGATAACCGCATCTGACCTACCTAATTAAAAACAGAAAGATATTACATTATTTTAATAGATTTTGTATAACTGTAAAAATGCTGGCTTCACGTCATCAACATGTCATTACGCGTGTCAATTACTTAAAAAGAAAAAACCGATTAGCTGATCAAGGCTTCACAGCAATACAGCTGAGGATGCAGCTAGGATAACGCTTGGATCAGAGAGAGATGATGATAAAATATCCAAGACTGCTATCAGGTTTACAAGCTTTCTAAAGGCGTCTAATAGCCAAAACTGGTAACGGTGCCGCCAGTATTCCTGGCATAATGAAATCGTTACATACGTTCACACTTTGTTGGCATTGTTCCGCATTCCTTCGCTTTCAGAATATTCTGCTAATCGCGAGATGCGGCCCACTTGCTGATGCGTTAAGGGGAATACGCCTTGAATCTATGCTCTTTGGCGACTCGAAGATAGGCGATGCAACTACATAATCACTATTTTTATTACGTTATCACCTCCTCGCCCATTATCACGCTAAAAGAGTCTTGCGGCATAGAGCTCTGTCTGCCCTATAAGGGATAGTGAAATAAAAATAACGACGAAATTATTCGCCGTAAATAGCCGTAAATACACGCAAATCCAAACTGCACAAAAATTAAAATTAATAAAACAATAAAAAGCCAAAGAAAACACATCGTACAAAGACCATTGAGCATCTCAGTTTCGCCCGAGGGCAAGAATTTCAAAGAAAAAAGCACAACGAACAACGAATGAACTGCGTAAAAACTTGCATCTCAACCATCTGTCGACTGGTTCTTAGACTGGTCTATCCAGACGCCGTTACTATCCCAAACCGGTCGGCACTGGACGCGCTTCACCTTAACCGGCCGTAATTGGGGCAGGATGTCGGGAATAACCGGGTGAGTCACTGACTAGACGCCCACGAGCGTAGCACTTTCATAGGGCAAACGTTGACTACGAGTATGAAACTAGACTTTGCACTGTGGTGAGTAATCGTTGAAAATCTTTATAGGTACGTAGTTGAGGTGGATGGAGGACTACTCTCTCACTCACAGTGAGAGAATCAGTGAGTCTGATTGACTGATGATTGACAGACGCACAAGGGTGGCATACACTTTCATATAGCAAACGTTGGCTGCAAAACTTCTGCTAGACTTTTTGCCTACTACTTTTACTCTAACGTACGAGTATATACGGCATATTATACATGTCTAGGAAATAAGATGTTGAACAATCGAATTTACCCGGGTGAGTCACAAACTAATCGTCGATGATCATCGAATCGATGATTCATAGTGAATTTGTTTTTTTACAGAAAATACTGTTTCTCATTATAGATATCATCTATAAGATTTCCATATTCATTTATTTAGAAGTCTATGCAAGCCGCTGTTGCGTAGCAACTGCGCAAAAATAACGCACGAGACTATCACGCACATTTAAATAAGCTGGATTTGCAACAGGTCGGACATTGTTACATTATAAATACTCATAGCGTACAGTTTCAATTTTATCTCAATGTAATGTGCTGCTGAATGTAGATTTGTAGCGGTCTAGGCACTTTTTACTCATGTACGGCCATTTTAACAAGGATGACTTCGTAAGGCAACTGCACACTGGTTCACTAGTGAAGTTGTAATAATGACTACGTCAGATGCCTTCAGGCAGCTTGAAACATCTGACACCAGGGTCACATTCGACAAGAAAAAGTATCTAAAATACAAACTTGTTGCGGCTACTTTATTATTTACTACGGCACTACCTCACGCACGCCATTTGATTATCCTTGCCTTACTATCTTCGTACTCAAGTTAATTGTTTAATTATTAGTCGACAATAAAAGTTATAAATGAGAAAGTTTATTTGTTTATCCACACTGAACGTCAAAACAAAGCAAATAATCTATTGACTCAAGACAGACCCTCGTATTTTATCAATGAGATGGATCCTATCGATACAAGATATTCAAAAACTAAATATGGAGCAAAACCTAAGGTACGTAAAGTAATATACATATTTTTGAAATGTGCTTTTTAAGCTCTTTTATTTGATAACCCTCCTTATAACTTGGCTATAGTCGGGTAGAAATACTATGCTTAACACATTTGTAGGTAGATATGCAACGTATTTAATTTATGTAGTCAATCAAGTGTCTCAATCCTGTAATTTCCGAAAAAAATATTTCCCTTTGAATATTTGAAAACAAATCAAAGCAAATTATACCTTACAAAACAAGCTGTCAAAGCAAAAACATTATTAGTTTGATAGACCGCCAGAAACGATCAAACTCAACTTGTGCGACCTTAACATTTATGCTGACCCTTCTCATTCTGAGTAATCTAACTGATTATTTCGTCCTAATTAGTTTCTGATTGGGTCGTATTACCGCATATTTTACGCGTGATTTCGATAGCATGTTAACCCAAGATTTGAATGTGACCCTATGTTTCAATCTTTATTTAATTTTTTTCTTCGGTAAATTTATGTTCCAAGTACCTACATAGTTTGTTTTCTTTCAACCTGATTTAGATAAGGTTGAACAGTCGAACGTTCTTTTTGTGTCTGTCTGAATATGAATGATAAAGATAAAACTGAATTTCAACTAACGAAGCTATTGAGAAAAGAGTTTATCTAAACTATAATAAGACCACAAAGAAGAAAACTAACAAGTCTTCTTCTATGCCGTATTTAATTGTTATAATTATTGAAAATATGACTATACAAGTCAAGAGTCAAGCTTTAGTAAGCAAAGCAAGTTTGGAAAGAAATTCTGTAAATGACTAGCTATCTGCTAAATCGTAATATAGAGTTGCTATTTTGCAAAGTAGTCAGCAAACCAGTAGTGCGCTGTTAATTTCTACAAAGCCTGAGAGAGCTTCTTTCCTGAAGTAAATAGAATGCAATTAAACGTTCATCAGATAAGTAAATGTCAAAACATTGATATCACAGTGATCCATTCCATTAATGTAAACCTGATTACATTACAACTGACCCCTGCACGCCTTTTAGTGCGGCTCTGGAATGCGCTCGCCCAATATTTGCGTACGGCATTGTGGTGGAGCCACGATCGACCGCCCGGGTCGGCACGACCCTATCGATCAATATTTAGAGTTTAGGCCGCCGACCGCAGTGTTAACACGTCCGTAACAAATTATGTGTATAAAATAAGAAAAAAGGGATATTCTTATGAGAGGGCGAAATCAAATGTTGCGATATTGTCGTTTTTTTTTTTGTCATTAATGGTCGTTCTACGTTAGAGATTTATAAAAGAGGAATTAATGTTAGTGCCTTGAAGCTAAAAAGTCTTCTGCTTAACGAACGATGATACTCTAAACATATTTATTAAGTTCATATGAATGTCAAACTATTTATTCCAAAAAGAAAGAGCTAGAATTGAAATATTAAGAAGAGGGTGGAAAGTAAGTACAAAAATAGCAATAAAATTAATATTTGTTTTGACAAAACAAGCCATAAAATCTAGAAATTTATTTATTTCAACAGTAATTTAAACATTACAAACACAAATCACATTCAAATTATGATATTTATTATGTTGAAGCCATAAAACGGGCACCATTTGGCGATAAAATCAAATAAATCGTCCAGAAACATAAAATACAACTTAGCTTAAATATTCTACAAGATTAAGTAGCAGAAACACGACCTAACGAAAGAATAGATGTGACAATAAATAGGGACGGGGCAGCTATATTTGAAAAAGCTGTAAAGTATACTCAAGGCTCAGAAGCAGCACAATGCGCTAGCTAACTCCCCATCGGTATTTCCTTATGTATATTTATTTTTATAGGACAGGCGGCGGACAGATAGCTAATCACATCAATATCTCCCTCCATATTGAAAAAATTGCGAATTAAGAAAAGTTTATTGATTGGATGGATTGTGTAGACTAATCCTTAAATTCTTCAACCATAGCCGCAAAGAAAATTATATGGAAAGTTTGGTGATTCATGGTCGAATTGAAGGCAAGCGTTCAGGTAGTCAAATAATCGCAAGAGCAGCGGCTGTAGACAATAAATTCATAATCACAACCACTCTGTCAAGGTTGTACGACTAGACTGTACAAAATGACATGGGTATAGATGGGGCGGATGAAGGAATGACGGATAAAAGAGGGACGTGGAGAGATAAGACTGCGCTAACACCAAATAAAGTGAGAAAAGCTAAGCTAAGGGAGATGATGATGACTCTGTACAACAACGCGAGTTATCCCTCTGTAGCTCCAAATTTTGTGGCGTAAGTGGCAGATCATGTGAATTAGAGGGAAAACAAAGAAGTTTTTATTTTCCCCCGCAGCGTACTTACTCTGTCTAGACGGGCCGTTTCATTTTGAATAATATACTAGATTTAGTTGCCTGTAGGGGACCAAGGTGAAAAGTACGGATGGGCAATACAAGTAGCACATTAACGCAGTTAATCCTAAATAATGGGTACGAGTGGGGACCGACGAAGGGCAATTTATTTATTTATCTTTATTCCCTTATTTCTTGCTGTAAAATAGATATAAAACATCTAACGCTATGTACAGTGTCTGACTTTATGTGAGTTTCCAACTAGAAATGTCTGCATTATGTAATTAACAATACGAATTATGTATTAATGTACACGGGCTAACTAAAGCAATTAAACCCATAGGAATAATTGCTTTAGTTAGATAGCATTATAATCGCACCTTTACAGTTGTGTCGAAGTTTAATGCGAGCTCAATTAAATTCGCCGACAGTTAATCTATAAAACCGATGTCTATTGATTAATAAATAGCTAACATTCTTTCTGTTTAAAAACATTCGGTGGAAAAAAAAAATTTTAGCACCTACATTTTCATTACGTCTCGGGACCTCGAAAAATGGAAATACCTAGAGATTGGAGGTTTTCGCCCAACGATAGTACCTACCTACTATAGCTAACAAAAAAAAGTATTAGAAAACATTAAGATGGAAGTAATCGGCAAAGTCTTTCTCCAGTTATGGCATGATCATGGAAAATATATTAATTTTAATATGTTTAAAACCTTACCGTAGCTAACTAATAAGTAAGGGCAAAGAGAAGTAGGTAGGTAAGATTGTTTATTACACTTTTGTCAATTTATATATATATATGTATTTCTACGTATCTTGCTGTTGTTGTTTCAGAAAGTCGGCGTTATACGTTGCAGTGGACATGACGAGATGTCATCGAAGGCCATCTGAGTGGCTAGATGGCAGCAAGCTGCCCTGATCGAGAAATAAGAGAAGATTGTATGTGTATTTATGTATGTAGATTCTAAAAGGAGAAGCCGGAGTAGTTAACAACATCCCAACTATAATACCCAATAGAAATATGTATGAATTGCAGCCAAATAACCAGAGTGAGTCACTTATCTGCATTTCGTAAATAGCTCCCCAACGAAACACGCAAAATACTTCTTACGAAAACGTGAATCACATTCTGGCACTCAATAAGTTTCATTCTATTTTATAGCCGACAATCTTGATGACTCGCAATAAGTGTTCTCTAATCACGCGTTTTCTCATAAACCCCCCGTTATAGCGTGTCTGGTATGCGGAATTGAAGATAACCCTAGCACTCGTATTCGAATTGTTAACGACATTTTGACGCCTGTCGAGTGGTATTTCCTGCTAGTCTGGAAGAAAAGAAAAAACTTAGAATGTAACTGCTTCTCTTTTCGCGTAGATCGTAAAAGCCGATTCGTGGGATTGGGCGAAAATATTATGAGAATCATGTTACTTATCTAGGCAATGTGGCTAGCAACCTATCACTTTTGATTCCTTCGTCCATCTTCTCGCTAACCACGCTCTGTCTGCTTAGAGACACAAAACCCAAAATGCTCTGTCTACCCCATTGCGGATTAAGACATGATAATGTATTAGTACGGTATTATCCGTAGGGTATTAAACATTAACACCCTTATTTTGACGTAGTGTTAAATGTTCGCCAAGTAAATTTTGCGTGAACAAAACCGCAGGCAGATAGCTAGTACTTCTGGCGGTGAATGAAACAAAGTTAGACCCTAAAAGTAAATCACAGGAGATCAAACGAGACACCAGCATTCCTCCCGAATAGTTTGTACGTCAACGGGTACGAGCAAGGTGCTTTTCCATAGACCAGAAGCGCGGATAACGGATATGCATTTTTTATAGATAATGGAACGGTGATGGCTCAAACCAGATTCAATGGGTTTCATTAACAGTATTTTAGTGCTCGCTATATTTCTCTGAACTAAGAACTCCCGTCCGTTCTTACAACCGTATATCTTTGCAACCCACTATTCGATTTCATTCATATTCTCTCATCTAGAAAAAAGCTAAGCTTATGAGATCTGTGGGAGAGGAAAAGAATGGGGAGTTGGCGACATCGTCATCACCACATGGCGTAATGTTTTGCGTCAATCATCATCAACATCATAATTTCAGCCGCATAACGTCCACTGCTGGACATAGGCCTCTCCCAAAGATTTCCAAAATGATCGATCTAGAGCGGCTTGTCAATGTCGCTTGGCAAATTTCGTGCAATAGAACTTTCGTAGATCAAAGTCTGCGACAGGCTGAACTAGTAGTTACTATTTTTAACCGACTTCAAAAAAGGAGGAGGTTATCAATTCGATTGTATGTTTTTTTTTATGTATGTGACGCGATATCTTCGGCAACCGTGGACCGATTTTGATGATTCTTTATTTATTTGATAGTTCTTACTCCCAAGTTGGTCCCATATTAATTTGGTGAAGACACGATGAAGAACTTAGGAGGTATGAAAGAAACTCCTGAAAAAAATTGAAGTCGGTTGTTTTTTTTGCTAATAATTTAATTATTTTGTATGAAATGACTTTAGAACCACGCGACTCACGACGCGGCAACGTAGCAGATGCCGCGAACTGCACGCGGCAAGTGACGCGCTCTCACTCTCACTAAGTGAACTGAACTGAGCTGATCAAACTGCACGTGCCGCGCGGCGGCAAAGCTAATCGAGCTGCACGTGCCGCTTAACTTCATAGTGCACCTTTATTCTCACATCGCTCGGTGTAAAGGCACCTTAGCCCGAAACCGCACGAATGTTAGTTTGTTTGAGTTTGTTAGTCGTAAAGTTTATGATCTCGATACAACCGAATGAGCAGTTTACTGCTATTGTGTAGCTCAGTTTTGAGACGTCTTATTACGTGTTTATTTATTGCATAATCTCAGATATCTATAACATGTGGTATGTTGAATTATTATCAGGTGCGTAATACTGAGATAATGTGGGTACATCAAATGGCGGATTAACAATTTACATATCCTAATATTTTACATAGCTTTCATATATTGTCGCCCTTAACATGCGTTTACTAGACAGTGGATTATTTTACTTTTGCCGTCTTCCCAGGCTCTCGGCCCTAAGTAACGGACTTTACCGCCTCGCGTAAATCTGCCCCTGGCTACAACCTACTCAACCTAGTGGTAAATCCGCTACTAACTAGGTTAATCGTTATTCCACTCGCAGGAAATCCACTGATGGGTTATTCAAAATGACCGCTCCGAAGCATCAAGCGTCTTCTAGCAACCTTGCTCTGGTCGTCTGACTACCTAGCAGATGGGAATGATGTCCTGTGCTGCTTTTCCAGTTTGATTACTCCCGTTATCCGCTTTCTATTTACTGATTAGTATAAAAAGATCATTTTTCATCTTTTTGACTTGACCTTACCGCGAAAGTTGCATTATGTTTAAAACTGTTAAGCAACAACTACTTGGTTCGCGCTTTCTAATAAGATTCTTTCCTCTGAAATCTTAACTACATATGTTATATGCGATCCTTGCTACGTCCGTGTCTATAAAAGGCCGTATAGTTTTTTCTAAGACAAAAAAGGGTTTACAATAGTCAAAGCTTGCAATGGCACAGGCCGGTCACGTCGCAACGATAAACTGTTTCAGAACATCTGTGCGGACTCCATTTGTACCTTTACAAGATTTACACTAAACGATATTATTGTCTACCCAGTCTACCACACAACAAGCGTGGAGAAACTATACCGTCTTTCATATTACCCGCTGGAAGTGTAATAAAATAAAAGTAGATAGCATTGATGGCGCAATGTATGGCGTTAAATCAGGAGGGTCGAACGAGGGTCCAGAGAAATAATATATGTATGGACGTGTCTCGATATTCAAGTATGAAGTCGACTAGGTTTTGTAACGAGAATTTATCACGAATAAGAAAATCTCTAACTGAAATAGTTTGGTGTCAATTTTTTCTACTTTGTCCTTCGTCGAGTAAATCACTGAATATACATAGGTTTGATAACCCCCCTACCTCTGACCTACCGACTCTTAAGGAGCTTGTTGGACTGGTGGGAGTAAGCATTGCTAGCGCTTTTGCAAGCTAAGCCACATAGTCCGCACATGAATGGGTGACTACAAGTGACAAAAAATTCTCGAGCTCGTCTTTGATTCGGAAGGCACGTCTAGCCTATATCTATAACAAACGGCAGTCGTCGAGCAATTTCAAATACCTTCCGGCAGCCTAAATTAGGCAAGAATATTTGTATTTTTACATTTGTTCGATGTTGATTGGAGATGTCAGTCGTCAGGACTAGGAACCTACGAACCTTGTTATGTAAGTACAAGAAAAACTCGCAGTTAAGTTAGAAACAAAAGCGAAATAAAATAATATCGTGATGAAAGGTTACAAATCAAACGCAAACGAGAAACGCTATTGCGCATCCGTCTCGCGTCGGAACGAGGTTTAGCTCTGGCCGTACTGCGAGCTAAGCTAACTTTGATTTCTTTTTTTACCTACACGCCCAACGTCAAGCTGAAAATGTTCTTTGGGTTTTGTTGTCAGAGCCGGCCGTAAGACCTACAAGCCACGTTTAGCGTGCTATATTGTGCACCATTCATCCCAATAAGGCAAAGTCAAATATACATTTATGGATATATCACACAGACTGAGCTAGCCCCAAAGTAAGTTCAAGACTTGTGATATAGGATGCTAACTCAACGATACTAATTTTAAACAAATACTTATCAACATCATCATCATCATCCTAGCCCTTTTTCCGCCCACTGCTGAGCATAGGCCTCACTTCGTCGACGCCACCCATCTCGGTCCTGTGCTGCTCTCATCTAGGTGTGACCCGCGACTTTGATTACTTTACAAATACATTCGACAAATTACGTAGCTACGCTAAGCGATACTATCTATATTATACAGCTTTAGCCCTCCTCCAGTTAACTCTGTTTCTGCACGAAATTCCTCAGTCTCATAACACGTATTACACAAGTAATTGAGCAATAAATCTCGCAGATGATCGTTTAAAAATTAGCGGGCACTTTTAACAGAATGCGTGTCACGTATCGGCAGTTAGGCACATCGTTTTAATCTAGATGGAATGCCTAATAGCGCGCGGCGGAGTTATGGACCAATAAACACGGAGGATTTGAATATGGAATATGAAGTGCGAAGCGCGCGCTGCGTTGACAATCTTCGTGGATGCTGTTTGAATTTTTAAAGTATTTTTGCTTTTTTTTTAACTGACTTTCGACGGTGATCTGACGGTGATAATTTTTTATCGAAATCGGTTGTGTAGTTTGGGAGTGAAGTCGGTTTTTAGTTTTGTTAAATAATAAATAATCCTTTTTAGACTCGATTTCAAGAATAAATTTTATACTAGAGAATTACGGCATTTATTCTCAGGTTAAACTATTTTTATGTTTTACCTTAGACTTATACTAGGATTATACGGCTATTCTCGAGTAAATCACTACTCCGCCAATTTTCTTGGAGTATTGAGCTTATACCATGGATAAGATTTCAATATGACGGCCCGAGTGTAACAGCTGACTCTTTGACGACTATTTACCGAGGCAAACAAGATGGATACAAGAAAGAAACAAGGATGTCTATGATGAATGATGATTGATGATATACATTTTGTTAAAAAGTTTTGTCAATACTTTTAAAATATTGACATATAACCCTACCCAAAAGAAAAATACGCAGTAAACATAACTTAATATGAGAGAGGCGGACAATTTATTTTAGGTGGTTTATCATTAACACAGTCGTTCTGAAATCATTTAGATTTGTTCCGAGTCACAGAATAACTATGCGAGAGTAAATTTACTCTCATGTAGAGTGCTGAAACGTAAACGAAGTAATCCCAGACTAAGTTCTAGGTATAAAGTTATACCAAGGATAGTTATTCTGGAAGTCCTGTTTGGTGAAATCGACCCTTAGTGTAGTTTGTAAATATTTGTGGTATTAACAAGAAGTTAACGTGTAACTAGTTAATTTGTTGGCTAACTTATTAGTGGTACTAATAGGTTAGCCAACAAATGGTAAGGTAGCCACAAATTATTATATTATTTATTAATTATAGATGAAATCAAACATTTACATAGTTACACATAAGTCTAAAAAAAGTTTCACAAATTACTCACTCAATAAACGACAAGTGAAAAACTACTAATTTGAAAAAGGTATTGAGCTAGTAAAGAAATAATCCCTAATTCCAAAACCTACGCAAACTTCGCAAAGGGAACAGCAATACAATCAAATTCTCATTGTATCCCAGAATCCCCATAATCCAAAATCCAGCAAATCCCGGTTCCCACAGATTTCGCAGAATTGCAGGGGCAACAGAATACTTGCAATTTGCCTAAGAATTGCTGAATTTCTCCGACAATGCAGCCGTGGGTAGAAATGTACAATGCAAGGTACAATGGCGGCGATCACAATCACTTTGGGGCAAAAAAATTGGATCTCCTTAGATGGCCAATAGAATGGGGAGGTAGCAACAGGGCTAGAAAATAAAGAGAGCTGTAGATGCGACGTCAGGCAGGTGGCCGGTCACACAACGACCGCCGACGGACGTTTCATTGGTTTTGGTTTTAACCTTTGACAAAAAAGAAGGAATCTATCGGTCTCTCTGTCTTTTAGTCTGTGGCATCATAGCGCTCAAACGGATGGATTTTGATGCTGTTTTTTTATGTGAAAGCAAGTTTCCTTACGGTTGTTCGACAGTGATGTTTTATGAAAATATACGATACCGCCCTTTAAAAGTTACTGAGGTTAACGGTTGAAAGTCAAGGTTTTCCCTATATTAAATCGTATCAATAGTTCCGCTACTCATTACTAGGTGGCGTTTTTGACAATTGTTTTAATTTGCCTAGCAAATAAACTTGTTTCTAATAACTAAAAGTAAGTAAAGTAAGAACACATGTACGACTTATATATTACAGTCATAGCTCATAGAATTTAATCAAAAGTCATCGACAAGAACGCGAAGGTCACTAGTAAAATAGGTAAAAGCCGTTAGAGCATACGTAATGAAAAGCGAAGTACTTTATACAGGTACAAAATATACAACGATCAGGGTGACGTGGTGGCTGGCACCGCGGCACATCAGTTTTTTGATAGATTAGTACTTCAACGAGTTATTGTTCTGTTAATCTTTTTTTTTCGGCCATACCCTATGGCGCAGCCGGCGCTCTTTCTTGCGCTAATGCGAGCAAACGTCAAGAAACCCGCGGACAGTTCCCGTTTATTGCGCTCATTTAGGCGAAACGACTACAAGTTCGGGATATAAATATTTCAATTCGTGTAATTGGAATCGTTATTGTGTTGGGTTGGATGGGACGAACGGAGACGCAGCAAGACGTGTCTGACGGCGACTACAAAGGCTAGAATAAAGGCGGTGATGTTATCCTCCGTTCTATTCACCTCCTGCTATAATAGATCTATGAGCCTATAGGCGTGTTTAAACACGATTTCCTGGGCAACATTTGACATCTCATTTGCATCGAAATCTGTTAACTAATCACAATTTAATGGTTATTTACAGCCATTATCATCATCATCAGGTCTTTTTAGTCTCCACTGAAAGAGCACGACCTCTCTGTACTACTAGAGACCATATTTGGTCAGAGCAGCCAGAGGATTTGGCCTACACTCTCCTCGCTGGCCAGATGGGTTGAAGAGGTCTCATTTAAGTTTGTATTGCTTAAGTCGCCTTCTACGACATCCGCAGGAAGACTTGGAGGGGCTCTTTTCTACTCTGGCCGGAAACCACACGGCACAGAATACATAATAGTATAACTACAGCCTCAAAGCAGTGGTTACATTAAAAAAAAATTGCTCCATAGGGTTGCCAGAAGGGAAAACTGAACACAGTGGCAGATAGACACTTCTAAATGTCGAGATAATCCAGGCGAATCCCATCTGGCTATCTTAGCTACAATAGGCTACATTTAAGTAAGGTAAGGTTTTTTTTTAGGACGTGCGATACGGTCGGACAACCTTACTGCACTTTAAGCACCACTGGTGGTTTATTCAGAAGTAATTTTAATATCACGGTTTTTTAAATTTTCTTATCTGAAAGAAAGATTTTGATGCCCTGAAAAGATGTATTCACATATTATTATGATTTCACTACCCTAATGAAATCATACGATAATAAACCATGACCGGCTCATACGTCATACCTTTAAACGCAAACCCATAATCAAATCACAATACAACAACCCATAAAAATATCCCACCTTCCCTTCTCACTTCGTCACCATACAAACTGAGCATACGTCATATCAAAACTATATCGAACAAAAGTTCCAGGGACCGTAATTCCAGGCAGCACGTGTTGGCTGTATAGCGCAATTTGATGGCAAAAAAAAAAAGAAAAAAAAGGACAATGTACCCTCGCTAACGTTCGGGATGAGCCAAATGTCTTGTCTTTGACATTGAGATTTAGATAAAAGGTGCTATTTATAAGGGTATAGATCTTGCCAGTTTTCTTTTCTAACAATAACGTTTTTTTCTTTAGATTAAGATTATTGTTGATATCATATTGCTAAAAATTCACGCCTGCAGGGTGTTTCTACTGTTCGAGCCCAAACATTACAGATTTTCAAATGCCACGCTCGGTATCAAATTATAAGATCGCGTACCTACTAAAGTACGGGATATCGGAACAACTCAAACTCTATGCACGTCACTGCTGGCACCGACTTAGGCTATGCTCAGCAGTGGGCTTAGATGACAACCATAACTTATCGAGACAAAAGACAATATGCTATCAATTTAAAAACTTTTATTAAGCTATTGCATAGCTTCTATCGCGGGCCTTGAGCGCGGGGATCGAATCCAGAAATTTCGTAACTAAAAAACCTCACGCTCGCGCGTTGCCGCTTCGTCTCCGTCGTCCGTTTGCGACGTTGCCGTCCTTCCTTGTATCGAACCACCTTAATGCAATAGCTTTACCGCGGCAGTCCCCGAGTGCCACACGTCTTATTTTTATTACATTTCTTATTGGCAGCTTCAGGTTTCTGGTAGCAAACATATTGAATTGTGCGGTTTGCAGGCATGGCATGTGCACCACAAGGTCTCCAACTTATGAGTAGCGACCGCAAAGTGCCTTTTTGTAGTGGCATACTTAAATATCATTTCACGAGGTATTGATCAAGGGGTAGGTATCTTTTTATTAGCTGAACAATTTAAAATTATTGGCATGGAATAAATTTATATCATCATCATCATCAGGTCTATTTGTCTCCACTGCAGGAGCACGACCCTCTCTGTATTACCAGAGCCATACTTGGCCATAGCAACCAGAGGACTTGGCTTACACTCTACTCGCTGGCCAGAGAGGTCGGAGAGGTCTCATTGATGTTTATATAAGCTTTGTTTAGCTTCTTTTTCTTAAGACTCCTTCTACGACGTCCACGGGAGGACTTGGAGTGGCACTAAATTTATAATAGCTTTATCACTTACTATTTTACCATCACAAATTAAAAGAGAGATGTTACTAAAATAAATTGTTCGACCGAAATCCCAAAAAGAAAACTAATTCAAATTTTCATTTAAGCAATTACCATTAACAGTTGTTAAAACGTTAATTTTTTTTCCCAGCGTGTCACAAGCTGCACAAATATTCAGACGTTAATGATTGACACGTAAAGCGTCGGTCGGTTCGACAGCGGTAAACGCGAGATTACTTTTAAAACCAATTAGAATAAAAAATAATAACCTACAATTTCTAGTTCGATTTTAAGCTTTACAGACTGTGTTTAATTGATGTTTAACTACTAACAGTGTAACTTTACGAAATAAGCAAATCCTAAGAAATATTACGGCTGCGTTTAATTTTCACTTTCTTGCATATGACAGGATAATGGCTCGTAATATCGAAGTAATGACTGACACATAAAGATAGTTCTGAGAGCGACAGTTAGTATGACGAGTGGTCTTTGATCACATCCACTTAACGTCCATAGATAGGCGCAAAGCACTACTAATTACTAATGATGTAGATTGTAGGCGATCCGACACTTGTCATGCGTAACCTGCAGTTTACATTCAAAAGTAGATTATTAGTTTCATAATTTGCTTGTACGAGAGAAACCAACTAAGGATGTACTAAACGACGCAAGTCTTCATTTAGTTTATGAAGAGTTCAACTAAAACGAATCTCTTCTGTCATACATTGCCAATGTTCTTTTTATTAACATTATTATTGTCGCCTGTTAGTCAGCTTATAAAATGGAAGCTTCTACAAGTGACATGAAATGGAAAATCAAAACGAGTTGTAAAATTGAAAAATCAATATATCTCTACAGTTCAGATTGTATTCAGTGGACCTGTTCAAAGGCGATTTAAGCACTTAAAAGGGTGGCGATGGAAGTTCATGACCCTTTAGCTTAGTGACAATAACTCTCTGTCAGCCAAACCTTTGCCCACCGTCTGAGCGGTCCAAACTCGCGTCCAAAATGGAGAGCGCGTGAGAAATCCCTCCCGGCGAGGTTCAAATTACGTCCCGAACGTGAATGGAGGCTTTTAAAAAAGTTGCAATCGACCTTTTTGCTCGCCGCCGTGTACCGGGAAACGTAAAACGAAACGGTTTTTGTGTTTTTGTGCGATATTTTTTCGAGTGGTTTGCGAAAATGGTTTCGTGTAATTATAATGTTGAACTGTAAATATACTGCGTTTTGGAGTTTCCAAAGAAGTATATACGAGCAGATAGTGCAGCTTAATAACATGAAGTCCATCATAAGGACTACATATACACATTCATATACACTATCACGTCTTTGTCCTTAACGGGGTAAACAGACCCTAGAGCCGTTAAATTCAAAAGCATTCACTCACTTTTAGTGTGATGGCGAACGTGAAGTTTGATTTATTATTAATAATTTAACTTTAATTATTTAATAATTTAACTGTGGAGAGAGTTGACATACAGAGCCGACCCCAAATAGGGATAAGGCGAGGAAGATGATGATGAATTTAACTTTAATTAAAAAAGGAAAATATTACTCAATGCATCCATTTTATATTCGCAGTAGTGCGGCAATAAAGTTGTATAAATGATTTATACAATCCGCGCGGACTGTGTAACAAACATGTCAGATTGATTTTTTATTGCCCGCTGTATCGATTGAAAAAAGACGATTATAGGAAATAGGCTTTTGCCTATATGAGAGCATAATACGCTGGGACACTTGATACGGCATGACAATTTTATGCGCATTATAAAAGGCAAAATAGAAGAAAGAAGGGGAAGAGGAAAGCCCAGGACCAGCTATATGAAGCAAGTCAAGGAAAAGGTAACAACATTGTCATATCAAGATGTCAAGAGATTGGTGGAAAACAGAATAGACGTGATTGAGGTTTTGAACGAAAAACTTTTGAAGCTTTGATAAATGCCTGTGGGAAATTTTTGAAGTTGACAGTTGCTAGGATCATAGGATGTCATAAAGTTGTCTGGTTAACAGCAGCTCGATAAGAAAGAAAGTGCTGTAGCAACTTTGGCTTGTGTACTTATGGATTTTAACTTCAACTAAAAATATTATTGGTTCATCAGGTGTAGTAGATTATTTTTTAAATATTAAGTACATATATACTTGCATATTTTTTTCTCTGATCAGCAAAATAATGACGCAGTCAAAATACAGCGCATTTAAATTTCGCACGTAACTTATCTCGAAACGAATTTCGAGATAAGAAATATTATTCTTTTACCGAAACCAATTTCGAAAGAAGAAAAAAAATTCTTATTTAGAAACCGGTTTCGAACTTTGGTTTCGGAAGTGGCCGAAGGGACTGTTTTCACCGGACGGTGACGTGAATCATTGCCTCCTGTAAAACTTCCATGCGCTGTATCTATGTATTTGATTTTATACTAATTTGATAAACCTAAAATAATGTTATCATTATTTTGCATAAGCTTACTGAGAGAAAAATAAAAAATAGTTTAATTATTTTGCATAAGATACCAGAAAAAAAAATTTTGAACCCAGTTTACATGCCTATTCTCCCCTCAAACTCTCCACAAACAAAATGGCTCTTTTTTAGGCGGCGCCACCATTGTTTTCGGTATACGATAATGACATAACACCACTAGAACCTGAATAACCACTTGTTTTACGCGTTCAAATATTTGTCCCGACACGAACACAGGACCGACGGTCGATTACTACACCTCACAATGTAAATATTATATTGAATTAAGGAGAGAGTTTTTTTTTACTAAATTTTCATTGTAATCGATTCTTTTCGACAGTGGTTTTTTTAGATTTCTGGTTAGTCGTCTTAATACTTAACTACTCTTTTTTCACTTGTTTTTAAGGGACACCAACAGCTAATACATTATTAAACATAATTTGAAGATATCGGAAAGACAATAAAAGGCTCCCACGGACTTCTTTTTATTTATTTACTAACTTACTATATTACTTATTACAATTTTACTTATTAATTATGTACTAACCTCTTTAAAAAAAGGTGTTCCTTAAACAACGCTAAGCAGCACTGTTTGTTTTTATTTAAATGCATAAAAATGTCTGCATTACTTGAATTGGTAATTTTAGTAGCTAGTAGTTACTTTTAGTACATTAAAGTATATGAGTAGAACCGCGGAAAGACAGTTTCTTCATTCTTGTTTACTACGGAACCCTAAAAATCTTGAGTTAAGTAAAGTAAGCACTTCACTTTCACATTCCCTGTACAGCATGTTCTTTTATTTTTAAATGTAATTTATGGACAAAGATAAAGATAAAGATAATTTATTTGCCAAACATGTGTTACAAGATATATACAAATCGCACAAATTGAGTTAGCCTCAAAGTAAGTTCGAGAATTCTGTTATGGGATACTAACTCAATACTAAATACATATCTGGTTAAACATCCAAGACCCAGGACAATCAGAAAAAAGATCATTTTCAATCTTGACCTGACCGGAGATCAAACCTAGATCTCTTGAGTAGCGAACAGGCATGTTAACCATTACGCCACGGAGGTCGTCATACAAATTTTTCTTCAAAAGCCATTGATTTTTTTATTGTGTTTACATACATACATACTATCACGTCTTTATCCCTAATGGGGCAGACAGAGCATTTTGGGTCTTGCGGTTCTATGCAGAGCCCAGGGCCGCAAGACCCAAAAGCCACTTTTAGCGTCTAATGTGTTTAATTGAATTGTAACTAAATAAAACTTTTTGGCGTATGCCACTTTTGTACAAATTGTTGAAATCCTTTTGTGAATGAAGGATTCGGTATAAAAATAATATTTCTTTAGTCAGGTACCATACTAAAAATACAATCATTGTACGTACCTTTTACGTATCTATAGGACTAAAAATATTTTTACCAAATACCATTGAATAGTCATATTTGCCAATAGGCTGTAAGTAGTTGCTTAAATCCCGGTAATCCTCTAATTAATTTCACTAACGACCGGTTCACACTTCACTTAGCATAACCAGTTCTTGCCCCACCGACTTTTGACAAAGGGGAGAGATCCAGATTTTGTTTAAGCTAGGGTTGCTGTGACAAAAATTTCAATTTTAGGTTTTCTAGGTAGGTAAATACGATAGCAGATGCATTATTACGCATTTAGCCCTAAAGGAGAAAACAGAGCCTAGGCTCGTAATACCCAAAGGCCACATTTAGCCCATTGGAATAACCGGTGAAGTGCGAGCCGGACTCGCGCACGAAGTGTACTGTAGCATTATCTATAAAAAAATGACGTTTGTTGTACTTATGGGAGCCCCAATTAATTATTTATTTTATTCTGTTTTTATAAAAGACGCCAACAGAAATACATTATCTGTAAAAATTTCAACAGTCTAGCAATCACTTCGCGGTTCATGAAATACAGCCTAGTGACAGACAGACGGACAGCGGAGTCTTATTAATAGATCCCGTTTTTACATATTGGATACGAAACCCTAAAAAGGGAATCAAAATAGTGATGGATTACTAACCGCGTCGCCTATATTATCATTAGGTTTTCTGCTGTGATAAATCTAAAAACATGTTGAAAGTGGATATGATCAAATCAATCAACAAGCGACATTATTATTTTGCGACGTTTTATTCTCTTATTTTACTTTACTTACAAAATAATATATTTATGACCCAGAAAACTTCCTTATTTGATAGAGAGCTCGACTATATTAGTGCCCTGCCCATAACCACACCACAGTGCACATTGACATGGTATGCACCGGCCTTTCTCAGCTCGCAAGACCGCTGGCAGCCCTAATTCTGGCCATAAAAACGGCTACTACTTCCCGTCTAGACGTTATGGCGTGCTGTAACGAGCGTTATTAATATTTAATAAACTGATACATAAATATTTAGCCTACACGGAACTGGTGGGCACGCGAGACGTGCGCGATCAAACAAAACGGCTTTACATAAAATTGTAATTTCAATTAATAACAAACACTATTTTTTTGCGTTTCGTTCACGTAGAAACAGACGTTAATATATCTTAAGGTACACTTTGAAGTTGAGCGGCAGGCGGCAATGGTAGTTCTTATTAATATCGCTTTACTCTAGATTCTAAATTATTTATTACTTATTGCTGTGCGTCTGCTAGGAATAAGTTTTATCCACACTAGATCATTTCTGAGTTGATACTCATGTACGATGATTTCCAACTGCCACTTGATACAGATGAAGAAAAACATCCTACGTAACTGTGTTCTATGCGTACGTAACTAGGTTTTGGAATCATAGAGCATCCATGTGCATGCATCACAGTAAGTACCCGTTCTTGCTATCAACATAAGGGTAGAAAAAAAACCGCCAGTTCATTGGCCAATTCTTTCCATTTCTCTATTTAGCCGCATTTCCTGGCATAAATTAAAAGAAAAACCGGTCGGAAAAAAGTACGCCGCGATGTGTGAAACATTGATTCACCTTGTCTTCAAACTCGGTCAATCAACTGCCTTATTATAATGGATAAAGTAGTGGACCTGCTTAATTGGCATTCTAAAAATAAACTCCGTACTTTATGGTCCATAGCCGCGACGGACCTTATCCACAGATTATAACTTTTTGCCTTCCATCATTAAATTAATTAAATTGACCGCCGCCATGGCACACAAGTCTTCGAAAAAAATTAAATCAATATGCGCGAATGTGTAGCTTCCACGGCAAGAATGCTCGGCTGGGATGCCTTCCAGCAATTAAGTACTTTTTCATGGGTATTATGTTACATTAATACATAAAAGTCAGACTGGGAGGCGAGACGTAACGAGGTATTTTGAAATGGCAGAAGTTGCATTCGTTAGCAGTGATAAGGTCCGTGGTACACCTATACATTAGTTTAGGATATGTATGTACTATGTACATTGTACATCATAAAGTCACTCAATCGCTTTAGGGTTGAGCTAGGTACATCTAGCAGTACAGAACATCACTTTCCTATGCTATTCTTTTCTGTCGTTCTAAACTGTCATTTGCTAGTATAGTGAAACACGGTTTTGGTAGATCGCAACTAACTTTTATTCATAGACAACAATTTACTCTACAAAACATAGGTGGCGCCACAAGCCTAATTTTGTTATCAGTTTTAACACCCCCACTTAACAAAATACATAGGTATATCCCCCATACTGTGCTCATTACACATTCTACATACCAGCATTGTTTATGCATATATATAGATACAATTTTACAAACCAAAAAAAATATCACTTATGAAATAAACCAAATATTGGCAAAAATTTATAATGTTTAATTTTACATAATCCCTTAGTTAATAGATCTGCGGGCATTTCCGAAGTGGGCAAGTATTGAATTTTTACAACTTCACTAGCCACTTTTTCTCTACAAAAATGATACCGCACATCTATATGCTTGGATCGTTTGTGGTACACAGGATTAGCTGACAACTTTTGGGCTGACTGATTGTCATTGAAAATAGGTATTGGGTACAACTCATTTGTTATTTCAAACACAAGACTACGCAAGTAAACAGCCTCCTTACAGCATTCCGAGATTCCCATATACTCCGCTTCTGTGCTAGATAATGCCACAGTTGGCTGTTTTTTAGTTTCCCAAGAAATTGCACAATTTGACAGCTTAAAGAAGTATCCAGTATAAGACCTTCGATCTATGGCATTACTGGCCCAGTCGGCATCAACAAAAGCTTCCAATTGCTCATTTCCACTAGCTGAAAACTTTAAACAGTATGATTTAGTTTTCTTTAAGTATTTTAGGATTCTCTTAGCATATGCCCAATGTTCATAGCTATAACAGTTATTGAACTGGCTTAAGAAATTTACTGAGAATACAATATCAGGGCGTGTGAGCACAGCTATATACATAAGTGAACCAATTAGTTTCTGATAAGGAATGCTTTTATCACATGTATCACTTTTTGACAAATTCAGCTTAGCTTCAATTGGTGTCTCGGCTGATTTACATTCAGAAATATTGAATTTTGACAGTAACTCTTCAATATAGCTTTCTTGGTCTATAGTAATAGTACCTTCCCTTTTATTTACATTTACTCTCATACCTAAACAATTTTTAATACATCCCAAATCTTTGATTTTAAACTTTGATGACAAACTTTCCTTTAACATTACAGTTTCTTTTTCATTATTCGAAAAAACAAAGAAATCATCAACATACAGGGCAATAATGATCTTTACATCTTTATTAATCTTTGTAAACAGACACGGTTCCAGTTTAGATTTTCTATACCCTAAAGATTGTAGTAATACATCAACTCGCTGATACCATGCTCTCGATGATTGTTTTAAGCCATAAATTGCACGTTTTAGGCGTAAAACCTTACTTACATCATCATCACTACCCTGAAAGCCTGGTGGTTTCATCATATATACATTTTCCTTTAGAAAACCATTTAAAAATGCAGTGCTTACATCTAAATGACAAATATCTAACTCTAGTTGAACTGCTAACGCAAAAAGTAACCTTAAAGTGGAATGTCTGACAACTGGTGAAAAACACTCGTCAAAGTCTATGCCGGGTTTTTGAGTGTAGCCTTTAGCAACTAATCTTGCTCTATATCTAATTTTATTTTCGCTATCATATTTTCTTTTAAAGACCCATTTACATTTCACAATTGTTCCAGAGGGCGGGACGTCTACTAATTCCCAAGCATTATTGTCTTCAAATGATTTAAATTCACTTTGCATAGCTAATTTCCATTGTTCACTTTCGGGTCCATTCAACGCTTCATCTAGAGTTATTTCACTAGCACTCATTTCACTGGTTTGACACATACACACATTACTAACACCATACCGATCAGGCTGCTTACGGATACGTTTGGCTGGAATCTCCACAGGAACCTCAGTGGAAGGTCCATGCTGCGATGGAACTTCACTCTCAGTTTCTGGAGGTTCGGCCACTGTCAAGTCCCTAGAATCCTCAAAATATTCTTCCTCAGAATTAGGATTTTCTTCTTCATCGCTCAGCATTTCTTCTTTCTGCCTCTGATCATCTAGTGTTCTTGTTTCCTTCCTGTCCCCCACTTCTTGGGTATATTCTGTTTCTGTCCCTTCTTTCTTCATTGGAAAAATATCATTAGTGCTCTCACTAATGTCAATGTGTATCACATCTTGCTCAATCCCCTCCTCAATCACAACAATATCTCTTGCTATTGTTATACTGTCATTGTTGGGATTGTAGACTCGGTACCCTTTTACATTATCTGAGTATCCAACTAGAATACACTGAGTTGCCTTTCTATCTAATTTTAATCTTTTTTCCTTTGGTATGTGCACCATGGTCTTGCTTCCAAATATACGTAGATGGCTGACATCTGGCTTAGCTCCGGTCCAGATCTCTATAGGCGTTTTGTTGCTCAATCCCGATGCAATTGATCTGTTTCGTAAATAAACAGCAGTGTTCACTGCTTCAGCCCAAAAACGTTTAGGCAGTTTTGCATCATACAACAAACATCTTGCCTTTTCTATCACTGTACGATTAAAACGTTCACATAGACCGTTCTGTTCCGGCGAGTAAGGACAAGTTTTCTGATGAATCGTGCCAGCATGTTGTAAATACTCTTCAAATACCTTGCTGCAGAATTCCATTCCATTGTCTGTCCTTAATACTTTCAGCTTTCTGCCTGTCTGATTTTCCACTAATGCCTTAAATTGCTTGAAATAGGAGAAAACTTCATCTTTCGATTTTAAGAAATAAACAAATGCCATTCTACTGTAGTCGTCTACAAATAGCAAAAAATACTTCTTCCCTCCGATAGATCTGGCTTCTATAGGTCCACAAACATCTGCATGTACTACCTCAAGTAGCTCCTTGCCTCTGTTACCGACATGTGTGAACGGTAACCTGGCCTGCTTCCCTTCACAGCATACGATGCAATTTGTTTTACTAACATGAGCCTTGTCCGTGTATGACATTCCTTGCACAGCCTTATCTCTCATAACATTCAGGTCTTTGCTATTAAGATGACCAAATCTTCTATGCCATACACTTCCGGACACTGAAGTCAACAAACAATCAACTTGCTTGATGTTTAGTTTGTATACACCTCCAATCAAATCTGCAGTGGCTACAAGTTTATTCATTTGGTTGTATATATAACAGTGCTTAACGTCAAATGTCACTGTGTTTCCTTTGCTAATTAATTGGCTCACAGATAATAAGTTTGTAGCCAAGTTTGGTACATAAAACACTCCCTTCACTGTATTCTCGTGCTCAGTATCTCCAACAACTGTAGTTATCTGAACATCTCCGTAGTCTTCAACAGGAACTTTCGTTTTATCAGCGATGATAATCTCTTGAACTTGGTGTTGTTTTGATGTGTTCAACAACCAGTCTTTTTTAGATGTCATATGGCAGCTAGCACCGCTATCTACGTACCAATCCGTTTGTTTGAAGTTACCGCTGAGAAATACTGCACTGAATGCATTAGATTCCTTGCTTTTTGGAGTATTTTCACATTTATTCATAAAATGCCCCAATTGTTTACACTTGAAACATCTGACATTTGATTTGACGTTGACATTTTGTGATGATGACGTTTGTCTATGCGTTTGGTTTCTTTTCTTGTGCTGCCAACCTTTCGTCGCAAACGCATTCTGCGTGGATGTACCTACTTCACTTCCGTCCTCCATATCTAACAATTTTGCTTTAATGGCGTCCGCTGTCAATGATATACCCGAATGCTCCACCGCCATTATAATAGGTTCGAACTTTTCTGGCAATCCGGCCAACAGTAAGGAGCCGATCCACTCGTCACTAATCTTGAATCCTGTATTATTTAATCGCTGACTTATTTCCAACATTGAAGTCACGTACTGAGACATAGATTCACAGTTTTCACGACGAATTGATATGAGGTTACGAAGCAAGCCGATGCGCCGCGTGTAGCCATTGTCGTCAAAAAGATTTTTTAACTTCATCCACAGTCCCATAGCAGTTGATTCACTCTTTATATGCACATATAAACTGGGATCAATAGTCAAAACTATCTTGGCTTTTGCTTTCGCGTCGTTTGCATCGCCGCCGGTCGTGATGCATTGCTGCATGTTTTCCAAAACGAGATAGTTCTCCACGGCAAACGCCCAATCTTCATAATTTTCTCTGCCCTTGAGCTTTGTGATGCTTGCAATTAGATTTGTCGACATTTTACACTGTTATTTCTACCAAAATTAAATTAAACTTGCGTGCGGCACATAACCTATAGTGAAACACGGTTTTGGTAGATCGCAACTAACTTTTATTCATAGACAACAATTTACTCTACAAAACATAGGTGGCGCCACAAGCCTAATTTTGTTATCAGTTTTAACAGCTAGAGCGAGAGAGAGCGACGGAACGCATCAGCATAGCCGGTTCCGTGGCTCTCCGTGCTGCCAGATTTAGCTCAACCCTTAAATCCGTTGTTTTTTCGTACCACTTTACACGTCTTCGGCATCCTTAGGTGACCAATAGGCTAGTTACCGTAAAGAAATCACCAGTCGTCATAGGCCTTGATTTTCTGTTTTTTTTTTTTTTTGCTTTCATCTCAATAAGTACGAGCATGTTTTAGTAGGCATAGAACTATGATTAACTATTAAATTGGAACAGTAAATGTGTTGTCATTTCTCTGGGGATTTCAGAGAGATATATCTGTCTGAAATCCAATCCTTATTGACATATTTCTTCGTTCTAATAAGAACCTAGAAAGAGTTAGAAAAGATAGAAATGTGCTGTTCCGTAGTGCCAATCGAGTCCCAACCATGAAAAGATTTGCTCCGTACTGCCGAACGTCTCCTAAACTCTAAAAAGATATGCACAAAAAATGTCCATTCCATAAATCATCTGAAATTTTTGTGGTAAATTCTTCTAAATTGTACTGCTATTCAGCCTAGTCGAACCTACCTGTATATCTATCAGTAACGTAAAAGTACTAACAATAGAAACTCTAAGAACACTCCAAAGTACAATAAAATTGGGACATTTTCTGACCAATAGAAGACTAAACAATTACAAGTTAAATTATTTCACACTCAGCTGGTTTTGTTTAGAAGCGGAGAAACCTTTTTAAGAGTTACTGTTTCCAATGAATAAGTCCTGCGTAAGCTTTACAATAATGAAATAAAGATAGGGACGGGCCGTTCTGAGATTTTCTTAGAAATTTTACAATGTTGATGTTAAATTATTTCGTTATTTACAAATAGGCTTGGCAAATCATCTGAAATACAATTTTACTCACTTCAAAAAAGAATTCGCCAAATGGTATTTCTACTGAAATATATTAAAGAAAGTGTTCTAGACATAGAAAAAAGCAATTACTTAAACCTGTTTCATTCTTTATTTTAAGTACTTATTTAGTTATAAATCTTTTGTGTATGTTTTAACATAGTACAATTTGTCATAAATAAGTACTTACTTAAACATAAGTACTTATTATGGATAGATCAAAACACATAAACTCGAAAATCTTTTTTTTTTAATATTTTTTTTTAAAACGCCACTCGCCCTTGACAAATTCACCCAAACTTTATAAATACATCAATATAGAACACTCTCGACCTACGAACCTTAATAAATATTATCAACTGACCCACTTAAGATAATTTGCCTTCCTGAATTATGCATGTCATAATATGTACAAATTGGATAACTACACAACATAATACATAAGTACTTGGTGTTTGTGTCATTAAAGGCTATCGATAAGTCGTATTGATATAGGCACTTAATTGACAGTTAAGTGCGCAATATCAAATTGTGTCTAATAATGTTGTTTATATGTTTGTTTATAAATCTGTAAGTATATTTTGAAAACAGTGTCTACTGTGTTAATAACACGACGCAGATAGCACATTTTTGTTCTACAATATTTATTTATTTATTTATTTATTTATGTACACGAAAAATGTATAGTATAGATAAGTAAATGAAAGCCATTAAATATTAAAGAAAGCCAATATTTCAATTCAAAAGATATATAACTATAGGATGGCAATATAAATCAATCTAGCATATTTCCTTTACTATTTACTTATTAATACATAACTAGCAGTATCCATATTTAATCTATAGGGGTTCAAAAATACGACGAAACACTTCGAGAACACTTGTCTCGCCCTAAACGCAACCTTTTAGTCTTATGGTCTTCTAAAAGGCCTTTTGGTATATTGGAGACTTGATTACGTGTACGTTACACAAATTAAGAAGCCAGTTTTTTCGACTAGCACAAAGGGAAACTTCAAAATGTTTTATTGCTAGATAAAATTCCATTACAGGACTGACCAATCTGCTAACCAGCTTTACGACACTCGTCCTGACGTCTCAGCTCAAATCGTCACAGCTTTAAAAGTGTCAACTTAACAAAGTTCCCACATTCATCAATGCGTTCGAAGCTCCATCACGTCATTCAATCGATATAGCACGGCGGGCAATAAAAAATCAATCCGACATGTTTGTTACACAGTCAGCGTCGATTGTATCTTTTATACAAATTTATTACCGCACTACTGTTGCCTTTGACATTTTATTGATATTGATATAGGAAATAAATAGTAGTGATCGAATTTAAAATGGTTCCATTGGGCTATATTTTGCTTGTTTTATGAAAGTCAAACTGTTCGAGCTGGTAGGTCGCTTCTTTTAATGGACTTCTTCTTATCTTCTTATCGTGTGTATTAGTGACTAACACTAGTGTCAGAGTTTTAACCGTTTAATAGTTTAAACCGCCTTAAAGGCCTCTGACATGGTTTTAGGTAACGACCAAGGTCAAAGACAGTGACCGGGACCGACGGCTTAACGTGCTTTCCGAAGCACGGATCATCTTACTTATAAGACAATTAGGTGATCAGCCTACAATGTCCTAACCAAACTAGGACAACTACACAAAGTCGTTGCCCCCACCGGAAATCGACCGCGACCTCCGGGTACGAGCCTAACGCTCTAACCACTACACCACGGAGGCAGTTACAATCCAATGGACTGTATATGATTTAATATCCAACCTTGATTTACTAGGGCTTTTCTACGTTAAATAAATACTTGTAAAGAAATGATTTATTGAATTTGAGGAGCTCGATGGACCAGCGGGCTTGCGCTTCGCATTGTTATCTTACACAGCTCAAGCAATCCTTTAACACTTGGATTGGTGACTATAAGTGGCATAAACATCTCGAGCACGGAAAGTATCTTAAACGTTGGCCTTGGCTGTCTTTGTAAAATGATAATTGTCAAGCTATGTCAGATACTTTGAAAATATGACACCAGTGCCACTTCCACATAAACAATCAACTAATACTTGTTAGAAAACCAAAAACAATTATTATGATTGACTTACTCTGTTTGACTCTATCTGACGTAACGAAAGCCACGATTTCACGACCAAACCAAGTTTACAAACAAAACGCTGGCAGAAAGGATTAAAAATCTTTGTATTGTTAAAGACCCACAGAAACTTCATAACGCCCCGAGGGCAGATGTTTTACGATTCTACCGGGCAACATTGTTCTCGAAATAGCGCCTTGGAAAAGGGAAAAGACAGTTTGCGTAAAGTTCGAATATAAAATAAGCATTCCGGATTCGGGCGCATTGTTATTCAAAAATGATTAAATAATAAACGAGCTCTGTAGTACAGGAGGAGAATGGACGCGTCACGCTGGGAAGTTTGACAGCGGCTGTTTAAAAAACCTATTAAATAATAAATAAAAAAATAGTGAACTGGCACGCGACTTCGCGGGCCTCGCTGCTCGCCCCGTTGCATAGCCATGCACGGTTTTTTCTTTAAATCCCCCTTCTTAAGACGTTTTTGTGCAAATCTCGCATCCATTGTGTAACGAAACGAAACCGAAGCTCGATCGAACAAAGATCCGAGCAAAAAAATCCAACTCACACCTGGCGGGAAGACGCCGCCGTCGCCAGACTAAAGACGCACTAACCGCCATCGCAGCTTTCTCGTAAATCACCACTACCCCCCTATAAATAAAGCCTTAATTGATCAACACGGAACTACGCATTTACAGAGATCCGCCGAACAATAATTCGAGGATAAAAGCACAAGACATTGAGTAACGAGAAGCGAAATACTGCAGGGGATCCATTTTTTTATCACAGCCGAATGCAGGTGATGTTACAGTTATAGAAAACGTAAAATTCAATTATGCGACTATTGACAATGCGAATCTGGAGCGTCTCGAATGCAGTTTCCTCACCGGCTGCGAGCATTAGAAAAGGCCTTTATGCGGGGAGCTATATCTTGGAGTGTCATAAAACGGCCACTTTTACAAATTGATCGTAAATTATATGAGTAAGTGAATATGCAACCGATGAGGGGCAGACTCTATTATTATGCTTACTGGTGGCAATAAAACGTAAGTACTGAGATTCAGGGTATTGTAGTGAGCGGGAATTTTACTGGCAATACACGCTCCGATGGGGCATTACGGACATATTATTGCGTTTCTGAGTAGTCTCGAATTTGATGGGAATTAAGATGCGACAGACTCTACTAATAAGTCGTAAAAGGGGTGATTCGCATGCGTCTTAGAAACCAGTGAGGCGTCTGGAATATTTGCGTATAATGTCGTCACTATAAAGTAAAATGGCATGGATGCCTTCTACCGATGCTTATATTTATAGAAGAGGGTAATTTTTTTTCTATTTTCGAATGTGTTAAAGGCATATGACACACTTATGGTTAGGCTACGTCTATCAGCAGGGAACAGCAGATTTCTATGCTGAGAGAGCGACGGAACGCTATAGAACGGTCGGTGCTGAAGCGTTCCGTCGCCTTCTCCCACTCTTGCAAATGACGGTTCTGAGCGCCAGAAAAGGATCAGTAATCAAGCTATGTCAGATGCCTTTAGGCAGCCTGAAAAATCTGACCTGTGTTGGCTACTTACACACACGAAAAACAACAATGGGGCAGATAAAGCATTTTAGATCTTGCGGTTCTATCCGTGGGCTCTATACATATCATCGTCATCATTTCAGCCGCTTAACGTCCACTGCTGGACATAGGCCACTCCCAAAGATCTAAAGCGGCTATACATATAAAGCTACAAAATCACAAAAAAAAATGGATGTTCAATATTTCTGTTTGTAAGTAATATTTAATCAACAACAGGTTTACCAAACGATTTGTACACGTTCCCATGATCCCATCATTAAAAATTTAAATGGGCTTAACCAAACATGACCCCGTTGGCCCGTGGCCTGCCCGATTAAGGCCCCAGAAGTCAAAAACCTTGCTTTATTTTAATATTAACAAGCATACTGAATGGGCTTTCGTATCCTTCCGTCGATTATCCGACATCCTGTGTTGTTCACCCCATTATAGCACTGTTTGTAAATATAAAACATTTTATATGTTAAGGCGAAGGGTATGCAGAAGTGGCGTCCTCATTTATTTTTATAATTTAATCATAAAGTTATTGATGAACTTTTTGCGAAGCGTAAGCATTAGAAAAACCATTCGAAATTTTATGTTATTTGTCTAGCTATAAACGCTGGATAAACTAACATAACAATAAGTGTACTTTTAAAAATAATTTCAAGGATTATTTAATGCCTGATTGTTCGTTAAATTTAAATATGTCACCTTATGTTTTTTATTTTATGAGGCACTACAGGCGATATATCCAGCCATGCATTGCCTAAAGGCCCAGACATGGTTAAACCAGCCCTGGATACATATATTAGGCGCAGTACCTGAAAGCCGACTATGATCATGATGAGGGCGCCACGTCTGCATACTCGTCGCCTTAAAACGTACGTGAGTCATAACTCCCTGGGTTTAATTTAAAACACTTTGTTTTAAAACGTCTACAATGTTGGTTTAACGACGGCTTAACTTTGAAAGGTCGTACACTGAATTATCAACTTGATACGTATCCCTTTTTCATATTTTTTCTAAAAGTGATGAGTGTTGACGAAGCAAAAGTGGTTTGCAAGGATCGTAGTAAGTGGAAATCCATAGTCTCGGCCTACCCCCATGGGAAATAGGCGTAAAAATATGTATGTATGTATAATTTTTCTAAAAATATTTACTTATTAGGCACAAACCTAATTTAGGATAAACTAGGCAAGTGGAGTGATGCATTGTAACGGGATCTTGTGACGATAGCTTCCTAACATCATCATCATCAGGTCTGGTTGTCTCCACTGCAGGAGCACGACCCTCTCTGTACTACCAGAGCAGGCAGAGGACTTGGCCTACTCCACGCTGGCCAGACGGGTTGGAGAGGTCTTATTGATATTTAATAGTTTTGTTTAGCTTGTATTTCCTAAGACGCCTTCTACGACATTCACGGGAGGACTTGGAGTGGCCCTATTCTACTCTGCCGGAAACCACACGGCAGAAGGTGTTCAGTATCATGTTAGGTGAAGTTAAATGAATCTTCCTAACAAATAAAATTTGAATTACCGATTTTGTTTTATGTATTGTTCTGTTCTTGTACCTACTTCATGTGTGTGTGTGTGTATGTGATGCAGTTTTCGTGAATAAACGTATTAAATAAGTAGTAATAAAACTATTTTGTATCGTAGACGACTAGGCTAGGTATATAATAACAAACAAATAAAATTTACTTCTTACCTAGAGGTTTATGATATTAGTGTGAAATGGAGGATTTCGAACGAGCTGTTTGCCCCATGCGCGACATTACAATATTTTTCATTTCCTCTACCGGAAATTTACTATAGTTGTAATTTTAGCTTCAAATCAGCACCAAATTAACAAGTATAAAAATAAGAAGCATTAAAGCCGTGCCATAAACGTACTAAACTAGTTGCAATAAAGATAACACATACAGACAAAACGCTTTTACGATGCACATCCTGTTATATTCTTCCACTTTCGTCTTTAAAACGCTATAAAATAACCCATTACACATTCTCCCGATGTAATAGAAAGGTTTTAAGATCACTGATATAACAATTGCCCTAACAAGTCACGGAACTGTATGTGACTTTTGTTCATAAATATCAAAAAAGTTTGTTGCCGCCGCGACTCTTTTGGGAACCTTAACGATAGCTAAACGCCATTTTTACGACTTAGCCGTTCACAATTCATAAAACGTATGTCTGTTTGATAGTGATTAGACTTCCGAGCCCTTTTCGGATGATGCTAAAGGTGCGTTTTATTACTTTTGCTACTATTTATTTGATTTGTGTGAAGAAAATCTAGTAAGTTAATGTACTTTATTAGTAAACAGTGTTTCCTTTCAAAGGTATGATGAATTATGATTTATGATACTAGCTGTTGCCCGTGGCGTTGCCAATATACCGCAGGAACCTCTCATTTTTCCAAGATAAAATCTTATTATATGTCTCACAGACATGGTCTTTAACAAACTCAAAAGTCCAAACTCAAGGTCTTAAAAAGAGCAATGGAACGCAGCATCCTTGTATTACGTCTCATAGACGAGGTGCGAAACACAGCTACGTTCCCAAACTCAAGTTGCAGATGTAGGAGCAAAGACTGCCAGTCTGAAGTGGAACTGGGTGGGGCACGTCTGTCGAATGGGCCCGAAAAGATGGGCGAAACTAACTACGATCTGGCTGCCGGATGGCCGTGGAAGTAGAGGCAAACCGAGGACTAGATGGCGGGAAGACCTTGATACTTATGCCATAGAATGGAAAGGTATTGGAGAAGACAAAGACGAGTGGAAGAAGGAGGAGGCCTTTGCCCAGCAGTGGGTTACAACACCCACAGGCTAAAAAAAAGTGTTAAATCCTACCCGTCTTATTATAAAACGCAGACTAACTTTATTACTAGGTTTAAACCATTTTCCGACCAAATCAAGTTTACATCTAGTAATACACTAGTCTTATCTGAAAATGACAACTTAAACTGATTTGGTCGAATAATGGTTTAAACCTAGTACCTATCAAAGTAAGTCTTTATTTTTAATAGGAGAAGGCCTTTGCCACACCACACCGACAGTCTAGAAAAAAGAGTTTAATACTACGTGTTAAACCGTGTAAAAGACAACACCACTATGTTTAAGACTTTGTTCCAGTCCCAATATTTTTTTGCCCGAGTCGTCAGCAACTTGACCTATTTATTTACAAATGTACGTAGGTTAGGTAGGTAACTATTAAATTAGCCTATCTTATCTTATTCGCAAATGGAGATAGCTACCCAGTCTTTAAACACCTTAGTCATAGGATGACCAAGCTAACTTAGTCATGATACTCATATATAATCAGCCATTTTGGCATTGCTTTTTACCTATGCACGAAAATTGCGCAACAAAACGCAACATTCTTTAGTATCTATCTGAGTAGGCAAATATAACGTGGAAGAGACATAAGTACCCGTAATAAATCGAACCACGGTCTATTACTAGATAATTATAGTACAATGAAATTAAAATAAGTCAAAAATTAAAAACAAAAACAACATTTGCATACTAACGTGTGCAGCCCGCCCGGGCAATTTGTATGAGAATGTCGATTTTTTGTTTTCTGACTGTTATTTTATTAGTGATCTAGTATTGCCTGTGGTTTGATTTATTACGCGTATGTCCCTTCCACATTGTATATACCTAGCTACCTACTTACTCGACCGTTGTAACTTATTTAGTCTGTTAACTTTTATTTGTTTATTTAAACGAACACTAAAACGCTACTTACTCAAAATTTTAGTGTAATAGAGTAGAAATGAAGCTAGCATAATGGACCTTTGAGCCGGGTACAATCCGTGGGGGCATTTTTGATTGATTTTATAGGTATTATTTTAATATTTGTTTAAATATTAAGCTGTTTTGAGTGTAAAGAAATAAATACGGTTAATACTTTAGTCAGTTGTAGATTTAGTGGTAAAAGGCTATTTCCATTAAGAATTAGCAGAACAAGTAACTAAGTACCTACCCACTTACTTGGAGCCGGCCGCGTTCCGATGCGTTCCTAAGTGGAACCAGAAGTGACTGCTCGAATTCTAATAAGCAAGCTTCTTGGGAACTGGATTCCAGAAGGTCTACGAGGTTCAAGGCCTACGTTCGATTTCGTTTCCAATAAGAATGTATATAGTTAATTAAAAAGAAGGTTTGCAAGGATCGTAGTAAGTGGAAATCCATAGTCTCTGCCTACATGGGAAACAGGCGTGAAAATATGTATGTTTGTATAGTTAATTGACTGAAATCACGCGTGACCAGAGGGCTGGCCTTTATCTGGCTCAAAAGATAAGCATTGCCATACAACGTGGCAATACTGCCAGCCTTCTGGGCACGTTACCACGGGGCAGCGATTTGCCTGGGCTTTTCTATTTATATGTAGTTTAAGTTATTAGTTTAGTTTTCGTAAATTTCCTTGTTTATTTTATCGTTTCAAATAAATAATTTGTTATATTTTATCTTAGGTTTTTTTTTAACAAATCTATAAAAGTAAAATACATAAAAAAAATTACAAAATATAAACATATTATAAAAAAAAACCTGACATAGTCACCCGCTGGCAGCGGAGCATGATGTAATATTATTATTATAGTTAATTAATAATGAAATTATGTAATTAAGGTGGATGTGATCACGGAACAGAAGAACTGAGTTACGGTATTTATTTTACGCCTTTATTGTTTTAAGAACTAAATTAAGTAGTGAAGTTGGGTGTAAGAGCAAGATTACACGTTCAGTTTGGCATCATTTCAGTCTATCAGTCTGGATTGACTTGACTGATGCCAGAATGATGGATGATTTTCACGGTTACACGGTCAATCTAGACTGACAGCAGAATGATAAAAAGTACGTCAGTCGCCGTTTAGTCAACGGAGCCGACGGTCAGTTGTCAATTTATCAGTGCTCAGTTATGGATATTATAAGGAAAAGATAGCCGTAACATCGCAAAATGTCCCATACGCAAAATGTCCCCTAGTCGCAAAATGTCCCTTTCGCAAAATGTTCCCCCTAGCAGCAAAATGTCCCCTGCTAGCAAAATGTCCCCTGGTGGCAAAAATATCCCTTTCGCAAAATTTCATGTTTTTAGACAATGTGGAAAGGACATACCCGTAATAAATATAAACCATTCTCAAATCCGCACTGGATGCAATTATTAATTATTATTAAGATTAACACATAGGCTACTTGTTATCCCGAAAATTTACTGTTTAGGGATCGATATTAACGCAAGCGGAGCCGCAAAAGCTACTTTCATGATAATTGGTTCAGTAGTTACGGCCCGCGTGGAGGCGCAACAAACAAACTCACTTGATATTAATTTTATAAATATTGGAAAAGGGTCATTTTGCTACCAGGGTACATTTTGCGAAAGGGACGTTTTGCGAATGGGACATTTTGCGACGATACCAAGATAGCGTGTGCTATGATAATTATAGCTGTGCTGTTAAAGAAACGCATAAAAGGTCTTGCTCCATTGCGTCGCGGACGGTGACTGACGCGAGAATGATACGAGCGGGTTACACGATCAGTCTCCCATCATTCTTTCATCATTCAAAACGGACTGACAAAATTATTTAAAATATTTAATTTTCATCAGTCCGGACCATCAGTCTGTCAGTTCGTGGGTTACACGATCATTCTCCGGTCATTCTGAGCAGACTGATGGACTGAACTGATGCCATACTGAGCGTGTAACCTTGCTCTCAGACTTTATGATATTTGTAGCAAAAATACCTACATAGCTAAATTAGGTAGGTTGGGTACGATTTCTTCATTGATTGCAGTGTTATTGCATGCAATGTTGTCTAAAACGGGATAAAAAGATGATAAACCTAAATAGTATCATTTAAAAAATGTTAAAGTAAAACTTTGTAAACGTATTTTGATACCAGTAGCGACACCTATGTTCTATTCGTTGAAACTCAGTTTAACGCTATTCGACAATAGATGACGCTACAAGGCGGTTAAAATGTTTAAAAAGCATGCTTTACTTACCAACGCCACCTAGCGGTGAGTAGCGGAACAAGTGTCTCACTTGCTCAGCAATAATCCCAAGAGCGCCATCTAACGATAACGACGATCACTGCATCCAAAGGGCACACTTCACACAATATTTAAAAAAATATCTTGCTGTTCACATATTTTTTCACCTTTTAGAATGGTCGTATTCACTATAAATTCTATAATTAATGTCCACTAGATGATTTGTGGCACAAATAACACTGCACTTGGCATGTTGCATCAACGGTGCATTAATCTGAAACAATACAGATTGCTTAGGTTATTTTTTCAGTCGTTGAAAAATAAAGCAAAATCATATACTTCTGTATAAATAAAAGGTTATTTGCATTACATACAAGGCTGTACATATTTTGGTACTAATTCAGCTCAATATTCACAATCAAAATCAAAATAAATAAAACTTTGGATGCACATTTTAACCTAACTTTATTAGAACAAAAATGCATGTTGCATCATAATTTAATATTTTAAAGGAAACTTGGATTCAGTAGCTAAATATGAATACACTTCAAAGTTATATAAGTAGCTTTTGTATACATGGAGTAAATGATTTGGAAAACCATGTGGTTCCTCCGAGTCAATTTGAAAAACTTAATATTTATTATTTTTATATGAAAACATCAATATTTAACTTAAATACATATTCCAAAAGCTAAATTTCATATGTCATTATTGATATTAATTAACATTCTACATCTTTTTTACCAGTTGTAGAAAATTTGAATAAAAACAATTCTTTGAAATTTCTTGATTTTACATGTGGCTACATTTTTAATTGAAGTAATATGTATATTTCATTTATTTAGGTGTTAGATTAGTACATTTGCTTTGATTTACAAAATTACAATGAACAAAATCACATGCTGTTTTGAAGCATTAAATGGCATTAAATGAATATATTTTTTACCATAATAACAAAACTTAATCAAAATCCATTATACCTATATACATTAACACAAGAAATATTAATAACAGCAATTATTTCTGAGATGTTTTTATATAAAATGAAATAATAATGAACACAAAAGTCACAGTGGCAATAAAACACAAATTAATAATAGAATAAAGAAAGGATGTTATGAAATTTATGCAGAGAGGTGAGGACAAATAGAATATATAATACTCACCACTGACACTTCATCCAAGGGAGCACTTTTCGAAGAATTAGAATACATCGTGATAACCTGTTCCACTAACCAAGTACCTAGTTAATCCACATCGCCCTAACTTATTTACGAGCACGTTTCTCCCCGAAATCGCCGAAAAATACACTCAAAACTCAAAACAACAGTAATCAAGACTTGCTTTGCCACATTAGGCCACTTTTTATACCACTTTACTGAAACATTAATGAGTTAGCCTGAAAAATGCAAGCACGTGCACTGGAAAATGCAACTGTATGCACTACATATTTTTTGTTTGAAAAATACCCTTTAAGAGCCCGCCACGGAAGATCCACTAGTATCACTGAATAAAGCAATTATTTGGGGTTTTAACACGTGAACTTTCTAACCAATTCGAATTACAGCGGCTGAAAAAACTACACAAAGAAAACATATGATCGATCGTAAGAACTTGAAGTGCACATGGATGTGTCTATGGTTTACCTACCTGTCAACATCAACATGTCAGTTTAGTTATAAAAAGTGAGAACAGATGGCGCTAGTTACTAGATAAAAATAAAATTAAGTTTTTTATGAATAAATATTTTTGTGTTTACAGTTATAATCTAGGTATTTAAAATGTTTTGTTTTAGAGATTATCTTTTGACCTTGAACAATATAAATAAACTCTTCAGAAAAACATTTTGAAAACGCCACAAACAATAAATAGGTAACACGTTCTTATTTTGACTATGACAAAATGAATGAATGATATTTGTATTTGAGGGAGTTTCCGACCTTGAAACTGAATGAGATTAAGACCAAAGAGCAAAAAGCATGTACATTACATTACAACTGCTTGAGACTGAGTCAGATTCGGTCGATTCGTCTGTACATGGCTCGAAAACGAAACTTTTTTATCACACATTTTGACAAAAATAATAAAAAATATAATGTGTGGTTAAATCAGGGACGTTGTATAAAAAGCTCTTAATTTTTCTTTAAACAAAAGGTAACTTACCTATTTTATACAAAAGAAGAGTACTTTTGTACTTTGCTCAAAAAATATTAAAGTTTAATTTATTTTATTTTCATATAATTAAGCTGTGGTTAATAATTAATAATTATTTACTTACTGAATATTTTGTTGTCATGAAGAAGTTGTAGACAAGAGTGCCTGTGAAAAATAGGACAAATTATTTTAATGAGTAATATTTTTGGAATTTACGTAACCCATTCCTACTCAAATGTTAGTGTACGTATAATTTACATGTAAAGAAAGAAAATGAATACTAAATGTGTTTACTAGTAATTATAAAAAAAACCCGACTGCTTTTTTAAATATTCAGTGTCAAGTGTCACTCTCAGAATAAACTTATTTATTTTATTTAAACAATGTAAATGTCACCGATAAATAGCAAGAATCGTAAGTTGATCAATTTTCTAGTTAGTTGATTAACTGACGAAAAATAACAAACGTTAGTAGAAATGTATTATTTAACGCAGTGCATTTTAGCTAATTGGTCAACTTACAGTACCTGGCAGTAATTTAATAATTTACGATTGTGCCACAAGTAAAATCATCCACTAACGGGCCAATCGTTGCTCAGTGTACTATTTAACGGTATACTATTACCCGTCACATAATACACTGTTATCTGATTGGTCGAGGGCATTTTATAAGCATTTAGCTATTGTTTATTCATAGAGTTAACAAACACTTAGATATTTTATTTTAATACCGATGATGAGATGTGAAAGATCATGTATATTTTTTTTATATGTTATATTTATTCTTATTTAGCCATACAGTTTTATGACTTAGTATAATAAAAGGAAAAATATTTTAAATAAAAAAAGATACTTGAGCTCAGATATTAATTATCACTTATTAACCTAATAAGTATTATAGTTAGTTTAATCAGTAAGTACAATCAGTCTGAATATCTATTATTTGTACTTATTCGTATTTCACTTATTTAACCAATCAACGTACACCTCGCCTTCGTCGGATGATCTTACGACAAGGCGCCGTAAATTAATTAATTTACTAAAATACATACGTTAAATAATACATTTTAACTGCTGTTTATTATTTTCCGGGAGTTGATCAACTACCTTGAAAATTGATCAACTTACGAGTCTTGTTATTTTCCGGTGACATAAACATAACAGATTTCTCTTTTTCTCTCAAGCTTAAATCTATCAAGCCGTTTAAGCTGCAGAGCGTACCATAGAAATATACATACATACACTCGAAAAACATAACACTCCTTCTATCGCAGTCGGGTAAAAAAGATATTTAGCAATAAATATAGTTTGTTACTAAACAAAGAAATATTAGAATGTAATGACAATAAATAAAAATAAAGACTTACCGGCTCAGTCTCCACCCATAAACTTTCAAATTCTTTTTCAAACTTCCCCACAATATTTGGGTGTGAAGTAACTATAACGCTTTCATGATTCGAGACCATAGCTTGAGTAGACCAATTCAAGGAGCCAGACATGACGAAACCTTTTACTTGTTTTTGTTTCACTATTGGCTTTATATTCATCCTTGTGTTGGTGTACTGCGCATGCACATTTAGTTTTTCTGCATACGCCTTTAGGGTATTCTTTCGTCTTATCGCCTTGGGTCCGTCAATGATGCAGAACTTGTGGTGCATTAAAATTGACTTTTTGTTTGTCTGCACCTGAATGAAGCCTGTAAATGGGTATTTAAAGTTTTTTAAATTCTGTTGAGAGAGAAGCTAGTTCAACCATCATCATCATTGTCATCAGCTTTCAAAAACTAACTGCTAAGCCTATTTAATAATAGTTTAACCATAAGGTTTTTAAAAATGAGAAGTAAAATTATTTTGTTACTTCTGATAAGTAAGTATGTCAATGTTTAGCAGACCCTACCTACCCCTAAAAATATATTTAAAACTCCCTTATACACCTTCGACGACCCTTTTATTTCATTTCTGACCGAAATTATTTATGACTTATTTAAAATTTGTAGATACTTACTATATTCCTTCAGCTTTTTAATTTGTGAAGGAGGAGTGTGCGCCATGTCACTGTCAACCATTATTCTCACTAAAACATGTTTTTGTCCCAACCTTATGATTTGTTCAGCAATCTCACTGCTTGTTATTAAATACATACAAACGTCCAAGGTCTCACGTGCTGATTTGATATACTTTATTAATTTGAAGCAGTTCAGTTCTCGACTTTCACAAATGGTTATATCTTTGTTCGGTGGAACTCGAATAGTGTGACGCACAACATCATCGGAAAATAAAATCACATCGTTTATCTCACGAGTCTTCAAAGCGAGAATTTCGCTACATGTGTCGTCATTCATCTCAGGTTGCTGGTTTTTTTGATAGCCGAAGAAGTACTTGTACAGCTTTTTCACTACCTGAGACGCGACAACAACTGTGGCAGTTGAAGCCAAAATCATTTTCGTACTTTTCCAATCCATGATATCTCCTTCAGGTTTCTTAATAGTTTCACAAATTAAAAAACAGTCGCTTCAAGACTTTAGTCCACCATGTTGTCCACGCATTTGAAAGACAAAGTTTTACGAACTACCCTCCGTAACACCGTTTTAAATTACTACAAACTACCCTCAAGTTTCAAATTAAAAGTTACAATGTTACCACTGGCCAGGTTAAAATTAAAATTTTGATTCATCGGTATACATTCATGTTATCTATCTATACATATAATAAAACAGTAAAAAAAGTGTGTCTGTACATTAAATATATTTCCAAAAAAAATATTGGCGGCGATAGAGACGTAGTAATAGAATTAAAAAAAAAAAATGTCTGTCTGTTTGTCTGTTTGTCTGCAGCTAATCGTCACGCTAATCTCCGGAAATACTAGACGGATTCGAATGAAACTTTTTTGTTATATAGCTATTAAGCCTGGGCAACATATAATATAGGGTATAAATGATTTTGAAAAATGGAACGCCTGATGCAGAACCATAATGGTCCAGCTAAACTATAAAAGATATAAAAATGCCGCCTTAGTAAAAGTTGTTAAGCTTGATGAGCATTTTCCAGAGACATTAAGTCCACGCGAACGAAGTCGCGGGCTTTGGCTAGTATGGAATATGGGTAATTCTTTTACTTTATTTCTGTCGATGAATCAACAAACGTTTCTTTTTTTATTATATTTTATAAAGCAGCTTTTTATCTTGAGCTTAGTGGCTTAGTACATGCTTAGTAACTTAGCTTAGTGACACTGACGACCATAAACAATTTCATTCGCTCCCCCGCCCTTCCCCCCCGCTATTCCTTATCAAGGTCATTCACTTTGGTCATTCACCTTCATGATCGTTCGTTTCGTATTTGTATTGTTTATTTTGAAAAATAATTTACGACGTAAAATAGACTAAATAATTTTGCAAAGATTTGTAAATCGATTATTTGTAATCAGATCCAAAAGTATTAATTTTTCCTGTGCTTGTTTCCTGTGGATAATGTAAAATTTCTAAATTTAGCTATCGACACCCCGCGGCGCAGTTTTTGTTCTGAAAATGCCGAAAATACCGTATAAACCGGAGAAAACTAAGGAAGACGATGAAGATTACGAGATTGTGTCTTTTGAAGACTTCTGCGATAAGTCTCCGAGCTCTAAAACTGATTTATTGACGTTAAATGACAATATAAATTACAGACTTCGATATGAAACTGACAAGGGTACTAACTTTGCTGAAGAAGGGACCAGTAGGGATGCTGAACAGCAGTCGGAGACGTCCCTGAATGGTTCTAAGAATGTTACATTTAAAAGAAAGTTGTCCAATTCATTTGCGCCCTTTGGAAGGTACAATAATGCAAAGGCTGGAAGGCCTCCACTGTTTAGTGGAGTTATTCCCAAACCTAGGAATGAAGGGGAAGGGTCATCAAGGGAGCATAGGTGAGTTTTCAATGCTATTTGTACAACATTCACTTACAAACATACTTCTTGTGAAGTCCATAGATTGTATGTTTAAAAAAGCCCAAAAAAGGTTTTGTTTTGTTCCTCATATGTGTGCTTAAAAGCCTACTTCCTGGCCAGGAAAAGACTTAATTGTATACACACCTCAGTCTGATAAAGAACCTCAGGAGACATATTCATAATCCTATTACCTTTCACATAGGTGATTTCAGTATTTTGAGACTCCTGCTCTGGCTGTATTGTCAATTATACTGTAGTTTGGCCATGAAAACTGGTTAGTCATTGGTCATATTTAAATATCTATCTGATTAGCCCTTCCTCCGTGAATATTTGATTTATCCGACAAAAATTTTCATGCCCTTTTCGTGAGCGTTGGATATTACTGATCAAAAACCACTGCTTGTATTGCACACAAGTATCTACACCCCTATTTGTTGTAGGTATTTATTTTCCATTCACTATGCCTCACGCTGGGAGCACAACAACTGTTACAAAAACTCACAACTGATATAAAGTCTCGGAGTGAAAGGGTAAAAGGACCCTAGGTTTTAAAGCAACACAACACCTAAAGCTGAAACTGGAAATGTGCTAAGATTGAGAAGTGTTTAAACTCTCACTGTGTCAGTCCAAAACGCAGACTTATTTTAGAACTTTGTTTAAACTATTACCCAAATTACTTTGGCAATGACAAAAGAGGTAACATATTGTAGAAGGTCTCCTTGTTTTGGGCAGATAATGGCTCAAACCATATACATTCTAAAATTATCCTGCATTTTATAATGCGACTTTCTAAACATTAAATATAAATTTCACATATCAACTTTAAATATTAATTAAATTGTGAGTTGACAATATAGACTTCCTTGGAGAAAATGCTGCAGTGCAGTTTGTTGCCGCTTCTTTTGCACTAGCGCTTAGGAAGCGGCAGTAAAATTAGCTTTAAGTAACCATTTGACGTCAGCAAGACAAAATAACTTTTATGAGATATTGTAATATTCTATGACAGTAATGATAAATTTGAATAATATGACTGGCAGAAGGGATTTTTTTACTGAAATTATAACTATATTTTATCATACTATATGTACATACATTTAATTTTGTTGATAAGTTAGTAGTTATCACTAACATTCTAAACATAATTTATTATCAATACAAAAAATTCTTATAATGACTGTAATGTCAATAAATACAAAATAATAATAGCATGATAATAAAGTGGCATATTAGACATTTCTCAGCATTAAAACATAGACTAGCTACATTAGTTATAGGTCTTTGTTAAACTATGTCAGATTCATTCTATCCAAATCAGTTTTAAATATTGGTTTTTTAACTGACTTCGTAGAAGTGATCAATTCATCAGAAACTTTTTTTTTTATGTATGTTCACCGATTTTGAAAATTCTATTTTATTCCAAAGGGCACTTATCAGGTGCTCCCATAGAAATTTCATCAAAATTGGTTGTGAAGTTTAGGGGTGAAGTCGGTTTTTAGTTTTATCAAATTATTATTGTTGCTTCTCATGTTTCCAAAAAGAGTTACATCCTTTGTGGTCAAAGACTTAAGACGTGACAAAAATGGCTTGTGCTAAGTCCCATTTATAAACATATGTGTTCAAAGTGCGATAGTTTAAAAACCAATATTTAAAACTTATTTTTAATCAGCCTTGAACTTCAGCACTATCTGTATTATTCATATTATCTTAAAAATGACTAATTAAGGTCACAAAAGTTCCTTTGTTTACAATTTCTCCTTATCTCTACAATTTATTACGAAGTGAACTTTATACATTTGATCGTGATATAAAAGTGTTATTCCGGGTTATATTTACTCATTTCTGTGTGTCTGTTTGTACAGTGTAAGTATAAAACTGATTAGTTAAATTTAATTTGCGAGTAATTAATAGATTGTGAGCAATATGAGACCAAAGTTTAAGTAAGTTGTGGATTAATATTAATAATATTTTTACCTAATTCGCTACTTTCCATTCCAACAACTCAAATCACAAACTTTTTTCTAAACAAACATTTTCTATGAAATTTGTAGGGAATATAGACTAATGACGTCATAGTTTCTTGGTGTCAAATAGCTCTCTTAATATCAGTTTTTCTGCAATATAAATCTAAAATCATGTTGAAAATGGATATGATCGCGACAAGTGACATTTTTTTGTAATGTTTTATTTTCTTAACAGTAGGTTGACCCAGGAAAGTATTTGAGGTGATTTGTAGATTTGTTTTAAGACATGAGCACCTAATCAAATATGGTCCTTCATTATTTAACCCTTTAACCGCGAGCGTCGCATATATGTGACAAACATTGTCGGGCCCATTCCGCGAAGGTCGCATATTTGCGACAAAAAAAAATGCTCGTATGGCACATAACTTACGTATCCATATCCGTTTTTGGTTGTAGATAGGTATGTTAGATTTAACATGTCTCGCGCTGGGGGCACGACAACTGATATAAAGTCTCGCGGTGAAAGGGTTAAAAGTTAAATACATTTGTTTTCGATCTTTTGCAAGCTGTTTGACTTTCTAATGACACAGCTTCTGTCTTTTCCTTTCATCATTGTATGGCAGTCATCAGACTATGTCAATTGCCGTTAGCAGCTTAGAACATCTGACACCAGTGTTGACCACTTACAAAGAAAGATAGACAGAAGAATGCCCTTCTGCCTTCCTTTTAATTTACTATCCTCAATCTATTCTTCTAGTATGCAATCCGCTAGATGACATCCATCAAAATCGAACACTTTGTCTAAACGTCAAAACATACATTTTCTATGGTATTTGTATGAAATATGAAACCGTGATATCATGCTGTTTTGAAGTGAAATAGCGCTATTAATATCAGTTTTTCTGCATTAATAAAAATCTAAAATCACGTTGAAAATAGATCTGACATTGGTCATGAACCAATAATTTATTTTTGATCCAGTCATCTACCCATTAGTTTAAAGGACAATGTGCAATTTGTTCCAGGTATGAGCGGTTCTCAGAGAGCCGCAACATATTCCAACGGGCCTGGGAACATCTTCCGTCCATGGGGTCTGGAGTGCTTGGTGTGGCACTGCTCTGTGCGCTATGCATAGCAGCGTGGTGGGCAGCCACCGGTGCCATGGGAGGCGCCTGGGGAGAAGAACATTACAGGTATATTAGAACAGGCATGACAAATGAGAGATAGAAGTAGTTTCCTAGAACATCCGGGAACCAGGGCGGAAGCGTGCAAGGCGCCAACAGGCGTTCTAGGCTTCCTGTAGGAGCTGGGCTGATTCGAGAACTGAGGCCGGCGTCAGCTCCCCACGCAAAACGGGACCGGCAAATTCGGGCCTATTGCGGAAAATTGTCCTCGAGGGAAGTAAGTGAGGCATCACGAATGGAAAAATATTTTTGGCCCTTAGGTTAGGTTATACATGGGGTCTGGCGTGCTTGGTGTGGCCCTGCTCTGGGCGCTGTGCATAGCAGCTATTCTCTACGAAACAAATAATGACAAAGATTTAAAAAACAGCGCATTTAATTTTTAATTTAATTTCATTTTCGCATGACGTCACGTCAGTGATGTTCCGTTCCGGGAATTTTGGAAACTGGGCATTTTATTTCCATATTCGCTCTCTACATAAATTACTTTGAATATGTCATAAAATTATGATAGAACTTCACTTAAGGTAAGTTCGTTTAATCACTAAATATACCCGTAAACATTTCCGGTAATATTCCTGAAAATGTAAATAGAATATTACCATTTACCAGCGGCACTACGTTAACGTTGCAAGCCCCCACTCCGGAAGTTAGATGCTTCTAATTTTTTTTGAATTTTAACTTTTTTTGTAAACTTAAAAATATGGGTCCACTATTTTTAATCTAAAAGACGGACTATACTTTTCTGACCTTGTCGTCGCCTCTATACTTATATGTATATGTCGCAGTTGGATTGTATAATCCGTTGTTTGACAAAACTTCTAGCTGTTTGGCATTACAGCACTTTTTTGTAAAACGGCTGAAAATCGTTCAGTTGAAATGTCAATGAGTCACGTAATTACGTTGCATTTCATATAAGTCATGTTTAATTAATTAGAGTACTACTTTATTTAAATAATAGGAATAAAAGATTTTAATGTTTTAATTATTACCATAATGCGCCATCTAGTGACAATAAAGAAAATTTTTTTTTTTAACTTCGTAGCCTTTGACTGCTTCTCATCTCACTTGGTGGAAGGCGACGAAACGGTCTGGGATGGATCACGCATACTCAAGTAATACCTATTCACTCTTCTCTTGAAGACATCCAAATTGTATCTTTCGGGGAATAAGTGGGAGGGCAGAGCATTCCAGTCTCTAGCCGTACGTATAAGGAAAGAAGTATTAGGAATTATGTTAGTTCGGCGATGGGTAGGCAAGTCCCGGGCTTCTGAAGGCCTCAGTTGCTGATGTCCACGTTGCAAACTGTTGATGAAACCTGCGATGCGCCAAAATAAGGAATCGACCGTCATATTTATCATGGTTTCTATTTTACAGAAAGTTGTGGGAGAGAGCTCATCCTGATATGATCGACGTGAAGAAACCTCCTACGCCGGTCACCTATGATAAGGTACATTTTTTACAGGAATATCTAAGAAACAAGATAGATTTCTAAATGATTTTTAAAAAGTAATACCTGCTTACGGGAGCTATTTACGGCTGATAATGTATTTTTTTATATTGTGCTAATCAAGACTTTCATTTCATACTACGCAATATCTAAACGAAAAGATTTTTTAAATGGTTTTTTTTTAAGTTACATTCGTTAAATACATTTATTGCATACAAATTGTAGCCTATGTCACCTAGAAAATAACGACTAATCAATTGACATCACATTTGTGAAAATTGATAAGCGGCTCAGATGCTGCGGTGAAACACACATACATGTTACATACATATTCTGCTAAAATCATTACATTACCTCTTTGCCGTAGTCGGGTAATAAATTAAGGAAGCTTTGTGACACTATCAGTTGACTAAGCTTCCTTCGCATGTTTGTCTTTTTCTTAAACACCAATTTCTTTCATTAGATCTTATTTATTCAACCGACCTGCGGAAACAGAGAAACATTTAAACTATTTTCTCCAGATACTACCAGAATACCGTTACCACGACCACAACAACCTCAGCACGAAGAACAAGAACAGCACGGACCTGAAGAAGAAGGAGCCGAACAAGAAGAGCTACTACGACGAGGATTTGGACGTGAAGAACGAACTGTGCGCCAGAGTGGAGGAGGACAGACGGTTCGACTGCTTCCCGCAGGGCGCTGCCAACGAGATGGACTGCGTCAAACGAGGTATGCTGAGGGTTGAACGTTTGTATGAATTATAGAAATGTTAAAAAATTACTGAGCTCATGTTCAAAACAAAAGTTTGAGTTGGGGCAGGCCTTTGTCACTCCCTGGAAGGCAGGTGCGTGTGCGTGTCAGCGCGCCTGTCCTTGGGCCAAGAGGCCAAGGCGGCGGTTGCTCCGGCCCCTCTGATTCAGCAGAGGGTGCCGTAAGGCCGTTGGCGAGCCGGGGCCGCTGAAGTAGCGGCCGGCCGCGCCGGGGCTGTGGAGCATGAAGAAGCACACGGTCCCGGCCGATAGCGGATGAGAGGTAACACCGCGGAGTTTTTAGTGGTAACACCACATAACCTTACCGGTGTCCCGTAACCGGTAAGGTATCCGAAGGGATTTTCTCCGCGTCAAAAAAAAAAGGCCTTTGTCACTCCCGGTTTAGGTATCGACAATATACCTACATTATTACTATGCGCGCGGCGACCATTTTGAAGTGGCAAATTCAGTGACGCGAATCGTATGTCTAGAGTAAAAAGAATGAAATTAGTGTCTAAACGAAGAGGTGTCGAGTTCTGACGCGAGCTAAATTAAACCATATCGGTAACGACATTGAGTAGATATTTCTTTGAATTCCTTTGCTGAGTAAGACTTCTGTACGTAAGTACTCGTCTTATTCTGTGGTTGGGTTGAATGTTTGTATGAAACCCCGCTAGAAACTGCCATATAGCGGCAAAATGTAGGGATCGTCAAAAAATTACCACACGGGCAAGGCCGCAGGCTTCAGCTAGTTATTAATGAACCAGTCAAGACCCCCATGGCATTATACAAGTGTAATTGAAATAATTAGCATTAATTTAACTTATTAACATACTCACATAAATGATATTTTATACGGTAACAACACTGCAATTAATGCAGATATTAAAAAGTATAAAAAGTGAGAAAAACGACCAAAGTAAATAAATAAATATATAGGGACAAATTACACTGATTGAGCTAGCCCCAAAGTAAGTTCGAAACATGTGTTATGGGATACTAACTCAACGATACTATATCTTATAACAAATACATATTATAGATAGGTATACATCCAAGACCCAAAAGTATCAAAACACTTTCGAGTCGTGTGCGCGTACTGATACCTACGAGCTGTAAGGTCAGAGAGCTCGCTGCACACAGCAGCAGATACTGCTGAGCTGAGCGGCGCGAGCGGCTAGCATACAAAAGTAGACTTTAATTTACGTGAATAAGGTTTAAAGTCGAGTAGGTACGTTTGAAGTAGGAACGAATATTAGAGTACTACGACGCGACGAAAGTGATAGTATTATAATTAATTTCTTTTTCGTGATTTTAATGACTTATTTTTTTTATTTATAATCGTAATTATGTTATCTATCAAAGAGTCTAACGCATGTTTAGAGGTTTTCTTTATTATGAAAATGACGACTTCTGATTGAAGTTTTATTAGTCTTAAATTAATTTGTACTTTGTATCATGGGTATAGCAGGTACTTAAAAGGATGCCAACGAATTCAATTCCATCCACTGTATAATGCGGCTTCCATTGTTTTACTATTGTGTCTGGTACTGGCTTTTTTCAAAAGGATTACAAGTAAACATTAGATTCTGATTCTTGATTCTAGGTTGCTGCTGGAAACCAGCCACGACGAAGCAGCAAGATAACATCCCTTACTGCTTCTACCCGCCCAAGTATGGCACCTTCCGGTTCCTCAATATGACGGAGAGCAAACACTACGTCAACGTGTTCTACGAGAAGGACCGCCCGTCCGGATATCCGGGAGACTTTGACGTTGCCGCCATGCAGATTAAGAAAGTGTCCGACAATGTCGTCAGGATTAAAGTGAGTAATTATAGTAAACACTATATAACGTGTTAATATGTTCTACTAGAAGGACTGCCTGTCCGGATATCCGGGGGACTTCGACGTGGCAGCCATGCAGATTAAGAAAGTGTCCGACAATGTCGTCAGGATTAAAGTGAGTAATTATAGTAAACACTATATAACGTGTTAATGTGTTCTACTAGAAGGACTGACCGTCCGGATATCTGGGGGACTAAGACGTGGCCGCCTTGCAGATTAAGAAAGTGTCCGACAATGTTTTGGCTGTTATTTTATTATCATTTACTATAGTGATCTAGTATAGCCCGTGGTTCGATTTGTTACGGGTTTGTCCCTTCCACGTTGTGTGTCAATCTCTTCGTATGCTGATGAGTGAATCTGCAATAGAATGCATTGTTTTACTATTGTGATTGGTATTCCAGCGTAAATGGGTTTATTATATTTATATATATATTGACGACCTCCATGGCGTAATGGTCAACACGCTATACCGCCAACCCGGAGGTCCTGGGTTCGATCCCCAGCCAGGGCAAGTTGGAAAATGGCCTTATTAAATTTTTCCTGGGTCTTGGATGTTTATCTATATATGTATTTGTTATAAAATATAGTATCGTTGAGTTAGTATCCTATAACACAATTTTCGAACTTACCTTAGGGCCAGCTCAATCAGTGTAATTTGTCCCAAAAAAATAAAAAAAAATATTTTCTTTTCTCAAGATATTCAACGCAAAACGGGAAAGGTTCGAGCCGCCGTACCCGGACATAACGGACTTCACAGCCAAGCTGAAGAACCCCCAGTACAGAGTGAAAATACCAGAAGACGGGTCCGCTATAGGGTTCAAGATTATTAGGAACAGCGACAATGTTACCATGTGAGTTTTATTTTGATTATTCTTCAAATGTTGTCTATATGCAATAAGCCTGGTGACTGGAAATTTCTAAGTAGGCCTCCAGATGGATGTAAAATAACCGGCCAAGTGCGAGTCGGACTCGCGCATCAAGGGTTCCATACCGTTATTTATAAACTCCATTTGCCAAGGTGAAAGAGAGCGACGGAACGCTATAGCACGGCTGGTGCTATAGCGTACCGTCTCGCTCTCTCGCTCTAGCTAATGACGGTACTGAGCGACAGAAAAGAATAGTATGGCAGCATCCATAAAGTCGTACGTGATGTCAACTAGGATATATATTTAATTAATAAGCAAATTATATATTTTGTTAATTTAGCGCATCACGTACTAACTGGACGTGTAGATTCAATATAACACTGTACAATGTTTTAGTATAAATACTCTGCAATAATCAAATAAATTATCCATTACCCCGTTGCCACTCGTGGCCTGTAGACTAGTTTCATTAATACCTTCGTGGTCGCTATAAATAGCAGCATGCTAAAGTGCTGTTCTGTATTAACAGGTGTAGCCCAACCCTAAGTAGAATAGAACCAAAAAGTCATTTTCAATGAGCTCCTCGAAAAACAAACAAACGAAAAAGGAGATAATCCTACTAATATTATAAATGTGAAAGTGAGTTTGTATATTTTTTACCACTTCACGCTTCAACCACTGAACCTATACCCTAACCTTAGATGAAATTTGATATGGATATAGTTTGGTACCCAGGGAAGGACATAGGATAGTTTTTATCCTGAAATTCCCACGGGGAGCGAAGTCTACGGGCACAGCTAGTCTTTATATATAAATTACGTGTCACGTTCTTTGTCCGCGATGGACTCCTAAACTAATGAACCGATTTTGATTTGATTTGCACACCGTGTGCGATTTTTATCCAACTTGAAAGATAGGATAGCTTTCATCTCAATTTATACTCGCAATATTATTTTTTTGCACTGGACTGATGCAGATACGCCGGAGTCGTAAAGTCCACGCGAACGAAGTCGCGGGCATCAACTAGTTAAATCATCATCATCATCATTTCAGCCGCATAACGTCCACTGCTGGACATAGGCCTCTCCCAATGATTTCCAAAATGACCGATCTAGAGCGGCTTGCATCCAGCGCCTTCCAGCTACCTTGGTCAGGTCGTCAGACCACCTTGTGGGTGGGTGTCCTACGCTTTGCTTTTTGCCCCATCGGCCATCGGTTCGTCGCGCTGTGTGTCTCGCCCACAGCCACTTCAACGAGCTTATCCGCTGGGCTATATCAGTGACTATTCTTAGATAATCGAAAAACCAAATGTTAAAGATTGAAAATTTTCTAAGGGATCATCTGACAAGTATAACCTTTCAAACAAAAAAACATACCTTAAATCGGTCCAAGCGTCTTTGAATAATCGGTGAATATACATAAAAAAAGATCGCGATGAATCTTCTCCTTTTTGAAAGTCGGTTTAAAAAGTCATTTTCAACGAGCCTCAGCAAATTTTTGAGGAGCTAAACATAATACCGCATTTACACATTTGTGTTCGCCATTTGCCTCGTCATTCGCCTTGCGAGTCGCACGAATGTGTAAATGCGGCATAAGAGAAAAACAGACAAATAACCGGCCAAGTGCGAGTCGGACTCGCGCACAAAGGGTTCCGTACCATTATCTATAAAAATCAAGATTTTTGTAAGGGAGCCCCCTTTAAATATTTTTTTATTTCTTATTAAAATAAAAATACATCTGAGTATTTTGTGAATATTTCAAGTGCCTAACTGTTGCCATTATTGATATTGAGCAAAAAAATCGCGTTTGTTGTATGGGAGCCCCCCTTAAATATTTATTTTATTTTGTTTTTAGTATTTGTTGTTATAGCGGCAACAGAAATACATAATTTGTGAAAATTTCAACTGTCTAGCTATCGCGGTTCTTGAGATACAGCCTGGTGACAGACAGACGGACAGACGGCCAGACGGACAGACGGACAGACAGCGAAGTCTTAGTAATAGGGTCCCGTTTTGACCCATTGGGTACGGAACCCTAAAAAGTAGGTGATTAAATATAATAATTGTTTCAGTTTCGACACAGAAGACGTAGGCGGCCTCATCCTGTCGAACAAGTTCCTCCAGTTGTCGACGCTGCTGCCCACCGACCACATCTTTGGTTTGGGCGAGAGGCGCGCCAGGTTCTTGGTCGATATGAACTGGAAGACCTTCGGGCTGTGGAATAGAGATAGAGCGCCAGTGGAAAATGTAAGTCAATAAGTATTTTTATTAGTATAACGGGACTTATCGCGATTAATATCGAGTATTGCGACCGCGAAACTCTAAAATCATATGAACTAACTAAGACTAAAAACGCCTCAAAAAATTATTTTATTGACTTTGTATAAAATTTTCATTTTCCGAGAACATTTTATTAATTGTGATTTTTAACATTTCCATATACAACCCTTCAGCTGGTTGAAGGGACTCTAAATTTGCACTTTAAAACCAAATATTCCACAAACGGATCCCTAAATTGAATAATTGGCCAAGTGCGTGTCGGGCCACGCGCATTGTAGGGTTCCGTAGTTGCTAATGTCAACTTTGAGTTCATGCCACTAAAACGTCTAAAAACTATTTTTTTATTGAATTTGTATGAAATTTTCCTTTTTCAAATACATTTTATAAGGTAAACTAAACTAAAGCCTATAACTAAACCCTACTTAGCTCTGATAGCTTGCCTTTAAATTTTGTTATATATACTACAGCTGTACTATTTTTTCACGTGTCCATATATAACCGTTTAGTAACAAAACCAAATATTATAGAAATGGATCCCTAAATCGAAAAATGATGTTCACAAATTCAACGATACCCTGAGTAAAGCCTTTTCGAAACACCAAACTACGGGTTAGTTGAGAAAAAATGTGATTGCCACTTTACATGTGTAGGAGATATAAAAAAAATAATTTCGTTTATCACTTTGTTGGCGTGATTAACCTGTCATCTGTGAGCAGACCGGAATCCGGTCGACATGCATTGTTTTACTATTGTGTCTGGTCTTTTGCACAGACAACAGGTTAATATACATACTCATGCCAAATTACAGCTTTCTACTACTTATAATCTAAGTAAAACTGCGGATAGACAGTCAGACTTGACGAAACTATAAGGGTTCCTTGTTTACTACGGAAACCGAAAAATGGTTGTTTTGTAAAATTGAAAGATTTCATTATGTGTGTGATGTTGCAGGCAAACCTCTACGGGACTCACCCGTTCTACATGGGTGTTGAGAACGACGGGAAGACACACGGGGTGCTGTTTCTGAACGCAAACGCTATGGGTAAGTCGTGGCATGAAAAATATTCTTCTTCTTCTTATATTTAAGAGCTGGGCTCTTGTCGGTGGAATGCTTTCCATGTCTCTCTTCCAAAAATATTATAGAGGTATAAATCAAATATTCTAGAATTTTATTTTTATTACATATATTAAACTATTATTATAACATATATTAATATATTAAACTCCCATGCTGGTCTGGGAGAAATAAAAAAACTTAGAATGTACCAGCTGCTTCTCTTCCCACGCAGATCGTAAAAGCCGATCGAGGGTATGGGCAAAAATGCAAATCATGTTAACAGGCGATGCGGCTAGCAACCCATCACTGTATTGATTGCTTTTCCATCTTCTCGCCCACCATGACGCTAAAAGTGGCTTTTGGGTCTTGCGGCCCTGGGCTCTGCATAGAACCGCAAGACCCAAAATGCTCTGTCTGCCCCATTAGGGATAAAGACGTGATAGTATGTATGTATGTTATTTTTATTATTGTTTTATTCTATTAACAGCACCTACTAAATAATTAATTTTTGACCCAGGCACATTATAAATATAAGCATTACTTACAAAACGAAATCTCCCAAAGTCCCGCGCAATACGCGTCTCCGTCCCCCGTTACCCGTCCCCGCACCTCTCTCCGTTCTTATCTTGTCAAACCTGTTGACCTAGGAGATTCCGTTCTGTACGTAATAATCATATTCGTTCCGTGACCCAGGAAACTTATTCGCTTCTTCTTCTTAATATTAAAGAGCTAAGCTCTTGTCTGTGGAGCAACCAATTCCTTCCATCTCTCTCTGTCTAAAGTCAACTCCTTTACATCCTTATATTAATTTGATCCTCTAGTTGTTTTATAAAACTATCTCTAGGTCTTCCTTTGCCTCTTCTTCCTTCTATTTTTCCCTACAATATTACTCTTAAAAATTCTTCATGTCTAATTAGGTGTCCTAACATTTTCCCTCTCCTAGAATTAATAGTATGTCGTAGTTTTTGTTTCTTTCCAACAAGTGCCAGCACCTCATTCGTTTTCTTTTCCGTCCAGCTAATGCCCTCCATTCGCCACCAACACCACATCTCAAACGCTTCTAATCTAGCTCTATCCTTCTTTCTCATTGTCCATGATCCGCAACTATATAGGGCTAGGCTACAAATATATACTTTTATCAGTCGTTTTCTTAGGTTTTTGGATATTTTTGATTTAAATAGTGACTTTTTGTTATTAAATTGTTTTTCGGCTATGGTTATTCTTTGAATAATGTCTTTGGACTTATTTTTATTTAAACTTATTCGCAGACATTAATATATGTAATACTATTATTAATTCTGTGCAGACATAGTGGTGCAGCCGACGCCGGCCATCACGTTCCGCACGGTGGGCGGCATCCTCAGCTTCTACGTGTTCCTGGGCCCCGCGCCCGGTGACGTCATGAGGCAGTTCACCGAAATCGTCGGCAAGCCGTTCCTGCCGCCTTATTGGGCGCTGGGTTTTCATTTGTGCAGGTATAGCTTTCATATAATATTGCTGGGCGAAACGAGGTATTACCCGTGGTCCCACCGGCTAGACCAGTGGTTCCCAAACTTATTTTGTCTACTGCCCACTTTGAGAATAAATATTTTTTTAGCGCCCCCATTTTTTCACCTATTTAAAAACCACTATAACTTCAAATTAAATTAATTAATTATTGTGACCTATATATGTATATTAACGGAGAATTCTAAACGAAAATAGTTTTGCTACACTTGGCTGAGTATTATGCTTCTTCTCTAGGTCTTGAAAATATGCTACATTCTTGTCTTTCTTATCTGGATGCATTTTATTCAAATGATCTTGCAGCCTTGAAGGCTTCATTGCTTCATTCGAAAATGTTTTTAGACATAGAAGACACAAAGGCGACGATGGGTTTGTGGGATTTTCAATAAATCCGAATTTAATATATTCCGCACAGTATTGCCGTCTCTTCTTTTTTACTTCCGACATTGTTTTGCTTTGAGAAATACGTTCAACTTCGCGAGTAGTGTAGAGGAGGCGTAAGTACTGCTCATCTATTGCGCGCGAAACCACAAATGAAAATAAAATAAATATTACATTGTTTATATAGGAATGCTTAAGCAGCACGCACCGACAGGAATAAAACAAACATGCATAAACTCGTTTATCTCATTCGACGCTCAATCGTACTCAACAAGTCCGAACAAGTATTCAATGAACCAGCCAACTGATACAGGAATGCACAATTCGGGTTATTTAACAAAAACTTGTTAAAACATGATAGATATCTACGAGTACTAATAACTATTAAAATGCGAAAGTGTGTCTGTTGCCTTTTTATTTGTTTGTTTGTGTCTACTTTCATTACGAAACGGAGTGACCGATTGACATGATTTTCATTTTTTCTATATTCAATAAAATAGGACAGATATATGAACTACGCGGAGAGAAATATATAGAAATAATAGAACCGAGTTTGAGCAATCTTTTAATTCATATTAGTTGATGTTCAAAAGTTGTTGTTGAGAGTCGAGAGCTCTTGCAGTCGTTGTTTAAGAGGCCTCCTAGCTAAATAAAGCTCCTAGCAAAAAAAAAACATTTTCTTTCTGGGTCTCTTACCCTTGAGACCTGCAGCGCCCACAAGGGGGCGTTATCGCCCACTTTGGGACAGACTGGGCTAGACCCACTGGTGGGTCCACAGGTAATTTTTTTTCCCCGTAGACTGTACTACAGTGGGACTACGGGTAATTGAAACAAAACTGCCTTTCAACCATGGCCCTACTTTACCCGTGATCCCACAGGCTAGACCCGCGACTTCGTTCGCGTGGACTTTTTAACTCTGGATAATGCTGATCAGGCGAAACAACTTTTACTATGGCGTCATTTTTATAATCTAAACTATTTACTATTTTTATATACTTAACTATAGAACATGGCATGTATGAAGAGATTGATGAGTTTAGTTAGATGAAGCAAAAGAGGTTTGTCAGGATCGTAGCAAGTGGAGGTCCATAGTCTCTGCCTACCCCTGCGATGCATGTATGTATGTATGTATACAATGTTATTTTTTTTTTATGAGCCTGTAGTGTCCCATTGTTGACCCTCATTTTATTAAGTACAAATATTTTAAGGGGTGATTCAGTCCATAATTTTGAACAACTTTTTCCAGTAAATTTTTATCGAAATACGAAAAAATCATTTTCATTTCCCATAGTAATGATATCACGTGACTACTTCGATTTCTATGAAAACCTAAAAAAATTTTTCCCTATTTTGATGTACATTTATTGGGAAAAGTTGTTCAAAATGATGGTCTGATTCACCCCTTAAAATATTTGTACTTAATAAAAAAGGACATTGTATACTTAACTATAAGAAAATACAATAGACCATAATAATGGTTCTGCATCAGGTGTAACATTTTCCAAAATCAATTATACCCTAAAAAGTTTTATTTGAATACGTTCAGTATATCCGGAGCTGAGCGTGAACAAACAGACACACAGACAGACATTATTTTTTAAATTTTAATCTATTACTGTCTTCAGCGCACCAAAAATTTTTTTGGAAATTTATTCAATGTTCAGACACATTGTTTTAATTTTTTTATTAGGTATAGATTAGACTGACGACGTGAGGTGACATAACTAAATATTTTAAACATGGATTTACTCACGTAGTGTAGTCGGAAACGTTGAAGCCAGCGAAACCGTCGGGTCGCCGGTCCTCATAACACTCGCCCTGAGGATGATCGTCTAAACCAGTCTTTCCCAAAATGGGCGATAACGCCCCCTTGTGGGCGCTGCAGGTCTCAAGGGGGGCGGTAAGAGACCCAGAAAGAAAATGTTTTTTTTTGCTAGGAGCTTTATTTAGCTAGGAGGCCTCTTAAACAACGACTGCAAGAGCTCTCGACTCTCAACAACAACTTGTGAACATCAACTAATATGAATTAAAAGATTGCAAACACAGCAATGTCACCTCAGCTGGAAGAAGAACTTATAGAATTGACAACAATCGAGGAAATAAAAATCAAGTTCAAAAATGGTTACCAAGAATTTTAGCTACAAAAACCGATCCCGCAATTGTATCCTGGATTGTGGTCAATCGTACAACGATTTTGATAGCATTCCCATCGTCATATTTGTGTGAACGTGGATTTAGTGCTGTGACAACACTGCTTACTAAAAAGAGAAATCGTTTGCTTGTTACCGAACGTGGCGACTTGCGACTGTTCTTGAGTAAATTGGAACCTGATATCAACAAACTTATTAAACAGCATCAGATTCATCCTTCACATTAGTTTTTATATAAGGATTGATTATTTTAGTTATATTTTTAATAAAAGATACTCTGTTTTAATACCATAAAGTTGCGTTTCAATAATCATTCTTATTGGCAGGTGGAGCCCGTAAGAGTTAACTTGAGACCTAAGCGCCGTTGTATGTTACCTACTGCGCTCAGGTTTCAAGTTGCGGGTTATAGTAAAAGTTTCGTTTAGAATTCGCCGTTAATATACATATATAGGTCACAATAATTAATTAATTTAATTTGAAGTTATAGTGGTTTTTAAATAGGTGAAAAAATGGGGGCGCTAAAAAAATATTTATTCTCAAAGTGGGCAGTAGACAAAATAAGTTTGGGAACCACTGGTCTAAACCGATAGAAACTAGTTGACCTTTTCTGACTACACTATGTGAGTTTATAGTTGTATCCTTCATTTTCAGTGTCGACAATTTTTTTTTACACTTACGCTTTTTTTTTGAGATAAAAAGAAATAACTATGAATTATTTTTTCGACGGTCTGTTTATCTTTTGTCTTATTTTGTAGATTCAACTATTTGTCGCTGAACAAAACCCGTGAGGTGTGGGAGAGCAACAGAAATGCAGGAATACCATTTGTAAGTATTTAAAAGTACTGAAAAATATAACTTTGAAATAGGATTAATTAATACTTTACAACAAAAAAAACTAGGGTAGCTTTATCGAAATGCCGGCCTAAGGCCAGCCACGAATGAGGTAAAAAAAGGTATGAATACCACAAACGAGTGACAAAGCAGCTACAAAGTAAATATTTAAAAGTGGGGCTCCCATAAAACAAACGTGATTTTTTATCGATAATGGTACTAGCTACACTTAGCTGGTAATTTTTTTATTTGTTGACTGTTGTTTTAATTTCAATATGCTATAGTGATCTAGTATAAGCCGTGGTTTGATTTCATTACGGGTACATCCCTTCCTATAACGTTGTATATTTTTATTTATTTACTAGCCGAAGCCCGCGACTTCGTTCGCGTGGACTTTATGTCTCTGGAAAATGCTCATCAGGCTGAACAACTTTTACTAAGGCGGCATTTTTATATCTCTTATAGTTTAGCTGAACCATTATGGTTCTGCATCAGGCGTTCCATTTTCCAAAATCATTTATACCCTATATGTTGCCCAGGCTTAATAGCTATATAACAAAAAAAGTTTTATTCGAATCCGTCCAGCATTTCCGGAGATTAGCGTGTACAAACAGACAAACAGACAGACATTTTATTTTAAATTCTTACTCTATTACTACGTCTCCATCGCCCCCAATATTTTTTTTGGAAATATATTTAATATACAGACACACTTTTTTTACTGTTTTATTATATGTATAGATTTATTTCTGTTTATTGCACACAATCTTATGATGGATTGATTACAATGAGTCAAAATTAATGCTAATACATTATCTACCAGTTTGCCGTTGGGACATGTTGAGAAATTGGAATAGGGGTGCAAGCTAACTTGTAATTTTTTTGTATTTGTTTAAATCATCGCATCATATCAGTCGCCCAGAACTGTAAACGTGTTATTTCCAGGACGTGCAATGGAACGACATAGACTACATGCAGGACAGGAACGACTTCACGTACGACAAGACGAACTTCGCCGGCCTGCCCGAGTTCGTGGACGAGCTGCACAGCGCGGGCATGCACTACGTCATGATCGTCGGTACGTACCGGGTGGTAATAGTGCTGCAGAGGCCGGGAAGTGGAGTATTGCTGGACGAGTAGTTTCAATAATTACGAGTTTTACTGACTTATTAATTATGCCCATTACTTAATTAATTAATTACTCCCATGCTGGTCTGGGAGAAATAAAAAAACTTAGAATGTACCAGCTGCTTCTCTTCCCACGCAGATCGTAAAAGCCGATTGAGGGAATGGGCAAAATGCAAATCATGTATTGATTGCTTTTCCATCTTCTCGCCCACCATGACGCTAAAAGTGGCTTTTGGGTCTTGCGGCCCTGGGCTCTGCATAGAACCGCAAGACCCAAAATGCTCTGTCTGCCCCAATAGGGATAAAGACGTGATAGTAAGTATGTATGTATTAATTACGCCGTACCGCAGTAAACGCGCGGCGCCTCATTCAGGTGTTAAGTGAATTCCAATGTGAACTTTATTTGCTAGGTAGCAAAGTTCAAATTTACGACAATACCCTGACAGCCAAATTGCGCGGTGAACGTGCGTTCGCCGCGATTTCATGAATCGAATTCACTGGTAATCGTCCCGTTCTATCTCAGCTTAAACTGTCTCATTACAAAAAGCGGACTAACTTTTGTATTTGGTTTAAATCATTATCCGCTCATAACATGACCGCCCGCAATATGTCACCTTCTCTTTTCTGTCGTCACTGTCAATTTAATTTTTAAACCTAACTCTTACTATACAATCAAAGGTGGTATTAGGTCCTTTGATTGTGTCAAGGGTCAACTCAAGCTCCTGGTCAAGCTCCTGGTGACAAATCTATACGGGTCCACTGGTTTTCATAGCCAATTGAGTGGCGGACGGCGCCTTGAGAGGCCCACCGTAGTCCGCAAATAAATATCACTACAGCCGCACTATGACTGTCCACTTTAAACTTTCACATATTGTCCGTGAGAATGAGCATTTATAACACTAAACAACACCAATTTTATATTATAAAGTCCACTAAAATCAATTTGCAAAACAATTCAAAGCAACTCCAACTGAACCCCTTTGACTTCCCGCCAAAAACTTCCTGTCAATTTGACTTGGCTATAAAATGACAATTTTACGCTCCGTTTTCAAGGATGTATTTGTTTGCAGACCCGGGTATCAGTGCGTCAGAGAAGCCCGGTACATACCCGCCCTTCGAACGTGGACTCGAAATGAACATCTTTACTCTGAACAATACCAATCAGCCGTTTATTGGAAAGGTAATGCTTATTTATTTCCTTAATTTGGTTGGTTTATGTACACTTGAAATTTTATAAATAAAAGCATACAAAAGTAAACATGGTACATATGTGCTACTTATTTCTGAAATTTTTTTTTCTGATAAGTCGAACAAATCTTATACATTGACAAGAGCAAGTTCAGTCAAATAATAAATAAATACATAAAAGTAGTCAATAATAGTGAACCCATAAGTATTCGTTCTAGTTTTAATCTATAACTTTTAGTTTTTTTAAACGGTATTTTAGTCCATGTGGGAAAAATCTAAAATATTTTCTTGAGACGGCTTAGGCTAAAAACATTCGGATAGTGTTAGTTTCAGTTCATATAATGTTAGTTTCAGTTTATACATACATACATACATAATATCACGCCTGTTTCCCTCAGGGGTAAGCAGAGACTATGGACCTCCACTTGCTACGATCCTGACAAACCTCTTTTGCTTCATCTAAACTCATCAATCTCTTCATACATGCCCTTCGGCTGCGGGTACTTTTTACCTCTCCTTTTTTTAGAACGTCTGCAATTTGGTCGTAGAAAGTTCGCCGAGGCCGACCTTTTCCTACTGTTCCCTTCACATTTGTCATATAAATATTTTTCGTCAATCTCTTTTCATCCATCCTTTCTATATGCCCAAACCATCTTAACATCCCTTTCTCTATTTTTGTCACAACATCCTCTTTCAGTTTATTCCAGTTTATAAAATACCAAAATAAATTTTTAAAATTCAATTCAAAGTTTTCAGCCTTTGTAATCTGTTTTTTAACACAAAATAGCAGCCATGTTATTACGTCATACGCCTGTATAAACTAATCTTTCCTGGGTCAAAAATAAATGATTTGGTCAAGAAAATGAAACGTCACAAAAATGTTACTTGGCATGATCATATCCATTTTCAACGTGATTTTGGATTTAATAGTGCAGAAAAACTTATATTAAAGACAAGACACTATGATTTAGTGACGACCTCCGTGGCGTAGTGGTCACCATGCTAGTCCGCCACCCAGAGGTCCCGGGTTCGATCCCCGGTCAGGGCAAGTTGGAAAATGGCCTTTTTCAAATTGTCCTGGTTCTTGGATGTTTATCTATTTAAGTATTTGTGATAAAATATAATATCGTTGAGTTAGTATCCCATAACACAAGTCTCGAAATTACTTTGGGGCTAGCTCAATTAATGTAATTTGTCCCTATATATTTATTTATTTAGTATAATTAAGTACCTATTATTTATTGTTTTGTACGCCTATCACTAGTTTAGTAGAGACTAAATAAATAGAGTATTTATCCCGAAGGTTAGAATGCCGCCAGTAGAGAATGCTATTGGCATTAAGTCCGCCTTTTGTACCATGTTGTTTCGGTAAATAAAGTTTAGATAAAAAAATGTCTCGTCATTGGTCTATATTTCATACAAATCAAATAGAAAACGTCAAAAGTTTAGAAAAGAGTACTGTATGTGATTTGAGTTGGAAAGTAGCGATTTGTAAACGGTGATAATTTATCAGATTTAATTTAAGATGCTCTGCCTGCCCCATTAGGGATAAAGACGTGATAGTATGTATGTATGTATGTTAATTTATCAACTAGCTTGTTTAGAAATATGGTATCGTGTTGCATTACAAATATTTGTTGTAGCAACAAATGAGCAAATCCTATTTTTGTAGGTATGGAACAGAGAGACCACAGTGTTCCCAGATTTCACGCACCCCAACGTGACGTCATACTGGGTGGAGATGTTGCAGAATTACCACGACCAAGTGAAGTACGACGGCGTATGGATTGTGAGTTTTACATTTATTTATTTATCTGCATGACTTCAGAAAAAGGAGGAGGTTCTATATTCGACTGTATATTTTTTATGTATGTTCACTTCGAAAGAGTGCACTTTCGAAGTGGTCCCATAGACATTTTATCTAAATCGGTGAAGTCTGTTTTTTGTTTAGAAAAATATTGTATTGATTTTAAGTACATTTTTTTTATTCCTCCTAAGTGACATCTTCGCCTATGGTAAACCGGTTTTTAATTTTTTAAATTGTAAACCTGTACTTGGTGAGGATGTGATGAAGACTGACAGATGAATGTCAATTTATTTGATACTAGCCGAAGCCCGCGACTTCGTTCGCGTGGACCTTATGTCTCTGGAAAATGCTCATCAGGCTGAACAACTTTTACTAAGGCGACATTTTTATATCTCTTATAGTTTAGCTGGACCATTATGGTTCTGCATAAGGCGTTCCATTTTCCAAAATCATTTATACCCTATATGTTGCCCAGGCTTAATAGCTATATTACAAAAAAAGTTTCATTCGAATCCGTCCAGTATTTCCGGAGATTAGCGTGTACAAACAGACATACAGACAAACAGACAGACATTTTATTTTAAATTCTTACTCTATTACTACGTCTCCATCGCCCCCAATATTTTTTTTGGAAATATATTTAATGTACAAACACACTTTTTTTACTGTTTTATTATATGTATAGATAGATGAGGACGTTTCTTCTACACGGTGTTAACCAAAGGACTTATTATACATTTCTTTTTTAATTTTCAGGACATGAATGAACCATCAAACATGGTAGATGGCGCTCTCATCGGCACGTGCGAACCGGAAGACCTCCCATACAAGCCGCATCTGGGCGGGGACCAACAACTCAAGACAAAAACTATTTGTATGGACGCGCAAAACTACGCGGGGATACACTACGACTGGCACAATTTGTATGGCATCGCGGAGGCTATGGTCACTAATTTGTGAGTACTTATTGTATGACAAACTTATAAACTTTCTCAAATTAATGATAGTTAGATAGATAGAGAAAACGTTTATTTGTGAAAACTGCACAAACACAATCACACACAAAGAAATACACGAATTATTTTTTAGTATATCAAGTACAAGTTTTTAGCGATGTGATGTGTATGCTGCAGTTGCACAAAAAGGTCGTAGGCTCAGCGACAATATTGCTCAAAGAGCAATGCGCTGATTTTCAGCTAAAACCTTAGGTATAGGTGCAAGTGCGATCAGTTGTGAAGATTGTTAAATTAACGTGTTAAAGACTATAAAAACAAGAATAAACTACAAGACATATAGATACACATTAAATAAATATACTAAGTACGACATAATACAATAATTATAAATGTGGGTAGTGCTCTTGTAGTGAAATTTACGAAAATAAAGTTTTCCGCTGATATTATTGCACATCAAAAGCGTGTCCCGAAATAAATTGAACCATTTATAATTTAATGAAACTTCTATAACATTTTAAATCCCAGAGGTCTGGTTTTTAGAAATGTTCTACGTATATTTCGTTCGCGACAGTATCGAACTGCCTAAAGCCATCTGACGAAGCTCAATGACTGTCATTTAGTGGCAACAGCTGGCCTGAGGGCTTCGCTCCCTGTTGGAATTTTAGGATAAAATCTATCATATGTCCTTCCCTGGGTATCAAACTATATGCATAATTAATTTCATCTAAATAGGTTGTGGTCGAAGCGTGAATTGGTGACAAACAAACAAATATACAAATTCACTTTCGCATTTATAATATCAGTAGGATAGGCTATTTTCCAACAAGTCAAATCAGATACTTTTTTCTTAACGTCAAAACAAACAGTTTTTTTGGGATTATGTATGAAATGCGTCATAGTTTTTTGGAGTCAAATAGCGCTCTTTTTATCAGTTATTCCGCAATAATAATTTTTTTCTACTCCTGTACTGTTATCTATCTTTTAAATGGCCCCGAACACTAATATAAGAACATTGATTGCAGAAAAAGTCTATACTCTATTCCTCATAATAGCACATGTGTCGTTATTTCGCTAAAAAGATACGCCTAGCCATAGACCTACAACTTTTTTTCTATAGATTTACCATACTGCCAACATAAGATTTTTTTTTAACATAGTCACTAAAAAGACCTCAATTTAAAAAAAAATGTTTACTATAGACACCGTATAGATCAGTACTCGTATATTCTAAATTTGATTTACCAAACACGTCAAACATTTTTATATTTTTCTTTGTTTGTTTTTCTATTTTATTTAGTAAATATAGTCGTAGAAAAAGTATTGTATGCAACGTTGTATAAGTACGTCAAAAAATGCTCGATGGCGTCTTCTTACGATGCTCACCAAGGCTCGCATCGTAACCTGCGCCACTCGCATTTTTTGACAGTTCTTATACAACTGTTGCATAAAATACTATCACGTTAAAATGGATGTGCTCAAAGACATGATGATTGATTTTTGTTGCAGTGCTCTGAAAGAGATCCGCGGCAAGCGTCCATTTGTGATCTCCCGCTCGTCCTACACCGGCATCGGGGCTTATTCTGGCCACTGGAGCGGCGACGTCGAGAGCACGTGGCATGACATGCAGATGTCTGTGCCCGGTGAGTACAGGACTGTAGTCTATTAGGCATGACGAATGGAAAAATATTTTAGGTCAATCGGTTAGATTATCAAAAAATATTGTACACGTATTTTTTCTTTTCTCTGAGAAACCAAAAATGACAAAGATACAGCGCATATAAATTTCTGGCTGGGTACGATTTTTACTTAGCGGAACTTTGACGCTCCGTATCTTTGTAATTTTTTACTTTTTTGGTAAACTGAAAAGTATGGGTCCATTATTTTTGGATAATCTAAAAGACGGGCTAATTACAATCATACTTTTCGGACCCTGTCGTCACTCTTATCCCAAACTAGGGAGGCGCCTGTATTTTGAAATCCAGTGTTCGAGAATTCGTGTGTCGTAATAATGGTCCATAAATTTGCCGTGTGTTGTTGCAGAGCTCCTGAACTTCGCTTTGTTCGGCGTGCCGCTGATGGGCGCCGACATCTGCGGCTTCCGCGGCGACGCCAGCCCCGCGCTGTGCAAGCGCTGGATGCAGCTCGGAGCCTTCTACCCCTTCTCCAGGAACCACAACTCGGACTCCTCCAAGGTAACCACAACTCGTCTCAAAGTCAAAAATTGCCCTGTTAAACTGAAACTTTATGTCAATGCAGTAAGGTTGAGGTTCGTCTGTTTCGACCGGACCTATGGGTATAGTATTACATACAGAACAGCACGTTGGTGTTACGCGAGTCACTTAGGATTATTGAATCATAATGGTGAGAAAATGCGCATATTACCGTTGTTTATTCACGAAAAACAATAAAGAACAAAAATTTTATAGATTTCCGAACATTTTAAAACAACAAATTTAGTGGTGGCGACCCTGATTGTTTGTAGTAGTGCTAGGTATATATGTTAATCCGTTTCTATAAAGTGCCGTACCTGTGCCATGGGGTCGGTTAGAGAAAGTGTTCCAAAGTTGTAAATGTCTTTTGGTGCAATAAAGTTATTTGTATTGTATTATAAATTTGTTCCACAGCCTCAAGACCCAGTCAGCATGGGCCGGTCGGTGGTGGAGGCGAGTCGCTCGGCCCTCCGGCTGCGGTACCGCATCCTGCCGTACTACTACACGCTGTTCAACGCGGCGCACCGGGCCGGCGACACCGTGGTCAGGCCGCTGTTCTTTGAGTGAGTCATCATCATCATGTATCAACTGCCTCCATGGTGTAGTGGTTAGAGCGTTTGGCTCATACCCGGAGGTCGCGGGTTCGATTCCCAGCGGGGGCAACGACTTTGTGTTGTTGTCCTAGTTTGGTTAGGACATTGCAGGCTGATCACCTGATTGTCTGATAAGTAAGATGATCCGTGCTTCGGAGGGCACGTTAAGCCGTCGGTCTCGGTCACTGTCTTTGACATTGGTCGTTACCTAAAACCATGTCAGAGGCCTTTAAGGCGGTTTAAAAACTCTGACACTAGTGTTAGTCACTAACACACACGATAAGAAGAAGATCATCATCATCATCATCATCATTTCGCCGCATAACGTCCACTGCTGGACATAGGCCTCACCCAAAGATTTCCAAAATGACCGATCAAGAGCAGCTTGCATACAGCGCGATCCAGTCTTGGTCAGGTCGTCAGGCCACCTTGCGGGTGGGTGTCGTACGCTTCGCTTGCTTGTATGTGGTCGCCATTCGATAACCTTTTTGCCCCATCGGCCATAAATAATAAAGTTATACTAGTGTCAAATACCATACTGCGTTCATAAAATTAAGATTGTAAAAAAAAAACTGAAAATGCGGCTAATTTTATTTAACATCACATCTACGCAGTGAAGATGTGTCAAGACAAATTGAAAAATCCATTTTCAACATGATTTAAGATTTATTATTGCAGAAAAACTGATATTAAGTATTTTGAGATCCGCCAATACAAGACACAATAGTAAGACAATGGAAGCCGCATCTTATAATGCCATGCAGGTCTTCATCGGTTAAGAGCGCTATCCGACTCCAAAAAAGAATGACATTATCTTTATCTAATAAAAATGTTTGTTTTGATGTTTAGAAAAAAAAATCTGATTTGACTTGTCATCTAGCGTATTCAATAACAATTTATTTGGTCATTTACAAGTTTTTACAATATTTTTTATTTATTATGTAGATATCCCGATAACGTAGCAGTCCACGCGATAGACGACCAGTTCCTCATCGGGCCGTACATCATGGTGACCCCCATACTGCACGAAGGGGTCAACACCGCGAAAGCCTACTACCCGGGCCCGCACACCTGGTACAACATCAGAGACGGGAGCAAACTGGCCTGCAACGACACTAAGGAAGTGGGGGAAGACGCTACAGTGGCTATCAGAGTGAGTTCTTATAGAGATTTTTTTTCCATATGTTAACATACACACTAATCGTGAAAGCATGGAGGGGAGGCCTTTGCCCAACAATGGGACTATATAGGCTATAAAAAAAAATAACTTATTTATTTTGTAAATAAACACGCTAATAATTTTACGATCTAGCCTAATGTGTAATTTTACATTCACTTAGTTATATCCCATGCTGGTCTGGGAGAAATAAAAAAACTTAGAATGTACCAGCTGCTTCTCTTCCCACGCAGATCGTAAAAGCCGATCGAGGGAATGGGCAAAAATGCAAATCATGTTAACAGGCGATGCGGCTAGCAACCCATCACTGTATTGATTGCTTTTCCATCTTCTCGCCCACCATGACGCTAAAAGTGGCTTTTGGGTCTTGCGGCCCTGGGCTCTGCATAGAACCGCAAGACCCAAAATGCTCTGTCTGCCCCATTAGGGATAAAGACGTGATAGTATGTATGTATGTATGTTAGTTTTATAAAGTAAGAGAGTATGGTATGAATTAATTAATAAAAAAATGGCACTAATGCAGAAAAAAAGTTTTACAATTGAACAAAAATATTTAAACAGGTACAATGGGAGGTCTAAACCTTCCTTAGTTTTTTTTTTAAATTGTGAGTAAACTGTTTATCTCTTAGATTTTATTTAGGGGTCTAATAAAAGTTCAATAAGTTTACAAGTGGTTTTGCCAATATTTCACGAAATAAGTGAGTAAAAATTTGGTCATCTTCATATGGCCATAGCTTGGCTCCTATGGGGTCAATAGAGCTGCGATTGAGCCTAAATTGTAAGTAATTTATACATTTTATCAGTATAGAAAACATTGTTCGCAAAAAATACATAGTTTTGACCTTGCATAGCAAATAGGGAAAAAGTACGACATTTTTTAGTTTTTTCGATTTTTTGTTTCCACAAATTTTTAGAAGTTGCAAATTTAAATTTACACTACTGTAACAGACCCTTACAACATGCCAAAAATTCAGAACTACATGGCGCTTAGCAAATTGTTTTGATAATCTTGATGCAGTATGATAATATGATTGATTATACAATGAATTTATTTTAATTAATTGTACATATTTTGTAAATATGTAAAAATAATCATCACTCATACATATTATTTTTGAGGACCAGAGGAAGGTACAGCCTTTGGTTATAAAACAAATAAAACAATTAACACACAAATAATATTATATAATTGATAACAAAAGCACGGTCGGAAGTGGTCAAACAAACTATAACACGGTTCTTTATTATTTGACCTTTAAGATAAGGTACGATTCTAATATTCTATTGTATAAAGTAGGTAGTAGGTAGGTAGGTTTTAGGGTTCCGTCAATAACAAGGAACCCTTATAGTTTCGGCATGTCTGTCTGTCTGTCCGCATTTTGACCCAGAAACTATAACTACTAGAAAGCTGAAATTTGGTATAATTATGTAAGATAATTATGCCGAGAAAGTGGTAAAACAAAATCTTGGAATTTTTTTTAGGGTAGCTCCCATTTGAATGCAGTCGTAATATTTTTTTTTTTTTTTCTTATCTATCGTGTAAGGTATTTTTGAATAAGTCTTTCAAAAAAATTGTGAACTTGGAAACACAATTTTTTGATTTAGGGATCCGTTTCAGAAATGTTTGAATAAAGTGAGTCAAGTGTTCTCCTTCCCCCCATTCAGTTTGATAACTGCTCTGCTCGTCGCAGTGGTTGATGGATCAAGAACGCGCAATTTTAATAAAAAAATATTTAAAAATATTTTTTTTCGTTAGTGTATTGCCTGTTGCTCATGAAAGCATATTTTAAATTTATTAGGGATTTATAATTAAAGGAAATATAGGAAAATAAGAGATCACGCCTAGCGCCGATTACCGCACTCTCATTGTATTTTAAATTACGCGCGTCGAGTGATCGCCCGCACTGGCGAAGCAGAACGAAGGCACGCGCGAAGCGTGTTTTGCCGCACAGCTGTAGGGTTTTAAATTTGTCGCTACGCCGGTACAGGCACACGCGCCCTGCGTGTGGAGCTCCGTCACTGGGGGGTGGGATTATTTTCGGCCCGTCACAGTCAAAGTGTTAACCTCTTTTTTGTATGCCTTCAACGGCCTGGTAGATAAATATGATTATATTTGAATAATAAAAATAAATAAATAAATTTCCATTTGTTATTGCCATCCACCACAACAAAAAAGTTAACTTAATAACTATAGTAACTGAAAATTTGTGTAAAATGTAACAGTAAAAAACATGAACATTATTGTGAAGGTGTACAGGGTTGTTAGCAATAAAGACAAACGCTTAACGTCATTGCTAGTCTAACCGAAATTCCCACGGGGAGCGAAGCCCGCGGGTACAGCTAGTAAATTCTAAATACTAAAACAACGCAATGATTACAGGGTGGAGCTATAATAGTGTGCCAAGAGCCGCCGCGCCACGGCCCCGTGAGCACCGCCAACAGCCGCAGCCAGCCCATGCAGCTGCTGGCTGTACCCGGCCCCGACGGCACTGCCGCCGGCGAGCTGTACTGGGACAACGGAGACGGCATCCGTAAGTACTACTAATATTTTAGCTTAGATATGTAAAGAAACTTCAAAGATACACGCTGCCTTCTTTATTCATGGTGAATTTTTTAGAACACCATAGACATATCTTTAAAGTTTTCTTAATAAAACAATATAATTTTAGCTTGATACGACGGTTTAAAAAATACGACCAAATGCCATTTTACGCAAACAGTGAGTTTCGGTGAGTCCCTCGAAAAAGCACTCCAAAACTGACTAAAACCTTTATTCGCAGGAACTTACGAAGAAGATACCTACACTAGCGCCAATTTCAAACTTAACGGCACGGAACTAACCGGCGTCAGCACGTGGTGGGGATACGGAGTACCCCCCCTCAGTAACATCACCATCTTCGCCCAGCCCACCGTCTACAACGTCTCTCTGAACGGGGAACTGTGCAAGAAAGGCAAGAAATCGCCATGTGAGTTCGTTTATTACCCGAAAACTCAAGTTTTAGAAGTGTTTAACTTGAATTTGCTCGTCAATAAACTGTTCCATTTGGACTGGACGTATAAGCAGGGGGAGTTTAAGGTAGATAGGTGGTCGGATTATCCCATACCGAAGCACGGAGGGAAAGAATTTGGACGGGTGTAAATTGAGGCATTTGAAGTGAAATGGAGTGAACGTTTTCCAAAGTCGATAATATCAGAAGCATTACTGATATGTCAGCAAATAAGAAATTGTCGTAACGAATTTTAGACCGAAATATCTAGAAAATTCTACGGTCAGATCCAAAGAAAAAGTGTAAATTTCAACAAAAAGCAAATGTTTCCATGAATATTGGACACAAAGGTTGCTATGTGTTACGATTGCCTTACTTTCACTTGAGGATGTCCGGAGTAAGATAAAAAGAATAATTTAAAGGTGGTGAATGTTCAGTAAAACCATCTTAGCATATCCCTCTGCTATGTCCCCTGAAGTAAAGGGTCCCACTGGTGCATTATAAGGAAAATATGGAAAAGCAGCATGGCACGGGCGATAACGTTTATCTAGCGCCATCATAAACTCTGCGGAATGACAATAGTCCGTAAAATTTTATCTGAGTTTATCAACGGTGTCATGCTACAGGCGCAATCTAACCTATTTCGGTGGTTTTATCCATTTCTTTTAAAATTTAACGATGTCCATTTTTAAGAATAATATGCTCAAATAAACCCTAATTAAGACTATGAAAGCCTGTGAGTTTACGTTTATTATAAAGGATGTTTGTTATTTTTAAATAACAAATGTTTAGTTTTAAGTCTATTAGCTTCACAAGCAAGCGAAGCTGCGCATTTTGAGTACATGAGCACAGAATTAATAGGAGTATTAGGAGGATATGCGGCTAGCAACCCATCACTGTATTGATTGCTTTTCCATCTCCTCGCCCACCATGACGCTAAAAGTGGCTTTTGGGTCTTGCGGCCCTGGGCTCTGCATAGAACCGCAAGACCCAAAATGCTCTGTCTGCCCCATTAGGGATAAAGACGTGATAGTATGTATGTATGTATGTAATACTCGTATTAATTCTGTGACATGATCGAGAGAAAATAAAGAAATAGACAAAATTATAGGTGTACCTTTAATATGTTTAATATATAATAGTAATAAATAATAGTTACCCGTAGTATTCCAAAGAAAATTGCAATTGTATTTTTGGAAATTTTCAAGGATCGGTAGTCATGTCAATACATGTGGCCAGTAGTTTAAGAAAAATACATAAATTATGAATCAATGTCTGATGTCTAGCTTTAAGAATAAAATTAAAGATCGCGATTTTATTTAGAAAATAATATTCACTAGAACATTTAGTGTGAAGAAATTATGTATAGATGTTTCTTAATAAACGACCCTGTGGCGTATTGGTATTCATGCTCTAGTCTGCCTCTCGGAGGTTCTGGGTTCGATCCCCAGACTGGGCAAGTTGAAAATGCCCTTTTTCAATTTGCCCTGGGTCTTGGGTGTTCTTTAATAATAAAATTTACTATATTTGTTTTACACAGGGAATAGAAATTACTAGTCCTGACATACGTTCCTTAAAAAAATGCGTTAGTAATTAAATTAGTCATTTTAAATAATTTGTTGTTGAAATTCACATAGTTAAAGAAACGTATTTACCAAATGAACTATTATTGGTGTTAATATCTAGGTCAAACCTTTTTATATATCACAATAACATAATTTACATTTTATATACATCTATAATAAAATCCTAAGAATAGTGTGAAATCTAAATAAGAACATCTGATAATATTTGAAAAGCAAAGACTAACTCCCTTGTTCAAAAAAATACAAACGTTAGCTATTCTATTCTAAACCTTTCAACAAATTTTAACTAAAACAAGGCAACCGTTTGTATCTTTTTATGAAAAGGGGCTAAGGAAATCAGAAAATTCACTGCTTGTTATGAAATACTTCTTCCACTCTCTTCTCACTTCTTCACCATCTTCTCGCACACCGTTGCTCGCGGCGTTGCCCGCGTTATCAAAGGTTATTTGACAATCTCACAGAAACATTAAATTTTCCCGAGATAATAAATTGACAATCTTACAGAAATATAAAAATATTCTGATAAAAATTTGACAACCTCACGGGAACATCACATTTCTCCATCATAAAAGGTATCCAGATTTGCAGGCCAAATTAAACTCAATCCGTTTAAGTCGTTTAGCGTGAAATCGGAACAAACATCCATATTAGAATGATTGCCACCAAAAAAAATCCAGTATTATCTCAAGTATTTGAAGTATAACTGGATACCTGATGATAGAATTAATATAGGTATAAGTATTACATACGGAACGGGATTGGAGGGTGTTGGCTTCAGGCGCCTACAGCCGCCTCTCCAAGGCGAGAACGGATGAGAGGTACAGGAACGGAACGGGGCACGGGGACTCATATTGTGCGGGACCGAGATTCCGTTCTGTATGTAATGCTTATATTCATTCTGTGTCCACGTACAAAAAAATATTCCATCAAGAAAAGTGTTTAGAAAAAGATGTTGATTAATTTTCATGGAATGCTCCATCAAAATAAATAACACACACTCATATTTTAAGAATCACGTCTATGTAACACATTCTTGCAATATCAATTTATTGGATTGTCTTCCCTCAACAGAGCTTCTGCACACTGCCTCACACGGATAATAAAAGTATAGTATAACATAAGAAAATTAATTCTAATTGCTGGTAAACTTTTGTATGTTTATTAGCATGAATTAATCGGGTTACTCACGTAGTAGCAGTGTGTTTCGAGACGACATCGTGTACGCGCGTCCTCTGTCACATTCGCCCTGATGAGTCAAATCATGTCGGTTAGTAGCTGACTCTCTACATGAGTAACCCGTTTTATTCATGTCTGTTTCTCTTGTTAGTTTTATTAAAAAATCTTTTGTATGTTCTTCATTTCTTTGCGAGTTAGATTATTATATCAGCTACTTCCAAAGTATTGCCTCCACGACTCCTTTACAAGTTAATAATGAGGTGTGTTATTAAGTACTTGAGAAAAATATTGATACAAGGTTATGAATCAATTTTCAGTTGCAAGTTAAAAAAACTATAAAAGTCGCCATTAGTTGTGTAACTTGAGACAGGATATAAACCGTCTTATTACTGACATTACTAGGTCTAAACCATTATCCACATACAACAAGGTGACATTTATTATCAGTTTCTCATCCATCAGTGTCAACTTCATTTGGGCGGATAATTTTTTAATCGAAGTAGGTACAAAACCATAGATAAAGAGTATTAAAGAGACTCAAAAGTATAACCTGTTCTGAAAGGTAGTGGCGTATTTTTTGTATGAAATACGCCAGGACTTGTAAGACTACAAGATAAAAGTTACCTAAACTTAAGTCAATGTCATTAAAATTTTGTCGTACTAATTAAGTCTCATATTTGCAACATTAAATTTCCATAAGAGGAAAAGAGGCACAAGATGCGATTATGTCAGACCATGTTTTAAATTAAGTAATTTTATTAATGTATGATATCCTAAGTTAACTTCTTTGTCTTCTACCTGACAGTACCAGTGTCAATATAAACCCATTTTTAAATGTTTGTACTATTAAACATATCTTGTCCTATTTTTATTTGTGGTTTATCTGCCATATGCACTTTAGGGTCGGTTCAGACAGAGAAAAAATGCCCGAGCAATTCAGTAACTCAATTGAAAATAAGACCGTATGACCATAGCTTGTGCAACAGCCTCTAGACCGTGAAGATTATAGTTTAATTTATGTTTGAGTGTCATAAAAAAATCTTCCCAACTGCGCTCCTCTGTCTGAACTGACCCTTATTACACAGACGCACATGAAATTTAAAATTTATAATATTGTGATAATATTTTTAGGTGTACCATTTAGATGTTTTCTTTGTTATGCCAAAGTAGATGTTATTTTTGTATAGATGTAAGTATTCACTTTAATAAATAATGCACTAATTATATCACTATTTTTTTATTTACATCTCTTTAGTACAAGTCTTAAATATTTGGTGAAACTAGTAATATTAATAACAAGGCTATCAGCTTCGTCTTAATTAAATCAAAACAACATTAAACATAACTTCATAACTCAAAACAGTAAATTTCAATGATCTTTTGACTTTTCAACATCTGTCTTTAGATATGTTTGATATTGCTCCTCTGTCATGAGATTGTCTAACTCCTTGGGCTCTGACAGCCTCAGTTTGAAAAGCCAGCCTTCCTCGTAACACGAGGTATTTATCAGAGCTGGTTTCTTCTCAACCTCCATGTTTCGCTCCGTTACAGTACCACTGACTGGAGAGTAAATTTCACTAGCAGCTTTAACACTTTCTAAGGCACCACATTCTTCATCAGCAATCAACACTTGATTAACATCAGGTAATTGTGCAAAAACAACGTCTCCAAGGGAATCTTGAGCATATTTACTAATTCCAACAGTGCCTATATCGACATCCACAGTGATCCATTCATGTCTTTCAGTGTATTTTCGGTGTGCACTGCAGTAATTGTGGTATAATATGCAATAGCTTGGTCTGATCTGGGATTGTATTATTCGACATTTAGACACAAGCTGTCTTGTTGCTTGAAACAATAGCTGGGTTGTCATTTCTCTCTGCAACAATTAGAAAACACTTATTGACAACAAACTTAAAATTAAAGTTAATCTAAATTATTAAAAACTTAAAAGATATAGACCATGTAGTATAATTCAAAGAGCGCTAGCTGTGTTCTCTAAATAGCTATGCGAATCATTGAGCAAAGTAGAAGCGAGCTCTCAGTGGTGGTGAACAGGCAAACTACTTACTTTCAGTAGATTTCAGACTATCAACTGACTTTATAGTAAAGAAAGAAATAAAACGAACAGGCTTTAGAGTCAGAACAGTGTACTTTCCACCATTTACTCAGTGATTGTGATAATTAAAGAATAAACAAGTCATTAAACTTAGATAACACTTTGAACTGTGACAGAAAAAGAAAGCACATGTAACATTGTGGTAATCATGCAAAACCGTCCACGTCTATGTCCCAAACGGGCTAAACATCGCCTCGGGTCTAAAATTGAACTTTTATTCTTGCCTGCCTGAAGTGAATGTAATGAGGGTAATCATACATTAGAATCGAATATTTCTGATTTAATTGATCTATTAATAGAGATTGTTGGTTAATGTGTAATCAATTTATATATATGGAAAATTATATTCAAAAGTATGTACTAAACTAATTTTGAATATAGGTACTTACAACTTGTCGGCACTAAGTATCCAAAATTATATAGACACTCTGCAAGATACGACCTTGTTTTTAGTGGCGTTAATCACCAAATAATTAGGTATATCTTTTTTATGTTATTTGTATAACTTTGTGTAGATTCCGACCGACAAGATAGATATTTTTTAGATAGTTTGAGGTTATTTTTGAATTGACATTTGACATTGACAATTTGACAATCAGTGACAGCAAAATGACAATCGGAACGAGATTGCCAGCAAGAAATAATACTATACTACTAATACAATATGATTGCCAGCATTCACTAGCGGTTTTGTAAACCAGTGGTTATGGTTACTATTACTAACCACATCCACAACAAAAGAGGGGTATTTTGAGTTACCTACTATACATTTACTTATAATACAAGCTGGTGCTTCCGCATGTGATTAGGTGTATGTAACAAAGATAATATACGTGGAAGGGACATACCCGTAATAAATCGAACAACGGGCTATACTAGATCACTGTAGTAAAGTATAATGGAATTAAAATAACAAAAATAATTTTTGCCATTTCCACAGTAAACTGCAGCCGCTTGTGTTGGACTGCCAAAATTATTTTTGGTTTATTGACATTTTTTTAATTTTATTCTGCTTTATAGTAGCCCGTGGTTTCATTTATTTCGGGCATGTCCCTTCCACGTTGTATTAACTACAACTTTAGGTGCAAGTCAAGAAGACCCCAGGACAGCGCTTACCTTAGGTCAAAAATTTAGATTTTTATTATGCCATCATTCCTTAAAATAAAATGAAACAAAGATAATTATACAAAAATAATTTATTTTCTGGTGTCTCGTTCTACATTGAAAACATTTGAATATTTAAAAATACTCTCAAATTAAGTGGTCATCGCTTCACCGAATTAACGCCACCGTTATAAAAATATAATTAAATATAATAGAATATTTACATTAAATACAAATAACTAGGTGAAAAAGAGTAAGTGATCACTCGCGATTTACAAAATGCGTAAACAACCGTGTACTGTGTACACTATAAATATTTTCACAAAATCCATCGACGCCACTTCGACTATTAAAAAAAAAAACAAAATTTGCCTAATGGTTCATTTTTCTAGTTTTGTTTTAGTTCTGGCACACATTCGGGAGATTTGTGAAACGCATGCTATAGGGCACATCCCCACGGATAAGTCTAAATTTTATAGACATAATTTTTTACTGCTTAAAAAGACCTCTAGCTCGGTGCGACAGATAATACGATAACATAACGACAGAAGAGAGAAAGAGATAGCGATCAACTTAAGGCCATACCCAAATTTTCCGGGGTCCAGTGGCGCCGCCATTTAAAATAAATCATTTAAAAGGAAACGGAGATATCATTTAAAATTGTGTCTTGGTCAAGTTCTAGATACTCATTCAAAGTATTTTTAAACTACTTTTTGTAGTTTAAAGTGAGAACGTGAAGCTTTTCGACGCACATTTGCGAAAAACGGCCACTTTTGGCTAATGTGCGTAGAAAAGCTTCACGTTCTCACTTTAAACTATAAACAGTAGTTCATAAAATAGTTTTAAGGGTTATCTAGGGCTTGATCAAGACACAATTTAAAATGATATCTCCGTTTCCTTTCAAATGATTTATTTCAAAACGCGGCGCCACTGGACCCCGGAAAATTTGGGTATGGCCTTAACGATCGGACAAGTTGTCATACGAAACATAAATAAGCCATATGGATTTGAAAATTGGATTTTTTAAATGTGAACCGTTTTCATTTGTAAGTTATCGTACCTTACAAACATGGTATCGTACTGTTTTACCGATAGTTGGTGTAGTAAGTACAAATACAACCCTTGTGTCACACAAAATATTTATTTTTTGGTCTCATTTTACAAAACGCTGTATCCATCTTGTAACTTTTTACCTCTCTGTATTCATAACAATTAAAAACGGTTTGCTAAACCTACTGTCGCGAACGAGATAAATGTAGAATATTCGCGAGCAGGAACTCTGCTAGCGAGAGACTCGGAATGTTATATATAGAAAGACGTCAGGATAATGCAAGCGAAACTAGGCCTTATATCCTTATATTTACATAACTTTGGCGTTTTTCTCCAAATCTCAAACCCAGTTTCGTAACACTACTTTAGTTAAAACATCTTTTGTCCCTTTCTAGCTTTTCAATGTTCGACACAGTGAGAAAGAGAGAAAACATATTTTAACTAAAGCAGGTTTAGCAAACATTTGTTAATTTGTATGAATACCGAGGTAAATCTATGTATGCTACATTTAAATGGCTGATGACGTCGCTTACGCTTTGCGCATTGAGCGAGGAACTACTTGTTACCACAAAAATGGCACCATTTCTTATTTACTAACTTCTTGTTTTACTTTTACTTTGTGTTTATTTAGAATTTAAAAAATATAATTTAAATCCTAACACTGAAGTTGTGAACTGGCAACACTAATAAATAAAAATAAATCTTTCTAAATATTTACTTCTTTGTGACCGACTAGCGGAATCTGTTCACATTTATGGAGTCGAGAGTAGCGTCGATACAACCACTCGACTTTGAGAACACGGCGTGTGTCACTGTCAATAATTATATTATGTGGGAGTTTTGTGATTTGTGTGTGCATAAAGTATATTAATATAGTCCATAACTTGTTTTCATTCATCCATTATATAGTTTAATACATCCCACAGTCCACCGCTTATTAACATTTAGTTATTCACATTCTATTGAGGTTGGATTTCATTTGTTAGAAACGAACAGCACTTATGCTGCTATCCTTTTCGTCACGCAGAACCGTCATTTGCTAGAGCGAGAGAGAGAGAGAGAGCGCCAGAATGGAGCTAACTTTAGAGCTAGCTCAATCCGTGGGATTTGTCCAAAAAAAACGTAGACGTAAAAATTTTTTTTTTCGTTCTTAAATCCGTATTCACCCCTAAACTACACAATCGATATTGATAACATTTCTATGGGACCACCTCGGAAGTGCAATCTTTCCACGGAACTGAGAAAAATACCTTTTTCTTCGGTTCGTGATTCTTTCGAATAAAAAAAAAGAATTTTGAAAATCGGTCCACAATTGAACATACATTAAAAAATATATACAGTCGAACATAGACCTCCTCCTTTTTAGAAGTTGGTTAAAAATGTCCGCCTGACAGTGACAGTGACAGCGCGCCGTGTCAAGTCGCAAGTGTAAGCGTGTCCTGTCTAATACTCGTGGCAGTCTCAACTCTTTGGCTCCGTCTCGTGTGTGGCACCTAATTCCGGGAACAGCTCCATCAGGCATAGATCCAGTAGGTTGTATACCAGCTGGAATAAAAACAACAACATTTATCACAAATTTACTTTCCAGGCAAATTAAGAAAACTTACAAAAACGCCATCTAGTGATGAAAAGCGGAACTACATATTGTAATTAATATCCGTAGCACCATCTATTATTTGCTAGGCAGATAAAAATCCCTGGAAATGGCATTGGACTAATAATTACTGTCAAGGCCTCACTGACCCTCGGGCCTTGAAAACTACTGGTCCGGCACTTCCTAACTTCCCGGCATATGCAGTAACGTTTTATTTTATCAAACTTTATTGTTCCAAAGTAAAAAGGAAAGGTCCATGTTACAAGGGAGAAATTAACTTTACACGGTGATTCTTCATTGGTTTGGGAGTCGAAAGCCAGTTCATAAGGATCGTTAAGACCTAATTAGCTAGTCAAAATAAAAAAATTAAAACAAAAATGTTGACTAGAACTCGAAAGTAAAATCGTGAGGTCAATTAGTAGTACCGCCGGCAGGCGCCAGCGTTGCCGGCCGGCCGGTGTTTCCCGGGGTCACGTGGTATTTAGCACAGGCGTAACTACGTGGTCTCGATCAAAAATCACTTTTGCAACTTTTTTATCTTTATGGATAGAGGAATTTATTAACTAAACGATTTTTTTTCCAAAACCAATTACCAGTCACCGTGTATAGTCTTTGTAGTAAACATTAATCAACCCTCTTGCCATATACTGTCTCCGTAGTCCAGTGGTCAAGGCATTTGCCTTGTGATCCAGAGGTCCTGGGTTTGAATCCCACTGGGAATATTTTTTATTTGAGAAAAGCACTATACAAACCTGGCGATTTGTAATAATTGACAACTCGTAATAACTGAAAAGTACTTGTCCGGCAATGCCTAACTTCCCGGCCTCTACAGTAACGTACTATACGGGTATATTTACCTGTTTGTTATATTGCGGTCTCTGTATGAGTGCGAAGGCCGCTTGTACTGCTTCAGGCAGTCCACCGCCTAGTATCAGTGTTGCCAGGGTCGGTACACAGCTGTACAGCTGAGCGCTGGCCTGCGTTTGTTGCTGGAGGGGGTCGTTGCGGGGGACCGACGCTTTCTTGCCGAACAGCAGATCTACAACACACAGATTTCCCAATACAGCTCGTTTACACAGGCTTAACCCAATACAAGACAGCTATACACGGTGATTTTTTATTGGTTCTGAAGCCGAAGGCCACTTCATAGGCATCGTTAATAAGACCTAATAAGCTGGTCAAAATAAAAATTCAGAAACAAAAAATGTTGACTAAAACTCGAAAGTAAAATTGTGAGGTCAATTAGTATAGGCAAGAAGTACCGCCGCCGTACACCGCCCGCCGGCCGGCTGGGGTCATCGACATTACGCAGTAGGCGGCCGGCGTATAACTACGTGGTCTCGATCGAAAATCATTTACGCAACTTTTTTATCTTATGACATATAGAAATTTGGATTACGTATATGGATAGAAGAATTTATTTACTATACGACATTTTTTTTCCAATACCAATGAAAAGTCAGCGTGTAGATTATTTATTTCATAATATTTATAAGGCTGGTGCAAGCATCATTTAGCCCGGTGGCGGTATATTGACCCAACTGCAACACAGTGTCAATGTGTTCATAATGACCAGACATGACACACCTCTCCTGCCCATCGTGCCCTTCCAGCTGCACTAATCGTGACCAGTATGCCTCAGACAACGCTGTGAAGGCAATCTTCTAAAAGCAAAAAATCTGATTTTATTTTGAGCTTTTGACTCGAAAACAAGAAGAAGTCGTGAGGTTTCCGGCAGAGTAGAACAGGAGCACTCTAAGTCCTCCCATGGATGTCGTAGAAGGCGACTTTCTCTGTACTACCAGAGTCACACTTGGTCAGAGCCTCCACGCTGGTCAGACGGGTTGGAAAGATCTCATTGATGTTTATATATGCTTTGTTTAGCTTGTATTTCCTAAGTCGCCTTTTCTTCGACATCCACGGGAGGACTTGGAGCAGTCTTATTCTACTCTGCCGGAAACCACACGGCAACAATGTCTTCATAATTATTTCAGACGCACAACGTCCACTGCTGGACATAGGCCTCACGCAAAGATTTCCAAAACGACCGATCAAGAGTGGCCTGCGTCCAGCGACCCTGGTCAAGTCATCTGACCTTGTAGGTGGGTGCTTTACGCTTCGCTTGCCAGTACGCGGTCGCCATTCGAGAACCTTTTTGCTCTATCGGCCATTGGTTCGTTGCACTATGTGTTCCGCCCACTGCCACTAGCTAATTCGATGGGCTATATCAGTGACTTTTGTTCTCCTACGAATTTACTCATTTCTGTTTCGATCACCATGCTGGTCTGGGAGAAATAAAAAAAAACTTAGAATGTACCAGCTGCTTCTCTTCCCACGCAGATCGTAAAAGCCGATCGAGGGAATGGGCAAAAATGCAAATCATGTTAACAGGCGATGCGGCTAGCAACCCATCACTGTATTGATTGCTTTTCCATCTTCTCGCCCACCATGACGCTAAAAGTGGCTTTTGGGTCTTGCGGCCCTGGGCTCTGCATAGAACCGCAAGACCCAAAATGCTCTATCTGCACCATTAGGGATAAAGACGTGATAGTATGGATGGATTCGATCACGGAGGGAATACCAAGCATAGCCATTTTCATAGTGCGTTGAGCGACCTTGAGCCTTCTTATGAGACCTATTGAGACCTTAGGAATACGAGCGTGATGTACCTGTAGGAAGTGTTATATTGTTAATTTAGCAATACACGTACATCACGCACGAAATTACACGTACTACTGACTCAGCAACCTTCCCTACTTTTTTACATTTATATTCCTTAGTATATAAGTTAGTATTCCGATAAATAAATTATTCCATTCCATTCCTTTTGTTTTACCTGCTGATGGTGGTTTAATTAATTTACATAGTATCCATAAGAGCCATAGTAAGGGAGCATTTTTGATACGTACTGTGCCCTAGCCGTATGAAGTGCGCCAGTCTCCGCTCGCTGACCCAGCCCCTGAGCCGGCGCCGCAGCCAGCCGCAGCACAGCTCGTCCGCGTGCGCCGCACACCTTGAGAGCACGCAGCCCAGCGCGTGCGACAGCGCACTGCGCGCTGATACTACGCGCATCACTGCAATACGGGAATTGTTTTTCTTTTCTTGATTATGGCGATCAAACTTCGTTGAAGCTTATTTTGCCAGTGTCTAGTAATATCTCTTTTATATTCCTAATCCTAAATCCTTAACTATACAATCAAAGGTTGGTATAGGTCCTTTGATTGCTTTACGGGAGCTTCTGGCGACAAATCTATACGAGTCCACTGGTTTTCATAGCCGATTGAGTGGCGGACGGTGCCCAAAGACGCCCACCGCAGTCCGCAAATAAATATCACTACAACCGCACTATGACTGTCCACTTTAAACATTTCACATATTGTCCATGAGAATGAGCATTTATAACACCAAATTACACCAATTTAATATTATAAAGTCCACTAGAATCAATTTGCAAAACAATTTAAAGCAAACTCCAACTGGACCCCTTGACTTCCCGCCAAAAACTCCTACGGGAATTGTTGGTAAACACTGAGGGCAGGGAATAAACTGTCTCAGATTCATACTACTCAGAACGCAGGAAAAGACACGTAAACTAACAAATATATTTTTTTGGCTCATTAGATGGATTATTTATTAATTAATATGGCACACGTTATATAATTAAAAAAGCCATCGTCTGACCTGGTATGGCCACGTCATGAGAAGGGATGCCGAACACCTGGCAAAAAAAATGGTCGACTTGAAAGTAGGTACAAAGGAAGAGGAACGCCGATAAAGACGTGGGAAGAATGCGTAAGATCGAATATGGGGGAACGGGGGGTCAGTAGAGAGATGGTGAAGGATAAGAGAATTTGGAGGAAGTTGACGTACAGAGCCGACCACAAATAGAGAAAAGACAAGGAAGAAAAGGATGGTATACGTTATATGCTTTCTTTTCTCTGATTAGCAAATAATGACAAAGATACCGCGCATTTAAAGTTTGCGTGACGTCACGACCACCTACGATTTTTAACCACGGTGACGTAATTTACCCAGCACCGAATTTTTACTACTTTGCTAATTGAAAATTATAGGTCCCTTATTTTTGTACAATCTAATTAACGGACTAAATAAAATACTGTATTTTTTACCCAGTCCACATCCATATTAACCATCCGAGTTGAAGACAAGTGTTAAATATGCGATCCGAGGGCGTAAATTGCGTCAAGCGGGACCACGCGATGTGTTCGCTCTATACGTACGCCTGTTTCCCACAGCGGTAGGCAGAGACTATGGACCTCCACTTGCTACGATCCTGACAAACCTCTTTTGCTTCGTCTAATACTCATCAATCTCTTCATACATGCCCTTCGGCTGCGGGTACTTTTTACCCCTCCTTTTTTTAGAACGTCTGCAATTTGGTCGCAGAATGTTCGCCGAGGCCAACCCTTTCCTACTGTTTCTTTCACATTTTTCATATAAATATTTTTTGTCAGTCTCTTTTCATCCATCCTTTGATGATCTATCTCTGTCACAAACTTTACGTGCGACAAAGACAACACCTACTGTAAAGACAACACACACTCACATATATACATGAGGCACTGCGAGAACCCCCTCAGCCCCGTCTGGTGCGTCAAGTCCCTGCTCTGGCAGTCGGGCTCGCACGCCCAGTTGTCCCCGAACACACTGTTCCGTATGTCCCTAGCGTTCCGCGGTCGCCGCGTTAAAGCCTCTAGTTCCGCGTCTTCGCTCACTTCTACGCCTTCTTCTACGTCACGCCCTGTGCCTTGTTTGCTGAAAAAAGAAACATTTATTTTTATTTCATAGGATTGGGACATTTAAGTCAGACAGTCTGTTCGCCGAGAGTTGCTAAAGTCAGAGTTATTTACTCATTATTTGAGACCTAAAGCACAGGTATGGCACTTCATAGAAACGGAGTAACAAATATACCTAGTACTACTACTAACGATACAATACATCCGTGCGCACGTCAAATGTTTTTTGAACACCCACATAATTTGTTTCTTTGCTTATTTATTACTAGCCGAAGCCCGCGACTTCGTTCGCGTGGACTTTATGTCTCTGGAAAATGCTCATCAGGCTGAACAACTTTTACTAAGGCGGCATTTTTATATCTCTTATAGTTTAGCTGGACCATTATGGTTCTGCATCAGGCGTTCCATTTTCCAAAATCATTTATATAGGGTATATGTTGCCCAGGCTTAATAGCTATATAACAAAAAAAGTTTCATTTGAATCCGTCCAGTATTTTCGGAGATTAGCGTGTACAAACAGACATACAGACAAACAGACAGACTTTTTTTTTAATTCTTACTCTATTACTACGTCTCCATATCGCCCCCAATATTTTTTTTGGAAATATATTTAATGTACAGACACACTTTTTTTACTGTTTTATTATATGTATAGATTTGTTTTTTTGTTTGTTTTCATCACTCGGAAATCTATAAAATTTTCTTTTTTTATTGTTTTCCGTGGATAAACAATGATAATATGCGCTGTTTCTCAACATTATGTTTCAATAATCTCAAGTGACTCGCGTAAGGGGGTCGGTGCGAGTTTCCGTTCTGTATGTAAGACCTGGCTAAGTGTAGAAGAAAGAGTCAGAACAGTTTTAAATGATGTTGCTATACTTACAGCGCCTGATACCGCTCCAAATCTGTGGAGAACAGCAGATTCCTCAGGAAGCTCTCCAAATGCTGTCCCTTCTCCTTCTTCAGCTTATACGTCACCGACTGGTACAGGTTAGCTAAGTCTGTGCTGTTAGCGTTGAGGGTCGAGGCCTGCACCACGGTGGAGAAGTCCCCGTCCACCGTGAGGAACAGGTGGAGAAGTTCACTGGTCTGGAGAAGACTCTTTTGGAGAAGACGCTGCAGAAAGTCCTCGTATTTGTAGCGAAGGGTCTCTAGAGGGCTGTTGTCTCTGGAATTTTGTAATAAATATTTTGATATTAGGTTTCTTCGTGCCATAAGACGTCCTTAAATTGCGTTTATTATTTAAGGGGTGGGGGGGGGGGGGGTTGGAGGTAAAACCTTACGATAAGATACCATGGAGAAACTTAAAAATCGCCAATATCACTTCGCGTACTTAATGGACGCTCCTTGAGAAATATGGTATTTGACTACTTTTTACAATCATATCAAAAATTCTATAATGGGAAACTATTGTTAAAATTTAATAGAAAAAATATGCAGGGATGAAAATTTTGGAAATGTTTGAATATTCTTTTGCTGTTAGAAAAACCATTTCTTTTTATATGATATATGATTTTTCAGTTTAATCAATTCAATAATACATCAGGCAGTCCAAGCACCCACCGTCTAGAAGGCAGGGGCAGGTCTAGCAGCAGCCTGTCCCCGTGGAACTCGTGCAGCTTGCCCCGCAGCAGGTGGAAGTCGTGCTCGCTGCGCTCCACCGTCCACAGGTCGGCGTCCAGGCTCTGGCGCGACTGCAGCGCGCGGTGCACGGCCAACGTGAACACCCGCACCGTGCCGCGCCGGGGCGGGAATTGCTGCAAACATGTAAGTTATGCCGTGTGGTTTTAAGGCGACTTAGGAAATACAAGCTGAACAAAGCTTATAAATATCACGAGACCTCTCCAACCCGTCTAGCCAGCGTTGAGAGTGTAGGCCAAATCCCAGAGGATTTGGCTTACAGAGAGGGTCGTGCTCCTGCAGTGGAAACTAAAAAGACCTGATGATGATATAAGTGTTAAAGGTGGTTTCACAGCTGTGCGGGGAGCCCGTACAGGTTCCCGAAGCGAAAACACGCCTGAGGCGCTAGAACATCGTTTCACAGCGGGTTGCCCCGAACGGTACGCACAACTGTAAAACCAGCCTAACTACGGCGTGGAGAATACCTTACATTGATGTCTACAATTCAAGTTAAGAAGCCCGTCGCGAATCCGCCCGCTCGTGACGTGAATCGCTCCGTAAAAATCTATTATAAAATTTGTTAAATGGCATATAAATAAGTGAAAGTATAAATAAATACAAAGCTGAAACCACAAGATTAAAAGTGACCTAAAAATACGGAATTACATACCAAAAACAGTGAGTAAAATACAAAAATATTATGTGACGTTTTCTGACTAGAGATAACAGCTGATCCGTTACAAGTTCAAAGACATCACCAAATCGCTGTATCTCGCTCGCACCTGACGTAATACGTATCTGTGTCTCTAAACGCAGGCGTAATTGGACTTTGACCTCTGTAATAATGGATACAAATCCAAATAAACGTAACAAATTTCAAGCAATAACTCAAAATGAAGTGTCATATCATCAGACGAATCTAGCACATCTTTCGAAAGTACTACCTTAAATACAACATTAGAATGTGAACAAATAACAACGCTAAAACTAAGACTTGAGCAACTCGTCATGGAATTAGATGGTGCTCATATGGAAATTGAAAATTTAACAGAAGAAAACAAACAGTTGAAAAAAGAAATTCAGAAACTTAAAAAGCTAAAGACTTCGACAAAAACTCATGAAGAAGAAGGTAAACTGAAATCACTAGAAACATTATCAAAACAAAGCAAAACGTCCAAAAAAAGGATGCCTAGGAGTGTAGCCGTTGAGGAAACACAAGAAACAATTATTTGTAGTGATAAAGAGACCGCAAGCAGTAGTCCAAAAATATGTTCACCAGTACAGGCCACATTAGACAAAACTGATAATGAAACACTGACAAAGGGAAAAAAACGGCCAAGGAAGTACCTGCATCTAGATAAAGAAGAAAAAATAAAAAATGGAAACACAAACAGGAAAATATGTATTATAAGTAGTAATAAAAATAATAAAGTGTTATTTACTGCTCAATGTATCTTTCCAGACGACAGTATTTGTCATTATTTATCTGCAGGTGTATGTATTAAACAACTCCTAACAGGGCTAGAAACAAAGTTAAGCAATTTCACGTTAAACGATTATTGTATTATTATATTTGGACCAAATGACTTTTATAGCACGGAAAATTACTTATCAATTATCAATGAAATAAGGCTAGCAATTCTAAAAGTGCAGCACACAAACGTAGTACTTTGTTTGCCTAACTATAAAATAGATAAATACTCGAATCTTTTTAACAGGCGTGTAGAAACCTTTAACAACCTTCTATACACTGATAATAAGAACCACCAGTACGCATTTATATTAGATTCAAATAAAAATCTAAAATACAGTACAGAAATGTTTTCTAAATATTCGGGTAGGATAAATAACTACGGATTAATGACAATGTTTAAAGATTTGGCAGATTTGATTACGGATATTCAAAATGACTATAAAAATAACTTACCACCTCGTGCAGAGAGTAGCTTGCCCGGAAAGATAACCTACTACTTCAAAAAAGCACAAAATCACCACACAAACACACAGATACAGTTTTTTCGACACTAAATACAATATATTATTTCAAAACTTACAAAGCTTAAAAAATAAGCAACATGTCTTTGAAAGCTTCATAAATAATAACTTTCAAGCGATTTGTATACAGGAAACCTGGATGTCAGAATATCATTCGCAACTAATTAAAGTACAAGGCTATGTGTTTGCTACTGCATTTTACCGTTGTAAGTATCAAGGTGGGGGAAGTGCTATTCTGCTAAAAGAAGGGTCAGATTTTATCGAACGGCCGGACATCGCCGATCTATCGGTTGAATATATCTTTGAGTGTTGTGCAGTCGAAATTCCTAAACATAATTTACTTTTAATTAACATATACAGACTAGACCGACATATTGACATTTTTTACAATTGCATAAATAAACTTCTACAATTAATAGAACACCAAGAAAAGAAAATGCATGTTATTATTGGAGGAGACTTCAATATAGACATGAAAAAATACTCGTCAGAATCCCAAAAACTAATAGAAACGATGCTTGCACAAAATTTAACTTTACGAAATGACAGAAAAAATGCTACCAGAGTAACAAAAACCTCAAGTACTTGTATAGATTTAGTATTTACAAATAAAAAAACAGTAAAACATACTATTTCAGTTGAAGAGCACGGCCTCTCTGATCATATGAGTGTCATATACACTTTTGAAGAAGAAAACATACATTTAAATAAAGTAAATAATTATAGGTACAAAAGGACATTTAGCGATAAAAATATGACGTTATTTAAATTAAACTTACAAAAAATTGACTGGACGCAAATAATGAAACAAGAAAATGACATTAATAAAAATTATGACGCATTCCATAGAATATTAGAAATTAATTTAAATAAGTATATACCTAAGCAGAAACTAGTAAGTAAAAATAGAAAAAAGACCTGGTTAACGAAAGGATTAAAAAAGGCATGTAAACATAAAAGAATATTAAAAATACTTCTAAATCAAACAGGCGATAGGACTATAAAATTATATTACAAAAAATACACAAGTATATTAAAAAAATGTGTAGCGCAAAGTAAAAAGATAAACTTTTCAAAATCTATGAGTAAATCTAAAAATAAAGTTAAAACTATGTGGACAATAATAAAAGACTTAACGGAAAATCGCAATAACATTAAAAATAATATTAAATTAAGGCATGGAAACTCCATCGTAGAATCACCCGAAACAATTGCAAATACTCTTAACGAATATTTCGCAAAAGTGGGAGAACCATTGCCGTCCACACAGGCTCGACAGCCAGGGTGCAGTAGGCACGCGGGCACCTCAGGCGCAGGCGCACGTACACCATCGCTCAGCGCAGAGATAACGAACTCGTTGTATCTGTCGCCGGTTACGGACCGCGAGATATTCAATATTATTAGGAAATTCCAAAATAAACAGAGTTCCGGCGTAGATGAATTTCCAGCCGTTCTGCTCATATTCTGCGCAGCGGAACTAGCATCACCTTTGGCTAAATTAGTTAACCAATCATTTGCAGAAGGATGTTTTCCGACTAAATTAAAAGTAGCAAAAATAAGACCAATACCAAAAAAACGAAGTAGGATATTGGAACCAGGAGAACTCCGACCTATAGCGCTTCTATCAAAATTTTCTCATATCTTTGAAAAAGCTATGACGAACAGGTTAAATAAATTTTTAGAAAAATTTCAGGTGTTCAATAAAAATCAATTTGCGTTTAGGAAACACCATTCGACAGACTATGCTGTCTATACATACATACAGGAGGCTCTGAATTATATTAATGATAAAAAATACGCAATTGGTTTATTATTAGACATGACCAAGGCATATGATAAAGTCTCCCATGAAATACTTTTAGCCCGACTTTATGACTGTGGAATACGGGGACAGGCACATCAATGGGTAAAATCATATTTAAGCAACCGCCAACAGTACGTAGAACTAGAACACTACGGTAATGATACTGGTGAGGTGAAACACATCACATCAGATCTTAGGAACATAAATTGTTCCATCCCCCAGGGAAGTGTGATCGGGTGCGTATTGTTTTTAGTGTATATAAATGACTTACCCAAACTCTTTGACGACAAACTGTGTGTTATATTCGCTGATGACATTTCCCTATTATTTAAATCTGACAACTCAAATGAAGCTAATAATACATTATTGTCTACTTTAAATACACTTGACATATGGTTGCAAAGACAAAATTTAGAAATTAATTTGAAAAAGACAAAAATAATACAATTTAGACCTTATCAAAAAGAAGCTATACATCTATCCTTGAAAACCAAAAATCAAATAATAGAAGAGGTGCTACACTTTAAACTACTAGGCATAACCATTGATTCCCATTTCACATGGAAAAATCATGTATTAGTCACAAACGCCAAACTGTCAAAATTTATCTATGCATTAAAAGTCATTAAAGTCAACACAAACTTTGAAACGGCAATTTCTGCCTATTACGCCTATGCATATGCGTGGCTTAAATATGGAGTCGTTCTGTGGGGCAACAGTGTTGAATCGGAGAGCAGCTTCATATTACAAAAAAAGTGTATTCGTGTCTTGGCAAATATAAAAAGTCGAGATAGTGCCAAACCTTACTTTATAAAATACAATATTTTGACCCAGCCATGTATCTATATTTTAGAAGTAGCCTTGTTTGTAAGGAAGCATTACACTCTTTTTGAAGAAATTAGAGAAACTCATAATAGAAATACTCGCCATAAAAATAGATTAAATGTTCCCAGATCAAATTTAGAATTATTTAAAAAAGGACCATATTTTACATTTATACAAATTTATAATAAAATACCGAAGAAAATTAAAGAAGTTGACAGTGACAATAATTTTATAAAACAATTTAAATTAATTTTATTAAAAAAATGTTATTATTCCGTTAAAGAATTTATGGAGGACAAAAAATTGTAATTTATATGTATTTAATTTTATGGAATATTAGTTTGTAATTGTAATTTTTAAATAATAATAGTTTGTTATTGTATTATTAACTGAGTCTTAAATTTTTATAATATGTTACGTTGTTGTTTATAAGTACTTACATGTAAATAATTGTTATTTGAATATTCATATTAACTGCATGTCATAAATTTTGCTTGACACTTTTAAATTGCGATACCCAACAGGGTTCAAAGTGTACCTAGTATATAAGACAGTGACTTTTTATAGTTAGAACTGACGATGTACATTTTGATGCAATAAATCATTGAATCATTGAATTGAAAGTTGGGGCGAAAAAACATTGTTTGTATTTATATATGTATGTTTGTAAATATGTATATTCCGCGATAACTCTCGAACTATTGAACTGATTTTGATGATCCATAGATGAAGTTAGTAGATGTATACTTCTAATATATTCGATACTAAATGAAGACGACCAAGCAACAAAAACTTTAAATTAAAGCTAAAGTTACTTTCAAACGTGCTTGAAAAAAAAAATTAACTGTTGCAGCTCAGATTAAAAGAAGAAAGAAGGTTGGAAAATCTGTTTTCTGCAACGGTGTTTGATCACCGGGCAATGAATGAATAAAATATCACTATTCCTAAAACTGGTGCAGTAAATTTACTTACCTGCTCGTATTTTAAACCCTGACAAAGAGGGGTGTTATAAGCTTGAAACCAATGTCTGCCAGCCTATCGGTCTGTCTGTGATATTGTAGCTCTCGAACGAATAGACCTATTAGGTGTGGTGAAAGCAAAAAGTGGCCACTTTTGGCGAAAAGCCGTTTTAAAACTAGACGGACTACCAATATTACTTTCAAAAGTTATTCATAAAATAGTTTAAAGGTCTTTTTAGACATTGATACAAATCAAATTTTTAATTATCATTATATTTAGTTTTAAACAATTTATTTCAAATGAGGGCGCCACTTCTGCTATCACTTCGTCTTAAGTACTTTTATACGAAAATTTCGATTTTTCTTTGTTTTCACATACACGTATAAGATTAGTAGATACTCACCATTCTAGTCTCAACATTAGTCAGCACCACCTTATAGTTACTCAAGTCGTGTTCTCTAGTGTGGAACTCGTCGGCCGATAGCGCGTCCAAATAATTAAGTATGTCCATTTTTTCACTTCCATCGCCTTCTACGTCGGGGTTAATGAAACAGTCTAAGACTTGACCGTCGATGGACTCTGTTCGTAGAGGAATAGGCCTAAAATAAAATAAAAAATGATATAAAGCAGGTTAATTAAAAGCATAATTAAGTTAGTAATAGGTAATTTTTATTTTATTTAAATTTGTAAACATGTGAAAGTGTAATGCCGCGTTTACACATTTGCGCGATTGACGAAGCGAATGGTGAGTCGAATCGCGAACACGAGTTGAACGCACGCTCGCTATTTTGCCTATCGGTACGCCTCGTCACTCGCCGCGCGCGTTGGGAGCGGTTTTTCGGGCGCGAGTCTAAGGGGACGAATAGCAAGGCGATTTAAGCGTTCACGCATTCGTTCGCTCACCGCTCAGAGCGTTACTTTTCCCTTGTAAAAGATAAAATTAAATGCTTACAGACTTCTGCGATGTATTGTTATCAACCAACATAGAAAACCATGACACTTTTTTTTTTAATTTTGCCAAATAGGTAATTAAACTTTGTAGATAATTACCTATATATTTTTATTATAATAAATAAATAAGTTTTATTATATAAGTACTAGAAATTTCTTTAGAAATAAGTAGTACCTATACATATTGTCTACTTTTATAAATGTTTTTTATGAGATATTGGCTTGTCAAGTAATTTTCAAAAAGATCTGATTCGCAATCCTTTTCGAGGAATAGCCTCTAGGAGAAGATTTCTCAAATCAGATTTTAAAATAAGGTCTTACCTATTTAGATATTTGCAAAAAACCCATTGACCTTTATTTTCAAGCAAGGTCAAGCTTATTTGAGGAAGTGATGTCACGATGAAGATTTTTTGAGTAAAGTTGGCAATTTCCACTTTCAGTACTGTACTGAAGTGCCATTTTTGAAACGCGATGTCACCTAAATTACTGTTTTTTTCCATACAAAAACCGTTCGTTTAGTGACTCCACGTTTCAAAAATGGCACCCCTGTATTATATGTGACTGTCACTGTCATCTACCAACACAACAATTTGACAACAACCAACATACAGACGGTAATTTAAACAGTAGACATTGACAGTTGACAGATGTCATTGTTTTATTAGCGCTAAATTTAAACTTCGATTGCAGTGTGTCGTCACTTCCGGTGTTTTGTTTAAAATTATATAAAAAAATCCTGATAAAACGTAGAATTTTTATAATCAAATTACTTTCTTAAAATTGTCTATATTTTCGATTAAAGGCACTTTTAACACTTTCATATTTCTTAGTTGACAAGCTAATTTTCAAGTGTACATGAACCAATAAAATTAAATAGCATTGCGACTGTTGCAACTATTAAAGGTCCTCTAAGTACGCAAATCAACGTTTGTCTGAATGCAACGCGAATGTGTGAACGGTCGCTCGCGTCGGCAGAGAGGTACGAACGTTTCATCGAACAATTGAATGAGTAGAGAGGCGAGCGCGAATGTGTAAACCTGGTATGAAATAAAAAACATAAAGACATGCAATATAAAACTGTGAAAACGCGTGCGATATAGAAAACGAAATATTTAAGCACCTTTTTATCATTTTAACTTGTTTCTGATATCCGGTGGGTAATCTAGGACCCAGAAGCATTTTGTAGAACTGAAAAAAAAACATAAAAAATTAATTTCTACATTTCATAAAACGCCATTTGCTAACTTTACGAAATTTTTATAAATAATATAAAATCTAGATAAATGGCTATTTTTTACCTCTTCACTATGCAAAAATCGTGGCAGCATTATTTTCTCTAATATGGCATGCGACTGTCTCGCCGCTTCGTATAAAGCTCGACTCGTTTGTAATCTGTAAAAAGACGCAAATTCAATTCCATACTTTATTTATATATACATTATAACAAAAAAAAATATTATTTAAAAAAAAGGATAATTTGAAACCGAAAACAAACTATCACTCAATATTAAGTAACTTTAAAATCTGGTGGAAAAGGATGCATGCAGTGCTTCGACTTTGAAATGCCTTACAATATATGTATGCATGCAATACAATGCCTTATATATTTTCGTCCCATACAAGTTGACCAATGAGGTGATCCGAGTTTGTATGGAAAGGCAAAAATTTTTTTTTTATATTTAGACATACGTTCCTTGGGGAAAGTTGTTCACTATCGCGGACTGAATTCACCCTTAAAATAGTTTCAGTATATTTAGTTACACCTTATATATATGTATATATTGCAGTTGGATTGTATAATCCGCTGTTATTCAAAAACTCTAGTTGTTTGGCATTACAATATATAATATATAATAATGTAAGAATCTGGTGTAAGCATACCTTGAAAAACTGTAAAATTTTGAAAATTCACCAATAACTTTGCAAGGTTTTGAAAAGTGACAAGTGCAAGTGACAAGTACCAAGTAAGTGATATCTATGAACTTGTCACTTTTCAGTGCCCATTCACTTGTCAATATGTAAATCAAACCAGGCTTCACTCACTTTTTGATCCCATCAGGGCTCTCAGCCTCCGCTAAAAGCTCCCTCAGTTCAGCGAGCACTTGTTGCCGCAGCGGCAGCCCTGTGTCCGCGTACTGCGCCAGCAGCGCCGCCTCCCGCCGCAGGGCTGCCACCTCCGCGGCGCAGGGCTCGGGGTTGATAACTTTGCAAGGTTTTGAAAAGTGACAAGTGCAAGTGACAAGTACCAAGTAAGTGATATCTATGAACTTGTCACTTGTCGCAGTGCCCGTTCACTTGTCACTTGTCAATATGTAAACCAAACCAAGCTTTACTTACTTTTTGATCCCATCAGGGCTCTCGGCCTCCGCCAAAAGCTCCTTCAGTTCAGCGAGTACTAGTTGCCGCAGCGGCAGCCCTGTATCCGCGTACTGGGCCAGTAGGCCCGCCTCCCGCCGCAGGCTGCCACCTCCGCGGTGCAGGGCTTGGGGTTGATAACTTTGCAAGGTTTTGATAAGTGACAAGTGCAAGTGACAAGTGCCAAGTAGCAAGTGATATTGTCACTTGTCAGTGCCCGTTCACTTATCACTTGTCAATATGTAAACCAAACCAGGCGTTACTCACTTTTTGATCCCATCAGGGTTCTCAGCCTCTGCTAAAAGCTCCTTCAGTTCAGCGAGCACTTGTTGCCGCAGTGGCAGCCCTGTGTCCGCGTACTGCGCCAGCAGCGCCGCCTCCCGCCGCAGGGCTGCCACCTCCGCGGCGCAGGGCTCGGGGTTGAGCAGCCGCGACTGGAATGACTCTACAAAGTATAGCGTCACATATAGATTATACGTTAAAACGTGTCTACTAACTACAACTAACGAGGTAGACAGAGCGCTTTAGGTCTTACGGCTCTAAGCAGAGCCCAGGGCTGCAAGATTCAAAGGCCATTTTTAACATTATGGTGGGCGAGAAAGTCGAAAAAGGAATCAAAATAGTGATGGGTTGGCGAAAATGCTAATCATTTGAATAGGCGATACTACTATTAAAAAGATTAGCATTTCGCCAAGTCCTTCGATCGGCTTCTACGATCTGCGCGGGAAGAGAATCAGCTGGTAAATTCTAAGTTTTTTCTTTTCTACCAGACCAGCAAGGAAGATAAACCTGTCATAATATCGCATTAAGGTGGAATTATTCAATACTTTTTCTATATACATTTCGGAAGTGATTTCCTCCACTGTTTGACATTGTACAAAGTTTTGTCTCATTATAAATGTTGTCGGTATGGATACGGAATAGTAAACTGAAAAGCCATCTAAAAGTTATGAGTAATCGAAGATTCGTTTTTGTTGCTAATTTTTACGCAACTTTCGGCGTAAATAAGCAATAAAAGAAGAGTTAGTCGCTGGACACACAAAAAAGACGTAAGACACAGACGGGGCGCACACATACGTCTTCTCCTCGTACATTAAATACAAAACGTATTTCTAAACATTTTGAATGAAACGGAAGAGTTTCGCGTCGCAAGACACACAGAAAGGACGGGGCAAGGACGGGCGCCCCGTCCTTGCCCTGTCCCTTCTGTGATCAAAAAGCTTTCAACCATTTTGAAAGAATCGAAAACTGAATCAACAAAAATATTCTACATAGTTTTCGACCATGTCACAAAATTACACGAGAATCGGTTGAAAAATGTGTCTTGCAGGCAAGAACAGACTGACAGCCGAACAAAAGCATTTTTGGCCTAATTTGAAACAGAGGGGTTACTCCTAACTCCATAAAATAAAAATATAGCTTGATAAAAATGACAGGTGACATTAAAACTAACGATGTAACTTTGTACTAGCGTCTACCAGATAATATATTTTTAAATAAGAAACATTATGAAATTTTTTATAACTTTAAGTTTTTTATAATTTAGTATTTTGTAATTATAAATATCTAATAATCTAAAAAGATATTTTTTTTTGCATAGAACATAACTAAATGACAAATAATTATTTCAAAAATTGATATTATATGATCGTACGCTCTTACAAAGTCACATCATCTTGAAAGAAAGTTAGGGATGGGTCAAATCGATATATTTAAACATTATGAAATTTTTTATAACTTTAAGTTTTTTATAATTTAGTATTGTATTTATAAATATCTAATAATCCAAAAAAATATATTTTTTTTGCATAGAACATAACTAAATGACAAATATTATTTCAAAAATTGATATTATATGATCGTACGCTCTTACAAAGTCACATCATCTTGAAAGAAAGTTAGGGATGGGTCAAATCGATATATTTAAGTCAATCGTTTTCCATAATCATTATCACAATAGAATTAAAAATAGTAATTTTAATTGGAGCAATTATTTTTTTTCGCGTTTCGTAGTTTTGGTAGATTTTTTAATAGGTTTTTTTTAATGGTGATAATATTCGAACCTACGACTGTGTTTTACGTGAACACCTCCTGTCTCATTTATTTCATTAGCCTCCTTAAAATCAATAAATACTCATAATCGTCAAAATTTGTGGAAACAATTTCGATTTAATATTTTCGTCCCATCACTACTTAGCATAGTTTGACAACGGTTATTTTTATCAAGCTATATTGTTACGAAACTGGGTTCGAGATTTGGAGTAAAACGCCAAAGTTCGTATGAGGGTTTTTATTCACTACGGAACCCAAAGGTTGACACGTGAAGATGGTCTTCCTGATGTCCAAGTCCAAGTCGCGTAGCAGCTGAGGTCCAGGTATATCGCCAAAATAGTCGCAGGTACTTCCACTTGTCGCACTTAGGTAGGTTTCCTTCGCTTCGGTTCGCTTCGAAGTTATCGCTTTCGTAGCTCGTACTGAACTGGCGGGACGCGCACTCGATCACCTTTTTATATGCGCCGATACAGAAGTCTACACTTTTCTCGAATATTCGCCTCACTTGACGAATGTATTTCGATTGACGGGAAACATCGAGACGCCGGTATGTATGTGTGAGTGCGACTAAGCCGGCGACCATTCAAAGAACTCTAGCCTTTATGCTGTAAGAATATAAGGCCTAGTTTCGCTTGCATTATCCTGACGTCTTTCTATACGATTCCACTCGCGAACATTCCGTCTATCTCGCCAGCAGGGTTCTTATTTGCGAATATTCTACATTTATCTCGTTCGCGACACTGCCCCCTTCTTAAAGACGCGCGTCCCGAGCGTCACTATTGCTGCCATGATAACGTGCTAGACGGTCTATGTGCACCACCTTGAGTGCCCCTCTTGGTTGACGTTGGATCCGATAAGTCACGTCGTTTATTCGCGTAATGATCTTGTATGGGCCTTCCCATCTCGTTTGTAATTTCGGTGATTTTCCTTTCCGGCGAATCGGGTTATGAAGCCATACTAAGACTCCTTCTTCAAAGCCACGTGAGTTCGCTCTTCGGTCATATCTTGTTTTCATGTTTTCACTTGCTTGTAAACCATTTTCGCGAACTAAGTCATAGATGTTCCATATTCGCTCTCGAAGATCGAAGACATAGTCTGACACAGTACATGGGTCTTCTGGTGGCCTCCCCGTTAGTAGATCTACAGGTAACCTAAGTTCTCTGCCGAAATTCACCTGAGCTGGGGTCAGTTTTGTGCTTTCATGCTCCGATGTCCTATAAGCCAGGAGGAAAAGTGGTATGTACTTGTCCCAGTCTTTCTGATGTTTGTCAACCAGTTTTGCTAAATGTCTCTCCAAAGTCTGGTTAAATCTCTCCACCATGCCATCAGACTGAGGGTGATATGGAGTGGTTCTCGTTTTATGCATCCCCAATAGTTTGCAGATTTCTTGAAATAGTTGCGACTCAAAGTTTCTTCCTTGATCTGAGTGGATTTCTAGTGGTACACCAAACCGGCAGATTACTTCCTCAACCAACTTGGAGGCTACTGTCGAAGCTTCTTGGTTAGGTATAGCGAATACTTCCGGCCACTTGCTAAAATAGTCCATGACAACCATGAAGTACTTATTTCCTGATTCAGTTACGGGGAATGGTCCGGCAATGTCTACTGCAATCCGTTCCCAGGGCGCACCGACATTGTAAAGCTGTAGACATCCTCGAGTTCTTGTTGACGGGCCTTTCACGGCTGCACAAGTTGTACATTTGCGGCACCAATCCTGAACATCTTCCCGACAATTCAGCCAGTAAAACCGTTCTCGAATCTTTGTTAACGTTCTCTTAACGCCTAGATGTCCACCTGTTACACCATCATGTACTTCACGGAGAACGTCTTTCACTCTGTCTCTTGGAACAACAACCTGTAGGTGAAACTCTTTGCCGTTTGGTTTCTCCCATTCACGGTAAAGTATTCCATTCTGCAGGATAAAACTGTCCCATTGAGCCCAATAAGCTTTGGTGGTGGGGCTCGTAGGTGCAACTTCTGCCCATCTAGGTTTGTCAGGACAACGTTCTTTCCATGCGATGATGAGCCTTATATCTTCATCATCTTCCTGGGCTTCTCTAAAGTTGTCATCGTCCCATTGCCCTGTGGGGATTGTCCTTGTGATGTTAACCATAAGCTCCTTTGTCTCTTGTTTAACGCAATGCTTGCAGTCTTCCACACATGGTCTTCTTGAGAGTGCATCAGCATTTCCATGGGCCTTTCCACTACGGTGCTCAGTAGCAAAGTCAAATTCTTGGAGCTGTTCAATCCAACGTGCAACTTGGCCTTCCGGATTTTTAAATTGTAACAGCCATTTCAAAGCAGCATGGTCTGTGCGAAGTTTGAACTGTCTGCCAATGAGATATTTGTTGAAGTGTTGCAGCGTCTTTACAACGGCCAAGAGTTCTCTTCTTGTTACACAATAATTCCTTTCAGGCCTTGACAAAGATTTGCTGAAATATCCAATTACTATTTCATTTTCACCTTGTTTTTGAGATAGTACCCCTCCGATCGCTGTGTTGCTAGCATCTGTGTCAACGATGAATTCGCCACTAGCTTGCGGGTATCCCAAGATTGGAGTATTGCAAAGGCATTCTTTTAGTTTGAGAAAGGCATTTTCACAGGTATCATCCCATTTAAAAGGCTGTTTGTCTTCTGTCAGACGATGCAGTGGTTTAGCGATTTCAGAAAATCCCTTTACAAATCGCCTGTAGTAAGAGCATAATCCCATAAATGCTCGTACTTCTGTCTTGTCTTTGGGGGTAGGCCAGTTTTTCACAGCTGCAACTTTATCTGGATCAGTTTGGATGCCCTCGCTGGTGATAACGTGTCCGAGATAATTCACTTTGTTTCTGAATAGACTGCATTTCTTTGGATTTAGTTTTAAGTTGGCACCCCGTATCTTTATCAAGACTTGCTCCAGATTCCGTAGATGATCTTCAAAGTCTCGAACCATGATGATGACGTCATCCAGATAGACTAGGCAGGCGTCCCCTACTAATCCTGCTAGTACACACTCCATAAGTCTTTCAAAAGTGGCGGGGGCGTTGCATAATCCAAAAGGCATAACATTGAACTGCCATAAACCTTTTCCTGTGGAGAATGCTGTCTTTTCTTTATCCTTAGAGTGAATTTCCTCCTCCAGCAGATCTTGTACTTCCTTTTCCTTAGCATATGGAATTCTTCTCGCTCGCTGACGTATAGGTCTTTCGCTTCCAGTATCAATTCTGTGCTGAACTAGCGAAGTTCTTCCTAGATCGCCTTCCTTGGAAGAGAAAATGTCAGCAAAATCCAGCAGCAACTTCTTTGCCTTCAAGCTCTGTGAATAAGTTAGGTTGCTTTTGCAATCTTTTAGAAGGTCGTAAACTGTAGAACAACTGGAGTTTTTAGATGCTTCTGAGTTTGGTGTTAATTGGCACTTTTTCATCCAGACAACTTCCTCGCATCTTCCAACAACATCGCCTTCATTTAAGATGATCTCATGGTCCTCTAGATTGACTATTCTCACTACTGCAGTATCCTTTCCAGTGACTAATGTTCTTGCTGTCAGGAATCTTTGAGTTGACTTGATTGATGTATCCTCAATAAGAACGCATCTAGTTGGCTTGTGTGTTTTAGGCGATGGCAGTTTCACCATTATTTGTGCTTGTGTTCGACCAGGTACGACGATTTTATTTAAAGAAGTCACTTTTCCGGTGGGGCCTCCAAGTATGAAAATTTCCTCATTACCACACTTGAAAACTCCATTTGCGACATCGATTTTACAATTGTATTTCTTCATGAAATCTAGGCCCAATATGCACTCATCCATAATTTCAGCCACAATGACATCATGCGTGTATGGTGAATCTCCCACGTATATTGTCACTGTCGTCTCTCCTAGGACAGGTATTGGCTGGCCAGAGGCAGACAGAAGCCGACAATCGACGTTCTTGTATTTCATCGCAGCTTTCACCAGATGTGGGTTGATTATTGTTCTGGAGGCTCCGGTGTCTATGGTCAATTTGCAATCTGTCCTATTCACTTGTCCGCATATCGTCAAACTGCTCCTATTGCTTACTTGTGAGATGACAATTGCTGGGGCTTTCTCTGCGCCAGCCAGTACCCGCCCCTTAGTCCTGGCTGTTACTCGTTTCCCTGGTTTCTTGCAGGAAACGAGGGCTCCTGCCTTTTCGTAATTTCCTTCAGCTCTTCCCTTAATTTGGTTATTTCCTGCTTTTCTGGACAAGAGAGCCGCAAATGTCCTCTTTCACCACACCTGTAGCAAGTAGGCGCAGAGCTATTGGTCTTCTTTGGCGGGCTCTTGATTGCCTTTACGTCTTCCGTGACTTCTCGCAACTTATGTGTGCGCATGTCCTGCCTTAAAGCTTCGTACTCTAGAGCATGTGCCAAGGCATCTTTCAGTGACGCGTGATGTTGAGTCCCCACTGCAGCCCTTACCTCAACATCTCTTATTCCAGCAATAAAAGCTTGTAGAATGTTTGTGTCGACCATTTTGGAGTCAACAGACGAGTAGGCTTTACGCACTAGTTTTTCTATTTCCAATGCCCACTGTTGAAGTCCTTCTCCTGGGCGCTGAACCCTTTCACGCAGCTGGGCTCGAAAAACGTGTTCGAGATGACGTTCTCCATACCTGGCTTCTAATGCCTCCATCAATTCTTTGAAGGTGCTTCCAGAGCTAGGCAGTGCCTCTAGGACTGATAGTGCTGAGCCTTTTAGAGCAACAGTAAGGGCTGTATGGCTCTGTTCATCGGTCCAACCGTTTAAACTAGCGACGGTCTGGAATTGTTGTTTGTATGCGGCCCAAGATGTGGTACCGTCATAAGATGGCACTTTTACACTTGGCCCCTTAGTTTCACAGCCGGATGTACTTGGGGTTCCCACTGTCTCTAGACGCAATACTTTCTTTTCCAAAAAGGTTACTCTATTTTCCACCTTGTTTTCCAGATCAGTCACACGGTTTTCGACAACGTCTACATCATTTCGGATCTGCTCCACTGATTGGTTGAGTTTGCAGAAATTTCCCAAGACTATTTGCTGTTGCTCACTCAAGCGTGCAAATCGTAAATCTTGTGTCTCTTCCATGCGTTGAAGTTGTGCTTGTTGTTCTTGCCGAGTAGCTTGTTGTTCTTGCCGAATAGCTTTTTGTTCTTGCCGAATTAGTTCCAATATGTGCATTAAGCTATTTGAATCGATTGACGTCTCTAGTGAACGTGGCACTGTTTGGTGGGCGTGGTCAGTGGGCGTGGACTGGCCAAGGTGGGCGGGGCCAGTGGGTGGAGCTAGACGTCTGGTGGGCGTGGCTTGAGGTCCAGTGGGCGGGGCTTGACGAATGGTGGGCGTGGCTTGATGACAGGTGGGCGTGGCTTGATGTCCAGTGGGCGGAGCTTGTTGTCCAGTGGGCGGAGCCTGATGGGCGGTGGGCGTGGCCTGATAGGCGGTAGGCGTGGCCTTAGGGTCAGTGGGCGTGGCTTGAGGTTCAGTAGGCGTGGCCTGAGCCACGCCCCCTTGAGCCTCCATGGCACGCTGGGCCCTGGTTCTGACGCCCTCCCTGGTGGTATCCTCTTCTTCTCTCGGTAGAACTGGCATCTCCAAATCCCACTTCTGACACCAAATGTTACGAAACTGGGTTCGAGATTTGGAGTAAAACGCCAAAGTTCGTATGAGGGTTTTTATTCACTACGGAACCCAAAGGTTGACACGTGAAGATGGTCTTCCTGATGTCCAAGTCCAAGTCGCGTAGCAGCTGAGGTCCAGGTATATCGCCAAAATAGTCGCAGGTACTTCCACTTGTCGCACTTAGGTAGGTTTCCTTCGCTTCGGTTCGCTTCGAAGTTATCGCTTTCGTAGCTCGTACTGAACTGGCGGGACGCGCACTCGATCACCTTTTTATATGCGCCGATACAGAAGTCTACACTTTGCTCGAATATTCGCCTCACTTGACGAATGTATTTCGATTGACGGGAAACATCGAGACGCCGGTATGTATGTGTGAGTGCGACTAAGCCGGCGACCATTCAAAGAACTCTAGCCTTTATGCTGTAAGAATATAAGGCCTAGTTTCGCTTGCATTATCCTGACGTCTTTCTATACGATTCCACTCGCGAACATTCCGTCTATCTCGCCAGCAGGGTTCTTATTTGCGAATATTCTACATTTATCTCGTTCGCGACAATATTTTAAACACTAGTCGTACAATAGTGACGTTCTATTTCTATGTCAAATAAAATTAGACTATATCATCATACGTTAATGCTAAATTTTGGTGGACACTGGAATGCGAATATGCCGTGACGTCCGTCTTGCGTACTGCTTTTGGAGTAACCGCCCAGAGATGCTTGCTCTATCGGTCAAAAAATGAACTTAATTCTAAGGGCATCTAAAGGAAAGATTCCTCTCGCAACAAAGCTCTTACTAATGTCCCTGTAGAACTGCAGCAGCTGCAGCGAGCTGGTGGTCTTCATGTACTGCACGAAGGCGTAGAACGAGGTCTGCTCGGAGATGACGCCGTCCAGGTCCATGCGCAGCAGCCGCGGCCGCGCCGCGTACACCGACTCCGTGTGGCGGACGAACGTCTCCAGGAATTCTACCTGAGGAATTAACAATACGACTGCATCCGTGGTCCAGTGGTCAAGGCGTTCACTTTGTGATCCGGACGTCGTCAGTGCGATTCCCACAGGGAAGCAATTGACGAAAAGTTGTTTTCAAAGATTCAAATGCATTTAAAAGCGTTTTTCTAGTCTGATTAGGATATTGCACGCTTGAATAACCTGATTATCCAAAATTGATTCCCTGTTTCGGAAGGCATGTAAAAACTGTGGGTCCCGAACATCATCTAACGTTAGCTGTTAAACCTATCGAAGGATCGGTTCTGCTGTCAAACCTTTCCAAGGAACGGTTCTGGTCTACTCTTTGGGTTGCAGAGGTCAGACGGCAGTCTTCTAAAACCAGTAACCTCGTCAGATCATCTAGGTTAGTATAGGTAGAGAATCCCGGGCTCTAAAGCCTTACTGCTGAAGATGCAACGGGAATACGCTCGGATGATAATAAATACTAGAAGTCTCAGGTTACCACCCTGTGGTATTCCAATTTAAAAGACACGTCACGATGGCGAGACAGAGGGAATTCTATAAATATAAACTTCTGCGATCTTGAGTAATGCTGAAATATTTTTTTTTTCACATCACATTATTTCAATTTGACAAAAAAAATTTGGTGTTGTACACAAAAAAATGCTTTGCTTAAAGCTTATATTAGATTTACCTTATAGTTAGGAGTGGTGGGTAATTGAGCCATGGTTTCGTCCCCTGTCGCAAGTATAATGATGGTGTTTAGAATGTAGGGGTCGGCTAACACGTCCGTTATTGACAACAGCACCCAGCCGGCGAATATCTCTCTTATAAGTACGCGGAACACTCTGAAAGTAAAACAAGTAACATGAATTTGTTTCAATGAATCGTTGGACTAAGTTACAATACAATTCGATACATATGTTCTTTATTGCACCATAAACAAAAAAAACATAAAAAATGAAATAAAACAGATTTATGTTATGATACAAACTTTGGAGTTACTAACCTAAGGAAATCAATAGTGTCAAACACTCTCTGCCACCAGGCTGTATTTCATGAGCCGTGCTAGCTAGACAGTTAAAATTTTTACAGATGATGTATTTCTGTTGCCGATATAACAACAAATACTAAAAACAAAATAAAATAAATATTTCAAGTGGGGCTCCCATACTACAAACGTAATTTTTTAAAGATAATGGAATGACCCTTCTTTTGCGAGTCCGACTAGCACTTGCTCGGTTATTTACAGTTCCGAAGTTTTTACAAGTTACTCTTACAGTCTGCCCGTCCGCGACTGTATTGTATGCTAAAGTGGTAAAATCTTTTTTTTTGTTTGCCCCTTTTCGTGTCGATTGGCTCAAATGACACTATATATTTTATTCAGTGAATTATCCCCTAGGCAATAGACAAATAGTAGGAATAAAAAAAAATGTAGTTGGTTAGAGTATTTTGATATCTTGAGGGTTTGCACAAATAAATTGTCAATCTAGTCTGTTGGCTTGTCAGGATGATATAAAAAAACTCACCCGTTGTGCACATCGTCCTCCCTCAGCAAGTACGGCATGATAGCGTCAGTGACGCACCGCAAGTACTTCATCTCGGCGTCCCGGTTGGCCGCGGCGGGGTGCAGCGGCGGCCGGCGCTCCGCCTCCAGCGACGCTGCGCCCGCCGTCAGGTGGCGGAGCGCGCATGGTAGCAGCCGGTCGGTGATGAGGCGTGCGTAGTCGATCTAAGAGATACTGATTTTGAAAAAGGATACACACGGATGTTACGAATCATAAAAAAACAACACGCAAAAACCCAAACGACTCATTTGAAGCGCATTCCAGAACGGAATGGCAATTTATGGCCGCCGCGACCGCTCGCCTGTTCGGGTCGCGGTTGACTACTTGACATCAACTGCATGCCTGTACCAAGCAAGCGGCGGAAGCGGGAGACAAGCGACGGCCGCCATTCTGTTTTATTTTATTTTATTTAAACTTTGTATATGCAATTATCTAAAGACACACGAACAGAGTGCCTTCCCCTTAATAGAGACAGTAAGAAAAGTGCCGATGGACACATTCTTATACAACTAGGTTAATGTAAAATTAGTAATTGGTTAAAGTTTTTAGACTGTAATAATAGTAGCGTACTTATACAATTATTTTTTAGTACGTAGGGACGTTAAGAAAGAGAAAATAAATTTAAACTTTATTGCACAGTAAAAAAAAGTACAAGTGGCGGACCTAATGCCATACGGCTTATTCTCTTCCGGTCAACCATTGGCCAAGCGGAAAATACGCGTGGGTTAGCGATAGTTAAGGCCATACCCAAATTTTCCGGGGTCCAGTGGCGCCGCCATTTAAAATAAATCATTTAAAAGGAAACGGAGATATCATTTAAAATTGTGTCTTGGCACAGGTATGGCACTTCATACAAATGAAGCAGCATATATACCTAGTACTACTACAAACGAAACAATCCGTCCGTGCACACATCAAATGTGTGAGTTAAACAATCAGGGTCGCCACCACAGAATTTGTTGCTTTGCTTACCTGTTTTTATCACTCGGAAATCTATAACATTTTCGTTATTTATTGTTTTCCGTGGATAAACAATGTTAAATGTGCGCAGTTTCTCACCATTATAATTTAATAATCCTAAGTGACTCGCGTAATGTCAACGTGCGACTACCAATAACCCTGTTTTACTGCCGCTTACACCTCACAATAACGGCGGGGGGGATTGCGGGGGACGGTGTGAGTTTCCGTTCTGTATGTAATACTATTATTAATTCTGTGGTCTTGGTCAAGTTCTAGATACCCATTCAAAGTATTTTTTAAACTACTTTTTGTAATTTAAAGTGAGAACGTGAAGCTTTTCTACGCACATTTGCGAAAAACGGCCACTTTTAGCTAATGTGCGTAGAAAAGCTTCACGTTCGCACTTTAAATTATAAACAGTAGTTTACAAAATAGTTTTAAGGGTTATCTAGGGCTTGACCAAGACACAATTTTGAATGATATCTCCGTTTCCTTTTAAATGATTTATTTTAAATGGCGGCGCCACTGGACCCCGGAATATTTGGGTATGGCCTTAAGCGACAGTCTGAGTCGAATTATCATATTCATCAACTCTCGGCGAACAGATTTTAAGTCAGCTTAAAAGATCCGACGTCCACCGAGAAACAAAATCAACTGACCTTGACCGCCCGCTGCAACAGGCGAGCGGACGCGTACCTCAGCTGATACCTCAGCTCATCCACGAAGAACGGCTGCAGCGTGATCTTGTTGAACCACGAGCTTATGAACTGCTCCAGTATTGTGTTGTAGAACTGGAATTAAAACATACATTGTCACGACGTCATTTTTAATGGGGCAGACAGAGCATTTCGGGTAGTGAGGCTGTAAGCAGACAAAGCCCAGGGCCGCAAGACCCAAAGGTCACTTTAAGCGTGATGATGAGATTCCCAGCCGCATCGCCTTTATCATGATTCATATCTTCAAAATCAAAGACTTGCCGTCTTATTATAAAACACAGACTATCTTTGTTACTAGGTTTAAACCATTATCCGACCAAATCAAGTTGACATCTAGTAATACGTCATTGTCTCATCTGAAAATGCCAACTTGATTCGGTCGGATAATGGTTTAAACCAAGTAACAAAGATAGTCTGCGTTTTATAATAAGACGGTTGGAGTCTTTGCTCGAGGAAATATTTTGAAGATGAATAAAGGGAGTAACAAAAGAAACTTTTAGTAACAAAAGATATAAATAACTATCATAAATGTTGTAGATCTTTTAAAATTAATTCTTTGAAACGACTTTTGAAGAGATGTCATGTACCTATAACATCTCTTCAGAAGTTGTTTTAAAAAGATCTTATTTGCCCATCTTATCTCCAATGGCTTACTGCATTGAACACATACTTGTATTCTCATGAACAAAAGATATAGGGCAGAGCGCTCGTTAACTTCAAGTTTCCGATAATATTCATATTCTAGTATAATTAGACCTTCCATTTGTAAGTACTAGTGAAGTGAGACCCTTCACTACTACTTACAGATGGAAGGTTTGATAGGTAATACTCAAGAGATTTTGAAAAATAAAAAATTAAACATAAACTTAAACATAAAAAAAACAAAAGTAAGTCACCGAATGGGATTCGAATCTGTAACACTCTTTCTAGCAGTCGGTATCCTTAACCGCCGAGCTAAAAACAAGGCGGTCGGTGCGACGAAATTAGCGACCATATTCTGCGTGGAAAGAAAAACGCATGAAAACTCGAAAACACGCGTTTTCCCAAACAAAACTAATCTAGATCGATTGTTTACCCCCGAAAACCCCCATATACAAATTTTCAGCAAAATCGTTAGAGCTGTTTTCGAGATCACAGAAATTTATAAATATATATTTAAACAAGAAATGCTCGTTTAAAGGTATAAGAATATTTTTTAACCCCCGACAAAAAGACGGGTGTTATAAGCTTGTCGCTAATGTCTTTCTGTCTGTCACCAGGCTGTATCTCAAGAACCGTGATAGCTAGACAGTTGAAAGTTTCTTAGATGATGTATTTCTGTTGTCACTATAACAACAAATACTCGAACGGATGGACCAATTTCGATGCGTTTTTATTACGTAAAATACGTGTTAGATGTATTTCTGTCGTCACTATAACAACAAATACTCGAACAGATGGACCAATTTCGATGCGTTTTTATTATGTAAAAGCAAGTTCCCTTGCGGTGGTTCTTAGCTTTGTTTCATGAAAATCGGCCGTTTAAAAGTTATTGGGGGTTAACACTTGAAAATTGGGGCTTTTGTAGTTTGTCTGGCAAGTAATAGATGCCGCTTCCGATATTAGTTCTAGTTATTTAGTTCCTCCAATCACTACGAGATGGCGTTTACATATGAAACCACTGAAAATCGGGGATATTTAATTTGCCTGGCAAATAAACCTGTCAATAGACAATATTGTAAGACGAAAATTCACCTTTTAAAAGAAATTTAACGAACCGTTTAACTGTTTTGATTGCTTTTTCACATTAAGTAATGTATGAAGATGACGTGAGAACCTGTGAAGGCCTCATTATACATTCTGATTGATTAAGAGGCCACTTCGACAGTTTAATAGACTTGACTCACGCCATTTCATTTAAATAATAAGACATTAGGATATGACAATAGCGCGTGACTACAGGTCCATAGTAATACATTAATTTGTTTGTGCTACCTACTGTTAAGCCATGGGACTATTACACACTAGACTAGTCACAGAATTAATATAAGTATTACATACAGAACGAAATGAAGAGAGACATGGAAAGCACTCCACCGACAAGAGCCCAGCTCTTAAATATAAGAAGAAGAAGATACAGAGCGAAGTCTCCTAAGGTCCCGCGCAACATGAATCCCCGTCCCTGCACCTCTTCTCCGTTCTCGCCTTGTTTTGAGCGGGCGGCTGCGGGCGCCTGACCGCCTCGACAAGGCGAGAACGGGGGAGAGGTGCGGGGCCGGGAAACGGGGACGTATATTGCGCGGGACCTTAGGAGATTTCGTTCTGTTTGTAATACTTATATTAATTCTGTGCGAGAGTGCTAATAGTTTAGTTTTGTAGCAACATGTATACTGTAGGTTTTCTAGAGTTGCATAGGTATATATTTTTGAAACTATTTGGTGTAATGTTACTTAACATCTTAGTAGTTATTATATATTTGTAGAACAAGTTCAAATTTAAAATCGTTCGGCTGCCGTCAGAGATAAAATCGTGCAAGCGGACAAGATCAACGCGGTTACAGCCGTCTTCGATGCCGATCGGCTGCCGCCGGAGACGTAATCTTGCAAACTACTGCTGCAGACGCATCGACATGGGTGTTCGGCTTCTTTCAGCGGCATACCGATGCGATCAGATAATCGGCCAACTGCTCGTTTCGCCACCAGCCGTAGTCGCGTCGCGTCGTCCGCGCCGAGCCGATGCGAATGGCATTAGCGACGCCCTTATTCCATTGACATAAAGGCTTTTCTGACCGGCTAAAGCCGATTTCGCGTCGATCAGTGTGGTGAAACCTTAAGCGCTAAGATGCCACAGACAGACAGATTGACAGACATAAGCGTCAAACTTATAAACCCCCTCTTTTTGACGGGGTTTAAAAAGAGGGAAAGCGCTCCCTGGGCTCCGAAGCAGCACTGCTGAGGACTCAGACTCAGAACTCACCTCTACTTCAACTAGCCTTAGAACGAATTAATGTAATCTGAGTATTTTCTTCCACTTACTAATCAAAATGAAACTAAAATTGAAATCATCATCATCAATAAATTTAAGAACTAGGTTCTTGTCGGTGGAGTATTTTCCATGTCTCCCTATTTTCTGCTAAATGCTTGACCTCCTTATACGTCACAACTTTTGCCTTTTCTTTTACTTCATCCATGAACGACCTTCTTGGTCTTCCTTTTCCTCTCTTGGCTTCCACTTTCCCTTCCATTATGTTTTTTATGAAGTTGTCATGCCGCATAAGGTGGCCAAACATAAATTGAAATACATATGCGATTTATTTAATATTAGTAAAGCCCGCGACTTCGTTCGCGTTGACTTTATGTCTCTGGAAAATGCTCATCAAACCGAAGAACTTTTTCTAAGGCGTCATTTTTCTATTTCTTACAGTTTAGCTGGACCATTATGGTTTGGCATCAGGTGTTCCATTTTCCAAAATCAATTATACCGGTTATATATATGTTGCTCAGGCTTAACAGCTATATAAAAAAAAAGTTTCATTTAAATCCGTCCAGTATTTTCGGAGATTAGAATTAGAGTGAACAAACAATTTTTTTTTAAATTCTTACTCTATAAGTTCCATAGCTGTCTCCATCGCCCCAAATATTTTTTTTTGGAAATTTATTCAATGTACAGCCCTTTTTTTTAGGGTTCCGTAGTAAACAAGGAACCCTTATAGTTTCGCCATGTCTGTCTGTCTGCCTGTCTGTCTGTCCGTCCACGGTCCTACAAAGAAACTATAAGTACTAGAAAGCTGTAATTTGGCATGGATATGTATATTAATTATGGCGAAAAAGTCGTAAAATAAAATATGGGAAAAAAACATTTTTCAGGATATCTGCCATACAAGTAAAGACGTAGTTAATATTTTTTTTCTCGACAAACACATTGAGTGGGCTATCGTTGAATAGGTCTTTCAAAAATAGTCTTAGCTTGTGAACACCATTTTTCGATTTAGGGATCCGTTTCTGAAATATTTGGGTTTAAAGTTTAAATTTTTGTTCGAGTCAAGTGTCCCCCCCCTCTATCTGCTAAACGGTTATATATGGCCACGTGAAAAAAAACACAATTATAGTACATATATATAATGTAGTTTGAAGGAAAACTATCAAAGCCAAGTAGGGTATACAAATTAAAAAGTTATAGGCGATCAAATTATAAAATGTACTTGAAAAAATAAATTTTCATACAAATTCAATAGATATTAGTTTTTAGACGTTTTTAGTGGCAAGAACTCAAAGTTGGCAACTACGGAACCCTTCACTGCGCGTGGCCCGACACGCACTTGGCCAATTATTCTATTTTATTATATGTATATATACCATCTCATATTTTAAAGTTTAGTTTATTATTTTTTAAGTGAAGATTTGTAACTGGCACTTAGTATTTAAGAGTGTGTTATATAGTAATAATGCTGTAAATCTTCCTAAGAAAATAAAATAAAATAATAATATAGATAATGTGTGCAAATGTAGCAGTCATTCTATCGCAATTCGTAATTTCCACAACAATACAAGTGAAAACCTTTAAATATCTGATTAGATACGCTCAACGACGTCACGTCATAGTAATAGCACAATAGCACTGTATTAAAATTAGCCATACTTATATTTTTTAAGATAAAAAGCACAGATGAAGAGTGTACTCAACGTCATGTCATAGCAGTGTATTAAAATTTGCCATACTTGACTACATATATTTTTAAGAAAAAAAGCAGAGAAGAAGAGTGTGAATACATTCCTCTAGAAGAGAGAAAAGCTTTATTCATCTACTGACAGGATGACCTTGAGTAATAATGTCAATGTCAAAACCCCAAGGTAGTCAACACCATCTTGAGCAGTTTTATTCTTCTTTTCCCACGACCCTCAGGCATGATACGTTAGCCGTGCCTTTACCGTCAATACCAGACACAATAGTAAGACAATGAACGTCGACATTTATTAATGTCGTTCGGGTTTTTACCGGATAATGAAAAGGCCAAAGGGCGTGTTTACTCACGAATAAGGGAGTTTCCAACTAATCAAATCAGATACTTTTTTCCAAAAGTCAAAACAAACATTTTCAATGACGTCAAAGTTTCTTGGGGTCAAATAGCGCTCTTAATATCAGTTTTTCCGCAATGATAAATCTAAAATCATGTTGAAAATGAACTCCATCAATGACAAGTGACATTATTTTGTAACGTTTTATTTTATTAACAGTACTTACCAAATAATTTATTTTCTACCTAAAAATCTTCGTAGCATAAAATGATAAATATTTTTATCTCATGCAAAAGAACTATGTTCTTTATGAGACTTAAATATTCTTTAAACCTAATTGTATCACGCGGCGGCCGCGCGGTTAACGCACTGCGCCTCATTTAGGTTTTCAGTGAATTCCAATGTGAACTTTACTTACTAGGTAGCAAAGTAAAAAAAATTGACAATCCCCTGACAACCAAACTGCGCGCGGAACCACGCGTACACCGCTCGTTCAAAAAGTTTTGTCCCGTTTAATTGAAGTTGAAACCTCAAAAGAAAAATGTCATTTCATAATTTATTTAACAGTGCTTGCATCACCTACTGCCGGCATGAAAATTAATGACCTAACAAACTACAACTTAAATCATATAAATTAGTGTCTTAAATGTTGATAATTATTGGTATAATTAGTATTAGAGCCTTGAATACTGGAAAAATTTCAGTTCAGTTTGTAAATTCAGTGTTTTGTAATTTATTATTTGCCATCTAATTTTTGCCAGACAACAAAAACCCCGACTTTCAAGCGTAAGATTAATGGCGCCATCTAGTGTCGGAGGCCAAGATCCACTTTGGGTCACTGCGCCACCGTAGTAGTAATGATGTTAAGAGCACTATTTGACTCAAAGAAATTATGTTTTCATAGTCTGATTGCTTTTCGAAAACTAATGGATTAGGTGATTAAGGAATACTTACATCTTCTATGGCTTGATCAAGTTGTTTGTGTATTTGGAGCCCTACCCAGGGCTCTGATGTACTCCCTCCGTCATGTCGGGGGCATTCTTTAGACCCACATGTCACGCAACCCTGATAAACAAATTACATTGTTTTACTGTGTTTTAATTAAGAAATCAAGTTTAAAATTAATAAAATAACAATGATATATAGTTTTAATCGGTTTCATATAGGTAATTATTTTACCACTTTAGTATAAAATTTACTTTTATCAACAATAGTTTATCCGCAACATGCTTCGTCAAAGGTTTCTAGAAATGAATCCGGCACATGCTTCGTCAAATAAGTAGGTATACACTTTAGTTGCAAAACGGTCACATGACTGAGGCACTATTGACAACTAAAGTTGTCTATATTGTACTATTTTTACTAGGATTGGCATCAGAAGTAAAGTAATGTATACAAGCACTGGCTTGCAAAAGGTACTTACGTTTTTAAACTATTGCACTTTGAACACATTATTAATTTATTATATTAATGGGGCTTAGCAAGAATCATTATTTTGTTTCATCTAAAGTATCTAATAGAGTTCACTGTCAACAATGAAACACAGTTGCACTTCAAATCTAGTCTGTCTGCAACCAAGAAGGATGTGATATGAAACGTTAGACAAAACAAAATAAAAAGCCCCATTTATATAATAAATTAATAAGGTACTGACTTTTAGCAGTAGCAGCAGTTTAGTAGTAAAACAAAATTATCTGAATCTATCTTGCTCTTAGGGATAAAGACGCGATAGTGAGTTTGAAGTACAATCACAAAAGTAAATTTCATATTTTTAATTTTTTAAATGTCATTATTCAGAGTTCATATACCTAATGGACCTGATGGTATAAACGCCCATCTTCATATTTCTATGATAACCTTTTGACACTTAAATAGCATTTTTTATAGTCCTCTAGATACAGACAATAGTACTTCAAAGCCTGTGACTTGCTTATTAATAAAACAGTTATTTCAAGGTCTACCACAGATTGCTTGGTCACAGCAGTTGTACGAATCGATAAGCTACTTATAAAAACGTCAATACTGCAAAATTCCTAGCTTAGGCAATCATAATAACGGTGTCATTAGTAAAAACAAGCTTCAACTTACTCTGACGGCGGCTTCCTGTAACTTCTCTTCAGGCGGGTTTCTGACGAAATGGCACTTCAGACGATCCACAAATTTGTTTAAATAACTAGAATTCAGCCCGTAATAACAAGCCACACATCCCAACCCATAACTAAACACTAAAGTAACAAAGTGAAATCTGAAAAAACAAATCTAGGTTACAAATGGAATACGAAGGTAAATTGATGTCTAACGAATTATATTGATATTACACCTGTAAAAGTATAAAACTGTGAGTGATGCAGTTATAACACCGAAGTAAATAATATATTTTTGATTATCAAATTTCTCTGTAAACTTCCTTTGACATCTTTCAGTCATGGTTAGGCGAACGAACAAATGACGTTTCGTACATTTTTGCATGACAATTTTGACATTAGAAAAGTTGCCTTATAATTCATCCTGAAAACTACCTACCTACCCCCATGGGAAACAGAACAGGGGCGTGAAAATATGTATGAATGTATGTAACTATCTAACTACCTACCAATATTAGTAGCATGAGTTTATATGTATAACTATATATTGTATGCTGCAGCTGCTGACATAAATATAAAATAATCTATACTGCAGTCCTCCTACCGAACCCGTAATCGCGCCATACAAGGGGTAAGCAATAAGAGGCCGCGCCACATGCGGGTATACAGATTATACAAAACTAGCTGAATCCGCAGCCTTCACTCCACGTGGGAATTTCGGGATAAAGAGTACTCAATGTCCTTCCCCAACTATATCCATACCAAATTTTATCCAAATTGGTTCAGGACTTGAAGCGTGAAGAGGTAACAAACAAACAAACAAATATACACACTTACTTTAGCATTTATAATATTAGTAGGATTTATATAATGCAATAATAGTGCTGTGCTGAACATAATAAATATAAACAAAAAGAAATGATGACACAAATGTACTTTAAAATCTTCTAAATGGTAGAATTTTATTACTCATCGTGCACCCTATTAGAATACCGTTCAGAAACTAATAGTAGGTAGGTACATAAAGGTCTCTGTACCGAGTGATTTCTGAACGGATTACTTTTTATGAAACAGGGTGACCAACTTGAGACACTTTACCCAAATTCAAGAAAATTAGATTTCATTCTTAAAACATATGATATTATTAAAACGGCCTTCATGGGGTATTCTAAAGAAGGTAACAATTGTACTAAATAAACATACCTAATAAACATACCTAAATAAACATGGTAATTGGTTCTTATCTATTAGAGGTCTTCTTTTTGCGTGTTGATGGTTTATAATAAATTATTTCAGGTAAAAGAGTATAAAGCAAAGAACTAACACAGCTGACACAGCACTGTACACATCTAAGAAGGTGTTTAAAAAAGTAAATAGTCAATCAATTCTGCTATTATTATAAAAGCAAACGATTTTGTTTGATATTATGTCCTTTCTTAAATATATACAATACAACGTCATTTTTTACTAAGTACAAATATTCCAAAGAGACCATCCATCATATTGACCAACTTTTAATAAATGTATACCGGAATATGAAAAAAAACTGTAGGTTCTCATACATATCGAAGTAGTCATGTGATATCGTTACTATGTTTTTTTTTTTCAATATATATTCATCGGGTAAAATTGTTCAAACTGATGGACTGAGTCACCTCTTATTTGTGCTTAAGGCGAAATGGTAGCAGCACCCAGCAGAAGTGACGACGCCGTCATTCGAAACAAACTTTCAACGGTAGTTCATAAAATAATTCCAAGGTCCAGAGACTGTTGGATATCAAAATTAAATAGCAAATCATCTTATTTACCTTTAAACAATCCATTTCAAGTGAGGACATCACCTCCGCCGATTTCTCTTACTATTTTGCCTTAATAAAAATAACAAATTTTATAATACAAGGAACGAATTGGAATGAAACACGGCGCGGAAGGACGAATCGAAATGAAACTAAGCATGTAGACAGCTTTTTACTTGGATTAACACATAGTAGATGAGGTACTTATATCCCGAATAAAATTCAAGACGGCTAGTTGAAAATAAATGTACTGAGTATGTATGAATATGATGTACTGTTGGATAACGTATCTTCTAGTGGAAAAAAAGGTTAGATGAGGATGAGTGATAATGATGAACTAAAAACGAACACTACCATTTCATTTCATAAACACGGTGATTATTCATTGGTTTTGGAGCCGAAGGCCACTTTACAAGCATAGTTAGTAAGCCCTAATTAGCTAATCAAAATAAAAATTCAGAAACAAAAAATGATGAATAAACCCGAAAGTAAAATTGTGAGATGTGAGACCGCCCGCCGGCCGGCCGAAGGTCATCGATATCACGCAGCTGTTTTGGCCGGCGTAACTACGTAAACTCTATCGAAAATCACTTACGCATCTTTTTTATCTTATGACGTACAGAAATTTGGAATAAGTATATGGATAGAAGAATTTATTTACTAGAATATACGACATTTTTTTTCCAAAACCAATGAAAGGTCAGTTTGTATAAACTATCATTCAGGTATATTTATTCAGTACCTAATGCCTTTGTAGGCACTTTACACGTCAATAAGTTAAATATACCTACACTACATTACTGGTAAATGTATTTTATATTTAAATTATTTTAAAGAAAAATAATTTTTGTTCTATTTCGACAAAATTATGTTATTATCCTATTTCTTATCAAAAAAACTCCTTATTCATTGGTATTATGGGTATTTGATTTTAGAAGCTGGTAACCCAAAGTACAAATATGAAATGCAAGCAAATGTCAATTTATTTACAGTGGAAAGTAAAAGGCGATGGGTGTGTTGCTTTGTTATTTTGTATTTTAGTTAGAATGATAGTTTTTATGAAATAAAAATAAAATTCAAATTCACAGCAGTGTTAAATATGTTAGTGTACATTAATATCTATTAGTGTATCTTTGTAAATAGTAATTAGTAAATTAACGATTTGTACTGGTGTACGAATCGTAACAAAATAAATTAAAAAAATATCCAAGTTAATGTGTTTGTGGGATTATTACTTTTGCTTATTAGTAATATGCTTTTATCGGAGTTCAACAGAATACAAACAACGTTCATATCCCAAGGTATAGTTCCGAGCGATTAGCTAATTAGAATATAAACAATGGCATTCTCGAGGACAAAATATTGTGACTATAAAAACTATGGAAGTGGTCTGTGATTGTGTAAGTTTCGGAGTGCAACATGTCGACCCCGTGCCCAAAAGGCGGGATGCGCCTCAGCGAAGCGCTGGATAACATGCAACTTGCCTACAACCCAATCACAAAGCAACTGCATTTTGTTAGTCCAAAAGTCGAAAAACAGGAAGAAAGTGTAGACGAAGTTGATAAGTTGTCCAAGAAGAGTAGTTTCAGCGATGAGGGTAACTACTCTATGTCGACATGTGAGAAAAGTGATACGAGTGACTCTCCCAAAAGTACATTACAGTGGGGTTGTGTGAGCGGACACCAGCGGGGTAAAGATGGTGGTTCATTCTCAAGTACTGTGTCCAGTTTGTCCGAGTGCTCGCTTGGGTCTAGTGCTTCGAAGGAGGATGAGACCACAGAGGCCGGTGGAGCAGACCAGGAGCAGGCTAAACTCAAGAAGAAGGGAATTTCAAGTTTCTTTAGCAGGTATGTTGTAGTAATAATATTACTTCTCTCAAGATGTGTCCTTTTTTGTAGAGTAACCCTTGCAAAATAAGTTCAGGGAATCAAGAGGTTAATCATTTTCTTTGTTAAACTAAAAACTAGGCATAGTGTTTGTGAAAGACCAGTTTTTAAGAAGAAATGTTCTTTTGGCTATTATATATACCTTCTCAATTCATCAGAATCAGCCTGTATTCTTATTGGAATCTTATATGCGTTGTGTTTATTTCTAATAAAACATATTATCATTTTATCTACCTTTGTCTCTATAGTATCCTTACTAATATTATAAATTCATATGTGAGTTTGTATATTTGTTATCACTTACGCTTCAACCACTGAACCTGTGTCAGTCTAGCATAAAAGCCATTGCTTAAAATTGGTGCCTTTTCTTTTTAGCGTGGCAGTCAACCAAATCTTTGTATGCTTGTACAAAAAAATTACAAGAAGCAATATTTGTTAAGGAATGATATTTGTAAACTCAGTCGGGACGTAGTTATATCGGCTCGAAGATGACGAAAAAAATATTTTTAATTAATTGAAATATGGACACCATATATTTTCCTGAGCTATTGATGCTATGTTTTCTATTATATTAGATGATTTTGGTAATGACACGTGATTAAGTCACGATTATAAATATTTTTTCCCATCTATAGTTATGTAAAGTGTGATGTTTGTTCCCTTCCTTTTATTGAAGCGCGGTCGATGAATTTTGTAATAAATGTAGCAGAAAAAGTTATTGCAAATAAAAAATTAAAGAAAATTATGATAACATTTATTACACTATAATATTTTAGGTATTACATAAAACGCCATAGACAATACCAAATTAAAGTATGCAGAGATATGGGCATTAACAATATTCAAGATCATCACATCACAGCTAATACACCTGTATTATTAAGAGGGAGCAAGACACAGACAAGCTTGAACATACTGTGTGTGTCATTACAATAATTATCAAATATAATAGATAGCATAGCATCAATAGCTCAGGAAAAAATATGGTGTCTAACTAAATTTAATTCAATTTATTAAAAATATTTATTTCGTCATCTTCGAGCGATATAACTCCGTCCCGATTGAGTTTACAAATATCATTCCTTAACAAATATTGCTTCTTATATTTTTTTGTATAAGCATACAAAAAATGGTTGACCGCCACGTTAAAAAGAAAAGGCACCAATCCTCCATACAAAATGGTCATTGTCCTTTAGGTAGTATAGCCAAATTATATCATTTCTTGCTATCTAAACGAGTCTAGTAAGACATCATTACATATTAATTAGACTGTATAATTATTAATTATTACTCCATTAGGTTTTTAATATTCGGTTTTCATCATACAAGATGACATAATAGAAGGAAGCACATATAGGGTTTTTGTGGTTTATTTATGTAACACTTTTATGTGTATATGGTTTTATCAGTCTGTCTGTACTGCATTATTTCCTTAATTACATTTTAAATTGTTGTATGGGACACTTAAATGTTAATTTTATTGTTTTTAGTATTTTTGTTATAGCGGCAACAGAAATACATCATCTGTGAAAATTTCAACTGTCTAGCTATCATGGTGCATGAAAACAGCCTGGTCATAGACATACAAACAGCGGAGTCTTACTAATAGGGTCCCGTTTTTATATTTTGGGTGTTTCTTTAGAAGGAATTTTTTTGACTAAAGTCTTATTTCTCTTTTTGTTTTAGATCTAAAATAATTCAAGACCTTATTTCATATCCATTGACTTTGTTTACTTTAATTTTTAGTAATTTTTAGACAAAATAAATAACTAAAGGAAGTAGTTAAAAATGTTAATTGCTTTGGATATTTTTCATATGTTAATTAATGCACTTGAGACTCCCACTTCACAAGATAATAAAACAATATTTACATGATGATAAACCTTGCGTTTATCTATACTATAATTGAAGTGACAAGGACTGAAACCATATGACTGTAAGATTGTTAGTGTTGTTTGTATTCCGTGTTGTGAAGACACTTTCAGTGTTTTTGCTCCTTGTTTTATTTGAGATTTATGAAATGAACTTCACAAACTCCATGCTGGTCTGGAAGAAAATAATTAAATTTTGTAGAATGTACCAGCTGCTTATCTTCCCACACTGTTAGTAAAAGAATTTAAATAAAGTCAACAAGCAATGCGACAAGCACCTTTGACTATTTTGATTACTTCAACAGTCATAGTTTGCATGCAAGACCCAGAGGCACCTCCAGAGGTGCCTCTGGATTTTACGGGCCTACACTTTGTCTGTACCGTAAGGGTATAAGATATGATAATGTATCCGTACCAGTCAGAATGCAAAAAAATAAAAACAATATTTTTAAACATAAAATATATTTCCTCTAATGAAGTCCGCCATTTACATGTATTGCAGCGAAGTTAAATTAAAAAAATATAAAATAAATTACTAATGAATTATTATAAATTAATTCTAATGCTTTGTGACTTTTCCTCTCCATTATTTAAAAGACTAGATTATATCTATGAGACATGTTTTCCATAGTTCTTTGTTTCAACACCGATCAACCCGCAAGATATTTCAAATAGTTTCTTTTGATATTCAACATTCTTCGAAAATCTGTTGCTAATTCCTTCTATGCAGTTGCTAATATAGAGCCCGCTTGTCTTGTCTAAATCCTTATTGAAACATGCGTGGAGTATGGAGATAGCGCCCTTAGCTGGAGTTTTAAAGAATAATTTCATCGCCCAAGGAAACAGCCTCCTAAACAAAGTGCCTTCAAACAAGTCTGTGTCGACTATTCCTGGATGCACTGCATAACATTTCACTGGATATCCTTCTTCGTCTAGTAATTTGTTTATGTATCTTGCGCTCATTAACTGGAACAAAAGAGACATTTATTTAAAAATCAGTTTGCTGAACATTCTTATAAGTAAATAAGAAAAAAAGTGTAAAAAGAAATTAATTATTATAGTATTACATATTTGTTTATATTTGTTCAAAAAAATTTTTTAACAAAAAAAGAAATTAACCAAGAAAATACCTGTGCTAATTTAGACTGAGCATAAGCCGCAGTAGTGTCATAATGTTCCTTCATATTAATGTCCTCAAAGTATATTTTCCCTGGATAGTGGGCACAAGAAGTCACGTTTACAACTCTCGCTGACTCCTCAAAAGTGCCGCCCTTTTTCAGCGCTGGCAACAACAGATGTGTCAAATAAAAATGACCCAGATGATTGACAGCCAATTGAGTTTCAATGCCGTCTTCAGTTAGTTTATAATCACCGAACATTATTCCTGCACTGTTCACAAGAATGTTAATAGCTGGGTATTTCTTTAAAACGTTTTCCGCGAACTGTTTTACAGATTTCAAAGATTGTAAGTCCAATTGGAATGCTTGTAGATTCTCTCCATTTTCCATTGTTTCGGCTAATTTGGTCGCTTGCTCCGGTTTTCTTATTCCAATAACAACAGTCATATTTGCTTTAAGTAATCCACGTATGACTTCGGTGCCGATGCCGCGCGCACCTCCCGTCAGTACGGCAATTTTCCTGCTCGCGTCTGGCAACACCACTTTGTTTCTCCGTATATTCACCCAGTCGTCGATTAATCCGCCAACACCCGCTCCTTGCATGTCGATAGCGTATCTCAGCTCGCTCAGTATGTGCTTGATTGGTTTATGTCTGTTTATGAACCAGTAAACAGCTGCGGCGGTTGTTAAAATGGCTGCAGACGCGATCGCGACCGACATGTTTGAGGTTATGTTTTCGTCCGTACGAAGCGACGCCTGCTTTCACTCTGTTGGAAATCCTCTACGCTTTCTCTCACTGCGCTGTTTGGATTCTCATTGTACCGTTAGTCCTGACTCTGAATATGACGTTAAAATTAAAATAGCTTTGTTTACATGATTAACTGTTTCAAAAATTACAAGCGAGGATGTATGGATGACCGTGTTATCGGGCAGCCTTGGAATGACTCAAAACGATTCGATATTGGAATCACAGATTTTTGTACTTTAAACTTAAATAAAACTTGTTTACCGAGTGGGGCCCACGTTTTACCGTCGACACATCTTGCTTGACACTTTTGTCTAGCAAACAGCAAACACAAGCGAATACTTGAAATGTCAGATCCCTTCTGTTTGTTCACAAATGGCGCGCATGCGTTTATTATTGTGTAATTTATTCTTCCGTTCCAAGTTAATTCACAGCACTTTGTTAGCACGTCAAAAATTTGCCGACGGTCGACGGTCGGTTTTCAAATTTCGAATTTTCTTTTTTCGTCTAGGCTCTGTGGTTGCACCGCAGCGGTATCTAGGCTATTGGCCCGTTAAGATTTAATTAAAGGGTCTTTGAACTGGAAGCAGCTGCAGCAGTGATGCGTAGCGCTTAGTTGGAATGACGTAATTTTGCATTGCTGTTTACATTTTAGCTCTTTGTGCTGCATACTTCTTGGTAAGGTGACGTCATGACTTTAACCGAAGTTGTTTGTGTGTTTTATCGGGCGACCTTTCGCATGTTTGCAGATTCTTTGTGGTGCATATTTCTTGGTATCGTGATGTCATACATTCATGTAGACAGAGTGTTTCAAAAGCCAAAGCTTCTAGCCCATCGCGATTCGCGCCGCATTTGGCGAAGTAATTGCAAAGGTGCATTTCCACTACTTTTAATGGCTTTTCATAACTAATTTTAAGGCCTATCTCTACATCATGTTAATATCACTTACAGACAACACACACCTAATTTACGCTTTTTTAATGACCCTCTTCTGCCTTCGCCTTAATAAGGTCGTCATCATTATCGTTTACAATCGTAAGAACTTGACTAAGCAATTTTACGTGCGATCTATCAGATAAAAGAATGCATATAGATAAAAATTTTAAATCATAATCCAAGATTTAGTTATCATCAGTTACGTCAGCTAGATATCTAGCAATGTAATAAAGAAGTTTCCAACAAATCAAATCAGACACTTTTTTCTAAACGTCAAAACAAACATTTTCTATGAAATTTGTATGAAATAAAAACTAATGACGTCATAGTTTCTTAGAGTCAAATAGCGCTCTTAATATCAGTTTTTTCGCATTATTAAATCTTATATCACGTTGATAATGGATATGATCAATGACAAGTGACATTATTTTGTGACATTTTATTCTTTTAACAGTGCCAAATAATTTATTTTTGACCCAGGAAACTTGCTTATTGATAACTACAATGGAAAATATTGGTTCAGTGACTCGTATCGCATAGAACTGGGTTTGTTATGCTAAATCTGTGTTTTCTTATCGTCGGCGAAATAATTAACCCCTATTGTGTATTGTACGCAGAACAATGTACACTTGGCGACATATTTTCAGTATTGCTTTATTTGCCATATAATCGTCAACATACTTCTGCCGCATTTAAAATACTTGCTAAAATAACTTTTTTACCTATGCAAATAGGGATTTTGGTGGAAAAGAACTTTGCCCAAATTATAGGCTAGCACAAATATTTGTAGGAAATCCTAATTTATCCAATCCAAGATTTCCAATGCAACAACAGGTCATCTAGGAGAGATGGAATGAAATTAGACCTCCATTTGTCAAAAATTCTGCGCGCTCAGTAGCAGTAACCAGACTGTTGAAAGAACAGAAGAATTTAATTATCACATCAGACTATAACTTTAACCTGTACCTGTAGAGGTTATCCTTTGCGGAAAATGAGAAGATAAGTACCTAGACTTACGTCACGACGACGATCTTAACGATAATTTATCTGCTTCAAAGAATATATTAGAACCGTAATAATATTTGTTCAACACAGTACGTCCACAGCTTTTGTCATTCACCCTATATACTCGTCCTTGTACCTCCTGTATCCGATAAGACAAATTCATTTTTCAATTCTATATGTAGCTATCCCATAAACATCATCATCAGGTGTTCTTGTTCTCCACTGCAGGAGCACAACCCTCTCTGTACTGCCAAAGCCATACTTGCCTAGAGAAGCCAGAGGACTTGGCCTACGCTCTCCTCGCTGGCCAGACGGGTTGGAGAGTCATTTATGTTTTAGAAGCTTTGTTTAGCTTGTATTTCCCAAGTCGCCTACGACGTCCACGGGAGGACTTGGAGTGGCCCTATTCTTCTTTACCGGAAACTACACGGCACAGGCATCTCATCAACATAAAAAATTATAAAGCCCTCCGTTATTATCCTATAATTAATCATATTATTCATCTTTTATCCGACTGTACATGCATCGGAGATCGGCGAATGTAAAACCCGCCATAAATTTAATCTGAGAATGCATTGCACGTGCGTGCGCTGCTCCTAATAAGCAAAAACTTATGGCTTCATGGGCATGGAAAAATACTAACATTTTATTCAGGCTGTGTGAGAGAAGAGTTTATAATGAGAATTTATAGATTTTGAGTCGAGATGAATAAGAACAAAGGTTATATTTCTACTTATTGAAGAAGTCATGTAATACACTAGTGCATCTGTACATACTTATATAATATCACGCCTGTTTTCCACAGGGGTAGGCAGGGACTATGGACCTCCACTTGCTATGCATCTGTGACAATAAAAACATCAAGAGACATTTAATTTATTATTCGTTAATGGCAAAGTAGGTTTGAATTACTAGTTTGGGTAACTATAAATTGTGGAGCTGTCTTTAACTAGTGTAGCAAATTCTAAGTAAAATTTTTGAGGCTTAAGTGGAGAAACTGAGACGTAAGAAGGATTCGTTTGAACCAATAGAGGCTCTTACAGGAGCTAAATTACTTTTGTTCTTATTTGATAAATCTTTGTGTTGTATTGTTAAAGTAAAAATTAAACCTTTTTTGTCAGGAGCAGCACCATCGCTTTATATGTTGTTGCATAAAAGATTTCGAAGAAATAATGACCTCCTCTTTTTTTGAAGTCTGGTATAAACAAGGAAATACCCAGCAAGATTGTACTGAATCCGGGTCAACATTTGATTTGTTACGTGTCCTCAACGAGTGTAATCGGTAACATGATAAGATTACCGTAACAGACTCGTTCGAATCGGGAATCGAGTAATTAGCATTACCCGGACCGAATGTCTAATTGCAGATAGTTACTAATGATAATCTGTTTCTAGTACTAATTAAAGAAGACTTATTTACAGCTTGAAGGAGAAATTAAAGGAATACTTATTAGATTTGAGGATTTGTGACTTCTTTAGGATACCATACCATATCTTCTTTGTCGTTTCTTATGATTAAGTGTCAGGTTCTCAGAGCTTTGGTCAGCGTGAAACCTCACTTTTGGTCCGCCCAGGGAGTTAGTTAGTGATTGCTTTCTTGACAATCGGCTTTATCCTCAAAGGTACTATTGAGCCTATAACACGTTGGAGTTAGATGTGGGTCATCAATTTCGGGGTCCAACTACCTTATTATATTCTCTTTCTTTTAACTTTATGGATTTCGACCGCAGCTAAGCAGTAAAACCACTTAAATCTATAAAGCAAAACACAGGCCATTCCTGTTCCCGAAACAATGCAGCAAAACACTGGAGCTCGGCGCATGCGCATTTACAATCACAATAGCCAATCTCGACCGGGTAAACCTGTTCGGCGGCAACGGCCGATGCCCTCACCACGACGTTGACCTTGGATGCACCATCTCGTAGCACCATGTTCATTGCTGCGTTAGAAGATTCAACGAAAATTGCTGATAGACTTTACCAGCGACTGATGTTGTCAAGATGCAAATTGTAGTAGCGGAAAATCATGGTTGTTTTGCAGTGAACAAGTATCTAATTATTATTGTAGATGCAGGTTTAAGTATAGATGCCTTTTAAGTTTTTGTTAGTTCGCCATTTACAACCTTTCTGATATGTCTAGTCAAATTAAGGAGGCCAATGTTTATCTATACCAAAACTGATTATCGCAAGCCAAATATATAAACAACAATTAAGTTTACAGCGATAACTATCTCAGAAAGAGAATAAAAGTAGATTTTAAGAATGATAAGCCTTCAGAAGAACCTCAACCCAAAGAATAAGGGGCAGGCAAAGGAGCAGATGTTGGCGATTAAAATGCTAATGATACACCGACAGGACACAAGGCCAAGCAGACTGCTTGCCATTATATTACACCTGTTAGCACGTTTAATCAAGTTATTCGTAGCAAAACTAAGGAAGAAGTTGCTCTTTTTTTATTGCATAAATATATACTATATTTACGAAAGTATACAGCATATGCGCTGGACATAAGTTTGAAACAGAAATGGTTATTTCAATTTGCATAAAGAACAAAACTCTATCTGTATTTCCACCAAAGAAATGCCGAAAAAAACTGAAGAGCATAGGTCGTAAAAAATAGATGAAAACTTTATGAACACAGTATGATGCGAGAGGGAATTGTTTTACTATTTTTGAAATATTTATCTCTATTTCAATTTTTCCTTTGGCCTGTTTTGCACTTTAAAGAAGCTGTCGAATCATGAATTGCCTTAAACGAAATGCCGCCATCATCTACCTACACGATTCCTACCTATTGGCTACTACACCTTTTCGAGGCATACAGACCTTTTCTGAATCGGTGCTTTTCGCCTTGGTATTAAAACCGATATTGACGTACTAACGTCAGCTGTAGTCAAGGCTGCCTTTCATTCATGCCGCGTGACGTCACTATCAGTGCTATTGATAGCTGATAGCGGGCCAATTACGTCTATTATTGTTCATTTCTTTATCCGAGTATAGTGTTGACATTGTTTACAATCGTCAAGTTTAACTTCAATTTTTTTTAGGTTGCCTTTTCTTATAATACTACATTTACCAATATTCTGGTCCTATTGGATGTAAAATGAATCTCTGGAAATAAAAAATTAAAAAATCTTCTGCCATATTAAGTTTATTAACAAATAATATGGCAGTTAATAAAATAGTAATGGTAATGTTTTCCGCACCTTATTTGTTAATATACTTACCTTTATTTCTTATATACTTATCACTTGACTGTGAAGTACGAATGAAAGTCGTAAAACTAGTCTAAATTGCGATTACCTTTAAGGCGTAATTATTTTAAAACGTTGTTGTTCTAAATCCTAAGCCAGAGCTAAAGCAGCGGAAGCTACTCAGAATATCTACTTAACTATAATCCAGAGAGGAAATTCTAGAGAAAACATAATTGCACTACCTTAGTCTTTAATGATCATACAAAGACTGTATAAGTTAATAACTTAATTGTAAAGAGAGTAAAACGGCAAACCACCTTTAATTTGAAACGGATACAAGAGTCATATTATCAGTAAGTAAGCGTATATTTATAAGTTTTTGAAGCGAGATTGAGGAGACACGTGAGATTAGAAAAGGAAAAACATGGGCTCTTATGAGAAGTTATACCAATATTTTATTACAAATTTGGCTTACAAAATTTCCTTTTGCTAAACTGAAACGATAACGATTATTTTTATTATGGCATCTTTCATTACCTAATGTCGTTGTTGGTAAAAATGTCTATCTACTAGACGACACAGGACCCTTCCAAATGAGCCCTGTAATTTTTCAAATTTGTGTCCACCGAAGCATTGCGTCTCGCGCCAGTGGTTCTACAAAATAATCCTCATGTTACTTACGAAGTAGAACGACACGTGGGGGCCCTATTGAACCTAACACCTTATATTGTATTACATTTTTTATACCTAAATTATATTTTGATTTAGATCAGAAAGGTGTGAGTACTTTTACTCCTTCAGAAACTACATTAGGTTTGTTACTTTGACTATTCTCGGTTTTTAGTTTACGGGATGAATCATGTTTTCCAGGAAACAGGAAATGCGTCTTTATTGTGTGTGCTTTGATGTTGTCATCGAAGTAAACATATCTAAAAGTTTTCAAAACGAAGACTGTCTCGTTTTAGGACCACTCAACATTGAGTCTAACATTGGTTTCTAGCTCAACTATAAAAGTCTAAGCACTCAAATTTACTCTCATAATTTACTTGAAAGGCTTTACTTTATTAATATTCCCATGGCTTTTAAAAGCAATATTCTGGTAGCTTATTGAATATTTGATTTATCCGCTCGGCCCTGTTTCCAACCGATTACGTTATCGATCCCATGACCAGCTCCAGTCGTATAGCTCTCCGTCGAACATAATATAGGTATTCTAATTCTAGGAAACCGTTTGGTATTTCTGACTAAGAAGTCCGAACATAATTAACACCATTGTTGATTACGGGTGACTAATCCGTATCGCCTGCGTTTTGCTTTGTGAATTTGCTACTTCTTCATGCAAATGTTTTTGTTACGTCATTCACTGGTTTATTTCTCAAAAAAGATTTCAGATTGTGTACTGGATTTCCTTATGTTTAATGTACGAGTACGTGTCCTTTAATTTTAACAATTAACTTTGTATGTAATGTATGTATCATACAATTATTTCTTTTTGCACAAGGTATACGTTGATATTTATTGGTATAACATAATGTAATAAATGATAAAGCTAAGCCTACGCGGCTCGAAGCTCTAGATATAAAAGCTCAAATCTTTGTATTTCTGTTCAATTATCATTCTTATTTTGTTCTGTAATAATGAAGGAATTATACTGCCGTGATTCATAATATTATGCTAATGACTAATTCTCCAAAGGCAGCGGACCGCGGAAAGAATAGAAAACCTTAAGTAATAGCTACTAAACTCCCAAGTATTATCCCATAGATGTACGATGATGTAAGACTGTATGAGTATTTATTATCAGATAAATGTACATAAATGTGGGAACTAATAAAAAAACAAATTCTACCAAATGTAGTATTAGAGTTATTTAACTCTAGGAAGATAAGAATTTGGAATAAAGATACAGTTTGCTCCTCGGGGCACCAAGTAACTGCTATAACCTTAAGCTGCTTAAATATTTACTTAAGATGTGTATTTTTTCTTGCTGTTGCTGAGCGTTAAAAATAAGGTTTTTGATAACGTGAATAAAGGAATAATTAGTTGGTTCGTCCGGTATCGTCGTGGTCACCCCGACGATACTGGACGAACCAACTAATTATTAGGCCAGGTACTATGTTTATCCTCTTGTGATGATTGTTCTATGACTAATACATAGTACTGTAAACATCATTGCATCGTGACAATGAAAGAAGTTCATTAATTTGTCATGCCATGATTGAATCGTTTGGATTTAATTCTAGGCTAGGTAGTCCTAGTTGAAATAGAGTATTATATTAGGTGCTGTAAACTATTTCGTCTTTTGTGTTTGCGTTTTAGGTAGGTTATCTAGCTCATCAAACGACAGGTGTTTCAATGTAAATTCTTATTGTATAGCAGGTTTATTATTCACAGATTTTTGTTCTAATCATTTTGCATTCTTATGCAGTTAGATCCGAACATTTAAGTGGTTTTATACGGTATAGCTTAGTACTTGCCTTAATCTATTATACATTTGAGACAAGCTTGTTGTAACATATGACTTCAGAGAAGAGTATCTGTCTTGAGGAAATATCTGATAGAGGTACATATTCGTTTAGAGCTTAGAAACGATAAGGACGTTTTTAAAACCACTACAAGAAGTCTGCTCCAAATATCCATGTTACAGTCACTACAGTTTCGTGTTACTCTGAAATATCCGACAGTGGTACTTACGGATTCGTTTAGAGCCTAGTATCGATGAGGACGTGTTTAAAACTACCTGAAGCAGTGTGCTCCAAATTTTCGTGCTACAGTAACTACAGTTTCGTGTTACTCCGCCAGAATCGGTTTGCAATAGTTTGCATAAGCCTCGTTTCAAGCGATTTTAGTCAAAACACTGTTGCATGCATACTGTTGCTGATTTCCTTCGACTGTGCCAATTCTTTGAAAAAGTTGAATTGTTTCAGGCTTCCCACGGGTGTTTTTTAGAATTGTTAAAGTTTTTCTAAAGAAATTAGCCATTTGTGTAATTGTTTTGGAAACGAATTTTATTGTCCTTTCGTTTCTAAGTGTCAACTCATTTGAAGGCACTTATTCACACGAAAAATTAAAAGAGATTTCTGATGTGCTACAAAATTAAGTAAGCTGAAAGAGAACTATTCGGCGACCAAACCAGAAATGACCGGATGTAGCATATCTTATACCTTTAAACGAGCAATTGTTGTATGTATATATATATATATTTATTTATAAATTTCTGTGATCTCGAAAACGGCTCTAACGATTTCGCTGAAAATTTGTATATGGGGGTTTTCGGGGGTAAACAATCGATCTAGATTAGTTTTATGTTTGGGAAAACGCGTGTTTTCGAGTTTTCATGCGTTTTTCTTTCCACGCACAATATGGTCGCTATTCGTCGCGCCGCGACCGCCTTGATTTAGCTCAGTGGTTAAGGATAGCGACTGCTAGAAAGAGTGTTACGGGTTCGAATCCCACTCGGTGACTTACTTTTGTTTTTTTTTATGTTTAAGTTTATATATTTTTTTTTATTTTGCATTGTTTTTATACAAGTTTTAAAAAAATTAGTTAATGTTTGAGATGTAACCGAGCAAAGCTCGGTCGCCCAGGTACTATTGTATTAAGAACGGATGTACGTTGACAGGATGGGGCTAGACGAAAAGAGTGCAAGATTTTTCCATCATAAACTTGTTTACGGGAGTTTTAGGAGGTTTTTTAGGGGCGGCAATTTTTGTAACTTCGTTCCAACCGAGTGTTCCACAACACTCAGATGGTTTTTTTTCTAAGCAAACAGAATTTTACTGCCCAGTCGCCAGCCCCTCGATCAATAAGTAGAATGGATACAACCGTTATCATGAAAATTATTTACAAGTTTCATTCCAAACCCCCGGATACAAAATCCGGGACGGCCGGACTCGATCCTGGCTCCCCCGGGTTTGCCCTACTTACCCGCGAGGTGTGGCGGACTGACATCGATATTTTGATGTTTGGCAATTCAGCTTTAGGCGGTTCAAAGGTATTTTACGAGTGTATTCTGTTTATTAAGCTGTTTTACATTTTTATATAATTTGCATAAGTCCTTAACTTTTATTTTCTGCGTTTCCGTATTAGTAAAACTTATGTACTTAACTGAAACTTTATGTGACACGTTATTTGTTTGTATGTTCCTGGGTAAATTATTTTTTAATGTTTATAGACTAAAACGTCACAAAATAATGTCACTTGTCATTGATCATATCCATTTTCAACGTAATTGTAGATTTATTATTGCGGAAAAACTGACAGGAATTATGACGTCATTAGTCTTTATTTCATACAAATCTGACTTGAGTTGTTGGGAATTTCCTTATGAAGTGTGGCAGGCGAGTGTAGATACTAGAGACGTTACAAAATAATGTTTAAATTCGAAAATTAGCCAAACTGGCCTGGACTGCTGATATATACCGCCACCACCTTGTAGTTCAGATGGATATCCTACCAGTATGTTGTGCTTGCTAGTACCTAGTCTCCATTCGAAAATCTTTTTTCCCATGCCGGTGGACCACAAGAGGCCTCTACATAAAAGTGAAAAATAGGAAAACAAACGAAGTGTCGTGGAACACTCGGTTAAAATGAGGTTACAAAAATTGAAGTCCCAAAAAAAACCCCAAAAAAGTTTGTGATGAACAAATGCAATAATCTTACACTTTTTTTCACCTAGCTCCCATTTGCCAACTCCGTACCGTCCAAAAGGAGATTCGTTCCATATTTGTCACACAGCTAATCTTCTGAAACCTATGCAACAGCAGAATCTTGGAACGTCAGACAGAACAATTTCCGCTCTAATCTAACTTGCTCACACTGCCTTATAACGGGAAATGAACGTTTACTTCAATCTCAGCTTTGATGGTTCAAGATTAATATCTACATTATCGAGCAAATTGTACATTCGGAAGGCTTTAGCTTATTTTAAAGGCTTTTGAATCTTTGAAAATTAGAAGTAAAATAACTTCAAATAATTGGCCAAGTGCGTGTCGGGCCACGCGCAGTGTAGGGTTCCGTAGTTGTAAATGCCAACTTTGAGTTCATGCCACTAAAAACGTCTAAAATGTCTATTTGTATGAAATTTTCCTTTTCGAGTACATTTTATAAGTTGATCGCCTATAACTTTTTAATTCGTTTACCCTACTTAGCTGTGATAGTTTTCCTTTATAGTATTTTATGCAACAGTTGTATAAGAGGGTTCAAAATATGCGAGTGGCGCAGGTTACGATGCGAGCTTTAGCGAGCATCGTTAGGAGGCGCCATCGAGCATTTTTTGACGTACTTATACAACGTTGCATACAATAATTTTTCTACGACTATATTTACTAAATAAAATACAAAACCAAACAAAGAAAATATGAAAATGTTTGACTTACATGTTTGGTAAATCAGATTTAGAATATACAAGTACTGATCTATATGGTATCTATGGTAAACTTTTTTTTTATTTGACGTCTTTTTAGTGACTTTGTTAAAAAATCATTTTTTTCTTATGTTGGCAGTATGGTAAATCTATAGAAAAAAATGTCCTTGGTCTATGGCTAGCAGTATCGTTTTAGTGAAATAACGACACATGTGCTATTATGAGGCATAGAGTATAGACTTTTTTCTGCAATCATATTATCAATGTTCTTATATTAGTGTTCAGAACCATTTAAAAGACAGATAACAGTACAGGAGTAGAAAAAACTATATTATATATACTATAGCTGTGATTTTTTTCACGTGTCCATATATAACCGTTTAGCAGATAGATGGGGGGGACACGTGACTTTAACAAAAAAATCACTTTAAACCTAAATATTTCAGACACGGATCCCTAAATCGAAAAATGGTGTTCCCAAGCTCACAATATTTTTGACAGACCTATTTAACGATACCCCACACAATGTGTTTGTAGAGAAAAAAAATATTGACTTCCACTTTAGTTGTATCGCATCTACCCTAAAAAAAAAATATTTCCATATTTTGTTTTACGACTTTTTTGCCATAATTAATACAGTTTCTGAGTAGGACCGCGGACGGACAGACAGACAGATATGGCGAAACTATAAGGGTTCCTTGTTTACTACGGAACCCTAAAAAGTCAGGCCTGGAACCATTCCTCGCTTGGTGCAACACGGACAAAACTTCACCAAAAATCAATAAGGGCATGGTAAACCTTAATTTAGAAGAGTAAATAAATCGAATAGTAAATGCTTTGGTGACGTTAACACATAACTGTGATATAAAATAACCTTTCAGAATACTTTTGGTCAACCTATGAGATGAGAGCATCACAGGAATTAGATAAGGCGGCGGAATGACTGCAATGAGGAGCTCTTTATACTATACTTAAGTGTACTGTGGATCCTAAATCTATCACTAGCTATATTCTTTTTTAAAAATGTTTAAGTTGCATTCAAATCCAAGAATATCATAAAGTATCTGTTTGTATAATTCATTCAATTAATGGGTTTTCTCTTGGGCTTACTCTTTCCATATTCTTTTATATTCTAGTTTTTTACACCAATTGTCAATATCGATACAGGATGTCATTATCTTTTATTTACTAGACAAGCAATGTTTGTTCTTTATCTTATCTATTGCGTAAAACATAGACAGTTATCATAAATATCGTGTGACGAAATGTAAGCCGATATACCTACTCGTACTTAGCTATTTCATGCCTTTATCAAAATCTGTGTTACTTCGTACTAGAATTGCTGAAGTTTATCTTTATCATAGTATACATATTGTGTTTGTTAGTTTGTGGCTTGTTGATAGCTTGTTGCTTCAATATTTTTGTGTTGTCGGACTTTTTATAAATAAGCATCATCAGTTCTAATGAAGAGACGACAGGTCTTCAGATTCCCATTTTGTTTTTGTGAGTACCTAAATTTTAAATAATAACATACAACGTGTTGTTTTTCCTCCTTATGATTTAAGGAGGAAAATCAACACGTAAATACCATAAATACTTTTTTTAATGTGCTGAAATATTGTATTAGCCATGTGTTTCCAGTTCTATGAATGCACGTCATTGATAGGATTATATTGTATCAATTAATGTTTTTGCTACTGAAAAACAGTTAATTATTTTTATCAAGCAAGCTAAGATCGTTGTGTCTAAATGATAAATACTGCGATGACGTGATCATCACGATTAAGATGCAGATCTACGTTATTAATGATTTCTTAGATATCTAGCTTCTGATATTAGATAGATGTAATACGAAGATTTATAGTTTATTCTTAGAAATTTTAATTCTGTTTTGTGAGTTTACATCAATTCTTTTGTCTCGAGTATCTTCAAAAATCACGCAGGTCCGCTGGTTCGTTCCGACGTGAAGGACGGAAAAACAATGAAATACACTTTCGCATAATAAATACGGTTAAGTCCGTTCAAACTCTGCTGAACTTAAAGCCCCTTAATCCTAATAAGTAAAAGCAAAATCTTTTTTCCAGCTCTTTCTTCAACTGCTCCGTTTTAAAGCTATAATGTGTGATGTATGGTCTGTCAATTGGTGCTAAGCACCTATTTGGCGGCAAACGCAAAGCGTGTCCATTTCGGCTGTTGCAAAAATGCTTTCGTACGTCTGTCTGGCCGTTTTTATCCTACAGATCGCATTTCTTAGCAGCTTCTATAATTTTAATCATTAATTTTTTTCTTAAATTCAGTTTTTGCAAATGTTACAGAATGGCCGAGTCATTTTGAAATCTATATTCAAAACAGATAGACTCGCGAGGTTCACAGTTCCTAGAACCACTAATTTTACCATTTTATCACGTCATTCTTTTCTTTTTTCTCCTAGCACTGCTTAAGTTTAAGTTCACTGTACTACAGACAAAACACTTTTTCTTCATATTTATGTAGGAATATTCGCAAATGATTATTACTGCTACTTGATCATTTTTGACGAGATTGTAATTCCGTCAGCTACTTCGATATCGTGATCGTCATTATTAAGGATTTTAATTAAAGAATAAATTAAATGGCACGATGATATCACAGATCTATCCGTGGCCGATTCAGAGGAAGATTTGCAGCGAATTCTGAGAAAACAATTTGTAATTCTATAGCACGGATTCTTATCTGTGCATTGAATCTGATTTGTGCTTAGCGCATGGTCAGGCAGCTAACATTGAATTGATAACTAGTTTATAAAGTATAAATTACTTACACGTGTTTAGGTACAAGAAACTTTTGTTTTAAATTGACTAATGCTAAATTCTCTCAATAAACTCTGATCAATGCGTCGTCCCGGTCCATGTTTTTGTATTTTTTTGATTTGATTGAAAATCTGAAAAAGATGAATTTGAATTATACTGATTGTAATTCAAATGTTATAGGAGGGGTTGAGCAAACCTTGGGATCTTTCTAAATAGGCTACGGCTCATACCAACCTGTTACTCTCTGATTTCCGTTTTCTAAATAACTTTGGGTCTTGGAACCTTTAGCTATCTTTACCCCATAAAGGATTGAGACGTGATAGTGTAGGTATATGTATAATGGGCTCATTGCGATATTTGTGCCTTTGACCTCTCGGCGACAGAAAGGCTATTTGACCACTCATCCACGGTTTGCGTCATACTAACATGAAATTAACAGACCACAGCTGGGTATTCTGAACAATGGCCAATTTGGTTACGGTAAAAATTTCGACCAGTGAAAGTGCCATGGCGTGGATTATTGCGAGCAAAGCCGTAGTTACAACTTTCCTTTATTTCATTATTATTACTCGAGGATAATTGCTATGTTCGGTACTTCTGTTTGTTATGTAATTCAAGAGAGTGATCTCGTATTATTGTATAAAAAATGGTGGTATCATCATGTTCTGTGGGAAAATTACAGATTTTCTCAAATAATTTTCTTTTGAAAGATATACTGCAGTCTTCGTATGTGGGAAATAGGTTTAAAATACCATAAAATTGTATCAACAACCGTTTATTGTTCACTTTTAGCATCGTTTTATTAGTAATTTACGAGGCAATAATTTGCAATTCTCACATAAATTCCACACCTAATTATCCAGAAGTCGTAAATTAATCGTCATTCGTTAAGTTTTTACTAAGTATTATATGTATTGATATTATTGGTATATTTAGCCTGTAATAAGAAATTGTAAATATTAATTACTACATACTGTTATGTAAATCCACAAAAAAATTGCTTATTATAAAAGCAACAAAAAAGTTATGACATTCTGAATAATTTTGCCCACTAATTGATAGGTGAAAGTTTGTGTGTGTATGTGTATGTATGTTTGTTTCTTCTTCACGTACAAACGGCTGGACCAATATTGATAAAATTTAGTATGCAGGAACCTGATGCCCTCGATTAACAAACACATAGTCGCTTTATCCTCGGGTAATACTACGGGGCAAAGCTAGTTCTAAATAATTATTGAACCTGTCTTGTTCAGTAATTAGACCTTTTTAGGCACTTTTACACGTCAATAAGTATAATTTTTATTATGTGCATTTTTTTTTAAAGAAAAGTTAGCGATACCTGCCCTTTGTAACGACCACTAGCTGTGAAGCTCGTTTCATTAATGGTAGTAAACGCAATGTATTCATAGTCTTAAGAGTGTTCCTTTCCGTCACTTAACAGGAAACTGAGTTTAAATTTTTATAAGACTCTTGAGCAATTATTGCAATTGGTCGTTACAAAGATTTTATTGTTGTGCGTGACTCTCGATAATTTTAATGTGCCCAATGAAATGTTCATTTGTAGTTAGTTTTAAGTTTCTCAATTCTATTATTACTCTTTATCATCTGAGAGGCTCTCAGCCAGGCTCTAATAAATTAATAAACTATGGCGCTTAAAAAAAGTTCTAAAATAACAAAGTAACCAAAAACAAAAAATGACGTAAAGAAGTGAAAAGGGGCTAAGCCCCGTTTGTATATACTTATGTTATGTACATAAATAATAGTTGTAAGTGTCTCGAAACGTGTAACTTAATTCTTTTTTGAAAGGCTGAATTTATTTGGTGGCATGTAACAATATTCCTTCAAAGTTGTTGCTCCCAAAATAGTTTTGCGAGTTTCACATTGTTACGAGGTTTCAATTCAAAAGGTCGAGCAATGTCGAATGAATGATCGTCCATCTATTTCTAAGGATGGTGGAGACTGGAGACGATCTAAATTAAGCTAAGATACAAGACTTCGAACTCGAGGCTAACACACACAACAATTTATCCAAAAGTGGGTGTACCGCAAGGTTGTATATTGGGTCCAAAAATGTTATTTGATAAGCTAAATTGTTGTTGTTTTTCGAGTGTGTAAGTGGCCAAGCTGAATTGATTTATTGTTATATAACGCGGTTCCTCTATTAATGTATCCTTCATAGTCGCGCTTCCGAAAATGGTTTGCGAGTTTAGACATTCACACTGTTACACGTTTCCAAATGAGAAGGTCAATGTCGAATGTCTATTTATAAGGATGATGGAGACGATCTAGATGGCTGAACTTGATACTATGCACTTTAGGCCTGATATTAATGTATCCTTGAAAGTTGTTGCTTCCGAAATAGTTTTGCGAGTTCACATTGTTACGAGGTTTCAATTCAAAAGGTCGAGCAATGTCGAATGAATGATCGTCCATCTATTTCTAAGGATGGTGGAGACTGGAGACGATCTAAATTAAGCTAAGATACAAGACTTCGAACTCGAGGCTAACACACACAACAATTTATCCAAAAGTGGGTGTACCGCAAGGTTGTATATTGGGTCCAAAAATGTTATTTGATAAGCTAAATTGTTGTTGTTTTTCGAGTGTGTAAGTGGCCAAGCTGAATTGATTTATTGTTATATAACGCGGTTCCTCTATTAATGTATCCTTCATAGTCGCGCTTCCGAAAATGGTTTGCGAGTTTAGACATTCACACTGTTACACGTTTCCAAATGAGAAGGTCAGTGTCGAATGTCTATTTATAAGGATGATGGAGACGATCTAGATGGCTGAACTTGATACTATGCACTTTAGGCCTGATATTAATGTATCCTTGAAAGTTGTTGCTTCCGAAATACGTAGTTTTGCGAGTTCACATTTCGCACTACGGCAAGGTTTCAATTGATAAGGTCGTGCAATGTCGAATGAATTGCCGTCTATTTAAAAGAATGATAGAGACACTCTAGAATGCTAGACTTGATACTAATGTTCTTAAGGCTGATAAACAACATCAGAAAAATTGAAAAAGCTAGCAATCTATTACTATTTTCATCCACTTTTTTCTCATATCTAAGTGACCTTAAAGACCTGTTTACTCCGTGATGGATAATTAAGTGATAGAAAAACAAAGACATAATATAATATTTAGATAGATAGATAGATAGATAGATAGATATAATATTTCCATTATATACATGTAAACAGGGCTTTGCACGAACCTTTTTGTTACGATTAATGTTTCGAATAGGAGTTTCATCGTTCGTGGTTGCAGAGAGGTAAGCCCCCGTTTATATGTATACATTAATAATGTGTTCAAAGTGCAATAGTTTAAAACCAATATTTCTATTTACTTGACAAAATTATTCAGAAATAGGTGTACCTTAAGGGTCTACATTGAGCCCTAAGTAATATATTCCGGCTCTTCGGAATACATTGCAGTTTAAAAAAACGCATTGCTTTCTTCCCTTGGATAAAATTTACAAACTATAAAACAAAAGTGTGTAAAGCCTTTACTCTTAATTACGCAGTTCCCAAGTTACTACAATTAGGTATCTTGTTACCTTGAAATAAGGTTATGATCTAACAGGCATGCGTGGAATGTTAATTTAGCTTATAACTGCTTTGTTTACAAATACGTATGCAGCTATGCGAAAATGCGACCGATGTTTTGTGAACGCCATATTGTTAGTTTTTGGAATCCATGACATGACGATCTTCTTTTAAATAAAAAACGTTTTGATTTTTATAAATAAATGTGGATCGACATTACAATCTTGATTTCTTTCGTGTTTTTCTGGCCAGAGTTTAGTGCCAACACTGATGTCTGATATTTTAAGCAGCCTAAATGTATCTGATATAACTTAAAGTCTGCTAGAACTGTCATACAACAATGACAACCGGGACTGACTACTAAACGTGACAATGGAGAACGGAAGAGCTCGAGTTTTTTTTAATACTTGTCATCCATCGAAATGTAGATCACACCCGGGGTAACTTGACTTGCGAAAGTGCTAGTAATGCCTCACCATCACCACCGAGACAGCGAGCTCCACAAACTAGATTCAGTTAACTACTATCTCTTTGACTGGAAATTTGTCCTGAATTTTAATAATATGGCTTACAGTCACAGGAATCACAGGCTGGAAAATCGATATCTTAATCGATCATCAGATCAAAGAAGTCAAAATGAACACATTTTTAAAAAAATTGCTCAAATCTCACATCCAAGGAAACCCCGGTCTCTTGAGATAATTTGCCACATCTAGAAGCGCAACATCTTTGCATCTAACAACGCCCGCTCACATCGATAGTAAATAAGTTAGCCACAATATTTTTATTTCTTAACTACCGCCTGTTTAAGTACATACAATTTGTACGCTCACTTTTATGTACTTACTAACATTAAAATTGTAAAATTTCTAATGTTAAGTGAATGTAATTCTTTATGAGAAATAAACTTCTTAAACCAGATCATCATTACCATCATCAGGTCTTTTTGTCTCCACTGCAGGAGCACGAACCTCTCTGTACTACCAGAGCCATACTTGGTCAGAGCAGCCAGAGGATTCGGCTTACACTCTCCACGCAGGCCATACGGGTTGAAGAGATCTCATTGATGTTTATGAGCTCTGTTAGCTTGTATTTCCTGTGCGAAGTAAAATAATTTAAAGTTTCACCTGGTTAAAATTGTTTGGTTGGATAGTGCCCAGTCAACTATAGCGCCTGAGGCATAGCCTAGAAAAAAACCACGGCTTTGTTTTTAGTTCCGCATATCGACCTGTTACGTTGTATGAATAATTAAGAGATACTACAATATCAATCGCACAGGCTAACATATTATCGAACGCAGTATCTTTTATTAGCATGAATTAAACGGGTTACTAACGGAGTATCTAATCTATTAGTATCACGATCATTTAAGCCATTTTTTGTTTTTCATGTCCATTAGCGTTCTTTATCTTTAGTTTACTTTTGTCCTTTAATTATTTTTTTTTAAAACAGCTTCGTCATTTTTGATGTTAACTTGTTTACTTTATTCTTAATGCTAATTGTAGCATTATTTAAATTAAAAATTTAATCTTTTAGCGTAAATAGCGTTGGAGTTATATAAGTCCACGAGAACGACCTCAGACAGAACAGAAATAATGTAAATAGATGCAGACCACAATACGCGTCATTCACTGTCTACGTCGTTTTAAATTATCGCGTAACTAATTATAGATTGTGGTACGTCATTGCCTCTTCAAAAATTCAATGTTTCAGCTAATTTACTCGTACAATGGTACTTAAAAAATAGAAAAAGCTAACACTACTACATATTTTCATCCTGTGTTTTTTTTCTCATTTCTCTAAAAATAGTTTTTTTAGACCTGTTTAGTGTGGTATAAGAACGTGACGTTAATAAATAAGCTGAAACATAGAATTTTTGTAATTAAATAGCATATGTTAGCCATTTTGTGACGCATTTTAGTTTTATAGGAAAGATAGGGACATTCCGGGAAGTAAATCGTGGGCTTCGAAGTAGAAATCGAGAACGCACTTGGAGGAGAAAGAGAGAGAAGAAATAACAACCTAGTCGTTGCATCAATATCAACAACACACTGTAATTTACAATTATACATACTTATTTAACATAGAATCCATAATGTTAAAGTAAAATTTCCATTTTAAACAAAACTCATAATTCACAAGCATATGTGAGATTCTCAGCGTGTGTTCCATTTTTGCTACTGGTAGTCATGTTACTACACTAAATATTTGATGTACTTTGTTTGTTTCATCACTTTTTTATCGAAAGCCTCATAAAAAATACTAAAGCGGCCGCATAAACATTCCATTTTATCCATTTCCATTAAATCTTTACTTTGATTTAACAAATGCATTTACTCGCGCCCCTTTATCCTACTCTTCCTTTGTTATTCATAGCGATTCAACCCGATTGATTGAATTCTTTTATAAATTTCATGCTGCTAAGTCGTATTTTATAAGGGAGGGTGCTTTGTTTGTTAAATCGATTTTGTTATGGGTTTTCCAATTAGGCGGGCTCGTCTCGTCCCCCAGTAATTTTAAAGTGGTCATATCTATACGTATGTGGTTTACTTATATCAGTATAAATTGATGTTTGTCTGCCTAACCTTTTTAATCATTTTCCGTTTCCGACGAAATTATGCAAAAAATCTGCACTACTTAAATCTGTTGTATAACGCTACTTATTGGGTGCATATTTTTTTGTCAAGCATAAATAAAAAACGCCCACTTTTTTAGATTTTTTAAGAATTTAACTTAATATTAACAGGGTTAGACTTATTACAAATTATAAGTTTTTACATTATGTATTGCGTCTGGTTTGAATTAAAATCAATTAGCTTCTGGAACAAATCAATTTTAATGCGTTCATCACAAGTTTAAATTGCTACAGGCTTCTTTCAATCATATGGTATGTATGGTACGACTACGTGTGTTCATTTCATTTCTATACTCAAACAAAATTTAGTTTTGACCCATGATTTATTTGTAGTAACCGCAATCCAAGTTCGATTCTGTAAGTTTTCTATAATTTTTAAAGTCAATTTGCAAATGTTTTTTGATTAACTTTTGTTTAAAATTTAATTACTTACACATGTGGGCTATTAGAATCATTCACACGAGGAATAATCACGTGCAATGCAATCACATACGTAAATCGTGTACTCTTGAGTAAAAACATAAAAATATTTGTAACTACTCCATGACACTGCGAAACGCTATTTCTCTTTCATAACAAGATTCAATTACTTAAACACATCATGCTTTGGGTTTCGGTACTATTTACAATTCTTGAGGGTCTATTACATTACAACGTATTTCAACCAAGTCTAATTCTTGTACCATTTTATGATTTAAGTTGAGGGCCAACTTAATTTTGTTTGATTTGAAGAATTCTTATACTAAATTTTACTTTGTTTGTTCCAGGTCTGTATTATTCGAGCCTTATTCGCCGTAGTACAATATATTTAGGATCAAAGGTAAGCTATTCATCATACAAGAACATGAGACTGAACACATTTGCAAGATATGCTACGTACTTGTAAACCCTTTAAAAAAATAATCACATACAAAGTACTTTATTTCAGTCTGGTCAGATCAATTTTAGACTTTGGTTGCGTGGTCTGGAATCCTTATTACCAAACACACATAGATAGAATTGAAAGGGTTCAAAAAGTATTCTTAAGGACACTTGAATATCGAATCGAGGGAAATTATACTTCTTATCATACATCTTACAATGAACTACTGAAAAAGTATAACTTACTTCCTCTGAATTTAAGACGTGAACAATTTGAACAAATGTTCGTGTACAAAATAATTCATGGACTTATCGACTCCCCTAACCTCTTGCAAAAAATTATGTTTAAGATACCTTTCAAAAGTGTTCGCAGAACGAATACACTATTTACTGTTACACCAGCTCGAACTAAATATGCTGCTAATGCATTCTTTCGTCGCTGTTTGACTGATTATAATCGTAAATTCTCAAGTATAGATATTTTTAATAACAAAATTAATAATTACAAAAAATCATTAATAACCTTTCTCTTTACGGAAATTGTTAAAGAACAATAACCAAATTGTTTAAATTTAAGTAAAAAATAATAATAACAACTAGTGGGTAGGTAGTAGGTACCTAATGACAGCTTATTTAGTGATATTGTTAGCTACATGTCAAAATGAGCCTCAGTATGATTAATAATATATCTGTAATGTATAAAGTATAGTGTCTACAGCTACACTTACATAGCTTATTATGTTGTAACTATAGCTACAAATTCGCTGATATCGTAGCTATCGCTTTTGATACGCACTCTCTCTGATTTAATGAAAGGTAATATAATGTACCCATATTAGGCACTCAAGGTCTATTATATAAGGTAAAATTAAGTATTAACATAAGTACATGACTGTATGTTGCCAAAATAAAATAAAATAAAAATAAAATAAATAAAGATATCAATTAAAACAAGAAGGGTAGCTGACGTGGAACTCCTTATTATGATTTTTTTTTCACTACAGAAACTTTTAATACCTAATAGTAGAAAGTTCACAAATGAAAATATCGTGAGAAAGATTACGCGAACGCTCCTTTTTCAATAGAATGTTAAATGTTTTAAGTGTATAATTTATCGCTAATAAAGATTTTTTTATTCTATTCTAAATAAAACAAGAGTTCGATGGTGTCTCTAAATACCTAAAATAAAGAACAATTTAGTCATCAGCCATCACGAAATTCTACGCAATACGAAATGTCATGTTGTAATCAAAGGAAAGTCGAGAAAGAATGCGGTGGTTAAGTAACTGACGTACGGTCAGCTGACACCCGAAATATGGTATTCGAATGTTATATTGCTATACTTCTAATGGATGTATCACAAAGATGATGATTAGCTATGCAAGAGCCGCCACCTCCACTTTTTTGACTCGTGTCATTCTAAGCCATAAGCCTATCAACTAAGAAAAGAATTATCAATGAATCATTTCCTACTTCCTCTTTTACTATTGTCAGTAATGATTTAAAGGACTGCCATTTCAAATTCCTGACCTTAATAATAGTTTTGATTTACTTTATACGAATCTTTTAAAAATGGATTAGCAGAGTGAGGTTCCATTAGATTAATTGATTGGTCAATCAGGAAATGGTACTGTCCGAGCTCTCGATTTGCTGCGTGGGTATCAATGATGTCACAGCTTGATTCAGTTGATTTTAGTTCACCGCAAAACAGTCGCTTTGCCAAATTGCTAACTCCACTCGACGCGTAACGGTATTATGTTTTTCATAAACATCTAATTATATGTCTGGTTACTTATTAAATAGAGAAACATTTAATTTGTAAATTATGTGTGAATTCAATAATGTTGTCTTTAAGCCTGTAGTGCAGAGGCATTTAAGTTCTAACTAAACCTGTTTAGGTGTTGTCAACCTTTCCTTGAATGTAGGTACATATTGTTACTTTTAACGTCTCCGTATTCATATTCCATAGACCAACGGTATATTATTTGTCTGTTACCAGACAAATAAGAACAATATTTTCGTTTCATTGATATTATGTGAGATAAGTTTTAGGACTAAGATGTCACGTATACTTGGATTCTCGTGAAACTCTTTCGCCGCAATCAATGTTTAGTAATCTCCTTAAAATAAATCCAGTAACAAAAGAGAATGGCTTCAAAAGCCAAGTAAGTAATACTTTATAATAATTGTCTTCTTTGATAGAACAGATGAAAGATATACTTCCGTTATAATATTGGCTGATGTGGCTCCGATATTTCAAGTAATCTCGAGTATCTTGACCTTAAAAGCAGGTTCTAGTGGAACGTGATATCACAGATCTCCTACCATAATTACCCTCTTATACTAGCGCCAAACGAGTTTCCGCGTTTAGTATTCATGATATCAAATGTTGTATAGCTGTTTTTATCAAATAATGCAGCTGGCAGCGGAGTGATCTTTAACTGCGTCACTGGACTGATCTTTACTTTACCTCTTGGCATCATTTGTTTGTAGTAAAATTAGATTTATTTGAATACTACTTATTTCTTTGTCGTCACCACACAGCCGTCTCTTCTTCCACGGGTGTCATAAGTGGCAAAAAAAAAAGCTATAGTATTTTTCTTTGTTTCTATCTTTAGGTAACAGACAAGGGGCAACGACTTTATGCCATCTACTGCGATCATCAATTATTTTGCCCAGCGTGGTGATTATAATAGCCCAGTTCTCACTTTATTAAAATTGGACCAGCAGTGGACTAATATGGGCTGCAGAGGACTACTTGTATTGTTTTATGCACACCAGACACAACAATTGAAATTTCAAATCTACGGTCACAGTCAAATTGGTGATCTACAATTCATTGTCAATGCTTCCTAACCCTTAAACTCTTAATATATTAAAAATATAAACGGTGATGTAAATTTTAAGCATTCGATGGCTTCAAGAATGCGATGTCTGGGTTATTAACTAAGTAAGATAGATCTAGGCACTTCACCATAAAAATGCGAAATCTTTATGTGTTGGCTTTGTTATATTTGTCGTATAATCATCATTACTTAAGAGCCACTCTCATGTCAGAGTTCCTTGTTTTATGAAACAATTCTACGTATAATCCTGAACGTTTTATTGACGATAAACTTTTTTTATATATTGAATAACTTCTATATCAGAGCATATAATATCAGCATATTACCATCTGCTTTTCAGTACGTCTGCCGGATTGAGTAAATACAGTGTGTTTCACGTTAGCTTATTTTTATTGTTGAGTTTAACACGTAGCAGTGATAAACATGTGTTCAAATACTGTGTGAGTACTGATATCACTTATTTTCTTTACTAATTCGTACGACTGTACTACACCATCGTCGTTTATATTTCCTATTCTTCAGTCGACAAGTTCAATAATCACGCTTGGCTTTTGTGTTTGACTATATTTTATTATTCTTCTCTTCATTAGTTTCATTTATTCTTAATGTAAACTATACATTAACAGTTAAATTAAATTAATATAGTTCTTTAGAAAACAAGATAGTGTGGTCTTGAGATTGTTTTCTTTGCTTGTCAATACATATTAAAATAAATACTTTCTAGTATATGGTAGTATACGATGTGTCAAGTGTGTTGATAGTTCTAATTTGTAAAGTGGTTTTCTTCCATTCATTATTAATTTTCTCAGTGCATTATTCAGCATACTCTAACATTTATTTTGATTTTGTATCATTGTTTTAATAATAATCACATCAGCTTTGGTACTTTCTTATGCCTTTCTTCTTCTTCTTAAGCATCAATAGCGAAAGTATTTTCATTAGTGACTTTTTAAATAATAGAAAATCCATTTACACATTCTTTTAATTAAAAAAACATTACGTTGTATCTTTGCTATAACTTGTCGTTCCTTTCACATTAATAAAATGAAAAGAAGCGAAAAACAAGATATGGATTTTACTTAAAATTATATCCGTATCAAGGTTAAGTATATAAATTGATTCCTTTCTACATTTTGAATTTCTTTTAAATGGCTCTTTGTCTTGTCGTTGCGCCCTATCCTAAAACAACATTGTACAGTGTTTGTTCAATTTTTTCCATCTTCAAAGGGTCGCTTTAGGCGTCCAAATATTAATATTTGCTTTTCATTTACGCGAACCAAAGACGCCTCTGCCAACTTCGCAAATAGGTCTTGGTCATATGCGATATATTTCAGTTTTAGATTGTTTACGATGTGAAGAATATCCAAGGCTTTCCTGATTCAAATGAGTGGAAGTATTTTATTAATAAAAAGCCGTGTGTTTTCCAGCAGAGTAAAATAGGACCACTTCAAGTCTTCCCGTGGATGTCGTAAAAGGCGACTTAGGAAATACAAGCTAAACAAAGCTTATAAACATCAATGAGACCTCTCCTTGTAACTCCTCTCCAATGAGGAGAGTGAGGCCAAGTCCTTTTGCTGCTCTGGCCAAGTGTACACTGGCTCTCTGCAGTCGAGACTAAAAAGACCTGATGATGATGATGATATTATTAATAATAAAGTTTATGGTCAATGGTTTTTAAATTATATCCTTCTCCAATTTTATCAACTCAGCCTCATGATAGTGTTGAAGGAGTCGAAATATAATGTAACATAGTAATTAAAGTAAGAAGAGTTTCGTGGCAATGACTGCAAATTAAAAGAATCGAACGATATATAAATCGCTCTAATTCGAACCAATGAACTTATTAACGTCGTATGCAATCCGAACCTTGTACATTTACTAAGGCTCTAAGGAAATTAGAACTAGAATCATTCTTATTGAAAGCATCGCTTTTATTGAAAATCCAAGATCATCTTCAAGGGGAACTTGTAAATTTCTGGTTTAGGTCGTTAGGCGTGGAATTGGAGCACACGTATTATGTAGCATTGAACTCTTGTAACAGGGACGCACACATCATTAGGAACAGTCAATATGTATGGAATAATGGTGTAAAATTAGAACACGAGTATGGGAAGTAGGGCTGTAATATTAGTAATTAAATTCACGATTGTGACGTTCTAATCTTTTATTAATAGTAGTTTAATACGTGTAAACTTTTTTAATTAAGACAAACAAACAACATCATAGTTGTGATAGTAAATCCTGATAGTTTCAATTCTATTAATATTTCTGATTCTAATAGGGCACTGAACTCTCAACGAAATTGTTGTAGATGTAACGTGATTAACCACATAATTCTAGCTTATTCGTATATTTTATTACTGGTAATAATCAGAAATCTAATGTGTTCGCCACTAAAAGGTTTTAGGCGTCAGAAACACTACTTTCGTTGCTATTGACCACTTGATCGTTAGAATTTATTTCTCCGTTTTATTGTTCCATTTGACCCTGACATTTAGGCATTACTGTACAAAAATTGCCTTGACTCCGTAAATATTTTATAGTGTCGTCATACAATTCGCGTGGCTTTCAGCATTTCGCTTTTCATCTATCTCGGCGCGGTGGTCCGGTGAAAATAAAACTCATTTCATGCTTGTACGAGTATTATCCAGGATGAGGTCGGTAGCCTTGATTATTTAATGTGCAATTTGCCAACGTCGCCCGTCGAATGGAATACGTAACTTGATACAAAGTTTGAAATTTCATATCACTCTTCGTTGTTTTGTTTGATATAATTTCATAATAATGTTTGGTCGTATTTTGTGTCAATGTCCTTTAATGTAATGTATGGTTGTTCATTGACCATCACAAGAGCAAGCGTCGACCAAGTGAAAAAAGCGACGAATTTGGCTACCCCCAAGTTTTTTCTTGCTAATGAGTTTTAACCAATCAATATGAGAATAAATAATATTTGACTTGTTAGTCTATGAACTGAAAATTTTAAAGTGTAAATTTAAATTGTTTCTTATTAAGTTTTCTGCGCATTAATCCAATATTCTAAGAAATTATAATGTAAGAAATTTTTTTGTGCAAAAAAATTGCCTGAATCCTGAACAAAACTTCTGGATATGTTAAGGAAGATGAGGACCGAGAAAATAGCCTAACAAATTTGGAAATTATAGAATTTTACCTTAACAGTTCTTTAAACTTTAACTCTTTTGCCCTTTTAATACACATTTGATGTGAAGTCATTGTCATTTCATGATGACACCTTTCTCCAACTATAAATGTAAATAATGACAATCAAATCTACAGTTCGTGACAACAAATGACGATAGTCATTAGTGCTGTTGTGTTACAAATAAATCATGAGAGCAAACAAATCACGAGAAAGTTTTGGTTAATAATAGTGATGAATACAAGTTAAATAATCAATATATCTTTTTGAACAAAAACAGTATATATGTTTCTTATTAGATGACTCTCCCGTAACCCGTTTTTCGCACGTTATAATGTTTCTCAAACTTTTTGCGCGATCACCAACCCGCCTGCCCAGCCTGGTGATTTTGGGTAAAGTTGGGATATAGACCAGTTAAGCTCTAGGTTGACATAAGATGAGTCACAATTGATAATTGTTTGAAATTACAACTGTCTTGCAATTACATATCATGCTAGATAATCATTCTCTATTATCACGACATGCGTAACTGTGTTTTTTCCTATTTGTTTTTGTTGACGAAATTAAATCTGCGGAAAGATTACCTGTAGAAGATAAACAAGTATAATGCTATCTCCTAAAATAACTTACATAATTTAGTTGTAGTGATCATGTCTAGAACTAGGTAAACACTAAATTAACCTCTTAATTGGTCACAAGATCCTCAGAAAGTTTCTATGCTATGCAATTTTAAACTTTACTGCTTCACAATAAGCTGAATATAGAATGCAGTGAACAATTTTGGAGGACTGCAAATGATTTGTAAAATTATCTGCGGTTGTCTTAATAATTTTGAACCTTGCTACTATTGTTTTAAAGACATTGTTGTATGAATTAGTATTGTTGGGTATGGTTGGCGCTCACGTTTCTTTACGTCAGACCTTGTGGTTCTCACGCCTCGCGTTTCGTCGTCTCGTGTCATCTCAAGAAACCGGAGGTTGGGAAATGTTGCAAAACTGACATTAGTAAATTGCGATATAAACACTTAAACACCGTTTTTGTAAAGGAGATCCGGGAAAAGTGTCACCGGCTGCAGAAAGTCAAGGTGGACTGCTAGTTACTACTGTTTTGTGGCCGATTTTAAAACAAGTGTTGGCATTTATGCTGTTATTATGTCATTTCCGTGATCAGTAAACGTTTTCTGAAACATTACCCTAATATTTTCTTTCTTTTAAATTTTTCTATCCTGCTTTGAATGGGTTTCTATCGTATTATAATAGAATGGACGATAATTATCGTCTATTACTCGATCAATTTCAAACATATTATCTTCTTATTTTTTAGCCCGTCCTCTATTCGTAATTATTATAGTTCTCAAATTCTCAATGCCTCGCTTCGAAGTTTTTCCTATCATTACACGTATAAGACAACACACGATAATTACCCAATAGTCAAGTCCAAGCGCTGTCTATCTTAACTATGAAGTATTTGGTACTTACATTTATCAGTATTTTCTGCCTTAACCTCATTTATTAAACTCTGAGATAAAATCCAAAACCTTGCATATACTCTTGAGATATAAATACGCGTTTTATATTTCTGTATTGATTTATCAATATCCCTCTCCCAGTATCCAATATTCGATGTCAAGCTTCTGTGCTCAAGTGTCCTTCGCTTCTAATATCGTCGCTTTATCATCTGATACAGATCGTCTCGGTTCGCTAGATGTACGAGTATCAAATAAGTCATCTTTAAAAGATTTTTACCAAAATTTTATGAATTACGAGTAGGTATTGGTCTGGCATCTAATTTGAGGCACTTGAGACATAGCTCGCATTATTGATAGCCAATAGTCGCAGGAAAACGCTCAATGTATGCTGCTTTCATTTAGGAAATACTTGGTGAGTATTACAGCAGTGGATTTATTTTGGCTGAATTAAAGACGATGAGATTGCTTCATTAGTTCTATGCAAAGGATAAGGATATGCAGAGGAAGTAGGTAAAATTTTATACATCGATGACTACGCGAATTACTAAACTGCTAATTAATCAGAAATTAATTTAGATGATGAAATGAATATTCCTACTTTGTTATTACTATATTAAAATAAATGTCGCCTCTGTCTAACTGAAATGCACATGACATTAAACTGCGAGTCAAAGTCTACTTCCTGGCTGAAAACGTTTTTCATGACACAAGTGAAGGTCAGAATACGATTGCGTATGTTTAATACACATTCCGTCAATATAGTATTTACTAAATTGTAAAAATAATTTGTTTTCCTTGAAAAATTTGTCCACTAGGTTATAAAGCAAAACATCAGTGATGTTACAAATAGTCGTAATTTCCTGTGTCGTATTTTTCGAAAATTAAAGTTAAACAGAATAAATTATGTTTCGTTAGACGAAGCCATAATAATGTTAAAGCGTTGTTTTATGTCATTGTTCCAGTGTTTACCTCTTAAGACATTACAAGCACGTACAAACTAACAGACAGGTCCCGTCAACGTAGAAAGAGATTAATGATTCCGAACGTAAAGCGGGTTTGAACGCACGGACGGACAAACTCGGAGACTATTTATATGGAAAGTTTTATTTACGTAGGGAAACATAAATTATTCAAGATAGAAGAAGAAACACGAGGTAACTTGACCCTGACCTGGAGGAATATATTTATAGATATAACGCCAACTAGTCTGGTTAGTAAGAAGAAACGAATCTCAAAATCAATTAAAAACTGTAACCGTTTATTATTATTATAATTATTAACTTACATGGTAACTTGAAACCGTTATCCTTATAAATCGACTCTGACGAATAACAAGAGATTCCAGATATAAATAAATAAAATAAATAATAAATAAATATATAGGGACAAATTACACAGATTGAGCTAGCCCCAAAGTAAGTTCGAGACTTGTGTTATGGGATACTAACTCAACGATACTATATTTTATAACAAATACATATATAGATAAACATCCAAGACCCAGGACAATTTGAAAAAGGCCATTTTCCAACTTGCCCTGACCGGGGATCGAACCCGGGACCTCTGGGTGGCGGACTAGCATGGTGACCACTACGCCACGGAGGTCGTCAGATATCAATCTGTTATGGGTGTATACAGTTTTAAACCTACTCATAAATTAAGTATGTTTTGTTCTGTAAAGCTACAATTATCTTTATTAGCTATTTTGTATTTAATGCAGGAGTAAATATGTTATTTATTACCGTCACAATAAAAAATTCAAATGATGAAAATACGTAAGGAAAATCACAAACTATAAAATTTGTGATGGATGATAGATAGCAATATAAAGTTCGATATCAAATAATACAGTAAGACCACGGTTGTTGAAATTCTAGCACATATTATGTTTATTTTGATCTTATGTAAAACGAAAAGTAATGTTAGCTATGTTGCGATTTTTCGTTCATTGAACTTAATTAAATCTGCTGCTAAATATTTCAAATTGCGTATCAATTTAATGACTAATATGTTGAGGACGCAATTTCCTGTAATGGTACGGATGCAATTTAAGTACTTTTTGATGGCATTTTAATTAAATAATAAAATGAGGTCGGAGGAAAGAAGTAATTTTCCAATTTTCTCCATTGATCGTAGCAAGAACATCACGTTGACAATTTTTTTGTTGATTGTAAACATTTTCATTGAAGGAGAATAAAAACGATAATTTAAGACCTTTGTGTTGTTCTTTGTGTTATGTTATATCGTATCGTCATCTTTGGCAGTCTTTATGTTTTATAAGAAGTAGACAATTGTATACTTTTTGTACAATAATGAATTCACATACATACAATTAGACTTTGCGCCTAAAAAGACCTCACGATGTTCAGTAATCTCTATTCCTTCAGTTTTAATTAAAAAGTTACTATTTTTTCTATTATTTTTAGTGGGTTAGGGAATTATGATAACTAACAATCATTTCTAAAAAATAATTACAAAATCTAATAATAAGCTTTGATAGGTGTAGGTGGCAAGACCTTGGTCTTCTTTAGACGAAACCTTTTTAGTGTATTCTTTTTCTCCAAAGCCTACGTAAAATCAAGGGCTTCCCACATGGTACCCCATAATTTGTACGCGCCCAAGCCCAGAAGGTCGCGTACACAATGGAATGCTATCAATCCGACAATGGAGAACCCCGAGCGTGGTCTGAATACATTGCTTTCGATGTAGCGTGATTGATGCTCATCGGCATATCCAATATTACTGTTTTGCGGCTGTACAGACGACTGTGACCTGTAATTTTGATCCTCGATTCTAAAATACCTAGTATTAAAATTAGCAAATAGGGTCATTAGCAGATGGCAACAAATATTGCCGTTTTCGACAATTAGTGCACTTTTGTAGAAAGTATTGTCATTCTGTACCTACCTATCAAAGTCGTACTGATATTGAACAGTTTTCTAAGAGTTACTTGTCAATTTTTCTTGTTGTCTTCCCATCTGATAATCTACATTTTTTCATCGATGAGTTCACCATTTCTCAAGCGAGATCTTGGGTCTTGCGACGCGATGCTTTAAGGAGAAGAAGAGGTGGTAGTATCAATGAAAATGTAATAAAAACAAGACTAGTTTGATGGATTCCAGATGCATTATAAAATATTCGGTAACTGAAGTTACCATAGAGCGTTCTACGGGACCTCCTGACATTTAAGTTTGGAGCTCAGTGTACTGAAGTGACGAAATCCAACATGGCTGTGGTATGTTGTCATGGTGTCTGGATTTGTTGCCGTCCCTGAGACCGACGCTATTGTTGTGGTTGCTGCCTTGTCTTCTTGCGGTTTTAGTTTCGAAATAATCAAATTCAAAGCTATTTATATTTTTAAACCATTTAAATATGATTTTATCGTTTTTCAATCATTATCGTATCACAACATCACATCACTAAGCTTAACGGAATTTTTATCTTTTTACCTTTTATTTCTTTTACTTTTTTGTTAATAATAAAATGTGCCTGTTGTGCATCTTCAACTATCTTGTTATGTTAATGTTCTTGATCTATTTTAGTCTTTGGTGCTACTCTATTCTATTATTGGATTTACTATAAACGCGAGTTTCCTTTTAAGAACGTTATTTCTATGAGTCTTTGTGTTCGTTTAATCTTTAGAGCAATTCCATGTTCCCTTCGTAATTTCTCTGTCAGAGTCATTTATATTTTTTACTGGGTCGTTCATCTCGGATTATCTCTGAGAGGTCGCGTCGTTACGTCCGACCTCGCTTGATTGTCAGTGCCCTACATCACATACTAAGGATGGCTTCAAATCGGCTTGACTTGTTTTAGATTACCAGCAATTTTCTCAGAAGGTCAACGATTCAAGTAATTTGAGTGCCCTTTGTGACGGGGTATGTATGCTTGTCGTGAATGTCGTGCATATTTGCGTTCGTCTTAGGAATTTGGTTGGATACGTTAAAAGTCAGAGATGTTATTTGCGAAAATACAAAGATATATTACAAATTTCGTGTTCGATCTTATTTTGTCCTTTATCTTATTATCTTTCTCTCTGCGAGAAATAGAAATGTAGTTGCATAACTTAATTTTATTTTAATTAGTTATTTATAGTCTAAAATTTATAATTACATTTAAGTGTTCGGTTACAAGAAGCAGTAAATTATTACTATAATCATTGTTAATAGTATTCAGAATCATATTGTGTGCTACTCTATATTCTTCTTTGTCCTAGCACTTTCCCACTTTATTCGGCACTGGCTCTCTTAGTTACTCGGAGCCAGGTCAGTCTGCCCTGGGTTGTCGGGTTGGATAGGTTCTCCACTTTTAGCAGCTTCGTCATACTGGTCCACCAGGTACAGGTGGGCGACCTGTGACCCGTGGTGCCATTTTTCAAACGCGGAGTCATTAAAAGAACGGTATTTTCGTTTAGGTGACCCCACGTTTGAAAAATGGCCCCACTGAGGCAAGCACAGACCTTTCTTAACTACGTATTGTTCGTCTTCGCATTACATGGCTATACCATCGGAGTCTACTTTCTTTAAACTTTTCCTTAAAATCCTTTCACTTTAAAACTGTCACGTACGTAGGTATTACGGAATATGTCTAGTCTTTTAGTTTAGAGAATATTGGAACATCTTATATCGTCTATCACATTTCTTATATTGAAAAGCTTCACCAGACTTTATTACGAGACATTCCATCATATCATAACGCTAGAATCTAACATATAAGCTCGTAAAGTTGCTGATAAGCTGACATAAAACTACTCCAATATTTCTGATCAAAGGAATTTCTTACTAAGCCATATATTCGTTGATTGCCTGTGGATTCTTACTAATGTTGTCCTTTTACGCATGCTGTGGCATGAGCAGGATTTTTGTTCCGAAAATAAGCACTTATTTATCCATAATGTATGTGAACAAACGTTATATCAGTATAATAACACTGGTATCACGAAAACGTGCCTTTCTGTTGATTCAGTAACATCGAAGAGTCAGGTGTAAAATATTTACGTAACTTGATAATACTAATATTGTTTGCATACACGGAATTGTCAGTATTTTTGGTGTACTGTTCGCTTTTCAGATTACTAAGGTTCATTTTATTTTAGTTTTTGGGTGTACGTACAATCGTACCAATATCTTTGTGACTTAAAAGTTTGAAATTGGGAGCTGGCAGTAAATAGCTAGAACAGAATACGGTATATAAGATTAAGAAATTAATTTTATTATTCCTATCATTGAGTAACATAATCCGAAACCAAAAACAAAACAAAACCAAAAACATATTGGCTGAAGAGGCTCGGTTGATCTGGTCAAGGCACACTGCCTATAATGCGATACTGTACCAGTTATGTCTAAATGATGATGGTAATGTTGTTTGAAACATTCAACACTTTTTTCTTTTTAATTATTGCCTAACAAAATATACTGAAATTATTTAAACGAATTCAGTCCATGATACTGAACAACTTTCACTAAGAAACACGTATCGAAATATGAAAAGTAATTTTTGGCCTCTCATACAAATTTACCGATCAGCTGATCAGGCTTTGTACGAAAAGCCAAAAATTACTTTTCATATTTCGACATACGTTTCTTAGGGAAAGTTCTTCACTATCATAGACTGAAATCACCCTTAAAATAGTTTCAGTATATTTTATTACACCATATATATGTAAAGTTTCTCTACAGAGTTAAACTACATAATTTCAATTGCACGAAGTTTAATTTGCAGATATGAATTACTCTGATAGCTAGAAACGGAAACAAACTCAATCATTTGTAATTATTTTAACGTTGTAGCCACCTCGTTACGTCCAAACCGCGGTTTCTAGGATAATGGCCTGTTAGGACCAGCTAAGTAACTGGATTATGAACAAAGAGAATTGTACACAATTACTTTTCTCTAGGTTTTCTTTATCTTTTTTTCTGTAAAGTCTGTTTTTCTGTACGTTATGCGGCTGAAATGTAGTATCTATTTAAGATTTATTTATAGTTTTGGAATTAGATAAAAGATTATTTATTTATAAATACATATAAATACGGCTTCGCATGAACCTTTTTCGAATAGGAGTTACATCCTTCGTGGTCGCAGACAGTATACACGTTAATGTGTTCAAAGCGCGATAGTCAAAAACCCAATAGATAAATGATGTTTTAGCTCGCAGTAAAGTTATCGATTCATGTTTACTTACATGATGAATATTGAATATTGACGATACGAGAGTGGCAAGCCGAGGTCCGGGGACAATGTACCTAGTCTCTCCTAATCCTGTGGAAAACAGGTGTAATAATACAACCAAGTTCACTTGGAAGAAAGCAGGCTATGCGTAAATAGAGCTAATTTAATCCAGGATGTCGTCATTAATCATCAGAAAATAAGAAAGAAAAAGAGGAGTAAAAAAAAACAGAACAAAATTTTGCGATCAAAGAAAAATGAAACATTAAAACATGTAAGGAGGTTAAGAACTTAGCGGAAGAAATAGAGACATGGAAAGTACTCCAACAAGAGCGCTGCTCTAAATAAGAAATTTAAATATGTAGGTATAAGAAGAAGTTAGCAATACTCTAGATGCGGAATAAGTATCCAAATCTGCCAAAACATGTTTCTAAAAGCAAGCATTAATCGAATGAGTTTGGCAAAAACCTAATAAAAAGTACATGTATCAGAATTACAAGTAGTGAACATTAACAATAGGCTTTTAAACGCGTCAAAAGCTACCATAATTCCATATTTCCTTTCAATTGTTAGTAAAAACTTAGGGAAAATGTATGAACTCACAAGAACTAAGCGCCTTGAATCGCATACATTGCGTACCTTATAGTTAGGTGTTTAAATTTAAAGGTTTTTGATACGCAATGTATCAAGTGTTAAGCGAGTAATTCTTCGTTGAGCTGAGAGAACGTGAGAGCGGAGTATGCTCCTGCGCACGGTGCCGGCCGCGCATGGTACAACGTGGTACGCCTGCAGTCGTAACTATGAGTTCTAACTTATAACGTGACGACATTCAACCTGCCGCTTGAGGTTATATAAAAGTCTAATGTGAGGAGGTCGAGGAGGACGAGTCCATACTCACTATAAATGGAAGTCCCTTAGCATATCTACCTGTTTGTGCCTACGATATACGTGATGGAGATGGACCAAACTGTACCATAACACGTTTGTGCTTAATTTTAAAATATATTCTTACATAAAATAATTATAGGCTAAAAGAAAAAAACAATATCAAATGAAACACAAATTCAAGATCTAAAGTGCTGAGTGACAATACTGACTGGAAAATTAATATTCCATAACTATTAAATAAATTGTAGCTGCTTCAATTCAATATCTATTAGACTATTATACTACTTCTTATAACGATTTTATTTTTTCTCGAAAACTAAACAATTCCTGAAGTAACTGGCACCACGCCAAACAGAATTTTTGTTTAACATATTTGTTTATTCACAGTGAGTTATTATGGCAGCTCTTTGGAACCATGTAATGAAATGTAAATATTATGTAAGTTAGGACGTATATGGAAAATTATAGCAGACATAAAGGCTGAATAAAATATACTTGGTTTTCCTTATTTCGAAGAATTTTATAATTGGAAAATAGACGCTGTATTAACCTCAACAATTTCTGTTTCGTTGGTACAACTTCGGTAAAAATATTTCTTAGGCAAAAGTACGAGAGTAAATATGAGTATTACGATAAACAAGTTTTGAATGAATGAAATACTTATGACATTTCTATTACTGTATTTAATAAAAGTAAAGCGTTCAAGTGTCAAATTGCTAAGCTATTTTAACTTTTCCTGAGTTTCCTGACAGGAAAACGGTGATTTCATTAGATAAGAATAATAAAGTTCCATATACTCATCTATGCATATTATAAAACAGTAAAAAAAGTGTGTCTGTACATTAAATATATTTCCAAAAAAAATATTGGCTGCGATGGAGACGTAGTAATTGACTAAGAATATAAAAAAAATGTCTGTCTGTTTGTACACGATAATCTCCGGAAATACTGGACGGATTCGAATGAAACTTTTTTTGTTATATAGCTATTAAGGCTGGGCAACATATGGGGTATAAATGATTTTGGAAAATGGAACGCCTGATGCAGAACCGTAATGGTCCAGCTAAACTATAAGAGATATAAAAATGCCGCCTTAGTAAAAGTTGTTCAGCCTGGTGGGCATTTTCCAGAGACATAAAGTCCACGCGAACGAAGTCGCGGGCTTCAGCTAGTTTGTAATATTCTTATTTTGAGTATGACACTCAAAGCGACGTATCTAAAGTAGTCTTATAATTATAATACTCGACATAACTTCAATTAGTCAAACGGGTTCTCACGAGATGTACAGACAGATACGGGTACACACCGAGTTGTGTAATTCAACATACTATGCGATCTTGAAAATACGTGACAAAAAATATAGCTATTCGTATACACTTCCTCGTACTAGTTCCGTGAGAACTGGTACGATTGATGATTCTTTATAGACATGAAAACTGACATATTTTTTAGGCTTACTTAGTTTTGGCCTAATCATGATGTGAAGTTTAGATCAGCAATGTTTTTTAAGCTTCTTGTTATATGTCAATTGAAGTTTAAACAGTTAAAAAATCGGAATAGTTTAATATTATTCTTAAATATAAGGCAAAATTTCGACTACCCCTGTGGAAAATAGGCGCTATCCAGACGTTTTGCCTACCTCGACTATGAGCATATGAGACGTAGTTTCAACTATGACAATCAACAAACTAGGCTAAATGAACCGAACTCGTGAAATCATGTATTTAATAAAAAAAACATTGATTTTAATAGATAATTTATTTGACTAGGTCATACATAATATATGCTATATAGCAAGAGGGCTATAGGAGAATAAACTAGCAGAAACAACAAAAATCTGATTGTCTTTTTATGTATTTTTGAAGTGTATTTAAATATGACTATGTTAACAAGGTGGTCTGACGACCTAACCAAGGTCGCTGGAAGGCGCTGGATGCAAGCCGCTCTAGATCGGTCATTTTGGAAATCTTTGGGAGATGCCTATGTCCAGCAGTGGACGTCGTGCGGCTGAAATGATGATGATGAACTAGACACTATAACACAGATTACAAACCTATATGTTGCGAACTTGCGATATAAACATGAACTATAATATAATATCATGCTATTAATAATGGTGGTACCATAAATATTATGACTTATGTATGACAATTCAAATCGATGTTTTTGATGACACAATTCAAAATTATATATTGTTATGTCAATAAGGGCACAATGGGTTAACATAACACGGTTACGAATGTAGGTTAAATCATACATAACAAAAATGGTCGAATACTTTTGCCAATAAAGGGCTTGGCATGCCTTGAAATCAGAAATTTAACTGGCTCTTGAGTGATTTTACTAATGCCCGTGTGATATTCCACACGTTAAAATATTTTCATCATATTAGACACAGGAAATCCACTGCTTGGCTAAATAGGTACCTAAAACATCCTAACTTCATTAGTTTTTAGTATCTTTGCTAGTGTCTGTTAAAGCTTTGCTTCTAATAATAAGCTTTTTAATTATTTCCCTTAGTATGCAAAGTCAGGCACGTCATAATAATGAATCGAAACAACAAAAATCCTCTATTTTGTATCATCATTCCACCAGTGATTTAAACGATATTCAACCATACATGTATACTGTAAAGTGTGGTTTTTGATTGGTTAGATTGGCAGTAATTGCTTCACAAATACTTCGAGGACAATATTGGAAGTGCACGCTATGCATGCCAATATTTTGTGGTTAACTTGTTTATTTGATTTGTTTGTATTTATAGTCATCTTTATTAATAGCTGTGGTTGTTCCGATTTCGTAAACATGCGGTTTTGGTACGTATTTTATATTATTATGTGGATGATTAGCATTTATGGGTTTAGTTGTTTTCAAAATCCTATAGATACTTACCTATGTAAAGTTATTCATATTGAATATTGTTTATTCATTTATTTTATTACTTTACTTATAACTCAAACTGTGAACTCGCGACAAACTCAAATCTCGGAATCCCTTCAACGATTTGTCTCGTCTTCTAGAAAAATTTAACCTTTTTGGTCATCACAATAAATTTCACATCAGAGATACTAGAGAATCGACCAGCCTACAACCTATGACATATACATAGAGATTAAATTCAGAGAATATTGCGTCGGTTACTTGGCTGCATCCTGTGTCGATTAGTTCTCCTAAATTCTCTTCGACTTCCACGAGATTAGCCAAGCCAATCGCGTCCAAACTAACTTTATCACCCGCCCACACGCGTGGCCTACAGTACGGATGCTGGACACAATCTGTATTAATGTAATTATGGCCAACATTATCACAATTTGTATACATCTGTGTGTGTACGTGTCACTCATAGCCCTGATCGAAATGACACTTGTATTGCGCATTTCGTGGGATAATTACATTTTTGTAGTCACGTTGTTCGAAAGTGAAAAATGCGTGAAAGGTGAGATATTGGTAGGATAGTTACGTGTGTTTTTGTCTTCTTGCTTTAATTTGTATCCGGTTCAACAAGTCGGCACCTCGGCACCGTTTGTACTTGTATGTGTAAATATTACGTAGATGTGACGTGTGGTAACTTTCGGTTGATTTATTTGATTGGTTTTTAGGTCGATTGTTTCACGAATCATTGTGAGCATGTAATAGTAAATTTTTATGTCTACAACATAGTTTAACAAACAATATTTGATTGGCATCGTTCATCATTATTTGAGCCGCAGGAAGCGTTGGATGCATGCAAGAGTAATAGCTAGAGCGTACAAGAGTAAAAAGCCTATATCCTACTATAAGCCATTTCAGAACGCAGTTATAGTGTAAGAAAGTCTGTTCACTGCAACTTGCATCTGATGTATATCTAAATATAAAAAGCTAGCAGCCTATAGGCTCAGTAGAAATAGCAATAAAATTACGGGCAAGCACTGTACTGTTATATCTTAATTGCTCTCAAATACAACTTTCTTTATAGTATGAAATATTTCCATTGTATGCCATAGACAACCTTCTATGCCAGTGGGTTTCTAATCCAGTGCACGGTTGGCTGGCGCCTTCATTGTTTATTTATGTTTTGTTGCAAGATACGAATTACTTTTCGGCTTTGTTTTACGTGTATTGTAGTGTTCTTTTCCTTTTGATTTATGTATGATGTGATGAATTTTCTCATACGTATGATCAAATAGGGAGAAAGTATTCGGCACAACGATTGGCTTACTCTGTAACTCTCTTTACATAAAACTTCACTCTCTAGAAAACTTTCTCAAGAATGTTTGGTCGAGTAATGATAAATTTTAATAATAGCATGCTACGTGGAAGTGAAGTAATATCAGCGATCTTTAACACATATTTTATACAAATGCGGCGGTCATGTGCGATTAAGGGAAATTGCCACATCAGGTGTTAATTTGCTAAACTTTTATATACAGTAGGCTCGTACTGGTCCTGAAGGGAGATACCCTTTAAATGTATCTTGAAAACGCATATTGAGAAATACTTTATTTATTAAAATATTTCTAAATATACATTTTCAATTTTTCATGTCTTTTATAACATTTATTTTAAACAGTAAAATAAACAAGAAAACTAACGAAAACTAAACTAATGAATTAAATTACTTATAAATAAAAAAGCCCTGGCCCCGTGGTAACGTGCCCAGAAGGCTGGCAGCATTGCCACGTTGCATGGCAATGCTTGTCTTTCTTTTAATGGTAATATGATATGTTTTGAGTTTATAAGAAAATACAAGATATAGGTAGACGGCTGGCTAAGGTATTTTGTTGGCTCACTATACATTACCAGTACTTCGCCCCGAAGTAAGAAGTAGCGGCCGTTTACAACCCCACATCTCAGCAGGTTTTTCGCAAAGTACTCCATTCTTTCGTTCTAAAAAAACCCTTGACCAATTGGTTGGAAGTTGGAACTTAAAATTAATTGCTATGAAACATAAAACTAATTAAAAGTAATTAACGATAATGTTAGGTGAATGAGATTGTAAAATGCTCTCATTTCGTGAAGATTCAATCAAAAAGTTTTTTTTTATTAACCTTTATTGTCCCACTGCTGGGCAAAGGTCTCCCCCGTATCCAAAGAGTTATTGTCGTTTATTTAGTGTTCCATATTTTTGAACAGTTATGTAACCATGCACTTGAGTGTTGTAATGCCACACACAATAGCATTTTCGCGTAAATCTACCAATCGGCATAGAATAGAAAGAGGCTAAACCACTACGAATAAACAATGTGAACTGAATGAAAAGCTAAATCTCAGTGGCATATGGTCGAGTACAATGGATGTTTATAAACATGCAACAGATGCAGTCTCGAAGACGTAATAAAAGCAAAACAAGCTGTTAAATTGTTTGAGTAGTTCGATGCTGCCATTTCTTTTTTAACCCCCGCTGCAAAATGAGGGATGTTATAAGTTTGAGGCTAGTGTCTGTCTGTGTATGGCATCATAGCGCTCGAATGTGTGGATGGATTTCGAAGCGGTTTGTTTACGCATAAACAAGTTCCCTCGCGGTGGTTCTTAGCTATGTTAGATGAAAACCAGTTCGGCCGTTTTAAAGTTATAAGGGGCTAACGTTTGAAAGTTTGTAGTTTGTCTGGCAAATAATTGATGGCGTCACGTAAAAAAACCGCATCGAAATCGGTCCATCCGTTCGAGCGCTACGATGACACAGACAGACAGACCGGCAGACATTAGCGTCAAACATAATTCATTTTTGTTGGGGGTAAAAAGTAAGACTACTCTTACTTAGAAATTTCACATATTCTGATTTGACTCATGTGCTTTAATAAAGTTAAGAAAATGTCTGTCTACTCAAGACTCACCTTGTACGAAGTTCTGAGTTCGGAAAATACAAACATACTAACGCCAAGTTGTCCAAGTCAACTCAAAAAAATGACATGTTTTTTTTTTGTTACAGAGGCGTCTTCCCCTGGAAAAGCAGTTCATCCAAAAGCCAAGAGTCCACACCCACCGTCACTTGGCGTCTGTTCGGAAGCAAGTCTACGCAGAACCTGGCAGCTAAGACCAGCTGCGAGGTGCAGAAGTCTCTGACTCCGGTATCGTCAGCTGCGAACACCCCCCACCATCACAAGCGACAAGGGAGTTCAGCCAGCGAGAAGCAGTTCGAAGATCTGGTGGCCAGTTCTATTGCTCTCATACAGCATGACAGGTATGTTGTCTTTCATACAAAGTCCTACCTGTTCCTTTTATGATCTCCCTTACCTTTCCCATTTTTAGGGTTCCGTAGCAAATAAGGAACCCTTATAGTTTCGCCATGTCTGTCTATCTGCCGTCCGCGGTTTTACTCAGAGACTATAAGTACTTACTAGAAAGCTGTAATTTGGCATAGGTACTTATATTAATTATACCAAAAAAACTGGCAAAATTTTTTTTTAGTATTTCATACAAGTGAAGTGAGGAAGTTTAAAAGAAAACTATCTTAGCTAAGTAGGGTTTGCAAATTAAAAAGTTATAAACGATCAACTTATAAAATGTACTCTGAAAAGCAAAATTGATACAAATTCAATAGAAATTTCGTTTTTAGTCGCTTTTAATGGCATGAACTCGAAGTTGGTATTCGAAATTACGGAACCCTACACTACGCATGGCCCGACATGCGCTTAGCCAATTATAATTTATAGATCTTCAAATACCAAACCTGCCTAGTTACAATTGACTTGTTCCACGTAATCCAAAATAGACCCAGGGCAAATTGGAAAATGGCCTTTTTCAAATTGTCCTGGGTCTTGGATGTTTATCTATATATGTATTTGTTATAAAATATAGTATCGTTGAGTTAGTTTCCCATAACACAAGTCTCAAACTTACTTTGGGGCTAGCTCAATCAGTGTAATTTGTCCCTATATATTTATTTATTTATTTATTCCAAACAATCTAGCTATCACAAAAACTTTTTAATGGAGTGGCCTCAAGATTATATTTTACCTTTTGAGGTATGGTCTGTGGTAGCATTAATGTTAAGGGACATTCACCTTAGTTCAACGCTCCCTAATTGGCTTCCCGTTTCCCGATACCAGTTCACGCTAAAGTAGATAAATGTAATTTATTGTAGATGTTTATGAATACACTCGTACATAAAAATACTCATAAATATTGGCTATCTTATATTAGTCGCGGTGACGTTCCGGCAAACGTAGGATAAAAAAACCGGCCAAGTGCGAATCGGATTCGCGCACCATAGGTAACACAGGTTCCATACCATTATCTATAAAAAATCGCGTTTGTTGTATGGAACCCCACTAAAATATTTATCTTATTCTGTTTTTAATATTTGTTATAGCGGCAACAGAAATACATCATCTGTGAAAATTTCAACTGTCTAGCTATCACGGTTTATGAGATACAGCCTGGTTACAAACAGACGGACGGCTGAGTCTTAGTAATAGTAACCAGTTTTTACCCTTTGAGTACGGAACACTGAATAAAAAAGATCGCGACAAATTGATAAACTCCTTTTTGGAAGTAGGTTAAAAAGATAAATAAGTGGCCAAGTGCGAGTCAGACTCGCCCATGAAGGGTTCCGTATGTTTTTTTATAGTATGTTTTTATAGTATGTTTTTTTTTGAGTTTTTATATTTGAGTTGATTAAATGAAAGGTAAATTGCCGTTTATGATTTATGACGTATTAAAAAAAAACTACTTACTAGATATCGTTCAAACTAATTTTCGCTGGTAGTTTTTATGGTAATGAACATCATGTATTTTTTTTAGTTTTTTAATTCCCTTATTTTAGAAGTTACGGGGGGGGGGACACACTTTTTTCCACTTTGGAAGTGTCTCCCGCGCAAAGTATTCGGTTTAGAAAAAAATGATATTAGAAACCTCAATATCATTTTTGAAGACCTATACATAGATACCCCAAACGTATGGGTTTGATGAAAAATAAATTTTTGAGTTTCAGTTCTAAGTATGGGGAACCCCCAAAATTTATTGTTTTTTTTTCTATTTTTGTGTCAAAACCTTAATGCGGTTCACATAATACATCTACTTACCAAGTTTCAACAGTATAAGTCTAATAGTTTCTGAAAAAAGTGGCTGTGACATACGGACGGACAGACAGACAGACAGACATGACGAATCTATAAGGGTTCCGTTTTTGCCATTTGGCTACGGAACCCTAAAAAGATCTCCGTATCCAAATGGTGCCGGCCGACTGTGCCTGTGAAACTCAGCTGTCAGTCCACACCGCGTCTGTCTGTCAGCTGGATGTATCGCATGAACAAGGGATCCCCTACGCCCTACAAGGAACGTGTTTTGACGCTTTTTACTCGTTTATTTTTTTTAAATATACAGCGACAAATTACACTGATTGAGCTAGCCCCAAAGTAAGTTCGAGACTTGTGTTATGTACAACTCAACGATACTATATTAACAAATACATATATAGATAAACATCCAAGACCCAAGGCAATTTGAAAAAGGCCATTTTCAAATTGCCCTGACCGGAGATCGAACCTGGAACCTCTGCGTGGGTAGCATGGTGACCACTACGCCACGGAGGTTGACGAAATTAATCGTTGAATTGTGGCCGGTTTTACCTGAAATCTTTGATTAATAGTGTAATCTGACCTGGAACGTTCAACCTAAGTTCAATACTCTTTAATTGGCTTCCCATTTCCCGGCTTTCGTCAGAAATGGGGACAGTTCAAAGGTCACGAGGTCTATTCATACCGATGAATAGTACTGAACGATTCAAAAGGGCATAGATTAGGTGTATTGGACACATCTATTTTTGAAGTTGGATTTGGTATTCAGCTACGTATTTGAATGCTTCATTGGAATCGGTAAAGTGGAACACAACCTTTTACAAAATTATGGTGTAGTTTGGCCTAAACTTTAATGGTTTTATATAGTTATTCGTACGAAGATTTTATACAACTGTAATCAACTGTTACCTACAGTATATCGTTATACACTTTTATGTTATTTAAATAATACAAATAAACATTTTATTTGAGGCCGCATAAAATTTGACCAGTCGAACTAGTTTCTAATTTTTTTTATACGACTTTATACGACGTTGAAGGCACAAACCCGTAATAAATCGAAGGTATAATTAAATTAAAATATCAGTCAAGATAAAAAAAAAACGACATTCCCATACAAATTGCTCGGGCGGCTGGACTCTTGCATGCAAATGTCGAAATTTATTTTCGTTTTTTGACTTCATTATACTTAGTGATCTAGTATTAGCTCGTGGTTCGAATGTTAAGGATTGTCCCTTCAACGTTGTATAAGTATTAGATACAGAACGGAAACGCCTGGGGTCCCGCGCAATATGCGTACTCGTCCCTCGTTCCTCGTCCTCGCACCTCTCCCGTTTTTGCCTTGTGTGGAGCGGGCGGCTGCTGGCGCCTGCAGCCGCGAGAATGGGGACGCATATTGCGCGGGACCTTAGAAGATTCCGTTCTGTATCTAATACTTATATTAAGCGCCGTAAATACCACCTTGACTGGAATCAAGATACACATAAAATACATGAATAAAACATGGGCCCTACAAAAAGCTGTTACCCGCGGCGGTCACGACACCAGTCACGACCAGCAATTTGCAGGCCGCTGTCATTACGGAGGCATTTCCGCGGACCGGGCATAAGGCTGTCCAATCCAACACCCGTCCTGCTTCAAGGTTTTACTATCACGCTGTCATATTCTGAAATTGTTGGACTATCTTTGACTTCAGGTACAGTCGGTCGGCAATCCTCTGGCTGTACTGGCCAAGTATGGCTCTAGTACAAAGAGGGTCGTGCTCCTGCAGTGGGGACTAAAAAGACCTGATGATGATGACAGTCGGCCAACGAGATACCTGGGCCGGCCCACCTATATTTTTGAGTTTAAGAAGAAATTCAAGATAGGGGGCCGGCCCAGGTCTCTCGTTGGCCGACTGTACTAAGGCCTTCAGGTGACGTAGAGGGCTTCAATCTTTCTCCATCGCAATCGGTCTTTGGGTAAACTTTATGTCGCCGCAATTGTAAGCCGCAAGTTCTACTTGGAACAGCCAACTTGTCGTTTGCCCTGGGGTTCGTTTGCACTCGATGTTCGAAAAAGCTCGAACTATGAAAACGATTTGGTAATAGTTCACGGCCGCGTACCTAAAGTCTACTACTGTTCTTCCCAAAAAATAGATATCGTTCTAAAGCCATAGATACATTTTATACACAGAAAAAAAAGAATTTTTAATTCAAGAAAACTGATTTTCTTGGTATATTTGCTATACTTAAGTAATTTTTACTTAAACTTAGTAATATTTATTTCAACCAAAAACTTGAAGCCGTTAAAAGAAAACTGCGGTTTTATTTGAATTTAAATAATATATTTTTTTAGTTCACAAAAATATTTTCAACTAAAGGAAGATCAAATTCTAAAGTCAAGAAGACAGTATTTTCTTAAACTAACTCAAAAAAATGCTAAGATTAATAACTTAAGGATGTAAAATTAATAAAATATTTTCTTGACCAATCGTTTTTATTCGACAAAGAAATTATTTTCTTGAATTGAAAAATGTTTAACTCAAAATGAGTAGAGTAGTAAACATATTTAATTACCCAAACTGAAGTTTCTTGTTTTTTAATAAAAGATATTTGTAATTTGTTTAAAGAAATACATTTCCTTTTTTTAAGGTAACTTCTTTGAACTAAAAGTTAATTTACTTCAGTAGAAAAATATTTTTCTTGACTTTTGAGTTTGAGCGTGTCAAAACCTGCCTATTTAGTCTGTCTGTGCTCCGCGCCGCGTCCGCCCCATTTTTCAAAGCTTTGTGTTGTTTTATAGTTAGGAAAGTGGTTGTTTTATTATGTACGTATTACTACAGTTCGTACCTATATTATTCTTAGTGGTAAGTAGAGTTTTTATTATAATTCCGTGTAGAGAAAAACACGCGCTGAAGACCCGGCGTCAGTGTTAAAGTCAAGTTATTTCGGAATTATAATAAAAACTTTACTTACCACTAAGAATAATGTAGGTACGTTATAAAACTGTAGTAATACGTACGTAATAAAACAACCACTCACCTAACTATAAAACAACTAAAAAATAATCAAAAGAGCTTTGAATTAAGAATCATTAACTTAAAGGAAACATTTTTTAATTGCTTCATCCAAAATACAATATTTCTTCTAAACAACAAATCAAAAGAGCCTTCGATTAAGATGTTGATTTTCTTAAATCTATGAAACATGTTTGTCTTGACGGAAAACTTATTTTCTTCTTTCAAGTAACACTTATCTTCTTTTAAAAAATGCATTCAAAAAAATCTCTTAGCTATATCCAAGAAAATATTAGTTTCAGTATATATGAGTAAACCATATTCTTGGTTGAATGCAATTTGCTTTCTATTAAGTATTTTTGTCTTATTTTAAGAAGGTCTTTTTTTCTGTGTAAGATCTTTCCTAATATCTACTGTTTTATAATAAGTATAGCTCCAGTTCCCCAGTGGTAGCTAAGGTTTACAACCTGTTTCTATGTTAGTATCCATGCCGCATACATGGCTGCTAATTTCCCATCGGAATGTAAAGGTAATTTGCGAAAATTAAGGCAGAAATCGTGTTTCTCTTCTCATATTCCGCCGTGTTCGAGCAAAGAGAAATGTATTCAGTGCATCACATAAATATTTACAAGATGTTTAGATGTCTGTTTTGATTTTATACTGCTGTGTGTGTGTTTTAACCCCCGAATAAAAGGTTGTTATGTGTTTGACGCTAATGTCTGTCGGTCTGTCTGTCTGTCTGTCTGTCTGTGGCATCGTATTGCTCGAACGGATGGACCGATTTCGATGCGGTTTCTTTTATGTGAAACCAAAATTCTTAGCTATGTTTGATGAAAATTAGTTCGGTCGTTTAAAAGTTATTAAGTGATTGCTTGAAAGTCGCGGTTTTTGTAATTTGCTTGTCAAATAATAGATGGCGCTACAGATTCAATTCTACTATTTAGTTCCTCCGCCCATAACTAGATGGCGTTTACATTCAAAACTATTGAAAGTAAGGGATTTTTTAATTTGCCTGGCAAATAAACTTGTAGATTGATGTTTTTTTAAATAGTGTTAACAATTTTTACGTTCGTTAGTTAGATCTGAGGATGAAAAAAAGCCGAGCCCGTGGGTGGGGTAAGACTGTAACAAAGCAGAACTTTTTAAGCTTTCTTATGTAACATGATTGCATGAATATATTATGTATTATGATTTCATTATAAATTCATTTATGGGCAAATTAAGCAATGCAATAGTTCACTAGTTCATATGGAAATCAGGCTTTAGCTTTACGGTCTACAGACGTGTATTTGATTTTTTGTCAGTATTCGAAACAAAAAAATATTTTTTTATTACAACTTTAAGAAATCATGGTATTTCCATAAGAATAAAAAAAATACATTTCAACGTAGGTGCTTTCGCAGGTAAAGCGACACCGTTCGTGGTCCGCACTTGGATGGGATAAGTGGTGGCATAAAAAAATTCTCGAGCTCCTCCTTGCTTCGGACTTGTGCCTTCGGAAGGCACGTATAAGCCGTTGTTCCCGGCTGTCATCATTGTTTGACAATCGTTAAGCTATGTCAGATGCTTTTAGGCAACTTGAAAAATCTGACAACAGTGTTGGCCACTTACACACACGAAAAATAAAACATGTAGGTTATGTGTTATCGTCATTAAAAATTAATGCTAGCATAGTTCATAGATAAACAACGTGGAAGGGACATACCCGTTATAAATAGAACCACATGCTATGTTAGATTTATGCTATGCTATGCTATTTAGCAACCTAGTGGAAGGTTGGGTACCCAATCCCAGCGGGAAACTAGGTCGGCGAACAAACGGGCGTTCAGGGGGTCTAGATGAGGTAGTACTCTAGTGTCACATTGGAGGAGGGTTCTCTAGATTTCATGCTGCCGGAGGCAGGACAGCATTTGATAGGGGCGGCGTTACCTATGGTGCCCCAAGCCCCAGTAAGGTGGGCTACTGCCAAACCCTGCTAAGCCTGGTACCTCAGCCCAGGTTAAAAAAATGGGAAGGTTGATGTCTGGTTGGCGGCCGATTGTAAAAACCGATGCCAAATCTTTTATGTATGTCAACTATAGAAGAATGCGTTCATGCTAGGGCGTCCCCTGTAGGCGACGCGCAAGTGCAGCACCCGGCACTTGTGGGAAATGGGTCAGGGTTGTCGCACTTACCTGGACGGGGGCGACGTAAGAAGAGAGTTCAGGAGAGAAGATTGAGAGTGGGAAGCTGGAACGTGGGAACAATGACAGGGAAAGGAACTGAATTAGCGGATACTTTAAAGAGAAGAAGGTTAAATATAGTGTGTGTACAAGAAACCAGATGGAAGGGGGCAAAAGCAAGAGAGCTGGGAGAAGGATACAAACTGTTTTATTTTGGTAAAGATGGAAAAAATAATGGGGTAGGAATTATATTAGATTCAGAATTAAAAACTTATGTCGTAGATATAAAGAGAGTCAATGATAGAATTATTGCATTAAAATTAGTCATGGGAAAATTTATACTTAACATTATAAGTGCTTATACTCCACAACAAGGCTGTGAAGCTGAAGTAAAGGAACGGTTTTGGGAAGAACTTGGTTCGCTCCTATCGTGTATACCACCGGAAGAAGAAATCATATTGGGGGGAGATCTAAATGGACATGTTGGTAGTAGTAATGTTGGTTTCGAACGCGTTCATGGTGGAAATGGTGTTGGTAGTAGAAATCCCGAAGGAGAAAGTATTTTAGAAACTGCTACTGCATTCGACCTAGCTTTAGTAAATACTTACTTCACCAAAAAACAAGAACATTTGATCACTTATAAAAGCGGGCAGCATGCCACGCAAATAGATTTTATATTAGTCAGAAGGGATAGAATTAAAAATGTTAAAGATTCAAAAATTATACCAGGTGAAGCATTAACTAGTCAGCATAGATTATTAGTTGTAGAATTAAAAATTGATCTCAATAAAATTAAGCAAAAACAAAGAACTATACCAAAGATTAAGTGGTTCCTATTAGGTAAAGAAAAGTGTGCAATAGAATTTAGGGATAAGTGTCTTAAGAAAATAGGTAGTCTAAATAATTTTAATTTTACATCAGTAGAAGAAAGCTGGAACAAAATCGCAAACATCATTAGAAGTACGGCAATAGAAGTGTTAGAGCAAACTAAAAATACTAAAAGGATAGAAAAAGAAACATGGTGGTGGAACAATGAAGTACAAACAACATTACAAAGTAAAAAGGCAGCATTCAAAGATTGGCAAAAAACTACAGACAGTAATTTAAGAAACAATAAAAAAGAAATTTATAATAAAGCTAGGAAAGATGCAAAAAAAGCTGTAGCAATAGCTAGGGGAAAAGTACAAGATGACTTATATAAAAAACTAGATAGTCAATTGGGCCAAAAAGAACTCTACAGAATAGCTAAAGTAAGACACAATAATAGTAGAGATGTGACACATATTAGATGCATTAAAGATAGCGGGGGAAGAGTGTTAGTAAACGATGAAGATATTAAAAGAAGGTGGAAAGAATACTTTGAAAATCTAATGAATGTAGAAAATGACAGAAAAGACTTAGCTTGGGATGCAGATGAAAACATAGGACTGGTTCACGAAATAGATACAGAGGAGGTAAAAAAAGCACTCAGTAGAATGAAAAATGGTAAAGCGGTAGGTCCGGATAATATCCCGATAGAGGTTTGGAAAATATTGGGAAATGAGGGGATAATTTTCATAACTAAAATATTAAATATGATTTTGCATGGAGAAAGAATTCCTAACGAATGGAGAGATAGTTACTTAATTCCAGTATATAAAGATAAAGGGGATATACAAGATTGTAATAATTATAGGGGGATTAAACTTATGTCACATACTTTAAAATTGTGGGAGAAGCTTATAGAAGGCAGAATTAGAGCCGAAACAGAAGTAACCCAGAACCAGTTCGGTTTTATGCCCGGGAAAGGAACAACAGATGCAATCTTCGCTGCCCGACAATTAATGGAGAAGTACAGAGCCGTCCATAGGAACCTTCATATGATCTTTATTGACCTAGAGAAGGCCTATGATAGAATACCTAGAGAAGTGTTATGGAAATGCCTCCAACAAAAACTGATTCCACCTGAGTACATCCGGTTGATCCAAGATATGTACCAGGGAGTGAGTACACGAGTTCGATCCACAGCAGGTATAACGGACAGGTTTGAGGTAAGAGTTGGATTACACCAGGGTTCTGCGCTAAGTCCATACCTGTTTGTGTTGGTGATTGACGCCCTAACATCTGGCATACAGGATGCCGCTCCCTGGTGCATGTTATTCGCTGACGACGTTGTGCTGGTGGAAGAGGAAGGGGAAAGGATCCAAATCAAACTTGATGAATGGCAAAAGGCGCTGGAAGATGCCGGATTGAAAATCAGCCGATCAAAGACGGAATATATGTTCTGCGATTTTGGGGGAACTTCCAGCGCTACCAATGTTAGGATCTGTAACACATCGCTGCCAGTTTGTACGGATTTTAAGTACCTAGGATCAGTCCTACAGAGCGACGGAGACGTGGATCGAGATGTCACCAAAAGAATTAATACCGGATGGCTTAAGTGGAAACAAGTTACTGCAACAACATGCGATAAGCGGCTCCCAATGAAATTAAAGGGAAAGATATATAAGACGGTAATAAGACCTGCTTTGTTGTATGGAGGCGAATGTTGGGCTACGAAGAAGAGAGAAGAACATAGATTACATGTAGCAGAGATGCGAATGCTTAGGTGGATGTGTGGGGTGACGAAGATGGATAAGATCAGGAATGAATATATAAGAGGGAGTTTGAAGGTAGCACCGATTGTAGAAAAGTTAAAAAGCCACCGTTTAACATGGTACGGCCATGTCAAGAGGCGAGATGCCGAACATCTGGCAAATAAAATGGTTAGCTTAAAGGTAGATGGCCACAAAGATAGAGGACGACCTAAAAAGACGTGGGGGGAATGTGTAAGGCGGGACATGGAGGAGAGGGGGGTTAATACAAATATGGTTAATGATAGAAAACTGTGGAGGGAGTTGACATACAGAGCCGACCCCAAATAGGGATAAGGCGAGGAAGATGATGATGATGATGATGCTATGTTAGATCACTATACCACAGAATTAATAATAGTATTACATACAGAACGGAAACTCGCACCGTCCCCCGCAATCTGGTGTCCCCGCAACCCTTCCCCCGTTATTGTGAGGTGTAAGCGGCAGTAAAACAGGGTTATTGGTAGTCGCACGTTGACATTACGCGAGTCACTTAGGATTATTGAATTATAATGGTGAGAAACTGCGCATATTATCATTGTTTATCTACGGAAAACAATAAACAACGAAAATTTTATAGATTTCCGAGTGATAAAAACAGGTAAGCAAAGCAACAAATTCTGTGGTGGTGACCCTGATTGTTTAACTCACACATTTGACGTGTGCACGGACGGATTGTTTCGTTTGTAGCAGTACTAGGTATATATGCTGCTCCGTTTGTATGAAGTGCCATACCTGTGACTATACTCCATTTGGTTGGGTATTTAAATAAATGTTAACAATCTTGACATGTCTTTTTATTGAAATATACACTTTATACATCAATAATTTTACTTATTACAAAGTAATTATGTTATAAATTACACAATAACTTTGTAATTTGCAAAGGTATTGATTTTTATAGTGTATTTTTCAATAAAAAGACAAGATTGTTTACATTTACTTAAATACCTAACCAAATCATAATAATAATAAAATAACAGTCAAAAACAACAACTTTTGCATGGAAATGCTGTCTTTTTTTGGGTTTTGGGTTGACTGTTATTTTAATTTTAATATACTATATAGCGATCTAGTATGGCCCGTGGTTTGATTTATTACGGGTATGTCCCACGTTGTAGAAGTTGATAGCGAATAAGCAATCAGATTTCACACAATAGCAATCTGAATCTATTGTACTTGTATAAACAAACAATTACCCGTGGAATTTCCTCTCCAATTACAGTCGTATCATGCAGACACCTGCTCAATGCATATCATTTTATATACCTACTACACATACCTATTATACAATGTCCTTTTTTATTAAGTACAAATATTTTAAGGGGTGATTCAGTCCATAATTTTGAACAACTTTTCCCAGTAAATTTTTATCGAAATACGAAAAAATAATTTTCATTTTCCATAGTAATGATATCACGTGACTACTTCGATTTCTATGAAAACCTAAAATTTTTCTTTCCTATTTCGATATACATTTATTGGGAAAAGTTGTTCAAAATGATGGTCTGATTCACCCCTTAAAATATTTGTACTTAATAAAAAAGGACATTGTATATGTTTAAAGTATACAATGTTCTTCTTGTTATCATCATCATCTCGTCTTTTTGTCTCCACTGCAAGAGCACGACTCACGACCCTTTCTGTACTACCCGAGCCAAACTTGGCCAGAGCTGCCAGAGGTCTTGGCCTACACTCCACGCTGGCCAGACGGGTTGGAGAGGTCTCATTGATGTTTATAAGCTTTGTTTACCTTGTATTCCCTAAGTCGCCTTCTACGACATCCACGGGAGGATTTGGAGTGGCCCTATTCTACTCTGCCGGAAACCACACGGCAAACGGCAATCTTGTTAAGTACAGATATTTTAAGGGTGATGAAACTTTAGAACCCTTAAAATATCTGTTTGAAGTCCAGTTGTAACAAATTTTCGAAGAATTACAAATTGGCAAAGGTTTTACACAACCGTGGTTACAATTTAATTAATATTTTTATGTGTAATTTAATTTACAGGATTCATATAACAAAATTAGTTACTGATCCACGTGACACCAGCGCGTGTGATTGGAGTTTTGTAACATGTGTCGCGACACGTGTTGGTCAAGGGTTTTAAGCGTATTAAATATTGTTTTAAGGGTTCCGTACCTAAAGCGTCAAAACAGGACCCTAAAGATTAGCTGTTCGTCTGTCGGTCTGTCGGTCTGTCTGTCTGTCTGTCACCAGGCTGTATCATAAACAGTGATAGCTAGACAGTTGAAATTTTCACAGTTGATGTATTTTTGTTGCCGCCATACACAAATATATAATATTTTAATAACGGCAACATGTATAGACTTACGATAATTATTCACAGAATAATTATTTAGTTGTATATTTATATAAATAATTTAATTTAAATATAATAAATAAATATTTAAGGGGAGCTCTCATACAACAAACCTGATTTAATTTTTGATAATGGCACGGAGCCCGAAACCCTTGGTCCGTTATTTTTTTAGGTTCAGCAGTGCATTTTTTTGAAGTTTTTGTCATCAAACCTCAAGACTGCCTAGTAAAATAATAAAACGATGAACCAAATACCTTTGCAATATAGATAACTGTTTACAACACAATTCAAAGAGTTCTCAGGTTATGAGTCAGCTCAATAGCCGAATGTACGTGGAATTCTTTCAAAAATAGACTGGCATCTGTTAGAGACTTTAGCGAGGTATTTTAATGGCCGATGAAGTATGCGAATGGGTTTGTAGCTACTCGTGTGTTTATGGGGGTATTAACTACGAATTTGGTGCCTAATGGAAATCTATTTACAATTAAGTAGTTTAGAGCTAAGACATAAAAAATAGTGTTTTAAAATGTGAAGAAAAGATATATTTTAGCTTAGTTAAGGATCTAGTCTAGGCGACGTCCTATAGTTACAAGACCTAATAAACTTTACTCGGTAAAAGAAAATACCAAAGCAGGCCCCTTCTTGTAATATTTTTTCAATATTATGAAACTACTGATACTTGATACTAAATATTTAAAGGCCAATTTGCAAAGTAACCTTTTATCCCGTTTTTTTAACAATTTAAAATCTACATTCAGCGTTCATTTCCCGCCTCTCGCTTCCCCGTCAGTCCAAATATGTAGTAGCGTATGGGGTGCTTCGCGGATCGCCCCGCACATCATCCTCCACAAGCGTTAAATGACACAATAACTGCTTTAGGTATTGTATAACTAAAGTAGATTTATATAGAAATAAAAAGAAACTAAGATACAGTTTATTTGAAGATTATGCACGTCTCGCCTGTTGGTTATTGTTTATTAAGTGCCTATGAATAAACATTAGCGGTGTAGATGTGAAACTGTATCACACTTTTTCTGATTTACATACTTCAGACGATCTTATTTGTGTTTCGTGTTCGTGACTTAATGATGCAAATTTAAAACGATTGCTTTTTTAAATGTGGCTGCGATATTGATAATAATCACACACTATCACGTCTTTATCCCTAATGGGGTAGACAGAGCACTTAGGGTCTTGCGGCTCTAAGGGCCGTAAGATCCAAAGACCTCTTTTAGCGTAATGGTGGGCGAGAAGATGGAAATGGATTCAAAATAGTGATGGCTTTTGCTAGCCGCATCGCCTATTAACATAGTTCGCATTTTTTCCCATTCCCTCGATCGGATTTCATGATCTGCGCGGTAAGAGAAGCAGCTGGCACATTCTAATTTTTTGCCTTTTCCCTAAAGACCAGCTTGGAAGAAATTATTTATAATAATAATTTGTATATTATCCTTATAGTATTTTCCATCTCTTTGCGAATCCAGATTCATTAATTCATATGATTTCTCTGTTTTTAGGGTTCTGTAGCCAAATGGCAAAAACGGAACCCTTATAGATTCGTCATGTCTGTCTGTCTGTCTGTCCGTCGGTATGTCACAGCCACTTTTTTCAGAAACTATAAGACCTATACTGTTGAAACTTGGTAAGAAGATGTATTTTGTGAACCGCATTAAGGTTTTGACACAAAAATAGAAAAAACACAATAAATTTTGGGGGTTCCCCATACTTAGAACTGAAACTCAAAAATTTATTTTTCATCAAACCCATACGTGTGGGGTATTTATGGATAGGTCTTCAAAAATGATATTGAGGTTTCTAATATCATTTTTTTCTAAACCGAATACTTTGCGCGGGAGACACTTCCAAAGTGGAAAAAAGTGTGCCCCCTGTAACTTTTAAAATAAGGGAATTATAAAACTGAAAAAAATACATGATGTTCATTACCATAAAAACTACCAGCGAAAATTGGTTTGAACGATATCTAGTAAGTAGTTTTTTTTTAATACGTCATAAATCATAAACGGCAATTTACCTTTCATTCAATCAAATCAAATATAATTTTTTTAAAAAAACACACTACAAGACTTTTATATTATGTTATTTGCTACTACGGAACCCTTCATGGGCGAGTCCGACTCGCACTTGGCCGCTTATTTCCTCTTCACATGACACATCTACTCAAACTAGTGATTATATATTTAAAAATGTTAACTCAGCTTTTTCTGTATCGACAGTAGCACGGTAGTGTCTTTTTATTTATTGTCAACATGTGTACAAAGGAGATATAAGTGTGATGTGAATACACAACTGAATTACTTACGAAAATATTTTGAAATCCGTATCTTAATTACTTCAGCCAGACATTTATATAAACTAAATTCTCAGTATAAATATGTTTAGCTCATAAAATCCCCGGAAAATCCAGTAGACTATATTCCTGATGAAATAGGATATCGCTTCTGGGAAGTCATAATGAGAACTCAAGGGAAATTCGATGTAGTTCTAAATAAAGTTCACTGATTTCAGCGATGTTTATAGTCACAGTAGTACAGTAGCGTTGTAGTTATAATCCACTATGTCGATAATAACTACAGCGAAATATAATTATAATAAAACGTTTTAAAAGACGTACTTTAATAATAACCACAGATTGTCAGTCGGGATTTTTTGAAATATTGTGTATATGTTGAGAAATGTAATAAAACGCGATTGGGGGGCTGTCCTCTTAAGAGGGCCCTTCCCGATCCGTCTATCGACAACGCGAGCATGGTTTAAAATGCTTGTTGTTTCATTTTGCGCAATGCTAGAAAAAAAAGCAAAGCGAAAAGAGAGAGATAATGCCTGAGCGCTCAGTTTGTATTCTATTGAACGAAATTAGTATTATTATTAACTATTCATTGAACGAATATTAACTATTCATAGGGTGCGGAAATTTCATAAGACTTGTTCCAGCTAATACGTGTTTTTCAGTAAACCTTACGAGTGTGTGAAATACATGTTTTTCATTTTGAATCTTCACTACATTTGCAAGGTTTATATGCAAATATTTTCTTTACTTTTACAATTCATGAGTACTATATGAACGGCCGAAGTTCAGGGAAAATTTGTACAAAAAAGCAGATTTTTTGGGGGCTTATACTGAATTAGTTTATTTTTATTTCTATAGAAACCTAGATATAGTGCACAAGATTCCTGTTAGTTCAAAACTTTCCAAGAAAGATCTGTTACAACGCCATAATCACGTAAGAGCGTTTGTATGAAAAGTAAGACGGGTTGGCCGCTCTTAAGGGCAGTACTTTTCTTTGCTGCTATCCTTTTTGTCGCTTTAGTGAATGATGGTTTTGAGCGACAGAAAAGAATAGCACCATAGAAAAATGCTGTTCGACAAACGAGATCCAACTCTAGTTCTACTCACAGGTACAAAACATTAATAACTCACGTTTATAACTAGTCAGAACAACAACGGTACATTTCATCATTATGCATTCTGATTCTACTATCACAGATACATAATGAAAACACGCTATTTTTGAATATCAAATGTTTCATGCCACGTATTGGAAGATATCACACCCTTTTGCCTCCTTGCCTTTGCCCATCATTGCCAGGTTCAGTATATATTAAATCCAAAAATTTAACGAATTAAGTTGATATAAAATGTAATAAAGGTACGCTAGGACTTTGTTTCTTTTACCTCCATTTAAATGATGTTTCATCATCATCATATCAGCCAAAGAAAGTCCACTGCTGGACATAGGCAATGATGGTTAATTATAATTTATCCGCGAAGCGAGAGACATCCCGCTATGTGATGGGTTGACGACGTAGTCAAAGAACTCTTACAGGCAAGCGGCAATATGGTATGCCAGCGACAGTCAGAAACTGTCGCGCGACAGTTACCAACCTCGGCGTGAGTTGTCGCTCGTCTGACTGAGCCCAAAGTCGCCAATAGTTTTTTGAATGGAAAAGGCATTAGTTTTGGTGACTCCGCGTTTCAAAAATGGCACTTCGAGGCCGACATTCGTGGTGTGGACAAAAAGAGGCCTACTTGCTCATTAGTGGGCGAAAAAGAGAAAGACTTTGTAGAAGCGAAATAAAGGGTGAACAGGTGTGGGACCTTCCAAGTGGGCTAAGGTCTATGCATGTTGTATTGGTACATACTATTTTAATTAAAGCTATTGATTGGTACGAGTACTTAATTTACCTCTAATGAATTGCGTGACTTGCTACTTCAAGTCGAGTCTATCTTGATATATTGATTGGTTATATAGTAGGTACCAAACCTACAAATTAATTTATGTGAAGTAAGGTAAAGAACTTGAAAAAATTGGTTAGAGTATTTTGGTATATGCCAAAATATAATACTTAATTCAGTTTGTCTCTACGTATGTAAACTTAGATTGAAACAGATAAGGAAGATAAATCACTTGTCTTTAAAATTCTAGTGACATTTATATCATTCTAAAGGCTTGTTATTCTCGGCAACATCAATGAGTTAACTGGTGGTTAAGCCTATGGCTTTAAGTTGTACGCCTATTACATTTGTAATAAAGTAAAATAAATAAATAAAGATCAATTCTTTCTTTTCCAGGCCTTCAAACTTACCAGCGAAATGCACCGAAGAGGCGTTAAGGCATAAGGCGGAGCATGCGCGTATGGTCGAGGCGGCGAGGCGGAAGGTTGAACGCGAGGCAGCGGCGAGGCACGCTCGATTGCAGGAGACCTGGAGAGTGGAAGAGAGGCTCGCGAGGCACGCGAAGGAATGGTCGCAGACTATACTGCCGGATTGGCAAAACTTGTAAGTTATATTAATTGAGACTAGCTTAAGTAGGGATGGTCGAGGCAGCGGCGAGGCACGCTGGTTTGCAGGAGACCTGGCAAGATGCATGCGAAGAAATGGATGCAGACTATATTGCCGGATTGGCCAAACTTGTAAGTTAGATCAATCAGTAGAGACTAACTTAAGTAAAAACGGTCGAGGCAGCGGCGAGGCATGCTGGCTTGCATGAAACCTGGCAAGAGGAAAACCAGCTCGCGAGGCACACGAAAAAATGGTAATACTTGTAAGTTCGATCAATCAATAGTGATTGATAGGCTATAGCAAGTGAAGGTCGAAGCAGCGGCGAGGCAAGCTGGCTTGCAGGAGACCTGGAGAGTGCATAAGAGGCCCGGAAAGCATGCCAAGGAATGGTCGCAGTAATTTGGATTAATGATAATCATGATATGCGTGATGAATGATATAAAAAATTACCCTGAATGCCATCTATACTTAACTTATTTTGTGCGAACGATACGCGATTTCTGGAATGTGAGGTAGTTCTGTGTACGCAACAACTATGAAATATGTATCTTCCGACAGTCTTGGAAATTAACTAATTTCCAAGACGGTTGTTTCAAAAACGTTTGATATATTCGCGAGTATTTTAGCACTCTTTGGAGTTTAAATAGAATCACAAGTAAAATAATTTTAATAAAATAAGTAAATGTCGAATTATTTCACAAGTGGTTTCATGAAAGCTGACGATGCTGATGATGATGAAATGATGAATTTATAAGAATGGAAATAAATTAAAACGGTAAGAATGTGCAAAAAAAAACTAGGTTTTCTTTTTCTTCTTCTTCTAACTTTCAGTCAAAAGGCAATGCGCTAGCTTTCTTTTTCTCCGTCATACCCACCATCACGCTGAGAGGTGATTCTGTTTACTCCAAAATGCATAACGACATCATTGTATATCTATTGTAACAGCCGTGATAGAAACAGTGACACAGAATGAATATAAGTATTACATACAGAACGGAAACTCCTAGGGTCACGATCCACCGTTTCCCGTCCCCGCATCTCCTTACCGTTCTCACCACGTGAAGGGTGTTGAGCGGGCGCCTGCAGCCGCCTCGACAAGGCGAGAACGAGGGATCTTCCTTTGAGGGGATGTTATCATACAAACATTTGGATAATTAACGAAGTTTTTAAGTAGTAGTAGAAGTAAGTCGATCATCCTAAAAGACAGACACCAAAATAATAGGTACTTACCAACCAATCGCGGGGACTCCTTAGAAGCCGATTCCCATCGGGTTCTCTTAGAGGTTTCCAATATATATGCGTATATTACTCACAACAATTTTAACATACATCGGCGCACCACGCCTTAAAATGTCCATTTACTATTTTCATAAGCTATACAAATTAGCAGCATGACTGGATTGCATAATCTACATATTCAAAGGTAATTCAAATACACTCACAATGATTTTGTATAAACACGCTTAGAGACATATATTACTCACGATAAATTAATAAAAATAATAATATGAGAATTGCAAGACGGACATTGATCGGCCTAATTAGGTTCCTCTCCAACCCGTCCGGCCAGCGTGGAGAGTGTAGGCCAAGTCCTCTGGCTGGTCTGGCCAAGTATGCCTCTAGTACTACAGAGAAGGTCGTGCAGTCGTGCTCCTGGCATTGGAGACTAAAAAGACCTGATGATGATGAATCTAATAAGGTAGGTATTTAATTCGTTTCATAGTTTGTACTAGCCAAAATTCTCACCCAACGCCACTGGTACCAACAAAGGTTCTTCTGTTTATCTTCGTCCGTTATCTACGGTCACAAGCAGGTCACTCATTGTCACACAGACAATAAAGAGATGTTATTATTCCTACTAGAGGTTAGGTTCTTTTCCTGTCGCCGCGCAATCTATTGTTACTCGCAGTATGGGAAGCCTTCTAGTATTGTAAACATTTTTCTAATCTAGATCACTGATTGTTGAGGAGCTCGATAACCTAGCAGTCGCACGGATTAAGAGACTACAACTTAACATAGTCATTGTCGTACAAACGTAGTCTAGCTTTTGTTTTGATATTACATGTTAGATTTAGATAAAATTTTGTAATTCACTGAACACCCCCGACAAGGTGAGAACGGGGGAGAGGCGCGAGGACGGGGGACGGGACGCATATCGCGCGTAATACTTATATTAGGTTATACGAGTACCTAGTACGGTTTCTCATATTATGTTGACATACCATTAGATCCCACAAGATCATGTCCATAGTACCGACCAGAGACAGAAAGTGTGGAGAAAGCAGATGTCGCTGCGAAACGATAAACATTCTTCACGCGGGAGTCGGAAATGAAAATAAGAACAGAAGTAGGTACACTGGTGACGGGTCAAAGTAACTGGAATAATAAGTCTGACAGGTAATTTTACTGGCTTAAATACTGTTAGAATTTTTAACCACCAGTCTTTTTGGAGCATGTTCATTATACTATACTGGATTTTCCTGGCATCATTATCTTTATTCAAAAATACTTCAAAGCGTTTTCATTTAGTTTATGACAATCTTTACATTGTCTAAGAAACAATATATAAGATGAAATATTTTTATTGTATATTTACGCTTTCCGATGTGAGTGGTCAGCAAAGGCAGCGGATAGAGACACGTGGAAGGAAATGGGAGAGACCCTTGCCTAGCAGTGAAACGATATAGGTTAGAATAAATTAAAATTCAGTACATGTATTCAGTGATGTGTCTGTAAAAAATTGCAAAATATCAGTACTTAAAATAAATTTACTACATCCATCAAGAAAATCCAGTAGCTGTCATAGCAGTGTGTCTTCTGTAACTGTTTTTAATTTGTGTCGAAAGCAAGGTCTAGTCTGCAAATATATTCTGTGGTCTAGCTCCTATCTCACATCGCGAATGTGAATTAAATTACACTTAGAAGCCTACTGCGGTGTTGTATATGACAAGTATACACGTAGCCTCTTATTGATGTTCCTAAGTTTTCACTTATTCACACTTGGCATTCGGCTTTGGGTAACTTTGCAAGGTTGTGATATCATTCTAATAATATTATAAGGTTTTATTAAGACAAATTCAGCACACGTATTGAAGACTAGCCTAAGCCCGCGACTTCGTTCGCGTGGACTTTATGTCTCTGGAAAATGCTCATCAGGCTGAACAACTTTTACTAAGGCGGCATTTTTATATCTCTTATAGTTTAGCTGGACCATTAGGGTTATGCATCAGGCGTTCCATTTTCCAAAATCATTTATACCCTATATGTTGCCCAGGCTTAATAGCTATATAACAAAAAAGTTTCATTCGAATCCATCCAGTATTTCCGGAGATTAGCGTGTACAAACAGACAAACAGACAAACAGACATACAGACAAACAGACAAACAGACAAACAGACAGACATTTTTTCTTTAATTCTTACTCTAGTACTACGTCTCCATCGCCCCCAATATTTTTTTTGGAAATATATTTAATGTACAGACACACTTTTTTTACTGTTTTATTATATGTATAGATAAAATTATATATTTCCCGGCGAAATTCTGAATGAGACGTGTTTTAAGGTGTTGGGCGCAGCAAAATATTTGAGACTGATCCTAGAATTTTCATTATTATATTGGCTTAAATACAACAGTATATTAATCCAATCATAAGACTTATCTAGATCGATTGTTTACCCCCGAAAACTGCCGTATACCAAATTTCAGCGAAATCGTTAGAGCCGTTTCCAAAATCACAGAAATATATAAATAAATATACAAGAACTGCTTGTTTAAAGGTATAAGATACCAAATTTTTACTATATACTTTTACTAGCTGCGCCCCGCGGTGTTACCCGCGTCTAAAGTAGCCCATGCGTTAATCCAGGGCGTCAAATTTTATCAAAATTGGTACACACGCACATAAACTTTCGGCTTCATAATATTAGTGGGATTTCAAAGAATGGAATAACAATTTGATATAAAAACTTAAGTTACCTATAATAACGGGAAAATAAATAATCACACGGGATATTTAAATTCCAGGAAGAACTCCAAACGCACCCTCGAGTTATGGTGGAGCGGGCTTCCACCATCGATCAGAGGCAAGGTCTGGCAGCTCGCCATCGAGAACAAGCTGAAAATCACCCACGACATGTACCAAGAATACGTCACGAAAGCCAAGCAGAAACTACACGAAGCACAGCTCAGGAGAAAACGGTTAAAAGTCAATCGAGAATGCGACTGTAGTACAAGCAAAGATGGCGACGATAAAGATAAACAAAAATCGACAGACGATATAGAAGACTCAACGAAATCACGGCTGAGTATACCAAGGAACCTAAGCGAGCAAAATCTAAAGTCGCACACGACGGACGCTGAACCAAAGAAGTGCTGTTCGAAATCCAACCCTAATCTACTAGAGTATAGTGACGAATGTTCCATGGAGTTGATACAGCTGGATATAGCGAGGACGTTTCCGCATTTGTGTATTTTCCAACCGGGCGGGCCGTATTTCGATGTGTTACATGAGCTGTTGGCGGCGTATGTGTGTTACCGTCCGGATATAGGATACATACAGGTTAGTGTTGTTTATATACTATGTGATTTGAATTACTTTGTGTGATTCCGCCACCAGTTAGTTGATGAAAACTATTTAATAGATTCAGGTGTTACTTTGCGGAAGTCAAAGTAACATACTATGTTGTTTGAATTGCTTTGTGTGATTCTGCCACTAGTTATATATAAAATAGCCTAGATCAGGCCTGTGTCACTCCCCGTTTAGGTATCGAAAATATACCTACATTACTATGCGCGCGGCGGCCATTCCGAGGTGGTAAATTCACATGAATCGTATGTTTAGAGTAATAAGAATGAAATTGGCTTGCAAAGCACTTCTAGGTATCTAAACGAACAGGTGTCAAGTTCTGACGCGAGCTAAATTAAACCATATCGCTAACGACATTAAGTAGATATTTCTTTGAATTTCTTTGCTGAGTAAGACTTCTGTACGTGAGTGCTAGTATTTATTCTGTGCCTAGATCAGTCTTTCCCAAAGTGGGCGATAACGCCCCCTTGTGGGCGCTGCAGGTCTCAAGGGGGGCGGTAAGAGACCCAGAAAGAAAATGTTTTTTTTTTGCTAGGAGCTTCATTTAGCTAGGAGGACGTGGATTTAGTGCTGTGACAACACTGCTTACTAAAAAGAGAAATCGTTTGCTTGTTACCGAACGTGGCGACTTGCGACTGTTCTTGAGTAAATTGGAACCTGATATCAACAAACTTATTAAACAGCATCAGATTCATCCTTCACATTAGTTTTTATATAAGGATTGATTATTTTAGTTATATTTTTAATAAAAGATACTCTGTTTTAATACTATAAAGTTGCGTTTCAATAATCATTCCTATTGGCAGGTGGAGCCCGTAAGAGTTAACTTGAGACCTAAGCGCCGCTGTATGTTACCTACTGCGCTCAGGTTTCAAGTTGCGGGTTATAGTAAAAGTTTCGTTTAGAATTCTCCGTTAATATACATATATAGGTCACAATAATTAATTAATTTAATTTGAAGTTATAGTGGTTTTTAAATAGGTGAAAAAATGGGGGCGCTAAAAAAATATTTATTCTCAAAGTGGGCAGTAGACAAAATAAGTTTGGGAACCACTGGCCTAGATGTTCAAAGGTGACAATGGCCCCTTCTGACTTTTGACTGACTCTGAAAAGAGTTGTGTATGTTTGCGGGTAATTTTTTTATTTTATTTTATTTATTTTATTTTTATTTATTTAAACTTTATTGCACAAGAAAAAGTGTACAAATGGCGGACTTAACGCCATATGGCATAATATAATTTTAGTATTGTTATAGCGGCAACAGAAATACATCATCTGTAAAAATTTCAACTGTCTAGCTATCACGGTTCATGAGATACAACCTGGTGTCGGACCTGTGGTGTGTCCTTCTTTTACCATTTGGATACGGAAGCCTAAAAATAAACGCTAAAATGCGCCCTGGCCGCGTCAATATCTTTTGTTAAGTAGTGACTTTCCATCTAATACTGTCTTATTCTTCAAACAAACTCAATACGCAACTCAAGCAATTTGGCGATAAAAATAGGCGGGGGTGTGTGGTAACCTGATACTACTCACCTACCTACGTTTGCGAGTGTATTTCCGTAAATTGATTTCACATTGTGTATTTTGGTGTGTGTTGACCGAGTCTTTTAATAGCGAACAGAGGCCAAATACTGTTGTAATTGAAACAGCAAGCGAAGAGAGTGAAGTTATCCGATGAAAGTCAAAGTCATTTTTTTAGGGTTCCGTAGCCAAATGGCAAAAACGGGACCCTTATAGATTCGTCATGTCTGTCTGTCTGTCCGTCCGTATGTCACAGCCACTTTTTTCCGAAACTATAAGACCTATACTGTTGAAACTTGGTAAGCAGATGTATTATGTGAACCGCATTAAGGTTTTGACACAAAAATAAAAGAAAAACAAAAAATTTTGGGGGATCCCCATACTTAGAACTAAAACTCAAAAATTTATTTTTCATCAAACCCATACGTGTGGGGTATCTATGGAAAGGTCTTCAAAAACGATATTATAGATATCTAATATCATTTTTTTCTAAACCGAATACTTTGCGTGAGAGACACTTCCAAAGTGGAAAAAAGTGTGTCCCCCCCCCGTAACTTCTAAAATAAGGGAATTATAAAACTAAAAAAAATATATGATGTTCATTACCATAAAAACTACCAGCGAAAATTGGTTTGAACGATATCTAGTAAGTAGTTTTTTTTTAATACGTCATAAATCATAAACGGTAATTTACCTTTCATTCAATCAACTCAAATATAAAAATAAAAATAAAAACATGCTGCAAGACTTTTATATTATGTTATTTGCTACTACGGAACCCTTCATGGGCGAGTCCGACTCGCACTTGGGCGCTTATTTTAATTTAATGTAGGATAAATATATCTCTTATTGAAATTCATTTCTATTTTAGTGCAAAAGCTAAAAACTACAAGCGTTTCGGAACCACTAAAATAATGTAAAAAGATAAAGAAGGTCGTCATAAAAGAAACTTGTTTTTTTTAGCGTTTTTTACTCTACATTTATAATGGCACTAGATGTGCTCGCGGGCTTCGCTTCTCTTAGGAATTTCGGGATAAAAACTATCCTTCCCTGGTTCTTAAACTATATCCAAACTAAATTTCATCTAAATAGGTTTAATGGTTGAATCGTGAAGAGGTAACAAACAAACAAATATACAAACTCACTTTCACGTTTATAATATTAGTTGGGAAGTTGGGATTAACTAGATACTTGAATGTGTTCCGTCCGAAAATATATAAAGAGTTTCGTACTGAGGTACGGAACCCTTCATATATGAGTCCGACTCGCGCTTGACTAGTTTTTTTCTCCAGGGCATGTCATTCATCGCAGCAGTGCTCATTCTGAACATGGAGGCGCCGCAAGCATTCGTGTGCTTCGCGAACTTGCTCGACGGACCAGTGCTCCGAGCAGCTTTCACCAGGGACGGGAATACAATGCAGGTATACATTTAAGGGCTTGCTGGTTTGAGAGAAAATAATATTAATGTGCCAGTGTATTCTGAGGTATAAGTGTTGATTCTTTGCTTTGAGAAAAAAATTGTATTTATTAGTAGTATTATAGGTATATAAGGTTAACAAAATATACTGAAACTATTTTAACAGTGGATTCAGTCCGTGATACTGAACAACTTTCCCCAAGGAACACGTATCGAAATATGAAAAGTAATTTTTGACCTCTCATACAAGTTGACCGATCAGCTGATCAGACTTTGTACGAAAAGACAAAAATTACTTTTCATATTTCGACATACGTTTCTTAGGGAAAGTTGTTCACTATCATGGACTGAAATCTACCTTAAAATAGTTTCAGTATATTTTGTTACACCTTACATAGTTTTAGTAAGTGTAAATAAATTTTTGCGAGTTGGATGTGCGTACAAACCTTGAATGGTTTTTGCTCATCCCATTTCAATGTAATTATATATTTTTTGAAAATAAATGAAATAAATTTAATGTATGTATTTGCCGTGTGGTTTCCGGCAGAGTAGAATAGGGCCACTCCAAGTCCTTTCGTGGATGTCGTAGGCGACTTAGGAAATACAAGCTGAACAAAGCTTATAAACATCAATAAGACCTCTCTAAACCGTCTGGTCAGCGTGGAGAGTGTAGGCTAAAGTCCTCTGGCTGCTCTGGCCAAGTATGGCTCTGGTAGTACAGAGAGGGTCGATGATGACGATGATCAAGTGGAGTATGAAATTGAAGGTCTTACGCGACTCGCACACTGCTTCGCACCTGTGTTGTTCGTATAAAATATTTTCGAAAAACAACTTATTCTAAGAGCCTACTAATTATTTTCAGCAAGAATTTTCCCGTAGTCTGGTTTTAGATTTTTAAACGTATATCTTATTCTTTCCAGCGATTATGGAAAGCGTACACGCGACTTCTCCGCCAGAACGTCCCTGCGCTCGCCGATGCTTTAGCTCCCGAGCTGTACCTACTAGAGTGGCTTTACACGGCCTTCGCTAAAGCCATGCCTCTGGACGCCGCTTGCAGAGTTTGGGACGTGTTCCTAAGAGATGGCGACACTTTCCTGTTCAACACCGCTCTTGGTAAGTTGTATTTTTTAAATCTGTTTCGTCCTACTGTTGGGCAAAGGTACACTGAGAAAATAGAATGGTTGCTAGTAGTAAAATTGTTTGCTACGCGTTACCAAAATCGAGTGACTGCTGAACTCAGGGCTACAGTAGTTAAAATGTGGTTAGAGCGTTCGGCTCATACCCGGAGGTCGCGGGTTCGATTCCCGGCGGGGGCAACGACTTTGTGTTGTTGTCTTAGTTTGGGTAGGACATTGCAGGCTGATCACCTGATTGTCTGATAAGTAAGAGGATCCGTGCTTCGGAGGGCACGTTAAGCCGTCGGTCCCGGTTACTGTCTTTGACATTGGTCGTTACCTAAAACCATGTCAGAGGCCTTTAAGGCGGTTTAAAAACTCTGACACTAGTGTTAGAAACTAACACACACGATAAGAAGAAGATTGACTTTACTTATGGCGCTTATTCGCAGTAATGCGAAGCTGAGCTTACGCCTCGAGGACTGTACTTGGTTTTAATACATGATTTGTTCGTTAATTTCTGTGAAATAATTCGTTATTGCATTCATAAAATCCTTATTTATTTTCCCCCAGGTATCCTAAACCTCTACCAAGAGGAGCTAAAAGACATGGACTTCATATCAGCGGCGCAGTTCCTCACCAAACTGCCAGAAGACCTCGACACCGAGGCTCTGTTTAAAAGTATCTCCTCTGTCTCCATGACCCTCGATGGTATGACGTTTGAAGAGCTGGCTTCTTGCTGCGAGCTGGATGATGAAGACGTAACAGTCAGGTTATGATACAAGTTTAGGAGATGGAGCGATATTGGCTTCTGGGATGTCGTTGACGCTCTTTCGTTCAGGGTCGGGTTATAGCTATAGGGTCGAGAATAAGTTGAAAGATGATAATTCTTAGTAGAGGTGCGGGCGGTGGGCGTATTTAGCGTAATACATGTGTCCTTGGTCATCGTACCCCCGCACCCCTTTACCCCACAGGCGAAAACACATTGAAGCGGTCTTGAGATAGATATCTTTTACAGAAAACTGTAAAAGACATTATCTAATGTGTTAAATAAAATCCACTTTTATGTTCACATTAGTTAGTGTTCAAGAGCATATTCTCCTAAGACTAGATAGTAAAAATGCTATTTGAGAATATTAAAATGACCGCTGATGTTGCTTTGAAACGGAACGACATTTGAAGTTATAAAAAAATCTTTAAAAAACTTGAGCTCTTTTTTACAGGAGCTTATAAACCTTATTGGAGTTGAAAAATAAAAATATTAAAAAGAAGTCTAGAAGATATAGTCGACTGGTTAACGTAAATTATCACCCATTCGCCCTTTCTTTTCATTGAAACCTTTTTTTACATTGTATGATTTTAGTGGTGTGATATATACAACGTGGAAGGGACATACCCGCTGTGGGGGTCCTAGGGGATGTTAAATAAGAGTGGACTGTATTACTCAAGGGCTTATTACGTCGGCGTAAAATACAAAATAACACAAGCCCAACGTCCGCGGTGGTCTTGAATAGTAGGAAAGTGTGGTGGGCTGCTGGGAGGGCCTGCGTCCGGCGCTTCCTCAGCCCCCGGACCCCGCAGCTACTCCGCTGGTGGGGCGAAATGGCCTCGACACCCGCTATAAATCAAACCACAGGCTATACCAGATCACTATATTATAATGGTAATAAAAAACAGTAAAAAAAATAAATCGAAATTCCCATACAAATTGCCTGGGCTGCTGTTCGCTTTTGTATGGTAATGCCGATTTTTTTATGTTTTTGACTGTTATTTTATTTCACTTTACTATAGCCCGTGGTTCGATTTATTAAAAGTATGTCCCTTCCACGTTGTATATTTGTATATATATCTCTTATATATATCTTGAATATTCTCATTTTGATGCAAGTACTCCAACATTTTATGAAAATACATAGATATTAAAGAATGATTTGAAATTTATTAACAAAATAATTTTATTTGAATTATAAAAACCGATTTTACATGAAAAAGTTTATAAAATTACACACCACTAAAAATATCCAGTTTAAATATTTATAAAATGTTGTAAATATCAAATCTCAACTAGTAGAGATATTTCAAGTAGTATTTATTATATAGAGCTTCGAATCTATAATATATGTATATATACTCCCAGAGCCTTTATGTTATTTGTAATATAATGACAATGTTCTCGAATTTGTACTTTATTTGTATATGTATACGGTTCAGTTGACTTTGTCGACTCCTGTCAGACAATACTCAACTTCACTAGTATAGAGTAATTTTTATTACCTACTTGGTATATATACGTTTATGTATATTAGCTTTCCCTTTTGCCGATTTTGATCTTCCACTGATTGGAAGCGCCATATTCTTGTTATATTGTTTTGAATTACTTAAAATCATAAGAAAAACCTCAAAAATATTATTTTTTCTTACGTTTTATTTAAAATATAAAAGAATACCCTTTATTACACAAAAAATAATTTAAAAATAAAATTACTTATAAAAATTTAATTGAATCTACAAGCGAAATGAAAATAATACTTTTTGTTATTATTATAATAATCAATGGGAGAGGCCTATGTCCAGCAGTGGGCGTTATGCGGCTAAAATGATAATCATATAACTAATATTATTTTTCAATATAAATTTGTCAAACGGTGTGTATACAAATTTAAAAATCTATGTTTCCAATAAGTTAGTGTGAACGAATATTTAGCCATTGCGACGAATCTTAATAAAGCAATAAATATACTAAATGTTTCCTAAATACCCACATTATCTATAAATAAAAACGCCATATGGACTGTGTACGGATGTGTCGACTATAAAAAACATATCATGGTTTAGAATTTATTAATACGATATCTAATACTTCTCTCGGGTACCTGTAACCTAGATAAATGTCTAGTATATAAGGTTTATCACCTACGATTATTATAATAAATAATAATTCTATATATAAATAAACAATAATTATCGTCTATTTATCGAAATGTGTAAATATGTACATATTATTGTTATTCTTTATAAAACGTTATTTTGGCATTTCTGAATTTAAAAATGCCGATTATATGATATGTATAGATGTAAGTTTTGTCATAAATTAATAGATCTGTTCATTGATAAAAATATTCATTTAATTTATTTTCAATACATATATGTATGTTAATATTTTGATTAAATTAAACTTTGAATGCCGATTTTATTGCTTTAAAAAGTAGAGGATAACAAATTAATACTATTATTAATTTATCAATTCTTTCAAAAATAATATTGTGTCTATATTTGGATTGTTCATCGAGATCATGTATGCCTCATTGTCACGAGTTTAGTAACTACGCGCTTAGTGTAGCTTCGTAGCCAGTATTTTTTTATTTAAATTAACTTCGCAGTGGATTAGAGAGGTCCATGTCTATACTTTTAAGCTCAGATGTTGCTTAAAGTTGCGTATTGATACAATATTTGCACACATAACATGTGACGAGTACGTAAGAATCACGCTTTTGCAGTCTTATCAGATGGCAACGGGGGTTAGAATCCATACTAAACGCTTGTAACTAAGCTCGTGTAAATCAGACATATATGGGCAGTGATATCGCTTATAAAAGATCTGAAATCGTCCACTTAGTCACATTGTCCGCTCATCAAAGATACTCGTATCAATGGTCTCCATACGTACGAGATTACTGATGATACGGCGGATAGCATTAGCAATAAGGAATACATCATATTAGGTAAACTTAAGGAGCGTATAGACTCACTTCTTTGTTGTGTCGTATAATTATTCATTTTTAAATCTTTAGATGGCACTGTCGACTTTTTTATTTTTTAGAGTTTTCAATATAATACAATACTATCTTTTTTGTAAATTAACTATTTATTCTTTGCTACGTTATGTTCAAAAAAGCTGTCAAAGCAACTGGTCTATATTCTCCTTCCTTAACCTATACAATATGTATGTATACATACATTGTGTATATGAAAATTACTTCTTGTAAATATAATTGAATAATAAATTACGATTGTTATCGTCAATTAATCTATATTTAATATCTAACACAACGAGTAGTAGGACCGGCCTAATAGTTAAAGAAACGAAGTTTTTTCGAAAACTATTACTTCTAATTAATTATAGTACTATATTTATGTCTATTATAACTAGGTTTAGTCTTGTATCTCGCCCATTTAGCTAGACATGTTTTATCTGTATGCGGTAGTTTTTTTTTATTTAAGCATTAGTTAAAAAATATGGGTCATGCATGGAAACAAAATTAAATTTTGAGAATATTATTGATTTCCTTATCTTAACTACTGAGTGGCTCATTAAACTTCGTGGCATTTTGATTCTTCAATTTATAGAAAGATGTATCTCATGGACCCTATTTTATTAATAGGCTATTATATACATATATTTAAATTCTATATTATTATAAACTGTATAATATTGATAAGTAATCAGCTTTAATAATAAAATAACCGTAGAGTTATCTTGCCACGCGAAAATATATAGTGATTTTTTAAAAATTATATCCTTTTATAAATTGTTATTTCTGTATAGCTTGTGGATAGTGGTAGATACACTATTTTTTTTGCACTTTGGTACATGTTGTTGTTTGGTATTGTATTATTGGCGTTTTTGAGGGATTTTTAAATCTTAGATACTACGTTTATTTAAATATTTTGTTACTTTTCAAATTATATTGCAATATTCTTATATTAATTAATTGTTGTTTGGATACTATTTGGAAGGAAATTATATAATTGGGCGCCACACATATAATAATGACAATAACTGCGCTGGGAGCTTCGTTTCGCTATATTTAGAATTATTACTAAACTAGTTTTTCTCAACTTATCTCACTAAACGTGAACTTACTTAGTTCGTGTAAACAAGGCATTAATTTACTAATTAGCAAAGACATTATTAATGAAAAAATATTAAGTGAACAAGGCTTCCTAATGTACGTTGTATGTCATTTATTATCAAAGAAACCATTTAAAAATGTACATTGAGTAGTAAAGTCATTGACCCCGAAAATGTCCCAAAAAGTGTAAATAACGAAATGTCACCGATTTGTCCTTGTTAAATTATTCGCGTGTAAAAATGTAGCCACGGTGACCCAAAGCCTTTAGGCTTTGGGTATGAGCCCACTCGATAAAACGATACGCATGTATCACTAACTATAATAGCAAAGTTTAGGCTTTCCATACAATTTGCCCTATTAGACGATCCCAGTTTCTACGGGAAACGTTTTGTTTTAAATATTTCGATATGTTCCTTACGTTGTTTAGTATCATGGACTAAATTTGTCCTTGAAATAGTTTCAGTATATTTTCTTTGACGTTATATAACGCTGGTGTTAGTATCGCGGAATTCGTAATTATTACATACACTGGAGCGCCACAAAACCACGCGTGTGGCAAAGTCAGCGCGGCCTGCGATCGGTTCGGCCTGTGGCGACCTCTACGCCACTACGAGGAACTAAAAACCACAAACAACAATGAACGAAGCGATACCATAAGTTCACAAGAATCATACGAGATGGCGCCAGCAGTATCTACATCTCGATCTCAGAGTTCTGGTTGCAACTGACTATATATACAACCTCCGACGATACACCGTCGGAGCGGCGGTTCCCCGCGCAACACCATGCCTGGCGGGAAGATCTTTCATTTTTGTATGTGGTTTTTAGTTCATCGTACTGGCGTAGAAGTCGTTACAGGCCTATCTCTACCCCAAGTTTGTTTTGTGATGCGATGGACTGAATGGGTACACCGTATTCAAAAAACTGGTATTATTTATCACCATTCGTTACATCTTAATGCCGTAATAATAGTAAAGTAATAGTGGCGAATTTGGGTGGCTTGATCTGCTGTTGACTGTACAGAAGAACTTGTTAAAGTCGAAACGCTACGTGTATATCGCTTTACCCAAAGGGCCTATGTATAATTAGTCTTAAGATACTGAGATCACACTTGAGTTCACTTGACTATGTCAATATACCACCACGTTGTTGATATCCAGCAACCTATGACATTTTAATCAACTAATGAAACTGCAAATTAAAACATTGAAGATAACATACGTATACAGATAACATTTTAGCAATAATTAATATACGTGACAGAACAGAAGTTAAGAGCGTTTACACTTACGATCAACATTATCAGGTTCCTTTTTGTCTCCACTGCAGGAGCACGACCCTCTCTGTACTACCAGAGCCATACTTGGCCAGAGCAGCCAGAGGACTTGGCCGACACTTTCTTCGCTGGTCAGACGGGTTAGAGAGGTGTTGTTTTTACCCACCGTGCCACCGCAGTGGCGTAATGTGTAAACATTTCGTGTAAATCGGTCTAGGGACGTTTAAAATAGTTTCGTTTTATACAGAAATATTTAGGCTTTTTTACTCATTGTAAAAATAAATTAAATTAATAAATAAACAAATTGATTAATGATCTTGATTGTCAAATGTGATCCCAGCGTTAGTTTTATATGAAATATAACTATAATTATAAATTACAGTTGTGATGTGGACTGATATTATTAATAATAAAGATTGCCATCTCAAAATATTGTTAGAATAGTACCGTTCTCAATGTAAATAATAGAGAGACATTTCGGCCCCAAATCAGTACGAATGTTTGTAAGGTAATTTAATTGAATAAAAAATTCTTGAAATATGTTTCTCTGGTTTTATTTTAATATATTCCTGCGCCTGTAAAACTAATCATGCCTATTTAAAATAAGCATTTTTATCCAGCCTGATATTTCGATGACCCTGCGCCGTCATGGTCGCTGACTGAGGATTAACTGCGATGGATGTTCATAAAAATCAAATACAACGTGGAAGGGACATACCCGTGATAAATCGAACCACGAGCTATACTAGACCCAGTATTATAAAATTAAAATAACAGTCAAAAGCTAAAAAAATCGGCATGTAGATTTTTTTTTACTATTATTTTATTATCATTATAATATGGTGATCTAGTATTGCCTGTGGTTAGATTTATTACAGGAATGTCCCCTCCACGTCGTTAGAGACCACAGAGTACTAATATACTAGGTAGTCCTAGTACGACTGAATCTGCGATGGATAGGATATATAAGTTGAGATTTGTAGATATTCTGTTGATCTATGGCTACATAAAACATTACTCCGCTGAAATCGCGGTGATCAAAGTTACACGTAGGAAGCCAAGCCGAAAGTAGTTTCTTCGAGATCTACTTCAATGTATAGGAAACTGAAGATCCTATAAAAACTGCGCATTAAAAAAAACCTGCAAAAAATTAAGGGTTCTTTACAAATACTTTCTTGAGATTGTAGTTGTCTTTATTGCGTGTACGTCACTAAGGGATCTTTTCTCAATAGGTCGTCTCACTTCTATCTAAGTAGCGACCCTCTGTCTATTCTGTATCACACTAATATTATAAAGGCGAAAGGGAAGTGTGTGTGTATGTCTGTCATTCTTCACGCGCAAACGGCTGGATCAATTTTGATAAAATTTGCAGAAAGCTGACACCCTGGATTAACACATAGGCACTTTAGGCGCGGGTAACACCGCAGGGCGCAGCTAGTAGGATGTAAACGTGACAAAGTTTGGTTTATTATAATCTTATACCTTTAAACGAGCAATTCTTGTATATTTATTTATATATTTATAAATTTCTGTGATCTCGAAAACGGCTCTAACGATTGCGCCCTAAATTGGTATATGGGGGTTTTCGGGGGTAAATAAATCGATCTAGATTAGTCTTATGTTTGGGAAAACGCGTGTTTTCAAGTTTTCATGCGTTTTTCTTTCCACGCAGAATATGGTCGCTAATTTCTTCGCGCCGGTCGCCATCCGTTTAGCTCAGTGGTTAAGGATACGGACCGCTAGAGTGTTACGGGTTCGAATCCCATTCGGTGACTTACTTTTGTTTTTTTTTTTATGTTCAAGTTTATGTATAATTTTTTATTTTGTATTGTTTTTAGACAAGTTTAAAAAAAATTAGTTGATGTTTTAGATGTAACCGAGCAAAGCTCGGTCACCCAGGTACTTTATTTATTTATATGTATATAAATTTCTGTGATCTCGAAAGCGGCTCTAACGATTTCGCTGAAAATTGGTATATGGGGGTTTTCGTGGGTAAACAAACGATCTAGATTAGTCTTATGTTTGGGAAAACGCGTGTTTTCGAGTTTTCATGCGTTTTTCTTTCCACGCAGAATATGATCGCTAATTTCATCGCACCGGCCGCCATCCATTTTGGCTCAGCGGTTTATGATGCGGATCGCTAGAAAAAGTGTTACGGGTTCGAATCCCACTCGGTGACTTACTTTTGTTTTTTTATGTTCAAATTTATATTTTTTTTTATTTTGTATTGTTTTTAGACAAGTTTAAAAAAATTAGTAATTGTTTGAGATGTAACCGAGCAAAGCTCGGTCGCCCAGGTACTAAGAATAAAAATCAATAAAAAGAAAATGAAAGTCAGTGTATTTTGATGTAATTTGGGGTGTACATATATTGCACCCTAGATTCATACTCGCTGATTATTATGGTGAAACGGGATTTCGTCAGAAGGGTGGCAAAAGAGAGGGTGGCACTTTGATACTGATAAATATGTTGCGAAATAAGTAGGAATAACAAAATTTGAAACAGTAGTTTATTTTGACCGGTCAATACCCTACTACATCTTATGTTTCGGCCTTCCATTTTTTTACTATTGCGTCTGGTATGGCTGATTTTAATTGGGTTAAACTAAAAAACCGGCTTAATAAATTTTGTATGGGAACACCTAACAAGTATGCCCTTTTAAACAAAAAAGGAATTTTCCAAATCAGTCCAGGCATCTTCGAACATTCTGTAAACATACACTAAAACAAGATCGCGACTAATTGATAACCTCCTCCTTTTTTGGAAGTTGGTTAAAAATTACGCCATTGAAGACTGCATCCTGTGACGTAGACTTTTACGTCATCGTCGAGTGACGTAATCGTAATGCCGATTTCACGTTATGTCGTCATAAGGGGTGGTGGTTGAGGAAGATTCACAACTTTCTGATGAAAATGTTGTGAAATATGAAATGTGGCTGAAATGGTAATGCTGATGCAAGTGGTGAAATATAGAGAGCCATCTAGTTGATTGCTAAAATATATGAACTACAATTTACAATCAACAAAAAAGTACGAAATTGATTAAACGTTGTATAATTAATCAACTATTTGGTTAACTACGGGTACTTTCACGTGTGATGCAACAAAACGCATTTTCGCGGCATCGCCTGTTCGTTGAATAATAGAGATAAGTATATATAAATGGTCCCTTAAGTCATTTTAAGTGGAACTCATCACGCTTTTTAACCAACTTCAAAAAAGCAGAAGGTTATCAATTTGTCGAAATCTTTGCGTTTATGTGAGTACCCCGGACACGGCACGGCCCGCACCGGTTGTATACAGATTTTTGAAACTCGGCCTAAGACGCGGCACGACCTTCGCGCGTCATCTCTCTGCCGCGCACTTACTGCCTTTTGTTTGAAATAAACTAACATTAATGGTAAATTACTTAAATAATAACATAAATTAACATAATAATTATGGTGTTTTTTTTTAAATATATAAAATGGTTCATTTCTTTCTAATAATACATTGATTTTATTTTTTTGTCATTTTTAACTGACTTTACCTTTGGCGCTCACTTACACTAATGCAAAACTTAGCTTACGCCTCGAGGACTGAAGTAAGTATTTATAAGAATTTGGCCCTGTTGACAGCAAGCGGTGAACAATAACAAGTAACGGATTTAGCTTCTTATCAGTTCTCCCTGAACGTGTGATAACGGGGTAAGGGTTATCGAGATAGGTAGGTATACCAAATTCTTTACTGCTAACAAAAAAAAAGCTTATGGTTCCGTAGCCTTTCTGGTCAAAAGAAGGTCTTTTTAGTAAGTACGCAAATTTTTAGTGACAGTCAACTCATTCAGGCTTTGTGCAAATCCGCTGTATTATTGATTCTATAGTGTAGACGAGACAAATAAAAGTTACCAAATCTTTAAGGTGTTGCATCGTTTTTTTACTCAAGAACTCAGATTCCTGAGTTCACATATCTTTGTTATGTGATTTGAATGTGTAAGCAAAACTGCTCGTTCGGTAGCATCTAGTGGATAGTAAATGGTTTGTTCGAAACTGATAATGAAAATGCCTTTTTATACTTATACAAATATACGTACTTCCAAGTTAAATTGAAAGCTTTTAAATATTGATTGTACGCGAATAGAAGTAAAATTAAAGTTTGTTTGTTGGTAATAACTTTATTGTACCAAAACTAATAGGTACTTTTACAAAGACAACATACGAGAAAATGCAAATATACAAAGGCGGACTTATCCCATGTAGGGATCTATTCCAGTCAACCTGCGAATAGATTGGTAGGATATCAACTTTTTCATTGCATCGCAATATGTTCTAGTCCTAACCGATAGCCCTGCCAATAGAAACAAAGCATCTTATTAAATTAAACCCAATAATATAACATCCATTATCTGCAGTCGTCTCGAGATTTCAACCGTACGAAGATATTAGTTCACTGAACCCCAACTTAAATAAACGTAGGTATATCAAAATAGGGGTCTCAGTTCGGGATACTCGGCCGCAGTGCGCATGTGCCGCCGTGGGGTGACTGACAGACAGTCTGACAGACGCCTGGAGTACGGATACAATACCGGCCCTGCTAATTTAGACTTAGTTAAAATAAAACCACCATGTCCGAAGAAAAACTGGATTATCCGGGCGAAACCATAAAGCTGCTCGAAATAAAGGTAAGTGATGTTATCTTTGTCACTCCGTTCTGTGATGTAATGTCAATTTAAGGTCATCATTTTGGGGTGGTTTTTCGTATGTGAAAGCGTTAAAGTCCATTTTCGTGTGTCGATTTTCACGCGTTTCCGTGACGCGGTTGTGACGTCAAACATTTTGTTGTAAATAGTGTAGTAACTTCTAAAGTTAGCAACAATATTTTGCGTGACTCGTGTTTTGTTATATGGAGGTAAATTACATGAAATAAAACATAGCTAAAAAGTACCTTTACACGTGTAGCTACGAAGTTTGTTTCAAAAGTATCGCCAAATCAAGTAATAATTTTATATTTACTTGGACTATTGGCTGAACAGTTTAGCATGTTGACAACGAGTGGTCCGTAACTTGCTAATTTCCAAACATAACATAGAGGTGCTTATCCTGTTATGACAAGTCAAGGATGCATTTCTAATCTAGCAGTGGAAAACTTATACCTATCTTGGTATATCTTATGCAAACTTTCATTTACTTACATAAAACATACCTACCTATATTTTAAGCTATAATTAGCAATTACTCAATACCATTTATGCCTCTCTTTCGAGTATATCATTATTTTTCTTAAAAAGTAAAATAAAGTTTCCTATTGAAAATTTACTGTTTTAAAATCTACATCGCCAAAAATTCAACGAATAAATAGTTCTAAGTACATAGAACTTAATAAAAATATAAAAAAATATGGAAAATTATTGCATCATTTATGTTATAATATATTATAGCGATGTTAACAATGTACTAAACATAACATATGAAAAAATATTCAAGTTTTGTTTTTAACCAATATTTATGGCAATATTGTGAGAACCTCACCTACTTTACTTAAAGGCAGCTTACCTTTCGTTCAAAATTAAATAATAATGTCTGAGAACTCCCCTATATTTTCCACATTAATCAATATCGTATGGCGGTCGTCCAATCTCGTTAAAGTGAAAGCTTTCAGTATGAACTTGAAATCTAAGTTGCTTTTGTAAACAAACGGTGGATTTATGGCTTGGTTTGTTTGCCAACATGCTTTTCTAACTACGATACACCGTATTTTCCTATTTCCTTTTCTGGCAGTTGGGTAAACATGGTTAACAAGTGACCTTAAAATTACGTCCCATTGCATCATCTTACTCTAGGTGTGGGCGATTCCAAGCGATCGTAGGCGTTTTCCTGTAGGATTCGTAGGCAACGCCTACGAGGTGCTACGAAATGTCAGAGATCACCGTGTGTAGGCTTTTATAATCGTGGTTTTAGTTTTATATTTTAATTAGCTATTGCCCAAGCAAGCAGCTGCAAATGAATCATTCATCATTAATATTATATCATTATCATTTGAGCCGTAAAACGTCCACTGCTGGACGTAGGCCTCTTCAAAAGATTTTCAAGAAGATGGTTCAAGAGTAGCTAGCATTCAGCGCTCTCTACCGACCTTGGTCAGGTCATCTGACCTCCTTGGTCTTAAACTTGCCAGAGCGAGGTCGATTGAATCAAAGAATCAAACATTTATTCTGTAACTAGCCGAAGCCCGCGACTTCGTTCGCGTGGACTTTATGTCCCTGGAAAATGCTCATCAGGCTGAACAACTTTTACTAAGGCGGCATTTTTATATCTCTTATAGTTTTGCTGGACCATTATGGTTCTGCATCAGGCGTTCCATTTTCCAAAATCATTTATACCCTATATGTTGCCCAGGCTTAATAACTATATAACAAAAAAGTTTCATTCGAATCCGTCCAGTATTTCCGGAGATTAGCGTGTAAAAACTGACAAACAGACATACAGACAAACAGACAAACAGACAAACAGACAAACAGACAAACAGACAAACAGACAAACAGACAAACAGACAAACAGACAAACAGACAAACAGACAGAATTTTTTTTTAAAATTCTTACTCTATTACTATGTCTTCATCGCCCCCAATTTTTTTTTTTGGAAATATATTTAATGTACAGACACACTTTTTTTACTGTTTTATTATATGTATAGATTAAGCATTTGCAAGCATTTTTAAACCACAATAAGTTTGTCATTTTGTGTTATATTTAATTATTTTAAAGAGATCAAGCGAAACTAGCATTTTGCAACGCCCACCGCTGAGAAGAAACGTCGAAAGCTAGCATAGGTCCTTGCCAGAAAGGAAGGTCAGTCAGTTTACAAATGCAGTTTGCAATGTCAATATTATTAAAATATTATTATTTATAACATAAAAAAGCTTTTCCGACCCCGAACCCGAAAACCAAAACATGTATATAGACAAATCAACTTGCTACAATCAGCTACTTACCTACTTGAAATTAGCATAAAGTAGAAACCCAATTAAAGCGATTAAATGCAAATATACAAACAGTAGTTAACTGTAGTTGCTCGTTTTATGAAAAATATATGGCCAATGTGCTCACTTTGTCAGTGAAGTACTAAAGGGTCGCAAACTTTGGCTAAATTTGAAAACTACGTGTTGAGTATAATGAACGTCACAAACATTTCAGCAAGTCATCGCTTTTCTAAGCGCTGTATATAACTACTTAAGTAAAATCTTATACCTTTAAACGAGCAATTCTTGTTTGTATATACATATCTATACATATAATAAAACAGTAAAAAAAGTGTGTCTGGACATTAAATATATTACCAAAAAAAAAAATTGGGGGCGATGGAGATGTAGTAATAAAGTAAGAATTTAAAAAAAATGTCTGTCTGTTTGTCAGTTTGTCTGTATGTCTGTTTGTACACGCTAATCTCCGGAAATACTGGACGGATTCGAATGAAACTTTTTTTGTTATATAGCTATTAAGCCTGGGCAACATATAGGGTATAAATGATTTTGGAAAATGGAACGCCTGATGCAGAACCATAATGGTCCAGCTGAACTATAAGAGATATAAAAATGCCGCCTTAGTAAAAGTTGTTCAGCCTGATGAGCATTTTCCAGAGACATAAAGTCCACGCGAACGAAGTCGCGGGCTTCGGCTAGTATATTTATAAATTTCTGTGATCTCGAAAACGGCTCTAACGATTTCGCTGAAAATTTGTATATAGGGGTTTTCGGGGGTAAACAATCGATCTAGATTAGTTTTATGTTTGGGAAAACGCGTGTTTTCGAGTTTTCATGCGTTTTTCTTTCCACGCAGAATATGGTCGCTAATTTCGTCGCGCCGCGACCGCCTTGATTTAGCTCAGTGGTTAAGGATAGCGACCGCTAGAAAGAGTGTTACGGGTTCGAATCCCACTCGGTGACTTACTTTTGTTTTTTTTTATGTTTAAGTTTTTTTATTTTTTTGCATTGTTTTTAGACAAGTTTAAAAAAAATTAGTTAATGTTTGAGATGTAACCGAGCAAAGCTCGGTCGCCCAGGTACTGTAAATTAAGTACGTGATATTCGCGGCATTTATCTCGGATATTAGTAGTGTTATCATCATCATTATCAGGTCTTTTTGTCTCCACTGCAGAATCACGAACCTCTCTTCTACTAGAGCCGTACTTGGCCAGAGCAGCCAGAGGACTTAACCTACACTCTCCACGGTGGCCAGACGGGTTAGAGGGGTCCCATTGATGTTTATAATCTTTGTTTAGCTTGTATTTCCTAAGTCGCCTTCTACAACATCCACGGGAGGACTTGGAGTGGCGCTATTCTACTCTGCCGGAAACCACACGGGATACTAAGTAGTGTAGATATTATTTTCAGTAGTGATTCATCAAACAATACTCCCATTAACTACCTACATACCGAGCTACCAGCTACCATAGATGTATTGTACTTAAATTGTACTTAATATTAATACAGAATGTAACGATGAAAAGCATGCAGAATCGGTGATATTGGGTACATTTAGAACAATATCTATCCTGCCATTAAGCATGACTTAGGGTAGTATTCAGGGTCAGAAATAAACAATTTTGTACTGATAAGAGAATAAAACGCCACAAAATAATGTCACTTGTCATTGATCATATCGATCTTTATTGATTTTAGATTTATTAATGCGGAAAAACTGATAATAGGAGCTATTTGACTCCAAAAAACTTGACGTCACAACGAACTATCCCATAGACAATGTTTGTTTTGACGTTTAGAAAAAAGTTCTAATTAGACTTGTTTGAAACTAGCGGATTTTTAAAGGAAAAGTTTGACAACCTTATCGAATTTGATAACGTATCACAAAAATCCATATCACTTGTAGATTTTACTTGCGACGCGACCTCTGACGCAGGTTATCCAGAGTCGCGAGGGTGGGTTTATGTTAACGCAATTAGCGAGGTTATGCTCCTAATGCTAAACGTATTAGGTACATGAAGATACACACTCTTCACATATCTCTATTACGGGATAGACAGAGTTACGGAATACAAATTTAAGTGGATTGATAGTGGTAGGTGAAGTCTGTCAGTTTAAGCTTTTAGTTATCATAATTAATTATCATAAATCAACGTTTTAATCCATATAGCGTCATCCTGTCGTGAGTAGTCGTGACTGGTTTGAAAAGTAATAACTATTTAGTCCGTCAGTTAGTTTATTGTTTACTTATTAAGTTATTCAGAGAAAAGAAAAAATAAGTAAGCAAAAAATTTTAAAACATTATCAAAAATGTTGCCGAAACTACAAAACAAGCACTAAGTAGTTACTCACGTAACTCACGTTAAAACATAATGCATATTTTGTAACAAAATTTATGTTCAAATTTGTTTTATTGTAAACGTTTTTGTATAAAATCTAAGATGGTATCTTAACAGTTAGCTATTATTATGACGAAATAATTTAAGATAGCATTGATTTAGGTTTTTCCCTGAACTTTATTCGTTGCTTAGTTATAAGGAAAGATCAATGTACTCACTTTAAAATGAATCATCATTTCTATTTAACATTTCATAAGACTATTGCCACTTAATGGACAGTTAAAATCTGGGGCACGACATTGTTGTAACAAAAATATGTAACTAGTTTTGAATATGTCATATCTAAAACAGTAAAAAATGTTTGGGGCGATAGAGACGTAGTAATAGAGTAGGAATAAAAAAAAATATGTTTGTTTGTTTGTTTGTACACGGTAATCTCCTGTAAAACTGGACGTCATCTATTATATTAACTCGTACATACGACATATCTTAGAGCATAAATTTTATAGCCAAAATAAAATTATATCGCAGAAAGTTCGCAGTCAGAATCGCCTTTTGGCATTTAATTCATACGTATAGTCATTTCAATGCCAGAACATTATATGCAAATAATTTCGCACTTAGCATTAAAAAAATCCTATAAAAAGTGCCCGGACGGCTGCATACTTTATTAGTATGGAAATGGAAATGCCATTTTTTGTGTTTTTTACTGTTATTTTAATTATATTATACTAAAGTGATCTAGTATAGTCCGTGGTTCGGTTTATTAGGGGTATGTTCACGTTATATAAATAGAATGCCGAACACCATGCAAAATCGAGATATAGGTAGCCTACGTCAATGTTTTTATGCATTTGCAAGGGCAATTTCAAGCTACTGACTTTGACTTATTTAAAGATTTTTATCTGTAAAAATAATATGAACATTTATATACTCAATTAGTTACAGTCTTTGTTGAAGTGTGAGAAAACTTGCGAAGCGAAAATGAGTCGTTTGTATGCGAACAATTACTCTTGTTTGCTTATCTGTTTGTCTGTCTTCTATATTTAGAGCACAATGGACTGTAATGCGAGACAACGAGGGGCGTCCGGCCTCAGATAGGATAAATACATGAGGGTAGGTCCATACGCAACAAGTCAAAAGTAACTACTATATTCGAGAGTATGTATTACTGTTGCAGCTATAACAACAAATACTAAAAACAAGATAAAATAAATATTTAATTAGGGCTCTCATACAACAAACGCGATTTTTTATAGTATGGAATCCTTAGTGCGCGAATCCGATTTGCACTTGGCCTGTTAATTCCTTTTTAACCCCCGACATAAAAGAGAGGTGATATAAGCTATTGACTCTAACTTCTGTCGGTCTGTCTGTCTGTGGCATCGTAACGCCCGAACGGAGGGACTGATTTCGATGCGTATTTTTCACGTGAAAGCATGTTTCCTTGCGGTGGTTCTTAGCTATGTTTGATAAAAATCAGTTCAGCCGTTTAAAAGTTAATGGGTTAACTCTTGAAAGTCAGGGCTTTTTCTAGCTTAAAAATAGTTGGCGCTAAGTTTCAGTATATTTTATATAGTCGCTTTTATTACTCTACTTGTCGACCGCTTTAATGAGTTTTCGCGGGGTTCAGGGTCGCGGGGTATGTGGTTAAGGGAGATGAGGCCGCACAGTCTCAGGCGGGGACTCAGTCAGCGGTCGGTTTATAGAAAGACTAGCTGTGCCTGCGGGCTTCGCTCCCCGTGGGAATTTCGGAATAAATAGTACCCTATGTATCCTTCCCCGAGTAACAAACAAACAAATATACGAACTCACTTTTGCATTTATAATATTAGAGTAGGATGGGTTCCCTTGTTGATGCGATTTTCACTGTATTGCTAAATTATTAGTGCGACGTTTTACTCCGTTAATACTCTACTCATCATCATCATCAGGTATTTTTGTCTCCACTGAAGGAGCACGACCCTCTCTGTACTAACAGAGCCATACTTGGTCAGAGCAGCCAGACTCTCCTCGATGGCCAGACGTGGTGGAGTGGTTTCATTATGTGTATAAGCGTTATTTAGCTTCTATTATTTAGATACTATACTGGTGCTATGTAACGTTTGTGCGATACATTCCATCGATCTTTTATTTATACATTGAGGAGTGAATATGGATCCTTATATTTCATGTCAGTCAAAACTCATGACATTTGCGTCATGCCACGCACACTGTCCCCTTGTTTCACTGACCATCATAATTGCACTTGTCGTTTTCGATTTAGGACTCTATTTCTTTGTGATAAATTGCAATTTACATCTAGGCTGATGATTGGAGACTTCTATTTCAAAATTCCTTCTTTACGATGTTGATAAAATATGCTTTATGAGGGAATAGTCTAGCTTACTTTAGTTGTAAGGAAAGAAAAGATATATACCTATATAGAAAGACTTTCTACAATAAGGATACTTAGTATTACGTAGTTGTAAGTCAGGATATGTTACATAAGAGGGTTACAAGATTATGGGGGTTCAGACTACTCCAACAGTTACGCGGAATGCTTCTTTACAAGTTTTGGGTTTGAAAAAGTCCAAATTCGTTTATATAGCAACCAGAGCTGTAAACCGCATTTTTTGCCCACGTGCAGAAGACCTGATATGAAATACGTTAAATTTTGTATGAACATCTTAGTCTAAAAGATAAGAAAAATAGTTACTTAGAATATGTGTAAGAACTTAAAATGGTCTTTGGGTCTTGCGGCCCTGGGCTCTCTCTGCTTAGAGCCGCAAAACCAAAATGCTCTGCTTTGCGCTTATATAGATAAAGGCGTGATAGAGATTAGTGTGTGTAGGAATGTAAAAATGCGGCGGCCTATATAGAAGAGAACCACTCCATTTCTTCCTGTGGATGTTGTAAAAGGCGACTAAAAGATATTTCCATCACAGAACATGGATGGATATAGTAACTTCAACTGCGCTCGCCAACCCGCCTGCCAAGGGTGGCGAGTATGGCAATATCCCCTCATAGATAGAAACAAAGGAAATATTTGGGAGAGGCCTATGTCCAATGTTATTACGGAGTTTCCTTGTCCAAGGTAACGGTGAGTAGGTACTTTAATAAAAGCGAATGTATCTAGAACCTGCAAAAGAGCATTAACATGGAAATTGACACTTTGTAATATCCATAAAGTTGGACGAAGCAAGCAAATTATTCTGAGAAATTTCTGCGCTGATCGTGTGTATAGAAACTGTAATAAGAGCGGACGAAACACTACTTTATTGCATCGTGAATAGAGTGTAATTTAGTTTATTCATGTGTTATTACTTAGCAGAATGCAGTAAATAACTGCAGATTATCGAGAAAAGCTAATCACAGTTCAGTCAGTCAACTTATCTTTTTATTGAACGTTCACTATTTGTAAATAGTATGTACTGGCGTAATACATAGTTGCATATATCTATCCTACGATTACTTTGTGAAACGGGTGTCAGCTTAAGGTGCTTTATAAACAGACATACATATATAGCAGTAAGGTTTACTGGTTCGAATACTGTAAAGTCATATTGTAGTGTGGTGTCCGGCAGAGTAGAATAGGGCCACTCCAAGTCCTCCCGTGGATGTCGTAGAAGGCGACTTAGGGAATACAAGCTAAACAAAGCTTATAAACATAAATGAGATCTCTCCAACCCGTCTGGCCAGCGAGGAGAGTGTAGGCCAAGTCCTCTGGCTGCTCTGGCCAAGTATCAGCGTTGGTAGTGCAGAGAGGGTCGTGCTCCTGCGATGGAGACAAAAAGACCTGATGATAACGATGATGATGATGATGAAAGTCATATTGCAACACAGGCATTTTGCTTCCTAGCTTACGTTTAGGCACAAAATTAATAATAGTTGGTTTAGGCACAGAATAAAAATTAGTACTTAGTTTAGGTAAAAGGCATAGACGTTTTGATTTATAGGCAGCGTGATTATAAAGGACACATAACTAAGTCACACTCCTACTAGTCAGACGAAAAATTGTATGCGCTTTCGTCCGTGAACGTCACGGACGAAAGTGCATACAATTTTTTGTCAGATTTTTCAAGCGGAACGTGCTTTCCGAAGCACGGAAGAGCTCGAGCAATTTCATCCATCCAAGTGCACTTGCGAAGGCGTAATGCATACATGCTCCTAGAAATAACAAACCTCAGTAATCTTACGAGAGGTATACAAATAAATTAAAAGGCTCGTAATGCATACATGCTCCTAGAGATAAGAATTAAAAAAAACCTCAGTAATCTTACGAGAGGTTTGCAAATAAATTAAAAGGCTGCATTTATTTAAATTAAATTTACAATACAATACAAATTAATTTTATTTCACCATAATAAACACTAATTTTACAAAACGACAACAAACTAAATAACATAAGGCACAAAGGTGGACTTATCGCTATAAATGCAATCTTTTCCATCCAGCCAACATTAGGGCGGACTAAAAATTAAATTTAGTAGTAGACCAGGTGGTATTTTATAGTTTCATCATCATCATCAGGTCTTTTTTAGTCTCCACTGCAGGAGCACGACCCTCTCTGTACTACTAGAGCCACACATTTTATAGTTTAGCTTATTCTATTTTATGACCTTATACCGTAACGTTGTTGTAATAAATGAATCCCGTCTTTCCTCATCAACGATCTATCTAAAAACGAATAATGCCATCTCATAATTATAGTATAATTATCAAAAAAAAAAATCGGAAAATAGTTACTAGGCATTTTCCTGAAACCATAAAATGAACAATTTAATGTCTAGGCGTGTCTAGAGAATTTGCATTTTACGCTTCCTCCATTCTGTTTATACTAGCTGTTGCCCGCGGCATCATCCGCGTAGTCAGAGGGTAGTTGCAATCCCACAGGAATAAAACCAGGATATTTTTTTCAGCAGATCAACTTTCTAAATTTCATACCAATCCGATTTGGCGTGACGTGACTGTAAAACATTCAGAAAAACAAGGGTCTTATCCCTTTGCTTGTGGCTTTACCGGCTTAAATGCATTGTTTTAATTGTGTCTTGCTGGTATTGTGCGCACCGAAGGGGGTCACACAAATATTGGTCCACGGTGTTTTAAAAATATTCAATCCACACACATTCGGTCCATAGCACAAGCAACCTCGTTGGTAAAATATTAGGCCCATCGCCTCGATAAGCAGAGTTTGTTTGCTTGACCGAGGCTAAGAATGCCTGGTTTTGTGCAGTAGGTCCAAGTGGTCAATTACGCTTGAATCTGGCCTCGCAGCGACAATGGAACGAGTCCCTCTGCGAAAAAATAAAAAATGACCTGTTAGAAACCGCAGTTGATGACGCGGAGCGGTCCCGTCTTTGGCCTAGCTGCGTGCCAGAGTCAGGGTACTGGTTAAATGCCCACCAATCAGCAGCGGTAGGTACCCTTCTGAAAAGAACCACGTTCAGCTTAGCGGTGAGATAAATAATTCAAACCCGTCTGTGAGACAAGAAAACGGGGTCTAGACATGAACGTAACGTAAACAAACAGTAGTCTTGTATAGACAGAAATAAGACACATCAGTCAATTTTCTACTTATAACTGTTAAGATCAGTTCACTGAAACAACAAAAAAGGCAAAAAGAGTTACAGAAGAACTAAAGCAAAATAAATAAACAAATACTTTTAATTTTCCATAACCATATGATCAAATAGGTAAAGGCAGAAGAGATGACTCGAAGATTCTAATGCGTTGACTAAATAAAGGTTCTTAAAAATATTTGTCAGAAACCACAAAAAATATTCCACTTCCATATAGATACAGAAACAAATAACGATTATATTATAATAGGGGTGACGACAGGGTCAGAAAAGAATTATAATTAGTAATTAGTCTGTCTTTTAGATACTCCAAAAACAATGGACCCATATTTTTCAGTTTGCCAAAAAAGTTAAAATTCACAATGATACGGAGCATCAAAATTCCGGAGTGGGGTTTTGCAACGTCACCGCCTAAAAATCGTATCTACTCGTAGTAGTGACGTCCGTCATGCGAAAGTTAAATGGGCTGTATCTTTGTCTTTTTGTCAGAGAAAAGAAAAAATACGTGTAGGTACTATATTTTTTAATAATCTAACCGACGGGGGCCAATAATTCATTCGTTATGCTTTTTATACGTAGGAAACTAACATGACATGAGGTAATTAAATATGAAAGATTCCGGAAAATTCCTTAGTCCTTAGTGGTATTTAGATGAAAATCTGTTATCACAACTGAATGCAGGTCATTAGAAACAGTAGGTGTACTAATGAAACTTATCAAAAGATTGCATACCTGTTCACTTATTTCATGCTAATTTCATATCACATAATTCATTTGGTCACCGTATTGCGTTTTAGTATAATCAAAAATATTTTAAGGTCAGTAAACATCACTGAATACTGATTTACTACTTGCCTTCTAAAATGATTCTGCCTCTTATAAAAAAAATAAACTCATCTCATCATAGAATTTAATCGTTTATTAGAGGTAATTTTTAAAATGGCTAAGAGCGATGTCCATTAGCGTTTGTGAATGATCACTGTTGAGAAGGCTGATGGAAACTCTAGGCCTACTTACCTGTTCTAAAAATAACAAAAAGATGTCCGTGCTATTGAAAAATGAACTGGTCATTGTCGATCCACCGGTGGCGGTTTCAGTTGATTCCGGTCTGTAGATCAACGTATTATTTATTTGATTTATTCTTCTTTCGCCGCCAGTCCACACCGGGGCTACAAACTGAACGGTTTTCCCGCGCACATCGCTGTCACCTTGACAGACATTTTGGCGGGAAAGTTAAACCATAGACTATATCGTTTTCTTTTTCATGCTATGCTGTAGACGTTCCATTTATTTTGCAAATGCACCGTGTTCAAGGCTGCCGTCACACGTGTTACCAGTGATAAGAAATAGAAAATAGAAATAATTACTGAAAGTGACAGAGTGTGAGTTAAGATGGAATCCAGTGACAAAATCCCATTTGAACGTGAGAAAAGTGAGAAAGAGAAGTTTGGTTACGATAATTCGGGGTTCGTGATGACCGAGAAAAATGTCTGGACATCCAAAGTAAGTCAATTATATATAATATAATACATTAGAATAAGTACACACGGATATTGATATTGAACAAAACAAATCGTGTTTCAAACAAATTTTTTTTAATCTTTTTATTTAAGTTGAAGCAAGGATCTTAAAGAATAGAAATGTTTTGGCCTCGCTATGTAGCGCGTGCTCCAGAGCGTAACCGATGTGAGCAAGCCTAGTAATATAATAAATTAAAATAAGCATTGAAAACTAATATTTTATTAACATAGGTATTTATTTAATTTATCATAGAGGATATTAAACAACGATGTTTTAAATGTTACCTTTTTTATTAACGTTTAAAATGTTTATTAGTATCATCGGGTAGAGTTAATAAACAAAAATAAAAGTAAATGAAGAAACGAATAAGAGGCCTTAATAGATATAATATCAATTTATGCTTTTGGGCCTTCGTACCGCAGATGTTACCGCAGTAAAAAAACGACGGGTTGCACTCTGGGAGTGCCGGCAGAAGTGAAAACTTGAATATAAACGTTGTGCATTTTTTATTTTGGAATGGTTAGGGAATAATTTTGCACGAATTGCTTTAATTATCAGTATAAAATATTTCAAATCTTTTCTGAACCACAGTCTGTCACAAATGTCACAAGCATGACACATTACACACACGAACGTAACGTAACATAAACACACACGAACATTCGCGCAAGCGCCCTGCGCCGTCTTACGAATTTTCGATCAGGACACGTGGTCCTGACGCGAGTTTAAGATTTTTTACCCATTCCAAAAAAAGTGCACAACGCCGCTAAAGAAGCTTTCACTTCAAAAAAATCTAGGTCTATGCTATTAATATTTCGTTTAGTGACACCGCGTTTTAAAAATTGTACCGCTATGGTATCGCTGATTATTGTTGGAAACTAGCAGAGATTACCTACGTTTGCATCTAAGTAAGTCTACTCTAATAACTCGTTAGACAGACAAAAGAAATTCCGTAGCAATTGTTTGTGTAACCACAACAGCGGGAAATGAAAAGAAAAGCGGAAATGGCAGACGTGTTTGCAGATGTCCGTCATATCATAACAAGCAGAGATTCGATGTAGGTACTGCATTGTGATGAAATCATAATAACTGCAGTAATGAGTTGGATTAATTATCAAACATATTGTTAGTTCAGTTGTAATCGAAACATTCGAAGTATGTTTCGTTAGGTTATTATAGGCTTCATTATATGTTATTTTCCACAGTAGTTTTAATAATAGTTAATAGTTCGTTGGTTGACTGGTAGAAAAGGCCTCAATTCACATGTATTTTAATAAAGTTAAATAAATAAAATAGAGTCTTAACTTCTGAAACATTTTGAGTTGAAATGTTATAATTATAACAATTTGTTTGTGATGTACTTAGTAATTAAGTAAGTATTATTATTATTTAATATTATTAATTAGTGTAATCAAATTTTACAAGTCAAAATTGATTATTTTTTATTAATTTTTCCCAAAATTTTAAATTTTAATTATTATATACGGTATAGTATTTTTTGTAATTAAAATAAAATAATAAAATCACGTGGGTGGGAACCCCACTGAAATATTTATTCTGTCCTATTTTTGGTTATAGCGGCAACAGAAATACATCATCTGTGAAAATTTCAACTGTCTTAGCTTGAGATACAGCCTAAACGAATGGATTTTCCATACAAAAAACCGTTCGTTTAGTGACTCCGCGTTTGAAAAATAGCACCTCTGGTGGCAGTCAAACAGACGGAAAGTCGGACAGCGGAGTCTTTAATAATAGGTTTGACTTAATTACAATTGTTTTGGCAAGCCTTGGCGAATTATACTCTATAACCCAAAAAACTAACAACAATTAACAACCGTTTGCTAGACCTGTTTTAGTTAAAACATGTTTTGTCCCTTTTCCTCTTTTCAAAATTTTTCATTGAAAGAATAATGCTAAACCATTTATTAACTAAAATAGGTGTAGGAAACGGTTGTATTGTTTATGAATAATTGTTACTCCCTTATTCTATTCATAGGTATATATCATGTCAATCAACGGGTATGTCATACGTTAAAATGCTACAAATACAGGAACACGAACTCCTTATTCAGCTCACGTTAGTTTTTTTTTTTTGAAAATTGAAAAAGAAAAAAACTTTCAAAAACCTCCGTATACCTCAATGATATGTTTACAGTGTAGTTTTTGAATTTCTATATTTTTAGATATCTAAATTCGCAAAGAGATTCTCTTGTTATCTTTGTTTGCGATTAGGTATATTATTTATTTCAGACAATAGTGGACTTATAAATTAAATTATTAATAATTTAATTATTGACTTATAGAAAGTTCTGGGGCGATAAAAATTAAAAAAAATGAATGTTAGCTAGCTGCTATCGTGTTTTTATTACGATTATTTAGAGTCGTTTGCCCTACTCTAGTTAACCAGAAACTAGAGCTACTATTGCTCTAGGTATTAACTATAGAAACTATTTTTGGTGTCATAATAAATTATAATCTGTACTACTTTTTTATTAATGTATGAGAAAAAATAAATAAGAACAAGAATATAGTTATATAAAATTAAACTAAACTAAGCTATAAAATAAACCTGTACTAAATTATGCTAAAGTAATCAGTACTTCATTTGATCGAAGTTCATGGCCGGGCGACGTCTCATATTTAATAGTCATATTTTTTATAAATAGATATATTCTATTATTTATAATCTATTATGTTATTCTTATGGGATATTAACTCAACGATACTTTATTTTATAACAAATACATGAAACGATAAACATCCAAGACCCAGGCCAATCCTTTCAAAGCTTTCGACACGAGAAAAACAAAAGCGTAATGGTTTAGTTTCAAAAATTCTCCTTATAAAATAAGCTTTATTCTTCCAAATACACACATTTCTTTACAGTTTCCGAAGCCAATATAAAAGGCACGTGTTTTCAATAACTAGAAAATAGAAATCACGTGTTTCTTTTAAATATTATACTACAGAAACTATAATAATGTCGTAGAACACTACTGTGTTGATATTTATTGGAGCATTGTCGCTAGAGTGAAGGTCGAACATAACAAAGAATTTGCTTTAGGTGAAGTAGGTGAAATAGAGCGTGGATTTTTACGATATTTATTCAAAGATATAGTGCAAATCCTATTACATAATATAATAATCTATGAGATTAGATAGGTAGGATAATATAATACAGCATCTGAGTTTGAGAGAGGCCTTTTTTCTTGCAAAGGGATCTGTGATGGAAAATTCGATATGTGACTAAATAACATGTTTAGATATGTAAGTAACTTTGTAACAATCTCTACGTTACTAGAACTACAATAAAGTTTGAGTTTTATTACTTTGAAGTGTTGTCAATGATGATGATGATAAAGTTTAGGTACTGTGTGTTGTTTATAATACCTAAAATTATAATTTTATAAAATATAAAAATAATAATAGAAACAAACCATGTTATATGGTTATATGTACAAGTATAACACAAACTGATTAGTTGTTTTTTTGCTGTAAATTTAAAATAATAATAATCTGCCAAATTTTTATTTTTTATAGCTAGTCAAGATAGGTTAGCTAGCTTTCCTATTTAGCTGAAAATATATGACTATTCGCATTTTTAACTTTCTTTAAAAAAGGAGGAGGTTATCAATTACTTTAATTTTTTTTTATGTATGTCCACCGATTATTCGAAGACGCCTGGACCGATTTGGAAAAATCTTTTTTTGTACAAAAAGGCATACTTGTCAGGTCTTTGCTCTCATAGAAAAACTAAAAACCGACTTCACTCCCAAACCCCACAACCGATTCTGATAATATCTTTATGGGACCACCAGAGAAGTCTACCCTTTCAAAAAAAAAGGAATTTTCCAAATCTGTCCAAGCGTGTTCGAATAATAGGTGAACATACATAAAAAAAAGATCTTGATGAACTGATAACCTCTTTCTTTTTTAGGCGGTTACCAATAGTTACTTATGTGTGTATGCCGGTACGAGTCGGTACCTTAGTCGGTGCACATAAAAGGTATACAAGTGATGTCAATGATGTCATACAAAATGTCGTAAGAAAAGAAGGGGACTTGACGACGTAATTTGCGTGGTTTAATTAGATCTGTTTTCATATTATTTTGTAACGTAACCCAAGCTGATGACTTCTATTGGCGACCACACCATTTCTACACGACTATTGTTATAGGAGTTCAAGTTTTTTTGTTACCTTTTTAACATTCGCGACTCTCAAAGGGACCGAATTAATTATGAATTACGATAAGATCATAAAAAGTAAATAAAGCCAATAATGGGCTATTTTACTGTGTATGTTTTGGTTAATATTTAGAGAGTGCCTCCGCTGCCGGCGGCGCCGACTCCTTATAATATCACTATTGGGAACCGGCGGTTATACTGCCGGCATCGGCAGCCGAGATTTAAAACACCGGCTGCCGGCGCCAGCACTCAAAATTTGCCGTGAAGTGTAGGTTAGGTTTCTATACTTTGAACTATACATCCTTCTTTTTACCACTAGTGGTTTGGGCTTGGTTTTTTCATAGACAAAATTTTGTAGGAAAATTATAAAGTTCAGAAAGTACAATGATATAAAAATAAATATATTTTTACTAGCTGTACCCGTGGGCTTCGCTCCCCGTGGGAATTGCGGGATAAAAACTATCCTACGTCCTTCTCGGAGTCTGAAGCTATATCCATACCAAATTTCATCTAAATCGGTTCAGTAGTTTAAGCGTAAAGAGGTAACAAACAAATATACAAACTCACTTTTGCGTTTATATATATTAGTAGGAAGTAGGATTAGTAGGATAGTAGGATAGGATAGGATTTATAAAATAAATACTCTTTTATTTATTTGTATTTATTAAACATATCTATAATCCATTACTTGTTTGTGCGTGTTTTCTGCATGACCCAGGTATACCAAGAGGTATTCAGATATTATAATCACATCAACATGAAACTAGTTAAGGTCCCCAAACACTACACACAGCCGAAAGTTATTTTTAATCGGTTTTTAAGGTGGCAGTTGCTAATCTTCGGATTAACGATGTAAACAAATGCAATCGGTAAATTTCCAAAGGCTTGACGATTTATTTATCGTATTAATTAATGTACGTAACTTATTCAGCTTTAGTAGTGCCGAACTGCCCGAACGAGTAGGCTTTTGCAAAAATTATATCCGTCTTATTATAAAACGCAGACTAACTTTGTTACTAGGTTTAAACCATTATCCGACGAAATAAAGTTAGCATCTAGTAATATGCTACTGTATCATCTGAAATTGTCAAATAGATTTGGTCGGATAATGGTTAAAACCTAGTAACAAAGTTAGTCTGCGTTTTATAATTGACCGAGCGAGCGAAGCGAGCGAAGCGTCTCAGTTTCGAGATTAGCCAAAAATTCTTTTGTCCGTCTGTCTGTCTGTCTGTCTGTCTGTCTGTCTGTCTGTCTGGCTGTTCTCGCCTACAGGTCGCATTTCTTAACCGATTCTCATAAAATTTTGTAAGCAGGCTCAGCAACTAAATAGATTTTTTTTGTCGAGCCAGTTTTCCGAAATTTTTCAAAATGGCGGAAATATGGGAGTTTAAAATTTTAAAACTGTCATATATCCGCCATTTCAAAATATTTTCAAAAATTTTATTAGACTTTTTTGTTGCCATTATAAAAACGCATTTTTTTTAATTGAACAACTTTTTTGTCTGGACAACTTTTTTATACGTTATACTTAAACGGGTTTAGGGTGACTCGCGAAGTCTAGCTGACTGAGCCGTGACGGATATACAATACAAAATCTTCTTACAAAATATTGAATTCAGTCCAGGTTACTGAACAACTTTCTTAAAAATACATATGTCTCCCGTGGGAATTAATCCCGCGACTTCCGAGTTACAAGGCCAATGTCTTGACCACTATTTTTAAGAAAAGAAGAAATTTGACAAATATTTGTTGCGTTGCGTAAGTACATTCAATACCATATAGTTCACAAAAAGCAATAACTATGTAGGTAGATGTCCAACAAAAACTCAACTCGCTATGGTTATTTTTTCATAAGTTTACAAGATTGACTTGATTTTTTCTAGAATCGTATGACTTTTTGTTGTCTTGCTTGTTTAAAGTTTTGTTTAATTTGTTTAGTCAGTTAATTGTGTTCAACTGTCGTGTATTGGATTGCTTGCTTGCTTTGCTTGATAGGTAGTAGAAGATATAATCGCGAGGTCTAAGTTCGTGGCGAACTACTAGTAAAATAGTATCTGTTTTACGCCGCTCTGCCTCCCCAGAGAGAGAGTTCCTTTCTTAGGGTTCCGTAGTAAACAAGGAACCCTTATAGTTTCGCCATGTCTGTCTGTCTGTCTGTCTGTCCGCGGTCCTACTCAGAAACTACAAGTACTAGAAAGCTGTAATTTGGCATGGATATGTATATTAATCATGGCGAAAAAGTCGTAAAATAAAATCTGGAAAAATATTTTTTTTTAGGTTAGCTGCCATACAAGTAAAGAGGTAGTCAATATTTTTTTTCTCGACAAACACATTGTGTGGGGTGTAGTTGAATAGGTCTTTCAAAAAAATTGTGAGCTGGTTAACATCATTTTTGGATTTAGGGATCCGTTTCTGAAATATTTGGGTTTAAAGTGAAAAATTTTGTTGGAGGCAATTGTCCCCCCCTCTATCTGCTAAACGGTTATATATGGCCACGTGAAAAAATTCACAGCTATATGTATATATAATGTAGTTTAAAGGAAAACTGTCAAAGCTAAGTATACAAATTAAAAAGTTATAGGCGATCAACTTATAAAATGTACTCGGAAAAAGAAATTTCATACAAATTCAATAGATAATTAGTTTTTAAACGTTTTTAGTGGCATAAACTCAAAGTTGGCATTCGGAACTACGGAACCCTACACTGCGCGTGGCCCGACACGCACTTGGCCAATTATTCTTCTGAAATATTGTTTTGGGCGATAACGTTTCCACCCCCTGAACTTTAACGAAATGAGGCATTTTTGGTCATTCGATTCGGAACACCTAGTAATTCGATTTAGTTTAGGTTAAATAAATTAAAACGGTCGAAGGTACTTTTTGTATAAAAAAAATATGGATATTGAGATGCTAATAACTTATTTGTATGGAAATGTCCAATTTGTTTTTTGGCTGTTATTTTCTAGTATAGCGTGTGGTTTGATTAATTACGGGAATTTCCTTTTCACTTTGTATAGTATTGTTATGTTAGTATCCCACTATAATTTGAAACTTTCTTTAGACGTCCACTGCTGGCTTTCTTCCAAGGATTTCCAAAATGGCCGATCTGAAATGATAAATCTTATCGTTAGCCTATCCTAAAGGTTTTATTAAATAATGCAATAACGTTAATTAGCTTAATAATTGGTTTATACTCTAATATTAAGTCTATATGATATTTGTGAATGTAATAAAAGTAAGAAACACAACAAATATACAATATTGAATGCGAAAATTGCATATCAATATTGACTTAGATGAAGTATATGTTAAAAATTTTCTTATAACCATTTTTAATTTAAGTACTTCATTCTGACCGTTTAAAAGAATGCACTTAAAAACATTTCAATGGCAACCGATAAAAACTAGAATACTCGTATAGCAGTAGTAAAAACAGTAAACAAATTAGTAGGACAGGAAAATTTGTGGAAAACGCCTTATGCTTAATGAGTTTCATTGATAAGCTGGCCATCTGATAGCGGGTGAATGTCCTCGATTTGGTTATGTAACGTTTAATTGCTGTCATTATCAGTGGAGTAAATTAAGAATGCGACATATTTTTATGGCAAAGCCAAAAGGAGTATAACAGATTTTTTTTGGCAGATAAAATCTTATGTACTAGGCTAGACTTATCTATTATGAGTGCCGAAAAGGCAGCCAGCTCAGCTTTGTGCTGCGGTGCGAAATGCGAACCACAGCGCTGATTTTCAGCTGGTTCCAAGTAATGCAGAGGTTGTAACTTAGCCCATCAGGCTAGGCAGGGATCAATACTGATTGTAACATAGCCCATCAGGCTGGGTAGGGACCAATACTGAACTGGGTTTCTTTCGGCGTAATCTTCCCTGCAGTGGTCGTTCCGAAACGTTGGTAGTTTTAGCTTTTGCACTAAAATAATATTTAAAAAAATGACCTTCACTATGAGATAAATTTATCCTACATTGAATAAAAAAAAATGACTTTGACTTGGACTTAGGAGGGTTATGTATTTCGCCGCTATGTACGTATGCTCATCTGTTCCTTGCATCTCCTATGATATCCGCGAATGAAATGTCATTGGAAGCGTCTTGGCTGTGCGCTGGTTATAGTTTATGTGACGTCACGATAAATTCAAAATGGCGCCCTTTATAGGCCAAAAAGTAAAAAAAAAAAAAATCGAATCATATCGTGTTTGGTATCAAATGATAGGGCTCAATTAGCACATTTCAAAATTTATTACTAACTGTTTCTCCCTGCTGTGCTTGCATTCACTCGATAAACGTACTTTTCAGCAAGAATCATCCCGTAGTGGGGTTTTAGATTTTATTAAAACTATTTTATTTTGCTCTTTTATGCTGGTCTGAGATATAAGAAAAAAAATAGCATGTGCCAGCTGCTTTTCTTCCCGCGCCGACCGGAGCTGATGAAAATGCGAGTCATATTGATAGGCGATACGGCTAGCAACCTATCACATTCCATTCTAAGTTTTTCTTTTCTCCCAGACCAACATGGAAGAACTTAGAGTTATTAGCTTAGCTGAACTTAAGTTTCATTCCGTATGCATTAACAGTAATCAGTCACAGACATAAACAAAGGATATAACAACTCGAATCAGTTCACAAGTGGACCTTGACTTCAGATAACAAACAGATCTATTGATCTATTGATTGACTTTAATCTGGTCAATGTACGAGGGTTACGTAATGATGAGGGACTATTCCGTTGTGTGGCAATTAAAATGAATTGACTGCACTTTGTATGTTTATTTAAGACTAAATGCATTCATAGACAACTAGAAAATAGATGTTATTGTGCCTCAGGACCTTGCTATGTTTCGGGATGTAAAGTGTCATGAGATGTTGACACCGAAACTATTTTTGACCGATTACCTTGGATAATAGTAATTTTATGCAATATTATAAGGAGTGTCAAAAAATGCGAGTGGCGCAGGTTACGTACGATGCGAGCATTGTGAGAAGATAAACATAAACACACAAAATAAACATTTTGATATACAACGTTGCATACAATACTTTTTCTATGATATTCAAGACCTTTCCAACCCGTCTGGCCAGCGAGGAGAGTGTAGGCCAAGTCCTCGGCTGCCCTGGCCAAGTATGGCTCTGGTAGTGCAGAAAGGGTCGTGCTCCTGCAGTGGAGACAATAAGACCTGATGATGATGAATTAATTTAAAGTTGAATGACTTTAAACGTGAATTTTATGAAACTATAATATTATTCAACTAGACGAAGACTAAACGGTACATACTCATTTATTGTACACAACAATATCTTGTTTATTCTGTACTAATATCCAGTTAGCCGTAATCTAGGTAAACAATTGTCGCCCACTCGAACAACTGTACATAAACTATGTAATTGGGTCTTCCGGACACCGCACCGGACCATATAGGTTTTTTTATTGGATTACAATTGCTAAGTGTCATGCGGTAAAGCATATAGGCAGACACACACAATAGGTATGTGGACTGGGTAAAAAATAAGTTTTCAGGCTGCCTAAAGGCATCTGACATAGCTTGACGACTGCCATACAATGAGGAGAGCCGGGACCAACGGCTTATACGTGACTTCCGAAGTTTTTATGCCACTTGTGGTCACCCATCCAAGTGCGGACCACGCCCGGTGTTGCTTTACTTGCGAAAACGCTAGTATAAGATAACATCATTAGAGGTTTCATACAAAATAGGTACGCAGATAAAATCGCGAGCAAATGAAGTGTAGGTATCTATTTATTATTTAATAGTCGTCCGTAGTCTGACATTTTTTGCATGTTTATTCCAAGAGCCATCTTTGAATCATTATTTTTTACTCCAATCTAAATTTAGTTTGATGAATGAGTGTGCAGATTTAAGATTACTTTTCAAGAAGGACGACTGGACGACAAAACATCTTATACAAAAATGATTCACGTGCGAAACGAATCTTCGAAATAGATCACGTGGCTATGTAAAGAACTTTATAAAATACCTACCTTTTATTTGAAAAAAACATGTGATGTGTTACCTACATGATATTAACATTTTGTTTGTTTGTTAAATCTTTAATGTACAAACACAAGACACAAAAATACAAGTTAGAAGTAGAAAACAGTACAAAGGCGGACTTATCCCAGATAGGGATCTCTTCCAGTCAATCTGTATATAAGAGGACAATTTAAAACACAGGGTAGAGAGGGGTTACTATAAACCTACAGGCATAGAACAGAAATCAGAAGTCCATTACACCTTACTACTTTACTACACTAAAAACTATTAAAAATTATACTAATACTTGTAAATACAAAAATTCGTTTCGTCCAATCATATTTTACCATCACTGGTGAGCAAATTATGACAGAAAAGTTATAAAATTTAATACATACTTTTGATATACAATTTTTTTATAACTATTGATTGATGATGTGATGACTTATTTATGCTTTTGGGCTCTTGGCAATTTGCTATTTAAATTTAAAATGTAAAGTATATCCTACTAATATTATGAATGCGAAAATGAGTTTGTATATTTGTTTGTTTGTTTGTTTGTTACCTCTTCTCGCTTTAAGTACTGAACCGATTTGGATGAAATTTGGTATGGATATAGTTTGAGACTCAGGGAAGGTTATAGGGTACTCTTTATCCCGGAATTTCCACGGGGAGCGAAGCCCGCGGGTACAGAAGACAGCTAGTTGTGTATAAATAAAGCAACTATACATATAAGTTTTCACAGAAAATAATCAGTTTGTCACATCACAAACCAGGTTTGTACTTTTAGTTATCGTGTGAACGCTAAAAAATGTCTCGTTACAAAAACTAGCGCTAATTCTTGGAACATACCGAGCCTAATATGCAATGATGTTGTAATTTTTTATTTCAAAGGTCCGGGAATAAAATACGTTTTAAGCTTCCAAATCGGGTAAGATTTTTTCTCTCTTAAGGACATTTAATGCCTTGAGCGTCCAGCTTTTAGCTCCTTCTATATCTACAGGATTGTTTGATTTGCCGTGTGGTATCCGGCAGAGTAGAATAGTACCACACCCAGTCCTCCCGTGGATGTCGTAGAAGGCGACTAAGGAATTACAAGCTAAATAAAGCAAACATCAATGAGACCTCTCTAGCTAGTAGTCTGGCCAGCGAGGAGAGTGTAGGCCAAGTCCTCTGGCTGCTTTGGCCAAGTATGGCTCTGATAGTGCAGAGAGGGTCGTGCTCCTGCAGTGGAGACTAAAAAGACCTGGTGATGATATCTACAGGAGTCTTAGGTAATCTTGCATTATTGACTAAAGACCTATTTACTTTACATAGTGCAAATTTTTTCTTCATTAAATTGGGCAGATGAGATGACTGGGGTCAAACATAAATTATTTGTTACAACAGTTTATAACGTCACAAAATAGTTTCACTCTTTATTTTGACCATATTTTAACATGATTTTAGATTTTATGCAGAAAAGCTGATATTTGACTCCAAAAAAGCATGTACTTCGTACAAATTCTATAGGAAATGTTTTGACGTTTAGAAAAAGTGTCTGATTTGACTTATTTTTATTTAGCGGATTGTATGCAACAGACTATAAACTTTTTCTGTGTAGGGCCTTTGAATCAGTGGTGGCGGGTGGCTGTACTAGTACTTATTTTGTGTTAGTGGCCAAGCGGTGTATAAACACTGGAGTCCGTTTGGGAGGCAGGAGTTCAACTAGGCATGACTTGTACAGGGGGCCAACTTGGAGGTATACAACTTTTTTTTGCCGCCATTTTGTTTTGGCGGTAAATATGACAGTTGTTGCATGAATATTACTTTGTGTAGATACGGCAAATTTATTATGGAGCGTTTTACGACGGAACAACGTGTTTTAATTATTAAAACGTTTAACGAAACATTAAAAAGAATGTTTCCCGGTCGATTAATTTCGAGTAACGGTGACATTGATTGGCCCCCAAGATCGCCTGATTTAACAGCTCTGACTTTTTTCTGTGGGGCTATCTAAAGGGACGTGTCTATGCTAACAGCCAATGAACCTTCAGCAATTAAATCAAAATATTCGAGACACAGTCACTGAGATAACATAGGAAATGTGTGAAAATGTGATGAAAAACGCGATGAAAGGGGTTCACATCTGTGATGCTGCTAGAGGTGGACATGTCTGACATTATTTTTCATGTTTAACTGCCGGCCCTAAATATTATATTTAACAAGGAATACTTGATATATTTTATATTCCATAGAATAAAAATACAAAACTAAAGTGTATACCTGTTATTTAGCCACCCTGTACGTGTATCTCTTGAGTTTGTACTCATGTTCGGTGATTTACAACTAACTTGTTTTTACATGCTTTTAATTTTTAATTTGCACCTGTTCCATTGTCTGTCTGTCTATCTGTAATCAAGTCTTGCAAGTTACATTTGAAATCTGAAATTTTACAAGCTTATGTACGTATATCGCGTAACAATGCAAAATTATGATGACATAGAGCTGGAGACGTATTTTTGAAATCATTTGTCACATTACGAAGGGCTTGCGCGAGCGTTTCCAAACGGGCGCATTTTTAAATCGGTAGTTTGCGAAGGATTTGCAACGAGTGGTCTTGACCACTCGTAATTTTGACATTTGTAGCGTAGATATGTCATCGAAACCAATCACGGGAAATCCGTTCCATTTCACGTTGCTTTTTTATTTATGTTCGAATTTTTAGAAAAGCATAGACAAATTATCGATGTTTTCTGCGTAAAACAATATTGTTTTTCGCCGACACGACGGTTTTAAAAATACGATCAATTTGTATTTTACGCGAGCGGTGAGTTGGAAAACTGCACGTTTTGTGTTTCGCTGAGTCCCTCAATGAAAAATAGCACTCCTGATCTGACGATGCAACAATATCAAGTTTAGGCTTGTTTGATTCGTCTTAAGGAGCACATTATATAAAAGCTTGTTTAAAAAAATATTATTTTAAATAATTACTTATGTGCTAGAGTGTAGAATTCAAAAGTTTAGATTCTATTCAAGTATACGAGCATTTCATCGATTCTAGAAAATGCGCGAAAAGAAATTTAATTTAAAGTTGCAATTTGGTACGGCGCATATATACGGCGTGGATAAATAGGTACAGTTATGTCATATGTATATACAATGTCTAACAAAATATAATGTAACTATTTTATCGGTGAATTCAGTCCATGATACTGAACAACTTTCCCCCAGGAACACGTATCGAAATATGAAAAGTAATTTTTGGCCTCTCATACAAGCCAATTATGTATTACTAGCTGTACCCGCGGGCTTCGCTCCCCGAGGGAATTTCGGGATAAAGAGTACCCTATGTCCTTCCCCGAGTCTCAAACTATATCCATTCCAAATTTCATCCAAATCTGTTCAGTAGTTTAAGCGTGAAGAGGTAACAAACAAACAAACAAACAAACAAATATACAAACTCACTTTCGCATTTATAATATTAGTAGGAAGTAGGATAGTAGGAAGTAGGATGTGTAAGCCAAGTATGGAAAGTAAAAAATATTTTTCATATTTCGGCATATTCAGCATATTATGTTAGACCTAGTATATATATGACGTCTAACAAAATATGACAAACTCTGATCGCTGATCAGTCAACTTGCATGGAATACGATTTTTTTTTATAAATATTTCTTAATATGTTGCTTGGGGCAAGTTGTGCAGTATCACGGACTGAATTCAGCCTTAAAATAGTTTCAGTTGATCAGAATCACGGATTGAATTTACCCTTCAAATAGTCCAGTATGTTTTATTCGACTCTGTATAATTTATTACGCAATTTTCTATGAGTCTTCATTAAATAAACCATTTTTCTTTCTTTCTTTCTTTCTTTCAAACGACGCGCGAGTAGTCGCGAACTTTTCTTTATGTATGTTCACCGATTATTAGTATTAAAATATATTTTTTTAAATGTACACCGAGGACACCTGGACGGATTAGGGAAATATTTTTTTTTTGTTGGAAAGACCTACTTTTCCTTCCAGTGGTCCCCTATTTGGAGTTTGGACGTGTAGCGTTGATGTCTTTCGGTTGATGTACTAATTTGTTATTTAGTTTTTTTTTAAAGAGAACCAATATTATCGACAATCATCCTACATTTAATAAGATAAACATACATACATACATACATACTATCACGTCTTTATCCCTAATGGGGCAGACAGAGCATTTTGGGTCCTGCGGTTCTATGCAGAGCCCTGGGCCGCAAGACCCAAAAGCCACTTTTAGCGTTATGGTGGGCGAGAAGATGGAAAAGCAATCAATACAGTGATGGGTTGCTAGCCGCATCGCCTGTTAACATGATTCGCATTTTTGCCCATTCCCTCGATCGGCTTTTACGATCTGCGCGAGAAGAGAAGCAGCTGGTACATTCTAAGTTTTTTTTATTTCTCCCATACCAGCATGGGAGATTATTAGTATTAAAATATATTTTTTTAAATGTACACCGAGGACACCTAGTAGGATTAGGAAAATATTTTTTTTTTGTTGGAAAGGTATACTTTTCAAGTGGTCCCATATTTGGAGCTTGTACATGTCGCGTTGATGTCTATTGGTTGATTCACTAATTTTATAATTTTATTTCGATTTTTTATTTTTTAAAGAGAACCAAAATTATCAACAATCCTACTTAACTTAAAAAGATAAAATCCTAGAGAGTAGAGATTCAATGCTTGACTATTATTCCGCCATTACTCGTACTATAGTACGAGTGTACGAGTAATGGCGGAATTACTCGTACTATAGTACTATACTATACTATAATATTATTCCGCCATTACTCGTACACTCGTACTACAGTACGAGTAATGGCGGAATAATAGTCGGTAATACGATCGCTACCTTACTTTAAATGTGAAGTTTTAGATTATTGAATATATAAGATCAGTTCATAAATAGTAAGCCGACCGTTTTATTGTAATCTCTTATATTTATTATTACTCAATTACGCAAAACGGCTTAACATACTCACTCAAATCAGGGCACTTCAGAACAGTGACAGCGGTCTCCAGTTTTTGACAGTTTGTGATAGGTAACAGCGACACATGTCAATCTATCACAAACTGTCCAAAACTGTCGAGTTATCGTCAGCGACAGTTGCCGATAGTCGCTGACAGATGTCACGGGCACGAAAGTCAAGACAATCACATACAATTCCATGATTAAATAAATAAATAAATATATAGGGACAAATTACACTGATTGAGCTAGCCCCAAAGTAAGTTCGAGACTTGTGTTATAGGATACTAACTCAACGATACTATATTTTATAACAAATACATATATAGATAAACATCCAAGACCCAAGACAATTTGAAAAGGCCATTTTCCAACTTGCCCTGACCGGGGATCGAACCCGGGACCTCTGGGTGGCGGACTAGCATGGTGACCACTGCGCCACGGAGGTCGTCAAAAGTCGGAGGATTAGAAGCCTTAAAATTAACTTGCAGATCTTAATTATCTACATATACGAGTTAATACATAGGATCTTGTTACGTAGAGAAAAACAAAAGATCTCGGTAGGATCTTAACTTTCTCATTAGTGAAAACATGCGAGGTGTCGTGGTATTGTCAAATCACAAAGACAACGCCTCTAGTAATAATCATTTTTGATATTGCGACTAAAAGTAGAAAGAATTTATGCAAAACGACGAGCTAGTAAATGCCAGCGTGTGACGTAATCACATAATGCATCGTTTTGACCTTGACATAGACATTGCGTATCAGTGCCGCGGCACAAATTAACGATAGTAAGCAAATCTACTAATGTAACCTAAAAACAGTGTAGTTTTGCAAAAATTAAATCTACTTACAAAATTTTGCTTAAATATATTTTTTCATCTTACTCTTCCATGCTGGTCTGGGAGAAAAGAAAAAACGTAGAATGTACCAGCTGCTTCTCTTCCCGCGCAGATCGTAAGAGCCGATCGAGGGAATGGGCGAGATTTGAATCATGGTAATAGGCGATGCGGCTAGCAACTCATCACTATTTTGATTCCTTTTCCATCTTTTCCATCTTAACGCCCACTACCACGCTAAGAGTGGCCTTTGGGCCTAACGGCCCTAGGCTCTGTTTATCCCGTCAGGGATATAGACGTGAAAATGTATCTGTATCTGTATATTTTTTCAGCCTTGTTTTATCCTCGTAGTCATACTGGTATGACAAACTAGTATGATCACAAGGAAACGGCGTTTTGAACAAAGATAATTTTTTTGAGTCTTTTAAATCATACGGTAAGTCATTTATAAAACATTTTTGCTCCTTCATATAATATATTTATCTCTCCATATTTTGTTCTAGGTGTAGTTAATTTTATTTTGTATATTGAATAAATATTATACCTAAATGATTTCATTATGATTTGTTATTATTAGTAAAGTATAAAATGCAATAACAATTGATAAATATTTTACAAGTAATTTTGTTTTATTTTTAGGTTTAAAAAAATATATTTAATTTTTATGTTATGATATGATATGACGGACGGAAAGAGAAATATTTACTAATAATATAGACTGTAGGTAGACACATTAGCTAGGCCTCTTTTGCCAGGCATAGAGTGTGAGGTGTTGTTTTGAATTATTCTTCTGTAATTCTTTACTTTGTGATTGTGGCAGCCGGTTTGCTATGTTCAAGATCAAACAACTTAGATATAGAACAGAAAAGTAGGCTTTTCTGTGGGTTATGTCTAGAGGAGCGTGTGACGTCGCATATAATACATGTATAAAAGCCCAAGTTCAACTTATCTTCATTTAAAGGATTTCTAAAATGATCGCTTCGAAAGCGACCTGCATTTAACTTGTTTAGTTCGTCTGACCACCTACGTGAAGCTGTTACTTTTGTTGTTGTTTTTTCAATGTAAATGGTTTTAGCTCATAGATCAATGCAAAGGTCGCTGTGACGTGTATTTTTTAACAAGTAGCTCAAATTATGTACTATATAATTTTCAACTCTTTATAAAATGTTGGAAAAGAATTATGACTATAACCTTGCCTTGAAAATTAGAGAGATTTTAGATTGAGAAATAGCATAAGTTTTATTGTAATTCATTTTCAACGATTGAGTTACATACCGGCAAAGATAATATAATTAAATACTGGTGTTATTAATTTTTGTAACCGCTTCTTATTTTTTCCCCTTTGGGAACAAAGCAAAAGAAAAAAGAAAGAAAAACCCTATTACTCTGCTGTCCGTCCGTCCGTCTGTCTGTCACCAGGTTGTATCTCATGAACAGCTAGACAGCTGAAAATCACAGATGAGGTGATTCTGGTGCCGCTAAAAAAACAAATACTTACTAAAAACATAATAAACTAAACATTTAAGTGGGGCTCCCATACAACAAACGTGCTTTTGTATCTATAATGGTACGGTACGGTGGGTTCGTGCGCGAGTTCGACGCGCACTTGACTGGTTATTATCTTTTTACTCCGACGAAGTAATTTATGTAAATATATAATAATAGGATCTCGGAAACGGCTTCAATGATTTGGTGAAATTTAGTATTTTAGCGATTTAGGAGCTAAAAAATAGCTCTAGCTAAGTTTAAATTTTAGTGAACCTCGTTTTCTACGATATTTGATTGCTCTTACTTTTTTTACTTTTTATTACTTTTAAACTATTAGTTAGTAAACATCATTACTTGAGTAATAATTTGAGATTTTGCTATTAAAAAACATCTGTTGCGGATTTTATATTTTTTAAGTAGGTATACTTACATTATACATAACATTATCAACTTCAATTTAAGAGTGTTGCTATATGATTTTAGAGTTTCACGGTCACAATGATGGCAGAAGGGCCGTCGAAATATCTGGCAAAAATCCCGTAGTACTAATAACAGTAGGAGTGTTGCTCTTGTCGGTGGGGTTCCTTCCATTATGTTGTTTTCCGCCACCCTCTTGACATCTTTAATTCTTTATACGACACTGCTGTCACCTTTTCCTTGACTTGATTCATATAGCTGTGCCTGGGCTTTTTCTTCCCCTTCTTCCTTCTATTATAATGCGCATAAAATTGCCTCGCCTATATATAACAAAACAACCATAATTAGTTTTTCTGCAATTAGGTTTTGTATTGTATTGTCAATCAAAACTAGACAGACTGACACGGATGCTACCTGTTTCTAGGTGAGTATTTTAGGCCTCCCTGCTATTACATTATACAGTATTTTTTGCAACTAGCAACCATTCTTTTTTATCAGTGCAAGGACATACACTTATAAAAATCTTTACCTACAACCAAATGAAAGGAAATACTTTCGATTCTGGTTGACTTTTTAAATAGATAGATAGATAATATGTTTATTCACCAACACACACGTGAAGTAGGTACTTACAAGAACAGAATAATACACAATACTTAACGATAAACATGCAACAATTACAATAAACAAAAGTGATAAATTGATAATACACGTATGTGCTGCAGTAGTGCAAAGTACTTAGGTCAAAACTGCGTTAACTGTTTTCTTCCCTGTCAGTCCATTCTGGACTAAAGGCCTTTTCCAGAAAAAAAAGGACTTGCCCATAATCATCATGCCGGGCAGGATTGGTGATCGCAGTAGATGGTACAAAGTCTATGCGCAGGAGACGCTGCCAAAGTATGGCACTTCATAGAAACGGAGTATCATTTATGCCTACTACTACAAACGAAACTCTACATCCGTGCACACATCAATGTGTGTGTTTTCGCACGGGGTAGAGGTGCGGGGGGAGCGGAAAGGGGTGATGAAAAATCGTATTCTATGCCGTCATCACACGGCAAATGATGGTTCTTTCTTCCTCCTCACTTCATCCCACTTTACGTGGCGTGGGGTCGAGACAGCATGTAAGTCTTTTGCATTTTCCTCTATCCTTTGTCAAGGCACTTGTTACATTCGGCAAATTATGTTTGATTAAATTATTTACTTTAGGTAGGTACCCTACTTAGTTGTGGTACCAATCTAATTTATCCTTGTTATGGTCGAAATGTTTTTATGTAAACAGGTAAATGGTAATGTTTAAGTTCCGAAATGCTAGTATTATAGTAGACACATACATAAAAACACGTCCTTATCCTTATGTGGCAGACAGAACATTTTCGGTGTTACGGCTCACATTATGGAATTATTATAATTTAAATTGATATATCTAAATAACTTACATGCATAGAGCCGAATTCCAAAAAAGAAGGAAGTAATCAATTCGTCGCCAACTTTTTTATGTAGATACCTACATAAAAAAGTTGGCCTGGACCGATTTGGAAAATTCTTGTTTGGTAAACTTCCGAGTTGCCATATAAATTTTATCAAGATCGGTTGTCAAAATTAAACTATCTGTCAAAAGTCATCTGGGAAACATAATTCCATAAATACTGTTTCTAAATGGCTTAGTTAAACCGTGTAGATTGAGGTGAAGTCTGTTTTTAGTTTAAAAAAAAAATCTTAAATGTCCCAATGTTGGGCAAAAGCTTTCCTAATCTTCCCCGATTTATCCCTCCAACCCGTCAGGCTAGCGTTGAGATTGTAGACCAAATCCTCTGGCTAAATATGACTCTAGTAGTAGTAGACGACCCTCTCTATACCAGAGCCATACTTAGCCACTTCTGCAGTGGATACTAAAAAGACATGTGATAATAATGATGATGGGATAAAGACGCAATACTAGGTCTTATCTTGCTTTGGGTCCATAAAATGGAAGCACGTCGAACCTTTGGGTTATATTGTACTTACCCTTGCATTACTCACCCGTATCGGGATTTCTGAAGGACTGCAAAAGCTTCAGAATGTCACCTGGTACGTAGTGCCTGTAGTTCTCTAATAAGACAAGCTGATCCAAAGAGGTCAATACGCTTTCCAATTAAGTCGCAGTCGCAGCTAAACAAAATGTGTCTCATTGTCAACTCAATTCAATTTTTTGAATTGAATTGAGTTGACAATGAGATACCTTTATTATCATAAGATATTTATAATACATACATACATACTATCACGTCTTTATCCCTAATGGGGCAGACAGAGCATTTTGGGTCTTGCGGCTCTATGCAGAGCCTAGGGCCGCAAGACTCAAAAGCCACTTTTAGCGTCATGGTGGGCGAGAAGATGGAAAAGCAATCAATACAGTGACGGGTTGCTAGCCGCATCGCCTGTTAAAATGATTCGCATTTTTGCCCATTCCCTCGATCGAATTTTACGATCTGCGCAGGAAGAGAAGCAGCTGGTACATTCTAAGTTTTTTTTTGTTTCTCCCAGACCAGCATGGGAGCAATTTATAATAGCTCTTGATAATCGTCATTGTCTTGTTGCACACTTGTTGACGTCAAATGGTTACGTACAGCTAAGTTTACTACCGCTTCCTAAGCGCTAGTGCAGAATAAGCGGTAACAAATAGCACAGCAGCATTTTCTCCAAGGACGTCACATGATTGTAATTAGTCCGTATTTTAGATTATCCAAAAATAATGGACCTGTATTTTTCAGTTTACCAAAAAAGTAAAAATTCACAAAGATACGGAGCGTCAAAGTTCCGGGGTGGGGTAAGTAAAAATCGTTCCCAGCCGTGACGTCACGCGAAATTTATATGCGCTGTATCTTTGTCATTTTTGGATTCTCAGAGAAAAGAAAAAAAAAGTTTACAATATTTTTTTATAATCTAACCGATGGACCAAAATATTTTTCCATTCGTCATGCCCATAGCAGGTACTGATGAGTCCCTTTATTGTAGTGGTGTTCTTAACGGCTATATTTTCGTAACATGTTACATGGAATATGCTAAATCTTTATATCATGTTATTTTTGACGCTATGTTATAACGACTAAAAAAATAAAAAATAAAAATTTCAAAAAATTTCAAAGAAAATTTCAAAAAATTTCAAGAAATTTCAAAATTTTTTAGTTACTTTATTTTACGAGTAATGCAAATCGAAGGCCTTATATATTAGAATTTGCCATTATTTTGCTAATTTATACCAATAATTATAATTCATTTACGAGATAGTAATAATCACGTAAAAACTTGACTAAATATAAAGTTTTCATAGTAAATCATTAAATATTTAATGGCGTCTTTTTGCTTAGTTTTATTATAACCAACGTGAATTTGTAACTTAAGAGTATATTTACACAAACACAATTTTCATAACATAATAATTCATCAGTCAACAGACTATTTACATTAGCGCGCGAAATCTCCAAACGTCCTCCGCCGCCTACAACGGAATAATGAATACAACGCGTGAACGCGGCGCAGCGCTAAACGTATAATGCTAAATTTGCTAATGTTATTTTTATAACGCCAAAACGATCGAACGAAACGTGCGCGCTCGTTGCGAGCGCGAGCCACGGCAGCGGCAGCGCCCCGCCAGGTTAACGACCGCGCGATTCGTTTTAACGTAGCATAATATGAATAAATGTTTAGCAGGCGCTTTTCGTTGCGAGTACATAGCGTGTTTTTTTTATCAGTTATACGTTATATTAACCACCACTACTTTATTGCACTGAAGGTACTTCAGTTGAGCAATCCCTCGCCCTCATATATGGTATGATGACGAACTGGACACACCCACGTCACTCCTTCGACGTGACCGCGTTTGCAAAGAACCAGTATTTATTACAAGATACGCGCTTGTAGGCACGTCGGCTCGTGACCAAACGACTTCCCTAAAAGGAAGTGCACTTTATGCTGAAATTATTTAAAGGGTAGAATTAGCGTCCTGTATCTGAACAACTTCACAACCTCCGTGGCGTAGTTTTCATTTATTTCAGATATTTCAGACAATTTTAGTCCATCATTTGTTAGTAATAAAAAATCACTTAAACACTAAATGTTAGAAGGCACTTAAAAATTATTAAAAGCGAATTAATATTTTCTTTCCTCGCGGATTACTGGGGCATGCAAGGCGACCCAACTAGACATAAAAGGTCCGTCCATGCAATCCCCAACAACCGCCAGGAGGCTGTTGTCGCTGTCACGAGTCCGCCGCATCATGGAGGCTGCGCGTTTCCGCATTATAGCATGAAAGCCGTCCAAGTGCGCTTCGGCAAACATGTGCGATGCACTGCAGAAGCGGGGCAGCCACAGCAACTTCCTAAACGCGTTGTTGTATTGAACACGAAGGGAGTGCAGCGAACGTTGGGAGTACCTAACCCACAGACTGCAGGTGTAAAATGACGTACAGTACGCTCTAAAAAGAGTTATTTTCACCGACCTTGAGCAACGAGCAAACCTGCGGGCTATCATATTGGCCCTCACCGACAGCGCCCTCCTTTCGCGCTCAATATCCGCACTATCATTTAATTCATCGTCCACTATGTGACCGAGATATATAAAGCTGTGTACACGCTCCAAAGCCACGCCGCCCAGTATCACGGGAGGAACCTCTGTCGGTGTCTCCTTACCTGACTTAAACAACATAATTTTGCTTTTTTTTACATTAAATATAAGGCCATGATTTTCTGCGTATGTTTCACAGACGCCCACCAACTCCCTAAGGCCTCCAATCGACGCGCTCAACAAACAAACGTCATCTGCATACGAAATATTATTAAAACACACATCGTCAACATGACATCCAACATGTAGGTTGCTAAGCGCCTCGACTAGACCCCTAATGTATAGGTTGAAAAGCGTCGGCGAGCTCAAACCTCCCTGCCTTACCCCACACTCTAGCTTGTACGAGTCCGACAGAGCTCCGGCCCATCGCACGTTGTTGACCTGATTTCCATACCAAAATTTAAAGATGTTAATCAATTCTGGAGGACAATTAGCTTCTTTTAGTTTTTTCCACAGTATCTTATAGGAAACCCGGTCAAAAGCCTGCGACAAGTCAAGGAAACAGCCATAAACAGGCGTGTTTCTATCCGTGTAGTACCTGACGGCATATTTCATGCACACTATTGCACTTTCCGTAGATAGCTTAGGTCTGAAACCAAACTGATTATCATGTGGTGTGAAATATTTATTTAAGCATGCATTTAACATGCCATCAAACACTTTAGAGATTACAGTTGCCAATGAGATAGGCCTATAGTTTCTTTTATCTGACAAATCGCCGGTCTTGTTTTTAACGATGGGCACTACGACCGTTCTTATCAGCTCCGCTGGCAAGTACGAATGTCCCACACAGAGTGTGTACAACATCGCCAGAATCCGAGGCAAGTGTGGACCTGCATGTTGGAGATGCTCAATACTCAGGCCATCGTGACCAGGGGACTTCCCTCTCGAAATTGACTTTATAGCCGTAGCAACATCTTTAGCTGTGAATCTCATCCCTAAATGGCCACATTCGGTCTCAGCACTGGGCAAGTCCCGTCGCTCGTTAGCCAACGGTAAGACGGTAAACGCCTCCTTAAATAAATTAGCTATTTCCCTCTCCCCGCTAACACCTTCAACACAATCAGGCAGGCCAGATGCAAGATTCGTCTTTTTGGTATTTTTCCAAAACGCATGAAAGTCACCCTTAGCATGATTTTCCGCTAAGATGTCCATTTTAATTTGCTCCTCATGGTTTTGACACCATTTTAATTTGGATTTGAATATTTTTCTACTGTCGCGCATCTCCTGATATACAATGCCCTGTGTAGGCCTGCCGTACCATCGCCATAGTTCAAATTTTGACCTAGCCTCCCTGTGTGCGTCGCTTACATACCTACTCCATCCTATCACTCGTTTAGACTTTTGTCTTAAAGGCTTTATTTCTCGACTGAGAGCCGCCGCATGACTTAAAGCGTGTACCACCTTGCTATACATAGAGTCAATTATAAGCCTGTGATCCGGATCACTACACATTTTATCACAGCAATTTGAAAGTTGTGTGGGGAAATCAATATCACGCAAAACCCTCTGGCATTCCTGAGAATATTTGAAAACTTCCGCGTGAGATCTCTCACCCCATAAGACTTTATTAGGTTTTACAGAGGGCTTTTTACTAACAAAACTTTGTGATTTTTTAACATTAAGGTTACACTCAACCACTAATGGTAAGTGATCCGAACATAGGATGTCGTACATAACATAAACAGTGTCCACCAAGCAAACTGCTGATTTTGTCGACAAAAAATGGTCCAACCAACTAGTTGTTCCATGTACGTCACTAATAAAAGTAAAAGTACCCGATGTCAGACCTAATCTATCGATGTCAATACATATCCATTCATTATCATTACAAAAATCTATTAGTTCATTATAAAAATTCTTGTGGGGATGCGCATTAAAATCACCAGTCACAAAAACATTTGCGATCTCACAACTGTCTATAATAGCGCTTACCGTACCGAGGCAATGCGTAAACTCCGCTAAGTTAGGTAACGTATCCGTGGGCATGTACACATTAATCACCAGCACTGACTTATCACCTGTCACTATTTTTATAGCACATATTCTCGGATTGGCGCACGGTATCACTGTTACGTCCGTGAACACACTGCGCCGCCAAAGCAACGCTGTCCCTCCGTAAGGGCGACCACACAACATGCCTGCCCCACTATCCATTGCTGAGGTGCCCGTATACCTAAACTCCTCATGTATGGTTCCGAGGAACTGCAAATCCTCTTGAAATAGCCAGGTCTCTTGTAGTGCAATAATGTCGCATGTTCCACACAATTTTCTAATATCGTCAACACTACGTTTGACATTTTTACAGTTATATGTTACTATTTTAGTCTTTATATCCATTAACATTTTTAATCAAGCCGTTCCTAGACGTATGTCCATTTCCCGAGGTATTCTTATAATGTACAAATCGTCTAAATATTATTCCCTTAGGCCACAAGGTCTCATCTAAAAATAATGTCAATGTTGATATGGGCACAAAAAATTTGTAAGCCTTGTAATTCATCGGCCTTTTGCTAGATATTATTTGTAAGTCAACCCGTTGATTAGTTTTCTTATAGATATGCGACATAATATCTTGTTCATCTGTATCTTTGTGAATGTTGGATATAAAAATGGGTAACTGCCTTTCAGCAGCTTTAAACTTTCCATCATCACCGTCATATTTACCCCTCTGCCCGCGATATCTATATTTTTGTCTCGATTTCTTTTCTACTTTGCGCCATTCGCCGCTGTCCTGTTCATCGCTTTGTTTATTGCCCGCCGTGATCAGCTGGCTTTCCGTACCTACTAGCGCGGGCGCGCTATGTTCCGCTAGGCGCTTGGGAGAACCGGTTTCGGATGACGGCCGGTCGTCACATTTCTTTGCGCTGTGCACGCGCAAGTCAGGCGCCCCTTGAATACCCTCATGCTTATTATCAATTGAATTTTGTGTACTTTTGCTATAATCTGGTACTGTTATATGCACGAGTTCCAATTGAGAACAATCTTTTTCGTCGTCTTTTTCCTGTCGAACGTTAATTGAATCCTCTATGCAAGATAGCCCAATGGGCCCACTATCTTGATACACTTGATATTTACCCCCGCGTTTCATATTTATGTTATCATTTGCATGATCACTGGATGCTATAGAGTCGTATTTCATATTGTGTAAATGATCTTTGAGCTGTTCTTGGGAAACATAATTTCCACTGATTTCTTCTACTTTGAACTTGAGTAGGGTAATATCTTTAAGCAGTTTGGTAACGTCCACATGATCGATGTTTACTGGGGGCAATTTTTCAATCTTTTTTGCAACAAACATTGGTGTAACATCAGGTTCCAACACCCTCAAAAGGGATACTATATCCAACACATCTCGATTTTCTTTTCCCTTCTGCTTGCGTAGAATATTTCTTCTTTCTGTAGGTACCGATTCAAATAGTAACGCCTTTGATTTTTTGATGTCTTCGCTTTTAAAAGCAGATACACAGATTCGCGTTAAGCTATCATTGTCCATCGTGGACAGCTTTTCCTGTATGAAACATAACATTTCATCAATTACTATATTGCACTGACTGCACTTTACTATATTCGTCATGTTATTCGGTCGTTTTATATATCGACCTAACGCGAAAACGATGCGACGCGTAACGATGCACGCGCGAGACTGTGTGTGTGTGTAGTGGTCACCATGCCATTACCCACAAGATCCGAGTTCGATTCCAGGTCAGGGCCAGTTGAAAAATGGCCTTTTTCATATTGTCCTGGGTCTTGGATGTTTATCAATGAGTTAGACTCGATTGGTCTTAAATGCAAATAGTCTATATGGAAACTCGTCTAAAACGCAACTCGAAACTCGTTTTATCAGCAACTAAGTTGCTAGTGGTCTCAATGGGTTATTCCCAGAGTCCTCCAAAAAAAGTTCCCAAAGTTCTCCACGATAAAAATATTATCTATATCTATACATATAATAAAACAGTAAAAAAAGTGTGTCTGTACATTAAATATATTTCCAAAAAAAATATTGGGGGCGATGGAGACATAGTAATAGAGTAAGAATTTAAAAAAAAAATGTCTGTCTGTTTGTCTGTATGTCTGTTTGTCTGTTTGTCTGTTTGTACACGCTAATCTCCGGAAATACTGGACGAATTCGAATGCAACTTTTTTTGTAATATAGCTATTAAGCCTGGGCAACATATAGGGTATAAATGACCATAATGGTCCAGCTAAACTATAAGAGATATAAAAATGTCGCCTTAGTAAAAGTTGTTCAGCCTGATGAGCATTTTCCAGAGACATAAAGTGCACGCGAACGAAGTCACGGGCTTCAGCTAGTTTTTAATATACTTAGTATCGTTGAGTTATTATCACATAACACAAGTCTCGAACTTACTTTGGAGCTAGCTCAATCAGTGTTAATTTTTCCATATATATTTATTTATAACTTTCCCCAAGGAACTCATACCAAAATATCAAAGGAAAATTTGCTTTCCATATGTACAAACTCGCAACAGCTTATCGGTCAAAAAAAATAGTTTTCATATTCCGCCATATGTTCCTTAGGGAAAGTTGTTCAGTATTATAGACTAAATTAGTTTCACTATACTTTTTAGACCCTAGAGTATATTTTTGTTTTATTTTTCGCGGCTTATGTTGGTCACGGACGTAGCCAAATAGCTAACATTGTGAGGGATTGTTAAAGTCCATCGGTTTGTTGGTGTCGTAATTTAATCGGTAGCGACCTTATCCTTAACCCTCAACTAAGTATTAGCACAGGTATGGCACTTCATAGAAACGGAGTAACAAATATACCTAGTACTACTACAAACGAAACAATATGTCTGTGCACACGTCAAATGTGTGAGTTAAACAAGGGTCGCCACCACAGAATTTTTTGCTTTCCTTACCTGTTTTTATCACTCGGAAATCTATAAAATGTTCATTTTTTTATTGTTTTCCGTGGATAAATAATCATAATATGCGCAGTTTCTCACCATTATGACTTAAGTACCTCGCGTAACGTCAACGTGCGACTAGCAAGAACCCTGTTTTACAGGCGCTTGCACGGCCCAATTACGGGGGAGGGGTTGCGGGGACGCCAGATTGCGAGGGACGGTGCGAGTTTCCGTTCTGTATGTAGATATTATAGTAGAGTAGATAAATAGATAGATGTATAATACTATTATTAATTCTGTGGTATTAGCTATACGGCATGTATTGAAAATAAAGCATTCACATTTAAAACAAAAATACTTTTTCTTATCAATACCCAAGTTTATATTTACATTTTCCACGATTTTCCATATATTATGTACTTAAGTATGAAATATTAAACAATATCGATAAGGAAAACTAATAAACTGGCACCGAAGTAAGATGTAAAGAGGAACATTCTAGGTATTTCCCTAACACAACCATTTGTATCTGTTCTATACTGATTATTTTATACTCCCTACAAAAAGAGTGGTTTTATAAGTTTGACTCTAAAGTCTGTCGGATTGTCTGGCATGGACCGATTTCAATGCGGTTTTTTCGTAAAAGCAAGTTCCCTTGCGGTGGCTCTCAAATATGTTTGATAAAAATCGGATTAGCCGTTTAAAAGTTATAGGGGGTTAACGCTTCAAAGTCAGGGCTTTCCGTAGGAAAAAATAGATGGCGCTACGGATATCAACTTGTATCGGTAGTTCCACTACTCATCACTAGAGGGCGTTCTTGATAGTCGGGGATTTTTTTTAAATTGCTAAGTAAGTAAATTTTGTTTGTTTGTAATAACTTTATTGTACTATAAAAACACAATACATACAAAAACAATATAATAAATTGACAACGGCGGACTTATCCCAAAATGGAATTTCTTTCAGTCAACCTTTATAATAATATTTCAGTAAAGCAGCTTAGGGGCGGTAAAATATGTAAAGCCTATTTGTCAGTCAATGTGTCAGTCAATCTGTGAATGAGTTCACCCAATGCATGTGGTCATGATTTTATGCAGAACCCCAAAAAATATTGCGTCGATGATGGTTGAAACTGCTTGTAACTCAAGTTGTTTTACCAGAATTTTAATGATAATTACCCAAATTAGGGGCGGTAAAATATGAATAGCCTATCATCAATCTATCTCAGTGGCAGATTAACACATTTGCCGCCAGAAGGTTCACCCAATGCGGTCATGATTCTCTGCAGAACCCCAAAAAATATTGCGTCGATGTTTGTTGAACTGGGACAAAACCTGCTTGTAACTCAAGTTGTTTTACCAGAATTTTAATGATAATTACCCAAAAAGGGCTGGCGGTTCAATGCTCTGCCGGAAGGACTGCCAAAGATGGCGAGTTATGGCATGATCAAGCCTTGCATTACTTGTTAATTTTGTTGATAAAAAAATGCATTACACACGCATTTCTTTCTATTATGAATATTGTTAAAAGATTTACTGGTGTATATCTCCCATGCTGGTCTGGGAGAAACGAAAAAACTTAGAATGTACCAGCTGCTTCTCTTCCCGCGCAGAAAGCCGATCGAGGGAATGGGCAAAAATGCGGAGTAATTCAGTAATTCGTCCCATGTACCTACGGCCCATTTGGGACGAAACGCAGAAAATCAAAATTAATCAAAATTTCATTCTGCAATTCGTCCCATTCTTTTTTTGTATGAAAATTTAAACCTTATTAACGCTTGGTACAGTCAGTGAGACAAAAATTAAGATAAATGTATATATTGTTAGAATTGTTACATTTTTAAACATGGGACGAATTGCAGAATTAAATTTTAATTAATTTTGATTTTCTGCGTTTCGTCCCAAATGGGCCATAGGTACATGGGACGAATTACTGAATTACTCAAAATGCGAATCATTTCAACAGGCGATGCGGCTAGCAACCCGTCACTGTATTGATTGCTTTTCCATCTTCTCGCCCACCATGACGTTAAAAGTGGCTTTTGGGTCTTGCGGCCCTGGGCTCTGCATAGAGCCGCAAGACCCAAAATGCTCTGTTTGCCCCATTAGGGATAAAGACGTGATAGTATGTATGTATGTATTTACTGGTGTAATACCTATAGTCAAACATAGTCAATAGTAACATATAGTCGAACAAAATTGATGTCGAGCAATAGTAGTGCCGATCAAATGTTATGTCAGTCAAACGTTGGGTCGGCAAATTAAAAACCTCCGACTTTCAAGATCGCCATCTAGTGACGAGTAACGGAACTACATATTTTAATTGTTATCCATAGCGCCATCTATAATTGGCTAGGCATACTAAAAAACCCGACTTTCAAGCGTTAATCAGTTATAACTTTAAACGGCTGAACCAATTTTCATCAAACATAGCTAAAAACCAGTGCAAGAGAACTTGCTTTCACAAAAAAAACCGCATTGAAATCGGTACATCCGTTCAAGCGCTACGATGCCACAGACAGACAGACATCAAACTTCTAACACACCTCTTTTTTTATCGAGGGTTAAAAAATAAACGTTTAACAACTTTTCGTTATTATTTATTCATAGTGAATACATACATACATACTATCACGTCTTTATCCCTAATGGGGCAGACAGAGCATTTTGGGTCTTGCGGTTCTATGCAGAGCCCAGGGCCGCAAGACCCAAAAGCCACTTTTAGCGTCATGGTGGGCGAGAAGATGGAAAAGCAATCATTACAGTGATGGGTTGCTAGCCGCATCGCCTGTTAACATGATTTGCATTTTTGCCCATTCCCTCGATCGGCTTTTACGATCTGCGTGGGAAGAGAAGCAGCTGGTACATTCTAAGTTTTTTTATTTCTCCCAGAAAAGCATGGGAGTGAATATATTTTAAAAAAAAATCTTTCCACCTACTCCCATTTCATACGCAGTTTAATTAACATGCTCAGGCAGTTTGCAAAAACTGACCACCTATGTTGACCACTAAATAACCTTCAAAACAAATATTATTTGTTGACGAATAAGTATTAAATAAATGCTTGCATTTTTTATTACCTAATTGATTGCATTGCCACATACACCATAAAATTATACATAATGTAAATCATGACTATAGTTGTATACCTTCTTGCAAGTTGCAAGTTGCCCTGTTAATACGTACCAGAAGTGCAATTTTTGAAACGCGGAGTCACCTATATCAAAGATAATATAATTACTAACGTAACCTATATGAATGGTTTTTCATACAAAAAACCGTTCTTTATTGACTCCGCGTTTGAAAAATAAATATTCTGTTCGGCTACAGCTTGGTCCCATAAAGGATTAGCTCATGATCAATTTGATTTTAACATGATTTATTTTACTAACCAACTTTCAAAAAAAGAAGGTTATCAATTGGTCGCGAATTTGTGATTTTTTTAAAATCTTTTTTATGTATGTTCACTGATTATTCGAAGACTGCTGGACCGATTTGAAAAATCCTTTTTTTTGTTTAAAAGGGCATACTTGTTAAGTGGTCCCGTATAAATTTTATCAAAATCGCTTTTGTAGTTTGGGTAAAGTCTGTTTTAAAAATTATTTTCTAACCACTCTGGGCATACTGGTTTACCTACTTATTCCCTTAATCGCCTTTTACGAATGGGTTGGCGACAAATTGTAATTTGCCGGCTGCACGGCTTTTCCTCCATATTCATAACAATATTAATACTTATAAACATTTGTAGATATTATGTCTATGATGTCAGACTTAATAACGCAAGCTTCCAAATAATTTATTCCAGTCCAAAATAATGAACAAAACACAATTAAATAGAACAGGCTGCTAATTATGCACAAGTTGTACTGTTCACATTTTAGAATTTGGGTTTTTCTACCATATTCAAGTTTGCAAGGACCGTCTATCAAGGAAAATAGCTCGAATACAATTCAATAAAAGCAAGTGACCGCTACAGGGATACCCAGTGAGGGCGTAACCTTCAAGGAAAACCTTCGACATTTATTCCTGTGCTGTGCGACAGTGAGTGATTTAAAAAATGAAGAATAGTGATGGGACTCATATGGTGTCCTTGAAATATTTCCGGAAACTCGATGAGGTAGGTTTTTATTTTTAAAAAGAAATGTCGGAATTGCAAATTGACGTATGATAAGATTAAAATGAATTAAATTAAATGGTATTGATATTTAAATAATTGATCAATCTTATCAGTCCAATTTTTTATTTAATTTCCTATACGTAATCTGATTGGGTTTTATAATGAAAAATTAATTGGTATTGATAAAATTATGCAATTTATAAGGTTTATTATCATATCAGCACAAACAAAATGATAAAGGTTTTCTTTTCTTCACTCATGTATTTTACGACGTAACATAATATTTTTAACCGACTTCAAAAAAGGAGGAGGTTATTAATTCCAATGTATATGATTTTTTTATGTTCAATGTATGTATTTTTTTATGTATGTGTATGTGTTTTATTGCCCTTCGAGGATGCCTAATCTAATTTGGAAAATTCTTTTTTGTTTGAAATATACTTAAGTAGTCACAAATAAATTTTATTAAAATCAGTTGTGTAATTTGATGTTGAAGTCGCTTTTTAGTTTTGAATAATTTTAAAGTATTTTGAGTACTCAGCTGCTTTTTTGTAAGTATTTATGGTAAATAAGCTGCGCCCGCGATGTTACTTGTGCCTAAAGTAGCATATGTGTTTATCCAAGGTGTCCTGCATATCAAATTTTATCAAAATTGGTCCAGCCGTTTGCGATTGAAAAAGTAACAAATTTAAGCACACACTAAAAAACTATTGCCTTTATAATATAAGTGTTAAGAAATAATTTTTAAATCTTTTATTTCAAAAGTTAAATTTTGAAAGTAGTTTTTTTAAATCTTATCGCGGTTTGCATTCTGGTTGCATCTTTAGCTGTAAGACATAAAGTAAAATTCTAGGAATTCTAATATAATTAAAGTGAATATGTAGCAATAACTACATAAGATCAAAGTCCCTGAGGTCACTTATATCTGAAAGGTTTGCCCCCGGATTTGTTTCAATTAATCTATTATAGATAAACAAGAGCGAAGTACAAGATGAAGTCCACACATATAATATTTACATAATATAGTAAGTTAAAATTATCTACCTTAGTAAAAAGATCAAGTACACAATCAGTAATTAGGAATTACAACTACACACTTCAGAAAATATGACAAATTGTAAGTTTTAACTCAAAGAAGGTTTAGGAATAAATCAAATAATATAATAAAAAAAAAATTAAAAATTATTACCTAGATTAACATTTGTTTCTTTTTTTTTCATCTCATCATCATCATCATCTTTAGCCCTTTGTAGCGCAAATTTTTCGATTTTCATAAAACTTACATCATTGGTCAATAATTATTCAAATAACAAGGGAAAAAATATAAAAAAAATTTTTTGCTTTGTTTAATGTCCTAAATTTTAAAAAGTCCAGAATTTTCGAAAAATTCTTCTTTCCTTTATAAAATAAAATAATTTTTCATTTTCCTTATTTTTATATATGAATTATAAAAATATGTTTAATTTCCTATTTTATGCAGTTTATTTTGTGTCAATTTGACAATATTAAGTATATAAAATATATTTTTTTAAATAAAAATGGATTTTGGCTGTATGGTTTGTTGTCGCAAGAAAGTTGACTTTGCATAGACAAAAAAGAAAAAAAAATAAAAGATTTATTGAATAGTTAATTTCTTTTATTAAATACCAAAACATTAAAAAAATATTAAAGTAATAAAAAAAATTAATAAAATAAAAAAAAACCAACACGTTGCATATATGCAACACGACGCTACAAAGGGTTAGGTCTTTTCAGTCTCCACTGCAGGAGCACGACCCTCTCTGTGCTACTAGATACTTGACCATAGCAGCCAAAAGGATTTGACCTACACTCTCCTCGCTGGCCAGACGGGTTGGAAAGGTCTCATTGATGTTTATAAGCTTTGTTTAGCGTATTTCCTAAGTTGCCTTCTACGACATCTACGGAAAGACTTGCAGTGGTCCTATTCTACTCTATCGGATACCACACGGTGTTTTTTCTCTTTGCCTTTATTAGAATACCGACGATGCCATTATTTGTGAATAATGTACTTTTTTATCGATGTTATGAAGAAGCTTCCAAATTAGTTGGACGAATCATATGGTATACCTAGTTATGTGTGAAGTTTAAGGTTTTGTACCTTTTATCTACACTACAGTTATCTAAAACGTGAATCAGTTAATAAGGCACTTGATTTCTAGGATGGTACATAGACCTAAACAATGAGGATATTTTTTTTCCTTATGTTACATCCGCGTTTGAATATATGGGTCTACGTGAATTGTTTACAGAAAATATGTGTGTTTACATATGCTGCGTATTGAATCCTATAAAATCTTTATTCTTTACGTACCATAGTACGTAATAAGTTTTTTGAAAAAAAAAACATTAGCCGTATACCGCTTTTGGAGTAACCCCCTTGGCTCAAGGCGAATGTGACTATACATATAAGTACCAAATAGATGGAAGAAATGTTCAACATTATAAATGCACAAAAAGTAGTTATAGATCAACATTTCTAGGAATTATAGGTACCTAAATAAGCAGATAAATATTTTAGGAATTTAATGTTCCGTCATACTTGATCCATTAAATACTATAACAATACAGAAAAATCCAGGTAAATCATACCAATTGCGACAGTGTAAGCAGTTACTAAATGATTCATGTGTGTAATTACATAGGTAGAATACTAGTTGAATCATACTTTGTGTGCTGTGACATCATATACAGGTATGTCATGTAAGTAAAGTAACATACAAGTAGACAAACTTACCTACTACACAGAAAAGTAAAGTACAGGAGGAAAACATATGCGGAAGGAAAAGATCTGCCAAGATATTTTACCAACAAAGATGTTAATCTTCTCTTCCTTATCTTTACATGTCTATTTTTTTAATACCGTTTCGCTCCTTCATATCTATGATAAAACAATTGCTTAATGGACTTATGTTTTTTCCGTTTGGTTAGTTATATAAATACCTAAATGTAAAAATCTTGACATGTCTTTTTATTGAACACTTTATGAATTAATACCTTTGAAAATATAACAAATTAATTGTGTTATTTGTTTATAAAGTTGTTGATTTATGAAGTGTTCAATAAAAAGACATGTCAAGATTGTTTACAATCATTTAAATACCTAACCAAACGGAGTTTATAAAGATTTACTTTGGGTTGCCTAATATATGCATGTCTGCCGCCTGCAAACCGCCTTCATTAGTGAACTATTATTATTATAACCTATTTCCACTTTAAATAGATGGACATACTTATGTGATACTAACAAACAGATTTAGCGATTTTTTCGTTCTGTGTTACCTTATAAAAACCGACCTACTTCGACTTTAGAGTGTATTTATTTATATATTTAATTGTTTTTCTAAACAAACCACCTTCAATACCTGTCCTGTCAGGTCAGTCACAATAAAAATACTAAATACACAACAGTAGTTTATTTAGATGACATATTTCTTCCTCATTTTTAGGGTTCCGTAGTAAACAAGGAACCCTTATAGTTTCGCCATGTCTGTCTGTCTGTCTGTCTGTCTGTCCACGGTCCTACAGAGAAACTATAAGTACTAGAAAGCTGTAATTTGGCATGGATATGTATATTAATTATGGCGAAAAAGTCGTAAAATAAAATATGGAAAAAAAAAGTTTTTCAGTGTAGCTGCCATACAAGTAAAGACGTAGTCAATATTTTTTTTCTCGACAAACACATTGAGTGGGTTGTCGTTGAATAGATCTTTCAAAAATATTGTTAGCTTGTGAACACCATTTTTCGATTTAGGGATCCGTTTCTGAAATATTTGGGTTTAAAGTTCAAATTTTTGTGTCCCCCCCCCCTCTATCTGCTAAACGGTTATATATGGCCACGTGAAAAAAATCACAATTATAGCATATACATATAATGTAGTTTGAAGGAAAACTATCAGAGCCAAGTAGGGTATACAAATAAAAAAGTTATAGGCGATCAACTTATAAAATGTACTTGAAAAAAGACATTTTCATACAAATTCAATAGATATTAGTTTTTAGACGTTTTTAGTGGCAAGAACTCAAAGTTGGCATTCGCAACTACGGAACCCTACACTGCGCGTGGCCCGACACGCACTTGCCCAATTATTTTCTCTTTCTTTGAAAATTATTGAATCTATATTATATAAATAAATGGCTTATCATTATCAATGGCATAAATAAGGTGTCAAACTCCCTGGCAGTATCCGATGGTGAATCTTTAAATCTTATCGCTTTGGATCGTCACTTGAGACTACTGACTAGTGAACTGATTCGACATCTTGAACATCTTGAACAACAGAAACTCTTCTCAAAATGTACTAGATAAAATGATTTGTACAACAGCCTATGGTGATATTCTTTAAAAATCTAGTTTTGCAGTTAGCTCCCAGGTTTAAAATAAAATAAAATTTGTACTTAGCTACTTCCTATAATTGTTAACTTTAACGTTAAATATAAACTGAATAATCATAAGGTTTCAGTTTCAGTAAAATACCTACATATTTATTTAAGTCTTTTGCAAACACAAAGTAAATACCTTCATTTATTTATTTATTTTATTGGTTCATGTACACTTGAAAAATTTATAAATAAAGCCATATATTAGCAAACATAGTACATAGGTGCTACTTATTTCAAAAGAAATTTCTTAGACCCGCGAGAGGAAATGGTTTTTCCAATGCAAATATAGGCACCTACGTAAGTTTATGTAAATAGCTAAACATTTTACATAATGATTATTTACTTTTACTTAACCTAAGCCCGTTAGTAATTTTCTTTCCTTTCTAACCTTACCATTATATTATATTCAGAAACTAGTAAGTACTTACCGCAATAGCTAAGGTTCAGTATAATTATTTAAAAGAGAGGAAACAAAGACATTATCTGCTTTCACAATATAAACTGTTTTCAATAGTAACATTCTAGGTGAATTTTATTGATTGTGTAAAGATTAATTTAATAAATAACTTATTATTTGTGTTATTACTTTATGTCGCGATAAGATTAATATCACGTTAATAAGAACTGTAAGTGGCCGCCATCTTTGAAGTTTATGAGCGGTCAATAGCATCATGTTTAGGTACTTAAATACTGTACTAAAGGCTGTTTGTGTACTTTATCGGTACAATGAAAAAAATCAAAATCATTAAAGTATTTACCTTCGGATATTTTTATTAAATTCAAGGTAAATTATTTATCTTTGGATTACTACCCTGCAGCCTTTTAACTCGTGGGCTATAAAATATATTTTTGCCACATGATGTAAAATCTTCTTACGATGAGCGACGCGCAAATTAAATTGAAGAAAATTAACATAAAAATTATTGTGCGATTTTTCCTTCCCCATATAGGAACTCATTCAGTTATAAATATGTAGGTTTTTTATTTGCAATTAATTAAAAGTAAGTAAATGTTTAACATAGAAGACGTTTGTACTTTAACATTAAGTATTATTTAATTTTGGATACCATAACACCTAACAAATAGTTTAACACTAATTAGAAAAAGCGTTTTATAAATTAAATTCCATCAAGTTGTGTAGAAGCAGTTAGCAGATACATAGAGAAAAGTCTTGACTCCAAATCGATATCTATGTACGTATACAGATATATAAACTTGTTGATCGGGAAGCTGTAAAATATGACTTTAGTCACGAGATTGATCCGAAAATAAAGATACAGACTGACAGTGTTAAGTGCTAAAACAGGGCGGATTTCCGCGTGTAATATCTTGTTCCGCACTCTTGAGTAGGTTAAATATACTTAGATGAAATGTTAAATATTTGATGCGGCTATTCATATATTGATTGCCTATTTATAAACTCCCATCATACACTGAAAGCGGCCTTGGAGTGTTAAGAAGTGGGTTTACCCATAAATATCAACACGAAACCCTAAAAATAAGCTTTATAAAACGTGGAAGGGACATAAAACACCCGTAATAAGTCAAACTATACTAGATCAAGTACAATGATAATAAATAACAGACAAAACAAAAAAAATCGTCATTCCCATGCAAAATGCTGCACACTTTTGTATGGAAATGCCAAAATTTTATTCAATTTTTTGATTGGGTATATGCCTTTCTTGCATATAATATTATAATATGTGTACGTATATAAGTACCACGAACCTGCAAGTAAAATGAGCAACAAAATTAAAAAATATGCCGCAGTCCGTCCTCTGCGGCAAAATGCCCAGAAAGCAAAAAGCAAGCGAAAACTAGATTAATTAATGACGCAAACTAAAGAGATTTACGCATACACATAGATCAATATGGGTCGATGAAAGTCCGCGCCCACACTCATAAAAACATCGATAAAGCAGAAATGGCGCTGACGCAGCTAAGATCATTCCGGGTCAGAATCCAGTACGTTTCCTATGCCACACGCGTCTTATCGACAGTTGACTCGAGTCGAGATGTCGTTTTGTTGCGATTATCGAGATAAGACATGTCTTAATGCGATCCGAGACTTTATCGATACATGTGACGATTGTGGGGTTATCGGAGTGCTTACAATGGCTAGTACTAAATTAATTGGTTAAGTCTAATACTAAATAAGTTATAAATAACATGTGATTTTTTTGACAAAATTCGAAGTAAAGACAGATGTGGATCTCTTTCTCTTTAGACGCTTAAATTTTTCAAAATATAATCTTTTTTGGCTCACGTTACGTTGTAACTAATGACAAAAAACCACATGAATTTTTCCGGAATTCCGACATATCCTTCACTTTTGCGACTGCACTAATTTTGAAACTATTTGTGTCTATGGCATTTCTAACTTCATGATCATCATGAAGTTAGAGGGGGCATCATTACGTCGTAGCATAGACCATAAACCTAGTTTTTTTTCGTCGTAGCATGGCCTCGTAGTTCATTCGTATCCATTTCGTATCGTAGCACCCTTCCGGTTCTTATTTGAATATGGATCTGCTAATGTGGGAGTTTGTGGTTTTGTAATTATTAGTAATTCATATTTTTAAATATAGCTAATTATACACTTGTAATATGCAAGATAATTACCTAAGCAGTCTTAATATAAAGTTGAACATACAATGTCGACTTGCTTGTCTACCTTTACTCACCTATACATACTCCTTGAAAACTTCTGTGAATAGCTGTTAACAAATAAACTTGTTATCTACTCTTATTATTATATTTTCTTCATACCTTTGTCAAGTATTCATCTGATAGCCTACTCGTACTTTATCCTACGTGCTGCAGTTATCACAAAAAATTCGGTCAAGAACAAACGAAAATTCTAAGAGTTGGAAATCTAAAATAACTTTATGATGAAAACATCTTGACAATCGATAAATAATTTTAAGTGTACTTGAATAATAATAATTTAAAAATTTTGTTTTTCTTTATAAAAGTAGGTGCTCAAATTTTTTTAACTTCTATCCTATTTTGTTAGGTAAAGTACTTGGCATGTAAGGATACATCAAAACAAATTTTTCAGATTAATGGCAATTTAAAAGTAATTATGTCTTTTTTCATAAAATTAAAACGCTAAAACACATTAGAATCCGAATTTAGCGAACAAGCAACAAAAGTTTTTTCAAAGGAATTTTAGTCATATCAAAAGATCACTGTAAAAGTAAGATAAAATGTTGTTCAACTATAATTACGTAAGCGATAAAAAGCTCGCAATTTATAAAGCCAGGGAAACCCATTGGCCAAAGCCTCTATGTACAACGCATGCGCTGCAAATCTCGACCATATGCGATAATTTCCTGCAATGCAAGCTTTACTCGATTCAGTTGCCGCTCCACCGGCCAGTTACAACGTGTTAATCAGGAAAATAGGCCGCCTATCTGGCAGCCTTTGCCTGACGTGAGCGCGAAAAAAGTTTTCGAGAATAGAAAGTAATCTGTGATTAGTTCTATTTTTAAAAGAACATTTTCGCGCGAATTTACTGGAATACGTTTTGAATTTTCCCCAGCTGTAGTGAGGGAAAGTCAAGTTGCTTTCTTTACATAATATTTTAGGTAAGTTTATTGGATTAATTTTTAAAATTAAACTTATCCGAATTTTTATTTATGATTAAAATAATGTGAATTCCAAGCTAAATAAAAAACAAATTACTTACTGCTTTCTCATCCTCATTTTTGGTAGCGTTTATAAAGTAGAATGAAAATCCCTTTTGTGTAATATTTAATCATAAAAAAACTAGCATAGTGCTACATATAACCTACCTACTTCAAAGTTCTGTAGTGAGTACCTAACTATAGTTTTGGGTGATTAGATTAGTTGAATCTCTCTAATTAATAATCTCCACATAAACTTGATCCGAACTTGAAGATTATGTTAAAAAAACTTGTGTCTTTATTAACCGAAATTGTACTATTTTATTTAGTTTAAGCCGTGATACGTGTACCTAAATGTCAGTTTGAAATTTATTGATTAATAAAAAAAAATTTTTCTTGACATAGTTTTTAAAAACTGTTTTTTATGTTAATGCGACTCTGAATGACAGTTATTATTAGACTGACTTATTGTTAATGTTTCATTATTAATTGTAGCAAGAATGTTACTTTTAATCATAGTATAATTATTTCGATGATCTCATCATCACACTTTATGATCTGTTTTACAAACGTAGGTTATATTATAAATAAGTACTCATTATTAATAAACCAAATATTGAAACAACTAAGCAAACAATGTTTTTATTATATGAATATGAAACATATAATTTCCAACAAATTTATTTACTTATTTACGAGTAGGTAAGGTATTTACTGACTGTATGTTGTTTTTGTTTGTATGTTTTGCGATATCTTGGCCAATAATATTTTTTTTGAAACCTTTTACTATCTAGTTGGTCTCATATTAATTTGGTGAAGATATGTTGAAGAACTTTGGAGATATGGAAGAAACTCCTCCTTAAAGAAAATTAAGTCAGTTTGATTTTTTAAGTTTGGTAAAAAAAAAATATAGTATCAAAAACTTTAATAATTGTATTGTTTGATAGTGATAGCGGTTACTGATACGACCTGATAATTGGCACTGAAAGTAGAAATTACATTAAATCGATAAGAATTACTATGACCTTAAACCATCATATAAAAAACAAATTGAAAATAAAAACTAGCCAATTTTATAAGTAAAAAAAACTATAACTATAAATATAAAACTAGTCTAAAAATAACTCACTACAGATACCTATGTGTAAACATTACACAAATATAAAAAGAAAATAAAGTCTTTATTTCGATATGCCTACTATAAAATAAGACTTATTCGCAATAATTATGAAAATACTCGTAATCTAAATATTCCAATTTCCACACGCAACGTCTAGCCGAAAAGCCTACTGACCTGGTAGATACGATTTAGTTTTGATAACCACTTAATGAGCTTAATATTATGTAGGGACCATTTTCAAATATATATTTTTTTAACTTATAATAATATAATAATAAATTCTTTATTCAAGTAATTAAAACTCATACATAATATTATCCAAACTTTTTTAAATACTTTTACCTAAAATTTCCAATAGACCTAGTTTTTTTTACCTATAAGTAACCAAAACATAATTGCCATAAAATTCATTAGTAAAAAAATATAAGTACATAGAATTCCATGGGTACATGATGGGTACCTACTTACAATGTCACTATACTTTGTCATATTTTACATTGTCAAAAACTATATGTTCTATAGCAAGCTTACATATTCTTCTTCTTCTTATCGTGTGTGTTAGTGACTAACACTAGTGTCAGAATTTTTAAACCGCCTTAAAGGCCTCTGACATGGTTTTAGGTAACGACCAATGTCAAAGACAGTGACCGGGACCGACGGCTTAACGTGCCCTCCGAAGCACGGATCATCTTACTTATCAGACAATCAGGTGATCAGCCTGCAATGTCCTAACCAAACTAGGACAACAACACAAAGTCGTTGCCCCCGCCGGGAATCGAACCCGCGTCCTCCGGGTATGAGCCTAACGCTCTAACCATTACACCACGGAGGCAGTTAGCTTACATATTTACGGAGCATCATGGTAAAACGTCATTCATAAAGACCGCCTCTTATCATTTACCGTGCAAAGGTGTTCAAAACGCTGGCAACATTGCCACGCTGGATCGCAATAATTACCAGTCTGCCTACATTAATGTTTATTTATCTATATCTGGGCGGCTCGTCCATTCCGGCTTCGCACGGGTATGTACTGTATTATAAAATAATCCTTCGTCATGAATCATGAATCATTATCTTTTGATGAAAACTTATACAAATACACGTACATATACCTAACCTCCACACATGCCGTGTGGTTTCTGGCAGAGTAGAATAGGACCCTCCAAGTCCTCCTGTAGATGACGTAGAAGGCGACTTAGGAAATACAAGCTTTAGCTTTAGCTTTGTTTACAAAGTTTATAAACTTCAGGTTTGTCAGGATCGTAGCAAGTGGAGGTCCATAGTCCCTGCCTACCCCTGCGGGAAACAGGCGTGATATTATGTATGTATGTATGTATGTATAAACTTCAATGAGACCCCTCCAACCTATCTGGCCAGCGAGGAGAGTGTAGGCCAAGCCCTCTAGCTGCTTTCGCCAAGTATGGCTCTGGTAGTGCAGAGAGGGTTGTACTCCTGCAGTGGAGACAAAAAGACCTGATCATGATGATGATACCTACATACCCTGTATGGCGTAGGTATACAGAAGGCGTTTTGGTATGTATTGATATATACAACGTGGAAGGTACATATCCGTAATATATCAAACCACAGGCTATACTAGATCATTATATTATTAAGATAAAAAGCGGCCAAGTGCGAGTCGGACTCGCCCATGAAGGGTTCCGTAGTAGCAAAAAACATAATATAAAAGGCTTGTAGTATGTTTTTTTTAATTTTTATATTTGAGTTGATTGAATGAAAGGTAAATTGCCGTTTATGATAATGACGTTTTAAAAAAAAAAACTACTTACTAGATCTCGTTCAAACCAATTTTCGCCGGTAGTTTTCATGGTAATGAACATCATATATTTTTTTTAGTTTTATCATTCTCTTATTTTAGAAGTTACGGGGGGGGGGACACGCTTTTTTCCACTTTGGAAGTGTCTCTCGCGCAGAGTATTCGGTTTAGAAAAAAATGCTATTAGAAACTTCAATATCATTTTTGAAGACCTATCCATAGATACCCCACACGTATGGGTTTGATGAAAAATTTTTTTTTGAGTTTTAGTTCTAAGTATGGGGAACCCCCAAAATTTACTGTTTTTTTTCTATTTTTGTGTCAAAACCTTAATGCGGTTCACACAATACATCTACTTACCAAGTTGCAACGGTGTAGGTCTTATAGTTTCGGAAAAAAGTGGCTGTGACATACGGACGGACAGACAGACAGACAGACATGACCAATCTATAAGGGTTCCGTTTTTGCCATTTGGCTACGGAACCCTAAAAAAGAACAATCAAAAATCTAAATAAATTTCGACATTCCCATACAAATTGCTCGGGCTCACTTTTGTATGGAAATACCGATTTTTTAGTCTTTGTGTGTTATTTTAATTCCATTATACCATAGTGATCTAGTATAGCCCATGGTTCGATTTGTTACGGGTATGTCCGTTCCACGTTGTATAAGAACTCGTTATTATTGCCGAAAATAATGGTGAGTTTGTCAAGATTTCTGTCACCGATTACTATAACTGGATATTTTCGTAAAAAAGCTTGTACTTAGGTGTATGTAGCCTTCGTCATCATAAATGTTCAAGGAATAAAATAAAACCACGGTTTTTATATCTTTTAGTTTTTGGTTTATTGGAACGTAGTTCCTTATCGCGCGTTGCGAAAGGAGGCTAGCCGCTAGACGAAAGAAATTAAGACCAAAAGTTGTAACGACACTTTTTGCTATAGTTGTAAGCCGTGCGGCGTGCGCGTGTTTCTCTGTCTCTCTCTCTCCTAATTAATCGAAAGGAACTTCGTTCCATCCGGGTGTCCCTTGACACCTCTCAAGTTTTTTGGTTGGTTGCTCAAAATATTATGTATTTTTAAACTAACTAAATATATTCTACCTTATTTATATAATTCAGTAACTTCCAATTTATTTTTATTTATTTTATTTTATTATCACACAAAACAGATTACAACTATAAAAAATCCACAGAAAAAACATTAAAAACTGGTCGCAATCCAAAACATGTGTGTATCTACAAAGAAACAATTATTAAAGGAGAATCTTACAAACTAAGAGAAAACAAGTTTATCAAATGAAATATTACAATTAGTTTACTTTACATGCTTATTCTCCTGTAGCACAGTACAGGATTTCCTTTAGTAACCTAATGTATGAGCCTAGCTTAGGATCAAAAACATCAAATTCTGGGTTAGTCAACGCAATCTCGTTACACTTTTTCATTTTGATAACTTCTATACTTACCAGTATATTTACCTTTAGTGACAAACAAACAGTGCTCATTAAATCAGTAGTACTATGTATTCATAGAACTGTTACATAAGGAGTGCAGTTTTAATTAATACAGAGGTATAAAGTAAGTTGATACATACAACGTGAAGGGACATACCCGAAATAAATCAAATGACGGTTTATACTAGTCCACTATAGCATAATAAAATTAAAATAACAGTCAGACAAACAAAAAAAAATCGACATTCTCATACAAATTGCCCAGGCGGCTGCACACTTTAGTATGGAAATACATACATACATACATACTATTACGTCTTTATCCCTAATGGGGCAGACAGAGCATTTTTGGTCTAGTATGGAAATGCCATATTTTTTTGTTCTTTTACAGTTATTTTAATTTCATTATACTAAAGTGATGTAGTATAGCACGCGGTTTAATATTACTAGTGTAATTATTATGTCCCTTTCAGGTTTATTAACTTTACGTCATCTATTTAAATATTGTCATCTCCATATCTATCTCGAGAAATATTCAAGATACAGATTATAATATTTTTTAGGGTTCCGTACCCAAAGGGTAAAAACGGGACCCTATTACTAAGACTTCGCTGTCTGTCCGTCTGTCTGTCACCAGGCTGTATCTCAAGAACCGCGATAGCTAGAAAGTTGAAATTTTCACAAGTTATGTATTTCTGTTGCCGCTATAACAACAAATACTAAAAACAAAATAAAATAAATATTTATGGGGGGCTCACATACAACAAACGCGATTTTATATAGATAATGGTACGGAACCCTCAGTGCGCGAAGCCGATTCGCACTTGGCCGGTTTTTTACAATATAAACAAGCGGGACGTGACGTTATCCTTATTTAAATAAATTATCAAATTCTCCACTATCAGTCTGTTGTATATCTGATAAAACATTCTCAACAATCAGTTAGTTAAAGATTGTATCCCTAATCCAGTTATTATTATTGCTGGAACGTTAATGTTATAATTTTAACAACATCATAAAGTTAGCAAGTATAGTGAGGTGGGTAATCTTGATGTTTTTCTACACTATCTTTATATTTAGATTATTATACAAGTAGTTTTAATGTTGCGTTAGTAGATTTAAGCGTCATACTTAAAAAAGCGGTATGAAACACGCAAATAGGGTTCAAATTATTAATATCTTTAATATACCTGTATAAAAAAAATTAGTACATATATAAAATAATTTATTCTTGCTTTTTAGTGTTCCGTACTCAAACAGTAAAACGGGACTCTATATTAAGACTCCGCTGTCACCAGGCAGTATTATATGAACCTGATATGAACCTTGATAGCTAGATAGTTGAAATTTTGACAGATGATGTATTTCTGATGCCGCTATAACAACAATACTAAAAACATAGTAAAATCTATATTTCTGTGGGGTGCCATGTGTACATTTTTACGAAATTAATTTCATGCAGCCGATCCAGATGTAGTTTTGAACCAGACTATTATTATTTATGGTTTATAATTATATTTTTCTATTTTATATGATTTTAATTTTATAACTATATGAAATGCCATGTCGTGAGTACATAACGACATAATTGTAGTATTTATTATTAAGGAATGGCAGGAAGTCGTCATTTACCATCAATGAGTGTAAGAACCGGAACGCAGACTAACGCCTTTTATACATAAATTCTACATATATATCTAGATAGTGAAAATGTACGGTAGATATATGAAGGGAAGATCAGTTAACGGACTGTCAATTCTAACAATTTCAAAACGTATACATATGTAGTTATATCTTATTTGTCCCATAGGAATAAGAAAAGAATAGTCATTAACCAACTTCCAAAAAAAGAGTACCTATATCAATTTGTTGCGATCTTTTTTATGTATGTTCAATTGTTCACCGATTATTCGAAGACACCTAAACTGATTTTTGGAACGAAGTTCCTTATCGCGCGTTGCGAAAGGAGGCTATACGGAAAAAATTAAGACCAAAAGTTGTAACGACACTTTTTGCTATAGTTGTAAGCCGTGCGGCGCGCGCGTGTTTCGTTGTCTGTCTCTCTCCCTCTCCTAATTAATAGAAAGGAACTTCGTTCCATCCGGGTATCCCTTGACACCTCTCAAGATTTTTTTTTTTGAATGGGTTTAGTTATAGAGGCCTAGAATAGTTTCCTCTTAAAAAATCTTTATCACCATCACATCACGTGTAAAGATTTCCGGAAACATCCGGGCGGAAACGGATACGGGGAGGTCGACAACTCGCTCACACATGTGCCAAACGCGTAAGTATGCGTTTTAATCACATGTAGATAAGGTACACGCATATATCGGGTATATTTAATAATCTCCCATGCTGGTCTGGGAGAAACGAAAAAACTTAGAATGTACCAGCTGCTTCTCTTCCCGCGCAGATCGTAAAAGCCGATCGAGGGAATGGGCAAAAATGCGAATCATTTTAACAGGTGATGCGGCTAGCAACCCGTCACTGTATTGATGGCTTTTCCATCTTCTCGCCCACCTTGACGCTAAAAGTGGCTTTTGAGTCTTGCGGCCCTAGGCTCTGCATAGAGCCGCAAGACCCAAAATGCTCTGTCTGCCCCATTAGGGATAAAGACGTGATAGTATGTATGTATGTATGTATTTTATGTGATGTTTATTGACACTTATGTGGATTAACTTTCCCGTTCATCTACATACGATAAACTAGTGGCGTATTTTTATATTTAGCAAGTCGAGGATTTTTTTTGGCCGCCCCATATATAATCGTAGGGGTTAACACGGTTGCGTATCATGATCGGATATATCTAAAACAGCTATATAAACAAATTCATAAAAAAATATATAGCTGCATAGGTATTTCCGTAGGCCGTAGATAATAAAAAAACTATACAACGTGGAAGCCACATTCCTACCCGTAATAAAATTTGTTTTTATTTTATTATCATTATACTATAGTGATCTAGTATAGCCCGTGGTTCGATTTATTACGGATATGTCCCTTCCACATTGTATAAAATGTAAAACAACTTACGTCTTTATAATCCGCTTCATTGATCACCACAACACGCGTGTGAAACTTCATGTATTTTTTACTGTACCCACGCATAGTCCTCCATCCTCCCACCATCCACCCATCCTCTAGTTATATGAATATGCTTCCTTTAGAAAACACACTTGGTTTTTATACTTTCTTATAATTTGCAAATTACTTTTCTTTTTTAAGGTACCTGACTCTAGTTAAGGGTCCCCCGACCCTAGACCAAAATACAACTTTCCATACAAACGTAGTCTACGTTTTATTTCAAAACGACATGTCCGATTTGGGCAAAATTTTGTAATTTTAAAGATATTGCAATTATCTAGGTTTATAACTAGTTTCCGACGGTAAAAATATGAACTTGAAATAGAATATAGTGTTTTATATCATTTTTGACCATTAGTATGGGAAACTTCTAAATCGTTATATTTTCTTTACAGTTCATAATTTTACTATAGGAAACCAGTTATAACCCTAGATTATTGCAATTTCTTTACAATTACCAATTTTTACCAGAATCTGACATGTGGTTTCAAAATTAAACGTAGACTACGTTTGTATGGAGAAGTCTAGGGTCGCCGGACTCTTAACGAGTAAAGTCATACCTTTTAAAATCTTGGAAATCAGAAAAAAGAAATTTACTAACTGGGAGAAACTGTGACGGCTGACTTTTTTAAGCCGCGTTTAGATTGTCTTTGAGTAGTGTGGCAGGCATTATGCCACCCTTCATGACCTGCCGCTCCGGGCTATGACACTCTTCAAGCCCTCTTGGCTATTGGGAAAATACGCAACAGCGATAAAAGTAATTGATTCGCAGGTTTATTACTCGCAGGCGATAAACATGAAATATGCACTTTATGTATGACGATGAACTTAACTTGTATAATGTTAACGGGAACTTTCCATCACACTATCCATTAACATATTACTATCAAGTCTTTACAAAGCTTATAAACATCAATAAGACCTCTCCAACCCGTCTGGCAAGCGAGGAGAGTGTAGGCCAAGTAGGTCCTCTGTCTGCTCTGGCCAAGTATGGCTCTGGTAGTACAGAGAGGGTCGTGCTCCTGCAGGGGAGATAAAAAGACCTCATGATGATGATGATGATGATCAACTCTTTATTCCTAACTAGCCGGTGCCCGTGACCGTGACTTCGTCTGCGCAGGATCACACAATATCTTTATAAATTGTAGCCTATGTGTTATTCTGATGTATAAGCTATATTATTGCAAAGTTTTATTAAAATCTATTCAGTAGGTAAGTAGTTTTTACGTGAAAGAGTAACACACGTCTATCCATACTTACAAAATTTTGCGTTTAGTAGGAAGTAGGATGGAGTAGTCAGAGCATTTTGGGTCTTGCAGCTCTAAGCAGAACCAACGAGAAGAAGGCTCATTTTCATTTGTCGTTCTGGCATGCATTCGGGGTGCAGGAGATTTCTGAACCGCATGCCAGGGCATGCGGGTAACCGTTTTCGCTAGTTGATGCAGTTCGAATTCGGGGTGCGTGCGAGAGATTTCTATAGGCATATGCGGGAAGCCGTTTCCACTAGTCGATAGAACAATGTACTGTCGATATACAGCATGTGGGGTATAACCGCTTACCGCAGTCGGTGTAACGACCACTAATCGTTATGGCTTCTAATGGTAGCGACCATTCTAATGGTAATCCCGCGTCGGCGTATATGATAATATAAGCCATAAAGGAATCAAATACTGTTGCTCGCCCATCGCCCATCGCCCATGATTCACATCCAATCTATTCGGTCTGTTTTTACGATCGATACTTAGAGAGAAGCAGCTCATACATTCTAAGTTTTATCTTTTCTCCCAAAGCAGCAAAACATTGCTTTCTCAGCATCACCTGTTGTTGTTGGTTGACTGGTAGATAAGGCCTGAGGCCTTAAGTCCACCGTTTGCACATTCCGTTTGGATTTTTATTTTTTATCTATATAGGTACTTATTCGTATTTCTTATAAAATTTAGTATCTTTGAGTTAGTATCCCATAACACAAGTCTCAAACTTGCTTTGGGGCTAGTTCAATCAGTGACATTCGTCCCCATATATTTATTAATTTACACGTAAGTTAAATAGGAAATAAATAAGCAGCATGGAAGAATGTAATAAAATCTTATTTCATTAACGGAGTCCTAGGTTCTTCGTAAATGAAATACAAGTTCGTTACATTACAACCATAGAGTACTTTACCACTTTACCCGTCAGATAAGCAAATACTTAATTTTACGACTCATTGTTTTCGAGAAATCAATTTTATTGTCTCTTTGTATTCACATTATTACGATTACGAAACTGAGAAAAATCGCGGAAAGACTTAGCGCTTTATTGTTTTAAATTGGTAAATAATAAAGTTGTGTTGTGACCGATACAATTAGCGCAGTGAAGTACCATAGATACAGTTACAATTATGTTTTTTTTTAATTGTATTAGCGCATTATGATTTTTTTATTTAAATACCAAATGTAAGTTTTTGATGTAGTGTGTATAAGAAATAGGTACTACAATATATCTATTCGGAAAGGAGGATGTGACATTATAAATGCATATGAGAAGGTCAAACTGCAAATGCATGGTACCCGCATTTCCACCTACTTTTCTTTTTTTCTACGTACCTAAATGTTGAATTGTTTGTGTATGTGTCCGGCAATGGACGTCATGCGACTGAAATTATTCAGCTTTATCCAGAGTGCTACATTTTCGTTGTCAGTCAAAAACATTAACTTTAGTCTACAATACAATACTATCTATCATATATTATACATCCATCCATAGCAGCCTGTCAGGACATAGACCTCCTCTATATCTCTCCATCTTTGTCTTTACCCAACGCCTTGCTGGGTGTCCTCTACCTCGCTTGTTGGCCCATGGTCACCACTCCATTACCCTTCCTACTGCTCCCTATTTGTCCTGCCCACTTCCATTTTTTGTATTTTATTGTACAAACAACGTCCCTGACTATGGTCTATAAACGGTATGAAAATCCATCTATGGAAATTCTATTAGATACAAAGAAAGAACTGTCCTTGCATTTTCTGTTCAAGCTATCCATAAATGATGAAGGGGAAAATATGTTCTCGTATGATTACCTCGTAACATGCACGACAAAGCAAAGGGTAGGTCGATATTTTTAGAATAACTATATTTTATGGTAAGCTGGAAAAACAAAGAAAACGTACAAACATTATAATTATGTACTTCCCTCACTTATTTAGTTACTTTCCTGTGCAGATCGTAAAAAAAGGATCAAGAATCCACTTTCTAACGAGTAATTGAACTAATTGTTGTCAGAATAAAAAAAAAAACTATTCCTAGTAAAATGGTAAGTTTTATACCGTTCCATCTCTACTTAGTAAACAAACGCAGGGCCGGATTTAGGGGGGGGCAACCGGGGCTACAGCCCCGGGGCCTCCACGAAAGAGGGGCCCCCACAATGGAGACTTCAAAAAAAAAAAAAAACGCTAAAATTTAATTTCAGATATTTCTCGTTTCCGATTATATTTATATGCTCAACTGAAAAAAATTGTCCACTTTATTTGGAAAATAATTTGGGGCCAGGGGGCCTCCACTCCTTTGTTGCCCCGAAGCCTCTCGACCTCTAAATCCGGCCCTGAACAAACGCTTCATATAGCTTAGCCTTGAGCAATGTAATAAAGTTTCCATTAAAGTATTGATTTGGAAAGTTCGAGGAAAGTGCAGTGCCAACTTTGCACATTTGCGAAAGGTCAGGTCAGGTCATGGTTACCAAATGCACTTTTTAGAATAATTAAAGCTTAGGTAAAGTAAACATACTAAAACTAAACTGTTAACTTACATTACATATAAATAAAAAAACCCTGGCAAATCCCGACTGTCGAGATGTCCCGTGGTTACGTGCTAAGAAGGCTGGCAGCATTGCCACGTTGCATGGCAAAGTTAGTATGGCTCATTTACACAGTGCAAGTTTTTTTGCTTGTTGCATAGTGTGCGCATTACTAGCGCTTTCGTAAGCTAAGCGCCCGGGCGTGGTTCTCACTTGGATGGGTGACGATACATGGCATAAAACTTTCTCGAGCTCCTCCATGCTTCGGAAGGCACAAGGCACGTAAAGCTGGGCTGTTGGTGCAAGCTGTCATTGTATGGCAATCGTCAAGCTATGTCAGATACCTTTAAGCAGCTTAAAAAATCTGACACCAGTGTTGGCACACTTGAAAAACAAGCAATGGTTTCCAACAACTCAGAAACAAACATTTTCTATGGGATTTGTATGAAATACTAATAACGTCATAGTTTCTTGGGAGTCAAATAGCGCTCTTAAAATCAGTTTTTCCGCGATAATAAATATAAAATTACATTGAAAATGGACAGGATCAATGACAAGTGACGTTATTTTGTGACGTTTTATTCTATTAACAGTACTGCATATTTTATTTTTGACCTAAAAACTTCCTTATTGCTTCAATTGTGTTCAAGAAGTGCAGTACAGCCTTAACTTATTACATAAGACCTAACTATTGTACTAGCGTGGAATATAATATAGAAGATAAATGTTACGTACCTACTTACCTGTTTATATTTAAGTAGCTCACTGCTTATACAACGTGGAAGGGACATACCCGTAAAAAATCGAACCAATATTGAAAAATATTGGTGTTGGCGTATAACTCCCCAACTAATATTAGCAAAATTACTCTTGTATCTCAACTGACTTCTAATCTGTAGACATTTCAACACTTTTTAGGGTTCCGTAGCCAAATGGCAAAAACGGAACCCTTATAGATTCGTCATGTCTGTCTGTCTGTCTGTCCGTCCGTATGTCACAGCCACTTTATTTCGAAACTATAAGACCTATTCTGTTGAAACTTGGTAAGTAGATGTATTATATGAACCGCATTAAGATTTTGACACAAAGATAGAAAAAAAACAATAAATTTTGGGGGTTCCCCATACTTAGAACTGAAACTCAAAAATTTATTTTTCATCAAACCCATACGTGTGGGGTATCTATGTATAGGTCTTCAAAAATGATATTGAGGTTTCTAATATCATTTTTTTCTAAACCGAATACTTTGCGCGTGAGACACTTCCAAAGTGAAAAAAAGTGTGTGTCCCCCCCCGTAACTTCTAAAGTAAGGGAATCATAAAACTAAAAAAAATATATGATGTTCATTACTATGAATACTACCAGCGAAAATTGGTTTGAACGATATCTAGTAAGTAGTTTTTTTTAATACGTCATAAATCATAGACGGCAATTTACCTTTCATTCAATCAACTCTAATATATAAAAATTTAAAAAAAACATACTACAAGACTGTTATATTATGTTGTTTGCTACTACGGAACCCTTCATGGGCGAGTCCGACTCGCACTTGGCCGTTTATTTTATATATTTTTTAAAATTTAAATATTTTTAGAAATCTTTGTGACAGCATGTATTAACAAACAATTTATATGACTTTGTATGCCTAACGGCGCAACACAGTGATACTAAATTTGTATGTACCTAACACCTGTACCTGTGATTAACAAAATAAATGATTATGAGTACGAAATGCCGATTTTCTTTTATTCTTTGGCTGTTATTTTAATTATAATACACTACAGTGGTACCTAGTGGCAGTTTAGTACACTGCAGTGTAGCCCGTGGTTCGATTTAAGCATTATTTTGCACGTCAATGCAAGTTAATGACGAGGAAAATATCGAACCATACAATCATGTTTGCTGTCATTATGTGAGAGTCGTGTTTAATACACAATACCTACGTTGGTACATAGGTAAATATTTGCAACCACATACAACTAATTACATGTACATGTACTAAGAGTAACAGGGTGTACCTCGAACTGGACTCGATCATACCAACAGTATAATAAAATTAAAATAACAGTTAGGAACTAAAGAATTTAAAATAACAGTCAAGAATTAAACAAAAAAATCGGCATTTCCATACAAAAGTGTGCAGCCGCCCGGGCAATTTGTAAAGGAATATCGAATTTATTTATTTTTTTACTTTTCTTTTATAATGATCTAGTTTAGCCCGTGCTTCGATTTATTAATGGTACTTAGGTCCCTTCCACGTTTAATATCGAAAAGTGTTCCTATTGACTCGCTGAGACGCTATTCCAAAGAGATATCGACATTACAAATACATAGATAGATATACCATTTATTCGAAGGACAAAAACAACACAATAAAATTACATAACAAATTCTTAAAGTACAAATCTATGTATATATATATATATATATATATATATATATACATATAATAAAACAGTAAAAAAGTGTGTCTGTACATTAAATATATTTCCAAAAAAAATATTGGGGGCGATGGAGACGTAGTAATAGAGTAAGAATTTAAAAAAAAATGTCTGTCTGTTTGTCTGTTTGTCTGTATGTCTGTTTGTCTGTTTGTACACGCTAATCTCCGGAAATACTGGACGGATTCGAATGAAACTTTTTTTGTTATATAGCTGTTAAGCCTGGGCAACATATAGGGTATAAATGATTTTGGAAAATGGAACGCCTGATGCAGAACCATAATGGTCCAGCTTAACCAAAAGAGATATAAAAATGCCGCCTTAGTAAAAGTTGTTCAGCCTGATGAGCATTTTCCAGAGACATAAAGTCCACGCGAACGAAGTCGCGGGCTTCGGCTAGTAAAAAATAAAGTTACTTGTTCTCCAAAATGGTCTCCAACTCAGCCTCTACATCCTGTATGTATGTATGTATCTACTTAAAGACTCACTTATTATTATGATTGATGCCTTGTCAATATATTGAATGCATTAGTGTATAAAAAAATGTTTAGAGTGACGAGCATGTATGCAAATATATATGTAGTATATGGGCACAAAGCTAGGTAGGTAACATGCATTGCGCAGCGTCCAAGTCATTAAGTTGGTACCTGAGGTACCTATCTCTAAGCTCATACATACATACTATCACGTCTTTATCCCTAATGTGGCAGACAGAGCATTTTGAGTCTTGCGGCTCTAAGCAGATAGAGCTCACGGCTGCAAGACTCATAGGCCACTTTTAGCTTGATGTGGGCAAGAAGGTGGATGAAGGAATCAAAATAGTGATGGGTTGCTAGCCGCATCGTCTATTAACATGATTAGATTTTTTGCCTTCCCTCGATCGGCTCTTACAATCTGCCCGGGCAGAGAAGCAGCTGATATATTCTAAGTTTTTTCTTTTCTCCCAGACCAGCATGAAAAATTTCTAAGATACTCGTAATATGTGTAAATTTATGTTTTTATTTGCTGTTTATATTATTCTTCCTTTTTGGTCAGTTGCAGCAATGACTTGTCTTTCTCACATTCCTCTCCATCCTCTGGTTGTCTGGAAGATTGCTTCAAGCGATAAGACCGCCCATTGTACTCTTTGATGTTAAATTATTTCTTTGATACTTTTTTGTGTTCAATAAAGAGTTATCTATATATCTATCTCATTCTTATAGCACACCTATGGTAAATTATTAAGAGCAGTCGCATACCATACACCTAGAGGTATAATGTCCCATAGCCTAGGTCTTAACTAGCCGGCTAGATTTTTGTGATAAAATTGGTAAGATTGAATTTTGGCCACCCCGTTTCAATGAATTTAAGGAAAAAGAAAATTAACACTGCTTAATTTGGTAGGAGTAGATTTGTTGTAAATAGGTACGAAATCTATTTGTTTCTATTAGACAGATTTCCCGATCCTCACGACCCTCGAGGTATCGACGTATCGGCTTTGACATAACAACATAATCAAAATAAAAATATGTTATTGTATGATAAAATATAGATAGGCACTCGTAAAACTTACTTAGATGCGTACATCTCACATATCTTCAAATTCTGACAATCTAATCGCAAATATCGATGAAAGATCGAGATACCACATCTCGGAATATCAGAATTTCCTCAAAGCCACTCGACAGTGTGTGTCAAGATCGAGTTTATCAGAATTCTGAAGTGCAGTGATGTTTGGGTGGGGCGGTGGAAATACTCTGGCGCTCCTGAGCGTGCCCTTTGTGGGCCCGGGGGCTGTCTTTGCTGGCATCGTCACTAGGGATGCGTTCAGATGTGTAGCGAGTATGGTTAGTTTTTGGCTTTTTTTAGCCCTTAAGAATTATGTGAGGACCTTAGAAACTTCTTAATATCTAAGTCTATATCCGTGTCTATATCCAATTTTGAGCTGTTGGTTTTTCAATTAAAATAAAAAAAGAACAGAGATTGATAAGTGATAACGTACGAGTACGTATACTAAGTATCACTTCTTCATCCCTATTGGGACAGGCAGAGCCCTATGCATTTTGTGGCCATGGGCAGACCCAAAACGGTATGAATGAATGAAAACTCTTTATTGCACCAATACACAAAAAGCAAATAAAAACAGTAAAAAATACTTATACATAAACTACATTAGGTACATACAATGGGCGTTCTTATCGCTTAGAGCGATCTCTTCCAGACAACCGATGGATGGAGAGGAAATGTAGGCACGTTAGAAAAAACGGTGGTGCAAAGAAAACTAAAAGTTAAATAGATAGTAAAGATACCTATAATTTGTAAAACTGTATTTGTGTTAAAGTTGAATAAATTAATTAATAAATAATCTGGTGAAAAAGACACTAGGTTGGAACAAAGTTACAAAAATTAAAGCCTTAAAATAACGTTCGTGACGGCAAAGACTTGCACTTTTTTTCGCCAATCCCCTTCCACCAAGTCCATATCGTCCGGAAAAGGAACTTCGTTCCAAAAACTTGAATGAGTTAGTTACTATCTAATTTCCACTTAAGCAATTTTCGGGTGTCTGTAACTACAGCTTTTGTAAGTCACACGTTGTATGCTCCTCTGGCTAGGACACCAATGTGTTTATCATCAACATCACCATATCAGCCACAGAAAGTCCACTGCTGGACAGAGGCCTATGTCCAATTTCCATCATCATCATCATCATCAGGTCTTTTTTGTCTCCACTGCAGGAGCACGACCCTCTCTGTACTACTAGAGCCATATTTCGTCAGAGCAGCCAAAGGATTTAGCCTACCTAACCTACTATCTCCATGCTGGCCAGACGGGTTGGAGAGGTCTCATGACATCCACGGGAGGACTTGGAGGGGTCCTATTCTTCTTCGCCTTAAACCTTACGGCATAGTGTTCAATTTTAACTCTGCATAAATCATTTTCAAATACTAATTTCTCTTATTGTCAGAGATTACTATGAAAAGCGAAACTGCCATACCAAAGGAACGTTCGAAACTTCAAGCATCAAACAAAACGTGTTTTCTTTTCACGTCTTCCACAGCCGAGACATACGTACACATTCTTTGTTATGGAAATACCAGTATGTTTTGTGCGAATAAACGATAGGTAGGTACGTGGTGAAACTAATACCTATTCAATCTTTCGTTCCGAAATAGCGTTCAATGGTTCGATTTTGTATGGCTTCATTTCATTAATCATAAAATAGACTATGTGAGTAGGCGCCTGAAATAGATCTTAGGTTTAAATACGCGATAAAATACATAGGTATTATAGTTATAGCTAACACGTAGTGTATTAGATTAGATATACTTACGTATTGCACCTTTAACTAATATGTATATTTTTAACACCCTACGATAATTTTTCTAAACCTCACCCCCAAACTACACAACCGATTTTGAGAAAGTTTCTATAGGACCACCTCGCGAGTATACTCTAGCAAACAAAAAAAAAATTTTTGAAACCGGTCTAGGCGTCTTCGAATAATCGGTGAACTTACATGAAAAAAATATAAGACCCTGACGAATTGATAACCTATTCCTTTTTTGGAAGTTGGTTAAAAAGTATTATAAGTTTAACGCTAACGTCTGTCTGTCTGTGTCATCGTAGCGCTCGAACGGATGGACTGAATTAAATGTATTTTTTGTTTGTTTGTTTGTTTGTTTGTTTGTTTATAAAGCTTTATTGTACAAAAGAAAGGACACATACAAATCAGAAAAGTAAACATACAACGGCGGACTTATCCCGTGTTTTTTTTATGTGAAAGCAGTGGTTCTTAGCTATGTCTGATGAGAATTAGTTCAGCAACTGTTTAAAAGTTATTGGGAGCTAACTGATGTCTGTCCGTCCGATTCGATCGATGTCCATCGTATCTTTAGGTACTTATCTTGATCCAGTGCTCCAAGCCTTAGATTTATTTTCTAGGTCTATGCTCCAAGCTAATATTCTAAAATATTTTACAGAGGGTACATTTACAGAGATAATTTTTTTCTTCAAGCTTCATGGCTCTGGAATGCCTTTTATCCTCCCTCCCCTCTGCCTCTTTCAAAAGAAAAGTTCACGCCCACCTTTTAAACTACCTTTCTTCATAAAGACATCATCATCAATTCTTCTCTTCATAGCTATGTATTTGTATGTTAGGTAATATAAGTAGACGTGTATGTATTTGTGTGTATTGTATAAATAGAGTATTCATTCTGATATTTATATATAGTATATATAGTAGGTATATAATATAATTTTATATTATTTAGTAATATCTTAGAATGTACATATGTATATTGTATTGCTTTTTTGTGCCGCATAATTTTCTCTGTTTATCTCTATGGTTGACTGGGAGAAAATGCTTTTAGCATTAAGTCCGTCATTTGTTAAAAGTATTTTGTACTTTGGAACAATAAAGTTTGATAAAATAAAATAAAATAATTTTTCAAAACCTTTTTTTCGAACAAAAAAAGAATTTTTCAAATCTGTCCAGGCGTCTTCGAATAATCGGTGAACATACATGAAAAAAATATAAGACCGTGACGAATTGATAACCTATTTATTCCTTTTTTGGAAGTTGGTTAAAAAGTGTTATAAGTTTAACGCTAACGTCTGTCGTCTGACTGTCTGTTTGTGTCATCGTAGCGCTCGAACGGATGGACCGATTTCGATGTAGTTTTTTTTACGTGAAAGCAAGTTCCCTTTCGGTTGTTCTTACTCTTCTTTATGTTTGATGAGAATCAGTTCAGGAGCTGTTTAAAACAGGTTCAATCTACCTGGCAATAAAAAAAGTAAGTGAAGCTACGGATATCAATTCCACTTTACATCAGTTGGAATCTGTAGTTCCGCCACTCATCACTAGATGGTGTCGTTGGGGTTTTTTTTAATATGCTTGACAAACTAGTCACCACTAACACATAATGTTAAAAAAAAATATATGTGTCTTGCATGCTTGTAGCCCAAAGTAAGTTCGAGACTTTTGACGGGATACTAACTCAACGATACTATATTTTATATCAAATGCATATAAAGATAGACCCAGGCCAATCAGAAAAAGATCACTTTCCATCTTGATTTCACCGGGAATCGAACTTGGGATCTCCTAGGCTGAGTAGCGGACAGCGTTTCACGCCATGTAGGTCGTCAGTATGATTCAAATCCCGCCCATTCCCTGAATCAGCTTTTAAGATCTGCGCGGGAAGAGAAGCAGCTGGTACATTCATTTTTTTTCCTTTTTTCCAAACTAGCATGGAAGAGAGAGGTTTATTATTAAAATTTTAGCTTAAGTCAATATGACTTTGTACTTATAACAATTATATTTCTTTTACCTTCGGTAGGTAGGTACTATTTATTGCTTTTACGACGTTTATCTACATATCATGACAATGTTCAGAGGTGCTATTTTTCAAACGCGGAGTCACTAAATGAACGATTTTTTATATGTAAAAACCATTCGTTTAGGTGACTCCGCATTTCAAAAATAGCACTTCTGTGTCCTCTTGGCTTGTAATTATATTATCTTTGTCTTGGCGTTCGTATTGTAAACGATAAAAACAGTATAATTTATTTATTTATTTATATCAGTAACGACTTATTCATTTTTATGACAACTTTTTATATCGTTATTCTTTGTTTCGTTTTTAGCACATAAGTAATAAAAACAGATTTAAGGTATTTTTGTGACAAAAAAATCACACATTTAAAAACATGACGAAAATAACACTGTTATCTCCTCGTCTTTTTTTGGGCGTTCGTTATTTTGAGAACAGTAGCACATTATAGTTATAAAATTCATTATACATGAATACATGTCACATACCTACCCGATGCGGTTATTAAGATAACACGCGTAAATAATGTTGGCACTTGGCATGAAATAGTCGCGAATACAATGAGTCGTTTTCAACTTGGCAGGCTTGTTCTACTCGTAATTGAGCAAAGTCAAGGGCGGAACGCAGTGCCAATGTCAAGTTCAAAGCAAATTACACAGTAGATGCATGCGCCTACGTACATTACGTGCTTTTGTATTTCGGATTCCATCTAATTTCTAAATCTTGGATTCGTGACGTGACATATTCAGTTAGGCAGCACTTTTTGCCATTTGCCAATAGGTACACCTATTTATTTTAGTCTGGGTGTATAATACTTTTATATTAATTCTATGACACGGTAGGTACACCCATTCCCAACACAAATAAATAACAAGGGTGGTGCCACCACCCAGACTATACCTACCTGCCTAATGTAGAGACAAATGAACATGAAGTACCTAATTTAGAGATATAGGGGTTATATATAACATTGAAGTGCCATTTTTAAAACGCAGATGAATGTTTTTTTATACAAAACACCGTTGGTTTAGTGACTCCGGGTTTGAAAATTGGCTTCACTGGTCGATTTGATTGAACGAAGAATAAATAAATCCTGCCGTTTTCTTGGAGCAAAATTTACTATCTGAGAATTGACTAGTTAAAATTATACCTTACTTGAAATATTATCTAACTCATAATTATATTTCTATAAACACTATCACGTCATAATTACCACAGGTATTAATCTACATTAAAGGCACATTTTATTTTAAAACGATTGTGGTGCTCTGAGCTTAGCTTAATGAGTGCTTAATGATAGTACCCTGTACCACTTAGTGTGTTCAATGTTCCCAGAAGCTCGCTCACACTTGAAATTTTATAAACGATGTATGTAATTCCTGATAATTTTTTAATGCATAAAGATATGGTGCCGACGGCGAAACGACACTAGCCGATCGAACGAATGAAAACGATCTATACTTATATTCTTTACAATCACAAAACGTAAACGCACCGCAGACTAACTTTATAAAGGAACGCACCCGAAAAGTTCTTGGTTTGACGTTGACATTGACAACTGACAGTGACAGAACGCAAATAAAAGTGCGACGAAGTAGAGTGAAATTTCTATTTATTTGCTTATTAGATCAAAAACCAACTTTATTCTGTAGAAAATAAGAGTCTGCAATTGATATCGTTACGTCACCTTTAATTACATTCACAAATCACAGCTGTGCGCATTGTTTGAAAACACGACACGACACCAGCGAAGTTTCACATTTACAATTCGATTAAGTTATTTGCTAGTCGTGTCCATAGAATCTCTAAAAATCGTGTAAAATAATTGTGTACAAAGGCTGTTTGATAAAACAATGAGATGGTCACTGTTTCGAAGTCGAAGAGGCAATGGTTTAGTCATTTCGGAGAATGAACCTTTACTTTCAACTCCGGGCCCCAGCAATATTCAATATGAGGTAATTGCATTTTTATTGTGTGATAAAAAATAGGATGAAGATTTTTTATTATTTGTTTGATAAACATGTTTTTCTTTGTAGAAGTTTGACAAAAACATAATAGATTTTATGTTGGTCTACAAGCAAACAACTAGTTTATTTGCCAGTCCAGACTTTCAATCCCTTTTTATTAAACATAGCTAAAAACCTTTACAAGGAAACTTGTATTCAAAAACTGCATCAGTCCATCAATTTAAGAGCGACTTAGCTACAGATGACTGACACATAGACAGACAGACAGTAGCATTAAACTTATAACACCTCTTTTTTTGGGTTGGGGTTACAAAAAATATTCTTAACTAGCTGTGCCCGTGGGCTTCGCTCCCAGTGGGAATTTCGGGATTAAAACTATCCTATGTCCATATCAAATTTTATCCAAATAGGTTCAGTGGTTGAAGCGTGAAGTAGTAACAAACAAACAAATATACAAACTCACTTTTGCATTTATAATATTAGTAGGATTAGTCCAGCTGTTTGTACTTCAGGGCAGATCGTTGAAACTAATCAAGACATAATGGGCATTAATCGGGAATTCTGTATTGGCATTGGGCTAGTGGCCTACTACTATTCCAAATTATCACCATTATCACTATGATCTTGCTAAGCATAACTTCTGGTTCTTGCATATTTTATACTTTTTATACTACAACAATTTTTAAATGTTAGTATTAAGTACCTATACAATTTTCTAGGTTCTAGTTGGATAAATTTATTGTGCGGTAGCAAGCAAGGCCAGCTTGTGGCAATGGTTTTTATTGAGTATCCTAGGTAACAATTATTATACCTGAGCTAAGTTACTATGGTGCAAAGAAAACAACAGAAATGTATAGTGAATAGTAGTTAGGCCATAGGCTGAATAGCCTAGAATTCCAATCCAGCATCATTATCATCAGGTTTTTTAGTCTGCACTGCAGGAGCATGACCCTCTGCACTACCAAAAACGACACTTAGCCAGAGCAGCCAGAGGATTTGACCTAAACTCTCCACGCTAGCCATATGGGTTGTAAAGGTCTCATTGATGTTCACTTGTCTAACTTTGTAAGCTTATATTTTCTAAGTCGCTTTCTGCAACATTTACAAGAAGACTTTGATTAAGCATAAACAAGCATATTTTGGTTCTATTTTACTCTGCCAGAAATCACTCTGTAATACAGCATAGAGTATCTTATATATTTTTTTCTCATAAAGTGAATATTGAAATTTTTCCCAATTTGGCAATAGGTAGCATTAGCGTGTTTACTGTTGCGTATTTGCTGCCTTAAAGTGTCTTATCCATTCGCAGTGATAGTTGTTTTAGATCACATTTCCGAGTCATGAATGACTGCTCAAGTGTAAAGGTGTTGAATGAGATGTCGAAAGTACCTATACATATTATAAAACTGCAGGGAAAGTTGTTGTTTATTTTTCTACTAATTTATTCTTCCCTCCTTGCTGTATATTATCTAGTCGCCCTAATACTTTTACTACATTTTTAGCGATTATGCGTCATTTATGGTCATATATCCAACAAACTCGTATTATTGGTAGAAGTTTTTTTACCAATTTTTTTAAAACATAACTAGTACGCATATAGCTTGCATAAGATCCACTTGATATAAAGTTACCATATAACACCTTAACATCTTATTGTGGACAATAATTTGGCACACTAATCAATCACATAGGTATATTTATGAACTCTCATGGAGTAAGAGAAAGGTAAATAAAAAATAGAATCTTATTTAACCTTTTTCTCAACTTCTTCGCACCATGCAGCAAAAAGAAAATTTCTGCATAAATTATATTGACTACTACATGAATCAATTCGATCTATTGTTCAATCAATGCAGTGCCGGATTTACAAGCAGGCTGAATAGGCTGGAGCCTAGGGCGGCACATTTTAGGGGGTGGCAATATCGAATATTTCCCACCTCTCCCCTTCCGCGCCCCCCGCTACCCTGAATAGGGCCGGCATAATCAAGCGCTATACGTACCTATTTCCACTTCTTTGCCACAGAAAAAGGGATCGTTCTAATTTTTTTTCTCAGTACCATTGACTTTGATAATGGAACAAGTGAAACAAAACTTAATCAAATCTGTCTCACTAGTTCCATCGTAGTTATCCCATGGAACTAGTAAGATTTTTTTTTCTCAGTAGTTCCATGATTTTTTTGATGGGTCAAATGAAACTTAATTTGAAGAACACCATTCTCAATAGTTCCATTTTGTAAAAATATTATAAGTATGAATGAATAAATTAATAAAACGCACGAAAATAAACAATCAATATAATACAAAATAAAGGATATTTCCTTCCGAAAACGAATATCAATTTTTTTTGGTTAAAATTGCGCTAAAAGATTTTACAAACAAAATAGAAATCAAGTAATTTATTGCAAAATAAACCTATTTTTTCTTCCTAAAATTAGAAAAAAAGGGCGGCAAAATATAATTAGCCTACTGGCGGCAAATGTGTAAATCAGCCACTGTGTCAATGGCCATGGAATGTTAAAGTAGAGGCCATGCTGGTTCTATTATATTTTTCTGCTATCTGAAGGTGTTGAGTTACACATTACATTTTACATGCGCATCTGCTCATTTTCTACCGAAATTATCATTCATTCAGAATTAAGTAAAGTAATAAATAGTTTTGACAATGACACTGATAGACCAAAGCTTAGGTATACCTACTTATGTTACGGGAAACTAACTTAACATTATGTACTATATTTTATGATATATGTATGTAGCTAAACACCCAAGACTCAAGTACCTACATCAAAACTTTGCAGATCATATAACCATACATATCAAAATTAAGAAATGCTTTCTACTGTTTATTAGCAAATATATTAAATTACTATATTTAATTACTTAGAGACATCAAAATTAAACAATGATTTCTATGCGGTTGGGGCGTTGGGGCGGCCTAGAGCACCCAAAATTGCAGATTCGCCACTGACACATTTCATCTTATGATTAAATGTATCTTATGACAGTTCAATTCAAATATATCTTTATTATCATAGGATATTTATAATATCTCTTAATATTTCGTCATTGTTTTGTTGTACAATTGTTGACGTCAAAAGTTTACTTACAGCTAAGTTTACTATCGCTTCCAAAGTGCTAGTGCAGAAGAAGCGGTAACAAACTGAACTGCAGAAGAACAAATTTTATAGTTTGGTTTTGTAAAATCAAAACGTGTGTACTCATCTTTTTAAGATTATGTACAAGTAATAATTATTATTTTCTCTTAATTCCAGTCGACAGACGGCAACGGCAGGATGGCAGAGGTGGGCGTGTCACAGACAGTGCTAGTGGAGCCGCGCGAGGGGGGGCGCAAGCTGCCGCAGTACATCGCAGCTATCGCAGGTAAACCCTCTCACTCTCTCTTTCTCTCTCGTCTTAGCGCGTTCCCAGTTTAATCCCTTGCTGCTTTGCCTCGGAGCCCGGGGTTGTGAGACTATAGGGACGAGTATCATGCCTGCATGATCATTAACCGAATAACCACTAGCGCCATAGTTGTAAACATATAGGTAATTACTACAAAAATATACTACTAGAAATTAAATGTTTGGCGCTAGGGGCACTTTTATCGTAAGAACACCTAGCTCTAGCGGTCAGCAGGTTAACTTGCATTTTATTTTGACTAAATCAAGCCAGCGTTTCTTGGCCTAGCGGAGGCACCTTTGATTGCCAGACATCTGTGTTGCCTTGCCGGTTTCCGCAAGACGTGAGCGGAACAGACATTTCTTAATTTTCATGAGATAGCCACCCACAGTAGTCGGCATTCATCAGATTTACACATAACATATCAATTAGAAATACAGTAGTACAAATGAATAGACACGTCACAATATACAAATCCTTTGTCAAACTTTTTCTTCAAATGATGCTATTGCAAATTTTAGCTTTTAAACATTACAACCAGATACTATTTTCACTTTTACTAATAACATGTTTTCTCCCATTCCCAGCAACCCTTGGCGCGCTGGCCGCCGGTTCAGCCCTCGGCTGGTCGTCACCCGTGGTCTTCAAGATAACGCAAGCCAACAGCACCGACTACGACTTCCCCGTGTCTACGTCCGATGGCGACTGGATCTCCTCTCTCGTCAACCTCGGAGCCGCCGCTATCTGCTTCCCGATCGGCCTCATCATGGACGCCATAGGTAGAAAAAAGACTATGTTATGTCTCGTTCTACCCTTCACTTTAGGATGGCTGCTGATCACTTTCGCTTCGAACGTCGCTATGCTCATGGTCGGAAGGTTCATAACAGGTATAGCTGGAGGAGCCTTCTGCGTCACAGCTCCGGCGTACACTAGTGAAATCGCTCAAGACTCCATCCGTGGAACTCTCGGAAGTTACTTCCAACTTATGATAACCATCGGTATTCTGTTTGCTTACTCTGTAGGAGGATACACCCCAGTCTTCGTTTTTAACATCCTCTGTACTTGTATCCCGATTATTTTCGGTGCGGTCTTCTTCTTTATGCCTGAAAGCCCGAACTACTTAGTCACGAAAGGCAAGAACGATGAAGCGAGAGAAGCGTTGGTAAAGCTTCGTGGTGCAGATTACGATATCGATGGAGAATTAAACGGTTTGAAACAGCGCGCTGAAGACAATAGGAATAGCCAAGTGTCTTACTTGTCCGCGATCACTAACAAGATCGCATTGAAAGTCATTCTCATCTGCTACGCTCTGATGGTGTTCCAACAGCTGTCTGGTATCAACGCCGTCATTTTCAACACTTCTGCTATATTTGCATCCGCTGGTGCAGCTATTCCCAGCGCTGTAGCCACTATAATCATCGGTGTTATCCAAGTAGTCGCCACTTTCGGTTCAAGTTTGGTCATAGACAAACTCGGGAGAAGAATCCTTCTATTGCTCTCGACTCTGGTGATGTGTCTTTGCTCTACAGCTTTGGGCATCTTTTTCTTCCTGCAAGACGTTCACGGAAAAGATTCGGACATCGTTGCTGCGATATCGTGGCTGCCGCTAGTCGCATTGTCTCTCTTCATGATCGCGTTCTCCATCGGTTTGGGTCCAATTCCTTGGATGATGGCAGGAGACCTATGCACGATTGAAATTAAGGCTTTCGTCAGTTCAACGGCCGGTACTTTCAACTGGCTCCTCAGTTTTGCCGTCACAAGCACTTTCAATGCTTTAAACGACAGCATTGGTTCAGGACAAGTCTTTTGGCTATTTGCTAGCATCATGGTCATAGGATTCTTATTTGTATTCTTCATCATCCCAGAAACTAAAGGCAAGAGCATCCAAGAAATCCAAGTTATGCTCGGCGCAGAACCACAACAAAGAAACAATACAGAGAACAGTAAAAAATAAACGAAATAACAGACTGAAGGAATACATCACATAGTATTTTTTATACTAAGTCTTACATAACTTTGGTATCACGAACGCTGCAAGCAATAAACTAATTCCAAGTACCAAAGAGTTAGCGGTTTATCACAATCTTATGTGACGAATTTGAGACGAGTCGTCGTGGACAATAGAGTTTTAATATATTTATTTTTAATGTTGTTTTTACAGTTGCTTATTTTTATTTTAAAATAGGTCTTAATAGCTAGCTCATTTAGAGTAAATATATAAATTTAAGGCAAGTGAGTAAGCTTTATTCCAAAGTGAATGGATGGTCGTGAACATGTATATCATTAGGATAGTATCAGTAACAACTTTGCATCGCGTCCCATATTATTGCCGCTTTTGCGATGTTTTACGAAGGGACGGTTGTAATGGAGTGGCAATTAAATATTGTTATAATATTAAAGAACCTCTCTGAATGGATCATATTGTTAAGAGAATATAACTAGTACAGCAAAATGTACTCCGAGCGTTTTGCTCTCTATTTTGAGAAGGAAATATACTATAGACGTAAATCATCACACAGCTTCATCATATGTGACGAAATTTGACACTAAAACAGCGAAAATTTATTAAATAACGAATGTTGAGATATTACAATCAGTCATAATATATCTTGAGAAACATAAACCTAAGTAAATACATGTAGAGGTTCTTTTTGTAGTTTTAATTAATGCCATATGACATTTTGTAATATGTATAGTGTTCATATCTATATGCCATATATTCGGATGTCATTGTAGTTTTTATATTAATATTTAGCTGCCTTTATATTGGTGGTTGCAATATTTATAATCTAATATTGAATTTGTATGAAAGTTCGTTATCAAATTCTGACCAGAGAATTGTTTAACATGTTGGAAATAATATTATAAAGGCCAATTTAACGTCTTATCAAAGTCTGATATTTATTCATAATAACTACTGTAAGATATTTATTTATTTCAATACGTTGAAGATAGTTTTGCAGGAAGCACAAATAATAATTCAGATTCCGCGGAATACAGTGGATTATATTATCAGGTCTCGATATATTGAGTGATGTCTAATTTTAATTATTTAAGTTCTAAGTAATTCTTTATTTTTGTTTTGATCCTATGTACTAGGTACCTACTTTATTAATAATTACATACAGCACGATTTACTTTTTTCTGTAAATAACATTCACAAATATATATTTTTTTTTATATTTGTACAAATCGTCCAAGCAATTTTATTAAGACAATATATGATTGTTAAAAATCAGGTTAGTCAATTTATTAAAATCAACAAATATTTATTCTTCTGGTCAGCGATACGGTATGTTGTAAATAATGATAAGTATCTTTATTTATAGAGAGATATTGACGAAAATAAAGTTAATTAACATCATGCTGGCCTATTTTAGAAACTACTCCGCAGTGCATTTAACACGCTTGTTGAAATTTTAAAAAAATAGTAAAAAATAAATTTACATTGACAAAAAAATCAAGTAAAAGCTTTGATATTTGTTAAATCGATATACAATCGATAGTTCATAGATATGAATATGACAAAAAAAATATTAATATTTGAGAAACATATAAAACAAGGCAATAGGGGATCAGCTACCGTCGTATACATTTTAGAGGGGTCAATTTACGCACCCCTGGCAGCACTTCTGCCCTGGTCATAGACACCATTGGGTTTGCGGTAAATACGCCCCTGCCTCTATAAGTATTATTAATGTTTTAATACTTATTGCCATACCAAAGGCCAGTAACTCGTATCAGATCAGCATATTATTTAACTAATATTTTCGTAATTAGTTTTATTTGTAAAAACAGAGTGAATTAATTTTAATGTTCCTAAATTTTGTAATAATGAAATTATATCGATGTTTTTGAAAGGTGGCTTATGTGTGCTGGGGGATGTAAGAAGGCATCTTAAGTGTTATTTCGGAACAGTAAGGTGGAAATGAGTACCTTTTGATACCGAAGTCAGAAACGTATTTTTCTGACGGGTATACAATTTTTGATACAGATAGCATAGCAATATTACCTACTCAGTCGCTTGTTGCATTACGCATGGGCCATCTTTAATGAGAACTAGAGTTAAAAATAATTTGTTTGTATATATGTATTGTTATTAGCTGTAAAATCGATATAATAAATAAATGTGAAAACATGTTTTTGTGTTTCTTTACCTTGCCTTGAGTGAAAATTATGGCGCCAACAAAGATATACCCCTTTTTTATTAACCTTTACTTCTCACTGCTGAGCAAAGGTCTCCTCCTCAAAAAATGAAAATACAGAACCCTTATAGGATCACTCGTGCGTCTGCCTGTCCGTCCGTCTGTCACAACCAACTTGCTCCGAATTTACTTGACCAAATCAGGTGAAAGCTAGGATGGTGTAATCATATGACCCAAACACATATGTGCAAATTACCTAAATATTTTTTAAATAAGGTTCATTTTCGGGCGACTAATCTTTATATATAAAAATTATGTGTCACGTTAGTCCGCGATGGACTCATATACTAATTTATTTTATTGCACTGGACTAATGCAGATACGCCGGAGTCATAAAGTCCACGCGAACGAAGTCGCGGGCATCAGCTAGTTATATATTTCTGTTATTACTGTAAATTAAATACTAGCTGCGAAACACGTAGGTAACCCTTATTTTGGCTTCGCCGTACTCTGGTAAAAAAATAGTAACACTGCCTGTAGCGGATCTAAACTCTTGTTCAGTCGATTGAACAAGTGAGAAAAAAATCCCTTCACAACCACAATCCACTAAGAAATTTTTTAAGGTGGGGCAAAAATATCCAAAAATTTGCCGCCCCCTTGTTTGTTTAAGGTGACGGTGATGGGAAAGATTATACAAGGCAATAAAATATAATGAAACTAATTACTAATAAGGAACTAACTTTCCCCAAGGAACATATATTATCGGAATACGAAAAGTGTAATTGTTGGCATCTCACAGGTTGACCGATCAGCATGATCCGAGTTTGTATGGAAGGCCAAAATTTTTTTTGGCTTTCCTTTTGGAACCTAATTGTTCCTTAGGAAAAGTTGTTCACTATCACGGACTGAACTCACCCTTTAAATAGTTTAAGTACAACCCGGTCGAGCTGCGTACCTGGCGGCCGTGGCATCGCATTCCAGCGAGGTGCGCAGTTAGCTCGACCGAGTTATTTTGTTAAGACCTTATTTAAGTAGCGGGGTCGGAGCCATAATATGTCGAGCGCACCCTCAACCTAAACCCTGATCATCATCATCATCATTCATTTAAGCCGCATAACGTCCACAGCTGGACATATGTAGACCTCTCCCAAAGATTTCCAAAATGACCGAAACTAAACCCTGATGTCGTTTTCCATTACGTGTGCAGCCCACTGCCATTCAACGAGCTAATCCGCTGGGCTATGTCAGGTCGCTGGAAGGCGCTGGGTGCAGGCCGCTCTAGATCGGTCTTTTCGGAAATGTTTGGGAGAGGCGCTGTCTAGCAGCCTAGTGGGCGTTATGCGGTTGAAATGATAATGATGATAATACTAAAGGAGGGGCTAGAGGAGCAATGCAGGTAGGTACATACAAGGGTAGGTATTTTCTTGCTCCGTGTTTGATCTGTTCTATTATGTATTCTGTGATTTATATCTGTCATTTAGGTGTAGGTAGGTGCCTATTTGTGGTGTGAAATTAAACACCAATATTAAAATCAATATAATCTGAGCATAAAATAACGAATGCACAAAAAGATAGCTAACTACATACAAAGTATGATGCAATGCTAGTAAGTTAAGCGCCTACGTGTCATGAGTGATGATGACACGTTCATTCGCCCTGATCATTTAGAAAGACAACTATTACCAAATCATTACTACTCATCTTGACGACCTCCGTGGCGTAGTAGTCACCATGCTGGTCCGCCACCCAGAGGTCTCGGTTTCGATCCCCGGTCAGGACAAGTTGAAAAATAGCCTTTTTCAAATTGTCCTGGGTCTTGGATGTTTATCTACATATGTATTTGTTATAAAATATAGTATCGTTGAGTTAGTATCCCATAACACAAGTCTCGAACTTACTTTGGGGCTAGCTCAATCTGTGTAATTTGTCCCTATATATTTATTTATCTTTAGGCCTTTTTAGTCTCCACTGCAGGAGCACGACCCTCTCTATGCTTGGTGGTCCTATTCTACTCTGCCGGAAACCACACGGCATGCCTGAAACCACATGGCATATTATCATTACTACTACATATCAGATTTTTTTAGATCTTTTTATTTTTTGTTACTATATGACTGTAGCCTTTGCTTGTACAGAAAGCATAAGTAGGTTCAGTATCTCGCGTTCTGCCGTGCTTCGGAAGGCACGTTAAACCGTCAGTTCTGAATGTCATCATCATTTTGTGTTGATTTGAAATGATCATATCATATACGCCTATATTCAAGCTATGTCAAATGAAACTGAATAAGGTAGTCAACTTTTTCCAAAAGTCCCATTTATATAATACTCGTATCAGTGTGTGTGAGTATACATTCTAAAGATCTTTAAGAAAAAAAAATCGCAAAATCAACCATTTCTCTTGCTTGAATCAATGTTGCGTTTCTGTTCTCTAGTTGTGTGATATTTAGATAAACGACATATGAAACCGACACGTGTTACTTGTGCCATATAGGTAGACGATACATCGACCTCGCATCGGTTATCGTATTCTAGTGCACAAAAGTATGTAATTAAATTAAATAGTGCACTAGTGTGTCTGCAAAAGACTATTCTATAAGTACTTACTTACAGCGTTGGCTCAGAAAAAGTGAGTATTGGCCTCCTACACCAGGGAATGCCATTGTTCCTTAGCCTGCGCGATCTGCATATTTCCTAGGAGGGCTTCGATGTCTTTGCAAGCTTCGTCTCTCTAGCAGTACCTAGGGCGACTCACCGGCCTTTTACCAGGTTGGTCTTCCCGAGAACGCTCTTTTGACGGCACGACCCTCTCAGTAGATGATATTTGTTTACTTCCATGCTGATTTGGGAGAAAAGAATTATCTTCTTCGTCGTGTCGATGACTGAATGTTCCAAATCAAATTATTCTCGACCAGTAGGAGGCCACAGCAACAGCATCGTCTGTGCACTGCATCAAGTCGGCAAAGAATATATGTAGAACGGTCTTAAGTAACAACAGTTAAACTAATTTTTCAAAATTAAAAACAGACTTCAACTCGAAACTATACATTTTGATAAAATTTCTATGGGAATAGCTGGCAAATGTCCTTTCAAACAAAAAAAAAATGGTCCAGGCATCTTTGAGTTATTGGTGAACATACATCATACATAAAACAAAAACAAAAGATTATTACGACAAATTGACAACCTCCTCTTTTTTAAAGTAGGTTAAAAAGTCGGTATTCCAGTAGGTATAGCGTTAGAGCGCCACTGATTTAGGGAGCATTCTTTTGTATGAAAAAAAACTGCATTCTTTAAAATCGGTAGCATACTCCATACCACGCAATGTGTCCCCATTCCCCGTCCCCGCACCTCTCCCCCGTTCTCGCCTTGTGGAGGATGTCGAGCGGGTCCAGAAGTGCTATTTTTGAAACGCGGAGTCACTTAAACGAGTGGTTTTTCCATACAAAAAAGCGTTCGTTTAGTGACTCCGCGTTTAAAAAAATAGCACCTCTAGGTAAGTTTAATGACCGACTGATAGAGGTCACGCAAGATTGTGTTCAGTATATTATTGTGCGAGAAACAAAACAAGATGTTGGTACAAAAATACATTTATTTACAGATATCTTTACTTTGTATAGTTGCCTACATATTTGCTATAAATAAGTAAGAATAACATTGAAAACAACGGTGTAGTAAAAAACTTAGGGTGTCCACACATCGGACGCTGGTGCGACAATAATTTCTAGTTTAAATGGTAGCGCCTCTGAATATTTTTAAACCGTTTGATAGTGGTGATACTACTAATAAATTGAATATCAGTTTTTTCGCAATATCGCGAGGTTCACTAATTTAAAGTTGATTTTCACGTGAGATCAGTTACAATTTATTGTGGGAATGTTACACGTTTTTATTACAAATATCGGTTGCCACAAACCGCACAACGTCCGACGTTTGGTCACCGCGATACATACCCTTAAGGGGATAGATGAATTTTCCGGGGTCTCGTGCTGCCCCCCTTTGAAATAAATTATTTGAAAGGAAACCGTGGTCATCATCATGTAAAATTTGTGTCTTAATCAAAACTATTTTGAACTTAACTATTATGAACTACTGTTTAAAGTGAGAACGTGAAGCTTTTCTATGCCAAAGTAGCCATTTTTCGCAAATGTGCGTAGTAAAGCTTGACGTAACTTCGTCACTTTAAACTGTAAAAAGAATAAAGACAATTTTTTAAATTATATCCCCCTTTCCCTTCAAATGGGAGTAGAACTGGACCCCGGATAATTCAGGTAACCCTATTTAAAATTAATACACTTGGTAACTTTACTTTCTGGGTATATGGTGGTTCCATGATGAAAACTGCCCTACTGGTTGACCCCTGATCGTAACTATATTTTTAACCCCCAACGAAAAAAGTTAATAAGATTGAGGTGGACATTTGTGTGTCTGTCTGTCGCATCATAGTTCCCAAATGGATGCAGCTGTTTGAACTATGATTTTTTAATGACTTTGAAAGTCTTCTTTGAGTTAAGAAAATTAAAGTCTGAGTTTTATTACGAACAAATTTAGTTTCCTTTAAGAAAAGGAGTAAAACCAGCAAATGTGTAATAATCAAAGGTAACCACTACAACCCAATTTTCTTAACAGTACTTAAATATATTTCGTAAAGAACTTATTTGGTGCTATTGCATTGTTGTTTATAAAAAATAAAACAAATATAAAATAAAATTGCTGTTGGCTGCCTCGTGTACAACTGAACTTTAAAAAATATCTTACAGTACCATGAACAATAATTAATGCAAGTGTTCAAGATGTAAGTGTTCTAAAATAATGAATACACTATCTGACTATGTGTAATGATACATACTAAGACGAAATACAGGTAAAACAGGCATAAAACCAGTATATGTATAATATACTACACGGAAATCAGAGTGTCATTCTGAATTTCGACAATTAATTATTCCGACAGTCTCAATTTCGAAACACAGTAGTTCGTCTACTCATTGCTTCGACAGAACATATATTCGACTAGCATTGGTCTGACAGATACTACGAGTACTTCGTCAACACACACCTTCGAAAAACACTACTTCGCAGAAACCTTTTTCGAAATACATTTGTTCGGCGGATCTCTATTTCGAAGGAACACACCTTCGACTCTCTACATAATACTGCCGTGAAATGTCTAAATAATGACAAAATAAAACTATAATTGTGGAAATATAATTCAGGTATGTTACTATATATAAAATTAATTAGATATTTACATTACAGTTTTATTTCCGCATATTATATTGATTTCTTAGTGTATATCTTCCATGCTGGTCTGGGAGAAAAGAAAAAACGTAGAATGTACCAGCTGCTTCTCCTCCCGCGCAGATCGTAAGAGCCGATCGAGGGAATGGGCGAGATTTGAATCACGGTAATAGGCGATGCGGCTAGCAACCCATCACTATTTTGATTCCTTTTCCATCTTAACGCCCACCACCAAGCTAAGCGTGGCCTTTGGGCCCAACGGCCCTGAGCTCTGTCTACCCCGTCAGGGATACAGACGTGAAAATGTATCTGTATCTGTATTCTTAGTGTAGTATATTAAACATGCTCTGGTATTAAATGTTTAAACTGTACTGTGGTAAACAATGACAAAATACATAGCTTCAAGAGTAAGATGTAAACTTGTTTTTTAAATTAATAACTAAACAATATAATATACTGTAATAGAGATGCATGCATATAGAATAGAAGAAGCAATGTTATAGCGTTTAGTAAATTGAAAATGTACTAAAAGGTACATTTTTAATTTGACTACCTACACATGCAAATTATACTATGATTTACATTGAAGTAAAATTATTTCCTAAATTAAAGCCAATGATCTAGAACGATGTTTCTTTTTGGCAAGTTTGATAAATTAATAACTACTTTTGCGACATTTAAGAATGAACAAAATATACACGTAAATAAACATACAATTACATGTAACCTACACAAAGTGTGTATGAAAGATGAATTTGAATCATAAATATGTTGGGCTTGAATGATATTATAATACAAGATATATTATTTACACTTCAGTTTAAAAAAATACTTGACTTAATAATACTTAATATACATCAAATATCTTGAAATCACCATAAATTGACCTAAATACCTTATCAGGTAAAATCATATGCCATGGGCCAAACATACTACAAGGTCGTTGTGTAATAGTTAATATAAATAAACACTCCAAATGATAAGGAAATTGATAAGTGTGCATCCAAATTTCTATTCCAAAGAATAGAAAACATAGAGCTCATATTAAATTCTGATTTGAACTCCCACCGCCTATCTTTGAGTATGCACTTCTGTAAAAATTACAACAGAACAACGAGTTCATGACTGCATTAAGAGACGAAGAACTCTGTGTTCTGTACAACCCTGACGAGACCTCTTCATAAGTAATCTCACCAATAAACTGCTGTAGGTCACTCTTAGGAAAACCTTCCTTATAATATTGTTTAATTGTGTCATACGCATCCATAATTACTGAAATGAATAAACTTAGTACAACATAGATGTATAAACTTATGAATGAGTACAAATATACTCGGCTAAACCACCACAGCATCGGAGATTTCCTGGACATAATTGAAAATGTTGCAAACATGTCATCTCCGTTTATTAAAGAGAAGAGGCATTCAGAAGTAGTTGCTAGGGACCTGAACTTCATGTGGTACGGCCCTAATATCAGCCAGCCACAGAAGGTAAACCCGGCATAGATGAGAAGAGCACAAATCAAGAATCTGAATATCTTTGGCGCTGCTTTCTTCAACGTAAGTATCACAACATTGTAAGTCTTGAAGAACCCTAGATATCTAAGGACTCCAAACCAAACTAAAAGGTTGCCGGTTCCTAAGAACAAAGAGCAAACATTCCACTGATCATTGGTGAACTGATTACGTTCAATCTGCTCCTTGATGGCAGATCCCATGATGATTAGAATGTCATTGATTATGATCATTATGTACCAAATATTAAGGAACTCTAGCCTTCCGTCCACACTTAGTTCCTTATTATACGTATGACGGAAGAATTGTACAGTCAGTTCTTTTAGTAACTGAGCCCTGTATATGGCTCTACTGCAAAGAATTAAAGAAACTGAACATATCAAAATCACAAGCATGTTTAATATACTTCTGAGAACTTGGTCAATTTGGTTGTCGGTCACGTAAGCCGTATCTCCTCTACAAGTTAACTTATAAGGCTCTGCTTCTAATACCAGAGACATTTGACCATCGTGATCCTCATTATCGAAGATGAGCTCAACATCAAACCTGTAACAATCAGGCGGAGTGATTGGCCCAGCAGCCCTAAAATTAATGGTATTTACAGAAAACATCAACTTCGCTCTGACCAACGCTGCAAATTGCACATCAATACCAGAGTTCTTTAAGTACATTTCAGATGAAAACAACTCATTATCATTATGAGTGAAATTGACACAAGTCTCTATGATTTCAGAATTGAAAATGTAACTTTCATTAAATCCATAAATGATGCCTTGTTTATAATTGTATTGGCAGAACACTGGATCCACTCTTTTGTTTTCTTCATTGTTGTATGAGTAGGGCCCAATCGCATCGCTGAGGTTCGTGTAGCCAGTGTATGCAAAATCTAGGGTGTCATAGAAATCTTGTTGTTTGTAGATAGCTAGAGGACCTGCGCCAGGCGGGTAGGCGTTGATCTCCCGAGTTGAGTCCCATCCGAGTAGAAACAAGTGCGAGAAACTTATCCTGTTATCCCACGTGTAGTTGACGTGATTATATCTGTTGTGTGCAAACAGACAGAGCTGAAACGTCACGAGCACTATCTTGATAACTTGCACGACGAATTTGTATGGAAACTTACGCTTGGCCTTCCACTTCTCGATCGGATTCATAAAGAAAAACTGCAACTTCCGACGCATTTTTTCCTCCATCTGATTCAGGGCCGTGTAAGATGTGTTCGGTGTAGTGTAACGAAGCCCGTTCTCGCTACTTCTGTTTGCTGGCCTTTGCTCCCCTTCTTCTTCGGAACAGGTGTTGTCTGGAGAAGACACAATGTTCTCCATTGTTATTGATTCCGCGTCTTTTTCAATGGTAAACTAAGCTAGGTGCACTGCGTATTTCTTAATGACAAATTTTTCACAATCGCAAGACACTTATTACATTCCAAAAATATGGAACGTAAAATGAATATGTTTTTCACAATCACAAAACTTGTCTTACGACACGGGATTACGAGCAAAAGTCTCTGTCTTTGTCGATAGTGTCGTCATTCGTGCGTGATTTCCTAGATAATTTTGCTGCCTGCTGCGATTTGTTGACAAACTTGACAAAGAGGAAACTTGGGCAAAAGAGGTGACAGATGTTATGTTGACATGGTTGGTTGACAATGACACTTTGTTTAGTTTTTTAAAATTTTATGAATCTGGATACTAGACGTTTTAAGCCCATCATTTTTTTTAATTTCTTAATTCCTATAAGGTCTATTACACTATCCAAAAGTTAGGGTAAGGGCCCAATTTATAGGGAGGGCGTGGTCCCTAGCTAGGGAGCCACTTATCACAGTGACCCTATCTGTCTATCTATACATTGATCTATATCTATAATACCCAATAATCCATCGGGTCTACCAACCGACTGACCGAGTACCGAATCGACTTCTAGGTACATAATAACTGTATTTTTCGATATGTGGTGCGATTTTTCAAACGCGGAGTCACTAAACGAATGGTTTTTTTGTATAGAAAAACCATTCGTTTAGGTGACTCCGCGTTTCAAAAATCGCACTTCTGATGTTGATGTTGAAACATAGACAATGATACCGAAATCATACCGAAATGTCAAAAAGATTCTGACTTTATTAGTCTATGGTCAATGTCATACGTGTGTGACGATAAAATCGAGAGAAATTCGAAATTGCTTAACACAAACTACAATTAACGTTTCAAAGGATATAAACAAGCTAAAATACTCGCCATGGCTCTTACAGTAGATAAGCTGATCAATGACGATAGGTAAACACAATAGTTTTGCTGTATACGTGTTTGGTTTATCAGGGGAAAGTTTGCATACCAAAATCTGTCGATATGTTTTTACGGTATTGCTCTGTTTTCGCAGGTTTTCAGGCGATAATGTGTTCCAATTTCTACTTTACTTGCCTTTCGGCATCCTGATACTGGCGCTAAGGACGTTACTGGCGCTGATTCTATGGGTAGCTTCGATCATTTTGCCAAAAAAATCAGCAGTAGGTCAAATGTTGTCGACTCTTGCATGCTGGACCTTTGGTAAGTTGTTTTTAGGTCGCACAAACACGTTACATGTACATGATTCATGGTTCCAAACGATAGGTAATAATTTTTTACTTTGTTTATCATGGTACCATCTGACTGTTGAAGTTATTTTTAAAACCATGGTAAAATTGATTGCTAGTCACAGTAATGCCCTTGAAATAAGTGTTATCATTATAATAGTCACATAATGATAGCCACACCACCAATTATAGTAAATTTTTATTGTGGAATCATAAGTTTAATCTAAATATAAATGTGATAGTTTTTATGTTCTGCTTTCATGTCAAAATGGTTGGCCGGATTGAATTTTAATTTGACACGTAGATAGCTTATTACCTAAATTACCATGTTGGATACTTTTTATACCATAGAAATGTGAGGTTTCCATGGGATTGTCCAAAATTTGATCACTCCGGCAGGCAGCAGCTTGTGAATAAATATCGGATTACCTACCTATGTTTCTGATAAGTAGCCAACATACCCTCCAAGCCAAATTCAGAAAAACAGGAAAGTATAATAATGAAAAAAAAAATACAAATTTCAGTTGAGTCAATCATTGACAGTAGTTACAAGGAAAAGGAACTAAACTTGTGTTTTAGAACGTGGAAACATAAATCATTTTGGTCACTCAGTAATTCAAGTACCTAAATAAAAATATTTAGACTTGGAATAACCCTGATGGCTGGAGGAGGCCTTTTCTGAACGGCATTCAGAGTTCCTTTAGAAGAAAAAAGAAACACCATAATAAACAAGAATAGTCTGTAAATAAGCTTAAAATAATGATATATTTTTGAGATTTTTGCTTTTCAATGTGACTTAAAGTGTGCTGGCCTTAATCCAACAAAATTTGTGATTCAAACTATTACTGTTGGCATTTATTTAATTTAATATCATTCATTTAATTCAATATTGGAATAATTTTGGCAGTTTGTTTGTTTTTGTTTTTCATGTCTGTAAGTGGCCAACAATGGTGTCAGATTTTCAGAAATCACTTGATTTTAGTACTAATATCATTTTATTGGCAAATAGCTTCACTGTCATATAAAATATTGTGATAAACCATGAAGCCTAATATTTTCTTAATTTAACATTAATAGCAAAAAAATATTGCAGATCTAAGGCCTTATCTACCAGTCAGTCAACTGGGTTATGTGAAGAGGGGTAGTGCCTCCAAAAAAAGATCTAATTACATATGCAAATAATAATAAAACAATTTCATACAAATAATACACAGTAAAGTATATTTTCTGTCTTAACCAAAAACTATTTGATAGTTTTTAAAAATAGGTGCCTTCATGTGTTTTTTAAATGAAAAAAAAAAGGTGATAGGTATCAACTGATGGGTATCAGATTGTCCAAATAATTTGTAATCACCAAGTGTGTAATACAATTTATTATTGTTTCAAAACCCACAAAGATTTTAAACAATGAATTTAAAATATGTTTGAATGTCACAATTTACCCGTCTGACCCAATGACCCAAGTATTCATGTGGCATCGTTTGTATAAGGTCTATTAGAGTACATTAAAAAACTTCAAAAAACAAAGGGTAAGACATTTGATGGAAAATACTTCACTGACGAGAACCTAGTTCTTTTGATGATGCTAAAACTTGCATTTTGCTAGAATAATACAGATAAATCAAATAATGAAAGTTTTACGGACTCATCAAAACTGAGATGTTGTATACTAAGATGAGATTTTTAATTTACTCTTTAAGATGTGACAAAACCCAGACACAATAGTAAGACAATGGAAGCCGGGTGGAATTCCACCCAGCGACAGCGGAAAGGTTTAAACAAAGTCATGTTAGTTACACTATTTATATCTGAAGAATAGTTGGATCGATTTTGATGAAATTTTGTACATATAGTAATAGTGTGAGACCCAGATAAAGGATAGTTTTTACGCCGGAATTTCCATGGGAACCGGAGCCCTCGGGAACAGCTAGTTTCTCTCTATTTTTTGATAAATTTAAATATTAAATAATAAAAAAATATAAAATAATTATAATCATTAAAATTTCAAAAATAATGTTTTATTTTATTATACATGTTTGGTCCCTATCTCTCTTTTGAAACCCCAAAAAAAAAGAGGGGTGTCATAAGTTTGCCTCTAATGTCTGTCTGTCTAATTTAATGATTTCGATGCGTTTTTTTACGTAAAAGCAAGTTCCCTTGCGTGGTTCTTAGCTATGTTTGATGAAAATCGGTTTAGCCGTCAAAAATTTATTGAGGACTTATAAACGCTTTAAAGTCACGGTATCAAATTTACTTAACATCGGTTGGAATATGTAGTTTTGTCACTTACCACGGGGCCGTCGGGGTAATTTTTAATTTGCCTTGCAAATCTACTTGTTTCATTTTCAATTTCACGTCGAAAGGATTTGAAATAATGATGCAAAATATATTTTAATTAAAATTGACAGTTAAAGCAATCATTTTTTTTTAAATTTAAACAGGGGCAAGTGAAGTAACCTTTTGACGAAGCTTTTTGTGGATAAATTTTTCAATTCACACATTCGCGGCTGGTATTTTTATAACAAACAATGCGTATTTCAATGTTTTTTTCATATGAGTATACTCGTAGTTAGCAGCAATGTGTTAAATAAATTGTTTATAAAAAAGTAATATTTTGTTGTGAAGTTAAAGTCAAAAATGTTTATTAAATGTAGGATAAATTTATCTCTTATTATAGAAGAAGTTATTCCTTCCCCATAAACTTTGCTGTAATATTTATTAACAACTTCCCTCGTTTCAGGGGTGTACGTGAAGTTGAAGGGCAGTAGAGACCCTCGCTGCAGTGTGATGGTAGCCAACTACGTGTCCTGTCTGGATTCCCTGGCCACAGCGCATGTGCTCGGCACTATCAGTGTAAGTTGTATTAAAATGTTAAGATTGTAATACAAGTTATGTCCGACCGAAACTGGTTTGTAAGACCGAATTCGAAACAGAATTTCGGCAACCGTATCAGTTTCGGCCAAAACCAAAACCGAAACTTTTTTACAAGTAAGGCCACCAAAAAACGCGGCCACCGACCACTTTCCTGTGGTTTTCATATATTTAGTATGGATTCGCCGCACACGGTGACGCCGGTGGCGGCCACTAAATTTGTATGAAAGTGGTCGGTGGCCGCGTGTGGTGGCCCGTTTGTGCCGGGCCTAAGTGATTCCTCATGTTTTGAGGGAAAAATAAAGAAAACGTTATTATCATCAGTTAGTATATATTTTTTTTATCTTTAAATCACATGGTTATGCAGTCTTATTATATTATTTTAACAATTTCATTTTTTTTTTCCAAAGTCAGGTCTTTTCTGAAATCACATTATCAATGTTCTTAAATTAGTGTTTGTGACTATTTAAAAGACAGATAACAGTACAGGAGTAGAAAAACACATAAATATATCTTATACATATAATAAAACAGTAAAAAACATGTGTCCGTAAATTGAATATATTTCCAAGAAAAAATATTTGGGGCGATGAACACATAGTTTTGTCTGATTGTACACGCTAATCTCCGGAAATATTGGATGGATTCGAATGAAACTTTTTTTGTTACATAGCTGTTAAGCCTAGGGAACATAAAAGGTATAATTGATTTTGGAAAATGGAACACCTGATGCAGAACCATAATGTTCCAGCTTAACTATAAGAAATATAAAAATGACGCCTTAGCAAAAGTTGTTCAGGCTAATGAGCATTTTCCGGAGTCATAAAGTCCACACGAACGAAGTCGCGGGCTTCTGCTAGTTCCTAATAAAACAGCACCATCTATCTACTATTTTAGTAATCATATGTACCTATATGCAAAACAGTGCATGTACTTAGGCAGACTGAGGTTATCAAAATGTCTGACCTAGAAATTGTTCACAGTGATACAGTGAACAAAAACAAATTCATATCAAATCGTAACGTTTTTACTTTAATATTTGATTATATCACTTTCTTTTCTACTATTTTCTTTATTTAATTTAATCTTTTCTGCTGTACTATTTACTGAAATGTCAATTAGCATTACTTATCTGTTTGTTGCAGTTAAGAAAATGGAAAGTGCCACCATTTTTTGCATCAACCCTTGGAATAAAGAATGCTGCACAGTTTGTTAGAAAGTAAGTAAAAATGGTTATTCACAGAACTATAAAAGTATGGAAGCGTAATTCTATCATACTCCTACTTATATTATAAATGCGAAAATGAGTTTTTATATTTGTTTGTTTGTTACCTCTTCACGCTTAAACTGCTGTACCGATTTGGATGAAATTCGGTATGGATATAGTTTGAGACTCGAGCAAGGACAATTCACGGGGAGCGAAGCCCGCGGGTACAGCTAGTCAAGAATAAAATTGACAGTACCACAGACATATAAAGGGAAGCACACTAAACATCTATACATATAATAAAACAGTTAAAAATGCGTCTGTACATTGAATATATATAATATATATGGGGCGATTTAGACATAGTAACAGAGTAAGAAATAAAAAAATGTCTGTCTGTTGGTTATCTGTTTCTACAGCTAATTTCCGAAAGTACTGGACGGATTCGAATGAAATTTTTTTGGTTATATAGCTGTTAATCCTGAGCAACATATAGGGTATACTTGGTTTTGGAAAATGGAACACCTGATGCAGAACCATAATGGTCTAGCTTGACTATAAATAATAATAAACCCGCAGGGCAGCTTGTGGCGAGCTGTTGGTGAGTAACGACACCACGGACCCGAGTGCTCCAGAGAGCTGGTCAGACCCTCGTCCCCAACGCTTCTTCATCGGTCGGGATTGAGACCCAAGAGGGCTCGCAGGGCTCTCAGCTCTGCGTTGCCTTAATTGGCTGTGCAGAGAGGAGTCGTTAGAGCTGTTGCTCCAGGGGTGGAAGTGTTAAAGGGCATAACGACGCGAGTAACTTCGGAGAAAGCGCGGCACACCTCTCGACACCCCTGAGTCGCCCGCACCGGTGTTGCTCCTTTGCTGGCAACTATTGTCGGCGCGTTTGAGGGGCCCATCTAGTGGGTGGCAAGCCACCACCTGCCTACAATAGTCAGTAATCATGATTATGGCAGGTGACGCCACAGGACAACAACTTCTCCAAAGGGCCTCTACGTGTTGGATCTGTATCCCCACGCAAGCCTCTCAAAGGACCGGGGTGAAAAGACCCGTGATTCTCAAAGGAGATAAATAATAATAATATACTTACTTACTTACTTACTTCGCTGGCTCAGCGACCCGAAGTGGATCTTGGCCTCCGACATTAAAGTGCGCCATTCTTTCCTATTTTGTGCCAAATCTGAACAGTCGGACACTTCCAGCTCTTTCAGGTCTTTGACGACTTCATCCTTCCAGCGATATCTTGGACGCCCCACGGGACGGCGCCCGGACGGTTGACCATGATATGCTTTCTTTGCGGCTCGATCCTCTCCCATCCTCTCCACATGTCCTAGCCAGCGAAGTCGGGAAGATTTTATTTCTCCGATGATGCTCGGCTCGGACACTAGTTCTTCTATCTTCCGGTTGTGCCTACGCCTCCATGCCCCATATTCTCCTTTTGTTGGTCCCAGAATCTTTCGCAATATCTTTCGTTCCGCCACTAAGAGTTTGTTTTCCTCCTTTAAAGTTAGCGTCCAAGTTTCACACCCGTACATTAAAATCGGCCTAACGACTGTTTTATAGATCCGAATTTTTGTAGTTCTGCTTATCAACTTGGACACTAACACCTTGTGAAGGGCTGCTGTACATCTTAGGGCGTTAACTATGCGAATGTCGATTTCATTCTCCCTCTGATTTGTATCCGTAATCGTACACCCGAGATATTTGAACTTGTCGACACCCTTGTAGGTTATGCTATTCACATGAAGATCTTTTCTCCTAGCTCTGGGGTCTTTGTACCGTTTCATGTGAAGATATTCAGTCTTCTCACGGCTAATTCTGAGACCTACATGCTTTCCCTCTTCCTCCAGTATCTCCGTCATTTCGATTACCTCCTGCATACCCTACAATTTTGTGCTTTCCGTTCAACTCTATTCCTCCATCTATCTGTAGGACTTTTCGAATGATGTGTTCGAGAGCCAAATTGAACAGAATAGGCGAAAGGGCGTCCCCCTGCTTGAGTCCGGTTACCACTTCAAACTCCTCAGTCCCTCCAACTCTCACCCGCATTTTACTTGTTCCCGTAGCTATCTTGATTATTCTCACAAGCTTTTTCGGTACTTGGAAAGAAGTTATTATCTGGTAGAGTGTCTCTCGGTCGATACTATCGTATGCTTTAGTGAAATCCACAAAAAGACAATGTACACTTTGGCCATACTCCCACCGTTTTTCCATAATTTGTTTCAGGAGAAACATTTGGTCCACTGTGCTGCGGTTTCTACGGAAGCCACATTGATAGTCTCCGAGTAAATTCTCTGCATAAGGTTCTAGGCGGGCGAGGATAACGTACGAGAGTACTTTATATGCCGTCGGGAGCAATGCAATCCCTCTTTAGTTTCCGCATTTCTTCCTGCATCCCTTCTTATGTATCGGGCATATAATACCCACATTCCACTCCATAGGTTGTAGTTCTTCTTGCCAGATTCTACGTATTATTTCAAAATTGCATTGCTCTCCCCCCATATTTCCACATCTCACCCGTTATATCATCTATACCAGGGGATTTATGGTTTTTAAGCCTCATTATAGCTTTGCGAACTTCTTCAAAGTCTGGTGGTTCCTCATGATGGTCGTGATCTTGGTCTTGACAAGCGTCTGAATCTATCGGGGTATGGTTGGTGACCAGTGGGCAATTAAGGAGTTGCTGGAAATACTGGCGCCACATAATCTTCTGTTTTTTGGGATCCGAGACAAGGTTCCCTTCTTCATCTTCGAGAAGTTGTGTGACAGGTTGGTATCCCTTTTTTACTGTTCTTACCTCTTGGTAGAACTTTCGTGATTCGTTCGATCTTATTAACGTTTCAATATTATTTAGTATTCCTGTCAGATGATCTCTCCTTGCTTTTCTCACTATCCTCCTGAGATCTCTTCTTGCTTCTTAGTGTTTTTCATCCCATCTGCTGTCCTGTTCAGCCAGTACCTTGTACTCTTTCTTTCGCTCCATTGCCAATTCGCAGTTTTCATTCCACCATTTCCTTCTTTTCTGTTGCTTTTTCTTGCCCAGTACTCGAATCCCTACATCTTTTACTATTTGTTTTGTTTGTTCCCAGTCCGTGTGTATGTCTACTGTTTTATCTAACTCCGCAAATCGGTTGTTCAGCTCCAGGTTGAATTTAAGACTTGTTGGTTTATCTTTAAGACTATCAGTATTAATCATTGGTTCTCTAATGGTTTGTTTACGACTTGTAGTTTTGATTTTAACCTTTACGACGGTGACCATTATTTGGTGGGTGTTAAAACCAAATAATGGTCACTGTCGCAGTCAGCTCCACGATACGATCGTACATCTTGAACCATGCTTTTGTGTCTCTCATTTATCAGCACATGATCAATTTGGTTCACTGTTTTGCCGTCACGAGATTTCCAGGTTCCTAGATGGATGGCTTTGTGAGGAAACATTGTGCTTTTGATAACCATAGATTTTGAGGATGCAAAGGATATCAGTCTCAGGCCGTTATCGTTTGATTTTAGGTGTTTACTGTATCTACCTATTGTGGGGAGGTAAGCCTCTTCGCGTCCGACTTTAGCATTGAAATCCCCTATCAGTATTTTGGTGTCGTAGTCCGGGATCTGATCGAATGCAGCTTCGAGGTCTTCATAGAAGCTAACTTTGTGTTCATCATCGGCTTGTTCTGTCGGTGCATAGGCGTTCAGTATTGAAATAATAATAATATAATATATAGGGACAAATTACACTGATTGAGTTAGCCCCAAAGTAAGTTCGAGACTTGTGTTATGGGATACTAACTCAACGATACTATATTTTATAACAAATACATATATAGATAAACATCCAAGACCCAGGACAATTTGAAAAAGGCCATTTTCCAACTTGGCCTGACCGGGAATCGAACCCGGGACCTCTGGGTGGCGGACTAGCATGGTGACCACTACACCACGGAGGTCGTCAAATAAGAAGCTCGTCTATCTGAGTCCCAAGGCAAAGATAATATAATTACTAACGTAACAGATACCAATCGCCATAGAAACTAGTGAAGAGCCCGTAAGTAAGCAAAACCGGAGTTGCGGGTAGGCTCACAGAGATGGCAGCACACAGGACTAGCAATAAAGTGACAAAGAAAGTCTTGAATATATGTACTGAAAAATATTTATTGCATTTCATATAACTAATATTCAATTAATAAGAGTACTGCTTTATTTAAATAATAGTAATAAAAGATTTTAATGTTTTAATTATTATCTTATAGCGCCATCTAGTGACAAGGAACATAAATAATTATGTTTATAAGGCGATGTGTAGGAGTAAGAGTTTTGACGACCTCCTTAGCGTAGTAGTCACTATGCTAGTCCGCCACCCAAAGGTTCCGGGATCGAGTTCGAAGTTGTAAAAAGGCCTTTTTCAATTGTCCTAATGCCCTTTTTCAAATTGTCCTAAGTCTTGGATGTTCATCTAAATATGTACTTGTTATAAAATATAGTATCGTTGAGTCAGTATCTCATAACACAAGTCTCGAACTTTGGGGCTAGCTCAATCAGTGTAATTTGTACCATTAAAAAAAATGAGAAGGCATGCTCTCGGGAACAAATCAGTCCACGTTCCTTGTTACGTAACAAAAGCAGTTGTTCCAGACAGCACTTTGCAGAGTGTCCCAGCAAGCCAGTGCTGCTGCAGCCTGAAGGCGGGCCCACCAATGGCAAGGGCCTTCTCAAGTTCACCGACTGGCCCTTCCAGATTGGGAACCGGGTCCAACCTGTCAGTATAAGTGAGTTGAAACTTTATTCTATTTATGTTTGATAAAGTTGTCAGTGTTAAATTGAGTGAACGGGTTACTTACGTATAGAGTCAGCTACTGCCGACATGTTTCATTCTCCTCATCTGGAGGTCTTCATCAGGGCGAATGTGACTAAAGGTCCGTACACCACATTGGCTCAAGACACACTAACTTAACATGAGTAACCCCTCAACTTATTCTAACAATGTCTGTGTCTCACATTAGTCTTAATAAAAAAATTAACAGTATTTTCCAGCTTAAAATATGATCACTACATCTTTTTTATGCATGTCGTAGGACTAAATAAGTCATGATAAACCTCTGAAGTAATGCTTCTTTCATGCTGGGCCGGCGGGTTTCGGTCTATCTCTGTCACAAACTCAACGTCGCGTGTCAACTGTCTCTGTCGCACGTAGCGTTTGTGACAGAGATAGACTGAACCCGCCGCGTGCGCCCGCGTAACTTAGCGAAGGCCCTTATAATATCAGTGTGATGTAGAATAAAATATTGATATGCCTTTCGGTCCGTTGTCCAGAGGTAGAGCGCATGTACACGAACGTGACGGTCTACCGGCCGGGCTTTTATAATATCAGTGTGATGTAGATTAGAATAGTGATATGCCTTTCGGTCCGTTGTCCAGAGGTAGAGCGCATGTACACGAACGTGACGGTGCACCGCGCGGGCGACGCGCGCGACAAGTTCCCGTGGAGCGACGCGCTGTGGTTCCTGTGCACGCCGCTCACCGTGTTCTCCGTCACGCTGCTGCCGGCGCTGGAGCGCGGCGCGGACGACGACGCCGAGTTCGCGCGCCGGCTCAGGGCGGCCATCGCAGACTCGCTCGGGGTGAGTGCATTAGGGGTCACGAGTTCGGGGTTTTAAAAGTAAAAAAATTAAAGGGAGTCGTCATTTGTTATACAAGAAACTTGTTTTCAGCGTTTTTGATTTGATGTTCAAATAAATCCTCATCATTTCATGACGACCTCCGTGGCGTAGTGGTCACCATGCTAGTCCGGCACCCAGAGGTTCCGGGTTCGATTCCTGGTCAGGGCAAGTTGGAAAAGGTTTTCAAACTGTCCTGGGTCTTGGATGTTTATCTATATATGTATTTGTTATAAAATATAATATCGTTGAGTTAATATCCCATAACACAAGTCTCTAACTTTCTTTGGGGCTAGCTCAATCATTTGTCCTTATATATTTATTTATAGACAAGTATCCAGACTCATAAAATGAAAAACTCAACAGGTTGAAACGACGGAGTTCCGCTGGGAGCAGCTGAACAGCCGCGGCCCCCGGCGGCCGCGCGAGCTGCAGCGGCTGGCGGCGCAGGTCAAGGACGTGCTGCCCGCCGTGCCGCTGGCGGACATCGTGCGCGACCTGGGTGCGTAAACTGTCTTTATTATTCGTTATTTTTTAGGGTTCCGTACTGCCTCCGTGGTGTAGTGGTTAGAGCGTTTGGCTCATACCCGGAGGTCGCGGGTTTGATTCCCAGCGGGGGCAACGACTTTGTGTTGTAGTCCTAGTTTGGTTAGGACATTGCAGGCTGATCACCTGATTGGCTGATAAGTAAGATGATCCGTGCTTCGGAGGGCACGTTAAGCCGTCGGTCCCGGTCACTGTCTTTGACATTGGTCGTTACCTAAAACCATGTCAGAGGCCTTTAAGGCGGTTTATAAACTCTGACACTAGTGTTAGTCACTAACACACACGATAAGAAGAAGAAGAGGGTTCCGTAGCAGCCACTTTTTTTCGAAACTAAGAACTATACTGTTGAAACTTGGTAAGTAAATGTATTCTGTGAACGTTTCTGTGAAGAGATACATTTTGGGGGGAATACTTACTTACTACCCTATACTTAGAACTGAAACTATGAATTTTTTTTTCGTCAATCCCTTACCTGTGGTGTATCTATGGATAGGTCTTCAAAAATTATATTGCGGTTTCAAATATAATTTTTCTCTAAACTGAATAATTTGCGGAATCCCTGAACCTCTAAAATAAGACAATGATATATTTTTAATACTACTTACTAGATCTCGTTCAAACCAATTTTCGGTTAAAACTAAATTTAGAAAAAAATCGGTCAGTAAAAGTTATAACGAACTACAAGAACTTTTATATTATGTTACTTGCTGCTACGGAACCCTTCATGGGCGAGTTCGACTCGCACTTGATCGCTTTTTTCATTTAAGGAAGGTACCCAACTAAAACCACTTTAATTTGTTGACAGCCATGACCCGCAGCGTAGACGTGACCATCACGAACTTCCTGGAGGGGGTGACCCCCTACACGGCCGAGCCGGACAGCAGCCCCCAGCCGGGCCCCAGCTCGCCCCCCCCGCCCCGCTACGTCACCCCCGCACCTCAGGCGGTCTTCCCCAAGAGCGCCAAGGAGCGACAACTGAGCTTCCAGGAGAGAAAAGCGCAGATGATCGCGGAAGCGAGACAGCGATACATCGAGAAACACGGCCTAAACCTCGCCTGAATGACAACAGGTATTGTATGGATTTGTCAAAGAGTGTGTTACGTTTGGTCGAAAATTTGAAAAAAACTGTCTCAAGAACATTTTCTTTAAATACAACTACTATAAAATTGTCATCCATCTATACTAATGTTATACAAATTGAGAAAAGAATTGATAGTGTATTTGTTGGTAATGGATAAACTCAAAAACTAGCGAGCAAATAAAAAAAAATACCTATGGAAAGCTAAGTTATCAGCAAGTAAGATAGGCTATTTTTTATCTTTGAAAATTAGAGATCCCTACGAAACGCGAGCCACGTCGCGGGCAGCAGCTAGTTACGAATAAAATTAATACCTATTTCGAAAGGTTAACTCTCGAAGCGTAGATTTGAAGGGAGGGAAACCGTTGGGTTGCCATCGAACACTTTTAAATAATGGTCAAACTAGTCGGTATTTCCGACCACACTATGTAAGTAAACCGTGTCAAATTTTTATAGTTTTCAAAATCCGAATTTACTTTTTTGTATTTTTCTTTAATTACATAGATCCTCAAAAGACAAAAGACGTAAATACAGTGTCCTTTTTTATTAAGTACAAATATTTTAAAGGGTGATTTAGTCCGGTAGCGGTTAACTTTTGCCAAAAAAATGTATACCATTTATAGAAAAAAGAAACCATACAAATCCAAGTAGTCACGTGTTATTGAAAATGTTTTTTTTTTTTAATTTTTCTAGACATTTATTGTAAAAAGTTTTTCAAAATGATAGATTGAACCACCCCTTAAAATGTTTTTTACTTAAAAAAAAGGACATTGTATAGTTCACATTGAATGAGTTTATTAAGATGATTAGGATTCAAAAAATATATATTTGACATAAGAGCGATACCAGTTATATAAAATTACGTGTATATGATACTGATTTATACTATATTTTACAAAAGCAAATTAATAAAAGTATAACTTATTTGACGAATAACCTATAACATGCGATAGGTATAGGTTATTACGAGATATTCTGTATGTATAGTCTAGTAAAGTATATTTAACGGTAAAATCCATCCAGTTTGACATAAATGGCCAAACGAAATGTCAAATCTTGAGAGATTAAAATATCTATAAAAAGTAGGTTGCATTCTTCATAACATGTTAATTTTGTTTAATTCCTTTGTCAAAAGTCTCAAATGTAACACACTCAAAACGTATGTAAGTACTAAAAGTACGTAGTTAGATTGTCATAATATATTTTTGTAGCTTCTGGGATGTGTCAAATGGTTACTAGTGTGAGAAAAGTATGTAAAATTAGTAAGACAATTAGGTTTGTATATACGTTACTATATTCTGCAAAATATAGGGTACTTGTATTATACAAGGTGAATTTTTACTCATCAGCCAATTTTTTTGAGCAAGCTCAGTCCATGGACATGGAAGTAGTTTAGTATGATACTGAACTACTTTCTATAAAAAAGTGTTAATAAAGTTAATAAAAAAAATCGAACTCTTATACAAAATTCGTTTCGCTGATTTTTATGAGAAGCCTTTTTTAAACATCTCATGGACAGAACTTGCTCTGAAAATTCGGCTAGTGGTTAAAAAGTTACCCTGTATGGTTTTTAGCCAAATTACTGATACTATCTGTTATTAATTGCGTGAAAGAGCAATATTTAAAAACGTACCTTATTACAATAACAATACGACTTAGTTTGCTATGTCTGTAGTAGACCTTGCCATATTGCAAAACAAATTGGAACTAAATTAAACATAGTGTCACGGCCCATAACACAGATAAAAAACGACAGGTTGCACTCTGGGAGTGCCGGCAGAAGTGAAAACTTGAATATTAACGTTGTGCATTTTTGATATACGAAACAGCAGGCGCAGGCATACATTTTCGCCGCGCCGTAGAAAGAGAGGGGGATACTCCCTCTCCTACGCCGCGCCAGCTGTCTACTCTCCATCCGTCTTACGAATTTTCGATCAGGTCACGTGTCCTGACGCGAGTTTAAATTTTTTTTACCCATTCCAAAAAAAGTGCACAACGCCGCTAAAGTAGTTTTCACTTCAAAAAAGTTCGCTTGCGCAATCATTTAATTTTTAGGTCCACTTAGTACGTGACCTCTTAATTAACAATTTAAAATTCAGCCATCTGCATTAAACTCTGTTACATTATTTCAAAAACCAGCCTTAAAAGTGTGATGTGAGCTTTGATGCAATGTAATAAAGTTGAATTTTGAATGTTTTGTAGAGGTGATTCGCGGTAACTGACTCCTTAAATAGAAAAGAAATGACTAAAACTGACAGCTGTCATTGGCTAGCCCTATGTTATACAAAGTATAGTGTTTCAGGCAAATTCTAAAATGTAGTAAGTTATGCGACTGTTTTAAATATCGTAAAGGTATAGTGAATAATTCGGTAAATGTTTTGTCAAAGTTAGAAAGGGGTTCTATTTGTGTCACCAAAAGTGTATTTTCAATAGGGAGAATAAATTTGACTTCTGTAAGTACCTACATGTTAAAGTCTGGTTAAGAGTCAGAAAAGATAAGGACGCCACTGTCTATGCCAAAATACATAATTTCCGAAATGGATAATTTACCCCTTGTATGCCGGAATATCAGACACAAGAGTTAGATCTACGCAACGGCATACAAGAGGTTAAACTCTATTTTTACGTCTGTTGTATAGAAACATTAGTTAGTCATAAAAGGGGTGACAAAAGGCTCAGAAAAGTTTGATTGTAATTAGTCCGTCTTTTAGATTAGCCAAAAATAAAAGATCCATATTTTTTTGTTTATCAGAAAAGTAAAAATTCATAAAGATACGAAGCATCAAAGTTCCGGAGTGGGGGCTTGCGACGACACCGCTAAGTAAAAATCGTATCTAGCCGTGACGTCATGCGAAATGTAAATGCGCTGTATCTTTGTCATTTTTTGTTTCTCAGAGAAAAGAAAAAATATGTGCTCAATATTTTTTAATAATCTTACCGATGGGTCTGAAATATTTTTTCTATTCTTCATGGCTACATTTTTTTTTCAGCCACTTGTCTATTTGAAAAAACCATTGCAACCGTTTTTTTAAGAAGACAATTTTTTTGCAACTATCACTTCGGCTATAGACACTGGCCTCATACTTTTGACTTGCCAGCTAGACAGTGACGGTACTGCATATAAAAAGTTTGGAGGACGAAGGTGTCTGAATTCTTTCTTAAATTGGCTAGATCGTTAATATTTTAGATGATGCAAATAAAAGGTCCGTAAGAATGTATTGGGTTGAGAAACGGCAAAAATGTGTGCATACTCATACATATTTTTATTCGACTAAAAACTAGTAATATAGGTATGTAACTCCAAGGAGCCCGTTATTAAGGGCGATAAAACTGACAGCACACTGACAGCTCAGCCGCGCTGCGTTTTCTGTTCGCGTTCTCGTTATCATGTCATCAGAAAAGCGCATTTTTCTGAAATTGATAACAGTAACGCGCGCAATATTATAAAACGTCTAACAAAATATACTGAAACTATTTCTTATGAATTCTGTTCATGACTCTAAATGACTTTCTCTGAGAAACATGAAAAATAATGTTTGACCTTTGATTATTGATCGATCAGATGATCTGAGTGTGTACCGAAAGCATTTTTTTAAATATATTTTGATATATGTTCCTTGGGGAAAGTTGTTCAGTATCACGGACTGAATTCAACATTAAATTAGTTTCAGTATATTTTGTTAGACTATGTATAAGAATTGAGAATGTGGGTGCAGACGAGCATCGATATAAAAAAGTGTGAAAAAAGAAAAACTGTAAGTGTGGTGAATTTCTTCTCACGTTTCTTGATGACTTGTAAATCTTTGTTATCCAAGTGATTCTTGTAACTATAGTCAACGGTTAGACCTTTCTTTCAAGAATATTATTCATAAAAATATCGAATAAGACATGGCAATAAGAAAGGAAGGCGCCGTTTATTTTAGTGCCTGATTTGACGTATGTCATTCTATGACACGAGGGCTTTTGCCAGCAGTTTTTCAGGCATCAATGGGTGCTCTGGTCAAAACTCGAGTGTCATAAGCCCTCCATTGCTTTTTATGTTAAGACCAGGCAATACAAGATGTATTGACACTGTTTCGCCTTGTAGCGCGGTGAAACATGGAGACCTGTCAAATGGCGAATGTACTCTTATATGCATCGTATTAATTTCAATCTTACTCTATAGATTCCGCACTTTCTGGTTCTTGTAAAACATGATATTAAAAATATATGTAGAGGTGTGTATATTAGGTTACATTTTTCTCTTGATTTCTCTGCAACTTCGGCCGACAAAGCAAGACAACATTTTTTTTAGTTTGAGTTGACGTTTCGCACAGCGCCACCAAGCGGAATATAGTGTCAAAACATCTCTTTATAGCAAGCCCTGTGTTTCTACTGGCATTAGTATCTCGACAAGAGTATTTTTTTGTCTAGTGCGAGCATCTCACGCTGTAAGTGAAAATATATAAAAAAGCTGACTAGCGCGATAACAAAACAAATCGAACATAAAATGTAATCGAAAGAGACGGCAAAGATGAGACATTCTTTGTTTCGACTGTAGTGTTATTTGGACTTCCCATACAATGCGTTTAGTTTATCAAAAATAGATATGTTGGGTCGAGAAATTTTTTCGTTTCCCCCTTATATTCTTTGGAAATGTAAAGTACCAAACTAGGGCGTCAGCTTTGAAAAATGTTCACTAATCGAACGGTTTCTTGTATGGAAAAAAACCACTCACCGTTTCAAAAATGGCGCTTTAGAACTTAATGTAAAACTAAACGCACTGGATAAAATTGAATAAATCGGCCATTTATGGTAATTTAGAAAGCAAAAAAAAGAGAAAAATTATATTTTCTATTAAACAACGTGAGATTTCTCGTAAACATGGCGAGTCCTGGTGAACCTCAAGGGTTCACTTAAACCCGATTAAGTGACGTTTATAGAGATTTCTCTTTTTAACACGTTTATATCGATATATCTATGTGTATTTTTAACGACTTTATTATGTTTAGAAATCGATAATTCAAGTTTTACTTTATAATTAAATACTTTTCGTGTTTTTAATTGTGCGCATGTTCGGTATTTTCTTCGCATCGTTAGTGATTATTTATACTTTTAATTAACTTTAATGTGAAAAGACAGTGTGTAACGTGAAATAAATTACTGAAGTAACTTATTGACGATGGAAAGAAGCGACAAGGATCTTTAACTTACCCGTAGACTACAAACTTGTAGTTCAGTTTAACATGGATGGATGGATTTCAGATTTGCACTCAAGAACTATTAGCTAACTATCAGCTAGATAGATATATCTATCAGCCGTTATAATGATGTCTGTATTTATTACAAACCTTATAGGGCCACGCTACATTGGATTGGCATGGCATGGCATCGGAAGCGACGCGTCATTTCAAAACAATGATATATGTCAAGTGATATAAGATGCATAACCGCTTGAACGTGAGGAGCCGGCCGGCGGCCTGCCGCGCACTCCCGCGGAAAAGACGCCCTCGGGCGGTTATGCATCTTATATCACTTGACACAAAGCTTGTTTTGAAATGACGCGTCGCTTCCGATGCCATGCCATGCCAATCCAATGTAGCACGGCCCATAAAGTAAACTAATATTTGGAGAAATAAATATTGAAAGTGTACATTGTATGTCAATCCTATCCATGACTAAAGAAAACAAGTACCAAGTAATTTATAGATCCTTGAAGCCCTTTTAATAAGTTTGTCAGTGAATTTAATTCAATTTTCTAGTCTTTCTATGAAGAGGCTTATTTTAAATTTCATTTGAATTAAATTTTAAACAAAATCACTTTAACATTGTTAAATTTCATTCACATATATTGTAATTTCAGTGTCGATTGTATATTTATAATAAACACTGCTCAATGTAATCCAAGCAATATTGTTCACTTTAAAAATTTTTTGGACATGTTTAAGTTTTAAATTGAAAAGCAATAGATATAACAGTTCATTAAAATTAGATCTCATTTACTAATAACGTCGATATCTAGTGCTGTTACAATTTAAATAAAATAATGGATAGTGACGGAACATGTCTAGAGCGTGTAATATTTTTGATTCTCATGATTTCAGATTTTTCCTAATTTTGTTCTCAATAATTGATTTTAGTGAAATAATCAAAGAAAAATGTTAAATATTTCGTATGATTAGTTTTACTTTCGATGTTTTAACTTTTTGTGGTAAGTGATAAGGGTGTTTGCATGAATTCGTATTTTACTTGTCAAAAGATTTAGAATCTAAGTCCCAGAAAAAAGTTGTTAATATTGATATAGACATTTAACAGTCAGTCTACTCATCAATTTTGAATCAACTAATGCTGGTTATCATGGTTAGAGAAAACTCTTACCTTCATTCTAGTAACATTGATGATTTTCTAGAGTATCTTAATCTGACCTAGGTATGACACTTCACACAAGCGAAGATCTTATGCCCACTACTACAAACGAAACTATACATCCGTGCACACTTCAATGTGTGAGTGTTCGAAGCCATCAAACGCACCCGAGAACGGGGGAAAGGTGCGGGGACGCCATATTGCGGGACGCTGCGAGTTTGAGTTCTGTATTTAAATACGAGATTCTGTCATTATTAAAATTAGTGAACGGGTTACTCACGTATAGAGTCAGCTACTGCCGACATGTTTCGACCTCATCCGGAGGTCTTCATCAGGGCGAATGATATACAGAATATAATGAAAAATACAGGCCCAACTAAATCTGATTTTTTTATCATCATCAATACATTTAAGAACTTATTTCTTGTCAGAGTATTTTACATGTCTCTCTATATTCGATAAAAATTTTCATAGACAAGACGAAATGCGGATTCATGAAAATACGTGATACGTCATCATCGGATAGATTTTTTAGTTGTTTATTAACGGTCGAGATTGGATGTAGCGGGACTGCCAAACAGCTTCCTATGTAGTTCATTATTAAGTTTGTAATAATTTGATGAAGATTATTATTGAATAAAAATTTTGTTTCTCAAGTGTTTTGTTTTATTTATGAATTCTTAACGCTATTTACATGATTTGTCTTGTAAGGTAGTGCTATCTGTTTCGGTGATGATGTGTATAGTAAGCGACAGTTGGTTGCCATGTGGCACGTGCCGTAGAACAGAGGTGCTTTTTTTCAAACGCGGAGTCACTACACGAACGGTTTTTTGTATGGAAAACCCATTCGTTTAGATGACTCCGCGTTTCAAAAATGGCACTTCAGGAACTTCTATTTGAGAATTTCGTAAGAGGCGACTAAAGCACCAAGCGAAAACATCTAGTACTACAACTGCATTTCCGTATAGGGTTAAGCAGTCGGGCTCGGCCGGATCACAAGAATGAGGGATACCCTTTCACTGCGAACGTCTGATTTATCCGACAAACATTGTCGAGCGCATTTTGCAAGTTTTTGATTTGCCTGTTTTGGCTAATTCTTTTGGGTGCTTCTTCGGCATATTCGGGTGCTTTGAAAGGCACGTATAAGCCGTTGGTCCCAGCTATGTCAGATGTCAGTTACTACTGTTGACGTATTACACGAAAAGCAAACCATCGACATGCTATATTTAGAAAAGATTAAGCGGGAAAACGCAGCCTGGGCTCCGAAGTACCACAGCTGAGGATGCAACCACGCGCTAATATGAAACAAATCATAACTATCCACGACCGAAACAGAAGTAGCACTTTACAAAATATAAAATAACCTGTCAATTTGACAGTACACATTGAGCTGTCACGTTGACAGCTGTCAGGCATCAAGAATGTATTTTCACTTGTATCTCCTACAATCCAAGCCTGTGCGGTGTCCGTCGAGGCGTATCCAGGCCAGGGGTGGCCACTTCTTGCTTGACAGGAACCAGCTCGTCTTTCTTGCGTCGATCTTCCGCCATCTTGAGTTCTGCCTGTCGCATTTCTTCTTCCATCCGTTCGAGGTGCACTGCCGCTTCTTTGCGTTTGTCGCGGTTCGATCTATGACAAAAAATAATGTTTTATTGTATTATAATTCACTATTTTCGCGTAGGACATCCATACAAGGTGGTCTGACGACATAACCAATGTCGCTGGAAGGCGCTAGATGCAAGCCGCTTTAGATCGGTCATTTTGGAAATCTTTGGGAAAGGCCTATGTCCAGCAGTGGACGTTATGCGGCTGAAATGACGATGATGACGATTTTCGCCAACAAGTCAAATCAATTACTTTTACTAAACAAACACTTTCTATGGGATTTGTATAACTTTAATAAAAACAGACTGTCTTATTATAAACTAGCCGAAGCCCGCGACTTCGTTCGCGTGGACTTTATGTCTCTGAAAAATGCTCATCAGGCTGAACAACTTTTACTAAGGCGGCATTTTTATAGCTCTTATAGTTTAGCTGGACCATTATGGTTCTGCATCAGGCGTTCCATTTTCCAAAATCATTTATACCCTATATGTTGCCTAGGCTTAATAGCTATATAACAAAAAAAGTTTCATTCGAATCCGTCCAGTATTTCCGGAGATTAGCGTGTACAAACAGACAAACAGACAAACAGACATACAGACAAACAGACAAACAGACATACAGACAAACAGACAGACATTTTTTTTTTAATTCTTAATCTATTACTACGTCTCCATCGCCCCCAATATTTTTTTTGGAAATATATTTAATGTACAGACACACTTTTTTTACTGTTTTATTATATGTATAAATTTGTTATTTATTTTAAATCATTATTTACCTTAATCAAATTGACATTGATTAATGAGATAGTGCCTCGTTTTGTAATAAGTCGGAGAAACTTTTACTAATAGACCTATCACTTCAATATGCAGCAATCCAGAAAGAGTCAATTGATACTCACTTGCCAGTCTCCTTGAGCGAGAAGAACATCGGCCCCAGCTCCGCCAACCATCGCCCGTCCACCGCCGTCACGCAGTGCATGTACTCCTGTAAACAACAAGCTTATAATTTAGAACATTGATACTCAACCTAGACTAACAGTCTTTCGACGAAATCGACTTGGTTGGGTAGCGAGATTTGGAGAAAAATGCCAAAGTTCGTATGAGGTTTTTCATTCACTACGCAACACCAGGTTGACACGTGAAGATGGTCTTCCTGATGTCCAAGTCCAAGTCGCGTAGCAGCTGAGGAGGTCCAGGTATCATATCACCAAAGTTGTCGCAGGTACTTCCTACTTGTAAATTTCTTTCGCTTCAAAGTGATCGCTTTGATAGCTTGTATTTAACTGGCGTGGCGTGCTTTTGTTTCCTTTTTTATACCTATATGCTCCGGTAAAGACGTCAACATCATCACATAACATCAACTTCTCCAAAGGGCCTCTACGTGTTGGATCTAAATCCCCATGCAAGCCTCTTACAAGAGCCGCGATTATCAAAGGAGATACAAACAAATAAAACAAACCTTGGTGGTCATCATGAGCTCGTGGTACACCACGTAGTCCGGCGAGGAGCCGAGCCCGAAGAGCGCGGAGGTGGGGTGCAGGTGGCTGTAGTGTTATATTGTCGCATTGGTGTAAACTGTATGCCATACCTTGGTGGTCATCATGAGCTCGTGGTACACCACGTAGTCCGGCGAGGAGCCGAGCCCGAAAAGCGCGGAGGTGGGTTGCAGGTGGCTGTAGTGTTATATTGTCGCATTGGTGTAAACTGTATGCCATACCTTGGTGGTCATCATGAGCTCGTGGTACACCACGTAGTCCGGCGAGGAGCCGAGCCCGAAGAGCGCGGAGGTGGGGTGCAGGTGGCACGGCATGCCGGTGCGGCAGTTCACGTACTCGCCGATGCCCTTCAGCCGCGCCGCCTGCTGGAAGTACGCTGCAAGACAAGGTTTCATCGTTACTTGACGACCTCCGTGGCGTAGTGGTCACCTTGCTAGTCCGCCACCCAGAGGTCCCGGGTTCGATTCCCGGTCAGGGCAAGTTGGAAAATGGCCTTTTTCAAATTGCCTTGGGTCTTGGATGTTTATCTATATATATGTATTTGTTATAAAATATAGTATCGTTGAGTTTGTATCCCATAACACAAGTTTCGAACTTACTTTGGGGCTAGCTCAATCAGTGTGATTTGTCCCTATATATTTATTTATTATTATATTATTATTATTTACAATGGTGGTTTTGGATTCGATCCCCGGTCAGGTCAAGATGGAAAATGATCTTTTTCGACATACTTGCTTGTAAAGTGGATGTAATTTCATCGGTTTTAGATATTTAAAGCAGCTCAAAAAACACGCGTGCGTTATATATAAACGCAAATAGTGAAGTTATATTCTATAATAACCGCACTATTTGCACACATCACATTGTTTATTCAAATTTCGAACTATCCCGCCGCGCGGCTCCCGCCAATAGGCAGCGAGCTGCGCTGATTTTAAAAAGTACTCGTATAACGGCGGGAAAGCAGCCGTGTGCTTTAGTTTTATGACTTAATTGTTTATTGACTATCGTGTGGGGTATCGTTGAAAAGGTCTTTTGAAAAAAAAGCTTGTGAACACCATTTTTCGATTTAGAAATTAGTTTCTAAAATATTAGCAAATTTTTGTTAGAATCAAGTATCTCTATCTGCTAAACGATTATTATGGACACATGAAAAATTCACAGCTATACGGTGATTTTTCATTGGTTTTGGAGCCGAAGGCCACTTCATAGGCATCGTTAGTAAGATCTAATTAGATAGTCAAAATAAAAATTCTGAAACAAAAAATTTGCTAGTCAAAATAAAAATTCTAAACAAAAAATGTTGACAAAACTCGAAAGTAAAATTATGAGATCAATTAGTAGTACCGCCGCCATACACCGCCCGCCGGTCGGAGGTCATCAACATCACGCAGCTGTTTTGGCCGGCGTAACTACGTGGTCTCGATCGAAAATCATTTACGCAACTTTTTATCTTATGATATACACTTTGGATTACGTATATCGATAGAGGAATTTATTTACTATACGACGTTTTTTTCCAAAACCAATAAAAAGTCAAAGTGTATATATAGAAGTTTTAATGAAAATCAGAGCTAAGTAGGGTTTACACATAAAAAAGTTATAGGTTATCAACTTATAAGTGATATCATTAGCATCGCAACTACGGAACCCTACACTGCGCGTGGCCTGACACGTACTTGGCCAATTATTAATACATATTATACTTACCAGAACAAATACATTTCCTCACGGTGTCCCAATCCGTTCCACAAGAAACCAGCGGCAGTCTCTGTTGCTGCAGAATGTCGCGCAACTGTTGCCGAACTTCTCGAACCTTCCTCATCGCCTTCCCGTGGACGAAGTGTTCCGTACACCATTGTGAAGAGTAACTGCGAATATACATAATTTTTTATTTATTTAAAACTTTATTTCCTAATAATAAATTTTAAAAAAGGTGGACTTAATGCTAATTGCGTTCTGTACCAGTCAATTTTCGGGATAAATAGAAATCTAGCGTATCATCATATCAACCACAGGAATTCCACTGCTGGACAAAGGCCGCCCCCCCCCCCCCAAGGTTTTCCAAAACGACCGATCGGAAGCGGCCTGCATCCAGCGTTTTTCTGCAACCTTGCTAATAATTGGCCTAAAACTTGCCGCCCCAAAATGTGCCGCCCTAGGCTTTAGCCTACTTAGCCTATTGGTAGATCCGCCACTGCAAACCGTTGACGAGAAAGCGGAACAAATATTACAAATATCCAGTTCAGTTGACAGTAAAAAACAAGATGACATATTGCGAAAGGTCAACTTGATTTGGTCGGATAATGGTTTAAACCTAGTACCAAAGTTAGTCTGCGTTTTATTATAAGTCGGAACAAGTTTGTTTGTTAGGCAAATTAAAAAAATACTTGACTGTCACGAACGATATCTAGTGATAAGTAGCGGAACTACCTATACGACTTGATATCCGTCGCGCCATCTATTATTTGCTACAGAAAGCCCTGACTTTCAAGCGTTAACCCCCAATAACTTTTGAACAGAAAGGGAACTTGCTTTCACGTAAAAAGAAGTCGGTCCATCCGTTCGAGCGCTACGATGCCACAGAGAGACAGACCGATAGACATTAGCGTCAAACTTACCACATCCCTCTTTTTTGTCGGAAAATTGATGTCGAGCAATAGTAATGCCGATTGAATGTTATGTCGATCATAGGTCTGTCGGGTAACGGTTTGTCATGTCCCAAAAGCAAACTGGTAGATAAATGCATTAGTAAGTTTGACCCATTGTAATCAATCTATCATAAGATTGTGTGCAATAAACATAAATAAATAAAAAACTTAAGAGGTGTCAAGGGACACCCGGATGGAACGAAGTTCCTTTCGATTAATTAAGAGAGAGAGACAGACAGACAGAGAAACACGCGCACGCAGCACGGCTTACAACTATAGCAAAAAGTGTCGTTACAACTTTTGTCTTAATTTTTTCCGTCTAGCCCCCTTTCGCAACGCGCGATAAGGAACTTCGTTCCAAAAAAAAAGTGACATACTTGTTGGACTTCCACTGGTTGTACAGGTGCAGCAAGGTGAGATGGTCGGACTCTGGCACTTGGAACTTCTCCCGTACGGAGTCCGCCTCCTCTTCCCGCCCCTGCGGCCGGTAGAACACCGACGGTACCGACAGCATCGACACTGGAACGAAATAATCATTAGATATCATTTCTCCCACCTTTTCATCGATAATAGGTAGGTAAATTGCCGTGTGGTTTCCGGCAGAGTAAAATAGGGCCACTTCAAGACTTAAGGATAAGGAATACAAGCTAAACAAAGCGTATAAAACATCGATGAGACCTCTCTAAACTGTCTGGCCAGCGTGGAGAGTGTAGGCCAGTTCCTCTGACTGCTCTGGCCAAGTATGGCTCTGGTAGTACAAAGAGGGTCGTGCTCGTGCAGTGGAGACAAAAAGGCCTGATGATGATGAGGTAGGTAAATGTTTAGCAGATGGGGATTGCAATCCGGTCTCATTTTCAATCCGGCCTGATCCGACCGGATGTCCATCAACCCTCATTACAGCGGATTTGTATAAAATACAAAAGTGTGAGGTCACGCTTTTTCGAGTCATCATCATCATCAGGTCTTTTAGTCTCCACTGCAGTTGCACGGCATGTTAATATAATTTTCAGTTTATGAGAAAATTTAAGATATAGGTGGAGGTGGGTCAGGTATCTCTGATGCCGACTGTACAAGTACATGTATCGTTACCAATAATGAGGACTTCAGCGCTACAGCCCATCTCGGCTGATACGATGAGCATGTGGCACTGCGGGGGGTCCAGCGGGAACTCCGCCATCTGCCGCCCCAGCGGCGTCAGGGCGCCCGTGCCGTCCAGGGCGCCTAGGATCCAGAGTTGGTACATGGAGTTTAAGATTGTGTCCTGTGGAAGAAAAAAATGACTACTTATATTATTGTAAATAAATAAATATATAGGGTCAAATTACACTAATTGAGCTAGCCCCAAAGTAAGTTCGAGTCTTGTGTTATGAGAACTCAACGATACTATATTTTATAACAAATACATATATAGATAAACATCCAAGACCCAGGACAATTTGAAAAATGCCATTTTCCAACTTGCCCTGACCGGGGATCGAACCCGGGAGCTCTGGGTGGCGGACTAGCATGGTGACCACTACGCCACGGAGATCGTCAAATGTTTACTTATTGGCCTTGCTTTCAATTCTTGAGATCATTTTTAACAAATTTAAATTTAATCAACTCACTATCTTAGCCAACAAATAATATTCCCATATCAATCGTTCATTACGTAGTAAACTTATCTTTCACACATTTTAATACACCATTACACCCGACTGTTCACCTACAGGCTAAAACTGAAAACCGAGAGTGCGAGAAGAGAAGCAGCTGGTACATTCTAAGTTTTTCCTCTTTCCCAGAACAGCATGGAAGGAAGGCATGGTGCATTTTTAAAGCTTGCTGCCGATATATAAGTAGTTAGGTATTTCTAAACTTCTGTTTTGGTCTTTATGTGTACACAAGTGTTTGCCCCTATTATAATTAAGATTTTACTGTACCTGTGGAGGACCAGATCCTCAACTTAAAAGCGACTTTAACAATAGCACAGTATTCGCCAGGTTTGTTGTCTGTATTTCTGGCACCGTAGACGCCAGCAACTCGTGCTGGTACTACCTCTATGTATACAACTGTACATAAGTGTTGACCGCACACACTAACAGATTAAGGATTACTGTACCTGTGGAGTAGGGTCCATGAAGTGAAATGCGAGCAGATCCTTAACTCCAAGCGACTTCAACAACAGCACAGTATTCGCCAGGTTTGTCCTCTGTATTTCTGGCACTCTGGGTCTCTGTCTGAAGAAGGATAGTACTGTACCTGTGAAGGAGGGTCCATGAAGGGAAATGCGAGCAGATCCTTAACTCCAAGCGACTTCAACAATAGCACAGTATTCGCCAGGTTTGTCCTCTGTATTTCTGGCACCGTAGATGCCAGCAACTCGTGCTGGTACTGTCTCTGTCTGTTCATAACTGTTTGCCACTAAAATGCTAACAGAAGAAGGATAGTACTGTACCTGAGGAGGAGGGTCCATGAAGTGAAACGCGAGCAGATCTTCAACTCCAAGCGACTTCAACAACAGCACAGTATTCGCCAGGTTTGTCCTCTGTATTTCTGGCACCGTAGACGCCAGCAAGTCACGCTGGTACTTCCTATATGTGTACAAAACTATTTGCCACTAACACTCTAACAGCAGAAGAATAGTACTGTACCTGAGGAGGAGGGTCCATGAAGTGAAACGCGAGCAGATCTTCAACTCCAAGCGACTTCAACAACAGCACGGTATTCGCCAGGTTCGTCCTCTGTATTTCTGGCACCGTAGACAGCAGTAAACTCATGCTAGGACCAGCTCTGTGTGTACAACACAAAACAAGTGTTTACCGCACACACTAACTGATATAAGATTACTGTACCTGAGGAGGAGGGTCCATAAAGTGAAACGCGAGCAGATCTTCAACTCCAAGCGACTTCAACAACAGCACGGTATTCGCCAGGTTTGTTCTCTGAATTTCTGGCACCGTAGACGCCAGCAACTCATGCTGGTACTGCCGCTGTGTGTACAGACAGAACGCCTTGCCGGGACCAGTTCTGCCGGCTCGCCCTGCGCGTTGGCGGGCGTTCGCTTGGCTTACTGGGTAGATCTGAAATTAAACATCGACGATTTTAATTGTTTTGTTTTTGTTGTTTTTTGTGCGCATAAGGCCCAGCACAGAAGACAGACTATCCGTGCAAAAAGTCCGGCGCGCGTCGTGTGCGTTACTGCATATGATTGCATGGGTTCTTTTTTCACAGACTAAAAAGTGCGTCACGGATAGTCTGTCGTCTGCGTTGGGTAAGTGGCCAACACTGGTGTCAGATTTTCAGGATGCCGAACTCCCTGGCCCCAGCTAATGGAGGCGCGGAAAGCGGTACCTAAGCGGCGAAAATAAATGGCAGACAACGTAAGGAGTGTGCCACAGCTGCCGTCGACGCGTACTGCGGCGCGGCGCGCGGATGAAACAAATGTACGCGCGAGCATCGAGGTGGCCACAGCTCGGCGCGGCGTCAGCGGCGGCAGCGGTGGACGTAATCAGCGTCGCGCGACCGAAACAAATCATTTTGTTTTTACCGCGCGTTGAGCTCATATAAATACTGAATACGAAACAATTTATAAGTGAAATACTCATTAGACCAGCATCAAGGATGTCAAAAAATCCACATCATAAATATTGGCAAGTTTAAAAAAAAATGTAGATCGAAAAAAAAACTATTCCCTTCCATTTTAATAGTTAGCTGTTCTCTAAATACGTCTACCGCTGCCGCCGCCGCTGTCGCAACATGTGAGCTGTGGCATACCACCGCGAACCGCGCCGCACGCCGCGCCTCCTGCCGCACCGCGATCCGCACCGCCAGTAGCTGTAGCCAGGTCGTAAGGCATCTGACATAGCTTGTCGACTGCCATGCAATGATGACAGCCGAGAAAAAGTTCCTTCCGAAGCACGGAGGAGCTTGAGGATTTTTTATGCCACTTGTGGTCACCCATCCAAGTGCGGACCACGCCCGGTGTCGTAATATTTACGACACCGGGCGTGGTATATGAGATGATATATGAGATATAGTTATATAGATGTAAATTGTAGTGTAGATAATGAATAGGGACGTGTGGAAGGAAAAGGGGGAGGCCTTTGTCTAGCAGTGGTGCACCATTACAGGCTAAAAAAGATATGGCTTTCCTGAAAGTAGGCTTTACATACTGGCAGAAATAAAAATTCCTAAATATTTATAATTATTAAATATAAAACCTGCTCTTAAAATTTTACGAGAATCAGTTGAGAAATGCGACCTATACTCTGAGAACAGTCGGACAGCCAGACAGACATGTTAAAGTACTTTTGCATAAGCTGAAACAACGGCGCTGCGCTCGCGCATCGCGCTCCCCAGAGGTGCTATTTTTCAAACGCGGAGTCACTAAAAGAACGATTTTTTGTATGGAAAAATCATTTGTTTGAGTGACTCCGCGTTTCAAAAATAGCAGTTCAGGTTCAAAAAGTCAAAAGGTCATTGGAAAGCTCTGGATGATCGGTCATTATGGAAATCTTTGGAAGAGGCCTATGTCCAGCAGTAGCCGTTATGCGGCTGAAATGATGATGATAAAAAAGACAAAAGATGCCATACCTGCAAGGCATCCATACCAATCCTCGGATTGTACACTTTCAGTTTGCAGTACCCGCAGTCTATCACGTACATTATGCCATCCACGGTCAGGGAGGTTTCTGAAAATTTCAAAATTTACCATTAAGGCGATTCTCACATTGCCCCGCACTACGCAGCGTAGCGCGTGAATGCGTGTTCTAACGTTGCTTGTAAGTATCTCCCTTTCTATAGAAAACACGCACAGTCCAACACACTGACACCGCGTCCCCGCGCGTCGTTTTTGTATGGCGGCCCCGCACTACGCAACGGGGCGCGGTGCAGTGTGTTAATCGTCTTCTTCTTCTTATCGTGTGTGTTAGTAACTAACACTAGTGTCAGAGTTTTTAAACCGCCTTAAAGGCCTCTGACATGGTTTTAGGTAACGACCAATGTCAAAGACAGTGACCGGGATCGACGGCTTAACGTGCCCTCCGAAGCACGGATCATCTTACTTATCAGACAATCAGGTGATCAGCCTGCAATGTCCTAACCAAACTAGGACAACAACACAAAGTCGTTGTCCCCGCTGGGAATCGAACCCGCGACCTTCGGGTATGAGCCAAACGCTCTAACCACTACACCACGGAGGAATCGTTTAATTGTTAATCGCCTATCGGGATACGTGCATTTTCCGGGGTCGAGTGCTGCCCCCATTTCAAATAAATCATTTAAAAGGAAACATGGATATTATTTAAAATTCTGTGAGGAGTTGAAGCTTTTTTAAGCACATTAGCCAAAAGTGGCCGTTTTTCGAAAATGTGCGTGGAAAAGCTTCATGTTCTCACTTTGAACTGTAAACAGTAGTCCATAAAATAGTTTAAAGGGTTGTCTAGGTCTTGGTCAAGACACAATGGGTATGACGAATGGAAAAATAGTTTTGGTCCATCGGTTAGATTATTAAAAAATATTATACACTTATTTTTTTTTTCTCTGACCATAAACCAAAAATGACAAAGATACAGCGCATATAAACGTGCGTGACGTCACAGCTGGGTACGATTTTTACTTAAGTGTAACGTCGCAAGCCCTCACTTCGGAACATTGACGCTCCGTATCTTTGTGAATTTTGATTTTTTTGGTAAACTAAAAAATACGGGTCCAATATTTTTGGATAATCTAAAAGTTGGACCAATTACAATCATACTACACATACTATACATTTCTTACCCTGTCGTCACCTCTATAAAATTTTTTTCAAATGATTTATTTAAAATGTGGGTAACACTAGACCTCGGAAAATTGAGGTATAGCTAGATATATAGCTAGCTAGATAATAGCAAGTAGAGATTCCATTCTGTATAGCAACCTCGGCTATTGCCTGCGTGGTAAAATTTTTGACAACCAAACGGGAAGCATGCATTTTCCCGGAATAAAAATGGTAATAAGCTACCTACATGCCAAATTTCACTCTAATCCATTTCGCTTTCCTGGCATACAAACATTCGCATTTATAATATTAGTAGGATTGCGAGATTTAGCACAAATCCGTCAATTATTTTATTAGTTAGGTGAGCGAAATGTTTCAAAACATTACGTCTTTCGTGATCGCAGGCAGACATAACTGACACAGAAATTGACAATTGCCTTTCCTTATGTTTACAAGCTTTCATTTAGTTTCACCTGTCCCGTTGTCTGTCTGTCTGTAATCAAATCTTGCAAGTTACAGACCCACTTCCCGGTTTCCAATTCAGCTGAAATTTTGCACGCATATGTAAGTATATCGCGTAATAATGCAATATTATGATGAATTAGAGCTGATCTGATGATGGAGCTGAAAGTTTGCTAAAGGATCTCTGTAATGAATCGACGCAACCCCATCGAGTTTTGGCTTATTACATTTGTCTTGATAAGTACTTAAGACGTTTAAATTTAGTAAGTTATTTAGATTGTTGTAATGCCGCGCCGTGGCTGTATGTTACCAGTTGATTGTTTGGTTTTGATACCTACGATACAGGCCTAGCCTAGTGTGGGATCAATTGTCACTTTGTATCATTGCATGTTGCCTATTATGATCAATAAAGATTATTTATTATTATTATTACTTAACTTAGGCCTCACAATAAAAAATTGAACTACTTTTTTTTAAATACCTTGTTTTCCAACTACTAGTATCTCTACTTGTGTTTTCTTTAATTCTTTGTGAAAACCAGATATCGTCTTACATTCTAACAGTGACTTATAAAACAAACATTTACCTGCAATGTTCGTAGCGACAATACATTTTCTCTGACCCGGTGGCGCCCTCTGGAAGATCTTGGCTTGCAAATCCGCGGGTAGTTGTGAATAGATCGGTAGTACTGTCAATGGTGGAGCGCTGTCCAAGTCTGTAAGGCGCTCTGTGAGAGTCTGTGACAGATAAAAATCATATGAGATTCATATTTCTGACGTATTGGTTTTAAAAAAGCGTTTTCACTAGATATATTATAATCAAAATAGTTTTTTGGTACAATAAAGTGATTACAATCAAATCAATTAACTAATGTCTATTGCTTGCTTCTTTTATCATTTAATTTAAGTGCTGTCCATTAAAATTAAGTTTATTTGATAGGCAAATAAAAAATCCCCGACTTTTAAATAGTTTCATGTGTAAACGCCATCTAGTGATGAGCGGAGGAATTAAACTGTAGAATCCGTAATCCGTATCGCCAACGTAACTATCCAGACTTTCAAGCAAAAACTTAATAACTTTTAAATGGCCGAACCAATTTTCCTTAATACTAGCTAAGAACTACCGACAGACATTAGCGTCAAACTTATAACACCCTACTTTTAGTAAGGGATATAAGAAAGAAAGAAAACCGCATGGACACAAACCTCGCAGGTGACCTCGATGTCCTCCTGTCCAGGCATGAAGATAAGGATGTCGCCGTCGTCTGGCTGCAAGTGGATCTGCAGAGCCTGGGAACAAAAGAATAGCTCTTTATATTAATTTGCCATAAAACTTACCTAAACTTACGTAGGAGAACAATCATTTATATAGCCCAGCGGAGTAACTCGTTGAAAGCCAGTGGGCGGGACACATAGCGCAACGAACCGATGGCCGATGGGCCAAAAAGGATCTCGAATGGCGACCGCGTACTGGCAGGCGAAGCGTAAGACACCTATCTACAAGTTGGTCAGATGTCCTGACCAAGGTCGCTACAAAGCGCTGAATGTATGAATACTCGTAGATTGGTCATTTTGGAAATCTTTGGGTGAGGCCTATGTCCAGCAGTGGACGATAAGCGGCTGAAATGATGATGATGATGATAAAACTTACTGGGCTAGAATAAGACCACACCATTACTGCGTGTTGAAATTGAAAGATGCTAATAAATGCTTAAGTCCAAATATATGCTGCATCAATTGCATTCCTAAGGGCTCTTACAGAAAAGCGACGGTATTCCCACGACCGCGACACCTCTTAACGCAAATAGCATCGTGTGATCATCTGTGATACCCTTTACCTTTTACCGCGAGACTTTATATCAGTTGCCGTCCCCCTAGCGCGAGACGGGTTATTCCCAGAGTCCTCCATTGCTATTGTTCTCAAAAAATTAAAATCTCATACATTAGTTCCCAAGTTGCTCCAAGCAATAATAATTATTAAAAATGTTTATTATTATGTTGCCAATCTGCTCCATAGGTATTTGAAATGATTCCCAAAGTCCTCCACTGATTAATTAGTTTTTTATTCCCAAACTGCTCCATCCAAATAATAATTAAATATTTCATGAGGTACAATCAGTCACAAAATTACTAAACCATTTTAACTTGTATTGATTATTGTACCTTTAATTTTAACGATACATATAAAGTTCCCTATATATGACATAGGTAATAATCGAGCATCTTTGAGGTGGTAAATATGTAAAAAAAAAGATCAAAAAGGTCTCAGATGTCAACTATACCCGCAAATTTTAAATTATATTTATCACTTAATAAATCTGAATTGCAAATTAAGAAGTATTTTATTACATTTTTTCTTATACTTGAAATTTTATTTGCAAAGCTTTTGATCCTGACTGTACATTAGCTATTCTTTTGGAGTAAAATGCAACTTATACCAGGCACTTATTTAAATTAATGCTTTATGATTAAAATGGGGTAGAGGATCTTGGGAACATTTTAAAATTATCATGGAGGAGAATGAAACTAAATTAAAAATAATATTTTTATCGTGGAGGATTTTGGAAACTTTTTTTGGAGGACTCTGGGAATAACCCCGCGAGACATAGTAAATCTAAAATATATACCTACTACCACCAAGGGATGGGAATAGTTAAGTTGTGCAATACCAGCAGTGGTTTTTTGTCGGATTCGAAATATCCGACGCTCCCGAAACGGGCACGACTGTCTTGGTCGGATAAAATTTTACACACATACGTAATATCACGCCTGTTTCCCACAGGGGTTGGCAGAGACTATGGACCTCCACTTGCTACGATCCTGACAAACCTCTTCGTACAAGCCCTTGGGATAAATTTTACGCAGTAAAAAAAAAACTAAGTCTCTGGGTAAATTCGACGTTTGCGGTGAAAGAGTTAATTTCGGAATAGAAAAAAATCAAGTCAAAACAAGATAAGAAGATAACGCGCAGGCGCACATTCCGTGATACGCACCAGGGATGTTACGAATGTTAAATTTACTACATTCGCGAATGCGAATACGAATGTAATGGGTGCGAATATAATCGAATATAATATAAAGAATAGCGAATGCGAATGTAGTCATCAAGTATTACAAAAAAACATACATATGAATGAATAATCAAACATTTTATTCAAAAAATCGCTATATTTCACTTTTTGTTCCCGATGCCATAAGAAAACTGTAGAATTATCCCAAAATATTTTAAAATACAATAAACTATTTGTTTATCTAATGAACAATTACAGCAGATGGCAACTAAAACAATAAAAACCAAGCAATCACAAAAAATTAACGTGAAATAAACGAAATAAACGAAATAATGACGTTATGCGCGAATCCCCGAAACGCAGAGAGATGCGGCGCGGTGACGTGCGTGCTGCAGGCATGTCATGACCTGCACACATTCGCATTCGCAAGACATTCGCACTGATTGATGCGAATGCAAATGTCGATGCGAATGTTTAAAACGATGCGAACCATTCGCATATGCGAATGCGAATGCGAATATTCGTAACATCCCTAACGCACAACTTGACTGAATGCAGCCTGATTGATTAGCCAGCCCAGTAATGACATAAGCCCATGATTTTATACTTTAAGTAACTTTATAAACTTAAACTTACTTTAGGACTAGCTCAATAAGTGTGATTTGTCCCTATTTATTATTTATAAACCTTTCCATTACTAGAACTTCCATGTGAACGGAAAAAGGCGTGTATAAAGCAATTTAGAACGTTTATCACCGATTTGCGTCAAGTAGGAATGAAGATGCACACTTACAAATAGGTAGGTGCACTCTTTGACGTCATTACAATATTACTGAGATTAGAGCCGTTTTCATCCTCTATTCTTGGTTACGGTACTTTTAACAAGATTTTATTCAGTTTCACCCTGACGTAGTAAAAAAAAAATCTAGGCTTGTCCCGTTGTCTATCTGTTGTTGTAGGTTGTCAATTCGAATGTATACAATGTGGAAGGGATATACCCGTAATATGAGTAAATTGAACCACGGACTATATTAGAATCTAATATAGCCCGTGGTTCAATTTAATTCTAATATATATATTGATCTAATAATTAGATCACTATAGTAATATAATGAAAAAATCGACATTCTCATGCAAATTGTTTTGGCGGCTGCACAAACTTTTGTATGGAAAAGCCGTTTTTTTTTGTTTTTTAAATGTTATTATTATTTCATTATACTATAGTGATCTATCTAAAATGCGTATTATCATGTAAATGACTACTTATCATCATCTGAGAAAAATTCTTGGAAATAGTTGTCTGCAAATTGTAATTGTATAATTTAAATGTATAGCTTAAGTGTAAATCTGTATTGTAATTGTAACATAGCCCATCAGGCTGGGTAGGGACCAATACTGAACTGGGTTTCTTTCGGCGTAATCTTCCCAGCAGTGGTCGTTCCGAAACGCTAGTAGTTTTTAGCTTTTGCACTAAAATAATATTTAAAAAAAATGACCTTCAATAAGAGATAAATTTATCCTACTTTATTAAGTTTACTTTATTACGGGTATGTCCCTTCTACGTTGTAAATATTTTCAAATGTTTCCCTTTTTTCATTTTGTTCTCCTGCGAATTTTCTCATTTCTGATTCGGTCACGGAGAGAAACTCCTCAGTGTTACTGGGAGTGCTGGAAAAATATTACACATTAATTACTCAGCAAAAAAAAAATCTACTAAGAAAAATCAATAAACATTAGAAAATGAAAACTTATCATGTTTTCGCGTGTCGTGTCTCATAAAACGTACACTGCGTCATTAAAAGCCTCTGTCAAGAAGAAGGTCGCGAGGGTGCCCTTGAGGTGACCTTGAGCGTTACAAATTAAAGATAGAATAAATACATCCAGCAAGAAATATGACTCGTCAAAAGTTATCAACATAGAATCAATAAACATTAGAAAATGAAAAATTATCATGTTTACGTTTGTCGTGACTCATAAAATGCACACTGCGTCATTAGATAGAAGCCTGTGTCAAGTGCGGTCACGAGAACGCCCTTGAGGTGACCTTAAGCGTTACAAATTAAAGATAGAACAAAAACATACAACAAAGAAATCATCAACGAGTCATCAAAAAGTTATCAACATAGAATCAATAAACATTTAAAAATTAAATTAGTTTAAACGGATAGTGCTACAACTATCAGACAAATAATATGTATTCGTTCGTCGTGACCCATAAAATGCAGAGGACACCCTTGAGGTGACCCTGAACGTTACAAATTAAAGATGGAACAGATGTATGTGTTCGCATATGATTCGGATCTGCATAAGTGCTGCTAGTGGTTAGTGTTTAATACGGCATTGTTAAAGATAAAACCTGAAATCGGCTAAGATGAGTTAAAGAACGTGAAGGAAAAAAAAAACACGAGTATAAACACTGAGGACTCCACTATAAACGTCAACAACGTTGACGACCTCTGTGGTCTAGTGGTTATCATGCCAGGCTGACACACTAAAGATCCCGGATTCGATCCCCGGTCAGGTCAAGATGAAAATGATCTTTTTTGATAGACCTCTGTCTTGGATGGGAATATAATATCGACGAGTAAATATCCTATAACATAAGACTTGAACTTACTTTGGAGCGGGCTCAATCTGTGTTATTTGTTTGTACATATTTAATTTAAAAACATACATATTGCCGTCGTTACATAACGCAAGTCTTTTTCTTTTTAGAAACCAGAATTTTGGATGTATGTAATCTACTTTACTGTGTAAGCATCTTCACGATTTTTTCCTTTACCGGTAGCAAGTAATGTTTATAGTTATATAATGCACTACATACACTATAAAATGTAAATATGAATAAATAAATAAATAAATATATAGGGACAAATTACACTGATTGAGCTAGCAAAGTAAGCTCGAGACTTGTATTATGGGATACTAACTCAACGATACTATATTTTATAACAAATACATATTAAATAGATAAACATCCAAGACCCAGGACAATTTGAAAAAGGCCATTTTCCAACTTGCCCTGACCGGGAATCGAACCCGGGGCCTCTGGGTGGCGGACTGGCATGGTGACCACTACGCCTCGGAGGTCGTCAAAATATGTAGTACGTCACTATAAAATGTGGGTTATTTTTCTGTTTTCTCTCTATTTTTATTTAGCGTTGGCTCGATTACATTTTATAAGTTTGCACATTTTATTATCACCGGCTGGCAATTTTTATTTGTTTTTTTTTTTACAAAATTTTAACGTAACATGCAATCTAAGACGCAACATGTACCTACCTTTTTGTTGGGATTTCGACGTATTATAAATAAAGTGGCTTTGATAAAACATTAGCGTCAACAAAACAAAGGAGTATACTTACACAAAAAAGTTAGCAAGTTGTAGTTATAACATCTAATAAATATACTGAAACTTTTTAAGGGTGAATTCAGTCCATGAAATTAACAACTTTCTCCAAGGAACATATAGGTATCAAAACATGAAAAAAATTGGCTTTCCAATTTTCCATAATAAGTAATTAACTACCTCGGATCAGCTGATCGATAAACTTGTATGAGAGGCCAAAAATTATTAAAGATTAAGTGGACATAAAAATATTTAACCGCCTTCAATACGTCCTTGTTAGTAAATCACACATTACTTAAAACAACAAGTTTATTTGGCAGGCAAATTAAAAAATCCCGCGACACCATCTAGTGATGAGTAGCAGAACTACACATTCCAACCAATGTTAATTAGATTTGATATCCGTAGTGCCATTAAATTTGCCAAATAAATTAAGAAATCTCCGACTTTTAAGCATTCACCCCAATAACATTTATACGGCTGAACTGATGTCATCAAACATCGCACCGTATCGAAATCGGTCCATCCGTTGAAGAGCTACGATGCCACAGACAGACAGGCGGATAGACATTATTATCAAAAAAAATTGTCCGGGATTAAAAAATGATTATAAAAAAAATCATTTATCATCGTTATTATAATAGGTACGAAGGTACGTGCACAAATCAGGGTCGTAGGCCCAATCGTTAATCGTTTCTCAAATTATGTCATTAGTTTCTGTGCTAAACCGTTCGCATAAAAAATTACATTAGAATAAAATGTGTGCTACGGTCAGCCTAATAAGCATAGCTATATTATCTATTATATAATACCTGAGCATATAATATGCTCAGGTAATGAGTTACATAAGCGGTAACACTTCAGACTTCAATAAAATGTTAACGATCTAATAAATCGCTGGCATAGCCCAGCGATTAGATGAATCGATGGCCGATGGTGTCACAGCCATCTGGTTAAATTAGCCATCCAACTAAACGCCTAGCCCGGACTTTTAAAACCAGGCATCCAATTGGATGTCTAGACCGATAGTTATTTGATCTACAATCACTTAACGTTTTACCACTTGGCGTATTGAAAGTCAGCCCTTTGAATATGCCTGACCAAAATTCAGCCAATTGATTCAAATTTAGTTTAGATTTTTTCCACTGTGGGTAGTAGCGCACCAAAACCAATATGGCGTCAACAACTCAAACAGCTGTTGTGACTGTGAATGTGATTTTTCATTCTTATATATCATAAAAAAACTACTTTTTATAATATTTGGCTAATAAGTTACTGAGTGGTAGGTATTAGTAAAAAGTTGTCGTCAGTAATATGTAAATTGTACACCCTAACCACAAATCATCAATAGCCAATAAATTTAAACTAAATGACTATGCTCACTACGTTCAGCCATCTGGTTAAACGTTGCGTTCAATGACTTGACTAAATGTCATTCAATTGAGCCTGGTTTGAATGTCCAGGCTAGGCAACCAGTTGGTTGGCTGATTTAACCAAATGGCTGCGACATATAGAAAATGTAGAGAGTGGTTTCCGGCAGAGTACTCGTAGAATAGGGCAACTTCAAATCCTCCCGTGGATGTCGTAGAAGGCGACTTAGGAAATCTTATAAACATCAATGAGGCCTCTCCAACCCATCAGGCCAGCGTGGAGCGAGTCAAAGTCAAAGTCAAAGTCAAAAATTTTTATTCAATGTAGGATAAATTTATCTCTTATTGAAGGTCATTTTTTTAAAATATTATTTTAGTGCAAAAGCTAAAAACTACTAGCGTTTCGGAACGACCACTGCTGGGAAGATTACGCCGAAAGAAACCCAGTTCAGTATTGGTCCCTACCCAGCCTGATGGGCTATGTTACAATTACAATACAGATTTACACTTAAGCTAATACATTTAAATTATACAATTACAATTTGCAGACAACTATTTCCAAGAATTTTTCTCAGATGATGATAAGTAGTCATTTACATGATAATACGCATTTTGTAAGAAATGATTTTTAACGGCTGTCTTAAACTTAGTTAATGGTAATGCTACTATATCATCTGGAATTTTATTATAGAGGCGCAAGCCGAGACCCACAAAAGATTTTTTTGTTTTCTCTAACCGCAAAGCTGTGATGGCTAATTTATTTTTATTTCTCGTGTTAATACTATGAATGTCACAATTTCTCTTAAATGAGTGTATATTCTGACGCACGTACATAATGTTCGCATAGATGAATTGCGAAGGGAGGGTCAAAATATTTATGTCTTTAAATAGTTCCCTCAAAGACTCTCTAGCACCTAATTTATATATAAATCTGATAGCGCGTTTTTGTAAAACAAATATGGTATTTATATCTGCAGCGTTACCCCATAGCAATATTCCATAGGACATAACACTGTGGAAGTACCCAAAATATACCAAACGCGCTGTATCAACGTCAGTCATTTGCCTAATTCTTCTAACCGCATAGGCCGCAGAGCTAAGTTTTCCAGCTAATTTTTTAATATGGGCACCCCATTGCAACCCTGAATCAAGCGTTATTCCCAAAAATGTTGTGTTATCAACCATATCTACTGCTTCTTTATCAATAAATAATCGTGTTGAAACTTTTGTAACATTCGGTAAGCAGAACTTTACACATTTCGTTTTTTTTGCATTTAATACTAAATTATTTGCTGTAAACCAATCCAACACTTGCGACAATATATTATTCATCTCATCAGAGGTGTCAGTTTTCCTATCTACGCTGAAAACAAGGGAAGTGTCATCAGCAAAAAGTACAGCCTTACAATCTTTTACATAATATGGTAAATCATTAATATAGATCAGGAACAACAAAGGACCCAAGATAGAACCCTGGGGCACACCCATCACTACGGTTGATCCTTCAGATTTTACTTGATTTACACTAACTTTTTGAATTCGGCTACTCAAATAAGATTTAATCAATTCAAGAGCCTTCCCTTTTATTCCGTAGTGCTCAAGTTTGGATAGAAGGGTTTTGTGGTCTACACAATCAAAGGCTTTGGAGAGGTCACAAAAGACACCAATTGCATTCTGACAACACTCCCAAGCATCATAGATGTTTTGTAAAAGTGCAACACCTGCATCCGTTGTTGATCGACCCTTAGTAAATCCATACTGATCACCATGGAACAGACTATTTTTGTTGAAAAAATCTAATAATTGGTCAAAAATTATCTTTTCGAATATTTTGCTCAATGCTGGCAGAATAGAAATGGGACGGTAATTTGTTGGATCATTTCTGTCACCAGTCTTAAATAGAGGGATAACTTTACTTAACTTCATCATGTCAGGGAAAGATCCCGCGTCTACACATTTATTAAATATGGAAGCTAAGTAAGGCGCAATTACATCTATAATATTACTAATAACGGAGACAGAAATGTCCCACAAATCACCAGTTTTTTTATTATTCAAGCTTTTAAAAGTATCAATGATATTTTTAGGTGTGACGTATTTGAATATTAGCCTATCTTTACATTTAGGTACGCAATTGGTTAATAGCTTTTTTGATTTCCTTGATGAGGACATTAGTGGGGCAGCTGTATTTAGGGGAATGTTTGTGAAAAAGTTCTCAAAGTATTGTGCGACATATTCACTAGTGTCTAGAACGTTATTGTTAATGTTTAACTCAATTTTATTATCTCGTTGCTTGTTTTTCCCGGTTTCAGTGTTAATAATATTCTAGGTTGTCTTTATTTTATCTTTAGAATCTAGAATAGCTTTCCTGGTGTATAATGATTTCGCGCATAAACATACTTTTTTAAAAAGCTTTGAGTAAGTTCTAACGTAATTAATGAAATTAGGTGTTTGGTTATAAGCTTTCACAGCTAATAATTCATATAGCCTATTCCTACTAATATGAATCCCTGTGGTAGCCCATTCGCTAAACTTTTTCCGATTACGTTTCTTTCCCTTTTTAAGTGGAAAATTATTATTAAATTCTGATTCAATCACACCGAACATTTTATTATACAAAATATCCGGATCATCCCGAGTTTCTTCAATTAACGGTAATTTTTTCGAAACTGTATCCCTAAATTTTTTAATTTTATCTTTAGTAATAGCTCTGTAGGTTATTTCAGGTAATTCTACTTCTGCTGCGTTGTTGGCAAATTTCACGAACTGACCAAAATGATCAGATGTTATATTTTTAATTATAGCTTTATCAACAGCAGTGCAATCACAGAAAACATTATCTATACATGTTTTAGAGTCGCCTTGTATTCTAGTTGGTTCTAAAAATAAATTGAACAAATTGAATGACTTAAATAGATTCAAAAATCTAATACATTCGGTGCTATCAGACGCTAATAAATCTACGTTAAAGTCGCCACACAATATTATGTTTTTGCGACATGAACTTAATTTTCTCAAAACATCTTCAATTACAGTTTCTAAAGTATTAAAGTCAGCTTTTGGGGGTCTGTACGCGCATACTATAATACAATTTTCTAGTTCAACACAGGATAATTCAACAATACTTTCAACCGACAGGCTCACAATATCCTTGCGTTCTTTACATTTTACATCATTACGTGTTAAAATTAAACTGCCTCCTTTTTCATTAATCTTTCTAATAAATAAACTAGAGACTAAATAATTATCAATATTAAATTGTACTTGATGTGACTGCAAAAAGTGTTCAGTTAAACATACTACATGTAAATCCCTATCGTTTGCGTATAATTCTAATTGCAATAATTTGCTAGTCAGGCCCTGAATATTTTGGTGAATAATATTTAAGTCTTTGGCCTTGACTGTTGTCTTTTTCATTAGTTTAAATCAGACTGAGTATCTCCAGCTATGGTACATTCAGCACTACAATGTACTGTGTTTAATTTAGAGTTACTAGTTGTACTATTTACAACACTACTTTGTATATTATAAGCTACTAATGTAGCTAAGAGTCGCTTATATCTAGGAGGCAGATACATAGTATCTAGAGTCAACTTAAAATTACAAATAAATTTATTTATATCTAAATAAAAAATAAAGTCACCGTGACAATAAGTCATATTGTACAGATGTACATTTAAATCATATATGTGCCTGTTACTTTTACTGTCTAAATTGTCTGAATATGGAAAGGCACTTATGATAAATCTACAATCCTTTTTTTGTTTTAAATCTTTGATTTTGTCTATACCTTTTTTTAAGTTCCTTCCTGTAATAGAGGAACTGTCACCACACATTATTAAAATTGTGTAGGCCAAGTCCTCTGGCTGCTTTGGCCAAGTGTGGCTCTGGTAGTACAGAGAGGGTGCTCCTGCAGTGGAGACAAAAGACCTGATGATGATGATGGTCATCTATAGCCCGTGGTTCGATTTATTACGATTATGTCCCTTCCTCGTTGTATATAGACATGTAGAAAATGCCCGTTTGACATTGTCAATTTGATCAAGTTAAAACATTGCCCTCCTGCAATATTGACGCTTTCAAGCTCCAATTAAAAGCGTTGGAAAGTGCCGCTAACATCGCGTCTCAGCTAATGGACTTCCAATCTGCTAATGAACTAATGGATGTTGTGCTTGAAGGCTGCTCTACAAATAGCACTATTTTTAGGGTTCCGTATACAGAGGGTAAAAACGGGATCTTATTACTAAAACTCCGCTGTCCGTATGTCTGTCTGTCACTAGGCTGTATCACATGAACCGAGCTACACAGTTGAGATTTTCACAGATGATGTATTTCGGTTGCCGCTATAATGACAAATACTAAAAAAAATAAAAAATAAGTGGGGCTCTCACACAATAAACGTGTTTTTTTATAGATTATGGTACGGAATCCTTCGTGCGCGGGTACGACTCGCACTTTTAAGTTATGCTGTTTTCTAGCTTCTATGTATATGAAAAACCTTTTGAAAGAAATGCTCTATATGTATGACTTGTCTAAACCAAAATTTGTGAAGCGGTTTAAAAGTAATTGGCAAACAATCAAACGTGAATAGCGACTTCATTTTACAACATGGACTTGGGTGGGGCCAAAAAGATAGCAAATATTATATTTCTAGAACAACTTAAGGCACTTAGTCCTTTAGTTGAGAGCGAGAAGCATGAACACTTCTTTTTTAACCCCAGAAAAGCTTTTGGGTTGAGTTTAAAAAACGTTCACTTTTTAATTTAACCCTTTGACCGAAATGAATTCCAGACACAATAGTAAAACTATCAAGGTGTATCAAAAATTATACACATGGCGCTAAACGTGTTAAGTTAAAAGAGTCAAAAGCAAATACCAATGTTCAATATCGAAAGGCATAAGTATATTTCTAATGTTTCTATCTAATCTTCCAGACAAACTAAGAAACAGAAAAATTACAAGCAAATAAGACAAAACTAAAAGTTTATTGACGCGAATTGAGGTTCTGTGAGGTCGACGAACCGATTGGTAATACGACGCAAATTTAATTAACCCGTACCTACAGTACACGAAAGTCTGTTAGGGTTGTCAATGTTTACTTTTGATGTGAGATGGGAGAATGGAGAAATAAAAAATTTAATCTACGGGGGAGAGGTAAGTTGCTGATTACAAGCTAAACCATTGGACAATAGTTGCTGGGATATTAGGATATCGAACGTAGATTTATTTATTTAAGTTTATTGCACACAATCTTATGATGAATTGATTACAATATTTCAAACTTACCCTCTTATTCATAAAAAATATTAATTTATTGGTTAAGCTTAATTTTAGTAAAAACATGTTTGGTCCCTTTTTCAGTGTAATTTGTCCCTATATCTTTTTTTTATTCGTTTTTTCCTCTTTTCAATATTGGCATTGAAAGGGCACGAAAAAAATATTTTATATAAAATAAGTTTAGCAAATGTTTCTAATTTTTTATGAAGGGGGTTACGCTTTACGTTGAAGGCATTTTACAACTCACCGGACGCGAAGAATTTTTTAAGGTTGGGCCAACATTTACCAAATTGACAAGTTGTTGCCTGTGCCAGAAGAGTGGCAGCATAGGGTGGGATAAACGTTGTGTTTGGGCGTGTGTGTTATTTATGTGTGTGTGTGTGTGTATTTTAAGCAACTGAGGAGCCGACTGAAAGCGTTTGGGTAAAGTTCAGTACCTCGTGAACGCGCCAGTCTTTTTGACCCCCGTTAAAAAAGAGGGGTGTTATAAGTTTGACGTTAATGTTCGTCTGTCTGTCTGTAACATCGTAGCGCTCGAACGTATGGACAAATTTCGATGCGGTTTCTCATATAAAAGTTCCCTTGCGGTGGTTTTTAGCTTTGTTTGATAAAAATCGGTTCGGCCGTTTAAAAGTTATGGGGGTTCACCCTAGATAATTGGATAAGTTTTGTAGTTTGTCTGGCCAATAATAGATGGCACTATGAATATTAGTTCTACTATTTAGTTCCTTCGCTCATAACTAGATGGCGTTTACTTATGAAACTATTCGAAGTCGGGGTTTTTTTTATTTGCCTAGCAATTAAACTTGTTGTAACCGATTTCTGATCTGCACTCGGCGAGTGGAATTCGAAATCGAGCTACATACGTGCATACACCATTACATCTTTATCCTTAATAGGGCAAACAGAGCAGTTTTGGGTCTTGCAGCTTTAAGCATACAGAGCCAATAGCCGCAAGACTCAAAGGCCACTTTTAATGTAATGGTGGGCGGGAAGGTAAAACAAATAATAAAGTGAAGGGTTGCTAGCCACATCGCCTTTCAAAATGATTCGCATTTCACCCATTCCCTAGATCGGCTTCTAAAACCTGCGTAAGAAGAGGAGCAGCATTCTATATTTGATTTTTTCTCCCAGAGAGAAGAGTTTTAAAGAACCCTAAATTAATTTTGTATTTTGACATTGGAAATGTATTTCGTTTGCTCCAGTGTAGGCTCCAATTTTACAAAAAAGAAAATAATTTTTTTTTTCGGATTTTTGATTTCGCACTCGATATTTTGGGAACGAAAAGTGATATCAAATTATTTTAGAATAAATCTAATAAGTCAGCTACAATTTGAGCCTAAAACGAAGACGATTGGGTTAAGGGTTTACCCTGTAGCCGAACCTTTTAAAAAGTCAAAAAGTCAGAACGACATTATTTTCGATTCATTTTCACGAAATCTGTGATTTTTTTTCTTACATGGGGCAACCCTACGTTTACAATGCAAACTAGACGCGATAAGGTTTTGCGTGTTTTGATCCGATTGGCTTATACGCGCCAAAAAGCGATAAGTGGAACTAGGAATGTTTTTCATGGGATTTGGTTCTATTTACATAGAAATATCCCTAAAGGTTTAATGTAACTCATCATTAATAAAAACTAGTTTCTTTTCAGTGGAGTATTTTCAATGTCTCCCTATTTTCCGCTAAATGCTTGACCACTCTGTACGACATTCTTTTTCCGTGTCTATGAAATGAAAACATAGGTAGATAAGTATGCTTATATCGTCACTAAAAATGTGCCGCAAAAAAAATTTGAAGGTCTATTTAACGCATAACATTTTGCATAATGTTCATGAGGCGTTTTCCAGTATAAAATAAGCGGCCAAGTGCGAGTCGGACTCGCCCATGAAGGGTTCCGTAGTAGCAAATAACATAATATAAACGTCTTTTAGTATGTTTTTTTAATATTTTTATATTTGAGTTGATTGAAGGAAAGGTTTATGATTTATGACGTATTAAAAAAAAACTACTTACTAGATATCGTTCAAACCAATTTTCGCTGGTAGTTTTCATGGTAATGAACAACATATATTTTATTTAGTTTTATCATTCTCTTATTTTAGAAGTTACGGGGGGGGGGACACACTTTTTTCCACTTTGGAAGTGTCTCTCGCGCAAAGTATTCGGTTTAGAAAAAAATGCTATTAGAAACCTTAATATCATTTTTGAAGACCTATCCATAGATACCCTACAAGTATGGGTTAGATGAAAAATAAATTTTTGAATTTCAGTTCTAAGTATGGGGAACCCCCAAAATTTACTGTTTTTTTTCTATTTTTGTGTCAAAACCTTAATGCGGTTCACATAATACATCTACTTACCAAGTTTCAACAGTATAGGTCTTATAGTTTCTGAAAAAAGTGGCTGTGACATACGGACGGACAGACAGACAGACAGACATGACGAATCTATAAGGGTTCCGTTTTGCCATTTGGCTACGGAACCCTAAAAATGAGGTAAAACATACTCAATAGATGGCGCATATTAGTTTTGAGATCTCTCTGCTCTGTCAAAAAGGGAAAAGGCCAGTTTTCAAACTCGTTTTGAAACTAGATGGACTAACGCAATTACTTATAAAGGTTATTCATAAAATAATTTAAAGGTCTTTCTATAGATTGTTGGCAGTCAAATTTGTAATTATCATCATATTTACTTTTAAACAATTTATTTCAAATGAGGGCGCCACTTCTGCTACCATGTCGCCTTAATTTTTAGATTATTGCGCTATCTATTTTATGCGATACTCATTTCATTTTTAAAGAAAACGCCTCATTTTTACCGCCATTTCGATTAAAGAATTTATATCAAACTAGCTGGTGCCCGCAACTTCATCTGCGCTGGATTACATAATCCTATCCTATCCTACTTCCTACTATCCTATCCTATCCTACTATATTATAAATGCGAAAGTGAGTTTGTATATTTGTTAGTTTGTTTATTTGTTACATCGTCACGCTTAAACTATTAAACCAATTTGGATGAAATTTGGTATGGATAAAGTTTGAGACTCTGGGAAGGACATAGGGTACTCTTTATACCGAAATTCCCACGGGGAGCGAAGCCCGCGGGTACAGCTAGTATCTTTATAAATCGTAGCCTATGTGTTATTCTGATGTCTAAGCCTTATTATTGTAAAGTTTCATTAAAATAAAAAGTGGCTTTTTAATCTTGCGGCCCTAGGCTGTGCATAGAGCCGCAAGACCCAAAATGCTCTGTCTGCCTCATTAGGGATAAAGACGTGATACTATGTATGTATGTTCATTAAAATCCATTCAGTAGTTTTTACGTGAACTTTCGCTTTTATAATATAAGTAGGATAAGGGCGCCACTTACGCCTTATCTTCACCTTAACAAGTCGAATAAACATGACACTGTGTTCAGTATTGTGGGCGGTATTGCATGCGCCGGTCGATGAACCGCCGGCCCTGGTGCAAGAATGCGCAGATATATTGTGTTTCGTAACCAGTCGGTTAAAGCATAGATATACATACATACTATACATACTACTTAGGGAAAGGCAGGTGCCTAATATGTCACTAATTGGATTCCATTGTTGGAAAAGGAAAAAAGCTACAATTTTAGGTGGCAAAAGTCGAACCGTGAATTAACTGGAAATAATTCCAGGTCATCGTCGGTTGATCATCTTCTACGTTCTGAGCGGGTTATAAAATGTGATCAATGAATTGAATGGGCGTAAAACTATAAATAAATATAATTAACAAGGAACGGGATATGTATGTATGTTCACTGATTATTTGAAGGAAGCCTCGACCGATTTGAAAAATTCTTTCGTTGTTTGAAAGAGCTTATACATGTCGGGTAGTCCCATAGAAAGATTTTATCAATAATGGTTGTGTATTTTGGGAGACAAGTCGGTTTTTAGTTTTGAAAAATTATTGAGAACTACACTAGATGTTATATTGTACGCATACTATTTAATCATACATGCATAATATCACACCTGTTTCCCGCAGGGGTAGGCAGAGATTGTGGACCTCCACTTGCTACGATCCTGACAAACCTATTTTGCTTCGTCTAAACTCATCAATTAAATTATGTACTATTTAAACGATTATTGAGAATTTCCATCCATTGTTTCAACGCACTTTAGCTATCTACATTTACCGCATAAATCGACAGATATCGAACTCTCTTTTTCTTAGGTACCTATTTTACAATAGTACAGGATCTGCGAAGGGTCGACCTTCATCCATCTGCCAATAATCATTATCTTGTTTGACTAATGGGACTCTTTGCGCTGCATCCAGTTCAACTTTCCTGAACCAGATTACACCGGATTGTACGGAAGACAGCAATTCTTGTGTTTAGTACACAACGTTACTCAAAACATCTGACACCACAGGAAGTACTAGTTAAAACTTGACTCATCATCATCCTTAAGTATTCCCGGTTGCATCCTCAGCGGTATCGCTTTAGAGCCCGGGGTCCGCTACCCAACCCAGTAACCGAGGTTACTGGTTTTTACACAGAGCAACTGCCGTATGACTTCCACAACCCGATGGATAGACCAGAACCAATCCTTGGATAGGTTTGAGCAGCCGCTAGATGGCGTACGTGACCCACAGTTTAAACATGCCTCTCTGAAACACGGAATCATTTCTTCGGATAATCAGGTGATTCAAGCCTAATGTCCTAACCGGACTGGAAACGACTTTCCACAAAGTATGCTTCCCATTGGGATTTGAACCTAAGACCTCTGGATATAAAGCGAACGCCTTCACCACTGGACTTTGGAGGCAGTCACGGAAGTTTAAGCTTGACTCAATCAACAGGAAAAGAAGAATTCCGATGTTTATATCTCGAAATCACGGTGACACACTTACATCGGAGTTTCTAACGGTACAATACCGATGGACCATAATAATCGACAATTCACCGCGCGCGCGCAAATTGTAGTTCCAACAATTTAGTATCAATCAAATTACATGATTTATATAATCGATTACATTCCGAGACGGGTTTGTTGAACTCTAGAAATAAATCTATTAGATATTTTTTACCTGTGTTTATCTAATACGATTAAAATATAGGAATACTAGCTGCGCTCCCGGTGTTACCCGCGCCTAAAGTAGCCTATGTGTAATTCCAGGGTGTCAGCTTCCTGCGTACCAAATTATATCAATATTGGTCCAGCCGTTTGCGAGTCCATCCATACTTACAAACTCTCGCGTTTATAAAATAGGATTCTTTCCCAGTGTGTTTTAAAGTCGGGAAAGTAGGATACTAAAAAATATGTATGTCGTTCTAAATCGCCTGGGCATCCATTGTAGGTAGACTTCTCGAACTAGGTACTAAACTCACGTCGAAGCAGCGTTATTCCAACGACAGCTGCATTCAGGTCACGACTAATTAAGTTATTCGCATATTAAACACGGAACTAGTAATTACTAATTGACCGTACAAAGCCAATTGTTTGGAAAACAGAGTTAACTAGTTACATCAGTAATTTGACGTTGCCAAGGATATATTGGAATTTTTGGGGTCCAGTGCCCCATTTGAACTACTGTTTACAGTTTAAAGAAAGAACGTGAAGCTTTTTTACGCACGATTTTCAAAACAGCTGATAAATATCTTTTTATGTGTACATTTCTTTATTAAGATCTTTATTAAGATAATATCACTTTCTTCGTTTTCTTTGTCACCAACTTTCTTTGTATAGGAAACGGTTCTAAAGGTTCAAAGAAAATTAATTTATTTGAAACAAATTGTTATTATAAATAGCCTTTATAGTGATAGCTTTTCTAATAATAACAGAATAAAAACTCACCTATTTAACAGCAAAGCTTTTATGATGAATGGTGATAGAAAAAATCTTACCTGTTTAACAGCGCCATCGACGTAATCCTCACAGACATTCTTCGCGAAGAAGGTCTCGACGGGGAAGGTCCGCCCCGGTATGGTGAAGGTGGGCACGTTACCGAAGAAGGTGGAGAACTTGGTGGAGTCCATCGTGGCTGACGTCACGATGAGCTTAAGGTCAGACCTGCGCGCCACCACCTGAAGACAAAGTTGGAAAAATTAGGTGACTGAATTGAAACAGATACATTTTCACGTCTATATCCCAGACGGGGTAGTCAGAGCCCAGGGCCGTTAGGCTCAAAGGCCACGCTTAGTGTTTTGACTGAATTGAATAAATAAATAAATATAAAGGGACAAATTACAGTGATTGAGCTTGCCCCAGAAAAAGTTGAATTGGTGGGGTGATTACACTGATTGTATACGGTTTGTGTAGAGAGGATGTAGACGACTAAATTGTTGGAGTAATAACACTGAATGTATACATTTTATGTCTGTCTAGCCGAAGCCTGCGACTTTGTTTGCGTGGACTTAATGTCTCCGGAAAATGCTCATCAGGCTGAACAACTTTTTCTAAGGCGTCATTTTTATATTTCTTATAGTTTAGCTGGACCATTATAGTTCTGCATCAGGTGTTCTATTTTCTAAAATAAAACCTTTGGTATGTTGTCTGGGCTTAACAGCTACATAACAAAAAAAGTTTCATTCGAATCCGTCCAGTATTTCCGGAGATACACATAGCATGTACAAACAGACAAATAGACAGACATTTTCTATTACTGTTTCTGCATCGCCTGAAATATTTTTTTTTGGAAATATATTCAATATACAGACACATTTTTCTTACTGTATTATTATATGTGTAGATAGATATAGAGAGAAATCAGGTAAGTAACTGAATTGGTAGGGTGATTACACTGATCGTATACATTTTATGTCTAATGTAGATACTTGCTATATGCCAACAAAAAAAAGGGGACCAGCAGCGAGTGAGTTCTTCAGTTTACCCTTGATGCCTTTTATAAATGTACAAATACAAATTAATAGAAAAGCCACATAATTCCTACGTCTTGTAAAATTTAAACTTTTCGAAATTTTACATTGTGAGAAATTTTCTTTCAGACAAAACTGACTGTAACTCTTTATAAATAGTTGAGTACCCTTAAAATAACTTTATACAACATACAATAAATCACGCATTCAATTATAATAGTAATAAGTAATTGCATACCACTTTAGATCATTTATTCTCTTTGCAAAATTACATTATAAATTCCAATGATAATAGAAGTAAACGTCTCGATCAATTTCACGGTTCAAAAACTTCTTTTATAATGCGTTGCACAATAAATAAACTTAAGTTATTTGCAGACCAACAATGGGTGGCTAAAAAAAACAAATTGGTTTAAAAATATGAAAGGTGAGGTAATTCCGAAGTAAACGATACTTTTTCTAAGTTTACGTGTCTTGTGTGGTTTTTGCTGCGAGACCTTGCGTTATTTTCGAGATTGGGATAACAATAGTTAGCGTTTACAAGTTCTAGATAAAAACCTGCTATCGAATCCTGATTGGGTGCAACAAGAACTGTAATAAAATTCAATTAAATTATTCTTAAAATGTTTAACACGTTACCCGTACAAAAAAAAACCTACTTTCCACAATCAGCGTCTTGGGCAATTGTGTTTCGCAACCAGTTGTTAAAAAAGATGTAAAAAATCTTGCTACGCATCTAGTTGCCTAAAGAAAAAAAGAAAATTGACAATAGGGCAAATCACACAGACCGATCTAGCCCGCCCTAACTTGTATTATGGGATAAAGATAATATATTTTATTGATTTCGCGTCAACACCCAAGACCCAGGTCAATTTGAAAAGGTCGACCAACTTGCCCAGGTTGGAGATCGAACCCAGAACCTCCGGAGTGGTGGACGTGCCTTTCCATTACTAGTTGGTTATTACTATGTTGGCCTTCAGCTTCCCAAACACTTCTCTATCCATTGATACTTGGATACGCCACAGAGGTAATCAAACGGCCATATTTTCTTAGAAAAATCTCGCATGCCCCACATCATTTAGAAATTGTAACATTACCACGGTACCCTCCTGACACACACCGCACAAATCTCCCCGCGAAAGCGGCGCTGACGCAGCATATTAATGGCTCCAATGCGCTGCGATTTCCAATAACGGCGATGCGATACTATTTCAGAGTGGAGCATGAGAAAACAGCTTATATGTATACTAGCTGAAGCCTGCGACTTGGTTTGCGTGGACTTTATGTTTCTGGAAAATGCTCGTCAGGCTGAAAAACTTTTGCTAAGGCGTAATTAGTTTAGCTGGACCATTATAGTTCTGCATCAGGTGTTCCATTTTTCAAAATCATTTATACCCTATATGTTGCCCAGGCTTAACAGCTATATAAAAAAAAGTTTCATCAGACAGACAAACAGACAAACAAACAGACATTTTTTTAAATTTTTACTCTATTACTATGTATTCAATGCCTCCAATATTTTTTTTTGGAAAAATATTTAAAGTACAGACACTTTTTTTACTGTTTTATTATTGTATGTATAGATTTAGATGTCGTCACACGCAGTGTTTGTATCGCGACGCACCTTGTTTGTTTTTCGTGTGTGTAAGCGGCCAACACTGGTGTCAGATTTTTCAAGCTGCCTTAACATACTTGTATTGTTCGGGTTTCAGTGCTGCCGTACCGAACGTAGATATCATTTAAAAAAAATCTTGACCAAGCCCTAGTACGCAAATGTGAAGCTTCATGTTTTTGCTTTAAACTGTAAACAGTAGTTCATAAATTAGTTTGAAGAGTTTCCGTTCGTTCCGTTAATTGATTATTCGCTGAATAATATTTCGGTAAAACAAACCGTCGGATAAATGAGTATAGTAAAATTGACCAGCCGACAGAATAAATTTTCTCTAAATTAAACTATCGGTGGAACGTTATCTGGGAAACATTATTCCATAAATAGTGTTGCTGAATGGCGTAGGGAACCCAAAAATTCATATCCCCTTAAGGCAACTGAAATAGCTTAACGTCTGACATGACTATATGACAATGATGACAACCGGGTACTACAACTTGACATTATTTTAAAATTTAGACTTTCTAAAAATTTAATTTAAATTGTGACATTGTTTTATTAAATTGTTTGTCAACTCTGTCTACATATTCCTTCTTGTAGGTAATTTTATAAAGTTCTTGTCGTTTCCCATTGTGTGAGTGCAATTAGCTATTTTTTTAATATAAGTTTTATATTTTCAAGGTATCTTCTAAAATTTTCGTAGTCTACCGGTAAATGGAATTGAGCAAATTTTTTATCTAACCTGTAATTAGACATTGACACATTGATAAGTCAAGTTGACAGAAACGTTTTTTTTTTCTTTTTTTTTTGTGTCAAGCCAAACGTTCTGCTTGGTAGATGGTAGATGTAGATAGTATAGAAAGATAGTGTTGTAGATACCGCACAGTATTTTTTTTTGTATTGTCAACAAATCTAAGTTTGTTTCCATTGTATAATTATAGTGATGTATTTTACACAGTTTTGTTTTAAGTTTAAGATAGTTTCGGTCCAATTGGCAGGTTATGCAAAGCACGCTTTTCATATTATATCGAATATACTATTTTATAGTAAATTGTATCTTATATTTATATTTTATAATTAATTTGTATTAGTAGGTATTATTATATATTATTTATTATGCAGCAACTTTTGAGTGATGGAAACGAAAGTAATGATTCTTACTGCTCTGCCAGGGAGTCACCTGATTCTAGTTTTGTCTCTTGTGGGGGGGGAGTCCTCGGATTCCTTGGGGTCATTTGTCGGAGATGTTTTTGGTAAATTTCCGCAAAACTTCAACGTATGTCATATAAACGCGCAGAGTATACCTAGTCATTATACTGACTTTTTAGAAGCATTTTCTTCGGATTATGTGAGCGCGGTACTAGTCTCTGAAACTTTTTTTAAGCCGAGTCTACCCTCAACCAGTTATGCACTTCCTGGCTTCGTACTGATACGTAATGATCGTGTCGGGGCGGGGTCGGGTGGTGTTGCAATATATCTCAGGAGCGATATTAATTACCGCATTATTTCCATGTCACCCTCGGAATACTCAGGCTCATTAGAATATATTCTGCTTGAGGTCATTATCAAAGGTAACAAAGCCGTTCTAGGAGTCTTTTACAGTCCCTCTTCTAAAGTCAATTACTTTTCCACATTTGAATCTCTTCTTGAATCAGTGTGTTCAGATTACGCACATCACCTGATTTTGGGCGACTTTAATACTTGTCTCTTAAAAGATGACTCCAGATCTTCTATATTAACAAATATTGTCAAGTCAGTAAATTTCTCTATTCTCCCGTCAGGGCCTACACATTTCACTGAATATGGTAACACTTTGCTGGACTTGATAATTACCTCCTCAGAACATCGCGTTGCCAGTCATGGTCAAACTCCTGCTCCTGGGTTTTCTCACCACGATCTGATTTATGTTTCGTATAAACTCAAAGTTCCAAAACTGGAACCGATCATTATTAATATCCGTTGCTTATCCAAAATTGATAGGAATGCCCTAATATCGGATGCATCTAAAATTGATTGGGATCCAGTGTTTGCGTCGGGTACAGTAAATGAGAAAGTATCTCTCTTTAATAATCTGGTTTTATCTCTTTACGATACCCACGCACCTGTCAAAGCCATTAAAGTGCGTCGTCCACCAGCTCCGTGGATTACAAATGGAGTACGCATGGCGATGAGACGACGCAATAGAGCTTTTCGGAAATATAAGCGGGAACGTTCAGATGCGAACTGGGCTTTGTATAAGGCTGCAAGGAATCTTTGCAATACAATATGTCGAAATGCAAAGCGCCAACACTTCACTGATAATATTGAAAATGTATCTTCTGCCAATATTTGGAAGTTTCTTAATTCTCAGGGCATAGGTAAAAATCATAATCAGTCGCCTAAATTACCGTTATCTTTAAATGAACTTAATCATCACTTCGCTTCAGTTCCACTTCTGGATACAAATATAAAGAAAGCTACTATATCTTCTATTCTTGCCTTACCTGCGCCTGGCGGCAGTTTATTTGAGTTTACCGCTGTCACTGAGGAAGACATTCATAAAATCATCCAATCCATTACTTCTAATGCCACTCACTGGGCCTGATCAAATTAGTCGCATGATGCTTATTCCTATCCTCCCTCTTGTACTTCCTGTTATCGCGCACATAATTAACTCTAGTCTTGCCGAACACTGTTTCCCAACCTTATGGCTCGATGCATTTGTTCGCCCTCTTCCTAAAATTCCTGAACCCCTTCGTCTTAATGACATTCGCCCAATTTCAATTCTCTCCTTTTTGTCCAAGATACTAGAAGCTTCGGTTTTCAGTCAGTTCTCCAAACATTTACATGATAACAATTTATTAAATTCGTATCAGTCAGGATTTAGACCTGGTCACAGCACAACTACTGCGATGCTAAAAGTCTCAGAAGATATAAGAGCTGGGATGGAACAGCAGCAGGTGACCGTTTTAGGCCTGGTTGACTTTAGCAATGCCTTCAACACAGTCGATATCGATATCCTAATAGCTATCCTCTCCCATTGCAATGTCTCAACCTCGGTGACTGATTGGTTCTCAAGTTATCTTCGTGGTCGCCGGCAGCAGATTCGTAGCGGTCAGGCAGAGTCTGATTGGTGCGAATTGGAGGCTGGTGTTCCGCAAGGCGGTATTTTGTCTCCTATATTGTTCTCAATTTTCATAAATTTTCTTTCACATCATCTTACGTGTACTTATCATTTTTATGCAGATGACTTGCAGCTTTATACTCAAACCAGCGTTGACAATATTAATCAGGCAATCTCTATAATAAACGTCAATTTAAATAATATACTTGAGTGGTCTAAACAATTTGGAGTGCAAGTAAACGCGAAAAAGTGTCAGGCTGTTATAGTAGGAGGCTCTTATCAACTTAACACCCTTAATTTAGACACTGTACAACCTGTTACATACGATAATACTTTAATTCCATTTAGTCCTGTAGTTAAGGACCTGGGTATCTTGGTTGACAGTAACCTCAAATGGAATTCACATATTGTCGAAGTGAGTCGAAAGGTATATGCCACACTACATTATCTCCAGCGACTGAAAAACTTCTTACCCATTAAAACCAAGATCATGCTGGTTCAAGCCCTTGTCTTGCCTCTGATTGATTACGGTGATGTGTGCTATCTGGATATATCTGAAGACCATCTGAACAAACTAGACAGACTTCTTAACAATTGTATAAGGTTTATATTTTGTCTTCGTAAATATGATCATGTTTCCGAATACCGTTCTGAGCTTAAATGGCTTCCCATCCGCCAACGCAGGAATCTTCATATTCTATGTCAGCTATACAATGTGCTAAATAATCCCCTTGCCCCTGAATATCTCAAGTCAAGTTTTCAACTTCTATCTTCCACTCACGAAAGAATCCTTCGTTCTTCTAATAGTTTGACTCTTTCCATTCCTTCTCACCGTACTGGTTTCCTTTCCAACTCTTTCGCCATTACGGCAGTAAGACTCTGGAACGCGCTTCCTGAGACCATTCGAACCGCTCCTAGTCGCGCTAGCTTTAAGACACGCGTGTTTAAACACTTCTTGGCCGATCTATAACAGTAGATTTAAAAATTGCTGCACTTATTTAATTATTTATTTATATATGTGTATGTGTATAGGTAATATATTTATGTATGTATTTATATATTATTTAAATATGTATGTGTGTATATATGTATATGTATATGAAAAATATATATAATTATATGTATCGTTTACTTCTTTATTTTTATGTACTATTTTTATCTTGCAAAGCTTACCCACATTTTGACTATCTGCATAACCCAAAGGTTGACTGGTAGACAACGCTTCTAGCGTTAAGTTCGCCTATTGTTCTGTACAATTTGTATTTGATGAACAATAAAGATTAAATAAAAAAAAAAATATTATATTCGTATTAACTTTAGTTTAAATATTAATTTAATTGTGAGTTGACGTCCTCGGAGAAAATGCTGCAGTGCAATTTGTTGCCGCTTCTTCTGCACTAGCGCTTTGGAAGCGGCAGTAAGCTTAGCTGTAAGTAACCATTTGACGTCAAGAATTGTGCAACAAAACAAAGTGACGATTATTAAGATATAATATAAATATCCTATGATAATAAACATAAATTTAAATTTGAAAAATAGACTATGGACCTCTACTTGCTAAATCTAAAGATACCATCTACATCCAGACAAAATGCATAAAGTTCAGACACTGATAAATGTTCCTCTTCATCGCGTCAAATGTTCAGGATGTTAGCTATCGGAGAGAGCCGGGTTGACTCAAGAAATCCATTATTCCCGTCTAGACTCCAGACGCCACATTATGAAGGCATGACGCACTTTGTAACGTTGTCTCCTGTATTTACATCTCAGAATTTCCTTTTTTTAAAATTCTGAAACATAGATACAGATACGTAATTTAAGAGATAATAAAATAAAATAAAATATTGGAATATGGTTTTATGGTCTTTCGCTTTATGCTCTGTTTGGGAGAGACGTAATTATTACCCAATATTTAGGTAAATCTGAGTAATTACAAATCAAATCATCTTTATTGTGGAAACTCAGGTTACAAAAAAGATCTTAAAATATTAATACAAGTACCACTGTGACCTGCCGTTGAAGGACATACAATAATATGAGGTCAAATTTCTAGGCAAAAAAATACAGTTGTAAATAAGATGAAATAAGTAATTAAATAACATTATACAATTCAATATCAATGATATGATGATGAGATAGTAAAAGAAAATTTAAGTCAAGTTATCTTTTTAGTACTCTTTTACAGTATAAAAACATTTTATACCTACCTACATACAAAAACTATTCATAATTATAATTATATAATTTGTGAAGTTCGTTTAAGTAGAAATAGGCGATTTAAATCGGAATCATAGTGACAATTGTATTTTTTCAATTAAAATAGCCATTTTGTTCTTCAGTTTGTTATATTAAAATACAAGACTTAATTTCTATCAACTATCTACAGATCTGATTTACGAAGTTCGTTTAAGTACAAATATTCGATTTAAATCGGCATTATATTGACAATTGTATTTTTTCAATTAAAAATTGCCTTTTTGCTCTTCAGTTTGTTAAATTAAAATATAAGACTTTGTGTTGTTGTTGTTTATTCAGAAACATCTCTCCCACCCCATCTAGCTTATTTGCATCGTTCAATGAAGAACTGTACTTCAATTAAAGAAAATAATCACAAATCACTATGCTACAAGTAGCAGCACGTAAGTTTAGCGCTGAGTAAAGTGTAGAGGTGATACTGCGCACGGGTACAGTATTATTTTTTTACTGGGCAAGCAAGGTTAGCGCTAGAGTTTTGTGCCGCTGCCTGTACACTTAAAATGAGTACTTTAATTTAAACGCGTAGCATGAAAAAAAACTTGAGAGGCGTCAAGGGACACCCGGATGGAACGAAGTTCCTTTCTTTCAGGAGAGAGAGAGACAGACAGAGAAACACGCGCACGCCGCACGGCTTACAACTATAGCAAAAAGTGTCGTTACAACTTTTGGTCTTAATTTTTTCCGTATAGCCCCCTTTCGCAACGCGCGATAAGGAACTTCGTTCCAAAACCAGACATTTCTCTTGCAATCCGTGGTTGTATCGTATCTCCTGCCGACGTATGTTTTACGTGGGACAGAGCGTGACGTCACTCGGTCACGGGATCGCAGTCGGCTCGCTAAAAATATTCACCCACCAACATCACGCGCGGAACGAATGTGGCAACTAATTAACTGGTGGCTCCGTGAGCTTAGTCCTCGCAAGTCACCCCGACATGTTGAAGTTTATCGGACAAAAAAAGTTGTTCAAACCAAAAAGTTGCGTCTTGTATAAGCGTAACAAAAAAGTTTTGTGACATTTAATAAAAAAAAAAAAACGAAATGGCTGAATTGTGATATCTTTTAAGTTTTCAAATATTGCCGCCATTTTCAAAATAATCTAAAAACTGAATCGACAAAAAAATCAAACTAAAATTTTTCAATTTTACAAGAATCAGTTGAGAAATGTGACTTGTAGGCGAGAACAGACGTACAGAACCGACCAACAGAAAAACTGACAGATAGACAAAAGCATTTTTGGGTAATCTCAAATCTGAGACGCTTCACTCGCTCGGGTCAATTAATTCTTTGAGTATCGAAATGCCTAATTTGCTAGTCGGACATTGAAATGATAGGTACAAATACAGACAAACAGATACTGTCATGTCTTTCTCTTTTTGTGGATGTTGTAAGATGCTCATAAGCACTCGAATCTTGTGCGACAAATGAATTTCAACCTATTTTCCTACAATGCATTGTTAAGAAGGGTTAAAAAGCACAGACGCTTTTTCTTCCCCACTTCGTATTGTCTCTGATATCCTTGCATGACTATTATTAGGCATTAGATTTGATAATGAAAAAGCTGGAAACCAAACCAAAAAATTAAAACTTTTTGCCCCATCTGCTATCGATACACATACTGAAGTGCCAAATTTAAAACGTGGAGTCACCTAAATGCATGGTTTTGCCATACAAAAATCTTTCGTTTAGTGACTACGCGTTGGAAAAATAGCACTATTTGTACAACTTACAAACACCGACACTCCGCTAATGAAAAGAGGCGATGTTATTGACCCAAAAGTGATTGTTCTATATCCAGACATACATTGTCTGAGTACAATACAACAAAATACAGTACAAATACCCATTTGACGGTTGTTGTAAAGATAAAGAGTGGTTGCAATTTTTCAGAATAATTAGCCGAACTCCAATTTTGAAATTCTTACTATGGTGCATTTCGAATGGAACTAATGGGACTAAAGGTAAATTATTCTAGATAAATTTACTTACCTGGTTCTGACGTTTTTAGAGTTCCGTACCCGAAAGAAAAACTGGACCCTATTACTAAGACTCCGCTGTCCGTCTGACTGTCTGTCTCATGAACCATGATAGTTGAAATTTTTACAGATGATGTATTTCTTACAAAATAAAAAAAAATATTTAAGTGGGGCTCCCATACAATAAACATGATTTTTTATAGATAATGGTACGGAACATTTCGTGCGTGAGTCCGACTCGCACTTGGCCATTTTTTTAATTCTAAGTGATGGTACGCATTTCATAAAACCTTTGACGAGCTGAAGATATTTGTATATCGACATCAGGTAAACACGATTTCGTCAACGAAATGCCAATTGTAAATTAGCAAGATAGAATTACATTAGCGACATTGGCCTAAATATTTGAACCCGCCTAATAAATAAGTGTCTTGCCGTGTGGTTTCCGCCAGAGTAGAATGGGCGACTTAGGAATCACAAGCTAAACAAAGCTTAAAAACATCAACGAGCTCTCTCCAACCCGTCTGGCTAGCGTGAAGTGTGTAGGCCAAGTCTGCCTGCTCTGGCCAAGTATGGCTCTGGAAGTACAGAGAGGGTCGTGCTCCTGCAGTGGAGACAAAAAGATCTGATAATGATGAAATAAATAAGCACATTCCTAGGAGCCAAGCCCCCAATCACGTGATCACATTTTAAATTCGTATTCTGTTCGAAATTTAAACACACGCGTTTTATTGGCGTTGGCGCTACAATTTATGGCGGAATGAGCCATTCGCTAGTGAAATTCAAGCGATTAACTACACGCTGAGCGTTAGATACGCGAATAAAATAATTGTTTTTTAGAGGTCGACCTTAATGAAGAAAAATATGTTTTCTACATCTTTCTCAATCGTAGACACGTGTAGCTATTTATAAAAATTACGTGGTTATTTAAATTTCATTCACACCTCAAAAAATCTAACAGTTGTCTCTTTGGCACAGAATTGATAAAAGTATGCTTTTGGGTTCGTATTTCATCGAATGGCATCCAAAATGGCTTTCGATTTCTTCAATTCGCTATTTTCCAACAACTCAAATCAGATACTTTTTCTGAACGTCAAAATTTTTATTTCCTATACGATTTGTATAAAATGACTAGTAGACTAATGACGTCATAGTTTCTTGGAGTCAAATATCGCTCTTAATATCAATTTCTCTGCAATAATAAATCTAAAATCACGATGGGAATGGTTATGATCATGACAGGTAATCGTAGGACACCCACATGCTAGATGATCAAACGACCTGCGCAATGTAGAGTATGGAAGGCGCTGGATGCAGGCCGCTTCCGATCGGTCGTTTTGGAAATCCTTGGGGGAGGCCTATGTCCAGCAGTGGATTTCCTGTGGCTGATATGAGGATGATGATGATGACAGGTAACATTATTTTGTGAAGTTTTATTTCCTTACTAAACTAGTACCAAATAATTTATTTTTGACCCAGGATACCTCAGGATTCAGTTATTCGAATTTTACTTAATTAAATAATAGTACCTGGGTGACCGAGCTTTGCTCGGTTTCATCTAAACACAATACAAAATAAAAAATTATATATGAACTTGAACATACAAAAAAACAAAAGTAAGTCACCGAGTGGGATTCGAACCCGTAATACTCTTTCTAGCGGTCCGCATCTGAAACCACTGAGCCAAACCGATGGCAGCCGGCGCGACGAAATTAGCGACCATATTCTGCGTGGAAAGAAAAACGCATGAAAACTCGAAAACACGCGTTTTCCCAAACATAAAACTAATCTAGATCGATTATTTACCCCCGAAAATCTCCATGTACCAATTTTCAGCAAAATCGTTAGAGCCGTTTTCGAGATCACAGAAATTTATAAATAAACATATAAATAAATAAATATACAAGAATTGCTTGTTTAAAGGTATAAGATAATACTACCAAAATTGATTCGAAAAGACAGTCATTAAATAAAATAATACAACACCAAGGATGCCAAGATTCATGCGATTTAGAGAAGAAAAAGTCAGTAGACCAGGACCACCGGTTAACCATTGGGTAGTTCCATTGATGGCACAAATGACACTGATTTGTCCCACTATTACTATTGATTGTACAACTGGAGACGAGCTGAGAGAAGCAAAAACAATAATTCTTTTGATGAAGATCATTTGACTTGCCAAGTACTACTTTGTTTTGCTCCCACATTGCAACAGTAACAATGTAACAGAAAATATTTGGCTCATTAATTAGATTATTAAAAAGTATAGAATACTATACCTATTTTTAGGGTTCCGTATCTTAAGGGTAAAAACGGGACCCTATTACTAAGACTTCGCTGTCTGTCCGTCTGTCCTTCTGTCTGTCACCAGGCTGTATCTCAAGAACCGCGATAGCTAGACACTTGCAATTTTCACAAATTATGTATTTCTGTTGTCGCTATAACAACAAATACTAAAAACAAAGTAAAATACAAACAAAATGAAATACATACAACAAACACGTTTTTTTATATAGATAATGGTACTAAGGGTTCCTAGTGCGCGAATCCGATTTGCACTTGGCCGGTTATTTCAATGCTCTGATTAGCAAAAAATGAAGATACAGCACATTTAAATTTTGCGAGACGTCACGATCAGCTACGGTTTAAAAAAACCGGCCAAGTGCGAGTCAGACTCGCGCACGAAGGGTTCCGTACCATTATCTATAAAAATCAAGTTTTTTGTATGGAAGCCCCCTTAAATATTTATTTTATTTTGTTTTTAGTATTTGTTGTTATAGCGGCAACAGAAATACATAATTTGTGAAATTTTCAACTGTTTACCTATTGCGGTTCTTGAGATACAGCCTGGTGACAGACAGACGGATAGACAGCGAAGTCTTAGTAATAGGGTCCCGTTTTTACCCTTTGGGTACGGAACCCTAAAAAGTTGACCCAAATCTCCGCTGTATCTTTGTGAATTTTTACTATTCTGCTAAACGAAAAAATATGGATCCTTCATTTTTGAATAATATATTTATTTTACCCAGTACACATCCCTATTGTGTCTTAAGACTAAAATTACAAATTTCTACCGAAATCTAACATGTGGTTTCAAAATAAAACGTAGACTACGTTTGTAAGGAAAAGTCTAAAGTAAGGGGATTCTTAAGCAAAATTGTAAAAGCTTGAAGAGAAAATTAAAGCAGTTTAATACTGCAGTACCTGGGCGACCGAGCTTTGCTCGGTTACATTTCAAACATTGACTAAATTTTTTAAAACTTGTCTAAAAACAATGCAAAAAATAAATAAATATAAACTTAAACATAAAAAAAAACAAAAGTAAGTCACCGAGTGGGATTCGAACCCGTAACACTCTTTCTAGCGGTCGCTATCCTTAACCACTGAGCTAAATCAAGGCGGTCGCGGCGCGACGAAATTAGCGACCATATTCTGCGTGGAAAGAAAAACGCATGAAAACTCGAAAACACGCGTTTTCCCAAACATAAAACTAATCTAGATCGATTGTTTACCCCCGAAAACCCCCATATACAAATTTTCAGCGAAATCGTTAGAGCCGTTTTCGAGATCACAGAAATTTATAAATAAATATATATATATACATACAAGAATTGCTCGTTTAAAGGTATAAGATATTGGATGTCTAAAACACCTCTCCTTCAAATATTACTTGTTAATGCAGAATCACGTTCCAGTCGACAATTAACGTTATTACTCTCAAGTCAAGTTAATTGCTTCATCAATTGCAATGCAATTTGCATCGTGGAAAGTTGCGCGAAGCTTTACTGCGAGTTAACATGCTCTAACACGTACCAGTACAGATATCTTTTAGATTTTCTTTTTGACTAACTTTTATCTACAAATAGAGGTGTTCAATCCAGTGACTTGCAATTTTGCGGGCAGGCAAAAGTCAAAGTCAAAAATCATTTATTTATCTTTGGATATTTGTATCATTTGATAATTGTCACTTTGTTTCTATTTTTTTCGATTTCTTAAAGGTAATGTTGATGTCTGATCATTTATTTACAGCTAAGTTTACTGCCGCTTCCTAAGCGCAAGTACAGAAGAAGCGGTAACAAACTATACTGCAGCATTTTCTCCAAAAACGTCAACTTACAAAATTATACTGATAAAATATAGAATACTGGCAATATTCCTAGCAGAGATTTGTTGTGCTAAGATTGCTGGGGTTCTAAAAATCGGATAATTAGTATTTATTAACTTCTTAAGCACTTTTGTTTTGTTTTCCGTGTGCGTTCGTGGCCAAAAATTATGCCAGGATTTTAAAGCTCAGCTGCGGAAAGTCGACACACGTCACACGACTGAATGCAGTCCCCGAGACAAAGCGGGAGGGGTGTACACATTGCGACTACGTTGTAGCAACGCTGCAATGACCCAGCGCCGGTGTGGCTGGCAATGCGTCAATTTTTTGCGTTGCGACGACGCAACATCAGTGTGGACCCGTTCTTAAGTGACTAAAAGCACATAAAGACGTTAATTAAAACCAACACCTTTGACTGTTGTTTAGTCGACTGTGGTCACGCAGTGCGTCAATTTTTTTTGCGTTGCGACGACGCAACTTCAGTGTGGACCCGTTCTTATGTGACTAAAAGCACATAAAGTCATTAAATACAACACCTTTGACTGTTGTTTAGTCAACTGTGATCACGCAGTGCGTCAATTTTTTTTGCGTTGCGACGACGCAACATCAGTAGGTACCCGTTCTTAAGTGACTAAAAGCACATAAAGACGTTAATTAAAACCAACACCTTTGACTGTTGTTTAGTCGACTGTGGTCACGCAGTGCGTCAATTTTTTTTGCGTTGCGACGACGCAACTTCTGTGGGGACCCGTTCTTAAGTGACTAAAAGCACATAGTCATTAAAACCAACACTTTTGACTGTTGTTTAGTCGACTGTGGTCACGCAGTGCGTCAATTTTTTTGCGTTGCGACGACGCAACTTCAGTGGGGACCCGTTCTTAAGTGACTAAAAGCACATATAGTCATTTAATACAACACCTTTGACTGTTGTTTAGTCGACTGTGGTCACGCAGAGCGTCAATTTTTTTTGCGTTGCGACGACGCATCATCAGTGGAGACCCGTTCTTAAGTGACTAAAAGCACATAAAGACGTTAATTAAATAAAACCAACACCTTTGATTGTTGTTTAGTCGACTGTGGTCACGCAGTGCGTCATTTTTTTTTGCGTTGCGATGACGCAACATCAGTGGGGACCCGTTCTTAAGTGACTAAAAGCACACAAAGACGTTAATTAAATAATACTAACACCTTTGATTGTTGTTTAGTCGACTGTGGTCACGCAGTGCGTCATTTTTTTTTGCGTTGCGACGACGCAACATCAGTCGGGACCCGTTCTTAAGTGACTAAAAGCACATAAAGACGTTAATTAAAACCAACACCTTTGACTGTTGTTTAGTCAACTGTGGTTACGCAGTGCGTCATTTTTTTGCTTTGCGACGACGCAACATCAGTGGGGACCCGTTCTTAAGTGACTAAAAGCACATAAAGACGTTAAACACAACACTTTGGACTGGTTAGCCGACTGCAGTCACGTTGGAGTCAGGAAACGTGCAAGGAACGTGAGTGGTGCAGCTGCCAAACGTAAACTACGTTTGATAGTGCTTTCGCAAGGATAATTGCTATGGGGTAATTGATTTTAATGCACATTATAATTGATTTAAATTGATTCTGTGACGATTTTGTACGATTTCGAAACAAGCCATTTCTTCCTGTGGATGTCGTAAGAGGCGACTAAAGAGCTAAGCACCAAATATCTCGTCAGGCATTCTTCCTCAACCCCCGTTCCCTGCAACTTCTCCTCTGGAGTAGCTAAATCGCGTCAAGCTAATAGTGGCTTTGTAAGATGTAGACCTCGCGAGTCACGTTTAAGTTTATTTGATAAAACACTAGTGTTAGTCACTAACACACACGATAAGAATAAGAAGTAATAATTTTATTCTTTGTTACCATTTTTATGCACGTACAATAATTATACATAAAGGTAAGACAATTTTTTACGTAATTTTTCATGCATCCGTTTTTTTCTGGGATCCAATAGATATATCATTTTCCTTAATGCCAGAGTAGAGTCTAAAAATAAAACATTAATAAAATTCTTAACCATAGGTAATAATCTTTTAAAACCCCTGAAAAGATTGACAGAGTGCAGCTGCAGTCTTCCGATCTTGACATTCATAGCCATCCGATAGAGTATTTTTAACATCTCTATAAAAGTTTCAACATTCAGCGTCCTATTTTTAGATCCAACCGCAGTGGATCACGGGAGTGAAACGACCATCGATTTGTACAGACAGAATGAGGTCAAGCTGGGTTCACAATAACAAAAACAATGTCCTGAATGAACTCATTTGGACGCAGTAAACAGACCTCTAATCGAGTGTGTTTAGCTTACACTAGTGTTAGATTCACAAGACACTCCCTAAATACTGAGTTTAATCAAAATCGTTGGAGTAATTTCCGAGATCTTGACATTGATAGCCATCCGATGGAGTATTTTTAACATCTACTATAATAAAGTTTCAACATTCAACGTCCTATTTTTAGATCCAACCGCAGTGGATCACGGGAGTGAAACGACCATAGATTTGTATAGATATATGAGGACGAGTAGGGTTTGCAACAACAAAAACAATGTCCTGAATGAACTCGACAGTTGGACGCAGTAAACAGACCTCTTATCGAGTGTGTCTAGCCTACACTTGTGTTAGATTCAGAAGAGAAGATGTTAGACTCTAAATACTGAATTTCATCAAAATCGTTTAAGTAGTTTCGGAGATCCTTTTATTTAGAGTTATGGGTACTTTTTGGATCAAAAATAAATTACTTGGTACTGTTAGGAAAATATGGATAAATACAGGTTTCCTTCAAAGGAAGCAAGTGATGGTACCTAGTAAAAAAATACCGCACATAAGCACAAAGTCCGAGGTACAGTGCGCCACATAAAATATACTGCTTCTTAACAAATTGTACTATTATATTATACTACTAGATGTACCCGCGGGCATCGCTCTTCGTGGAAATTAGGGATAAAAACTATCCTATGTCCTTCCCCGGGTCTTAAACGATATTCATACCAAATTTCACTTAAATCGGTCCATCTGTTCACGTGTGATAGCGTGACCAAGGTTAATTTTTATATATACAGATTAGTGGTATAATTTTCTATGTGCCCCACTGTACAATACAAGTAATCGGTCGCTTCTAGTGAGATTAACATATACTGAGAAAAAGAAATAGCTGAACCATTTTTGCTACTTGCGATTTGGTTAGTAGATACCAAACTTTTGTTCTAGTGAGCAGAACCATATAGTTGCATGCCCCAAACTATAACTATTATTAAAACACATTATAACTACTAGTACAAACGTATAGGGAATGTGCGGAAGAACTCTCTCTACCATTTACTATACTTATAAACCAGTCATTAAATGAAGGAACTTTCCCCGATCTGCTGAAAATTACTATCATAAAACCTATTCACAAAAAAAATGAAAAAACTGATATAAACAATTACCGCCCCATAGCACTGCTACCAACAGCTTCTAAAATTTTTGAAAAAGTTATGGCTGACCGCGTTTACAGCTTCTGTGAAAAATATAAACTTTTTGATGAATGCCAGAATGGATTCCGAAAAAACCGTTCAACAATATTGGCAGTCTTCAAATACGTCCAAGAAGCTTTAAAAACGTTAGATAGAGGTTTATATGGCATCGGATTGCTGCTAGATATGACGAAAGCATACGACAAGGTCCAATATGATATCTTACTAAACAAAACTGTATGACATCGGAATTAGAGGAATCGCACATAAATGGTTCAGCTCATATCTCAAAGACAGGAAACAATTTGTGGAAATCGAGTATTTTAATCACGAAACTAACACAGTTCAAATAATTCGTTCAAACTGTAAGTCAGTCGTTTCTTCTATACCCCAAGGAAGTGTCCTTGGGTGTCTATTATTTCTCATATACATCAATGACCTCCCGAAAATAATGAAAGAACATTGTGTCCTATTTGCCGATGACATCTCGATCTTAACGTCCGCTCACAATAATAAAAATTTGCATGAACAACTTACTGACATACTCATAAGAACATCTAACTGGCTGAAAGAACACAATTTAGAAATAAATTATTTAAAAACAAAATTAATGGTCTTCCACCCGTACCAGAAACCACCATTAGAGGTTAAAATGAGCTTCAATGGGATCAACTTAGAGACAGTAAATGAATTTACTCTGCTAGGCATTTACATAGATAGCCACATAAATTGGAAACCCCACATACAAAAACTATGCGCGAAATTATCTAAGTTTGCGTATGCGCTTAGAGAAGTAAAAAAATCCACAGACATTGAAACAGCTATTGTCACTTACTACGCCTACGCCTACTCATGGCTAAGTTATGGTACACTTATGTGGGGCAATGGAACTGATTGCGATAGAGTACTCACCATACAAAAAAGATTATTGCGTATAATAGTAAATATAAAAAAAGAGATAGCTGCAAACCTTATTTTAAAAAACTCAAGATTTTAACTCTACCATGCATCTACATTCTTCAAGCATGCAAATTTGTCCGAAAATATCCTGAATTTTTCAAAAAACGAAAAGACTTAGTTACTAAACATACACTTAGACACCAAAATAGGCTACAACTACCCACTTCCCGTCTCGAGCTCCACTCATCTAGCCCTCTAGTTATGTCTATTAAGCTATACGAAAAACTCCCAACCGCCATCAAAAATATAGAAAATAATAAAACGTTTCTGCACCAACTCAAAGAGCTATTGACTGATAAATGCTATTACACAATCAAAGAATATTTGGAAGACAAAATTACACCGTAAAGCCAATATATCAAATTAAAATCAACTCCTGACATTTTTATAAATTTTGATATATTTAACTTATTATTAAAAAACAAACTTGTAATGCGTCGTATGAAATATAATTTGCATGAATATTAATACCTAATAATATACTATACATTAATAATATAAATTATACATAAATTTGACAAAAATGTGGCCCTACTCCCATTGCAGCGCCCGCCAGGGTCCTTAATTGCGACTTACTTTATTAAATGAAGACCTGTATGATACATTAAGGAAGCAATAAATGATTTGATTTGATTTGATTTATACTTTCCAGCAACCATTCCTTTTTCTCAGTGTATACTTATACTATACTCATCATAAAACAAGAACATTAAGACTGAACGAGCGGAGGAAAATCGATGCCTTAGAAATGTGGTGCTGGCGTCGACTTCTCAGAATAAATTGGCATCCCACCGCACTTACATCTCCATGTTGAAGGAATTACGAATTATGAAAAGACTCTCTTCGATTGTGCAGTTACGAATCCTTAAATTCTTCGGCCATGTCACTCACAAAGAATTCTCTAATCAAGCGTTTGGCGATTCAGGGTCGAATTGAAGGCAAGCGCCCACGTGGTCGGTCTTTAACGAGGTGGTTGGATCTTGTCAACTTGTCTTGTGCCCAGCAACGGAATGCTCCAAAAAAGACACAGATAGAGATATGTGGAGAAAAATCGTAAGAGCAGCGGCCATGAACGAACAACTAGCGACCAGAGTGGTCGTGAATGTTGTGATTATGGATTGGGTTGTTCGTCAAGAGTGTACGATTAACTAAGAAAAATACTTAATATACTTTTACAGCATTATAATCTTTTGTATAATCTTTAGTATAAGTAAATAAAACGCAGAATTCATGAACTTAAGGAATGAGGTCAGAGATAACAATAAAGTAGGCGTTTCAGTGAAATACTGAATGGTGGTCATTTTCAGTGAATATTGTTCCAAACTGAGAGAATAATGGTTTGCTTTGTAGGTCACCTTTGAAACAGGCTTATGGGAGATAGGGATGGGTACCTACTATTAATGAATGTATTTCATATTCTCACAGAAAGGAACCAGATATAATCGCCTCTGTATGAATGCTTTGAAAGGAAATATGTTCGGAAAATTTATATTTACGTAAGGAATGAAAAGAGTATTTGCTTTTAAATAAGAGTGTAAATCATTTTTCTTTGCTTACTATTTTTAACCCCTGACAAAAAAGAGGGTAAAAGTTTGACAGTAATGTCTGCCGGTCTGTCTGTCTGTGACATCGTAGCGCTTGAACGTATGGACCGGTTTCGATGGGGTTTTTATACGTGAAAGCAAGTTCCTTTGTGGTGGTTGTTAGCTATGTTTGATATAAATCGCCTAAGTCGTTTAAAATTTATTGGGGGTTAACGTTCGAAAGTCAGGGTTTTCCCTAGCAAATAATAACAGGCGCTACGGACATATTAATAGCACTTCGGATTATCTCATCCAAGTGCAGACTACGCTTGGGGTTGCTTAACTTGCGGAAGCGGTAGCAATGCGTAAACCCACCGGGACACCGTGCTCCTTACTGAGTCAGATCATCAATATCCATCTTTCCGACATATACTACTTCATACGTCAATATGCACTTAACCTAAATGTAGGACGTAACGTAGGCGAGCGAGAACGTAACGTGTTGTTATATTTTGTGGGTTTACTTCTTGCCTATAATTATTGTCATAATTTATATTCACTCCTACTCTCTCGTTCGGCTTTTATGATAGTTCTTCAAAACTTAGAACCGAATTCGAAAGTTCAAACTACACAACTGATTTAGACAAAGTTTCTTTGGGACCATCTGACAAGTATGCCTTTTGACACAAAAAAGAATTCGCCAAATTAGTTTAGGCGTCTTCGAGTAATCGAAAAAAGATATATACATTCGAATTGACAACCTCCTCCTTTTTTTGAAGTCGGTTTAAAAGTAGCAGACACTATATCATCATTTCAGCCGCATAACGTCCACTGCTGGACATAGGTCTCTCCCAAAGATTTCCAAAATGACCGATCTAGAGCGGCTTGCATCCAGCTTATTCCAGCGACCCTGGTCAGGTCATCTGACCACCTTGTGGGTGGGTGTCCTACGCTTCGCTTGCCAGTAAGAGGTCGCAGACACAACATGGAAAAGGGATATCGCAAACCAACATCGAATAAGGATCTAGTAAACACTCCTGAAGTAAGTAGGTAATTTTATTATTTTGAGCAACAATATCACCTACTTCTTGAAATATAAGCATTCATAAATCAGATCCCAAATCATCCCGACATTTATTTATTCAAACGTCAACAAGCACTCAACTTGAAAGTATTACGTGGTAATATCACGTAGGTGCGGACGTAAATAGCTTGGGAACATCTTGATACTCGTATATTTCAAAGAAAGTAATGATGTTGTTATATTTACTTTTTTTTGGGGTGTTAATTCCAGTTGAAGCCTACCATTGCTTAGCATGACCAATAAATAAGTAATAGGTAAGTAGTAAAAACTGAGTGTCGCGGAATAGTCTGTAGGAGCGAAGTGACAAAAATAGATACCCGTTAAAAAAATTCCAGCTTCTAAAAAAGTTCGTGTCGAAAAAACGTGACGAAAAAACCCATCTTTGTTCGCCTAGCCCTCATCCGCCAAGGTTGTACCGTCAGAAAAGGAACTTCATACCAAAAAGTTACGACTTTTATCAACAAACTATGAAAGTCGTTTGAGAATATCAGTTTTTGTGCAAAGTAAAAGTAGAAAACATACAACATTCCAGATACGGGTTAACTGGCTTGTTGTCTCGGTTATACAATATCGTTTTTGCGAGGCATACTACATATAACGGAGAGTTATGGAACTTTGTACCGATTTGTGATATTTTTATGAATAGGAATAGAACTGAGTGAATTTATAGGCACTCGCCACCGAACTGTAAACTAGTAGCTACGGATACAAGAAATAAAAATAAATAAATAAATAACCACCTAAAACACTGTGGGTATCTAAGAACGATCTCGATCACATCAGCTTTCAAACAAAAAAGCCGCATAAAAATCGGTCCAGTCGTATAGGAGCTACAATGCCACAGACAAATACAAACACACGTCAAACTTATGACACCCCTTGTGTAGCAGGTTTTCGGGGTTAAAAACGAAAATGTATTGTTAGTGTTATCCGCTTCCCCGTTTCTCTCCGGATCGTATGAATGGGCGAGTACTTTACGAAATGGTGTAACTGACGCACACACCTCTGACGTCACAGCTATCTCTTGGCAGAGCCCCGCATTGTTGTCCGCATCCATCATCGCATTACGCAATGTGACAGTTTGTCGACCTCTGAACTGTTTACTATGGTGTACTATTGGCAGGGTTTTCTATCACAAGCGTCTATAATCTAAAAAAATCATCGTCATCCCTTTGGGTGATTAGGCGTTTGGCACCGAATAGTAACTTAAACAGAACTGGGCAAGTTTAAGTGGGACTCGCGCACGAAGGGTTCCGTACCATCCTACTAATATTATAAATGCGAAAGTGAATTTGTATATTTGTTACCTCTTTAAACTACTGAACCGATTTGGATGAAATTTGATATGGATTGAGACTCGGAGAAGGCCATAGGGTACTCTTTATCCCGGAATTCCCACTGGGAGCGAAGCCCGCGGGTACAGCTAGTTATGTATAAAAATGACGTTGTTGTATGAGAGCGCCACTTAAACATTTATTTTATTCTGTTTTTAGTATTTGTTGTTATAGCGGCAAGAGAAATTCATCTTCTGTGACAACTGTCTAGCTATCACGGTTCATGAGACACAGACACCTACATAGACGAGACAGACAGACGGACAGCGGAGTCTTAGTAATAGGGTTCCGGGTCCCGGTTTTACCCTTTAGATACGGAACGCAAAAAATCTAGGGAATTTTTAGAACTCATGATGTACAGTGTTTTCTTTAGAAAAGTAGTAGTGTATTAATAACAAACAATATTCGATTTTAGGTCGAAACGCCCATTTCTTAGTCCTATTTACAGTAAATCAGACTCGTGAAAATAAAGAGCTGAGTGTTTTTTCCTAAGGCAAATATTTATGACTATGTCCCAGTTTTCTCACTGGGTTTGATAGCTACTTAAACTGGGTCTCCGGCAAGAAAATAATGGAACGTAAGAAATGTGTTTACATAGTACCTAAAATAGGTTAATATGGTACCTATTATGAGTTCAAGACCACGCTGATGGTTTCCTAATTATACCGAGTATGTATTTATAGGTCTGTTCGTCAATCGAGTGGAATGAAAAGAGGGTATCAACCCGAAAGGGAGTAAAGTACTATTCAATGTGAACAACTTTTACTATATCACCACCTCTGAATTGCATAAAAAAATTTACAGCTCCATACATTTTGACACGGTAGGATTTATTTGGAGATTTTTTTTGCAATTTCAGAGATGGTCCCATAGAAAAAGTTGTTCTCATTGATTAGTACGAACGTTTACTCCCTTTCGGATTGATACTCCTTTACCGTTACAGGTTGTATATGTAGGTTCTTGGATATAAACACAATGATAGGAGGAGCGGTATTAAGGCATTATAAAAACGTTATGTAACTTTGTTGCTTTGAACAATTTATTAATATCCTTCCACGAAATAATCTTTGAATGTCAAGGGTAGCTCGTAAAAGGTCAAGGGTAATAGTGAAGGAAATTGATGACTTTCCTTTAGTCATTAGAAGTGTTATTGTGATAAATTGCTGCGGCGCACTGAATAGTCTAGTAGGTAATGGCTCGGCAGTGTAATTTGGAGCCAATAATTTATTTTTAGTTTTTTTTTGTGTTTGCGCGACATCCTAATATGTTTTTTATTTATTATATTTTTGGGTTTAGTATGGTGCAATAAATTTGATTTGTTTTGTATTGTATATACTACTGCCGTGACTCGAACAAAATTATGCATCCAAATATATTTTAGAAACAGATTCCTAATTTAAAAAAATGGTGTACACCAGTTAAAAATATATTTAAAGACCTTATTCAACGATAACTTATACGATGGGGTAGTCTAGAAAAAAAATACTCACACTTTACTTGTATGGGAGCTACCAGCTACTTACCCCAAAAAATCTTTTTCAAGGTTTAATTTTACCACTTAAAATTACAGCCATTAATTGCCAAATTACAGCTTTCTGGTACTTATAGTCTCTGAGTAGAACCATGGACAGACATACAGACAGGCATGACGGAGCGAAACTATAATGGTTCCTTGTTTACTACGGAACCCTACAACATCAAAATAAGTAACTAAGAAATACGATTGCTATTATATAGTGTAGGTTGTAACTTCGATGCAACAAGAAAGCACTAGAGGAAAATAGAATAGCTCTAGCCACTTATGTTCATAAAATAAGCGCAGATGAAATTCGAGACTTGCTTGAGGACAAAATGCCTAAACCACAGATGTGTACCTTAACATGTGGAAATTCAAAAAGCTTTTCTAACATCTCTTTTCTGAGTTTAGAATTTGTATGTGATTTTAGCTATATTCCATGTTGTTTGTAAACCATATAAGTACACTTATTTATTATTCGGTCCGGCAACAAAAGTAAAAAATCATATTTATCTTTGGATATTTGTATCACGTGATAATTATCAATTTTTCTTTCGATTTTATAATAGATAGTTGTTGACATCAGATCACTTACAGCTAAGTTTATTGCCGATTCCTAAGCGCAAGTACAGAAGAAGCGTAAAAAAACTGTACTGCAGCAATTTCTCCAGAAAATGTCAACTTACTGTTTCTTAATGATATCCCAATTTGACACGTGGACTGAGAATACTTTGTTATGTCATAATTATTAATTAAGAATTATGTAAAATTTTAAATTAATCTAAATTTGTAAATTTACCGACTGCATGTATACAAATTATGATTGTAAGTACTGAATGTTGTAAACTCACGGGGGCACCAGGCTCAAGACAGATGTTTTTGTCTCTAAGGGAATCATCGGCTAACAAAGCACCTGAACATTGAAGATACTTTCCTACATAATTTACTTCTTAGCCGTTCAATAGTTTCTATGGCGTTGGTATCTGTTACGTTAGTAATTATATTATCTTTGCCTATGCATAGCAAAGGAATCCTGTGGCTGATGTGATGATGATGGCTTCATAAAAGCGAAGAAAAGGAAAAAAAAGGAGTATATCTAGACTATCCTTGCTTTGTGTCTAAGGAGCCACTTGAGCCATTTCCTGTATGAAAGCAATCAATTTACATAACAGAATCGTGGAACGGCCATTGATTTGCTTTGTTTGAAAACGATTCATTCATAATGCACTTAAAGATTCATACTTATTAGTAGTTGAACGACAGTTTCTTCTCACTGTTTAGGCCTTGAAAAGAAAAATGCCAGAAGTAACATTCTTAACAGTGCTGGTTTGGAAGCTGGGGTAGAAAAAATTAACCCCCGACCAAAAAAAAGGAGTCATAAGTATGGAATTATAATGTCTGTTAGTCTGTCTGTGGCATCGTAGCGCTGGAATGAATGGATCAATTTCGATGCGGTTTTTACGTGAATGCAAGTTCTCTTGCGGTAGTTTTCAGCTACGTTTGATGAAAATAGCTTCTTTTTTCTACCTTCTCACTCACGATCACACTAACAATGGCCTTCGATTCTTGCGGCCCGAGGTTCTGCCTGCTTAGAGCCGCAAGACAAAATGTTCTATTAGAGATGTAGACATGATGTAATGTATGTTTACTAGACTGCAGCAGGCAAGTGGCAACATAAATACCTGAAACCAATCATTACAGTCCGGCCGTCATCGAAACCAAGTATCACAATCACAACAAAACTAGTTGCGATGGAAGAATTAATGTTCCATAAACAGTGCTGGTTGTGGTTACAACTGATAAAGGAGAAGGTGAACGTCGTGACGTACATACAGACATACATACTATTACGTTTTTATACTTAATAATAATAATAATAATTTAATGGGGCAGACAAAGCATTTTGTATTCTGCAGCTCTAAGCAGACAGTCCAGGGATGCAAGACTCAAATGCCACTTGTAGTATGATGGTGGGCGAGAAGATGAAAAAGTAATCAATATAGTCCTATCCCATGATTCGCATTTTTGCCCATTCCCCCGATCGGCGGAACCGGTGCTCAGTGCTCGGTGCATTCTAAGTTTTTTCTTTTTTCCCAGAACAGCATGGAAGATCGTGACGTACAGAGAAGTCAAACAACTGACGGACAAGAGACAAATGGTATATCATTTGTCTCTTGTCCGCCAGTTGTCTTCTATAGAATTTCAAATCTTCTATAAAGGATTTGTACTCCACCGACCAGAAAATAGCTCTTAAATTTAATGATGATTGTGGTAAATGTGTTTATTTGATCGCAACTATAAGTCATGGTAACATTATACCTGTCAAAAACAATTGAAGCAATGTAGGACATCTCCCCCATACCCGTACGATGATAAGCTGAATCACATTTGCGAAGACATTTTGTGCCAAGGTCGGGCTTGTATATCGCGTTTCAAACTAAAGGTGGTGCCTCATTAGTGCGTTTCGTTGCGTCGTCGTAGCGTTGTATCCGTATATTTTTTGTGATATGCGTTGCGTCGTCGCTCGCGACTTTGTGGGGTGTTAGTAATAGTTGGGGAGTTATACGCCAACACCAATATTTTTCGGATTAAAGAGTGAGCTTTGGCACACTTGTTCCTTTGGTAGACTGATGTGGAAAACGCCCGGGAGGCATCGGGTAACACCCCTCTGGGGGGCAGGGGGAGGGGGTGAAGTTTTCTTACTCCGCGCGCACCGTGACTCGTCATAACTGCTAACTTAAAGCTACTAGGGCAAGTTTGGTATCGTTTCTAGCTAAATAAAGGATGTTCGATTGATTTCTAAAACAAAAAAGAGCATTTCTATACAAAAAAATTTAATGGCATTCAAAAATAAAAAAATAAGGGATCTGATTTTTTTTCTTAATGACCATAAATTTTAAATGCCAACCAGTATCTGCTTTAAAAAAATATATTTCAAAAGGCGCATTCATATAGATTCCAAAAATATAAGTTTTGTTAAAAAAAATATAATAAAAAATTTGTTTAAAAAAATATTTAACTTGGCGCGGCAGAGACGAAAATTCTTAGAAAAATACAGAACAGCAAAAATACTTTTAGATGTTGGTTAGGAACTGTATCTAGTACGAATAGAATATTGTTTTTATAGAATAAAACGAAATTGTAATGTTTTTTTAATAAAAATATTTTGTATTAACCCTATATATACCTATATCGTCATATTTAAAAAACTTAAATTTAAACTAGACTTGGTAATAATTTCGAGTGAATTAAAGGTCTGTAAATCGAACATATATTATATATAAAATACCTACAACTACATGTTTATTTTGTCTCTTATATACATTTGCCTTCACAATCGCACAACTCCGGCTGCAAACACCTGCTTTCTTTCTGCAACTGCACCGGATCATTTTAATACATGCTGCGACAGCCGCTGGCATGTCCATGTAGCATAACCGTTATCGCCGACTTTGGTCCATGCCCAGTTAGATGGATCAGGAAGATTTTGAGTCGGTGATATCTGAACCCACCCTATAAATAGACAGCCTGAAACACCACACTCAGGAAATGATGTATAGAGCGGCTTTTGCCGGAGATTTATTTTCTATGGCGGTCTTTTTTTTGTAAATGAATGCTTTCAGGCTTCGTTCCCCGTAAAGAATGAACTGTGTCTATAAGAAAAAGTATTAACGATAATATTGAGTAGTTGTTTAATTAGGTACCTAGTTTCATAATGTTTATAATACTATAGGCTGCCAAAAAACCTAAAAACCTTGCTTGCAATGCTAAAGGTGAATACAGTGCATTAGAAACATAGAACGCTTTCCCTTATGCCACAGAAGGTTTTTAGGTTTTTTGGCAGCCTATAGTATTATAAACATTATGAAACTAGGTACCTAATTAAACAACTACTCAATATTATCGTTAATACTTTTTCTTATAGACACAGTTCATTCTTTACGGGGAACGAAGCCTGAAAGCATTCATTTACAAAAAAAGACCGCCATAGAAAATAAGCTCCGGCAAAAGCCGCTCTGTACAAACATTTCCTGAGTGTGGTGTTTCAAGCTGTCTATTTATGGGGTGGGGTCAGATGTCATCGACTCAAAATCTTCCTGATCCATCTAACTGGGCATGGACCAAAGTCGGCGATAACGGGTAACCTACATGGACATGCCAGCGGCTGTCGTAGCATGTATTGAAATGATCCGGTGCAGTTGCAGAAATAAAGCAGGTGTTTGCTGCCGGAGTTGTGCGATTGTGAAGGCAAATGTATATAAGAGACAAAATAAACATGTAGTTGTAGGTATTTTATATATAATATATGTTCGATTTACAGACCTTTAATTCACTCGAAATTATTACCAAGTCTAGTTTAAATTTAAGTTTTTTTAAATATGACGATATAGGTATATATAGGGTTTATACAAAATATTTTTATTAAAAAAACATTACAATTTCGCTCTATTCTATAAAAACAATATTCGATTCGTACTAGTTACAGTTCCTTACCAACATCTAAAAGTATTTTTGCTGTTCTGTATTTTTCTAAGAATTTTCGTCTCTGCCGCGCCGAGTTAAATATTTTTTTAAACAAATGTTTTAGTATATTTTTTAACAAAACTTATATTTTTAGAATCTATATGAATGCGCCTCTTTAAATATATTTTTTTGGAAGCAGATACTGGTTCGCATTTAAAATTTATGGTCATTAAGAAAAAAAATTCAGACCCTTTATTTTTTATTTTTGAATGTCATTCAATTTTTTTGTACGAAAATGCTCTTTTTTTGTTTCAGAAATCAATTGACCATCCTTTATTTAGCTAGAAACGATACCAAACTTGCCCTAGTAGCTTTAAGTTAGCAGTTATGACGAGTCACAGTGCGCGCGGAGTAAGAAAACTTCACCCCCTCCCCCTACCCCCCAGAGGGGTGTTACTCGATGCCTCCCGGGCGTTTTCCACATCAGTCTACCTGAGGAACAAGTGTGCCAAAGCTCACGCTTTAATCCGAAAAATATTGGTTCCCATACATTTAATGCACATACTGACTCCACTATAAGTCCCAAGTACTGTTTTTGAATGGGATCCATTACAAAAAAGAAACCATTCTAAAAGAGCTCTTTGGCGATGAGCGATTCGCACCGTGGTCCGTGGATCGCCCAATACCCCGACGTTAATGCAACATACAAAAGAGCTGTCGGAGCTCCGCTGCGACGACGACGCTCGACGCAGGCGTGGCATTCAATATGTTCATCTGTCGCGACATCGCGCAACGCACTAATGAGGCACCACCCTTATTCAAACAACACGGGTGATGTCACTTTCATTTGAAGACTGTGAACAATCTGAGCTGATGAACAAATTTAGGAGTGCATAATTGACGTATTGACCTTGTCCGTGTCTCATTTCATAATGATAATGTTTTGATGTCACATTGAACATAAACAATAGTTAATGTTAAAAAAAATATATTCATATTAAATTATGCTGTTGAAGCAACGATCTGGTGATTCAGCAAGTTGAGAACGAAATATATTGGAAAACAAGTGATGGAAATCAAATTGACGGGAGGCAAAGCAAGGCTAGGTGATGATGGTGGATCAAAATTCAATAGTGGTGGCACATTAATGGTAAGCGCAGTGTAGGTCGTCCGTTAGCAAGATGGGTCGACGACATTAGAATGATCGCGGGTTGAACGTGGATGGAAGTAGCTCTGAACCGTGGTACTTAAACGGTAATGTGCTGGAGACTGGACGCCTATTCCTAGCAGTAGTGGAAAGGGCATTAAAAGCTGTGGATGATGATAAGAAATTTAGACGATGACGTTTTAGTTCATACACATACATACACACATATAGCTGTTAAATCATTATTATTTTGTTAGCACAATCAAGTTCACTGCTACGCGTAAGTACGGTCATAGACCTAGAATTTTATTACTATGTAAAATAACTATGAAAACCACTTTCCAAAGATTTAAAAATCTTTACAAACTTTACCAAATAAAATGGTTGGCTTAATTATTTTCCAGACCATCATAATGATATTTTGATGAAAGATGAATTCATTATCAGGTCTTTTTGTCTCCACTTAAGAGCACGACCCTCTCTGTACTAATAGAGCCATACTTGGCCAAAGCAGCCGTAGGACTTGGTCTACACTCTCCACGCTGGCCAGACGGAGGTTTTATTGATGTTTACAAGCTTTGTTTAGCTTGTATTTCCTAAGTCGCCTTCTACGGCATCCACAGGAGAACTTGGAGTGGCCCTATTCTACTCTGCGGGAAACCACACGGCATGAAAGATGAATCGAAATCAGTAAATTCTAAACCAACTCCAGATATTATTGATGTCATTTATTTTTATTCCCCTACCGGTATTGAGTTGCGTGAATTGATCTCCACTAGAAACCATCCATCATTTCTGACGTGAAGATTTATTAAGTGCTCCTACAGTTAATCTTGCACATCTAAGATCTTACGGTACAAAAATCCGATACGAGATAAACGCATGCGTCAATGCGGCTACGTGCATCTGCAGTGTGTGACGATAAACTCAAATATAGATGATATAATAATAATATAATAATAATAATAAAGCTTTATTTAATTCCACACAAAACATTTACAGTTTAAGTTTAAGTATATATAAATGCTCAGCAATATTTAAGAAAAAAGTAATAAAAAGTTATATGAATATTGAATAAATATCTAGATTTTTTTTTAAGTTTGTATGGACCCCTTTCGGGTAAAAGCCTCCTCCAAGGATTTCCACTTGTCTCTGTCTCTTGTGGACACCAACCATCTTCGTCCCGCCACTGCGACTATTTCATCAGCCCACCTAGCGCGAGGCCGGCCTCTCGACCTGGAGCCACGTGGTCCCGTCCATTTTATTATTCTTTGTGTCCACCTATCGTCTGTGAGTCTGGCCACATGTCCTGCCCATTTCCACTTTCTTTGCAGTGAAAAAGTTAGTGCATCTAAAAATTTTGTCTTCTTGCGGATGGCTGAATTTCTCACTCTGTCTTTTAATCTTATACCAAGGCAACTTCTCTCCATTCTTCTTTGAGTTGTCTGTATTCTTGTTCTGGTTTTGTGATCGAATGTCCAGGTTTGGCAACCGTAGGTGAGACATGGTAGAATTTCAGAGTCCATAACAATTTTTTTAGTAGGTAGTGGTAGTTGGGATTTGAATATTTCCTTATGAGCCCAGTACTTCCTCCAAGTAATCGCTACTCTTCTGTCTACTTCTTCAGCAGCTCTATCCTTACTAAAAGAAATCTGTTTACCTAGGTAGACATATTCGTCTACGTATTCTAGAGGTATGTTATTTACCGAAATAGGTGACGCTTGGTGGTTAGTCATGACTTTCGTTTTATCAAGGTTCATTTCCAATCCAACTCTTGTACTAGCCTGGTGTAAATCGTTTATCATGTTACTTAGTTTGTATGAAGAATCCGAGAACAAAATGATGTCGTCGGCGAATCTAAGATGGCTTAGAAAATTCTCGTTTACACGGATGCCTTGGGTAGACCATGGTAAGTCCTTTATTATATATTGTAGAACGGCTATGAAGATTTTTGGGGAGATCGGGTCACCTTGTCTCACACCTCTGTTTATGTTGAATTTTTCTCCTACTCTATCTAGTTTAACTCTACTGGTACTTTTGATATAAATGTTTTTTAGGATATTTATATATTTTTCTTCAACATTTTGAGATCTCAGTGCTTCCCATATGCTTACATGTGATATAGAGTCAAAAGCTTTTTTATAGTCTATGAAAGCTATGTACAAGGGTCTGCGAAATTCCAAATATTTCTCAATCACCTGGTCGACGACTTGAATATGATCCGCTGTGCTGAAATTGCTTCTAAATCCCGCTTGTTCCATAGGCTGGTAAGCGTCGATAACTGGCGATATTCTTTCCAGCAGGCAAGAGGCAAACAATTTATAAAGACAAGGCATGAGACTTATTGGGCGGTAATTCCCTATGTCGGCTGGATCCCCCTTTTTATATAGTAAGATTATTTCAGATTCGGTCCATATAGATGGCACATACTCTTCTTCTAATATTTTGTTAAATAAAAGGGTTATTGGTGTCAGTAGTAGAGTCCTAGCAAACTTAATGTGTTCATTTGTGATACCATCTGGCCCAGGGCTTTTCTCCGATTTCAGCTTCATTATTTGTTTGAGGACTTCAGACTCTGTAAACTCTTAAGTTGGAGATGTTTTGGAGTATTGATTTGTATCTCCCGTTTCATTTAATGTATCTGACTGGCTATACAGTTTTGTGTAAAACTCTGTGGCTATTTTTACGATCTCCACGTGATCTTACGTGACTGACTTTTGGTAGAGCCCGGTTGTAGAGATGGAATATAGATATAGATGAAGCATGATCCAAATACTTTCTTTATTTGTTTTTTGCGTGTTTAATGTCAGATTTTTTAACCAGTCTCTCTCATTTAGGCTTATTTTCATTGGTCGCTCTGGACGCATTCGGGGTGCGAAAGATTTCTGAAATGCATGCGGGGAGCCGTTTTCACTAGTCGATAGAGTAATGTACAGTCGATATACAGCACGTGCGGTATAACCGCAGTCGGCGTAACGACCACTTTGTCGACTTTTGGATTAATTGAGCACAAGAATTAAATGTAATAAAGTAGTAAAAGTCGTAGTTTTAAAAAAATGTTACTAAATGGGAATTGTTGAGTGTATATTTGACGACCGGACAGAGAAAATCCCGAAACCTTAGCAAACTGATCTTAGTGGATAAGTATTTCTAATACAGCCTTCGCAGACAAAACTGACATTTCTGTCCACAAACTGTGAAGGTTGAACGTGCATTGAAATTCAGTGAAATGCGTTGATCGATCAATCGTCACGTAACACATACGTTCTCACGTTGAGTGTAGTGTGTACTGTGTTAGAGTTATTACCTTCTAGGGCTCAGACACGTGGAGCCAGGCGCGATGTTGTGGCGCCGCCGTCGTTCCGAGCGGTGGCTCCGACATACGATCTCTTGAGGATTCTGGGTGAGCTCATATGACGTAGAGACTTCGCAGAGTTTGAATGCCTTCATAATAATTTTTCAAAACTAAATACCGACTCACCCCCAAACTCCACAACCAGTTTTGATAAAATTATATTAGATCACCTCGGAAGTATATCCTTTCAAACAAAAAAAGAATTTTCCAAAATCGGTCCAGGTGTCCTCGAATAATCGGTGACCATACATAAGAAAAGGTCGCGACAAATTAATAAACTTCTTTTATGGAAGTCGGTTAAAAATTTATATAAAAACTTACATAATATAATTACAATTTTGATAATAAAAGTCATATAGGAAACTTAGGCCAAAGAGGAATAAGGCTAGTCAAATGAACTGAGCCTAAAAGATTGGTTTTCTACCACTGAGTTCCAGGCTATCACTCCATTATCATACCAACTCTATAACAACATGATTTAAACCTATACTTGCATCCAATTTGCATTATTACTATTAATAGCCATCAATGTCCCAGTATTGGGCTAAGGCCTCTCTCTCACTACTCCATGACTATCGAGACAATTTTCATTGTATGCGAAATTTTAATTCAAAGTCCCTCAGGCCGAACATTTGATCTAGAATACAGTCGCGTTTTTTTTAATGAAATGTAAGTATCTACTTAATGAATATTCATTTACTTTTCAAAGAAGCCCATTCATCAACATAAAGAGGAACTGACCGTCATATCTTTAGATTTATTTGTCTGAGCTTTGCCTCCGGCATTGTGTTATCAGAGCGACCCTCAGGAAACGCTATATACCTCAAAGGTCTTTCTTCTTGCAATTTCAGATAAACATGAACGTCTTGTGGCGAAATTTTTTAACTAACTATCAAATAAGCGGCCAAGTGCGTGTCGGATTCGCCCATTAAGGGTTCCGTAGTAGCAAATAACATAATATAAAAGTCTTGTAGTATGTTTTTTTAATTTTTATATTTGAGTTGATTGAATGAAAGGTAAATTGCCGTTTACGATTTATGAAGTATTAAAAAAAAAACTACTTACTAGATCTCGTTCAAACCAATTTTCGCTGGTAGTTTTCATGGTAATGAACAACATATATTTTATTTAGTTTTATCATTCTCTTATTTTAGAAGTTACGGGGGGGGGGGTTACACACTTTTTTCCACTTTGGAAGTGTCTCTCGCGCAAAGTATTCGGTTTAGAAAAAAATGCTATTAGAAACCTCAATATCATTTTTGAAGACCTATCCATAGATACCCCACATGTATGCGTTTGATGAAAAATACATTTTTGAGTTTCAGTTCTAAGTATGGGGAACCCCCAAAATTTCCTGTTTTTTTTTCTATTTTTGTGTCAAAACCTTAACGCGGTTCACATAATACATCTACTTACCACTACTACACCGGAAAAAAGTGGCTGTGACATACGGACGGACAGACAGACAGACATGACGAATCTATAAGGGTTCCGTTTTTGCCATTTGGCTCCGAACCCTAAAAAGAAGGAGTTTTTCAATTCGTCACGATCTTCTCTTTTTAGGGTTCCGTAGCCAAATGGCAAAAACGGAACCCTTATAGATTCGTCATGTCTGTCTGTCTGTCTGTCTGTCCGTCCGTATGTCACAGCCACTTTTTTCAGAAACTATAAGACCTATACTGTTGAAACTTGGTAAGTAGATGTATTGTGTGAACCGCATTAAGGTTTTGACACAAAAATAGAAAAAAAACAATAAATTTTGGGGGTTCCCCATACTTAGAACAGAAACTCAAAAAAATATTTTTCATCAAACCCATACGTGTGGGGTATCTATGGATAGGTCTTCAAAAATGATATTGAGGTTTCTAATATCATTTTTTTCTAAACCGAATACTTTGCGCGGGAGACTCTTCCAAAGTGGAAAAAAGTGTCCCCCCCCCCGTAACTTCTAAAATAAGGGAATTATAAAACTAAAAAAAATACATGATATTCATTACCATAAAAACTACCAGCAAAAATTGGTTTGAACGATATCTAGTGAGAATTTTTTTTTAATACGTCATAAATCATATACGGCAATTTACCTTTCGTTCAATCAACTTAAATATAAAAATTAAAAAAAAAAACATACTACAAGACTTTTATATTATGTTATTTGCTACTACGGAACCCTTCATGGGCGAGTCCGACTCGCACTTGGCCGCTTATTTATGTATATTTTCACTCATTATTTGCGGAAAATACAGCGGGGGAATGCTGCAAGTGTCATGGGAACCTTTGCAGCAGACTTTTTTTACTGACAATTAACATAGACTGTATTTTTATACTATTTATTATTCAATGTATTACGATATTTACGACTACAAGACCCGAATCAGCAAATGCCTAAGACATTGAAGATGTTTGCCATACATTTCATCGTGTAAGTATATGACTTGCAACAAGGAAGTAAATGAGATAAGACCGACCAAATAGCAAATGTTTACATTTATCTCCCTTCCGTGTGTGGATTGCAATTGGGCAATATTGCATCTAGGAAGTGTAGAATTAGGATTAACGAATTGTTGTACGAGTATGGAATGTGCTGTCTGCTTCCTTGTTGACTGTGCGCCTGTATAGGTATATTCTTGTGTTATTAGAAGTGTGCCGTGTGGTTTCCGGCAGAGTAGAATAGGGCCACTCTAAGTCCTCCCGTGGATGTCGTAGAAGGACTTAGGAAATACAAGCTAAACAAAGCGTATAAAACATCGATGAGACCTCTCCAACCCGTCTGGTCAGCGAGGAGAGTGTAGGCCAAGTCCTCTGGCTGCTCTGGCCAAGTAAGGCTCTAGTAGTACAAAAAGGGGTCGTGCTCCTGCAGTAAAGATAAAAAAAGACCTGATGTTAATTTCAAGTATGCAAGTATACTTTTTGTGCCCTAGGACCGCAAGTGGCATTTTACGCCTGATACGTATAAATGATACATATACATACATACTATCACGTCTTTATACCTAATGAGGCAGAAGAGCATTATGTATCTTGCCGCCCTATAAGCAGGTAGAGCCCAGGGCTGCAAGACTCAAAAGCCACTTTTAGCAGAGTGAGGGGGAGAGATGGAAAAGCAATCAATATAGTGATGGGTTGCTAGCGGCATCGCCTGTTTACTTGATTCGCATTTTCGCTCATTACCCTCAATCGGCTTTTACGATCTGCGCGGAAAGAGAAGCAGCTGGTACATTCTAAGTCTTTTCTTTTCTCTCAGACCAGCATAGACAAAGGTACGTGAGAATAAAACTTTTTTGCTTAATTAAAATTGTATAAGTTAAGTACACAATATAAACACTGATAAAAAAGCTTAAAATAGATCGCATAAATATCTGTTTGTGATTTAAAATATAAAAATCTTCGATATGATAAAGCAAATACGAGATTTTAATCAAGTGGATGTAGGTATGTGGACAAAAGAAAAATGTTTTGCGTACACTACAACTGTTCAAATAATTTATTACTTTCAAGTAACATACCTTGACGTCACTGTTAATAATGTACGTACTTATTGGTGTGTATTTGTTTTGTAAGTACAGTGGGCCAACGAGATACTTGGGCCGGTCCTATACCTACTTCTTGATTTCTTTCTTCAACTCAAAATAATATTCACACGAAAATGTATCTTTAGAAAGACTTCATTAAATCTTTCTGAATATACATTGCCATGTTATTATTATTTTGAGTTTACGAGAGAATTCAAAATAAAGGTACAGAGCCGGCTAAGGTAACTCGTTAGCTGACTGTACAAGAGCTAGTAACTATTAAGTACTTCGTTTTAAATCTGATCCTTTTCCCCAAGAAACAGGAAATTGGTACATGGCAAATGCAAAAAAAATATGAACATTTTGAACATTGATCACTGCATCCCACACTTTTGGTCACATAATTTTTAATTCTGGTGAAGGAATCGGGAAAAAGCCACACTAGTGGCTATTAAGTTTAAAGCAAGCCACTCCATTTTCTCTGCTAAAAAAAAACATCGCATATCATAGGTGAATTTTACGAAAAAAAAAATTTTTTTGCCATGTTTATGGGAATTAGTTGAGCAAAGTAGAAGTAAATAATAACGTAGTAGCCTACAATATAGGATAAAATAAGGATTAGTGACGCAGACCTATACCGTATTTGACTAAACATCCGTCACCGAGCTCTATTATGCTTTACTTGTTAAGATACAATACAACAAAGTATCAGTTGAAAGTGAAACCATATTTACAATACAAATAAAATAAGACAAAGCCACAATCACGTGCAAAAATCGTGAGGCGATCGCGCATCATAAAGATAACGATAACGTATGTATAAGTGTACTAAGTATAGCAAATCGCGATAAAAAGGGAAGTGAAACACAAGGAGTTTCTTATCTTGTCCACTTACGACTACTTTTATTCTACTATCTTGCTTGTCTACTCTGCGTGCTTTTATTTCACTACTTTAACTTTCAATATGGTCACCGGTCTACCGGAAGGTGCGAAGGTAGGGTTGCCAGCTCCTAAAACGAAAAAATCGGACTATGCGCTAAATAGGCCGGACAAAGGTCATCCGCTTTGCCAAAAAGTCTAACAACAGCCGGTCGGGCCGGACACGAACCGATAAAGCCAAGCAATGTTTGGCTAAAGCCGGACAGATAGTAAGGGTTGAATCTTATCTGTCAGCACGGAACGGAACTTTCGCATGCTGTTATCCTTTTCTTTTACTCAGAAACGTCATTTGCTAGAGCGAGAGAGAGCGACGGAAAGCTTCAGCATGGCCGGTGCTAAAGCGTTCTGTCGCTATCTCTTGTTTAAGCAAATGACAGTTTTGAGCGACAGAAAAGTATACAGCTACAAACAAAGGAGTTGTTCCGTGCTGCCAAATGAATCCCAACCCTAACTCTTTGCGCAGGCGTGCTACACGAAGATCGATATGACGATTGACAGTTCCGTTTCTTCCCAAGACAATATGTTCTACACATTGTCAGTAATACTAAGGAAGACTTTTTATTCTCATCGGTATTAGTATTTCTAGGGCAATTTTTTTAAATTTTCCTTTTATTTCTTATGGGTAGGTATTTTCGGGAAAATATTGCATCTCCCTTGACATTCTTTTAAGATATAATATTTTAAAAGGATGTTAAATAATGTAACAAAATAAACGGCCAACGAATAAAAAAGTTTAATAAATATTAGCGCGAAGTTTAAGAAACCCCAAAAAAGTTACTCCCTCCTATCTATGAGTATTGCAACTTAGCTCTTGTGAAAATCTTGTCTTAAATGAATGAAATCGTTGAGGAAAATACTGGTCCATTCAAACTGAGTAAGTTACATCTATAAAATCTAGTTTGAACTTGGTTGTAAAAGGTTTCCGAGGCCGTGAGACTGCATTAGGACCTAACCTTTTCAGCATTTTATTTAATTTTATACTCGTAGAATCAATTTCTTGAAAAGACTTCGAAGGACAAAGGATTTTGCTGTTTGCTTTGAATAAACAATTTAAAATGTTTATAGTTTGGGATTTAATACTATACCTAGCGGCTTTATTGACAAAGATTTTATTCACGAAAATGAGAAACATCCAAAATAATTGGCCAAGTGCGTGTCGGGCCACGCGCAGTATAGGGTTCCGTAGTTGTAAATGCCAACTTGCAGTCTAAAACGGCTAAGTATTGAATTTGTATAAAATTTTCCTTTTCGAGTACATTTTATGAGTTGATCACCTATAACTTTTTAATTTGTAAACCCTACTTAGCTCTGATAATTTTCCTTTAAACTACATTATATATATTATAGCTGTGATTTTTTTCACGTGTCCATATATAAGCGTTTAGCAGATAGATGGGGGGAGACACTTGACTTTAACAAAAAAAATTACTTGAAACCTAAATATTTCAGACACGGATCCCTAAATCGAAAATTGGTGTTCCCAAGCTCACAATATTTTTGAAAGACAAATTAAACGATACCCCACACAATGTGCTTGTAGAGAAAAAAATATTGACTTCCTCTTTACATGTATGGCATCTACCCCAAAAAAAAATTGTTTCCATATTTTATTTTACAACTTTTTCGCCATGATTGATATACACATCCATGCCAAATTACAGCTTTCTAGTACTTATAGTTTCTGAGTAGGACCGCGGACGGACAGACAGACAGACAGATAGACAGGCATGGCGAAACTATAAGGGTTCCTTGTTTACTACGGAACCCTAAAAATCCAGAAATGGAAACCCTGGATCACGGGGGAAAATTCCGTAATTTAGATTTATATTTTGTTATATCTGGTTTGGAAATCTTTGGGTGAGGCCTATGTCCAGCAGTGGACGATGTGCGTCTGAAATTTTAATGATGTTGATAATATCTGGTTTAAGGCAACGGCAAAGTAAAGTAATTCCTCTTTGCAATTACTAGTTGGCGCAGTCATCTTTAAGTCAAGATTCTTTCTTGAAGGCCGCTATAGAAACAAATTTAATTTTCTACCAAAAAATACGTGACAAAACTCGATAATGTCGTCATAAAAACCAACACAAAGAGCCATTTTTCGCAGTCCAATTAATTAAAAAGAAGTATTTTTGCGAGATCCACAAAATACGACATTTCGTTGCGCAGTTACGTAAAAATAAAGTTTGAACAACGGCTAATTGTTCACATTTCATTTATTCTAAAAATAAAAACGTTACAAAGTTTTGTAAATGGTTTCGTTATTTGTGAGGACTTTTAATAGGATGTAGGAAGGCAAAAAGTAGGATGAGGATTACCTCATCCTACTTTTTGCCTTCCAAAAGTCATTTAAGGTACAGACAAAATCAATAAACATTCTAATGAATGTTTATAGTAGATAGGCTGAAGTTAAGAGTAGATAAAAATGTTCAAGGAATTTCATTGCCTCCAAAGAATCACATTTATTTAAACCTATTTGTCCCACTTCTGGGCAAAGATCTCACTTTATCCTTTCGAACCTTTTTGTCTAATGCAAGCTACTTCCATCGTATCTCCACAAAATCAAGTTAAATAATTTTAGTTTATTCGTTTAAATGTATTTATTCAACTTTAGTACAAAAACTGTAAAAGGCGGACTTAAAGCCTTGAGTTTTCTCTACCAGTCAACCTACAGGTGGTGCAGAGACAAGTGAGACCAAAGAAGGTGCAAAACTATCATTTTTTAGTATCTAAGTATGTGTATAGTTTCTAATAAATTTCTAAATAAGTGCGGTGTTTTGTATAAAATATCGGAACTGCTACGTGCTTTGTAGTGCGTCTAATTTATATATTCCAACTTACCCAGTTTTTTATACATTAAAGGCTGTTATTTCTCTATTCAGATGAACCTCCTTATAAAGCACAAATAAATCATAGCAATTTCATTATTACCCCTCCATAATTATATTAATTACTGATATACAGCAAAAATTTACATTGAATAAAATGATTTAAACTTATTACATGTCTATAAAATAATCAATTAATCACACAGAAATATATTTCACACTTCATTATATTATTAATTATGCAGTGCATGCATCCGTCACGAACTCATTTAGTCATAATAAAGAATGAATTATTATAAATAGACTTAAATATACTATTGTCTGTATATTCAATGAAATATGGTTGTAACGTACTGATTACTGTATTAAGGAGCCTTTGTCACGAATGGCTTTTATTTAGGTGAGGTCTCTTTATCTTTGGATATTTGTATCACTTGATAACTGTCACTTTTTTCTATCGTCAGATTATTTACTTACAGCTAAGTTTACTGCATATATACTTAAGTTTTTGACTTCTTCCATTAAGAGCAAATGAGAGTATTGATCTCTAAGAGCTGAGAGTATGGGCTCTGCATAGAACCGCAAGACCCAAAATGCTCTGTCTGCCCCATTAGGGATAAAGACGTGATAGTATGTATGTATGTATGTATGTATGTATGAGAGTATTGATCAAACTCTCGTATGTTTTTAGGGTTCCCTAGTAAACAAGGAACCCTTATAGTTTTGCCGAGTCTGTCTGTCCGCGGTTTTTCTCAAAGACTAAGTACTAGTTTATAAGGTTCATTTATAAAGAAGATAGGCAGGCGTGGTACCCATTAAAATATAAGATTTAGGGTGTTGATTTTTTGGTATTTTACGCTTGATACTTAGTCGTTAGTTAGTAGTTTAGTTTTCATACATTCATGTTTTTCTACATCTTTTGAGAATAAAGAAATTTAAAACTTTTGCTTTTAATTAAATCGTGCAAACAAAACGCTTAACTGACAAGCAATAATAAAACGCAGTGGGCCCCCAACACTGGATGGGCTCAGGCTAGTATCCAGAGCCGTAAAATACATCGTATGTACGTCAACGTCACGCGTCTGACATAGCGTTGAAAAAAGCGGGAAAATTCCCCGTTTTTTTCAAAGTCCTTCGTTTTTTTCAACTTTTGTTCGAAAGTTTCAAGAAAAATATTTAAGGAATTTTTCATGTTTTTTATCAATAAAACGGAAAAAAACGGAAGAGTATTGATGTTTTTTTCACAGAATATTTTTATTAGGTTCATATCACGCACACAATACTATACTACTATACTGTCTGTTGGAATTATAGTAATAATAACTTGATTATTTCAATCGTTTTTTTTTTCAATATTTTGATATCTTTCGAAAAATTCCGAAGGTTTTTTCGGGAATATTTCAATGCAACAAACGAATAAAACGGTAAAAAACGAGATATCGTTTCTTTCACCCAAAAAAACAATTTGTTTCTTTCGGAATTTTCAACGCTAGTCTGACACCACTGACATGGAAGAGGCCTCACTGTGATGTTTCAAAAAAAGTCAAAACGTTTTGTTATGTTCTCTACACTTTGCCCCATACTAACTTTAAATTAATTTAACCTTTTAGTCATAAGTTGTAGAAATATGGTACGATTGCATTTTTTATTACATAATACAAGACAAATTAATTAGTAAGATTTTCATTGCCCTACACTTCGTTATAAGACGGTACCACCGGTCTATAGATCTCTGCCAATCTTCTTTCAAGTGTACATAAACCAATAAAATAAATTAAATATACATATAGTATGTTTATAAAATTTTCAAGATATTTTCTTATTTCTTACATAGTAAATTTAACACGCATACAACCTGACTATAAAACCGACGCCTGACTTAAGTTTATTGTGTGACGAATTACAATAATTTTGTTATAGTCGCGTGCGCACTTCTATTAATAGCTTTATCACATTTCGCAACCATTGCACAGACGTGACTGAAACATATATTTTATTAATGTAATTCAATGTAATGTTCATTTTCAATAAACGTGACGACCTTCGTGGCGTAGTGGTCACAATGCTAGTCCGCCACCCAGAGGCCCTGAGTTCGATCCCCGGTCAGGGCTAGTTATAAAATGGCCTTTTTCAATTTGTCCTAGATCTTGGATGTTTATCTATATATGTATTTGTTATAAAATTATAGCATCGTTGAGTTATTACACCATAAGACAAGTCTCGAACTTACTTTGGGGCTAGCTCAATCAGTGTAGTTTTTCCATATATTATATTACATCTTAAAAAAGGATGATTTTTAAAACATGACATTGTGTCTTCGGGCGTCAAGACAAAATACTGCTCATTCAGATTTTTTTAATCTAAATATAATGACTGTTTGTAGATTTTTAATTAGAAAATTAAAAAATGTATACACATACATTTTCACGTGTTTATCTTTTACGGGGTAGTCAAAGCCAAGGGCCGTAAGACCCAACAGACCACGCTAAGCGTGATGACCTGATGACATGATGACGGACAACGATTTACAACTTATCTTTACGAATTATTTAGTAAACTTATCTTTTAATCATTGATTTAAATTATATTAAAATGCATGAAACAATATCTAACTTAAGAATGTAAAATAAAGATACGTTATTAAATTATACAATGTCCTTTTTAATTAAGTACAAATATTTTAAGGGGTAATTCAGTCCATCATTCCTAACAACTATTCCCAATAAATGTATATCGAAAGACGAAAAATTTTTTTTCATTTTTCATAGTAATGATATCACGTGACTACTTCGATTTGTATGAGAACCTAAAATATTTTTATTTTATTTCGAAATACATTCATTGGGAAAAGTTGCTCAAAATGATGGACTGAATCACCCCTTAAAATATTTGTACTTAATTAAAAAGGACATTGTATACTACTGACCTGAGATAAAAATAATGGTTGCTAGAAGCAAAAATGTTTTCTTCACGTGACCTAAATTGACTGACTGCTTAACTTAGGGTTACTAATAGTGTTTTAATTAATAGTTGTAATTTGGGACATGCAACAAAGTTTGATCGTTAGATATCTACTAACCAAATCGCAATTAGTAAAACTCATTCAGCTATTTCTCTTTTAATTAATTAATGTTTTAACGAGAACACATTTTTTGGACACACAGCTGTAGTAACGAAAAAAGGTATGTTTTCTAAATAACTTCTTCTTCTTCTTATCGAGTGTGTTAGTGACTAACACTAGTGTCAGAGTTTTTAAACCGCCTTAAAGGCCTCTGACATGGTTTTAGGTAACGACCAATGTCAAAGACAGTGACCGGGACCGACGGCTTAACGTGCCCTCCGAAGCACGGATCATCTTACTTATCAGACAATTAGGTGATCAACCTGCAATGTCCTAACCAAACCAGGACAACACAAAGTCGTTGCCCCCGCCGGGAATCGAACCCGCGACCTCCGGGTATGAGCCGAACGCTCTAACCACTACACCACGGAGGCTGTTCTAAATAACTAAAATAACACCAACGAACACACAGTAATGTCGCAGACAGCGCTATTTCGCAACAACATTATCAATATTAAAATAGCCCTTCCTTCCGGCGATACGTCTGTCTGTCTGTCAGACAGTAAACAATGACGATAGTAGACGATACATGCTGAATATATAACAAAGTCATAAATTAATCATATACAATCAAGGGGATACTACATGCATTTATCCGGGTGCCATTTGAAATAAATTATTTGAAAGAAAACGGAGATATCATTAAAAAAATTCTTTCATGCGGCTCTAGATAACTCTTCAAACTATATTATAAACGACTGTTTACAGTTAAAAGTGAGAACGTGAAGTTTTTCTTAGTATTATTGCGAAACAAGACCACTTTTTTCGCTGTAAACATAAACCGTCTTATTATAAAACGCAGACTAACTTTGTTACTAGGTTTAAACCATTATCCGACCAAGTCAAGTTGACATCTAGTAATATGCCATCTAAAAATGTCATCGGAATTTGGTCGGATAATGGTTTAAACCTAGTAACAAAGTTAGTCTGCGTTTTATAATAAGACGGAAAATATTGTAACAATGTATTTAAAAGTTTAGAGAGCCCTTTAGCCTGTAGCCCACGGATCAAACGAGCCCAATCTCGAAATGGTTGCATCTTTTTATTACAGAGTAACTATGGCTACGTTCCGGCTCCATCATCAGATCTCCTCCATGATATCATAATATTGCATTTTCACGATACGTTTGCGTGCAAAATTTCAGCTCAATCGGGAACCGGGAAATGTGTCAAATTTTACTTACAACATTTGATTACAGACAGACAACGGGACAGGTGAATCTAAATAAAAGCTTGTAATTATAAAAAGATATCATCAGATCAGATCTTTTTAATCTCTACTGCAGGAGCACGACCCTCTATGCTACTAGAGCCATATTTGGTCAGAGCAGCCAGAGGATTTAGTCTACACTCACCAGACGTATTTGAGAGGTCTCATTGATGTTTATAAGCTTTGTTTAGCTTGTATTTCCTAAGTCGCCTTCTACGACATCCACGGGAAGACTTGGAGTGATCCTATTCTACTCTGCCGGCAAAGATAATATAATTACCTGCCGGCACTACACCGCGATAAAAAGGTATGTTTCACGTTAATTATAGTATTGACAGTAAATGATTTGAATAAAACTAATTAAAATAATGTCGACAAATAAAATTGCACAAACAATGTCACTATGCCATTAGGTGATGGATGACGCTCGCGAAAAAGTGGCGTGATAATTTCTCATACAATTTATTTAGAGAAACAACTACATACATTCATTGTGACTTTTAATTACGTACATTATATTTATTAATAACTAGCCGAAGCCCGCGACTTCGTTCGCGTGGACTTAATGTCTCTGGAAAATGCTCATCAGGCTAAACAAGTTTTACTAAGGCGGCATTTTTATATCTCTTATAGTTTAGCTGGACTATTATGGTTCTGCATCAGGCGTTCCATTTTCCTAAACCATTTATACCCTATATGTTGCCCAGGCTTAATAGCTATATAACAAAAAAAGTTTCATTCGAATCCGTCCAGTATTTCCGGAGATTAGCGTGTACAACAGACAAACAGACAGACATTTTTTTTTAAATTGTTACTCTATTACTACATCTCCATCGCCCCCAATATTTTTTTGGTAATATATTTAATGTACACACACACTTTTTTTACTGTTTTATTATATATATAGATATAGATGTATAGATATAGATATGGACTAGACGAAGCCCGCGACTTAGTTCGCGTAGACTTTATGTTTCCGGAAAATGCTCATCAGGCTAGACAACTTTTTTTATATTGCTTTAATAGTTCCGCATCAGTTGTCCCATTTTCCAAAATCAATCATATCCTATATGTTGCCCAGGCTTTACAGCTACATAAGAGAAAAAGTTTTATTTAAATCCGTCCAGTATTTCTGGAGACTAGCGTGTACAAACACACTGTCACTATTTCTACGTCGCACTTAATTTTTTTTGGAAATATATTCAATGTACGGACACAATTTTTTTACTGTTTTCTTATATGTATAAGTAGATATAGATATCGTCATAAGCTATACCATCTGTTAACCTCATTTAATAAATGTCGTGTCATGGTAAATAAACGATTGTCTATTTGTCAGGATTAGGAACGCATGACACAAATATCAAAATCCAAGAGCTTACTGAAGAGAAATTGAAATATTAAAGCTGACAATACACTTGTCAACATTAATCACCGCGAATGCCGATTACTACCGCTTTTAATTTTTCAAAAATTCTGCTTGCATTTTCAGTGACATTAGGTATTATAAATATTATATATAATACCTTATGTCAGTCTACTGACAGAAAAGGCTTCTACTGTGTATGTTTTCTGTTAATATTTTATACAATAAAAAAAACTAAAAAGAAATATTTTTTTAAAACAGCTAGAAAATGGCCACTTGGTCAGTTTCCCTTTCCGTCAGAATTAAAAAGCTTATAACTTATTAATTTTTTGGCATATTAGAAAAACATTTTGTTTTCGGCTCCGGATTATGTTACTTATTGATGTAAACAATAAAAATAATTGATTAAAATACTGTCTTAAAGGCCGCCAAAATTTTAAATGAAAAACATAACACTTCTGACACAGTTGAACGAAAATGGTAACATTTAAACTGTTTCAATTTTTTAGATCTACGATGATGATTGAGGCTATTTTAGGCGTTCTGAATCGACTATTTTAGTCCTAAGGTCGTCCTTAAGTACTATTCTTAGAAGTCAAAGTAATTTTTTTTTATTTAAAATTTTTTCTCTTATTGAAGGAAGTGCAAAAGCTAAAAAATACTAGCGTTTCGGAACGACCACAGCTGGGAAGATTACGCAGAAAAAGCCTAGTTCAGTATCGGTCACTAACCAGCCTGAATCGACCTCGATATCCCTATCGAGATTGAGACAAGATTACATAACGTATGTACTAAAACGGTTCTAGTCAAGAATAGTGCACGAAAACCTTGACCGTTTTCCGATACAATAACCCCCACTTGTCCACACGCGAAATCCGCGAAATGTTCAACGTAAACATTTGGCGTGTTCCCATTGTCTCCAGTTCTAAGCCGCCATTGAGTTATTAACAGGAATTTATGTGAGTCTGTTGTCGAACAGTTGATTCTGGACCTGGAGTGACAAAAGCCACCCATGGGCATGATACTGGAAGTTTCTATTAGGATTAAATTAAAAACAAAATAATAATTGTATAAAAAAATTTGGGGCGACTAAAGGACTCAAGCACAAACATCTCGTGCTACTGCATTCCCAAGGAACCCTCTTATTTTACAACCGGCCCGTGTAAAATCTTTCGCACAAATGCATTCTTAAAGAAAAATGTCAGGTATAAAAGTATTAAAATCATAAAAAAATAATTATTATTTTTGACTTGATGATAATAATTATATTACGTATATTTAAAGAAGAAAAATCGGGAAAAACCACTCCACAGCTTACGATGCAACTGGGGCTCCGCTTAGATGAAGAACTAAGTACGTCTAAATGTGTGGCTTTACACGAATATCACTGAAATCGCAGCTATTTTTAGCTCACAAGTGATAAAGTAGTATCGTCATAATGGGCTGTCTAAACGAATGCACTTTCTTTGGCATGCCGCGCGAAAACAGCATAAATATTATTTTTGCGACTAGCTGCCTGTCGCCCGGTGTGGCAAAATGCCAGGGTGCCACCGGGAGTGACGTGTTACAGTTAGAGTTGGGCTACGCCTATCAGCACGTAACAGCACTTTCGCATGCTGCTATTCTTTTCTGTCGTTCAGAACTGTCTTTAGATAGGGCGAGAGAGCGACGGCATGTATATTATAGCACCGGCCGTGCTATAGCGATTAGCGTGCCGTCGCTGTCTCTCGTTTTGGCAAATGACGGTTCTGAGCGACAGATAAGGATAGCAGCATGCGAAAGTGCTGATACGTGCTGACAGGTGCAGCCAAGCAATAAATATTATTTTTGCGACTGTCTTCCGGTGTGGCATAATGCCAGGGTGCTACTGGGAGAGACGTGTTACAGTTAGAGTTGGGCTACACCTATCAGCACGTAACAGCACTTTCGCATGCTGCTATTCTTTTCTGTCGTTCAGAACTGTCTTTAGATAGGGCGAGAGAGCGACGGCATGTATATTATAGCACCGGCCGTGCTATAGCGATTAGCGTGCCGTCGGTGTCTCTCGTTTTGGCAAATGACGGTTCTGAGCGACAGATAAGGATAGCAGCATGCGAAAGTGCTGATACGTGCTGACAGGTGCAGCCAAGCAATAAATATTATTTTTGCGACTGTCTTCCGGTGTGGCATAATGCCAGGGTGCTACTGGGAGAGACGTGTTACAGTTAGAGTTGGGCTACACCTATCAGCACGTAACAGCACTTTCGCATGCTGCTATTCTTTTCTGTCGTTCAGAACTGTCTTTAGATAGGGCGAGAGAGCGACGGCATGTATATTATAGCACCGGCCGTGCTATAGCGATTAGCGTGCCGTCGCTGTCTCTCGTTTTGGCAAATGACGGTTCTGAGCGACAGATAAGGATAGCAGCATGCGAAAGTGCTGATACGTGCTGACAGGTGCAGCCAAGCCATAAATATTATTTTTGCGACTGTCTTCCGGTGTGGCATAATGCCAGGGTGCTACTGGGAGAGACGTGTTACAGTTAGAGTTGGGCTACACCTATCAGCACGTAACAGCACTTTCGCATGCTGCTATTGTTTTATGTCGTTCAGAACTGTCTTTAGCTAGGGCGAGAGAGCGACGGCATGTATATAGCACCGGCCGTGCCCTAGCGTGCCGTCGCTCTCGCTCGCTTTGGCAAATGACGATTCTGAGCGACAGAAAAGGATAGCAGCATGCGAAAGTGCTGTTACGTGCTGACAGGTGTAGCCTAGCCATAAATATTATTTTTGCGACTGTCTTCCGGTGTGGCATAATGCCAGGGTGGCACCGGGAGTGACGTGTTACTCCCGGTGGTTTACAGTTAGGGTTGGGCTATATCTGTCAGCGGAACAGCACTTTCGCATGCTGCTATTCTTTTCTGTCGCTCAGAACTGCCTTTAGCTAGGGCGAGAGAACGACGGCATGTATATAGCAGCGGCCGTGCCATAGCGTGCCGTCGCTCTCGCTCGCTTTGGCAAATGACGATTCTGAGCGACAGAAAAGGATAGCAGCATGCGAAAGTGCTGTTCCGTGTTGACAGGTGTAGCCTAACCATAAATATTATTTTTGCGACTAGCTGCCTGTCGCACGGTGTGGCAAAATACCAGGGTGCCACTGGGAGTGACGTGTTACTCCCGGTTTACAGTTAGGGTTGGGCTATATCTGTCAGCGGAACAGCACTTTCGCATGCTGCTATTCTTTTCTGTCGTTCAGAACTGCCTTTAGATAGGGCGAGAGAGCGACGGCATGTATATAGCACCGGCCGTGCCATAGCGTGCCGTCGCTGTCTCTCGTTTTGGCAAATGACGGTTCTGAGCGATAGATAAGGATAGCAGCTTGCGAAAGTGCTGTTACGTGCTGACAGGTGCAGCCAAGCCATAAATATTATTTTTGCGACTGTCTTCCGGTGTGGCAAAATGCCAGGGTGCCACTGGGAGTGACGTGTTACTCCCGGTTTACAAATAGGGTTGGGCAAATGACGGTTCTGAGCGACAGATAAGGATAGCAGCATGCGAAAGTGCTGTTACGTGCTGACAGGTGTAGCCTAGCCATAAATATTATTTTTGCGACTAGCTGCCTGTCGCCCGGTGTGGCAAAATACCAGGGTGCCACTGGGAGTGACGTGTTACTCCCGGTTTACAGTTAGGGTTGGGCTATATCTGTCAGCGGAACAGCACTTTCGCATGCTGCTATTCTTTTCTGTCGTTCAGAACTGCCTTTAGCTAGGGCGATAGAGCGACGGCATGTATATAGCATCAAACATATTAAAAAGCCCTGATGATGATGAAGTTAAATTACGTGTATTGGTGAAAACGGAAAAAGAAAAGAAAAAGAAAAGTAAAAGAAAAGGAAAAGAAAAGGAAAAGAAAAGAAGAAGTAAATAGATTCAATTTAATTGCACGCTTTTTAATGAACAATATAGCACCGGCCATGCTATAGCGTGCCGTCGCTCTCGCTCGCTTTGGCAAATGACGATTCTGAGCGACAGAAAAGGATAACAGCATGCGAAAGTGCTGTTCCGTGTTGACAGGTGTAGCCTAACCATAAATATTATTTTTGCGACTAGCTGCCTGTCGCACGGTGTGGCAAAATACCAGGGTGCCACTGGGAGTGACGTGTTACTCCCGGTTTACAGTTAGGGTTGGGCTATATCTGTCAGCGGAACAGCACTTTCGCATGCTGCTATTCTTTTCTGTCGCTCAGAACTGCCTTTAGCTAGGGCGAGAGAACGACGGCATGTATATAGCAGCGGCCGTGCCATAGCGTGCCGTCGCTCTCGCTCGCTTTGGCAAATGACGATTCTGAGCGACAGAAAAGGATAGCAGCATGCCAAAGTGCTGTTCCGTGCTGACAGGTGTAGTCTAACCATAAATATTATTTTTGCGACTAGCTGCCTGTCGCCCGGTGTGGCAAAATGCCAGGGTGCCACTGGGAGTGACGTGTTACTCCCGGTTTACAGTTAGAGTTGGGCTATATCTGTCAGCGGAACAGCACTTTCGCATGCTGCTATTCTTTTCTGTCGTTCAGAACTGTCTTTAGATAGGGCGAGAGAGCGACGGCATGTATATAGCAGCGGCCGTGCCATAGCGTGCCGTCGCTCTCGCTCGCTTTGGCAAATGACGATTCTGAGCGACAGATAAGGATAGCAGCATGCGAAAGTGCTGTTACGTGCTGACAGGTGTAGCCTAACCATAAATATTACTTTTGCGACTAGCTGCCTGTCGCTCGGTATGGCAAAATGCCAGGGTGCCACCGGGAGTGATTAGTTGCTCCCGGTTTACAGTTATACGTTACGATACGAGTGTATTGTCGAAACGTCGAGCTGGTTTTAAGAGATTATTTAGCCATATCTATACAGATAGTCCCCTTATTCTTCGCCAGATACAGTCCCATTAACAATGTATTGTTCCAAAATTATATCTTTGGATATACATATATGCATGCTCTCTTAACTACTAAGTCCATGATTTTTATCACTGTTGGACTAAGGTCCTCTACATCGCTGCGCGGGAGAGTTGTTGTTCATAAGATATGGGATGAATATGTTGCTTTTGCATATAGGGGACGTTGTTCCCTATATTCCTCCCAGAACACTTTGATACAATAATTACTTAATTGTTTGTTGTTTGCCATGTAACCGCAGGTTTCAAGACGTAAGGCACGCTTACACAGTCCAAGTATATTGCATGTAGCATTCAATTAAAGTGCAATTGTAAGCAATTCTTTTGATCATTTTTCTTATCCTTTTTCGTTTTCTTTTTCTACGCCAACGATACATGTAATTTAACTTCCTCATCATCATCAGGTCTTTTTAGTCTTCACTGCAGGAAGCACGACCCTCTCTGCACTACCAGAAACATACTTGGCCAGAGCAGCCAGAGGATTTAGCCTAGAGGTAATTTAACTAACTTTAATTAAATTTTTTCACTGTGTAAAAGTACCTTTAGTCATTTGAAATTGTGAAATGTAATGAGCCAACATGACTATGAGTATTACAAGTTTATTTAGGCAAATTAAAAAGACTGCCAAGAACGCTATCTAGTGATGAGTAGTGGAACTACATAGTCGAATATTATTTTTTAGGGTTTTCTTCAAGCGTTAATCCTTAATAAGTTTTAAACGACTAAATCGATTTTATCATACATAGCTATCGCTAAGAACTACCGCAAAGGACCTTGCTTTCACGTAAAAAACGCATCGAAATCGGTCCATCCGTTCGAGCTCTACAATGACACAGATAGACAGATAAACCTATAGACATTAGCGTCAAACACCCCACTTTTTCTTCGGGGTTTTGAAAATACAAACAGTCTGTACTTTGTATAGTACAGAGCTAAATAAAATCAGAGTTGAAGCTATTTTAAGTGCAGCTCGCCTTACAAGGCCGTGGGTGTCCAGTTAAGGCAATACATGGCGGGACACGACTGCACGTCTATTATGGGACCGGTCTAAGCAACTGCATGCTGCAAGGCGTGAGAACAGGCGTGGTGAGGTATGTAATTAATGTTTAGAACACGATAGGTTGACACAACAAAAAAAACACATTTTTAAAGTTGTAGTGACTACAGATGCTCTATTTTTAATGAGAGATTCACAAAGTTCGGTCGGGCGGCTTGTCACTTGTATGGGAATATCGATTTATTTCATTATAATATAGGGGTTTAGTATAGCCCGTGGTTCAATTTGTTACGGGTATGTCCCTTCTAAGTTGTATAATATTACTGCAATAAACCGCTTCTTGGTACGCAAGAAGCATATTATCGAACAATAATTTTTCAAAACTAAAAACAGACTTCAAACAGACTCCCCCAAACTACGCAACCGATTTTTATAAAATTTCTAAGGCACCTTGTAGTATGCCGTATCAAACAAAAAAAAAAAATTTCCAAATTGGTCCTGACGTCGAATAATCGGTGAACATTCATTAAAAAAAATCGACGAATCAACCTTTTTGGAACTCATTTAAATATATTTTAAGGTAAGAGAATATTATGCTTGCCCTTTTTTGTATACAAACATAAACTAGCACCATACAAATCAAATAAACGTTTGTACTTTGAAAAGGACAGTTGTAACAAAAATCAATATAAATATCAAACAAGTAATTCGATCTCAAGAAATACGTAAGTACAAACTGACACATCGCTATGACCGGTTAGATAAGTATGCAAGCGTGTGAGTGCATGTTCTATAAATAGGCTAGGCTAGTAACTGCAGTGGAATTGAAGCAATGTGGTCGCCATAAGTACAGTAAGGTGTGTTAAATTAGTCGTATCAAGCTAATATAAATATGATTGTGTATACGACGTAAAAGGGGTAGTATAGTGGAATTAAAATAACCGTAAAAGAACCACAAAAAAAAAATTCTATTTCCATACTTAAGTGTGCAACCGTCTGGGCAATTTGTATGAGAATGGCGATTTCTTTCTTGGCGTCTGTTTAAATATATGATTTTAGAGTTTCGCGGTCACAATTACTGTTATTAGAAATAATATTAATAATATTTTTTAAGAAAGCACTACTACATGCACAGATTACCTGTGGTAAACCGACAAAGAGAAATGTGGTATTGTTGAATATAATTTATAACGGACCATGCGTCATGTATTCTGGCAACATTATCGATTGCTGCTCGTACTAGAATGTGTAGGCGGGTGGGTGACATCTCGTTTAATAGAGAAAGCTGCCTGCTAGGGCCGTAGGGAAAGTTACGTTCAAATAGTTCAAACCATGTTTAAATTTATTCCGTACACTACAAAATACGAACTAAGTTTTATACATGTTAAAATCAGGTATAAATGAAAGAAAATAGCCCTCATAAAACATTTCGAGCTTTTGCGAGGCTCGGAAGCACGTTAATCCGATGATTCCGGTTGTCTTTATTAATTGGCACACGTCAACTTATATCATATGTCTTTAGGCAGCTTGAAAGATGTCATGACCATTACACCGAAAAATAATCATAGAATAATGTCTATACAGATCCCTTGTATTCTAAGTATCCAATTATATAAAGTCAAATTCAGAGACACGTTCGTTTTAGTTCTATATTCATTACATAATTTAAGAACAAAACAAACCCGGCCTCTATCTTTAGAAGTCATCTGAATCGCTCAAAATATTGCTGAATGTTAATTCCACTCCAATCAATACAGTCCTTTGAAAGCAGAACATTTTCAGAAATTATTATTTTCGTGAGCGTCTGCGAATTCAGTGGTATTTTAGACGTTTGAACTTTGGCCTTTTGATGTCGCGTGAGATTTGCAATTTCTTACACAAGTTCATTATAAACTCTGGTCTTCAAAGAGATCCTTATTTTTTTAATAAAAGATCTTATTAATAACTTCTTCTTTTTGGATGACAGTTGAAAAGGTAAAAATTTTAGAAAAGAAAATCTAAGCGACGACGTTAATGATACAGTACCTAGAGATAAGACGAGGAAAGATGTTTGATCACCTTATTTGGCATGACAACTTTATAAAAAAACATCATAGAAGCTAAAAGGAAGACCAAGAAGGTCCTTCATGGATGAAGTAAAAGGAAAGGCAAAAGTCGTATCATAAAAGGAAGTCAAGCATTTAGCGGAAAATAGGGAGATATGGAAAATACTCCACGGCCAAGAACTTAGTTCCTAAATTTGTTATTATGACTTACTTAAATGATGATAATGAATCAAAAATCATCGCTAATAAGGGTCTAGTCTGGTAAAACTGGACAGTAAGAGGAAGCTTTAAGTCTTTTTATTTTGTAGCTTTGTTTCAGCTCAGACTCAATATTTTTCACATGTTATATACATTTTCATATAAATTTTTGTAACTGATCGAATATCGTAACCTAACATACTCGTATGATTACATACTAAAGTAGATGAAATTGGGCAAACACAAAGTAAGGTACTTTGTCGCTTTTTTATTTAAAAAAAGTTTTATTGTATTATTCTTTGATCTGCATGATTACAGATTTAGAGGCAAGTTAGCCTCAGGATTTTGCCTTACCAGCCGGAGCAGTTGAGTCCGGGAACTGAGGAAGCGCCGGACGCGAGCCCTCCTAGCAGCCGACCACACTTTTAATATAATCGCAAAAAACATGAATCGCATCGCAACAAGAAAATGACAAATTAATTAAACCTTCCCTTTGTTGTAACAGCAGCACAATATAATTTTTTTGTGTTATGGCAACATTTGCTTAATGTCAAACTCTCTATTTCACCTTTCTTCTCGCTTTTAAAGGTCATCCAATAAATAAGTAAATTAAAATATATTTATTTATATACCAATTTATGCACATGGAAAATGTATACAGAGAATTCATAAAATATATTGTTTTCAAGTTCCGTCCTTAACATCCTTAAGGTACAATTCACCTTAGGACCCCATCATAACCCAACATATTGGTCAGTAGACGTATTGAAAATGAAGTATTTCCTTCATAATAAACCTATTTCCCTGAAATTTTCTAAGAAGAAAAAACTTAATATTAATAGTTTATCGATAAGTAGTAGCATTAACTCCATAGCAGCGACACAAACAAGTTCTTGGAATCTATTTTTGTAACAACTTACATCACGTAATTGAATGTCGCGACGAATAGTAAATGCATCTATTGTGGAGGAGCTAGATCGCCTACCTCTTATTTGTCTGATGGCAATTCTTATTGAGAATTATCAGTGTAGATAGTGTCATGGTTATGAGATTTTTGTACATAATTAATGGTCAAACCGGTCCTAAGAAAGGTCCTTGAGGAACGCTAGTTACATAATTAAGATTTTCTTAATTTTATGATTCAATTATATTGACCATCTAATTTCAGACTTCGTTTAATTTTACATAATAATTATTTATTTATATCTAGTATTTACACATCACATTAAGACGTATATTAGTAAATTGTCTCGATGACTTAAATAATCAAATGCTTCCGAAAAAACACTTAAAATTTTAATAACTTTGTATGCAAGAACATAAAAGATAATTGAGTTTTTAATGGTTCTTTGTAATTTTAATGTGTACTATATATGTACATACATACATACATACTATCACGTCTTTATCCCTAATGGGGCAGACAGAGCATTTTGGGTCTTGCGGTTCTATGCAGAGCCCAGGGCCGCAAGACCCAAAAGCCACTTTTAGCGTTATGGTGATGGGCGAGAAGATGGAAAAGCAATCAATACAGTGATGGGTTGCTAGCCGCATCGCCTGTTAACATAATTCGCATTTTTGCCCATTCCCTCGATCGGCTTTTACGATCTGCGCGGGAAGAGAAGCAGCTGGTACATTCTAAGTTTTTTTTATTTCTCCCAGACCAGCATGGGAGTATATATGTGTATATATGTATTACAAATATAAAACTATTACAAATTTAAAGGGCGTGGCAGTTTATCTAAGTTTGCTTGACCTCTATTAATTGTACCGTGGTATTAATAGTTCAACCCGTAGATAAGACTGCCGCAGATATCTGACAACAGACAGACTTTGTTCTGACGGAAATTCCCAAAGTGTGTTAATATTGGCAGATAATATAGGTCGGCGGGCTTTGATACAATCGCTTGTCATTTTAGTGTTCATTATTGTTGTAGCGGAGCTTATGGTTTTACGAAGTAAAGTAACTGCGTGTCATGGCGTAAGTAATTTCTTTTTTTTTCGATTTCGCCAGTGATAAAGGTTAGACAAATGAGGATTTTATGAGTAACTATGAAACATTATAGATGCCGTTGCATCTATAATGTTTCATAGTTACTCATATTTGAAAAAATCCTTTTATATAAGTCAGGAAGGAATAAGGGGTTGAATGGGAACGGCTGTTAAGATCTTATTTCGACAGTTTCGACACTTACCTTGACAGGATGCTATCGAAACAGCAGCATCAGGAAGTGAGACTTACCTGCAAATAAAAAAAAAAATAAAACTTACTACAAATTTACGCTTCAACCACTAAACATATTTAGATAAAATTTGATATGGATATAGTTTGATAACTAGGGAAGGACATACGATAGTTTTTATCCCAAAATTCCTACAGCGAGCGAAGCTATCCCGAAATTCCTACAGGGAGCGAAGCCCAAAGCCACAGCTAGTGTATATATGTATATATACAATGTCCTCTTTTATTAAGTACAAATATTTTAAGGGGTGAATCAGACCATCATTTTGAACAAATTTTCCCAATAAATGTATATCGAAATAGGAAAAAAAATTTTTAGGACTTCATAGAAATCGAAGTAGTCACGTGATATCATTACTATGGAAAATGAAAATTATTTTTTCGTATTTCGATAAAAATTTACTGGGAAAAGTTCGTCAAAATTATGGACTGAATCACCCCTTAAAATATTTGTACTTAATAAAAAAGGACATTGTATTGTTACCATTTACTTCATAATGTATAGATGGTAATACTTATATTATGTGCATCTACAAGTTCCCTCCTTGTACTCTTTCCATTTTTGTCTTCTCTATAATTTACGTTAACTGACAATAAATCATAGGTAGCATGTTTACCTTTACCTATGCTTACAAGAACTAAGAATTCACATAGAGGAACAGACATGAGGTTTGCCTTCGGATTTCTCGGTTCTCATATTATTAGCATCAGGGACCGGATTAGCAGCTAATTTTTAAAACCCCTTTAAGTGGTTATCCTTACGATAAGCTTACCCTCACGTCTATGTTAGCCTGTAAAAAGCTTACCCAGCGAAAGGCTTACCGTATCCCTATAGGGTAACCCTATCCTTATGATAGGCTAAGCGCTTACCAAATGATTGAAAGGGTTTTTTTTCCGCTTTTTTGATAGGGTTTTTCCCCCCACGTCCCGCCCGCGATCGTCTTTTCTCTTTTCTATCGTTCGTTAGCCAATGGTTAAACAAATTTACTCATTATCCGCCTGCTGCCGTTGGCCAACGCACCTGTGTTATATCATTCAGATCAGATCACATATTATTTGACGTGTGAAATAATGGCATCGAAACGTAAATTCGAGAACAAGGACCATAGACAAAACATCTTTTGAAAACAATATCAAGGCGATCTGCGTAAAAAAAATTTAACCCCCGACAAAAAGAGGGGTGTCATAAGATTGACGCTATTATGACTGTCTGTCTGTCTGTGGCGTCGTAGCTCTCGAACGGATAGACCGATTTCGATTCGGGTTTTTCACGTGAATGCAATTTCTCTTGTGGTGGTATGTTTGATGAAAATCGGTTCAGCCGTTTAAATGTTATTGGGAGTTAACGCTTGAAGTCAGGGTTTTTTAATTTCCCTGGCAAATAATACATGGCGCTACGTATATCAATTCCACTTAACATCGGTTGGAATATAAAAGGTGTAATAAAATATACTAAAACTATTTTAAGGGTGAATTCAGTCCATGATATTGAACAACTTTCCCCAAGGAACATGTGTCAAAATAAAAATGTGATTTTTGGCCTTCCATACAAGCTGACCGATCAGCTGATCCGAGATGATAACGGCTAAACAAACAAATAAACATACCAGTTGTAATATGAGAAAAACTATGAAAGATTTCGTGCCTAAGCATAGCGGTTCGGTCCGGATACCTATCTCCTGGGTAGGTACAGACTTTTATATACGGTATCATATCACAAGACTGATGATCGAGGTACTTACCTACCTCAAATTTTTTTGCGAAGGAACGTAAGTGTGCATGCATGCATGCAATACTTAATTATGGACGTAAAGATTACCTACTCAAGTAATTTCAGATACCTACCTACCTACATCGTAACTCGGGGCTAAAGTATGTTGAATCAGTCGCTAGACTCACTAGCTAATCTACTTACTCATAGACAATTAATGTTAACACTCGAAACATACATACCTTGATATTTTTTTTACATAAATTGCATTATACTATAATTACTGGCTTCATTATAAGAAAAATATCGATGAACACTGTCTTTTTTTAGGTGGAGGCATTACAATGGTTTACACAGGTTTTTATTTCAACAACTAGCCGAAGCCCGCGACTTCGTTCGCGTGGACTTTATGTCTCTGGAAAATGCTCATCAGGCTGAACAACTTTTACTAAGGCGGCATTGTTATATCTCTTATAGTTTAACTGGACCATTATGGTTCTGCATCAGGCGTTCCATTTTCCAAAATCATTTATACCCTATATGTTGCCCAGGCTTAATAGCTATATAACAAAAAAAGTTTTATTCGAATCCGTCCAGTATTTCCGGAGATTAGCGTGTACAAACAGACATACAGACAAACAGACAAACAGACAGACATTTTTTTTTAAAATTCTTACTCTATTACTACGTCTCTATCGCCCCCATAATTTTTTTTGGAAATATATGTAATGTACAGACACGCTTTTTTTACTTTTTATTATATGTATAGATATAGATAGATAAAAGTACACGATAGATATAAGCCACTTATAATTCACACTGTTTCCGGAAGCATCACATTTCAAACAGCAGGGACGATAAGAAGTAATAACAATTACGAATCCAAACTGCAAAAACAATACATAAACACGCCGCGACACGTTTCGTCGTGGCGCTCGCGCCGAAATCAAACAAATTGTTATGTTAATAAGGTATACTTTTTCATGGCGTCGCGTCGCGTCGTGGTTCAGCCAGCCTGAGTGCTTTGAGTCTAACCGTGTGCCGCCGCGCGCCGCCGCCGTTGGCCACCAGGGAAAGCGCTTCTTAAAGGGTTAGCCTATGGGATAGGGTTACCCTATGAGATATGGTTTTTGTAAGGGTAACGTAACGTGCATGTTTTAACAACTTATTTATAGGGAAACCCTTTTAAAGGCTTTCCATATGATACGGTTAGTCGATCGAAAGGGTTACCCAGCGATAGGGGTTTTTGATCCAATAAAAATATTCAAGCCTATCAATTAGCCGCTAAAAACCCACGTTAGGGAAAGCGCTTCCTGTCCCTGATTAGCATACACACGGACAATTATTAAGTAATAGGGATGAGGACTGTTATTCAAAAATAAATAATTCGGTACCGTTAATAGAATAAAACGTCACACTCTATTTATCGAATCACAAGTCACTTTCTATCTATCGGATCTATCGAAGATTGTCGAGATCGTTTTTATCCTACAGTTTAAATCTAATACTACAATTGTCGTCCACAGACGATATCTACGAGTGCGAACATATATAAATACAATAGATAAACTACAAGTATTTACATGACTTGAAGACTATCTGCCAAATTTTGACATATACCTACTTACAGTGTACTTCGATATGGTGTTGATTAGATGGGTTAAGTGTGTAAGTTTTGGATAGGTGAACAATATGAAATTTTTTATATTGAATGTATATCAAAATTATCATATAGTCAAAAGCTAGTGAAAAGCTCACAACAGTCATATTCTAGTCTGCCGCAAACCACACGGCTACCACTCTAAGTTTTCCTGTGGATGTCTTAGAAGGCGACGTAGAAAATACAAGCTAAACACAGCATATAAACATCAATAGGACCTCTCCAACACGTCTGGCCAGCGTGGAGAGTGTAAGCCAAATGCTCTGGCTGCTCTGGTCAAGTATGGCTCTAGTAGTAGTCGAGCTCCTGCAGTGGAAATTAAAAAGATCTGATGATAATGATGAGCTCACAACAGAATATGATTTATCTTGAAAATAACCTACAACATATAAAAATACCAAGTTATGGGTCTTAAACATGTTTGAGGGTTTACTAAATTTTTGGGTTTGTGTATAAAAAACTGAACTCAGACATTTAAAATTCAACACATCTTTTTCAAACTCAAACAAGATGCATCGTTGAAGATTAAAAAAAAAACAAGCCAAAAAAAGTTAATTGCAATATAAATACTCGTAGACTGCGGAACAAGGGACTTCCTGTGGCGAATCAGTGGAGGTCACACCGTGGGGGTCGATGGACTCGATAAATATTTATTTTTTCTTGATTGTTTTAACAAAAAGAGAGATGATAACTTAAGAGCCCCCGACCCTACTTCTCCATACAAACGTAGTCTACGTTTAACTTTGAAACCACATGTCAGATTCCGGTAAAAATTGGTAATTGTAAAGAAATTGCAATTATCTAGGGTTATAACTGGTTTCCTATACTAAAATTATGAACTGGAAAGAAAATATAACGATTTAGAAGTTTCCTATACTAATGGTCAAAAATGATATAAAACACTATATTCTATTTCAAGTTCATATTTTTAGTGTCGGAAACTAGTTATAAACCTAGATAATTGCAATATCTTTGAAATTACAAAATTTTGCCCAAATCGGACATGTCGTTTTGAAATAAAACGTAGACTACGTTTGTATGGAAAGTTGTATTTTGGTCTAGGGTCGGGGGACCCTTAAGATTAAGATTCTTCAAAAAGGGCCAGTAAAGATTTCTTTAGGGTTGTGTGACACTCACTCCTGCTGTCGCAGGTGTCTACAGGTTACGATAGCCAGTCAACAGCAGATGAGCTGTATGCCTGATTGTGTACTTAGTTGTTTAACATGTTTATTTGTCAGGCCAGTTAAAAACCCCCGATTTTCTAGAAAGCCATCTAGTGATGTGTACCGAAACGACATATTCTAATTTGATACCTGTAGCGCTACTAAAAAAAACACCATTTTCAACGGTTAATACTTAATAACTTTGAATCGGTTGCACCGATTGTCATCAAACATAGCTAAAAATGACGGGCACTTGTTTACACGAAAAAACCGCATCGAAATCGGTCCTACCGTTCAAGAGCTACGATGCTACAGATAGACACACAGATAGTAGCGTCAAACTTATAACACCCAAAAACGTGAAGCGTGTTTATCCTCAAGAAAATGCAAGTAGAACTTTACAACACAGACGAGATACATTTGGAGAATGATGATAAGAAGAGCTTAAAGGGGATGGGCCCAAACCCTAGAGAGAGTAATATTACAAAACTACAGCTCTTGCCTACTATCCCTATAGCCTATCTGTTTGATATCGAGCATGCTGCGCTTTATAGACGCACGCACGTTATCAGCTTGTAAACTATAGTCTTGACAATCAATTAATCCATAAATGGACAAACTGAATAGTAGTGACTAGTAGAAGAGAAAGTCATCGGCATCTTAGGGTAACATTTAATTAAAAACAAAAAAACAGAAACCGCATCTGAGTTTAGAAGCAGCGTTAGTAGTTGTATGTCACTAAAACCACTTTTACTTTTAACTCCCTCTCCTCTCCTTTTCTTTTTTACCCATCTTGTCACTTGTAGTCCCTCACCGTACCGGCTAAGTGTGAGTCAACTGACAGTTTGCAGTATATTAAAGTCTGTAGTAGTCAGATGTCTAAACATCGCGATCTTGACGTTAACAGAACTACGGCAAAAAAGCAAACGAAAAACATTTACAACAAATAAACAATGTTTTTGTTATTGTTCTTTATTTGGAGCCATTTTAACAAACCATGACATTCTTGCGATCGAATATTGACTGTACTCTACAAGGATTTTAATAGTATGTTGAGTGCCAAAGTGCACTCGTCTGCCAAAAACAAGAAAAGAAACATGTAGAATGTATAAATATTTTTTCTCAAAAAACAAAATTTTAAGTTCATGTAGAGAGATACAAAACTTTCCGACATACGAGTTCATAAAGCCATACGATTAAAAACGAAACGGATCCCTAAATTGGAAAATGGTGTTTACACGCTCAATATTTTTGAATGACCTATTCATCGATACCCCACACGAAAATTATTTAAGAAAAAAAACTCTATTTATATGGGAACTACATGAAAAAAAATCAAGATTTTTACTTTACTTCTTTTTGGCGTAATTAACATACCCATGCATGGGCAAAGATGGCATGGCTATGCCAAATTACAGCTTTCTGTAGTTATAGTTTCTGAGTAAAACCGCGGACAGACAGACAGACGGACAGACATGGCGAAACTATAAGGGTTCCTTGTTTACTACGGAACCCTAAAAATGGCACTCTTAGCGTGCAGGTGGATGGTGAAAGGATGAAGAGCGAGGGGATTGCAAAAGGAATCCATATAGTAATTTATTCCTTTTAATGGGTTGCTAGCGCGCCCACAAGCAATGAAATATGGACTAATAAGAAGGAAAAGTTCATAGGTAAATAAGACAATTAATTTGTAAAACAAACAATTGTCAATTTCTAAAACAATGATAAGTTTTGGCGCCAAATGAACGAACCGTGAAAATTCTTGCCAATAAAAATCGTGTATGCACCAGCAGTGCACTGTACAAGGATTCCTATTTAATAGTTCACGGTGTGCCAACTGCGTCGCAGTGAAGGACCGATAAGCTAGTACATACTGCAGCACATCAAGCAAGACAATCCATTGCCATCTCGACACTATTACTGCTGCGTAAAGACGCGTGACGGTGACTTACACTGTTGGCTATTCTGCTATTGTGAAATATCGTCCATTGGTGGTTCTAGAAAAAATATTGCAAGTGTTGTGTTTACTGAGATTAACTCATAAAGATCTGTATTAGGTTAATCTTCTATTGTATTTATTCTTTAACACATTGCAGGACACTCGGCCAGACACAATTGAATTACGTCCACAGCCGTAAGTGTCCTGAAATGTGTTAAGTGAATATTGTTAACGGTTTACAGATAAGACGGCGTCACAGGTATGGCACTTCATACAAACGGAGCAGCATATATACCTAGTACTACTACAAACGAAACAATCCGTCCGTGCACACGTCAAATGTGTGAGTTAAACAATCAGGGTCGCCACCACAGAATTTGTTGCTTAGCTTACCTGTTTTTATCACTCGGAAATCTATAAAATTTTCGTTATTTATTGTTTTCCGTGGATAAACAATGATAATGTGCGCAGTTTCTCACCATTATAATTCAATAATCCTAAGTGACTCGCGTAATGTCAACGTGCAACTACCAATAACCCTGTTTTACTGCCACTTACAACTCACAATATCGGGGGAAGGGTTGCGGGGACACCAGATTGAGGGGGACGGTGCGAGTTTCCGTTCTGTATGTAATACTATTATTAATTCTGTGACGGCGTATCAGAAGACGATCATCATCAGGGCCGAGTGTTAGGATGACCTGACGGCTTCGCTGCATTCTTTGCAATATGGAACCGCCGGTATCAATATTCATAATAAATTTAATTCAAGTTAGTTTCTCACTGACTTCCAAAAACTGGGGGGTTATTAATTCGTCCCTTTTTTTTTTGTCTGTTCACCGATTTTATTAGTACCTATACCCTTTTAAACAAAAAAAGAAATTGGTTTTAAATTGGTTCAGGCGTCTTCGAATGATCGGTGAACTCACATAGAAAAAAGATCACGACGCATTGCTAAACTACTCCTTTTTGGAAGTCGGTGAAAAATCTGAAATGATACTAATGAAATTTCAATATACTTATATGTTTTAAAATCTAATAATATCGCATGTAAACAAACATTGCCCGAACTTCCTTACACAGTACATTGCCAATAAATGCAAGTGTTACGACCAATAATTCATTCCTACGTCCACAACATAATACAATAACACTATGACATAATATTGTAAGATACAATCCATAGATATCAATATTTTTGTATCATAAGAAATAATTTGAAGTACTTCACTTTTTAGGGTCGACTCCATGTACCACAACTACACCACATGCGACGCGTTTTAGATGTGGCCGGCCACAAGTTCGCTTTGTCACAGAATATGTACTAGAATTCACGTATAGAAGTCTCAGGAAAGGAATTCAAATCAAAGAAATAACTATTCAATGTCGTTAGCGATATGGTTTAATTGAGCTCGCGTCAGAACTAGGCACGTTTTCGTTTAGATACCTAAAAGTGCATTGCAAGCCAATTTAATTCATATTACTCTAGACATACGATTCATGTCACTGAATTTACCACTTCGGAGTGGTCACCGCGCGCATAGTAATAATGTAGGTACATTTTCGATACCTTAACGGGGAGTGACACAGGCCTGGTAGAGCTTTGTCTGGTTAAAGTTTTTACATGTAACACACACGTAAGCGAAATCAGAAGGGATCGCGTATGTAGGGAAAATTTTAAAAAGCCTCTTAAAATGCCGTAAAATGATTTAACAAGTTTAATTCTACAAGTTATTCACACTAATGCAAAGTTGAGCGGATGCCTCTAAGACTGTACGCGCATCTAAAATGTTCTACATCAATGATAACTAAATTGCATAATAAATACGACGTAGTATTTTAAATACACGACCATTGCCAATGCAAAGTCATGCAGTGCAATTTTGTTTACTGATTGTCTCTATTAAGAAGGCAAATTGTAGTCATACATTCGTACTCATAGACCTAAAAAAATTTGTGGTCTTCATCTCATCAATAGGCCTTCTAAGTCTCCACTGCAGGAGCACGACCTTCTCTGTACTACTAGAGCCATACTTGGCCCGAGCAGCAAGAGGATTTATCCTACACTCTCCATGCTAGCCAGATGGATTGATGTTTATAAGCTTATAACTTTAAACAAACCCCTACGACACCATTAAGAAATGAGAGGCGGAACTACATATGCCAAACTATGTTAAGTGGAATCGATATCCGCGCCATCTACTATTTGCCAGGTAAATTAAAATCCCCGACTTTTAAGCGTCAACTCCCAATAACTTTTAAACTTCTGAACCGATTTTCATCAAACATAGCTAAAAACCATCGCAAAGGAACTTGCTTTCACATATAAAAACGCATCGAAATCTGTCAATCCGTTCATGAGCTACGATGCCATAGACAAATTTATAACACCCGTCTTTTAACAGATTTTTAGTATTTTTAACAGTCTCTAAGCTAACCCACGGACGGACAGACAGACATTAGCTGAACTATAAGAGTTCCTTTAAGGGACTTCGGAACTCTAACAGAGATCCCAGATGCTATTCATAGCATGGTTAGAATGGCGAACTGTGTGGTGTATTTTATTGTTAACAAAGATTCCTCGTTAATCCCTTCTAGAACATTCACATAAAATACAAAGTAAAATTAAAACTAAATGACATTCTAGTTACGCTGGTCAGTGTGTTTAGTGCTTACGTCGTACGTTTTAAGAACATTCACCTAAAATACAAAGTAAAACTAACAATGTTAAGATAATAACCGAATGACATTCTAGTTACGCTGGTCAGTGTGTTCAGTGCGTCGTACGTAAATGTTGACCTACGTTACGTTACTACGTAATCAGATTTTGTAGCGAACGCAATTTTAGAGCAAGGACATGGAGAGCAGTTGCAATTTTTTTCTCATCATCATCTTCATCTTTAGGTCTTTTTAGACTCCACTACAGATCTCTATGCTACTAGAGCTACTTGGCAGGAGCAGCCAGAGGATTTGGCCTATATTCTTCTCGCTGGCCAGACGGGTTGGAGAGGTCTCATTGATGTTTATAAGCTTTGTTTAGCTTGTATTTCCTAAGTCGCCTTCTACGACATCCACGGAAAGACTTGAAGTGGTCCTATTCTATTTTTTTACGATTAGCATTTTGCGATTGCGATAGCAGCACTAAATCGGAAAATAATTGATATCTTCTCTAGAATACTTGACATCTTTTTAATTTTGTACTGAAATAACGAAAATGTTGCAAACTATTATGTTTTAAACATATTTATTTTACTCTGTTTTTAGTATTTGTTGTGTGGCGGCAACAAATATACAACATGTCAAAAATACAAAAAACAATGTCGCTTTAGGCTAAAACCTAAATAAAATCATCTGTAAAAATTTCAACTCTCTAGCTATCACGGTTCATGAGATACAGACTGATGACAGACAGACAGAGAGACGGACGGACAGACAGACGGACGGACAGACGGACAGCGAAGTCTTAGTACTTAATAGAGACCCGTTTTTACCCTTTAGGTACGGAACCCTAAGAAGACAGTAAATTCGAGAGTTGGAAAAGGTCAAGAAAAGTAGTAACTGTTCTCGTAATTTTTTTGTTTCTCTCATCATTGCCTTGAGATTGTCCATTATTTCCTCCTATACCCTTTTGATTCGCGGAAGTGACCAGGTCTGAATGACCACCTGGCTCATTACATGCAGCATTACCTATTGTATGTGCCAAATATCGCAAACGTGCATGAGCGAACTGCTAAACATCGCAATCTTTATGTAGACTGTGGTATGTGAGATGGTACCGTGGGATATTTTCAAACAATTGGTGCTTGACTTTTTAATTGGAGAGAAAAATTTGGTCTCGACATTGTATGTACATAGCAACAAGTCAATGATACAGATCTAGGAATGAATGAACAATAGCCAATTACATATACTTTTTGGTAAGTATAGGAACTTACCAAAAAAGTCGTCTGCTTGTAGTTTCAGTATTTTTGCCTTTAAGTTTTCTTCAATGCAGGTTTCGGAGATTAAAACTAAAAACCGACTTCACCCCGAAACAAACAAAACACGACTAATCTTGATAAAACTTAGACCACATCGGAAGATTTTAAAGTACATATTTACCCTTTCAAACAAAAAAAAAACAAATCGATATCCTCCTCTAGTTTGGAAGTTGGTTAAAAAAGCATGGATGCAAGGATGCAAGCATATAAGGTGTAACAAAATATACTGAAACTATTTTCAGGGTGAATTCAGTCCGTGATACTGAACAAATTTCTCCAAGAAACATTTATGTCGAAATATGAAAAATATTTTTCGGTTTTTCTTGTATGGAATCAGCTGATCGGTCAAATAACTTTAATATTTCGATACGTGTTACTTGGGGAAAGTTGTTTGGTATCATGGAGTGAATTCAACCTTAAAATAGGTTCAGTACATTGTGTTAGACATTATATGTATATCTATCGCATGATAATCGTATGAGATCTGATAAAAAATTAGACCCTAACAACATAAACTATACTTATATTTGCCGGATAAGAAACTCCCCGTTTCCCGTCCCCGTTCCCCGTTCCCGCACCTCTCCCCCGTTCTCGCCTTGTGGAAGTGTTGAGCCGCCGCGGCTCCGATTAGGTACATAATACCTACTTTACCAAAATGTACACTTTCCCAAAATGACCACTTTTTGATAATGACTACTGCTTTTCCCAAAATGACCACTTTACCAAAATGACCACATTTTCATAATGACTACTACTTTTCCCAAAATTACCACTTTTAAAAAAACTGTATGTAATACTTATGTATATTAATGCTGTGATGTTATATAATTCGGGACAGTTAAATTAGCTTATGCACTTTGTCATAGTGTACCTCTGATAGTGTGAGCCTCTGTTTACAATTAGAGTAAATGTATCGGATACATTTGTTTACTTCCCTTGTTCATTTCGGCTTAGCCACTATCTGTTTGAGCAGTAATAAGGGCACGGAACACTAATTGAGCAAATTTACTCATTAGTACTTGTCTCTAACTGATTAATTGGTTAAGGAATAATTTGATTTCGTGGGTATTTTCCATTCTACATTGTTTAAGGAGTATTAGCACAGAATTAATATATACGTCCTAGTTCCCCGTCTCTGCACTTCTCCCCCGTTCTCGCCTTGTCGAGGCGGCCAGGCGCCCGCAGCCGACCTAAGCTAAGCATGCCTGCCCATCCCATCCTACTATCTTATCCTACTAATCCTACTAATAATATTATAAATGCGAAAGTGAGTTTGTATATTTGTTTGTTTGTTTGTTACCTCTTCACGCTTAACCGGTTTTTATGAAATTTGGTATGAATATAGTTTGAGACTCGGAGAAGGACATAGGGTACTTTTTATCCCGGAATTTCCACGGGGAGCGAAGCCCGCGGGTACAGCTAGTTGTCTATAAAATAATTATTTATGTTCCTTGTCAATAGATGGCGCTATAAGATAATAATTAAAACATTAAAATCTTTTATTACTATTATTTAAATAAAATAGTACTCTTATTAATTGAATATGACTTATATGAGATGCAATAAATATTTTTAAAGCATATTCAATAAACCCTGCAACAATAGAGTGGACTAGGTAAAAAAAAAAAATTTGTCCGTCAACTAGATTATCCAAAAAGGACCCATACTTTTTCATTTCACGAAGATTCAGCACTTCGAAGTGGGGGTGATTTATGTTACCTTTTAGTTAAAAATCGTAGCTGATCATGACTTCATATGAAATTTAAATGTGCTGTCTCTTCGTCATTATTTTCTAATCAGAGAAAAGAAAAAAATAGTATACCATACTTTTTAGGGTTCCGTAGCCAAATGGCAAAAACGGAACCCTTATAGATTCGTCATGTCTGTCTGTCTGTCTGTCCGTCCGTATGTCACAGGCACTTTTTTCCGAAACTATAAGACCTATACTGTTGAAACTTGGTAAGTAGATGTATTATGTAAACCGCATTAAGGTTTTTACACAAAAATAGAAAAAAAACAATAAATTTTGGGGGTTCCCCATACTTAAAACTGAAACTCAAAAATTTATTTTTCACCAAACCCATACGTGTGGGGTATCTATGGATAGGTCTTCAAAAATGATATTGAGGTTTCTAATATAATTTTTTTCTTAACCGAATACTTTGCGCGGGAGACACTTCCAAAGTGGAAAAAAGTGTGTCCCCCCCGTAACTTCTAAAATAAGGGTATTGTAATACTAAAAAAAATATATGATGTTCATTACCATAAAAACTATCAGCGAAAATTGGTTTGAACGATATCTAGTACGTAGTTTTTTTTATTACGTCATAAATTATAAACGGCTATTTACCTTTCATTCAGTCAACTCAAATATAAAAATTAAAAAAAAAACATACTACAAGACTTTTATATTATGTTATTTGCTACTACGGAACCCTTCATGGGTGAGTCCGACTCGCACTTGGCCGCTTTTTAATAATCTATCCAATGAGCCATAGAAAAAAAAATAGTCCACATCCGTATAGAAATATATACGAGTATGTAGAGCAATTTTTAGGAAGGTTTAAATCTATAATGTTCGATCACATACCTCTGGTCAAACTGTATAATAACCGGTGCGAGTGGGAGTGCCCGGCTAGTTTTTGTTATGATTATGATAGAATTGTAATTGTTTTATTGATGGCGTGACTGTCTAGATCCAGACAAAGGTTTGTATTGAAGTATGGGAGACTAAACACAGCGTCATGTCGATTAATGATCATCATTCATTACCCACCTTATGAAACTCGCCATGTTTCTGTTATGAAATTACCTGTAGGCATTTATTACTACATCAATAACGAGGTAAGTTCTCTTGTGACTTTGATCGCGTGCTGCAATTTTCTCAAATACAATGGTTTTTATTGTAGAGGACATCTTTCATTGGAGTCTTCTAGAAGCATGAAGTACAAGTATTTATAAAAAACATTGCTTGGAAAAAAATTGAGGATTATTTTTCAAAACCAAAAACCGACTTCTGCACCAAACCACCTGTTATGTGACCATCTGACAAGTATGAACTTTAAAACAAAAAAAATATCCAAACTGATTAAGGCGTCTTCGAATAATCGGGGATCATTAATAAAAAAAAAACATAATTAACATTCTAATTGATAACCTCCTCCTTTTTTTGAAGTCGCTTAAACATTGCGTGTTTTTAGTTGCACTAGTGAGTCTCCCTATAGCAATAAGGCGTTATGTGGCTTGAAAGGAGTCCCCATCAATAACGCTCTTGCAAGTTAAGCAAATCCTGGGTGTCGTCCGCGACCCCCTAGACCAGCGTGAAAAAAATATGGACATGGAATAATTACGACTGCAAAGTTATTTTTAGAACAAAAATTGCGTACTATACAATGAAAATCATAAATAAAACATATCAGACGTCGAAACAACAAAATATTTACAACTTTATCAAGGGTCATTTGACAGTTAGCCAAATAACCTCCGTATCTATTCCGAGTATCATTATTCTGTCACGTCAAAAACATGCACAGTTCCACTCCTATTCCAAATGCAATAGAGTTCAATATCAGTCGATGCATATTTTATTTTTAGACAAAACAGTACTCATTATAAAACAGATAACTGATACGGAGGCGTATAAACATCAACAAAAGTGGGTGTAACTCGTTACATAACTCTACGTGTGTAAGTAATAGACTCTTGTTATCTTTTTCCCGTGGCAAAGATTCATAGACGCCGGCGCACGCCGTGTTTTGTATTTTTTGTGCCAGAATGTCCCACGTGTATGTATGTTGTTTATGTACCTATATTGTATAGCTTCCCAACCTGGGCTAGTTGATAATTGGCTTTTTTAAATTGTCTTGGGTTTTATCTACCTATATATAACGTGGAAGGGACAATACCCGTAATAAATCAAACCGCAGGCTTTACTAGATCATTATAGTAAAATAAAATTATAAAAACATTCGAAATCTCAAAAAAATTGACATTTCCATACATAAGTTTGCAGCCGCCTGAGCAATGTCGAAGATATGAAAATGTCGTTTTTTTTTTTGTTTCTCTACCCTTATTTTATTGTCATTGTACCATAGTGATCTAGCCAGTGGTTTGATTTTACGGGTATGTGCCTTCCACGTTGTTCATATATGTATTTATAATAAAATACCTATTGAATCGTTGAAATAGTATAAACAGATAAACATATACGGACGAATCACACAGATTGAGCCAGCAAAGTTAGTTCTAGACTTGGGTTATGGGAAACTAACTCAACGATATAATAATTTTATAACATAAAACGATTAAAGTGAGAACGTGAAGCTTTTCACAGCACATTGGCCAAAAGTGGCCGATTTTCGCAAATTTGATAAGAAAAGCTTCACGTTTTTACTTTAAACTAATAACAGTAGTTCAATAAAATAGTTTGAAGGGTTATCAAGGGGTTGGTCAAGACAATTTTAAATGATATCTCCTTTTCCTTACAATAATTTATTTCAAATGGACCCCAGAAAATTCTCTATATAACGCGAAATTCGGCCTTTGGGTTTTACGGCCCCGAGCTCTGTCTACCTCGCTGGGGATATAGACGTCATGATTTAATTAGCAATGTGAACAAATGTTGAAATGAGGCTATTCGGACTCTGGGCTCTCACTTTAAACTATAAACAGTAGTTCAATAAAATAGTTTGAAGGGTTATCTAGGGCTTCATCAAGACACAATTTTAATGATATCTCCGTTTCCTTTGAAATGATTTATTTCACTGGATAATGAGCACTTGACCGCGGCGAAACCCGGTCTTTGGGTTTTACGGCCTCAATCTCTGTCTACCATATCTTTTGCACATATTTCCGAAATGTTCGTATGTCAACACCACCTGTAAGTGGACTGGTAGAAAAGGCCTACGGCCTTAAGTCTGCCGATTACAATTCATGGAATTAAGTTAATAAATAAATACCCCGCTAGGGATATAGATGTGATAATGTAATGAGCAATGTAACTGAATGTTGAAATGAGGCTATTCGGGCTCTGGGCTGTGGGACACTAGCATAGCCTTGGTTACATGTGATGCCGACACGCGATTCTCACAGCTTTACTTCGGAACGGGCACGCTTTCACAATTAATTGTTTTCATTCTTAGTAATACGGTTTTCTAAAGTATTTCACGGAATATTATCTAGTTATTTCGTTTATATGTACCACTGCTTCTTTTTCCGCGCAAATCTTAAAACAATTCCGTCAATTTTAAACAATTGTTAAGTGTGGATCAATTATGTTTTAATAACAAATAAAATCTTAAAAACTGATTTGTTTTGAGAGAACAAGCGAAGCCTAGTTTTAAGGCTTAAATTTATTATTAAGGCTCTACTAAGACTCTGCTGTCCATCTGTCTGTCCGTCTGACTGTCCACCTGTCTGTCACCAGGCTCATGAACCGTGACAGCTAGACAGTTGAAATTTACACAGCGAATTTACAACTAAATAAAATAAATATTTGAGTGGGGCTGCCATGCAACAAACGTGATTTTTTATAGATAATTCTACGGAACACACCGTGCGTGAGTTCGACTCGCATTTGGCGGGTTATTTCTGTTCGTGGGGCGAATCTAATGAAACTGTAAAAGGAAAATGTTTCTTTTTAACTTATTTTCCAGTCGAGTGGAAGTGGCATTTTGATTATTGAAGTGAAAACTTCTTTAGCGGCGTTGTGCACTTTTTTTGGAATGGGTAAACAATATTAAACTCGCGTCAGGACACGTGGCCTGATCGAAAATTCGTAAGACGGCGCAGGGCGCTTGCGCGAATGTTCGTGTATGTTTATGTTACAGCCTGCTACGCGCATCCATGGATGGTGACAGCTGATGGCTCGACCGTCTGTGTAGTGGCCATACTGCTGTGTATTTGAAAATGATTTTGTTGAAAATGAATTTGGTCATGCTTGTGACATTTGTGACAGACTGTGGTTCAGAAAAGATTTGAAATATTTTATACTGATAATTAAAGCAATTCGTGCAAAATAATTCCCTAACCATTCCAAAATATCAAAAATGCACAACGTTAATATTCAAGTTTTCACTTCTTCCGGCACTCCCAGAGTGCAACCCGTCGTTTTTTTTAAATTAGCTGTCTAGTCGGGGTCTTAGTGGAGCTTATCGCCTGGTGTTGATAAAATGTTCTGGATTTTCCGATGTGAATTGATTTTCAGAGCGCTTAGAGTTTCTGCACCGAGATATTCTTGACTGTTTGGAAGTTGAATAAAGTATAAAATAAAAATTATACTTACACAACGTGGAAGGGACTTACACAACGTGGAAGGGACTTACACAACGTGGAAGGGACATACCCGTAACAAATCGAACCACGGGCTATACTAGGCCATTGTAGTATAATGAAATTAAAATAACAGTAAAATACGAATACGACTCAAATTGCGCCAGACAAATGTTGTCGCAGGTGCCATCCTACGGGGCTAAAAATGTAATTTTTCATAGGTAGGTACTTAACTTGAGGTCCGAAATAAACTTCAAAAGGATTATGCATACGTCGCAGTTGAATTGTATAATTCGTTGTTATTAAAAAACTCTAGCTGTTTAGCATATAGGGTTACCATTATTGAATAAAACTGTGTTACCAAACAAAATAATATATGAGGAGACAATAGTTGTTCTTTATTATTTTTATATTACTCGTGGGATGGAAATAAAACCTCAATTCAACTCCTTACTAAATAATTCAGTCTCCAACATCATAAAACACCAATGAAGAATGATAATCAGCTCGATGCAATTGGATTAGAAATTTTGTAAACAAGACAACTCAATGGCGCAGCGATTTCTTACGGCAATTGATCCATGTGAATTTTCCATATTGCCGGAAGGCGGAAATAACAATATGGGATCCAAGCTAAAGGTCTGCTTTATTCTTTTCAATCTTTTGCACTCTGAAATTACAAACGATGCCCCCGATGTCTCTCCATAAAAACAGCTTAGTCCCGGAACGCGGCGAAGAATTTACTTTATGGCAGGCCATATTTGTTGTTATGACACTGACACTTCACAAGCCACAAGACCCACAAGTGGCAGAATTCCGAACTAATCGTTCCACAATCTTACGTTAGCTAGTTTGTTAAACGTAACACATTGGACGATCTAGCTGAATGATTTTCAGCTATATTACAAAACCGAGCTGTAATGCTAAACAGCTAGAGTTTTTGAATAACAGCGGATTATACAATCCAACTGCGACACATACATACTATCACGTCTTTATCGTTGTTTGAGTCTTAGAGCTGTAAGCAGACAGACCCCAGGGTGGCCAGACCCAAAGGCCTCTTTAAGCGTGATTTTAGGCGGAATGGAAAAGGAATCAAAATAGTGATGGCTGACTAGCCGCATCGACTATTCGATTATCGCCCCTTCCCTCTATCAGCTTTTACAATCTGCGCGGGAAGAGAAACAGCTGTTGTATTCAGTTTTTTTCTTTTTTCCCAGACTAGCTTGGAAGCAATTTTATGCCTCATTGATGACGATCGATTTACTTCGTCTCTACTCAATGTCTCCCTTCATCTGCATTCAAATGAAGGGAAGACACTGAACACAAATACGTCATATGCCTTTAGGCAGCCTGAAAATCTGATGCCAGTGTTAGCTATTATAACACACCAGATAAGATCTGATTGCACTCAAAGAAAGGTGATAAAAATCACAAGTTAAATAATTGCCCGCGCGCAGTGTAGGGTTCCGTAGTTACAGATGCCGACTTTAAGTCCAGCCTAGAAAAACGTCTTAAAACTATTTTTTTTTTGAATTTATATGAAACTTTTCTTTTCCGAGTGCATTTTTTATAAGTTTGAAATCGCCTTAAACTTTTTAATTTGTAAACCCCGCTTAGCCATGATAGCTTAACTTAAACTTTGTTAAATATACCTACTACTGCCGTAAATTTTTCACGTTTCCATATACAACCGCGTAGCAGATAGAGGGGGAGACACTTAACTCAAACAAAAATTTGCCATATAAAAAGCAAATATTACACAAACGGATCCCTAATTCAAGAAATGGTATTTTCAAGCTCACAATATTTTTGAAAAACCAATTCAACGATACCCAACACGAAAGGTTAATCGAGAAAAAAATGACTTTACTACCACTTTTTTTGCATGATTAATATACACACCCAACCCACGCCAAAATAAAGCTTTCTAGTTCTAGTAGGTACCTACTTATAATCTCCGAGAAGAACTGCGGACAGACAGACAGACATGGTGAAACCTTAAGGGTTTAACGGAACCCAAAAAAACGATGGATTAACGCCATGTAATAATTTATATTGTTAATCCTGCTATCTAATCAAAAGGTTATTAATCTTATTAGATACGTGAGGAGTGGAGCCGTTTTTATCCTATTAGGAGTTAATCATATTTTTTTGGGAAATACCGACTTTCGTAATTTGATTGAATCCAAATGGATTCAATCAAATTATGAAAACAATATGAAAACAAGGATGACGCAAGAACTCTAAAAGAAAAGCGACGTTAACATTTTCAAATAAGATATAGGTCGTTTTAAAAATTAGAACCCGACTATGTGCCGGAAGGTATTTGGTTAATTAATGAACAGAGATCGGAATCACGTGTGCTATTGCTATCAAAAGCATGGATTATAGTCCATAACATTATTCATTTAAAGAGAAAGATTGTGTATACTACAAACAGTAGAACAATCTTCATTCGAAATCTTAGTAATGTATTCACATCAGTTACTAAGGTACCGACTCTCGAGTAATTCTGGGAAATTTAGTCATATCCATACTTTTGATAGCAATAGCACCCGTTATTCCAATCTCTGTTAATAAAGCAGCAATTGGCATTTCAAATATAAGAGTGGGAGCGTGGTGGGGACATCTTACTATCTCTATCGAACGCGCGTGACCTAATAGCAGTGACGTCAGGAGCGCTGTACGTGCATCCTTTTTCTGTTACTTGACAGTTTTCCTTTCCATCAGATTTCAAAAGCTTACAACTTATTTATTTTTGAGCAAATTAAAAAAAAACATTTTCAGTTCGGATTAGGTTACTTATTGAAATGAATAATAAAAATGATTGAAATACCGTTTTAAACGAAAGCGACCGTCTTGCGATATGTGCCTATTTATATTTGCGCGCAGTGTAAATATTTGATAATATAATCTCGCGAATACAGTAGCAAATACGAGTACTATGTAGCCATGTTAGGAAAGGTCGCGTCATACGAAAATAGCATATTTACTTCAGATTACAAGATTATAATTTGGTAAATATTGTTGGGAAAGTTTCGAGAGTATTGTAAACATGGAATTTTGATGAGATTGTGTATTTTTGTCTGTTGTATTTGTAATTATATTATACTTAAGTGTATAAAAAATATACTGAGACTATTTTAAGATTCAGCTCATGATGCGTAACAACTTTCCCAATTACTTATGTTATGTCCTCTAATACAAAGGAGTGCTCTACCATATACATTTTACCTAGGCACTGTATAAAATGCCTGAATTCAATAAAATTTCATTAGACCAACTGACAAGTATGCCCTTTCAACCAAAAAAGAATTTTCTTAATTGGTCCAGGCATCTTCCAATAATCGGTGAGGCTGCTGTGCGGTAACAAACTGCACTGCAGCATCTTCTCCAAGGACATCAACTCACGTTAAGTGTTTTCATACTACAATAAAGTTATAACAAACAAACATACATCATTAATATTTTTTATGGAGATTAGTATCATAGAATGAATTATTTAAAAAAATTTAGTCAGTGGATACACAATCAAATATTTATTTATTTATACGTAGAAGTCAGACCTTTTCTTCTGTTTTCCACTTACATTAAATATTAACTCGTTCGAAGCATGTAAAGGTTCCAACACGGCACACAATAAACATTGATCGCGTCAGGTTTTGAATAAAATATGACAACCCTCCGGTGAAACGTCGAGAAACAGAAACTATGTCAAGTAACTGTATACCTGACGAAGCCCTAATTTCTTACAGGTAAAGTATAGATGTACAGACGTAGCAAAAGGTCGGCCTCGGCGAACATTCTGCGACCAAATTGCAGACGTTCTAAAGAAAGGAGAGGTAAAAAGTACCCGTAACCGAAGGGCATGTATGAAGAGATTGATGAGTTTAGATGAAGCAAAAGAGGTTTGTCAGGATCGTAGCAAGTGGAGGTCCATAGTCTCTGTCTACCCCTGCGGGAAACAGGCATGATATTATATATGTATGTATGTAAAGTATAGATAAAGCAATCCGCTAGATGACAACCACTCAAATCAGACACTTGTATCTAAACGTCAAAATATTTTCTATGGGATTTCATGAAATACGAAAGCTTGACGTCATGCTTTTTTGAAGTAAAATAGCGGTTTAAAATCCGTCTTTCTGCATTAATAATAAAAAGTCATGTTGAAAATGGATATAAACAATAATAATTGGCCAAGTGCGTGTCGGGCCACGCGCAGTGTAAGGTTCCGTAGTTGTTAATGCCAACTTTGAGCTCATGCCACTAAAACGTCTAAGTATCTATTGAATTTGTATGAAATTTTCCTTTTCGAGTACATTTTATAAGTTGATCGCCTATAACTTTTTAATTTGTTAACCCTACTTAGCTCTGAAAGTTTTCTTATAAACTATATCTGTGATTTTTTTCACGTGTCCATATATAACCCTTTAGCAGATAGATGGGGGGGGGGACACGTGCTTTAACAAAAAAAATTCACTTAAAACCTAAATATTTCAGACACGGATCCCTAAATCGAAAAATGGTGTTCCCAAGCTCACAATATTTTTGGAAGACCTATTCAACGATACAATGTGTTTGTAGAGAAAAAAAATATTGACTTCCTTCTTACTTGTATGGCAGCTACCCTAAAAAAAAAATTGTTTACATATTTTATTTTACGACATTTTCGCCATGATTAATATACATATCCATGCCAAATTACAGCTTTCTAGTACTTACAGTTTCTGAGTAGGACCGCGGACGGACAGACAGACAAGACAGACAGACAGACAGACAGACATGGCGAAACTATAAGGGTTCCTTGTTTACTACGGAACCCTAAAAAGTGACACTATTTTGTAACGTTTTATTTTATGAACGTACTGAATAATTTATTTTTGATCTAGTTATCTACCTAAGCTGTAAGATTGAAATACATACTTGTATAAAAAGTCACTTGTCATCACTCATATGGAATTTCTTATAATTTCGACAATGTTGGAGTAGATACCTTTACAGGGTCACTTTTATAATTAACAAACTAAATTTTTAGAGCACGTTTAGAACAGGATGCTAAACTAGCTACTATCTAAAAAAAGTGATGAAAATTGATTAAAAATTTTCGTCCTCTCCTACGAAATCTGTATGGAACGCGATGTTTTTCGTTATTCATGGAAAGTAGTTCAGGATTGAAGTTGCTCCAAAAATTGGACATTAGTTTAAATATCACCCCGTATAAAACAAAATATTTGTGTCAGAATGTATTTGTCAAAATGGAATGACTGTGCTGTCGATTATCCAAATACCAAGCTGCTATTCCGATAAGATTACACATGGGTATTATTTACTTAACGTCTCAGTGTACGATAAAAAAAATTGTCTGGTATGTGGCCTTGGCTTTGGCAGTGCGTAGATTAACATTTTTGCTACTTTCGTCACGGCTTATGTTATGGTGCATTAATCATTATATAAGATCTAACAAAATATACTGAAACTATTTTAAGGGTGAATTCTTCTTCTTCTTATCGTGTGCTAGTGACTGACACTAATGTCAGAGGTTTTAAACCGCCTTAAAGGCCTCTGACATGGTTTTAGGTAACGACCAATGTCAAAAACAGTGACCGGGACCGACGGCTTACGTGCCCTCCAAAGCACGATCAGCCTACAATGTCCTAACCAAACTAGGACAACACAAAGTCGTTGCCCCCGCCGGGAATCGAACCCGCGACCTCCGGGTATGAGCCGAACGCTCTAACCTAAGCAGTTCAATGGTGAATTCAGTCCGCGGTACTGAACAACTTTCACCAAGGAACATATATCGAAATATGAAAAGTAACTTTTGGCCTCCCATAAAAGTTGATCGATTAGCTGAGCCCAATTTATATGGAAAGTCAATTTTTTTTTTCATATTTCAACATATGTTCCTTGGGAAAAGTTGTTCAGTATCATGGACTGAATTCAGCTTTAAAATAGTTTCAGTATATTTTGTTAGACCTTATATTCTCAAATAAACACTGACCACGTATGATCTAACTAACCAGTCTGTCTCATAATATTTTGATGAGTAATGCTTTGTAAATGAGTAATGCTTGGCTTTGCTTCTTAATAAAACGTTTATTTGGCAGGCAAATTAAAAAATAATTCGACTTTGAAATAGTTTGATATGTCAACTCCATCTAGTGATGGGCGGAGGAACTGCGTAGTATCAGAATCAGAATCAGAATTTATTGCAAGTCACTGTTTTACAAGATGTTACATTATAAATAGTACAAGTGACGCCCTGGTAGGGCACAGCAAACATGAGAGGCAACTAGATGCCTTATTACTTAAATATTAGATTAAATTATTACAATTCACTTAATTCAATTAATCTAGCATTAAGTAGCGCCATCTATTATTTGACATGCAAACTACAAACTACATAACTAACTAAATTGATGAAAATCGGTCCAAACGTAGCTAAGCACCACCGCAAGGGAACTTGCTTTTACGTAATAAAAAAAACCGCACCGAAAGTCTATACGTTCCAGCGCTATGATACCACAGACAAACATTAGCCTTAAACTTATAACACCCTTCTTTTTGTCGGGGGTTAAAAATGTTTTTATTTTCTTATTATTTAATAATTTTCAAAACTAAAAGCTTCAACACCGAACTACACAACCAATTTTGACAAGAATTCTGAGTTGGTGAAGAAAGATCCAAAAGTACCTAGAACATCGTACCACATCACATCTAACTCGTGGACTGTCTTTTTTTTCAAGCTCATGTTTTTTAAATTGTAATACCTATATTGTCGCGTAGGATGATAAATGACAACGACAATGTCAACGTCACAAATTCTAACTAAAAAGAATTCATCTAAAGGGACATTTCATCACTCACGTCAGAACACGATTGGCCTAGTGGTCTTGGCGTTGGGCTGTGAATCGATAGACCCCAACTTCAAAAACACTATACATGACTGTGATTTGAACCTGGGGTCTATCTATATTATACAGGTTAGTAAAAAAGAAAACCTTTTTCCATAGAATAAATACAACACCAGCTCATGCCTGCCTTAGATTTCCCAAAGGGATTACCCTACATCAGAGATGCAGTGTTAATAATACCCAGTGGATACATAAAACTTGTTTACAAATAAATCACGAAAACCCCAAGAGCCTTGTGAATTATAGTCAACAAGCTGTGCTCGCGAGCTTCGCTCCCGGATAAAAACTATCCTATGTCCTTTCCTGGGTCTCAAACTATATTCATAGCAAATTTCATCTAAATATTTTTAGTGGTTGAAGCGGGAAGAGGTAACAAACAAACAAAGTTGGATTTACTGCATTGGGTAGCGTTTATTGTAGCTTTAATCTACAAGTTATATGGAACTAGCGGCCCACCATAGCTTTGAACGGGTGTGTATTACACATGTAAACCTTCCCGCGAAAAACCTTTGTATGTTAGTGAAAACCGCATCAGAATCGGCCCATTACAGATATTACGCTGATTTTCATCAAACATAGCTAAGAACCACCGAAAGGAAACTTGCTTTCCGGTAATAAAACCGCATCTAAACTTATTTTTTTTTTACATTTTGTACTCTTCATACATGCCCTTAGGTTACGGGTATTTTTTACCTCTCCTTTTTTTAGGACGACTTTCCCTACTGTAGAGATTGATGAATTTAGATGAAGCAAAAGAGGTTTGTCAGGATCGTAGCAAGTGGAGGTCCATAGTCTCTGCCTACCCCTGCGGGAAACATGCGTGATATTATGTATGTATGTATGTATAAAGTACTCTATGTCACAAACAAGAGGGTACTAAACCTTGTTTGCTAACGGCTCTGGTCACGTGAGGACAGCAATCAATGGTATTAACTCTGATTGCAATAAATAGCGGAACTACACTGATACGCCATATCCGGTACTTGTAACCCTAGTTGAATCATACGCAGCACAGGTACATCTTGAATCACTCTTTCATGCTAGTAAATAGTGAATTGGGTGCACGTGACTAAGGGATTGAAAAAATAACATAAGGAAAATAAGTAATTTTTGATATTTTTGAAAACTAAAAACCGGCTTTGACAAAATTTCTATGGGACTACCTCGTAAGTATACCCTTTTAGACAAAAAAAGAATTTTCTAAATCGGTCCAGGCGTCTTTGAACAATCGGTAAACTACACATCGCGATGAATTGATAATCTCCAAAAATTTTATGGGACTATCTCGCAAGTATACCCTTTTAAATAAGAATTTTCTAAATCGGTCCAAACATACATTTCAAAAAACCACATAATTGATAACCTCGTCCATTTTTGAAGTCGTGTATATAGAGTTTCTTGTTTACTACGCAAACCTAAAAAGAGATTGCCCGTGACATTTTATACTTTTTTCCATTCTTATAATTCAAATTGTTTATTCATTAATACAAGCAAGCCGCTCTAGATCGGTCATTTTGGAAATCTTTGGGAGAGGCCATGTCCAGCAGTGGACGTTGTGCGGCTGAAATAGATTGATTAATATGCAGAAAATGTGGCGCGACTGCCGCTCCTTGCTCAATTACCCTAATTTCTAATTTCCCATCCCAATGAACACTGTATTGACATTTTCATGGAAATTGTTCCAAATTTATGATCATTCGAGAATTTATGCTTGAAAATGAATGTCATTTTAACACAAGTCATTTTAACCGCGAAATATCAACTTGCCATCTAGTTCATTGTGACTTATTGTTATAATTAAAACATTAAATTTATTCTAGAATGAGGATTGCTGATATTTTTGAAAAATATAAACTGACTTCACCCTAACCTGTCCCAAAGGAACAAAAATATAAACTGACTTCACCCTAACCTGATACCAAGGAACATATATCGCAATATGAATAGGCTTTCCATATAAACTCGCATGAGTCAACTTGTACAGAAGGCCAAAAAATACTTTTTAATGTCGAAATATGTTCCTTAGGGAAAGTTGTTCAGTATCATGGACTGAATTCACCCTTAAAATAGTTGCAGTATATTTTGTTAGACCGTATACATATGTATGTATATCCCAACTCAAACGATGCTACATCACATATGCGCAATATCCTTTAAAAATCACGTCAGCACCCCAGTCCCTAACCTTATCTGACCTAATTCTTTCGGGGATGAGATGACGTAACGAGTGACGTAAGGCAATCTACGCAGTATGCCCTAGATCACACATAAACTTATTGAGGTGTAAGTAAATACTAGTAAGGTTTTATATATAAGGTCTAACAAAATACTGAAACTATTTTAAGGGTGAATTGTGGTGGTACTGATCAAATTTTCCCAAGGAACACGTATCGAAATATGAAAAGTAATTTTGGCCTCCCATCATACAAGTTGACCGATCAGCTGATCCGAGGTTATCTTCTTGCGTCTTAAAGCGTTTCCTTTAAGCATGCAGAGCCCAGGGCCGCAGGACCTAAAGGTCACTTTTAGCGTAATGGTGGGCGAGGTGGAAAAAGGAACCGAAATAGCCGTGAAAAGAGTAATGAGTTGCCAGTGGCATTACCTATTGACATGATTCGTATTTTCGTCCATTCCCTTGATCGGCGCTTACGTATATTCTAAAGTTTTTCGTTTCTCCAAGACCAGCGTGGAAGAATTAGACATATTTTATAACACACAGCCAACCTAATTGGGTACTTTCCTAAAAAATAAATTATTTGGAACTGTTAAGAAAATAAAACGTCACAAAATTATATCACTTGTCATTGATCATATAAATTTTTAACGTGATTTTAGATTTATTATTGTAGAAATACTTATTCTAAGAGCTATTTGACTCCAAGAAAATATGACGTCATCTGCCTGTATTTCATACAAATCCCATAGAATTTATTTTTTTACGTTTAGAAAAAGTATCTGAAGAACTCCGTGGCGTAGCGGTCACCAAGTCCGCCACCCAGAGGACCCGGGTGCGATCCCCGGTCAGGGCAAGTAGAAAAATGGCCTAATTTAATTGTCCTGGGTCTTGCATGTTTATCTATATATATTTGTTATAAAATATAGTATCGTTGAGATAGTATCTTACTCAATCAGTGTCACTTGTCCTTATATATTTAATTATTATCTGATTTGAGTTGTTGGAAAGTAGCAAATTAAATTAAATTTAAACCATAGCATAAATCCACGGCCGCCTGCAATACAGGAGTGTCATACACGCACGTTTCCGACCCTGAAGGATTAGTTTTGCGTGACCCGTTTGTAGAAGGCCGATGTAGTAGAAAAACTGGAGCAGGCGTGAGACCTCCCTACATGGACGTCCTTGGGATCGCGTGGTCGAAAGTAGGAATGCTAAACAAAAATAACACATATGTAAATAGTTATACACGGGGAATGTTGGCCTATTTACCTCAACAATGTGTAGGTGTGTACCTTTTAAAACAACAATAAAACGAAAATGGACATAGACATTATAGAAGAAAAAGTAAGAAAAGAAAACAAAAATATTTTGAGAACACGTTATACAACGTATGCTGAAGAAATATAGACGAAAACACTGGCAAAATCTTCATTTATAGAAATGAGAATAAAAATTGACGAATATGTTACTTTTTACGCAAATATTTATTTATTTTTATTTTATTTCAACATAGTTCATATGACATTACAGAATATTATCATTTTTTAGGGTTCCGTAGCCAAATGGCAAAAACGGAACCCTTATAGATTCGTCATGTCTGTCTGTCTGTCTGTCTGTCCGTTCGTATGTCACAGCCACTTATTTCCGAAACTATAAAACCTATACTGTTGAAACTTGGTAAGTAACTGTAATAAGTGAACCGCATTAAGGTTTTGATACAAAAATAGAAAAAAATCAATAAATTTTGGGGGTTCCCCATACTTAGAACTGAAACTCAATAATTTATTTTTCATCAACCCCATACGTGTGGGGTATCTATAAATAGGTCTTCAAAAATGATATTGAGGTTTCTAATATCATTTTTTTCTAAACCGAATACTTTGCGCGAGAGACACTTCCAAAGTCGAAAAAAGTGTGTCCCCCCCCCCGTAACTTCTAAAATAAGAGAATGATAAAACTAAAAAAAAATTATGATGTTCATTACCATGAAAACTACCAGCGAAAATTGGTTTGAACGAGATCTAGTCAGTAGTTTTTTTTAATACGTCATAAATCATAAACGGCAATTTAACTTTCATTCAATCAACTCAAATATAAAAATTAAAAAAACATACCACAAAACTTTTATATTATGTTATTTGCTACTACGGAACCCTTCATGGGCGAGTCCGACTTGCACTTGGCCGCTTATTTAATGTTCGGGTCATATGTTCACGGATTTTTTGATAACGGAACTTGTAAAGGAGTTTCAGAATAAAAGATAAACGCTGAATCTTTTGAAGCCTTTACAGTATCGGAATATAGTATATACCATATACTATATTGCGCTATCTATATATGTATATATAATATTATATAATAATAAATATATGTAAGTACTACATCTCCATCAAAAGTTATCCGTAATCGAGCTGACAGGGACAAGTCTGGAAAACAGATCAGTGCTGTAACCGCAGGATATGTAATAAGTTAATAACCAAGTAATTAACTAGACTAGATTATGTAATATCTACGTAATGTATCTTCTATGCGTCATACGTCATTGGCTAATTGTTCATGGACATGATACATCTTAGGATGCGCACGCGTGTTTGAAGTTTGTGTATAAAGTTGTCAAATAATTACATTTTATCAGACTTTGTAGAATAAGGCTACTCCAAGTCCTCCCGTGGATGTCGTAGAAGGACTTAGAAAACACAAGCTAAACAAAGCTTATAAACATCATGAGACCTCTCCAACCCGTCTGGCCAGCGTGGAGAGTGTAGGCTAAGGTCCTCTGGCTGGTCTGTCCAAGTATGGCTCTGGTAGCACAGAGAGGGTCGTACTCCTGCAGTGGAGACAAAAAAACCTAATGATGATGATGATCAGACTTTGCTGCGTGATGACCTGCAATCGTTATCAACCCTTTCATCTGCTTGCATATAATCTTTATAGTACAGCAAGCCCTTTAGCCCTGGGCTCTGAATTAGCACATTTACAGATGCTGCCGATACTTCAACCACCCTGGTTGTGAGAAAATTAGATCGATTCATTGATCACACTATCCCACTAATATTATTAAGGCGAAAGTGCGTGTGTGTGTATTGTATATGTTTGTTACTTTTTCACGTGCCAACGGCTGGAATAATTTTGATAATATTTGGTATGCAGGAAGCTGACACCCTGGATTAACATATAGGCTACTTTAGGTGCGGGTAACACCGCGGGACGCAGCTAGTTTCAAATAAGAGACGCTCGCACTATGATTGTTCATGAGAAGATTGGTCGACATCTACGCGGATGGAGAAGCAGCTGGTACAGTCTACATTTCCTTTGCTTCCAGATCAGCATAGTATAGACTAGAAAAAGGTAGTAATTTTTTTTCAACCTTGATCTTGAAAGAGTTATGAATAAAGAATTGGGTAAATGACTGGGATAAAAATAAATTGTTCGGGTCAGTTCATAAAATAAACGTCATACAACAGTATCACTTTTCATTGGTCATATCCATTTTCAACATTATTTTAGATTTATTAATGCAGAAAAAAATAACCGGCCAAGTGCGAGTCGGACCCGCGCACGAAGGGTTCCGTACCATTATCTATAAAAATCAAGTTTTTGAAGTGAAAACTTCTTTAGCGGCGTTGTGCTCTTTTTTTGGAATGGGTAAAAAATTTTAAACTCGCGTCAGGACACGTGACCTGATCGAAAATTCATAAGACGGCGCAGGGCGCTTGCGCGAATGTTCGTGTGTGTTTATGTAACAGCGTGCTACGCGCATCCATGGATGGTGACAGCTGATGGCTCGACCGTCTGTGTAGTGGCCATACTGCTGTGTATTTGAAAATGAATTTGTTGAAAAAGAATTTGGTCATGCTTGTGACATTTGTGACAGACTGTGGTTCAGAAAAGATTTGAAATATTTTATACTGATAATTAAAGCAATTCGTGCAAAATTATTCCCTAACCATTCCAAAATATCAAAAATGCACAACGTTAATATTCAAGTTTTCACTTCTGCCGGCACTCCCAGAGTGCATACCGTCGTTTTTTTGTATGGAAGCCCCCCTTAAATATTTATTTTATTTTGTTTTTAGTATTTGTTGTTATAGCAGCAACAACAATACATAATTTGTGAAAATTTCAACTGTCTAGCTATCGTTGTTCTTGAGATACAGCCTGGTGACAGACAGACGGACAGACAGCGAAGTCTTAGTAATAGGGTCCCGTTTTTACCCATTGGGTACGGAACCCTAAAAAATGGTATCAAGAGCGCTATTTGACTCCAAAAAAGCATGACGTCACGCTTTCGTATTTAACACAAATCCCATAGAAAATGTTTGTTTTGACGATAAAAAGTATCTGATTTGACTTGTTGTCATCTAGCAAATTTTATATTATCATTATCCAGACCAGTGAAGCCTCAAATCTAGATGATGTACGGGTCTTGTTTACTACCCGGCGGGCGCCGTGAAATTGGATCCCGTCTTATCTCTATGTACAGGCCATACATTGACGACGAACTATTTTACTAGAATTGTCTTAGAAATTATAGATTTTGTAAACATGGAAATCAAAATCTGAATAAATGGGAATCCGAAGATATATTTAAAATCACTTTTAAACATATTGAGAGATCATTAATTGGTTCTTCTATTCGTATTTATATTTGCGATACTCATCTTTTCGTGTTTGCTGCTATAAGACTTCATTACACTGGTCATACAGGATGACTTTTTAACCACCAGCCAAATTTTTAGAGCATGGTCTGGCCATGATACTAAACTACTTTCTATAAAAACAATTTACGAAAACTGAAAATAAAAATTCGGCTTCCCATACATATCAGCGCTCGGCCAAACGAATTTTGTATGGGCGGACAAAAATTTTTTGTCGATTTTGTATAACTTTTTTTGTGGAAAGTGGTTCAGTATCATTGACTGAACTTGCTTCAAAAATTTGGCTGGTGGGTAAAAAGTCATCCTGTTTATCATTTGAAATAGAAACTATATTGGTACCAATTCGACACGACAAGAAGAGACTACCTGAATTATTCTACAGAATTAGAGAACCGTAGGTATATAGAGTTGATTGTGATACAAAGCGGCAAGGTACCTGCTTTGAATCTAGAGCGAAACGAAGGATTCTATAGAAGAATTATGAAGCATGAAGCAAGCATGATTTGTGTAAATCGCCCAAAGTAAATATATAACGACTATTCTTTTTATCTCATATATTTGAAAAAAATGTCTTTATCCCATATTTCAATAAGTAATCCCTAATTTCATCACGCGAGATTGAAAATAAAGAAATTCTGCACAATAATTCATACAAAACTACCGTGTTGCCCAATGTTGTATACAAAATTACATAATCTATAAATATGCAACATATTAGTTCTGTTCGGTAGTCTTATTTCTACTCATTATTTTACGTAAAAAAATTGCTCTTGTTGGGGAGTTTTTGGCGGGAAGTCAACTAGTAGACCTTATAACATGAAATTGGTGTAGTTTGGTGTTAAAAATGCTCATGCTCATAAACAATATGTAAAATGTTTAAAGGGGTCAGTTATAGTGCGGCTGTAGTGATATTTATTTGCGGACTGTGGTAGTGACTTTACGCGCCGTCCGCCGCTCAATCGACTATGAAAACCACTGGACTCATATAGATTTGTCGCCAGAAGCTCCCTTGAAGCAATCAAAGGACCTACACAAACCTTTGATTGTATAGTTAGGGCTAGTGTTAGGAATAAAGAAGTCAAAAAATAAAGATGGGCTTTAAAGGATTAGTATCAAGAGCCGGAAAAAAAATTAAAAAAAAAATTGTTGTTAACTTACTTCCGGCATCCTTTGCTGTTGATTGACGAGTATTTCTTTAAGTTTATTTATAACATTAAATTTTCATTCACGATCGAGAATTAAAGTCATCTCTTCGCGTAATACGTCACGGTACTGTCCCACTTTCTTATCGCAAAAGCCTAAGAAATGCTGCGATGCGATTGACTCAATCGATTAACATGACCGAGTGATTTATGTAACCCAGAAATCGATTTTTACGGCTCATACTATGATTAAATTTGCCGCTACTTAATTGTTACTTGGTACTTTGGCGACGGAATTCATTTCTTGCGGCAGTTCACGTAACTCGCAGTTTATATCAATAGAATTTTATTCATCCGACTTTCTTTTTCAAAGCCTTATTCCTGTTTTCCTTTGAATTCATGTTAAGGACTTTTCTAACAATGTTTTCTTCTCTCCTTATTACTGTAGGTGTGTGTTGACAGTAAGAAATCCAACGCCAACGCCCCATAATGGGAATCTCCAAAGGCACAAGCGCGTTTTGCGAGTTTTTATAGATATTGGGACTACGTGCGTGAGGTCGCGTACACTTACGAACATGTTGTGTTTAGTAAATAAGTGCCTAATTCTGTTTAGTAGACAAATAAGTCTGGCTTGAGCTTGGTGCGGTTCATTCTTAAAGTATACGGTGGAATGGAAGGAAGAAGATCAAGGGGTCGTAGCCCGATACGATGGTCTGACCAAATAAAAGAACATCTAAACACCAAGATCTCCAATGCACTAGCGCAGGCAAAAGATCGTAACAAGTGGAGGGAGATCGTAAAAAAGTTAGGCCGGGCACATCACGACGCTCAGCGTCAGCAGTGAGCAGACGACTGAAGGAGGAAGAGGAGGACCTTTATATTGCTTTAAGATTGTTTGTTTTTTCAGTTAAATGTGTTGTCTTCTTCTTCTTATATTTAAGAGCTGGGCTCTTGTCGGTGGAGTGCTTTCCATGTCTCTCTTCCTTCCGTGTTAAAGGGTATTTAATTGTTGTTTTCTTTTATTTTGTCTTGTGTTTATGTACAAAGAAGATTTTACAAACAAAAACCAGATGTGACAACTAGAGATCTATAAACAAAACATCTAGAAGCTACGGATAAAAATAAACTCCGATCAGATAGGAATTAAAACCAAGGTCTCTTTACGACATTAACGCCGCGGCTGTGATTCAATGCGTATTGTTCTCGGCTAATAGTCTCATAATTGAGCTATATCCGCACTTCTGTGTACTAGATATGGACTAACTGCTGTATTTAAGAAAATTGTGTCATTTAAGTATTTTTTATTTATTTATTTATTTACAAAATTCATGTACACACACATAAACAAACAAAGTAAGAACATTGAGTACATAGGTACTGCTTATTTCATAAGAAATCTCTTCCAGCAGACCCAGGAGAGGAAAAGAGAAGAAAAAAGGTAGTAGTAGGCGTGTACAAAATAAACTAAAGTTAAATACAAATACATGTAGGTACTTATTTAAAAAAAATTAAACATATAAACACATACATTATTATACAATACATAATGTATATACATAGACTAATATATACGCAACTAAAATATATATTATAAATACATAATATAAATATATGTATACATATAGGTACTATTCATTACGTTAAGAAAAGATAATACTCTTTTACTCGCTTCCTAAAAACAGTAATTGATTTGGAGTCTCGTATAGTACGTAGTAGTAGTATATTTTTATGTGCAATCAAGGGAGAAGTCATCTAAAAATCGGCACTCTTAATAATATAAAGCCCAACAAAATATACTGAAACTATTTTAAGGGTGAATTCAGTGTGTGATTTTATTGATTTTTATTTTATTCTATTGTGAAATGAAAAATAATTTTTGGCTTTCCGTACAAATGCGGATCAGCTGATCGGTCAACTGTATGGGCAAAAAATATTTTTCATAATTGAACATATGTTGGGAAAAGTTTTCTTGGGAAAAGTTGTTCAAAATCATTGACTGAATTCACTCTGAAAGTAGTTTTAGTATATTTTGTTGCTTATTGCTATAACGCAACGCTACTTGTTTCAGGAGCACTGTTTCTCCTCTGTAAATTACATAAAAATGCCAGCTTCGTCTATTACGTAAAAATGACTGTCCGCTCAGTTTAAAACTAATTTTGTAAATATCAAATCACGAAGGGCCCCGCTGGAAGTAATGAAATAATTTTGCCGTTTTTTGGGGAAATATGTTGGGTAAGCAATATAACCCTTAATCATCAAAAGGGTGACTGACTGTATGAAGAAGATTTTTTTTATTTTGACAGTACAATTCGATAGGTAGAAATGGATACTATTAGGTCTTAATTAAATCAGGCATAGGGTCCCGCTGGTTCTACGGACATTGAGATATCATATCACGTGTATTTAATAAGGTATCAAAACATCAAGTCATACTAATAGGGCGAAAAGCAATTTTTTTTTTCTAGCAAAGATATAGTCACCACACCGAGGATGCCAAATAGGGAAAGAAAATGGTATTAGCACACATAACATTTGAAACCACAATTTTATGACCGACCGCCAGTCTGACGTCAACCCTAATTAGGATAACCTTTTAATTTATTAGTCATATCGGTCATATCATAATTCGTAAATAAGAACACAAGGGTGCTAAGTTAATCTCAATTTTGTTATTTCCTATTCGTTCATTATAAATCAATTAAGAAGATATACGAGGAAACTAGTTAATTTATTTAAAGTGGCACCCAATGCAAATCCAAACTATTAATACCTACTGATAAAAATATCATAGATACCTACTTTATTAACAAAAACTATTATACTTACTCATATGAATAAAAAAACTTACGTGATAAATCTTGGATAGTTTATAAAATTACGATACGACAAATGTGAATCTTCTAAGTAGTTTTTTAATCATAGATCTAAAACACAAGGATCGATAAAAAATTCATAAACTAACTTCCATCGAAGTAACTCATAATGTAAGTAACTTATTCCCTTACGATAAGTTAGGTCCTATTACCGGAATGTCCAGTCAGTTCATTAGGGTCTATTTCCCTGAACGTGCACTTCCCTGAAAGTTATTCTACGTCATAATAAAAAATTACATGACAATAGGTTAAGCTAACAAAGAGTCCCACCTGCAACGCCCCTCAAATTCAACAATTGTAAAGAACAAAACACCTAAATGCAAAACAAATAAAGTTTATTTTCGAATTGGCACGGCTCTGCCAGACCCCAGCTACGTGACCGAATGCACGAATAAAACTCCGCAGTAGGCGAAACGAGATGGAAGCGTTTTGGGTGGGTATTATAACAAAAACGTTTATGATAACTGTTATTTAATAACGGCTATTAAATGTCTCAAAACGACATTATTTTTATTTACTTATAATTTTCCTGTTTTGAATTTAAAGAAATCTTAGGTAGGTAGTACGAATATATTATTTTAAATAAACATCTCTAATGGAACAGACAGAGGATTCTGAAAGGCCGCGAGACCCTAAGGCCACTTGTAGCGTGGTGATGGACGCGAAGGACAACGGTATTTAAATAGTGACGGATTGCTAGCCGTATCATTTATGATTTTTTGAGATTTTGACCCACTCCATTTATCGGCATTGACGTTCGAGAAGAGAAGCAGATAGTGGTTTTTAGGGTTCCGTAGCCAAACGGCAAAAACGGAACCCTTATGGATTCGTCATGTCTGTCTGTCTGTCTGTCCGTCCGAATGATACAGCCACTTTTTTCCGAAACTATAAGACCTATACTGTTGAAACTTGGTAAGCAAATGTATTATGTGAACCGCATTAAGGTTTTGACACAAAAATAGAAAAAAACCAATAAATTTTGGGGGTTCCCCATACTTAGAAGTGAAACTCAAAAAAATATTTTAATCAAACCCATACGTGAGGGGTATCTATGGATAGGTCTTAAAAAATGATATTGAGGTTTCTTATATAATTTTTTTCTAAACCGAATACTTTGCGCGAGAGACACTTCCGAAGTGGAAAAAAGTGTGTGTGTCCCCCCCCCCGTTACTTCTAAAATAAGAGAATGATCAAACTAAAAAAAATATATATGATGTTCATAACCATGAAAACTACCAGCGAAAATTGGTTTGAACGAGATCTAGTAAGTAGTTTTTTAATCAACTTAAATATAAAAATTAAAAGAAACATACTACAAGACTTTTAGACTTATTTGCTACTACGAAACCCATTATGGGCGAGCCTGACTCGCACTTGGTCGCTTTTTTTACTTTTCTCTCAGACCAGCATAGGAAATTATTAAACAAACATAAATTACGTTCATAACAGGACTACATAAGAAATTAGTTAGGTATCTAGAAAAAAAATGGATGATAAACAAGTTATCTATAAAAGTGCTTTCTAAAGCACTTTTATAGTTAAAGTGCTCCTTAAGACGAATGAATCCAGGCCGGTGGGTTTGATTGTTGATTCAATGTTGTTTTATCATAGAGATGCCATAACCACCTTCCACCCCATCACCAAAACAACTCCATGTCATATTTTGCATTATCACGCGATATACGTATATGTGCAAAATTTCAGCCTAATCAGATACCGGGAAATAAGTCAAATTTAACTTTTAAGGTTTGATTGGACAGGTGAAATTAAATAGCAGCTTGTAAATAAGTATCTATTTTCTTTCACAAGCGGTAATAAATGTCTAAGACGATTTCTCTCAGTAAAATTGTATAAGCTTCCTCACAAGGAGTACCTAAAGGCAGCGTCATTGGACCACCTCATACAATAAATTTTATCTTTTCGTAAATATCTACCATTTCCTATATGAAACCACTTACAAGAAAAAATTTAAACGCGTGCATGGAATTAATCATACAGTTACAAGTATTGTTTGTTTCACTTGTGATAAGATAATCGTGCGATTCGTTTGCATTAAAATAATGAAAGTGCTATCAAAATATGATTAATTTGATAATGACCCGACTGTCGCTAATATGTTACCAAATCTTAGATAAGTGAATGTCACCCGTACAGGTTCGCAAGTTTTGGCTTATAATAATATGTAATAGTACACATGTTCTGTGGTTTTGGTTTATATTCTTATAGTAAAATTCCCAAATAAAAATAAAATAAAAGGTTACAAGGTTAAGGTTAAATTGATACAGATAGACATCCTTATGTCGACGCTACTGATCAACTAAAAATATAGTAGAGACAGTAAATATTGGCTAACGATGGCAACTGGAGATCATCCTTGATCATTGACATGACCAAAGAAAAAACATGTAGCTTCTTTAATAGAAGTTTGGCGCGTGAATAGAAACGGGTAGGCCACACAAGTTGAAGTAAAGGTGGAAGATGGAGCAGAAAGTCTGACTAAAGTCTACATAGATACTGAAATCGAACAGTTACCTGATGGAGTGATCACATCGCCAAAGTTGCTGGTCTACAAAAGATCGGGAAGACGGACCGGGCGCCTAAGCACATCTTAGCCAAAGATGCAATTGGAATCACGCATAGAGTAGAGAGACTAGTTAAACGGTAAGCATGTATTTCATACATGTAAAGTATTCAAAATGGCAACCTTCTGTAAGGAAAAAATCTGATTTTATTTTGATAAAACAACAAGATACCTACGTATTTGACAAGCTGACATGCTAATACTAATTTCACGTCGTAAGTTTTTAGATGTAACCTAGAATGACGAGTATTTGAATCCTGAATTTGACATTCGAAAAGATACACTTGGAATAATTTTATAAATAATTTAAAAAATTCCTCATCGCGTGAATGAATTGACAGCTTCTAGAAAACGCGTTCGGGTAAACAACCGAGATAGGCAATCATTCTTTTCAATGAGTGTTACTGTCACTTTTATCTCTCATGATCGATAAAATCTAGCTCATCGGATTAGTCCTAGCCTCGGTAGTTTTCCCTTATTCTTGGAAATGTGGTACTTTTATACTTTTATCTTAAGTCTTGAAATATTCTTCAATCGAAATATACTCAAATGTAGATACTAATAAAAAATGTTGTCTCATCTAATATGTCTGCATGAGTCTATTTTTCTTTCATTTGAGTGACTCGTTTTGTTTTAAAGTCCGCTGAATGTATAAATATTTCAATAAATCCATCGTGATATTTTGGACAACACTAGTGTCAGATTTTTCAAGCTGCCTAAAGGCATCTGACATAGCTTGACAACTGCCATACAATGATAACAGCTGGGACCAACGGCTTATACGTGCCTTCCAAAACACGGACAACAATGTGAATAATTTTTTTTTTAAATTAATATGTTTTATATTATACTTAATCTTTATAAAAACAAGATCCCACATCGTACTAACAAAATAAATTTAAATTGTAATTCCATTTTTTTTATTAAATATTTGATATTAAGTGAATCATTTCCCAGGTGATATACAAATCTGTAAACCTTAAATAAGGTACTGATTTCACAAATATAGAAACGGTGAGCAATATGATGATGATATAAAGTAATTAGCTGTGTGTAAGATATTCCAACGTTATCTCAGAAGCATTCAAGTTATAAAATATCAAAATCAAGATTCCGTGCGTGCAAATACGTGAATTGAGAGGCGCTGACGTTAAAAATACCACAACTAAAGATTTGCATATTTATCTCATGCAAGTCTCTATCAAAGACGCAAATGTTGACCTGTTAGGGAAATCCCTAAGCAAAAGCTGTCCAGAAACATGTATAACTTGCAATAAACAGCATTCCAGAGTCAGTAAAAAGAAATAGTCAGTTCATTTATTCATACTGAATATTTTTTGGAGATATTTTATAGACACAGGGACAATATTAGTACTAGTCACGGAAGAAGCAAACATGAGTTCCACTTGTTTTGTACTAGGATGGTTCATCGGTAAACTAAGTCATAGTTTATTAGGATACTGTACTGTACAGATAAAAAGTCAAAAAGAGGAGGAAAGTTACTTTTTAAAGATGTAGTTAATATTGCTTAAAAACTTGTACCGACTTTTAACAAACCTTTGTAAAAAAATTGGTAAAAAGTCCGGAAATGTGCAGCCATCTTCAGGAACAAAGAAGTTCCTGGTGAATTCGAAGTTCCTGATGGCTTTACTGCTTAAACACCAAAAAAGTAGGCTTTATAGAAATAAGAAAGATAAAATAATGGCTTTACTTCATATTACGTCAAGAAATATCCGAATGCCAGGTTGAAGACATTCGTTCTCAAAAATAAACTGAGCGTTTTAAAAGTACTCGTAGCATGACCTTCTTAGCCCTATCTTACTTTTACGGCGTGTAAACTAGTTACGCATATACGTTTTTTTGTTGACTCACACGAGACACCAGTTATTTTTTACGGTTCTATCAAGGCAAACCACTGGTTTCTTGCTAGTGTTTTCTACGCGCATATTTGAACCGGTTTCGATTCATCTGAGATTTGAATATCGAAATTGCAGATTGAATTCCTGAATGTTAATGAGGATTTATGACCCAGGGTCTTGTTGGGTACAGAAAGCAACGTAGCTGTCTGTCTTTTTGGTAAAAAGTCATCACTGGTCTGTGGTATTATGAACGCTTCGCTCAGAAGGAGGAGGATGAGGGAACAATAAATTTATTAGAATGCTTCTAAAAGAACAAGCACATTTTGATAAACAAAGTTGTTAATACTTTATCTATTCCATTAGAAATAAAGAAGTGATCGTGTACGCATATTGGCGTGAACGTACAAACGAACGAACGTGGCGCTTTTGATAGGCGAGTCGATCAAAGACTCAATATAAAAAATTCTAGAGCTCTGAAAAACATAAATATCTAAATTCAGAAAATCTTGGCTTTAAAATTTCTAAGGTTCTGAATTTTTTTTACCATGAATTGCTGCAACCTTTATTTTACATAAAATAAAATGGCATCTTAAATACCTCTATCAATCTAAATAGTTGATAGACTAGATAAAACTTCACTATAAAACGTGACAGAAGACCGTACAAGCTTGCAAACATGCAAATTGATGAGAATTTATAAAACGTGTGAACGTGTGAATTAGCGTTGTTTTTGACCGATATAGGTATAGGTGCGTAATATTTAGCATTTATATGTTATCTGGTGAACAATATAAAAGGTAATTATCATACATATTGGAACAAACATCGTCTGAAACATTTTTGGAATCATTCAAAATTGGATTTAAATAGTCATTTGGTACATTATATCTGATTAAAATTTAATCACATCATTTAATAATTTAGATTTCTGTTATTTTAAAATTATTAGTATATGTCATTGTAAATTCTGTAATTTCCTTAAGTCAATCTTTTGCATTATAGACTAGGTGCATTAAAATAAATAATATTAGGTTATTTAATGCTGTCATGATCGATGGATTTAAACATTCGGGAAATTAGCGGTCATGGTTGAGATCAAACTGTTTCAAACAATATACAACAACAACGAAAGTTAACAAGTAAACGTTTTGATTTAGGATTAATTAAATATTAAATCGTACAGAAAATTTCAATATTTTAGTTCTATAACTATATTTTTTTCATTTTTACTGTTAAAAAAAAAAGAAAAAATATAGTAATTAAAGAATCTATCATATATCTGTTATTATTTGATAAAATTCTTTAATCTGACATTTGAATTAATAATGCTTAGTAGAAGACTCAATATTTTGAAGTTACAAGTAAAGGTAGGTAAGTACAAACATTATGTTATAAAATAAAACAAAGTCAGTTCCGATTAAAATTTACATAGTAACTTGGTAAGTAATGTTTAATACAGTAAAGGTAGGTGAGTAAGTACCAAGCTATGTACTCGTAGTACTCATGCGACCGTGTAGGCTTGTCGTATGTATACCGAGGCCGCCAACTTGACTTCCGACATGTCTCGGAAGGAGCTGACGAATGGGCTCACTTTAAAGGCATAAATCAGGGGACAGATGTCTATAAATATAGATTTTAAGAGGATGAAAGGAACAGAACGAAAGGGTTGGCCTCGGCAAATATTCTGCGATCAAATTGCAGACGTTTTAAAAAAAGGAGAGCTAAAAAGTACCCGCAGCCGAAGGGCATGTATGAAGAGATTGATGAGTGTAGATGAAGCAAAAGAGGTTTGTCAGGATCGTAGTAAGTGGAGGTCCATAGTCTCTGCCTACCCCTGTGGGAAACAGGCGTGATAATATGTATGTATGTATGATTAAGAGGATTTATCTCCTTACAACGAAAGAAGTGGAAACAATGACATACAGAGCCGACCTCAAATAGGGAAATGGCGAGAATGATGATGATTATCTCCTTACAACAGAGATTAGAATAACATCTTAAAAATAAATGAACTAAAAAAAACATTTAAAAAGAAACATCTTTTTAAATGGTATTTGAATAAGAAGGTAAGACCAAAAAATATATATCAAGGTCGTAATATACATCAACGAAAAAAAACTCCCTAATTAAGTCTGTTTTTCCTTGTCTTCTTTTCCGCGTGTGTAGCTCATGTGGTAATTTTTTCTAACTGGCGCTCAAAGGTATGTATGTTTTGATTCTCAAGGCAGTCCGTCATATACAATAAAAATAACGCCTAAACACTCTGCCTACTAGTGTCTCCCACACAGTTACGAATTATACCTATAGTGATTAATTTAGGTCATAATAAATTTAATTTATGTTTTAATTGATTTGATCTATTACTTGTTTTATAAAACTATCTCTAGGTCTTTTTTGCATTAGTTGCTACCTCTGTGGTTGCTACATTCGGTCTCGGTTCGGTCAACAAAACATTAAAAATATTAGATTTTTTAAAACTAAAAACAGACTTCATCACCAAACTACACAACCGATTTAGATAAAATTTCTATAGGAACACTTGTGAAGTATGCTCTTTCAAACAAAAAAGATTTTTCCAAATTGGTCTAGGCTTCTTTGAGTAGGTAATCGGGAAACGTACATAAAATATAGCGGCAACAGAAATACATCATCTGTGAAAATTTCAACTGTCTAGCTATCACGGTTCTTGAGACCTGGTGACAGACGGACAGATAGACTGATGGACAGACGAACAGCTGTATTTCTGAAAAAATATATGCATTCGAATTGAATTGATAACCTCCTGTGTTTTTACCGGTATAAACATAACGTGTGTAAATACGAGTAACTCATTTGCTTTGTTTTGATGAGTAATGCTAAAAATATGCACAGTTTCACATTTTGGCATCGACGCGTATAATTTTGGCATGGCTTGTAATTCTAAGATTTCACATGTACTTGTTCCATTTCTTTTCACCATCGTCATCGTTAGATCTTTTAGTCTCTACTGCAGACGCATGACCTTCTCTGTACTACTAGAGCCATACTTAGCCTACACTCTCCACGCTGGCCAGACGGGTTGGAGAGGTCTCATTGATGTTTATAAGCTTTGTTTAGCTTGTAATTCCTAAGTCGTAATCTACGACATCCACGAGAAGACTTGCGAGTGGTCCTAGTCTACTCTGCCGGACACCACACGGTGAGTTCTTTTTATTTCCCAGTTCGTCACACGTACCTAAAAGAAGTTTTATAAATCTGCCATTATCACATCGTTAGCATAATTAATGTTAATGAGTATTTACGATTATTATTCATTATTGTACAAGGTCACACAGTATATTCTAAAAAAACAAACTATTGAGGAATATGATGTAGAGCTGTTTAAAGATTTCTTTCCTAAGCACCCGCTGCGTAAAATTAATCCTATACTTTAAACAAGCAATTCTTGTATATAATAACAAAGAACTCGGAAACGGATCCAACGATTATGATGAATCTCAATATTTAAGGAGTTTCATCGCTGAAAAATTGATCTAGCTTTGTTTCATTTAAATATATCGTCGCTTTTAGCAAAGCCGGTCACCCAGCTGGTATTATTATTTAATTAATAGAGTTATAGAATATAGATGTACTACTTACAGAAGTGAACTTTTAAGGTTTCACACAAGTTTTTCAATCATTTTAAGATCAGATGATAAATCTGATGTTAATTTCTGGTGCAACGATAAATCGATATGTTGGATGTAATAAAGGTCGAATTTTAAGTTACCCTTGAATATACCACTGTTTCATATTGACTAGGTATACTTCATATCGTTAGATAATGTAAACAATCTTGACATGTCTTTTTTTTAAATTTTACAAATTAATATCTTTACACATTACAATTTGAGTACTTATGTAATTTACTGATTTGTAATTTGCAACAGTATTGATTTATAAAGTGTATATATTTAAATAAAAAAACTTGTCAAAATTGTTTACCTTTATTAAAGCACCTTAACAAATGAAGTATATAATTGTGACGAGTAAATTCTACATTGTAGAATTTAGAATCTATATTACGTTACATCTTCAGTCTATATAACGTTATAATGTTATAAGTATAACTAACAGTATAACAGTTTTAACCAACCTTCCCATCCCACCGCGCCCCTTGACTCCTGATTAGTATCTAAGATTTTCCCTTCATACTTTCTTCCGCAAGTACATCTCAATCACAACCGTCAACAAGATAACCATCTCATTGAGAGTCATTATCACCTAGATTAACGGTTATCTCTAATTTAATTATACTGCTGTTAAATTAAAACGAGAAAAACATACCTGCCGGTTGGCGCCGGCATGTCGGTGCGGGAGGGGTTCGGGGGAGGGTAAGAGGCGAGAGGGGGTGACAGTTGAGTGAGGTCAAGCTCGATGCAACGGAACGCGAGTGAGGAGCGATAACAGTAACGATAACACGTTATTTTTAAAAATAACTGCCAAACTAAATTGTTTCGTAAAGGGGCATAAAGTGATGAAGAAAAGGTAGAGAAAATAAAACAGACGAACGTTAGCAGCATTGAAAACTTGAGAGATGGCTTTGAAATAATATTTAGAGAGAGATGTGATTTAGGTAAGAACAAGGCCAATTGAAATTCGAATGTAGAGTACAGAACCTGTCCAACACGTAAAGTTAAACATTTTTTTATATTCTCATTAGGTACCACAGACGACTACGAAATAATATTTAGAGAAGAGAGATATAATTTAGGTAAGGCGAATTGAAAGTCGAATGTAGAATACATAATTTGTCCAACATTTAAATGTTAAACATTTTTTTACATTTTAATAAGGTATCATAATATGTAATACAGAAACCAATAGAACACGGCAAAATCAACAGCAATTAAGATTTTTAGTATCTAACAGAAGTCCTTGCGTGACTTGCGATACGATTTATTATAAAACAAATTCTAGCATAAAATATTCAGACGCATTACCTTCGTCACTGAATTACAAAAAACGCTAACGAACCAGTCAGTCCCTGACATTACTTTAGCAATAACGATCTTAAAGAATTCGACGTATTAACTTGTTATCGTGCACTCGCCACCACTAGTGAGGTCAACCAAGAGCGGCGGCCCCCGCGCGCGCCCATCCCCCCCTCCGGCCGTATAAAAGCCAGCTCCCACACGCGCGCCGCGTCTAACGTTACAACGCCGCCGTGTAGCTCTACGCTCCCGCGACAACAAAACCACGCGCACCAAATTGTGAAAGTGTTGCTTATAAAACGCGATTTCACAGTGAGAGTACTTTGCCGCGCCGACGGCCGCCGAATAACAACTTCGCAACAGTTAAGTGGGGGAGGATTATCTCGTGAATTTGAGAGAGGAGAGGGTTCAATGGAAGCGAGGTTCGTGACCTGCCGGAGTTTCCAGCAGATCAAGCCACCCGAAAAGAGCCTCGCGCCGCCACCGACGGTGAAGGGGCTCTTGTCGCGTTTCGGGAGTCAAGCCCAGGCACTATTTGCACCGAAGAAACCCCGTTTCGGATCTTCAGTGGCTATTCATAAACTCCGCGAGACCAAGTGGTTCAAGCATGAAGAACAGAACATATTGTGCGCTGTCCTCGAATCAGGATTCGTACTTGAAGTCAGGGCGGAGGACCCACTGCCGCCAGACTCTACACTGTCACCAGACTATCATATGTACGCCATTGCCATGTGGAAGAAGGGTAAAGGTATGTTGACATTAATATTCATTCAATACTGAATAGCCTTGCAAATCGAAAGCTATCGAAAAGTATTTAGGGCATCGACACGTGCGGTACGCAAGAGAGTTGGAGCCATACTAAAGTTGGCTCGGCACGGTTGGTCACGGCCGCGCGTAGCTCGACGCCTGCAGAATACAATTTGTACATAATTCATTCTGTCGCGTCCGCACGCCCCTTGTAATTACATCAACAGATGTATGAGAATTGCCGGCGATTCGAGGATGTCCTTTAATCGTATTCCACAGAGGTTCGTATAAAAAAATATTAATTAAAAGCATTAGATTAGGTTTCCTTGATTTAGAAAGATTAAGTCATAACTTAAATTTGATATGATAGATAACATTTACTAAACATGTAACAATTTGTCGACAGAAAAAACAAAGAACCCGGAACAGATAGAAGTGTACACCGTACAACAGAAAGGTGTGCGCAAACGAGTCGTCAAGACTACACTGGGTGCCTTTTGGAAAAAAGACTCTGTGATTCGCATCAACAATGTTGATGACAAACAGGAGACGCCTAACAGCGAAAAGGACATCAGAGCCAAGGTAATTAACCAAAACGGAAGTACTAAACGTTTCCAATTCCCCCCAAAAATTACATTTAACATAACTGATCAGAGTTAATAACAAGTCCCACCACAGCTTCGTTACATCATTAAAAATATTAAGTCATCGCGAATGATTAATAAGATGCGACGTTGCGGATCATTTATCAACGTTCGAACGTGTTTCACCTGTTAATTGAACAGCCTTCAATGACGACACAAATATCTAGTCACGAGATTCATTTCTTAGCCTTTTGCAACTTCGCATCATCTGATGCTATTATATTACACACTAGACGCCTTAACCTCATTCGATTCGTAAACAATCCTTGTCAGAGTGCAAGTCTATTCAATTTTAAACGAACATTGCGAACGACCTCAATTCATGCAAATAAGTCGTCCCTATTAACTAACAGATGCGCTACAGTATTGTCTTGATCGAGTTTTCACGGTTCATTGACTTTTAAGGCGTCTTCTATTTACAGACAGTCAAATTTAACAACCATTACGTCTTAAACCTCATCTTGTAACTTAGCTGTTTTAATGCATGAACGAATTCGAACCTTCAATGGTGTATCATTGTTTTCTATTGAACTTGGAAGTTCTTCCTTCAAATGCGTAGGCTTGCGTCAGAATTGGAAACCTCTCATTTCAGATATCGAAAGCCTCGTGGGGCTTTCGTTTCTTGGCCACTGTGGCGTCACAGTGAACAGAGGAACGGCTACTAAGGAGCTTCTACTGATTGCAGCTGGACATGGCAACTAAGTCAAGGTTCGAGAGGAACTGGCACAATACACTGCATTTCGTTCACTGGTGTCGCTATGGAGAAACGCCGCAAGAAGCTCGCATGAGACAGGTAAATATTCCAAACATGTCAATTACATATTTTTTTTACTTTTTTTTTAATTAAATTCTAAAACCGACAATAGCTACAAGGTCGAAGTTTTTATTTCATTGATTTTGTTGATATTCTATTTTGTTTTATCAAATAATACTGCAACTCTAAACTTTTCAGAGACTGTGCATTACATGATACTGTGCAATTCTTCCCAAGGAGAGTTCTCAATATATTCCAATCTATTTAAATCAAAACTTGAAACACCTAATTAACTTTTATTCGTATTTCCTTGGGGAAAGTTGTTTGTAAAGCAAATAAAATTAATTTGATTTTTAAAATTCACTGTTTTTTGTCGATTTTATATTTATAAATCTAGTAGATCATATGCTTGTTCATAAACACTTCACTACAATGTTGTTATCTATATGAACAAGCCAACCGTAAAGTCGTAAAAAGTTTGAATAGCGATTCAGTTTAGATCGCGTTGTTTTTTAAATTGACAATTTAAAACTAAACTGGATTGCAATCTAATCTGTGAGCGAGATTATTATACTTACGTGAAAGGAACTGGCTCTGTAATTTATACATATTTTTTGTTGAAGACTATTTAAAAAAAAAATATTTTTTTTTTTAATTAATAGGTATATTTTCTTTTCGTGTACAACGACCGTGTAGCTGAACTTTTATCAAATTGCGTATTTATTAGCGCAATATTGCTCAACAAATCGATTTCATTAAAATTCTTTTAGTATCAAATCGTTGCTTTTCCCACATATGATTTCATAATCAATCCAAAATTTAATTTGGTATGAATCTATCTTCATAATAATACATTTACATTTCATAAATTGTCGGTTCTAGATAATATTTTCAATGCATGCTTCATTTCAATGGATGATATATACAAAGCTGTCCTTACAACGCTTATTGTCACTTCCATTCATTTGTGTGCGTGTAAAGACAGTTTTCTAGTGTTGTACGATTCAAATCGCTTGTGTGAATGTCAACGCATTGTAAAAATTACGGGGCACGCGATTTATTGACGAGTTGGTTCGACGGAGGCGACGGCGATCATACATCAAGGGAGCAATGCATGCCGGGATCGACGAATAAAAAAAGAGATCGCAAAAAGTAGCAATTTTGTTACAGATCAGCTTAACGACGTCGAAAACACCTATGATTATCATCTTTTGATGGTAATCAGTGAGGCGCTTTGGACACTTACAGCTGGCATCAATAACACCGGTGAGGCTTTGAATTTTACTCATTGGTTTGAGATACCGGATTTCAATGTGCCCTATTGTATGTTTAACGACCCAAAACAATAACCTATTTATCTATACAAACATCAATTTTTTTTAATAAAAAAACAATGTTATTTTCAAGTTTGTAGTATAATAGTTCTTACTTTTAGAAAGAAAATCATTATAACACATCTGTGCCCGTGTCTGTGTTAATAAGCTTTAAGGCATATTTCTAGGACTTTAAAAAATTCACTCCATTTCTACATGATTAAGTTAACTCAGTAGGCTTTAGATTAAAACGACTTCTATGATAAATATATATTTTTAAAATTTATATGTTACATTTCACGTGTTATCGATACAAAGTAGAATCTGCAGTCTGCTGTACGTAACGCGCGAAGCGATAGTAAAAACGTGAATATTGAACAAGGAATGTTAATCTACAAAATGCTATGATTAAAACATTGACATGAAATTATAAAGTATGATAGGTGGATTGCGGAAAAGATTAACGTATTGATTATTCCGATCTACTTACATAATTTCCATAACTAAAATCGATTTTGAAATGTAAAACTTATCCATATTCGCATAAATTCATGTAACCATGTATAAAAAAGCTCAATTATGAAAAATTGCTACAATAAAACACTCATATAAGTTATAAAACTTTTTCAAATTGGTATTAATTCATGTACCATGTATAAAAAAAGCTCAATTATTAAAAAATGCAACGATAAAACATCCATATAGGTTCATGATAAACTAAATTTTGGAAGAAGCTTTTCTATCTTTTTTCTCATTTGAAATAAAAACATAAGCTCAATCTATGAAATGTAACATAGATAATTTTGGAAATGTAATAAAAATTACCTAAATTTTGATATTTTACTATGCCAAATTTTGAAATATAGCAATTTCATTTTGAAATATAGAACAAGCGCCAATTTATAAACATAATAAAATTATTTTTCAGTGCAGTAACAACTGTTTTAACAGAAAATAAATAATTTATGCCGACGTCGTATATCACAGTGTCCTTGCATTACACATTCAAAGCTAATAGGTTTTCACTTGTGTCAATAATGAGATCATTACTACTTACAATAGAATCCTACTTAAACAACTGCTATTGTTGAATGAAAGCGATGACGAATCTAAACTATTTCGGTATTACGAGTACGTGTATGCAAAACTATTTAAAAAAAAAACTAAAAAAAAAAACAAAAAAAAAAAAACATTGTCAATAAGAATTTGTTCAAAAAGCTGCTGAAGTATATGTATACCGAGGACGTGTACTTAAAACTATTGTAAAAAAAAAACAAAACATTAAAATTTTCAATATGAATTTGTCAAAAAAACTGCTGAAGTATATGTATAATTTTTTAATTGATTGATTTTAAATGTATCAGAATATCAGGAAAGAAATAAAAAAATATCACAATAAATTAAATAGCTGCTTAATTTATCGAATTATTGTGTCAAATTGGAGTTAATATCAGTTGTAGTCAATATAAAATATTGAGGTTACTGCGATAAATAGATAATGCACTATGTCATACGGAATCACGAATGCTATAAACATATACATATACCTATATATTTGTCACGAATAAAAAATAAAAAATACTTATATAAAGAGTATTAAAAAAACTTAGATTAGAGCTTAGTACTCGTATGTAAAAATATATTCAGCCAAAAAAAACAGTTTTTTTTTTCACTTTAAGCGACAAATTTTTATATTTTTTTGAGTGTCACAAAAGAGATATTAATAGTTTTAGTATTTACTATAAATATTCTGTGCCAAGAAAAGCCGAACGGATAAAATACATTATATGATATCTTTTACAAACAAAGATGTATTAATGAACCATGTTTATATATTTAATAAAGTCAATAACTTTCCTTGAAGCTTATCTATGTATTGTGAAGTATATGTAATACATTTCGTAATGGTGACTGGTTTTAGCAAGATACTATATACATATGTGTGTTATAATCGTGTCAGTATATTCGACCTTATCCTTTAGATTAGAAAACATATACACGTGTAGAATTAAATACCATATTAGATATTTTAGATTGAATCACGATGACTTTGGTTTAGATAATTTTTTTATTGTAACATAATTTTTCAGAATGTAGATTAATAACAAAATTTTGCATATATTATATGTTTAGGAAGTTTGTTAATATTTTTATTTCTCGTACTTTTTCTATGCACTGACTAGTCATTGTGTTCGTGGCATAATGAAAACAAACAGACTTACAAGCAAATGGAAATGACGTAAACGTAAATAGTCCAATTTCATTGTTTCAGATAAGCGAGTCGCTCAAGTGGGGCAACATAGGCATGAACATGGGCGTAATGCTCGTCAGCCAGAGCCACGGCAGAGAAAAGGCCAAGTCAGTCTGAGTACAACTAGCCAGCGATAGCGCTGGCCACCAAACCTGCTACGCCTGTTTCTGGCCGCCACGGCCTAAGAACATCGACAACGTCTAATTTGAATTTCGAATTACGTTTTGACATCGGAAGGGATATTCCTTTTTTGAATTTCAATTCGATTCTCATTTTTTTCTTTCGTCTATTCTTTTGTGACAGTATTCTCTTCGTCTCTCTTTGATTTGCTCCACGTATTGCATCGCTCTTTTTATTTTGACTTGAAACTGCAAAATTGTGAATCTAAAACATTCCTGAGATAAGATAAAAGACGCCCCTCGGCTTGTACTTTGTAAATCTTTTATATAGAGCTCTAATCTATTGATATTACAGTGTATATCATACTTTATCTTAACATAAGCGATAATAATTAAGAGGAAATCTTATTATGGTCTGAGAGTGACAACCCTAGTCTTATGAGTATTTCTTTAATGATTTTCTGATTAAGAAGACTGTTTTGATTTTCTGTGAAAATTATTGTTGTGTAAATGCGAATCTGCGGAAAAGTACAGAAACATTTCGTACAAAATCAACAACTGAATATTTTCTAAGAAAATTATTCGTTATATTTAATTCACCATTCGTGATTGAGTATAAAAGAGTATAAAAGAGTTTAAAAGTATTGAAGCGTTGTTTAAAAGTATTTTTAATTTATGAAGCGTACTATTTACGACCTAATGTTATGTGACAATCAGATGTTGACTGTTGTGAGAGTATTGTACTCGTAAGTTAAATGTTCTATTTATAATGAAGCATTTTTTTTATAAATAAATGATTACTTGATTATTTTGTCTTTTTATTCTGAAATATTATTCTCATTCTGTGAATTTCGATTAGCTTGTAAGTATTGTACAATGTTTTACCCTACTTAATGGCATTCTCTCCGTTTTGAGTTGACTGGAAGAGATCAAAGGGATAAGTCCGCCTTTATATTATTTATATATTGTATTTTTGTTGTATTCTTTTTTGTACAAAAAGAATACAACAAAAATACAATAAAGAATTTACAAAGAATGTCTGACAAAAGGAAACATCTAATGCTTCAACTGTTTTCCCAAGGAGAGTTACGTCGGGCGGCGGCCAGTTGTACAATCATCATTATCACATCATCAGGATTTTTGTCTTCACTGCAGGAGCACGACCCTCTCTGTACTACCAGAGCCATACTTCGCCACAGTATGGGTACAGAGGGTTTGGCCTACACTTTCCAGGCTGGCCAGACAGGTTGTCTCATTGATGTTTATAAGCTTTGTTAAAAGCTTGTATTTCCTAAGTCGCCTTCTACGACATTCACGGGAAGACTTGGAGCCTATCTACTCTGCCGAAAAACCACACGGCGAGTTGAACAATGTCTTCGCACAAATGCTTTCCCAAAGGGTCCGTTCACACAGACAGAACAATGCCCAAGCAATTTATAAACTTAATCCGCTAAACAAGGTCGTTGTGAAGAGCTTTTGTCCAGGTGGAAAATGATTTATTGCTCACGGAACGTGAGCAAGTGTAGTTCCTCTCTAGAAACGATGGCGCACCTACTTTCCTGTCCCGGATGCTCTACGACCTGCAGCCTGGTTGATTTACGTGAGGCTAAAGATAAAGCCGTCGAAGTGGCCCACTACTGGGCTGATTAAATATAAAAATAAAAAAAACCATCGCCACGCAAAGAAGAAGATCCGCTAGATGACAACAACTTAAATCAGACACCTAAACGTAAAATTAAACATTTTCTATGGGATTTGTATGAAATACGAAAACGTGACGTCAAGCTTTTTTGAAGACAAATAGCGCTCGTTTTTCTGCATGAATAAATCTAAAATCATGTTGAAAATGGACATAATCAATGAAAAATGACACTATTTTGTGACGTTTTTTTATTTTTTTTATTATCCTTTATTGTCCCACTGCTGGGCAAAGGTCTCCCCCATATCCTTCCACTTATCCCGATTTTGTGCGACCTGCGACCAATTCTTCTCAAAACATCTGATGTCATGACTCCAACGCTTTCTAGGCCTGCCTTCCTACGACCATCTGCAGGAATCCATCCACCATATGGGATTTGCCAAAGAGCGATGGAGCGAAGTATCTTAGGCGTCACGCGGCTGGATAAAGTGCCGAACACAGAACTCCGTTTAAAAACGGGAGTTGTAGATGTGGGGCACAAAGCCGCCAAGTTAAAGTGGGATTGGGCAGGCCACGTATGCCGGATGCACCCAGACAGGTGGACCAAACTAGTTACAGAATGGATTCCTGTGACGTTTTATCAAAGTAAAACAATAGCTTAATCATTCAAATGGTTTCAGCTATTTCTTCTTCACTTCGCAATATTTTTAGCATCCTTGTGTGACCAGTGACATGCATATTATATTTGGGGAAGAAAAAGGGCGCCGAAGCAGCACAGCTGATGATGTAACCGAGAATGTGATAGATAAAAAAGATTTTGAAATATTTTCTATGATTGTACAGATTTGGACTGTAGAAATTTACAAAGATTTGAGATGGATGCTGTTTAGAATATAGACCAAGCAAAGGCCTATTTTTAAATCCCAACAAAAAATGGGTGTTCTGAGTTTGACGCTAGTATCTGTGTCTGTCTATGGCATCGTAGCGCTCGAACGGATGGACTTGATGAATGAAAATCGGTCCAGCTGTTAGCCTAAAGGCTGGCCTACACTCACCTAACTCTGGCCAAGTATGGCTCTCAAGTTTCACTAAAAAAGACCTGATGATGATATTTTAATGATCAAAGAAAACATGAATATCAACACCTACATTACAGAAACTGGTACATGTATATGCATATTGCTCACGATTCCAAGGCGGAATAGAAATATCACATACAAACATTAATTAATTAAAACAATGTTTAACGTGCCAAAATGACCGATATTTTACACCCACTCCATAAATTAGAAGTGTCATGAATGAATTAGTAAGTAGCGTATAATCACAGAGTACATAGTGTCTACATCAAATTAGCGCTTTCAATCAACCTGACACTGACATTGCGACGTGTTGTCTTTAGACATGGGTAATTTCGACTCCGAGGTGTGTTAGCTCACTTAAGGGTCCCCCGACCCTAGACCAAAATACAACTTTCCATACAAACGTAGTCTACGTTTTATTTCAAAACGACATGTCCGATTTGGGCAAAATTTTGTAATTTCAAAGATATTGCAATTATCTAGGTTTATTGACCGAGCGAGCGAAGCGTCTCAGTTTCGAGACTAGCCAAAAATTCTTTTGTCCGTCTGTCTGTCTGTCTGTCTGTCTGTCTGTCTGTCTGTCTGTCTGTTCTCGCCTACAGGTCGCATTTCTTAACCGATTCTCATGAAATTTTGTAAGCAGGTTCAACAACTAAATAGAATTTTTTTGTCGAGCCAGTTTTTCGATACTTTTCAAAATGGCGGAAATATGGGGGTTTAAAATTTTAAAACTGTCATATATCCGCCATTTTAAAATATTTTCCAAAATGTCATTAGACTTTTTTGTTGCCATTATGAAAACGATATTTTTTTATTTGAACAACTTTTTTGTCCGATCAACTTTTTATTAGTTATACTTAAACGGGTTTATGGTGACTCGCGAAGTCTAGAGCCGTGACGAATATACAATACAAATCCTCTTACAAAATATACTCAAACTATTTAACGGTGAATTCAGACCGGGCTACTGAACAACTTTCTTAAAAATACATATCTCCCCCGGGGTCCACGAAGTAATTTCTCTGAATAACTATTATGGTTATTATTTTGAGTTTAATAAGTAGTTCTATAAATTTTATCATATTTAACCGACTTTAAATAAAAGGGTTTTGCTTATTTTACGATTAGTTTTTTTTTAGTTTTTGTTTATTTTGATTAATTGTTGGCTTGTTTCTTAAATTTATTTAATTTTGTTGAGCGATCGAAAAATATCGCTGCTTGCCTGTGCTTCTGTAGTAGTATTATTAGTAATTCTGCTACGAACTAACAAAAGATCAACAGCAACCAAAGCCCGCGAAGTAGCTTTACGAAGTAAGAAGGAAACCAATGAGCAGCGGCATAGAGCCATGGCAATACAAATAAACATATAAACGAAAACTCATTTAATAGTTTTCTGGTTTTTCCAACAACGAGCTGACTTTGTCATTTGAAAAATGATGGGTTATTTTTCGGTGAAAGACTACTGGTACAGAACTGAATTTTAGCATCACGGTAGACCTCATATCCATGGGATTGTATGGTTGGAAGATGCTCCTGACATTTCAAAGCTATATCGAAAGTCATTTGAAGAAAGGGCTGTGATTGGCAACTATTTTGGAAATTTGGTCACAAGTTCACAACCATAAATTCGCATATCGGTAAACCTGCACTGATAATAAAATTCATCCAAATCAGGTACATTATTCTGAAATAATAATCGCGAGGTCTAAGTTCGTGGCGAACTACTAGTATTTAGTTTCCTACAATAAAAATATGAACTTGAAATAGAATATAGTGTTTTATAACATTTTTGACCATTAGTATGGGAAACTTCTAAATCGTTATATTTTCTTTCCAGTTCATAATTTTACTATAGGAAACCCAATATAACCCTAGATAATTGCAATTTCTTTACAATTACCAATTTTTACCGGAATCTGACATGTGGTTTCAAAATTAAACGTGTACTACGTTTGTATGGAGAAGTCTAGGGTCGCCGGACTCTTAAGGCCATACCCAAATTTTCCGGGGTCCAGTGGCGCCGCCATTTAAAATAAATCATTTAAAAGGAAACGGAGATATCATTTAAAATTGTGTCTTGGTCAAGTTCTAGATACCCATTCAAAGTATTTTTTAAACTACTTTTTGTAGTTTAAAGTGAGAACGTGAAGCTTTTCTACGCACATTAGCGAAAAACGGCCACTTTCAGCTAATGTGCGTAGAAAAGCTTCACGTTCGCACTTTAAATTATAAACAGTAGTTCATAACATAGTTTTAAGGGTTATCTAGGGCTTGACCAAGACACAATTTTGAATGATATCTCCGTTTCCTTTTAAATGATTTATTTCAAATGGCGGCGCCACTGGACCCCGGAAAATTTGGGTATGGCCTTAATCATAATCCTCATTCAGTATTGACTCATCTATTGATTCCTACTCCCTTATCGACTCCGGCTCCATGATCTGCTATCCGTGCGTCTTGGTATCGGTATTAATTCAGAATATATTGAAACCGATACCGGGACATCTGTCTGTAGCCGTATTGGTGATTTCACATTCACATTGATTTTACATTCACGAATACAGAACATAGTTTGCAAGGCAGCAAACTGAGCAAACAGTGTAACAAAAATCTGTCTTGTTAGAAAAAAATTCGCATGTCATTCTATCATTAGGCGTTGATTGCCGGCGCATGATGAATAACCGAAGCCTTCGTCCGATTCCTCCGATCCCGACACCAGTGACGCGGTTGAGCCGAAACGACGAGCCGATTGCTGGCGGGACTAAGTATTACATTAAAAGGTAATACATTTAAAGGTCGGGAGGGTTTTTTTTAAATGCGTTTGGCAAATAAACATGTGCCAGTTTTTACCGCTATGATATGAAGAGAAATTAGCAAATCGGATTAGGCCGCATGACAATCGAAAAATTCTTATTTAGGTTCAAGGTATGGCTTACCATTTTTTGAAGAGATGGATCCAGCTAAGTTTGTATTCTATCACTTACCTGTAAAATAAAGAAAAAACAAATCGTAAATATGCATTTATAGTTGATTAGTGTAATTTAAAATTTTTTTTAGATAACAGCTTCTTTAGGCACACGTAGAGCCTGCACGGAAAGCATTTTTTTGAGATGAAACAAACTCGCTAAATTCAAGAACCATTACCGACACCTAGTTTTCACTTCTGGTGGCACTCCCGGAGTCACTGTTTTTTTTTTAAATAAGTATATCTTATAAGGATATCTGTGTCTCTTAGCCGTGTGGTTTACGGCAGATTAGAATAGGACCATTCCAAGTCTTCCCGTGGATATAGTTGAAGGCGAAATGCAAGCTTAAAGCTTATAAACATCAATGTAAACTTTTCAAGTGTACATGAACCAATCATTATCATCATCATCATCAGGTCTTTTTGTCTCCACTGCAGGAGCACGACCCTCTCTGTACTACCAGAGCCTTACTTGGCCAAGGCAGCCAAAGGACTTGGCCTACACTCTCCTCGCTGGACAGACGGGTTGGAGAGGTCTCATTGATGTATATAAGCTTTGTTTAGCTTGTATTCCCTAAGTCGCCTTCTACGACATCTACGGGAGGACTTGGAGTGGCCCTATTCTATTCTGCCGGAAACCACACATCTTCAATGAACCAATAAAAACCAATAAAAAAATGCATGGATGTTTGTTACTCTTTCACGTAAAAACTATTGAATTATTATACGTCAGGATAACACATAGGCTACAATTTATAAAGATACAAGCTGTGAAAAACAAACTCACTTTCGCATTTATAACATTAGTAGGAAGTAGGATAGGTTTGTGTGATAATCCTGCGCAGACGAAGTCGCGGCCACCAGCTAGTCAATAAATAAAACAGTGGAGAAAAAAAAATACACGATTACCTCTCTCAGGAGTCCAAAGAGCATATCCGTCGACAGGGACCTCTCGTGGGCCTCGTACATGACACTAAGTGTTGGCCACTTATACATACGAAAAACAAACGAAACAGTGACGAAAAAAAGACATGATTACCTCTCTCAGAAGTCCAAACAGCATGTCCGTAGACAGCGACCGCTCGTGAGCCTCATCCATGATGATGGCGCAGTAGTGGTCCAGTTACCTCTCTCAATAGTTCAAAGAGCATGTCCTTAGACAGGGACCGCTCGTTAGCTTCGCATATGACACTAAGTGTTGGTCACTTATACACACGAAAAACAAACGTAACAGTAAAGAAAAAAAAAATTGGTTGTTTGTAAAGTAGGTTTACGATCGAGATGTTTACGTGATAACGTCGTTTCACGGAATGACTGGCAGCGCTCGAGATGAGACGGGAGATCGGTCCGTCTCTCTCTCGTTATACCTGCGATCGCGCTCGTGAGGTTTTGGTGTGACACAAGTTTCTGAACATGTCACCCGACTAAAACGATTTTAAAGACGTTATCACGTCAAAAGACCAGATGATTACCTCTCTCAATAGTCCAAACAGCATGTCCGTGGACAGGGACCGCTCGTATGCCTCATCCATGATGATAGCGCAGTAGTGGTCCAGGTCGGGCTCGCGGAGCCCCTTCCGTAAGAGGATGCCGTCCGTCATGTGTAATTTTTATATATAAAGATTGTGTGATAATCCTGCGCAGATGAAGTCGCGAGCACCAGCTAGTCAATAAATAAAACAGTGGAGATAAAAAGACATGATTACCTCTCTCAATAGTCCAAAGAGCATGTCCATGACAGGGACCGCTCGTGAGCCTAGAAACTCGTGTATAACCACAGTGTTTGCCACTTATACACACGAAAAAAAAAACAACAAATGGAGAGAAAATAAAGACCTGATTATTACCTCTCTTAATAGTCCGAACAGCATGTCCGTAGACAGGGACCGCTCATGAGCCTCATCCATGATAATGGCGCAGTAGTGGTCTAGGTCGGGCTCGCGGAGCCCCTCCCGTAACAGGATGCCGTCTGTCATGTACTTGATCACCGTATTGGGAGACGTGCAGTCTTCGAAACGGATGGCGTAGCCCACTTCGTCACCTGGAAGATAAAAATAATTTACAATAACCGTATGCAAGAGGTTTTCGAATTATGAGGTCTGAGGAGTGCGCATCAGGGATGTTACGAATATCATATTTTCGACATTCGCGAACGCGAATGCGAATTTTGGTCATGCGAATGTGCGAATGCGAATATTCCGGTAAATCATTAAAATAACAAATGATACAAAAGATAAGTACGTAATCACAATATTTAATAATAAGTATACATATTATTAGTAATAAAGGTACAGTTAGTAGGTAGGTTAACATATGAAATTATAACAATCTTTAGTATTCAAATTTTAACACAGGCAAATATTTAATGAAAAGTAATTTGGCAGCCTTTTCTCCTATGAGACGATTTCTGAGTGGCTCATAGATGAGCCCGGCTGCACTAAATAATTGCTCACTCGGGAGACCCCGCCCACTTCTAGCATGCACCGACTTGCACAGATTCGCATTCGCAAAACATTCGCATCGTTCGATGCGAATGTAAATGTTGATGCGAATTTTTAAAATGATGCGAATCATTCGCTTATGCGAATGGGAATACAAATATTCGTAACATCCCTAGTGCACATTACTAGCGCTTTCGCAAGTAAAGGGACACGGGGCGTGGTCCGCAAAAAATTTAGTCAAATACCGTATGCAAGAGGTTTTCAAATCATGAGGTCGGTGGCCCGGCGGGAGTGCACATTACTAGCGCTTTTGCAAGTAAAGGGACACTGGGCGTGGTCCGCAAAAAATTTACTCAAATACCGTATGCAAGAGGTTTTCGAATTATGAGGTCGGTGGCCCGGCGCGAGTGCGCATTACTAGCGCTTTCGCAAGTAAAGGGACACTGGGCGTGGTCCGCAAAAAAATTAGTCAAATACCGTATGCAAAAGGTTTTCAAATCATGAGGTCAGTGGCCCAGCGAGAGTGCGCATTACTAGCGCTTTCGCAAGTAAAGGGACACTGGGCGTGGTCAGCAAAAAAATTAGTCAAATACCGTATGCAAGAGGTTTTCAAATCATGAGGTCAGTGGCCCAGCGAGAGTGCGCATTACTAGCGCTTTCGCAAGTAAAGGGACACTGGGCGTGGTCAGCAAAAAAATTAGTCAAATACCATACGTATGGCGGTAATGCGCATAACTAGCGTTTTAAGTAAAGGGACATCGGGCGTAGTCCGCCCGTGGAGGGGTGACAATAAGCTAGTTTCTTTGGTCAAAAATAAATTGTTTGGTACTGTTAAAAGAATAAAATGTCAGCAAATAATGTCACTTTTCATTGATCATATCCATTTTCAACGTGATTAAGATTTAATAATGCGGAAAAACATATAGATAGATAGATATAGATATTAAGAGCGCTATTTGACTCTAAGAAACTATGACGTCATTCGTTTTTATTTCATACAAATCCCATAGAAAATGTTTGTTTCGACGTTTAGAAAAAAGTGTCTGATTTGATTTGTTGGAAACTTCTTTATTGGCATAAAAAATTCTCGAGCTCCACCGTGCTTCGAAAGGCGTGTATAAGCCGTTGATCCCCGTTGTCGTCATTGTGTGGCAGTCGTCAAGTTAATTCAGAGGCCTTTAGACAGCCTGAAAAGTCTGACACCAGTGTTGGTCACTTACACAGACGAAAAACAAAAAAGTCACGATAATATTGGTGATTTTAAAGATACGGTATCTAACAAAAAAGAAATCGGTTATATTAAAATCCCAAAGTGAAAAGAAAAAATAAATTAGTTTTAAGCCTTTCTAATTTGCTTGTAACACTACTAACTAAATTAAATTAAGGAAACTATTAGATTTCGCGGGTAAAAAAGGAGTGACAAGGGATTAAGTGTGGCCACACACTGGTCTATAACCATATAAAAACGCCATTCCGACTCGCTAGAAGAAGAAGATGCCACAAGATGACAGAGGACAGAAACAGAGACAGAGGACAGAGATGACAGAGAAATGAAGGCAACTTACATGCTGTGCCGACCCCACCTAGAGTGGGATAAAGTAAGACAGAAACACAGGTATGGCACTTCATAGAATACCTAGAACTACTACAAACGAAACAATATATCTGTGTGTGCACACGTCAAATGTGTGAGTTAAACAATCAGGGTTACCACCACAGACGTTTTTGCTTTACTTACCTGTTTTCGTCACTCGGAAATCTATGAAATTTTCGTTCTTTACTGTTTTCCGTGGATAAACCAATGATAATATGCGCAGTTTCTCACCATTGTGGTTCAATAATTCCAAGTGACTCGCGTAACGCCAACGTGCGACTAGCAACAACCGTTTTACAGGCGCTTACCAGGTCTAAAAACGGGGGACGGGTTGCGGGGACGCCTGATTGCGGGAGACGGTGCGAGTTTCCGTTCTGTATGTAACACTGTTATTAATTCTGTGACATAAGTATGGCTACAATTTTTCTTTTCATAACAAAATCTTACCCAGTTTAGTGTTCATTTCATCTGAGACACGTTTGGCCACCGACATAGCCGCCACACGCCGAGGCTGCGTACACCCGATCATGCCCAATTTGCTGTACCCTTCTTCGTGTAAATATTGGGTAAGTTGTGTTGTTTTACCACTGCCCGTTTCACCTGTAAAACAAGTTAACAACTATAGTTTAGAACGAAGTTAGTTACATAGTAAAACATAAATTAGATACAGCGCCATCTACCAACTATAGCTTGCTTCCACGGACAAGTAACTATGCTGTTACTTTGCTTTGCATTGTATTTGATTCTTGTTGGAACCGGTAGACGACGCAAACTGTAAACTAACACTTCATTGATGTAAAGTGTGATAATATAGCGCTTTTCTTAGTCCCCAGCACCCTCAAATATTCCCGTGGATACAGGAATAGCGTATAATAATATACTACGAAAGTAACTTGGTCCCAAACGAGTATAAAGTAGTCCACGACACGCATTTTTTTTCATAAACTTCCATGTAAAAAAGAGGTAATGCTTACCAACTATGATAACCACGCTGTTCTCTCTAATGACCTGCATTAGTTCCTCTCTAACGGCGAACACTGGCAAGAATCGACGCTGTTCGCCTATCGTTTTCTTCTTCACGAAGTCTGACTTGGATTCCGGTTCTTTGCCCTCTGATAATATATTAGCAGGAAATATATTAACAGGAATAGGTATGTGGACTGGGTAAAAAACACAATCGAGTTTTTAAAATAATGGACCCATATTTTTACGATTAGCAAAGTAGTACAAAGTTCAAAAGATACAGCGCATCGAAGTTTCGTAGTGGGGGTGATTTACGTCACTCTCTAGTCAAAATCGTGTGTCAAATTCTGATCATCGAAATTACACGTCATGCGAAATTTAAATGCGCTGTATCTTCTTCACTATTTGCTCATCAGAGAGATACTTTTTGGTAATATATCTAGCCGAAATTTTTTTTTTGCCACAACTCTATTGTTTTGTCTTTGGGTTTCTCCGATATTTATCGTTTACCAAAGCATTCAGTGAAACTAGTACAAATGTGCAGTGTTGCCAACTTTTAAGACTGACGAATGAAGAGGTAGCCATTTTGCTTTCGTTCTCTTCGTTCGACGTCTTTGCTTGCAGCATCCATTAATAAGATCGCTAGAAGTGTTTATTTTCAAATGTATTTTGAAGTCAGTATTTGAAATACTAACTACTAAATACCTCAGCGTCAGCGTATTTGACAGACAAATTACATTTTAAGTAATTTTATTACGAATACTTAATACGTATTTGTATTTTTTAATTATATGTAATTAAAATAAGTAATTGCTCTGTACACAGCTCACGTACCTTTGTCTAAATGTTCCGCGTATTTGTACGCTTCTCTCGTGGGGCCGTCTTCTAACTCTTCTTTCTCTCTCTGAATTCCCATTATGTTACCTGGAATATAACGAATAATACATATAATAATCAAACAGGAGAAATTGCGTGTCCGTCCGTTTAAAAAAATTAAAAACATAAGTGTGTGCGATTAAGAGCAGTAGAGAAGATAAAAAAGATTTTTTATGTTCTCTACTACTCTATCTCTGGAACTATTGAACGGATTTTTATGTTCAACAATAGATTAAGCAATATATACACTTTATTCCATTAAAATCTGATGTCCGGGAAAAAGTAACCGTAATTTATTCGCCGTTTGGCTTTAAAAAAATGAGTAGAAAAATATTCTTTAAGAGATTTGAACTTAGACATTTAGTCGCCTTTTATGACATCCACAGGAAGTGATGGAGTGAATCTATTCTAGGACGGAAGCTACATGGCCCTGTTTTATTTTTTTCCTACAACCTCCAACATGATTGGAGTCTATTTTTGCCGAACAACTCTTTCATGCCAGTTCTCACTTTCATGCCTCACGTACTTTCATTCATCATACTATCCAAGTTCATACATCATCTTATACTCTATTCGGGTGGGACTCCCGACTTTTAACTAAATGTGAGACTATCGCTATTTTTATTCTTTATTTTCTATAGGTGCAATAAGGTAGTCTGTTAACAAGTTTTCTTCTTTTTCTTTTTACAATGTTAAAAACTTATTTCCTTATTATACATTTTCTTTCTTTTTTGGACATGGCCCTGTTGGGTAATATGTCTTACAGGAGAAATCCTTTTTAACCTCAGTTTGGTGTGTATCTGGGCTATCGCAGCGCCTAACGAATAGGTCGATCTCTTTGTTTGAAAGCTGACTTGATCGAGACGGTTCTTAGCTATGTTTGATGGAAATCGGTCCAGCGGTAAAAAAATTATGGGAGGTGAACACTTGAAAGTTAAAGGTTTTTTATTTGCCTGACAAATAAACCTGTTATATTTTGTTAGTTCTTCAGTTCTTTGTGTTGTTGTCCTAGTTTGGTTAGGTCATTGTAGGCTGATCACCTGATTGTCTGATAAATAAGATGATCCGTGCTTCGGAGGGCACGTTAAGCCGTCGGTCCCGGTCACTGTCTTTGACATTGATCGTTACCAAAACCATGTCAGAGGACAAAACTCTGACACTAGTGTTAGTCACTAACACACACGATAAGTAGAAGAAGTTATCATAAACAGACTTCCAAAAAAGGAGGAGGTTATACATTTTTCGCGATTTTTCTTTGTATATTTAGCAATTATTCGAAGACGCCTGGACAGGTTTAGAAAATTATTATTTTTTGTTTCAAATACTGTTACCCAAGCAAGTGGGTAAAATTGATCAATATCGATCGGTAGTTTGGGGGAAGTCCCGGTTTTAGTTTTTAAAAATAATTAAGTTTTATATTTATATTGTATTTGTATAAACTCGTGTGTTGTTAAGTCAGTTTTAACGAACCAAATAAATAAAAAATAAGTAAGGTAATAGACTCATACCAATTTTAGTGCCCTCCAACTTCCAATGTTTCTTCTGAGCTTTCTTCCTCTCCTTTTGCTCTCTGAAGGCTTTGACTAAGGCAGATCCCTTGCGGGCATTCACCGCCATGTCTGAAGTTGGATCTTTGACCTGAGGGATAAGTAATAGTAAGTAAAAACACTATTGCATCAAAATACATGAAAGTAACATTAGTGAAAAAAGTTTATTACTGTATGGTCTATAGAGAACGGCACTATCGGACAACCGAAACGCTTCCAACGATACTTTCTTCGATAAGATACCATGAATATGATTCAAGATACGAGGGAACATAAATACACACACACACGCTTACTCCTTTTGGCTTCGGCAGAATCACCGAATAGAGATGTGGACTGGGTAAAAAATACATTATTTTATTCAGTCCGTCAACTATAATATTAGCATTGACAGCTTTTTGTTTGTTTGTTTGTAATAACTTTATTGTACCAAAAAACAAAATAAAATACAAAGATTCGAAAGAGCAAATATACTTATATAGCTTTTTATTGGTTTTGTAGCCGAAGGCCACTTTATAAGCGTCGGTAGTAAGACTTATGCTACAAAGTCAAAATAAAAATTCAGAAACAAAAAATGTTGACTAAAACTCGAAAGTAAAATCGTGATCAGTAGTACCGCAGTACCAGGCGCCGCCGGCCGACCGGCCGCAGTTCTTCCGAAGTCACGCCGGTCACGCGGCAGTTTTGGACGGGCGTAACTACGTGGTCTCGATCGAAAATCATTTCGCAACTTTTTTACCTTATATCATACACAAATTTGGATTACGTAATATGGATAGAGAAATTTATTTACTATACGACATTTTTCTTGCAAAACCAATGGAAAGTCAGCGTGTATTATTGACCAGGGCCCGTCTATTCGTCAGATAGTTCGCGACAATAGTCGTTGACTGTCGCCAATTATTATCGCAAACTGTCGTTGGCACAATGTCACTCGTCTGTGAGAGCCCTTAGACTTACTTTGATTTTTATTCAGTTCTGCTAATTTGGGGTAACCTGTAAACGCTCACTTTTTTCCTCATCTTCACTTCCGACTTAGGTTTTCAAATTAGCCACTTACCGGTATAACAGGCTCTGGTTGCTTGGTGAACACAATTCTGCCGTCCAAGAATGGAGGAACAATATTGTGGACTAGAAGATGGACCCGATCGACACTTTCCTGCAACAAAAAGAAATGATAAAATAATGTTCAAAATATTTTTTTTGGCACAATATAGATTGACATACTGGTTAACTCCTATAATAGTTTCGAAGTACTGTTTAATACACAGTGTGGTCCATAAAGTTAAAGCCCATTTGAAAAGAAAAACAAATTATTTTCTGTAAAGATTTAAATCGTATATATTTCTGTGAATTTATTTGGATCACTACTTGAAGACAATATCGCGTAAATGGTCGCCTTTACAGCTGATGGCGCAATAATATCGATGTTTTATTTTTTATCACTATGATGTAGTGTAGGCAAAAAATAGATTTCAATTGAAAAGCATAGAGTATGAACCCATCTGTGAGATGGGTTCATACTCTTCATGGATGTGAAATGGGTTCATGCTTTTTTGCGTAGACATGAAACTTTAGGTTCTACGCGAAAAATCCTAATAATCCTAGTCTAGTTTCAGGAAAATTCTCCTCACCTCATCCAAGTCGTTGTTCACATTGATGGAGTGCACAACTCCGCTGGTGAGCATTCTGTTCCGCTCCCACAGCTCGTTGTCCTTGTCTATCTGTTGCCGTTGTGCGGACACCTTCCTGTTCTGTCGTTTTACAATCTGCTCTTCTTTACGGGCGATGTACTCTGCGCTGGTGTCCGCGAACGGGTCCGATTCGTCGGCTTCACCTAAAAAATAAGTTTTTTTATAATTTGTTGGTGACTCAACCTTTTTGGTACAGTTTGATATAAGAAAAGAAAAAGATTTGTGGTCAGGTTGATATAGTGATGATATTAACAACGAATAAAATGTTGTCTGAATGCAACAATAACATTCTTTAATCTTTCTCATGTTCCTTCATGCAACTGGAAGACACGCATTCCTAATAAATAGTATTTTTTTGTGTGGCCAACATTGGCGTCAGATTTTCAAGCTGCCTAACGGCTTCTGACATAGCTTGACGACTGCCATGCAATAATGACAGTCAACGGCTTATAACATGCCTTCCGAAGCACGGAGGAGCTCAAGAATTTTTTATGCCACTTGTGGTCAGCCATCTAAGTGGTGACCACTTCTGGTGTCGCTTTACTTGCGAAAGGCTAGCAATGCTCACTCTCACCGGGCCACCTCGTTATTTAAGTATAACCATAGTTAGGTAAAGGTCAACAATTAAGTGAGCCTATGTATGTAAACATCTTAAACCCAAGTCAATCTGAAAAAGATAATTTTCCATCTTGACCTGACCAGGGATCGAACCCGGGTCCTCCAGTAGTGTGACAACCTAACATGATGACAACTTGGCCACAGAGGTCATCAATCTTTCCTCTAGCTCTGACTAATATCTCTTTTCTTCTTTTCTTTTCACTGGCTACTTTGGTTGGCTGGAAGAGATTGCATTTATAGCGATAAGTCCGCCTTTGTGCCTATATTGTTTCTTGTTGTAATTTTTAGGGTTCCGTAGCCAAATGGCAAAAACGGAACCCTTATAGATTCGTCATGTCTGTCTGTCTGTCTGTCCGTCCGTATGTCACAGCCACTTTTTTTCGAAACTATAAGACCTATACTGTTGAATCTTGGTAAGTAGATGTATTATGTGAACCGCATTAAGGTTTTGACACAAAAATAGAAAAAAACAGTAAATTTTGGGGGTTCCCCATACTTAGAACTGAAACTCAAAAATTTATTTTTCATCAATCCCATACGTGTGGGGTATCTATGCATAGGTCTTCAAAAATGATATTGAGGTTTCTAATACCATTTTTTTCTAAACCGAATACTTTGCGCGAGAGACACTTCCAAAGTGGAAAAAAGTGTGCCCCCCCCCCCCCCCCCGTAACTTCCAAAATAAGAGAATGATAAAATATATGATAAATGATAAAATATATGTTGTTCATTACCATGAAAACTACCAGCGAAAATTGGTTTGAACGAGATCTAGTAAGTAGTTTTTTGTAATACGTCATAAATCGTAAACGGCAATTTACCTTTCATTCAATCAACTCAAATATAAAAATTAAAAAAACATACTATAAGACTTTTATATTATCTTATTTGCTACTACGGAACCCTTCATGGGCGAGTCCGACTCGCACTTGGCCGCTTATTTATGTTTATCATCAGAAGCGTAGCGTACCTTGGCCCGTATAAAAATTTGTTTGGGGGCCCTTAGGAAGGGTAAAGATTTGTCAAAAAAGAAAAAAATGTTTGCATAAAATTAAAAGAAATATTTATTCATCATAATTATCTATCTGTCACATTTTTAAAAACAATTCAAATTAAATTTTAACTCTCCTTGCCTTTTTTCGGCAAACTGATTAATTAAATCATTCATGATGATGACTTTAGTTTTTCTAAAGTTTCTGCCTCTATGGACAATAGTGACAGGTCTGACAGGCGTTCCTGTCTCATAGAAGTTCTTAAATATTTTTTTATTTGGACGCCATTACACTATTTGTATACACTCACACCAATGCAAAGCTCGGTTTGCGCCTCGTAAATGACTTAAACGGGGAAATCCCGCAGCCCGCTTTAACCGATGTAGGGTGTTGCCAACTTTTGAACGCACGCTTTACTGGGGAAAAAATAATTTTTTTTTTAATTTTCTCATTTCTGAAATTTAAAAAATTTGGGAAGTTTTTATTAATTTTTGCTTACGCACCTTGGGGGCCCCCGTAGGCCGGGGGCCCCGTATAATTGATACGGCAGATACGGCGGTAGCTACGCCCCTGTTTATCATGGTGCAATAAAGTTAATTTGTATTGTATTGTATTGTACTTTTTATTTACTTTCCTTAATGTTCGTATGTACCAATTTTATAGTTTATGCATTTTATATTACTTTATTGCTTGTTTATATGTTATAGTATTGTCGCGTAGGATGATAAGTGATAATGACAATGTCAAATTGTCAACGTCACAAATTCAAACTACGAGAATTCATCTAAAGGGAAATTTCGTCACTCACGTCAGCACACGATTGGCCTAGCGGTCTTGGTGTTGAACTGTGAATCCATAGACCCCAGGTTCAAATCACAGTCACGAATAGTGTTTTTGAAGCTTTGTAAGAAGTTTCTAGATAACTCTAGATTAAATTGGAATGAAAATACGGGCCAGAAATAAAAAAAAAAACAAAAGAAAATTTATGACTTAAGTTTAGAACTTTGATGCGATATTGTTCGCATCCGAGGGGTATATAAGCAGAACAAGGCGCGGCCTACGCCAGTTTTAGTTTGAAAGTAAAATCCGAAGAAGGAAGAAGGAAGAAAAAAAAAAAAAAAGTAAAAGTGGAAGTAGTGAGTAAAAAGTAAAGTGAAATAGTGAGTGAAGTGAAGTGTTCAGTGCAGTAAATACGCGCGAGAGACGTTTCCGCGCGTGACAGTGCAGTGACGTTTACGCGTGTGACAGTGTAGTGACATTACCGCGCGTGACAGTGCAGTGACGTTTCCACGCGCGAGACAGTGCAGTGACGTTTCTGTGTGTGTGACAGTACAGTGACATTCCCGCGTACGTACCTGTGACAACTGTGAGTACCCTAGAGTTGTAAATAAAGGCACTATTCCATAGGATTTGTGTTTCCTTTCCTATCCCCAACCCACTCTCGTGACAATTGGTGTCAGAAGTGGGATAGGAAAGATGCCGATCGTGCCTAGAAATGAGAGAGGGGTAACCACGCGAGCGGGAGCTGCAGCGGCAGAGGAACTATCGCTCGAGGAGTCCAACTCTGGCGGAGCCGCGACAACATCAGCGGCCGTCCCACCAGCCGCTCCATTGGAAATGAACGCGTTCCTGCAGCAGATTACTGTCATGATGCAAGAACAAGCACGCCGTCAGGAGGAGCAAGCACGCCGCCAGGAGGAGCAAATACGGGCGCTGCAGGAGGAGCAAGCACGCCGCCAGGAGGAGCAAGCACGCCGCCAGGAGGAGCAAGCACGCCGCCAGGAGGAGCAAGCACACCGCCAGGAGGAGCAAGCACGCCGCCAGGAGGAGCAAGCACGCCGCCAGGAGGAGCAAATACGGGCGCTGCAGGAGGAGCAAGCACGCCGCCAGGAGGAGCAAGCACGCCGCCAAGAGGAGCAAATACGGGCGCTGCAGGAGGAGCAAGCACTTGCCCGAAGCGTGAACGTACAACTTTCCGACGTCAAGTGGATGCAGCGGTTTCGACGTCGGAGCAGTCACAGGAAAACTAAAGAAGGCCAGGGCTGTGGGGTGGGCGCTGGCCGGTAGTAGTAAAGCCCCAGAAATTCTTGTGAAGCAGACTAACGACGGAAATACTCTAGTGATAGACGGTTTAGTCAATGGGAAACCTTGCCAGTTGACATTAGACACTGGAGCTTCACGGACAGTCATTAGCAACCACAGACTTAAGGACATTGGAGGTCGGTATATTCAAGCGAATAAAAATATCACGTTAACTACTGCTACCGGCCAACGAATCCCATCTGAAGGAGAAAATATTGTAGCCATTAAGATCGGGGCAACACTTTATTGGCAAAGAGTGGTTGTCGCAGGCATCTCCGACGATTGCATTATTGGTTTGGACTTTCTACAAAATCATCAGTGCAATATTGACTTGAAAAATGGTGTTCTAAAACATGGCAATGATGAAATTCCGATGAAAGGAGGAAATTTTGGTAAGGTGTTATGTTTGAGAGACACTGTCCTTAGTCCTAGATCCCAAACGACGGTCCCTGTTATGCTACCGCCTAATAATGGAAGCGGACCGCGGAGATGTGCAATTATAGAGGGAGGAATCTCAGACGCATCATGGATTCCGGCTAGAACCTTAGTTGGAAGTGGCCAAGTTGCAAACACTGCGAAAGGGAACGATTGTCGGAAACTGTGATGAAGTAGCCTGGTTGAGGAAGTGTGAAAAGGGGCAAAAGCGGAAAATTACGAATCAGGAAGAAAATGTCACAAGGCTTCTGGAGGGTTGCAAGGGTAATCTTACTAAATTGCAATTAATAAAAGCAAGGAACTTCTTGTTGAAATATAGCAATTTATTCTCTAAAAATGATGGAGATATTGGCAGAACCGATTTGGTAAAACATAAAATTGATACCGGGGATACAACACCTATTCGGCAGAGACCAAGGCCTGTTCCTTTTGCCCGTGAGCAGGAAGTTGAGGACATGATCCAAGAGATGAAGAAGAACGGCGTGATAGAACCTTCATCAAGCCCTTGGTGCTCTCCGATTGTGTTAGTAAAGAAGAAGGATGGATCGACTAGGTTCTGTGTAGACTATCGGCGATTGAACGATGTAACTAAAAAGGACAGTTACCCACTTCCAAGAATCAATGACACTTTGGATTCACTTTGTGGCATGACTTGGTTCTCTACTCTTGATTTAAAAAGTGGGTATTGGCAAGTAGATTTGGATCCTAAGGATAAAGAGAAGACTGCGTTTTCAACCGGCAAGGGTTTATGGCAGTTCAAAACTATGCCATTTGGACTATGTAACGCGCCAGCAACATTTGAAAGGTTGATGGAACATGTGCTGGCAGGTATGCTAGGAGAAACCTGTTTAGTCTATTTAGATGACATCATTATAATGGGGAGAGATTTTGATGATCATCTCAAGAAGCTTGAAAGTGTGTTTTCAAGACTACAGAGTGCAAATTTGAAGCTAAGTCCAAAGAAATGTTCATTTTTCCAACGTCAGGTCAACTACTTGGGACACGTTATTTCGGAACAGGGTATTGCAACTGACCCATCTAAAATAAGTGCAGTAAAAGATTGGCCAACGCCAACAGATAAGACACAGGTGCGAGCATTCTTGGGTCTATGCTCTTACTATAGAAGATTCGTAAAAGGGTTTTCCGATATCGCTAAGTCTTTACATCGGTTGACTGAAGAGAAACGAGCATTTTCTTGGGATGAAGATTGTGAGCAAGCTTTTCAGGACCTTAAAATGCGTCTATGTGAAACCCCTATCCTCGGATATCCTGACATGGAAGGCAAGTTTATTGTGGACGCTGACGCAAGTAACACCGGAATTGGAGGTGTTCTATCTCAACAGAGAGGAGATCAGGAAGTAGTAATCGCCTACTTCAGCAAATCTCTTTCAAGGCCAGAGAGAAATTACTGCGTAACTCGCAGAGAATTGTTGGCTGTGGTCAAGACATTGCAACATTTTAAGAAATATTTGCTTGGTCGCAAATTTCTGATAAGGACTGATCACGCTGCATTAAAATGGTTATTGGAATTCAAAAATCCTGAAGGGCAGGTAGCCAGGTGGATTGAGCTACTCCAAGAGTTTGAGTTTGAAATTGAACATCGAGGAGGGAAGAGTCATGGCAATGCGGATGCTCTGTCTCGAAGACCTTGCCTGGAGGACTGCAAGCATTGCAATCGGCAGGAAGAGAAGGAAAAAGTAAACATCCGGTTAATCCGTACTGATTCCATAGATGAAAATTGGACTGACGACGCTATGAAAAAGGCTCAGGAAGATGATAAAGATTTTCAACCACTATTGAACTGGCTAAGAAGTGGAACTAAACCAAAATGGTCAGAAGTGGCCAAATACAGTACGGCTACAAAGAGTCTTTGGGCGCAATGGGACAGCCTGGTGTTACATGATGGATTACTCTACCGAAAATGGGAAAGTACTCAAGGTAAAGAATGCCATCTACAATTGGTCGTCCCCAGAGAGAAGATAAGGGAGATTTTAAAAACTTTTCATGATGGTACTTCCGGCGGACACCTGGGGATAAGAAGAACCCTCACAAAAATTAAAGAACGTTTCTACTGGTTACACTGCCGAGATGATGTAGAAGACTGGTGCCGTAAATGTCAGAGTTGTGCGGCAGTTAAGGGACCACAGACTAGAAGCAGAGGAGCCATGAGGTTGTATAATGTCGGAGCTCCTTGGGAACGAGTAGCTCTTGACATAGCCGGACCGTTTCCAATTACGAATGCTGGCAACCGGTACATTTTGGTAGTTATGGACTACTTCACGAAATGGCCTGAAGCATTTGCACTACCTAATCAGGAGGCTACCACCGTAGCGACAAAGCTTGTGAACGAAGTATTCTGTAGATTTGGTGTGCCATTGGAGATGCACAGTGATCAGGGTCGAAACTTTGAATCACAAGTATTCCGAGAAGTCTGTGAAATCATGGGAATCCATAAGACTCGGACGACGCCGTATCACCCGCAGTCTGATGGAATGGTTGAGAGGTTTAACCAAACATTGGAACGGCATCTGGCAAAAGTGGTAGAAAGCCATCAGAAAAACTGGGACGAGTATATTGCACTATTCCTCTTATCTTATAGGACTGCGGTGCATGAGACCACTACAGTTACTCCAGCATATGCCAATTTTGGAAGAGAATTGAAATTGCCAGCTGATTTGTTATCAAGTTGTCCACCAGATACCCCAAAAGGAATAACCGACTACGCTAATGACCTTCGGATTAAGATGGTTGACGTCTATGAGCAGATTAGAGAGGCTGGGCTTAAAGCTAGTGAACGGATGAAGACTCGTTACGATCGAAGAGCTAATGGCCTCAGCTTCGAGGAAGGAACACTGGTTTGGCTTCATAATCCGGTGAGGAGAAAAGGGAAATCTCCAAAGCTACAACCAAGTTGGGAAGGACCTTACAAAATTATCACCAGAATTAACGACGTGACCTACCGAATTCAGCGTAATCCTCGCAGTCCTCTCAAAATAGTTCATGTGGATCGATTGGCACGTTATCATGGAAGCAATAATGATCGGGACGATCATGTCTCGAGAGGGGGCAGTGTCGCGTAGGATGATAAGTGATAATGACAATGTCAAATTGTCAACGTCACAAATTCAAACTACGAGAATTCATCTAAAGGGAAATTTCGTCACTCACGTCAGCACACGATTGGCCTAGCGGTCTTGGTGTTGAACTGTGAATCCATAGACCCCAGGTTCAAATCACAGTCACGAATAGTGTTTTTGAAGTTTTGTAAGAAGTTTCTAGATAACTCTAGATTAAATTGGAATGAAAATACGGGCCAGAAATAAAAAAAAACAAAAGAAAATTTATGACTTAAGTTTAGAACTTTGATGCGATATTGTTCGCATCCGAGGGGTATATAAGCAGAACAAGGCGCGGCCTACGCCAGTTTTAGTTTGAAAGTAAAATCCGAAGAAGGAAGAAGGAAGAAAAAAAAAAAAAAAGTAATAGTGGAAGTAGTGAGTAAAAAGTAAAGTGAAATAGTGAGTGAAGTGAAGTGTTCAGTGCAGTAAATACGCGCGAGAGACGTTTCCGCGCGTGACAGTGCAGTGACGTTTACGCGTGTGACAGTGCAGTGACATTACCGCGCGTGACAGTGCAGTGACGTTTCCACGCGCGAGACAGTGCAGTGACGTTTCTGTGTGTGTGACAGTACAGTGACATTCCCGCGTACGGGACGATCATGTCTCGAGAGGGGGCAGTGTCGCGTAGGATGATAAGTGATAATGACAATGTCAAATTGTCAACGTCACAAATTCAAACTACGAGAATTCATCTAAAGGGAAATTTTGTCACTCACGTCAGCACACGATTGGCCTAGCGGTCTTGGTGTTGAACTGTGAATCCATAGACCCCAGGTTCAAATCACAGTCACGAATAGTGTTTTTGAAGTTTTGTAAGAAGTTTCTAGATAACTCTAGATTAAATTGGAATGAAAATACGGGCCAGAAATAAAAAAAAACAAAAGAAAATTTATGACTTAAGTTTAGAACTTTGATGCGATATTGTTCGCATCCGAGGGGTATATAAGCAGAACAAGGCGCGGCCTACGCCAGTTTTAGTTTGAAAGTAAAATCCGAAGAAGGAAGAAGGAAGAAAAAAAAAAAAAAAAGTAAAAGTGGAAGTAGTGAGTAAAAAGTAAAGTGAAATAGTGAGTGAAGTGAAGTGTTCAGTGCAGTAAATACGCGCGAGAGACGTTTCCGCGCGTGACAGTGCAGTGACGTTTACGCGTGTGACAGTGCAGTGACATTACCGCGCGTGACAGTGCAGTGACGTTTCCACGCGCGAGACAGTGCAGTGACGTTTCTGTGTGTGTGACAGTACAGTGACATTCCCGCGTACGTGCCTGTGACAACTGTGAGTACCCTAGAGTTGTAAATAAAGGCACTATTCCATAGGATTTGTGTTTCCTTTCCTATCCCCAACCCACTCTCGTGACAGTATGTACTCCTATTATTTAATTGTATAGGTACTTGTATTTTTCTACACTGTAATACTCTAACTGCGCCAACTCCCCCACATCTTTTATAGTCTTCTTTACCCAAAGGTTGGCTGGAAGAAATCACTTTAGTGCTAAGTCCGCCTTTGTACCTACTATATTTGAAATGTACTTTTGATTATTGTCATACTTAGTTGGTGCGATAAAGAAATTTTATCTTATCTCATCTTATACCTTTAAACGAGCAATTCTTGTATATTTATTTATTTATATATTTATAAATTTCTGTGATCTCGAAAACGGCTCTAACGATTTCGCTGAAAATTGGTATATGGGGGTTTTTGGGGGTAAGCAATCGATCTAGATTAGTCTTATGTTTGGAAAAACGCGTGTTTTCGAGTTTTCATTCGTTTTTCTTTCCATGCAGAATATGGTCGCTAATTTCGTCGCATGCTGACCGCTAGAAAGAGTGTTACGGGTTCGAATCCCACTCGGTGACTTACTTTTGTTCTTTTTTATGTTCAAGTTTATATATAATTTTTTATTTTATTCTGTTTTTAGACAAGTTTAAAAAAATGTAGGTTGTGGCGTGTCCACATAATCATAAAATTATTTATATATAATTACTATATTACTATACCTACATATATATTTAGTATATCACACATCCCACTACACATACAAAATAAACACAACAGTCAGACATAAACACTTACCTTCTTGCGCGCCTAGCCGCTCTCTATGAAATCACTGGCCACCTACAAGAAGTTTCGCCCGGTGACAAGAAGAAAAAAAGTGACGTTCTACGACAGACTTCTTGATCTTCTCTGCGGCTGCCTACGAAGCTTGCGAATCACAACTACATAAATAATTATTGTAAATAACATCTCGCGCATAGTGCTGGGAAAATATAACTTCTGTTTTATGTATATAACATTGTTACTAAATATACAATATTAATAGTGGCTCGTTGTTTGTATGAAGAGTCCTTCGTCACAACGACCCCGCTATACTGGTGACCCCTCAAGAGTGAACACACCCCCGGCATATACTGGATTCCAGTTTATAAGCAAGTAAGGCAGATTTATTTTATTGAAAAACTATGGAAACCGCAAATGGCAGCGATGCGTCCGGCGATGAGATCGACGTAGGAAAAGGATCGTTTACACCATCCGATATCTTTGAGTAGGCGTGCGATTACCACCGTTTTGGGCGGAAGAGCCCAGCGTTTGGTTCGCTCAAATAGAAGGTAACTTCATACTCTCAGGGATAAAGAACGACGAGACCAAGTACTATTACGTCATCGCCCAACTAGATCAGCGATATGCAGCCGAAGTCAAGGACATAATAATATCGCCACCTGCAAAAGGGAAGTATGAAAAATTGAAATCAGAGTTGATAAAAAGATTGTCGGCATCCAGAGAAAAGGAGGTCAAACAGCTCCTCATGCACGAAGAGTTGGGAGACCGTCGCCCTTCCACATTTTTGCGACATCTTCAAGGCTTAGCAGGTCCCAACGTACCAGAAGATTTCCTGCGAACCATTTGGACCAGCCGCCTTCCAGCAAATTTGCAAACAGTTATCGCATGTCAACCTGACTCACCCCTTTCATCTATTGCTGACTTGGCAGACAAAGTTCACGAACTGGTACCACCGACGCCTCAGGTAGCAGCAGCTAGTACATCAGTCGACCCCATGATAGCCAAAATGGCCCAGCAAATTGAGGACCTGACGCGCAAAATAGAAACACTTACCTCTAGAGGCGGTAACGACAGAAGGTCAACTTCCAGGTCTAGGTCGATTTCCAGGACTGATAACAACCAACGTGGACTACGATCGCAGTCAAGTTATAGAAGGTACCCAATTTGTTTTTACCATTACAAATACCGTGAGAACGCTAAGTCATGTCAGCAGCCGTGTGACTATGAGAAGTCGGAAAACTGCAAGGGCGGTCGTTAATGGCGACAGATGACTGCCCCACGTCGTACAGTCGCTTGTTTGTAATGGACAGACGGACCAAAATGCAGTTCTTAGTTGATACAGGCAGCGACCTCTGTGTCTACCCTCGTACAGCAGTTAATCAATGGCGAGAACCAACCTCGTATGGACTTTTTGCTGCAAACGGAACGCCTATCCAGACTTATGGCTTCATCCACCTGGACTTAAACCTTGGTCTTCGACGTGATTTTCCGTGGCGATTCATAGTGGCAGACGTCACTAAACCGATTATAGGAGTCGACTTCCTCTCCTTCTACAATTTAATGGTGGACTGTCGTAATCGTCGGCTAATTGACAATAAAACCACATTGTCAACGGCAGCATCCCTAGCAACTTCAACTATTAGCATTTCGTCAGTGAAAACTATATACGGCGACTCGAAGTATCACAAGCTACTTAGTGATTTCCCGGAAATAACTCGTCCCTCGGGCACACAGCGGATACCACGGCATCAAACAGTCCATCACATCCGGACAACGCCAGGACCACCAATTTCGTGTACACCGAGAAGATTGGCACCGGACAAACTAAAAATAGCGAAAGCTGAATTTGAAGCAATGTTGAAGAATGGAACTGCTCGTCCATCAGAGAGCCCCTGGGCTTCGCCGCTGCACCTAGCTCCAAAGAAAGACAACGGGTGGCGACCATGCGGTGACTACAGGATGCTCAACGCTCGCACGATTCCAGACAGATACCCTATACGACATGTGCAGGATTTCACACATAATGTTTCTGGCTGTAAGGTCTTCAGCACAATAGATTTAGTGAAAGCCTACAATCAGATACCAGTCTGCCCTGATAATATCCCTAAAACAGCCATCACAACGCCCTTTGGAATGTTCGAATTCAATTACATGACTTTTGGATTGAGGAACGCAGGTCAAACATTCCAAAGATTTGTCGATGAGATGACCAGAGGCCTTGATTTTTGTTACTGTTACTTGGACGATTTTTTTAATCTGCTCACGTGACGAGGAGAGCCACATGGAACACCTACGGCAGATATTCACCAAACTCCAAGAATTTGGAATGGTCATTAATACTTCAAAATGTGTATTTGGAGCATCTGAAGTCAAATTCTTAGGCTACAATGTTTCTGAAAAAGGTATTAAGCCCCTCGACACAAAGACTCAGGCTATTAAGGAGTTCCCAATCCCGAAGAACGTGAAAGAACTACGGAGATTCCTCGGGATGATCAACTACTATCGCCGATTCATCCCAGGTGCAGCAAAAATACAAGCCCCTCTAAACGCCTTGTTGGCAGGTTCAGTCAAAGGCTCATCTCCCGTTACCATCTCTGGAAAGCTCCTGGAGGCATTTGAAGAGTGCAAAACAAGTCTTTGCCAGGCAACCCTCTTGGCTCACCCAGACTTAGGCGTTAAATTAGCTCTAGTAACGGATGCTTCAGATACGGCTATTGGAGCAGCTTTACAGCAACTAAAAGACGGCGATTGGCAACCGTTAGCTTTCTTCTCTCGTAAATTGAGCCCATCTCAACAGAAGTACTCTCCATACGATCGAGAATTACTAGCCATCTACGAAGCCATCAAACATTTTCGTCACATGCTAGAAGCCAGACACTTCACGATCTATACTGATCATAAACCTATCTGTTTCGCATTCAAGTCCCAGAAAGAAAACTGCTCACCACGGCAATTTAGGCATTTGGATTATATCGCCCAATTCACTACGGATATCCAACATATATCTGGAAAAGATAACGTGGTAGCTGATACTCTCTCCAGAATAACGGAAATTACGCAACCCATAGACCTGACAGCTTTAGCGAAATCTCAGTCGTCAGACACCGAACTGCAGAACCTTCTCAAAGACTCATCTACAGCGCTTCGACTCAGGAAAGTTAATTTGGACGGAGCTAACATGCCCATTTATTGTGACATTAGCACCGGAAACGAAAGACCCTTCGTTACTCAACACTTCCGAAGACAAGTTTTCGAGAACCTTCACTCGTTTAGTCATCCTGGCGCTAAAAGTTCTGCAAATTTGGTCGCCCAGCGTTTCGTATGGCCTGGAATTAGAAAAGATTGCAGAGAATGGTCAAAAGCATGTCACGCGTGTCAATCATCAAAAGTCACCCGGCATACTTCTTCACCTCTAAGTACATTCAATCTTCCTAAAGCCAGATTTCAAAATGTTCATATTGATCTCATTGGACCCCTTCCCATATCAGATGGTTTTCGATACTGCTTGACAGCTGTGGACAGATTTACGAGATGGCCTGAAGCCTACCCCATAGCAGATATTACAGCAGAAACTGTTGGAAAAGCACTGCTTCAAGGATGGATTTCCCGCTTTGGATGCCCAACAGAGATCGTTACAGACCGCGGAAGGCAGTTTGAATCCGCTTTGTTTAAATATCTGTCAGATATAACCGGATTCAACCACAAAAGAACCACTGCATACCACCCCGCTTGTAATGGCATGGTCGAGCGAATGCACCGGCAGTTAAAAGCAGCAATAACATGCCACAATACTGCTAGCTGGACAGAATCACTTCCCTTAGTGCTGCTCGGCATAAGGAGCGCTATCAAAGAAGACCTACAAGCATCACCCGCTGAACTTCTTTACGGAGAAACACTGAGGCTACCTGGAGAATTCTTTAACCCTAACACGGTCACAACAACTGACGTGACCGACTTCATCGCGCGACTTCGCTCGATAATAGAAAATATCCGCCCAGTACAAGCATCACGTCACTGCAACAAAAATATCTTCATTTTTAAAGATTTGAAAAGTGCAACACACGTTTACCTTAGAGACGATAGCGTGAAACCTCCTCTCCAGCCAGCATATTCAGGACCTTATCAGATTCTAGAAAGAAAAGACAAAGTTTACAAATTATTAATAAAAGGCAAAGAGCAAACAGTAACCATCGACAGAATAAAACCAGCTTACTTTGTTAACAATAGCCCAGATCCTTTGCACAGTATACCTGAACAGAATAATGAAAACAAAGAAGATAATATACCTGAAAAAGAAATGAATGAGAAAGACACTGAAAGTAACTATCACCGGACAAGGTCCGGAAGAATTGTTAAGCCTCCGGCCCACTATCGTCCGTCCTAGGACGGCCTCAGGGGGGGAGTGATGTGGCGTGTCCACATAATCATAAAATTATTTATATATAATTACTATATTACTATACCTACATATATATTTAGTATATCACACATCCCACTACACATACAAAATAAACACAACAGTCAGACATAAACACTTACCTTCTTGCGCGCCTAGCCGCTCTCTATGAAATCACTGGCCACCTACAAGAAGTTTCGCCCGGTGACAAGAAGAAAAAAAGTGACGTTCTACGACAGACTTCTTGATCTTCTCTGCGGCTGCCTACGAAGCTTGCGAATCACAACTACATAAATAATTATTGTAAATAACATCTCGCGCATAGTGCTGGGAAAATATAACTTCTGTTTTATGTATATAACATTGTTACTAAATATACAATATTAATAGTGGCTCGTTGTTTGTATGAAGAGTCCTTCGTCACAACGACCCCGCTATAAGGTAATGTTTGAGATGTAACCGACCGAGCAAAGCTCGGTAACCCAGGTACTCTTATCTTATACGCATGTGTTTAGGTATAAAGACTTTACCTTCACCCATGTTATACCAAGCTCTGTCAAGTTTCTTCTCTGCCTCCTGCCATTCTGGGTCATCTATATCCAGCCCACGTCTTGAACTGGCAAATCTGTAAACAATGCAAAGGTTTTGTGACGTAAAATTTCTGAATGACACGGCCCAAAAAAAGTACACTCTCTCTCTCTCTCTCATCTGAGCGTTTTCCCAGTTGCATCCTCAGTTGCAATGCTTTGAAGCCCGGGGTCCGCTTTCCGACTTTTTCTTTTTCACTTCGCACGGTCTTAAGCATCCTTGGTTGTAAGACGATTGGCACGAAAAAAGTACACTCTTTCTTTATAATACATACATACATACATACTATCACGTCTTTATCCCTAATGGGGCAGACAGAGCATAATAGATTAGATTCTTCATAATCATACAAAGAATTCGTAGACAAGTTTATTTGCTAAGCAAATTTAAAAAATCTGACTATCAATAACGCCATCTAGGATGATTAGCGGAACTACCGATACTTGATTTCCGTAGCGCCAACTATTTTTTGCTAGGGAAAGCCCTGATTTTTTAGCGTAAACCACCAATAACTTCATTACTTAAAAGCGTTAACCTAAACTAAGGAAACTCGCTTTCATGGAAAAAAATTCGTCGTCGAAATCTGTGTATCCGTTCTAGGGGTAGATCTCTTTTGTTGTGGGTTAAACACAGGAACGATATAACATACATACATACATACTATCACGTCTTTATCCTTAATGGGGCAGACAGAGCATTTTGGGTCTTGCAGTTCTACGCAGAGCCCAGGGCCGCAAGACCCAAAAGCCACTTTTAGCGTCATGGTGGGCGAGGAGATGGAAAAGCAATCAATACAGTGATGGGTTGCTAGCTGTATCGCCTTTTAACATGATTTGCATTTTTGCCCATTCCCTCGATCGGCTTTTACGATCTGCGTGGGAAGAGAAGCAGCTGGTACATTCTAAGTTTTTTTTTTATTTCTCCCAGACCAGCATGGGAGAGGCAGGAACGATATAAGATTACAAATAACTTACTTATGAGGAGTAGCCCTAGGAGTATTATCATACGGTCTTCCCTTATAGTCCCTGAGCGGTTTTCCTCTCTCGCTCCGCTCAGATCGGTCCGATGGGCCCGCACCTCGTGGCAGAGGTGTTGGGAAGTCCCAACTGGACCTGCGTAGTTTGGGATCTTCATCATCATCGTCCCAAGCTGTTTTGTCCGTCGGTTTGAGGGCCTTCAAGCTGAAAAAAATTTAAAGTATTTATTTATGCTTGTCTACATAATATGGTTATGGCATTAAGAGTTTCTTACCCTAGACTTCTTCATACAAACGTAGTCTACGTTTAGTTTTGAAACCACATGTCAGATTCTGCTAAAAATTGGTAATTGTAAAGAAATTGCAATTATCTTGGGTTATAACTGGTTTGCTATGGTAAAATTATGAACTGGAAGGAAAATATAACGATTTAGAAGTTTCCCATACTAATGGTCAAAAATGATAAATAACACTATATTCTATTTTAAGTTCATATTTTTACCGTTGGAAACTAGTTATTAACCTAGATAATTGCAATATCTTTGAAATTACAAAATTTTGCCCAAATCGGACATGTCGTTTTGAAATAAAACGTAGACTACGTTTGTATGGAAAGTTGTATTTTGGTCTAGGGTAAGGGGACTCTTAATAAAATAAAATTTCCAATCAATCAATTAATTTGTTTAAAATGTATAAACATAGAGACTTTTCTTGCATTGGTATGTAAATTTAGTTTTTTAATTAACACTGGTCATTTGAACTGAAGGACAAAAATAATCAAGTCGGACTATCTCCTTTAGGATTGTTTCACACATGCCACAACCAAAAGTACACTAAAACAACAATTGACATCATCATCAAAGTCAAAGTCAAAAAAAATTATTCAATGTAGGATAAATTTATCTCTTATTGAAGGTCATTTTTTTAAATATTATTTTAGTGCAAAAGCTAAAAACTACTAGCGTTTCGGAACGACCACTGCTGGGAAGATTACGCCAAAAGAAACCCAGTTCAGTATTGGTCCCTACCCAGCCTGATGGGCAATGTTACAATTACAATACAGATTTACACTTAAGCTATACATTTAAATTATACAATTACAATTTGCAGACAACTATTTCCAAGAATTTTTCTCAGATGATGATAAGTAGTCATTTACATGATAATATGCATTTTGTAATAAATCATCATTTTCATCATATCAGACACAGGAAGTCGTTATGCGGCTGAAATGATGATGATGATGAGACACAGGAAGACCACTGCTGGACATAAGCCTCCCTAACGATTTCCAAAACGACCGATTGGAAGCGGCCTGCATACAGACCTTCCTGCAACCTTGAACAATTGACATGATGGGGTGCTATTTTGTATAAAAATGAATTTACACTGACAACATTTTGCCGTCATTATCGGCTGGAGGATGATATCAATAAACAAATTTGACCACATTAAATTATACAATTACAATTTGCAGACAACTATTTCCAAGAATTTTTCTCAGATGATGATAAGTAGTCATTTACATGATAATATGCATTTTGTAATAAATCATCATTTTCATCATATCAGACACAGGAAGTCGTTATGCGGCTGAAATGATGATGATGATGAGACACAGGAAGACCACTGCTGGACATAAGCCTCCCTAACGATTTCCAAAACGACCGATTGGAAGCGGCCTGCATACAGACCTTCCTGCAACCTTGAACAATTGACATGATGGGGTGCTATTTTGTATAAAAATGAATTTACACTGACAACATTTTGCCGTCATTATCGGCTGGAGGATGATATCAATAAACAAACTTGACCACATTTTGTTCTTGCTACACTAAGAATTCATATAAGTATTAGATACAGAATGGATGCGTTCTTTAAAACAATAATGGAAGGAAAAATAGAAGGAAAGAGAGGAGTAGGAAAACCCAGAAGAAAATTTATAGACCAAATAAAAGAAAAATTAAATGTGAAAACATATAAAGAGGTTAAGAACTTAGCGGAAGGAAGAGAGACATGGAAAGCACTCCACCGACAAGAGCCCAGCTCTTAAATATAAGAAGAAGAAGAAGAATACAGAATGGAATCTCCTAAGGTCCCGCACAATATGCATCTCAGTTCCCATGCTTGCACCTCTCCCTCGTTCCGCTTCCACAAGGCGAGAATGAAAGAGTGGTGCGAGGACAGGGAACTGGGACACATATTGTACGGGTCCCTAGAAGATTCCATTCTGTATGTAATACTTATATTCATTTAGTGCCTGTGATGTCGTACCTGGGAAACAAGACTGCTTTCTACTCAATAATACTTTATAAATCAATAAAGTGACAGAAACTGGCCAGTTGACAAAGTGCAGTTTTGTCAACAATCAACAAAAATGTATCAAAAAAACATACTTCGGTGTTCTTGGTTCATCCTTAAACCTTGGTCCATAGTAACTTCTTCTTGAGCTATCCCCTCTCCTTTCACTGTCCCCCCTTCGTTCACTATCTCTCCGCTCACTGCCTCGATCATATTTATCTTTACTTCTCCTATCATCTCTATCTCTATCCCGTCTATCTCTATCTCTCCTATCATCATATCTTCTGTCTCTGTCATGCCTATCATAACGATTTCTGTGATAGCGGTCATCTTCTTCATCTTTTGAACGTGATTTCTTTTCCTCTTGTGTGGAATTGTGCACACCTTTGGCTTTTGATTCTTTTTCTCTCCTGAAAAATTCGATATATTTTTTATTTTTATTGTAGAAGTAATTGGAGGTTATAAATTAGGTAAGGATTTTAAAACTTAGTAGGTCTCGGTACGTGGGTCTTAGTAGGTCATCTTATTCTTAATATAAAAGAAAAAGAAAGTTTTCTTCAGAGAATTATTTTCAACCTTACTAATATTACAAATGTGAAGCTGAATTTGTATATTTGTTTGTTTGTTATCACTATGCTTCAACCACTGAACCTATTTAGATGACATTTGCTATGGATATTTGTAGACCCAGGGAAAGACATAGAATAGTTTTTATCACGAAATTCCCACGGGGAGCGTAGCTCTCGGGCACTTAGCTAGTAAAAGAATAAAGATAATTTATAGTTCCTTTCTTATTAGGCCTTTTACAAACTAGTAAAAGTCAACAAATTGTAAGTTATTACCTCTGTAACCTCTCTAGCATGCGTTCCCGAGCTTGCTCTGATATACCTCCAGTGTAAGTCGGTGTTTCTTCATTATGTTTCCTATATTTTCGTCCTTTAGAGTCACTTTTGTCATCCACAAGATCGTCTTCGTTGGCGTCGTCTTGGAAGGAAATTAGACGGTTTTGCTTGCGTTTGGCGGCTGCTAGCTTATCTAAACCTAGTAAGGAAGGCTTGGCGAACTGAAAATCATCTGTGTTCTCCTTCTTTTTGATGATTAAGCCTCCAGGAGCATCGTCCGATGTGCCTGCTAGACGATGCAGACTTTCATCGTCTTCTGCCATGTTTTAGGTTTTTTTTCGAAAACTGTAGACACTTTACAACCGTCAGATTAACTTGGATTAACATATACAACAATAAATTGAGTATTTGTGTTTAAAATACAAAACAAAACATTGCACCAACTTGAGAAATTCAAGGTGAGGTGACGGTGTGACTTTGACATTGGCATATGAGATGACGTTCACGTTAAACGTGAATGTTGCCATTCAAAGAAAATGTCAAGTGTTGTCACTAGTAAAATTTGTAATTTACTTACATTTGAAGTTTTTAAGCTATTGCATAGCTTCTATCGCGGGCCTTGAGCGCGGGGATCGAATCCAGAAATTTCGTGACGAAGAAACCTCACGCTCTCCACTCCGCCTACCATGTAGGTTGCCGCTTCGTCTCCGTCATCCGTTTGCGACGTTGCCATCCTTCCTTGTTTGCAATAGCTTTACCGCGGCAGTCCCCGAGTGCCACACGTCTTTTTTTTAATGTTTTTTACTGGGCATAACAAGTACCTAGGATTACTTTATGTATTTCTGGTCAGCGAATAATCTGAACTTTGAATATTCAGTCTAACACCTACTTATTGACTTGCATAAGTGTTAGAAATGTGGCAAGGCAATAATAAAATCTTAGACTAAGACTTAGACTTAGACTGGGCGCCGGCTAGTGGCATTCATAAGCACGTTTCTTTAAATTATTACAATCATTACGAGTAAAAGGGCACATTCACATATACATGTAAGACCGTGATTACTCCTGCATTTGTAGAAAGGCAATTATGGCAAAACGATTTTAAAAATGCAATTCATTGCATGTTCCATTTCTGACTGACGCATCCCGAACCGTGCACCTGCTGGTTGTAAACTAGTCTTTATTTAAAGCGCTCGAAGGTCGAAATACTGTAATCGTGGTTTAATACAATATTTATAGTTTTCCGGGTCGGTTTAGCCGAGATTAAGGTCCGTAGAACGTAGGTCATAAAATATTCCGGTTGAGTGTGAAATACAGCCTGGGCGGCTTTACGGTAACGCACTTACCTACTCCAAGGAGCGAAATGTACGAGAAAGTAGTGAAGTAGGTATCTATTTCTTACAAAGATTTCACGTGAAATTGTTAGGCTGCGTAAAAATAAAAATGTGATATTGTAAGTAAAAAGTTAAGGTAGGTAACTAAAGTTATATGTAGGTAAGTTTGAAAATACTGGCAGTAATTTTGACTTCAGTTTTGTTATCAATGGGAGAAATTTTTATGTGATAAATTCAATAATCTTCCAAAATATGTTACGTTTCAAACCTCTAAGAAAATACCTATACTATTAAAATAAGATTCAGTTCGTGATATTAAACAATTTTCCCAAACATAATTATGTAAGGCTAATATTCTCTTTCCGGATTTCGATGTACGCTCCTTGGTAAAAGTTGTTTTCTGAATATACCCTTATGATATTGTTTCCATTTATTTTGTTGGAATACCCCCTTATCAAATGCGGATCTAATTTTTTTTTTGTTTTCGACGAAGATAATGATTAAACACATCGTGCCACAGATTAAATAATCGGCCAAGTGCGTGTCGTGCCACGCGCAGTGTAGGCTTCCGTATTTGTGAATGCCGATTTTGAGTTCACACCACCAAAAAGTCTTAATTTTCTATTGAATTTATATGAAATTTTCCTTTTTCGAGATTTTTTTAATATTAGTCACCTATACCTTCTTAATTTGTAAACCCTACTCAGTTCTGATAGATTTTCTTTGCAATTCGCTACATATACTACAGTTGTGATTTTTTTCTAGCACATAGAGGAGAACACTTGACTCTATCAAAAATTTGCGTAACCAAATATTTCACATTCAAAAGGTCACAATATTTTTGAAATACCTATTCAAAGATATCCCACACGATGAGATAGTCGAGTAAAAAAAATTGACTAACACTTTACTTGTATGTATGGTAGGTAGTCCTTAAAAAATCTTTTCAAGATTTTATTTTACGACTTTTTTTACATACCCAGTACCTGGGCGACCGAGCTTTGCTCGGTTACATCTCAAACATTAAAATAAAACTTGTCTAAAAACAATGCAAAATAAAAAATGATATATAAACTTAAACATAAAAAAAACAAAAGTAAGTCACCGAGTGGGATTCGACCCCGTAACACTCTTTCTAGCGGCCGGTATCCTTAACCACTGAGCTAAATCAAGGCGGTCGCGGCGCGACGAAATTAGCGACCATATTCTGCGTGGAAAGAAAAACGCATGAAAACTCGAAAATACGCGTTTTCCCAAACATAAAACTAATCTAGATCGATTGTTTACCCCCGAAAACCCCCATATACAAATTTTCAGCGAAATCGTTAGAGCCGTTTTCGAGATCACAGAAATTTATAAATAAATATATATATATACATACATACATACAAGAATTGCTCATTTAAAGGTATAAGATATCAAAGTCAGTTACAAAGTAATTATGTTATTTAATATTTAATTTATAACATACATACATACATACATACATACTATCACGTCTTTATCCCTAATGGGGCAGACAGAGCATTTTGCGTCTTGCGGTTCTATGCAGAGCCCAGGGCCGCAAGACCCAAAAGCCACTTTTAGCGTCATAGTGGGCGAGAAGATGAAAAAGCAATCAATACAGTGATGGGTTGCTAGCCGCATCGCCTGTTAACATGATTTGCATTTTTGCCCATACCCTCGATCGGCTTTTACGATCTGCATGGGAAGACCTTTCTCCCAGACCAGCATGGGAGATTTTTAACATATATTTCTAATTTGTATTAAAGTGTATATTTCAATAAAAAGACATACCAAAATTGTTTATATTTATTTAAATACCTCGCCAAATGGAGTATGGTACTTATAGTCTCTGAGTGAAACCGCGGACAGCCAGAAATAGAGACACTAGGGTTCCTTGTTAACTACGCAACCCAAAAAACCCAACATTAGACATGACATAAGCCCCAAAAACGAATAGGTATTAAGAAAATTTGATTACTACATGCGTGACTACGAAATTTGTGATTGTGATAGTTCGTAGCTTTTGTAGCATCACCGTAGGCACCGTCGCGTAGCGCTTGTAACCTTAGTCAGCGCGTAGCAGCGTAGCACTTCAATGACGTGGCTACAAAAGGCTACGAATTATAACAGCCCAGTATTCAATCCATTTTTAGGGTTCCGTAGCCAAATGGCAAAAACGGAACCCTTATAGATTCGTCGTCTGTCTGTCTGTCTGTCCGTCCGTATGTCACAGCCACTTTTTTCGGAAACTATAAGACCTATACTGTTGAAACTTGGTAAGTAGATGTATTATGTGAACCGCATTAAGGTTTTGACACAAAAGCACTTGGCCGCTTATTATTTTCTTGACGAATTTTTTATATTAACACAAATTACTTCATCATCATCAACAGGTCTTTTTGTCTTTACTGCAGAAGCACGATTTTCTCTGTACTACCAGAGCCATACATGGCCAGAGCAGCCAAGGGGCTTTGGCCTACACTCTCCTTGCTGGCCAGACGGGTTGGAGATGTCTCATTGATGTATAAAAGCTTTGTTTAGCTAGTATTTCCTAAGTCGACTTCTACAACATCCACGGGAGGACTTGGAGTGGTCCTATTCTACTTTACCCGAAACCACACGGCAATTCACTTAAATGATGGTAAATATCCTCTCAATGTATCCTAGGTTGACTGGAAGAGATCCCTTACGTACTTATTTCTTAAAGCAAGTGTATTTTTTTCCCGAAAGTTTGAAGTCATTTGCAAAAAGTCTAAACTCAAATGGTTACCCATCCGTCAACGTCGCAATTTGCATGGTCTCACGACTCTATTCTCTATACTCTTCGATCCAAAAACTCCGATGTATCTTAAAAACAAGTTCACTTTCCTGGGTGATACCCATCTCAGAGTTCTTCGTTCTTCCAACAATCTTCTTCTTGATGTGCCTCGCAGCCGGAGTGGGTTTTTTGATCATTCATTCACCAAACAAGCCGTGATGCTATGGAACGCCCTTCCCGTTGATATCCTGAAAGCCCTTAGTCGCCAAGCGTTTAAAGGTCACAGCACACTTATCAACTCGTAAACGGAACGTAAACGTATCAACTCGAGCAACTCAGTATTCTTTGTATGAAACTTCATACTGCAACGCACACTATTCGGATTCGTAACGTAAACGCCTCGCCTCGGGACCAGCTCACGAACCGCTTTGCTGGTCGGTCAACTAGCGGTCCCCGCGCTTGCGGCTCGTCGTCCGCGCGCTTACGCCTCTCCGTATGCGAGCTGACGTCTTTCCGTTTCCTCACACCCGCGTTTTATTTATTTGTAGATAATCAAAAATTTATGGCTATGATTGCCAACTCGCGTATTGTGAACCGTGACATAACCGTGCGCTACACTTTACGTTTAAAATGATCTAGTGCCAGCCAGACCAGAGCGGCCGGCGAGCGGTAAGCGCGGCGTCGCCCAGCCGTAGTTGAGTCGACGTACCGAAGCTGAGCCTGTTTGGTTACGTGCCTACGTCAGGTTGACGCCTGGTTGACCGCGCGGCGAAAGGCGATACGGTGTCGATCCCTTTCCGAGTTGATAAGTGACCTTAAAGGTCACAGCACAGAGTGCTGTGCGCGCTCATTATCTTCACCAACTGTCATATGTAGGTTTTATGTTTTATGCCATATTTGTGTATTATTTACATGTATGTTTATGAATACATATATATAAGTATTTTAGTTTATTTTTGTTAGTAATTAAAAGTAGTAAAAATAAAATTATAGTTAAATTGGTTTTTGATACCATTTTTAAAGAGTTAATTAGAATGTGTCTTGTCGTCCAAAATAAGCTTTTTTTGACTGGTAGAAAAGGCCCTGCGCCTTAAGTCCGCTTGTTACAATTTTTGTAATAAAGTTAAATAAATAAAATAATTGGCCAAGTGCGTGTCGGGCCACGCGCAGTGTAGGGTTCCGTAGTTCCGAATGCCAACTTTGAGTTTATGCCACTAAAAACGTTTAAAAACTAATTATCTATTGAATTTGTATGAAATTTCTTTTTCCGAGTACATTTTGTAAGTTGATCGCCTATAACTTTTTAATTTGTATACCCTACTTAGCTCTGATAGTTTTCCTTTAAACTACATTATATATACTATAGCTGTGAATTTTTTCACGTGGCCATATATAACCGTTTAGCAGATAGAGGGGGGGGGGGGACACTTGCCTCCAACAAAAATTTTCACGTTAAACCCAAATATTTCAGAAACGGATCCCTAAATCCAAAAATGGTGTTAACAAGCTCACAATGTTTTTGAAAGACCTATTTAACGACACCCAACACAATGTATTTGTCGAAAAAAAGAAATATTGACTACCTCTTTACTTGTATGGCAGCTAAACTAAAAAAAAATATTTTTCCAGATTTTATTTTACGACTTTTTCGCCATGATTAATATACATATCCATGCCAAATTACAGCTTTCTAGTACTTGTAGTTTCTAATTAGGACCGCGGACAGACAGACAGACAGACAGACAGACAGACAGACATGGCGAAACTATAAGGGTTCCTTGTTTACTACGGAACCCTAATAAAAAGGTTTAATTTTATAATTTATTATTTATTTTGCAAATATATTATATGCAATGTAAATGCAAAGAGCAACACGCGTGCTTCATAAATTCAAAATGTTCCGGCCGCATTTATCCATGCCCATATGGATAGTCGGGTTATCTTCATTTTACGATCTCTCACTAACGATATCGTATCAGAAAACGATCCAAGCATCGGATTGCAAGTTTTATGTTATTGCCTAGCCTGAAAGTCAAGATGAGACACATACTAAAACGGCTTCAATATACACGGTGATTATCATTGGTTTTGGAGTCAAAGGCCACTTCAAAAGGTTAGTTAGTAAGACCTATTTAACTAGTCAAAATAAAAATTGAGAACAAAAAAGTGTTGATAAAACTCGAAAGTAAAATTGTGAGATCAATTAGTAGTACCGACGCCGCCAACCGGCCGTCCGGAATTCATCGGGGTCACGCGGCAGTTTTGGACGGGCGTAACTACGTGGTCTCGAAAATCATTTTTGCAACTTCTTTATCTTATGTCGTACACAATTTTGTATTACGTATAAGGATAGAGACGACGTTTTTTTTTCAGAACCAATGAAAAGTCAGCGTGTAGAAGCTTATAGAGAATTTTCCACATGCATCAAACGGGATCCCTTTGATACTCCTAAAATTTTAAACATAATATTGTTTGTCAATAAGTCATTATTTATCAGTAGCCGAAGCCCGCGGATAGTTCATTTGCGTGAAATTTATGAATCCGGAAAATGCTCATCAGGCTGAACAACTTGCTAAGGCGTAATTACTATAGTTAAGCTAGATCATTATGGTTCTACATCAGGTTCAGGTGTTCCATTTTCCAAAATCAATTATACTCTACGTCACCCAGGCTTAACAGCTATATAACAAAAAAAAAACATTCGAATCCGACCAGTATTTCTGGAGCTTAGCGTGTACAAATAGACAGACGTACATTTTTTAACATTGTTGTTCTATTACTATGTCTCCATCGCTCCAAATATTTTTTTGGAAAATATATTCTCTCTCATATTTTTTTACTGTTTTTTATGTATAGGTTACGTTTAAAATGCTCCAAAATATCGTTAAAGGCTTTTAATGGCGATACAACTTAAATGTTTTACTGTCCATAAAAGCTTTGTATTTAACGTTTTATAGATAATTGCTCACAAGCTTGATCTCGAAAGTATTTATAAGGTCACCTTAATTACAAGTCTCAAGTGAAAGTTATTATTAGACTTTTTGAGGGTGAACTCTTTCTTTTCAAAAAGAGTTCACCTTTAATCAGCATCAGATGTAGGTTGACTGTTAGAAAAAGTTCTGGGCCTAAAGACCGCCTGTTATAATTTTTGTATTAAAGTTAACTAAATAAACTAGTGTCTCTGTGAGTGTCCCCCGACCCTTTGAAGTCTATCGGATATTTTTTTTTAAACCGACTTCGATACCTAGCCACACAGTTAACTAAATAGAGTAGTGTCTCTGTGAGCTGTAGACCTGGCGAGTCACCCCTAGTCCCCCGACCCTTTGAAGTCTATCGATTTTTTTTTTTAAACCGACTTCGATACCTAGCCACACAATCGATTTAGATTTTCCTATGGGATCATCTGAAATATGCCATTTCAAACAAAAATTAACAAAAATAATTTTCTACATTGGTCTAGACGTCTTCGATAAATTGGTGAACATAAACGGTAACAAAAAACAGTAGCACTCCAGGAATGCCGACAGAAGAGAAAACTTGCTGTCGGTTTCGGTAACAGTGTCGCGAGTTTAATGGTTTATTCCCATCTCAAAAAATGCTCAACACGCCTAATGATTTTTTCTTTAAGAATTGATAACTTCCTCCTTTTTTTAAGTCGGTTAAACTAGATGTTCAGATAAAAATGCGTCTAATTAACAAAAAAGGTTTATAAAATTTTTGAAACCTTTTTGAAATGTCGGAAACATAAATTTTATATAGTTTCAACCCCCATATTTCCGCTATTTTGATAAATTTCAATACAAAATAATAAAAGGGTTAAGCTCATATCTTAAACAATTTTAAATACAAATAAGTATCTAGCTAAATGTTAAAACTTTACGTAAGATTATAATTTTAGCTCAGAAATAAAAACCACACGTCCATTGCTCAAATTAGTGCCAGGCAATTAAACTAGTTGAAATAACAAAATAACCCACTAAATTGCACGTTGTTACTAAATCACATGTGCGAATCTTTTCATTTGGCCAATCAACAAAAATAGCACAGTGTGTGAACAACACTGGCCGCATAGAGACGCATGCATGCCAGTTTAAATATGTTTCGGAAAATTGGCGCGAAATTTTCGGTCGTACGAAGTGCGTGTCTTTGCCTTTAACTTTTTTATTACTTTCTTAATTTAAAGTGTTTGACTTAAGAATTTAGTTTTAGGAGGCCGAAGTTTTAAAGGCTTTGATGTTGTAAAATTACAGTGGTTAGAGTGAAACGAAGCGTGACAAGGACAATTTTAGGGTGATTTAACTGTGCGTGACAACAGTTACGGTGATTTTAGCTTTCATTGAGTGAATTAGGTAGTGAGATTTTATTATGGGTGGAGAAGGCGAAACGGAAAATGAGCCTGATAAAACCGATACAGGTAATGTTTAAACTTAATTCAAAAATACTTTTTTTTAATTTCCTAACTATCGTCGGACTCACGCATGAAGGGTTCCGTACTATTGTCTATAAAAAAATTAGGTTTTCTGTATGGGAGCCCCCTTAAATTATTATTTTATTTAAATTTAATAACCTATTATTTTTAAAGTGAATATTCTGTGAATTATACGATGATCTCGCGATTTTTTTTCCGTTTTTTGCTTGATATTTGAAGCGTCTACCTATTGCCGTTATTAATATCAAGCAAAAAAAAAAAACTGTAAAAAAACACGTTTGTTGTGTGGGAGCCCCATTAAATATTTGTTTTGTTCTGTTTTTATAATTTGTTGCGGTAAGAGAAATGCCGCATCTGTGAAAATTTCAACTGTCTAGTTCTCACAGTTCAGGAGATACCTGGTGCCAGACGGACAGTCAGACGAATAGAAAGCGGAGACTTAGTAATAAATAATAATAAATATATAGGGACAAATCACACTGATTGAGCTAGCCCCAAAGTAAGTTCGAGACTTGTGTTATGGAATACTAACTCAACGATACTATATTTTATAACAAATACATATATAAATAAACATCTAAGATTCAGGACAACTTGAAAAGTCCATTTTCCAACCGGCCCTGACCGGGGATTGAACCCGGGACCTCTGGGTGGCGGACTAGCATGGTGACCACTACGCCACGGAGGTCGTCAAATAAAGAGGTCCCGTTTATACCCTTTGGGTACGAAACAGTAAAAATCCCGCATAATAAATGGAATCCACACATCGTGTTCAAAAACCTCTCACATTATAATATTCTTAATACATTGTTCCACATTTTCGCAATAACAATATTTTCTCAAAGCCAACAAACATTCTTTATCCGCGTGAAGTTACCGTAAATTTCAACATCCGAGATTGCCTTCTTGTCTCGAGCAGTTTATACACAAGAGATTATCTTATTTATTTATTTATAACAAAATGAAGTGGTATTCTCGGATATAACAAGATTATCTTTCTTCACCGTGTTTTATTGTATTGTCTGGCCGTGTGGTTTCCGGCAGAGTAGAATAGGGCCACTCCAAGACCTCCCGTGGATGTCGTAGAAAGCGACTTAGGGAATACAAGCTAAACAAAGCTTATAAACATCAATGAGACCTCTCCAACCCGTCTGGCCAGCGTGGAGAGTGTAGGCCAAGAGCTCTGGCAGCTCTGGCCAAGTTTGGCTCGGGTAGTACAGAGTGGGTCGTGCTCCTGCAGTGGAGACAAAAAGACCTGATGATGATGATCTTTCTACACCCTTGTTCTTCTTCTACTTGACTGTAATAAAAGTTTGCACTGTAAAATCAAATGATTAATAAACGGATACTTAAATCAACGAATGATTTAGAAAATACCTATTCAAAGATACCTTACAAGATATGTTAGACGATAGAAAAAAAGCGGTTGTTTTTTAGAATTTGCGAAAAAAGCTTCACGTTCTCACTTTAAACTATAGACAGTAGTTCATAAAATAGTCATCATCATCATCAGGTCTTTTTGTCTCCACTGCAGGAGCACGACCCTCTCTGTACTACCAGAGCCATACTTGGCTAGAGCTAGAGGACTTAGCCTACACTCTCCTCGCTGGCCAAACGGGTTGGAGAGGTCTCATTGATGTTTATAAGCTGTGTTTAGCTTGTATTTCCTAAGTCGCCTTTTATGACATCAACGAGAGGACTTGGAGCGGCCCTATTCTACTCTGCCGGGCAAAAATAGTATGAAGGGTTGGTCAAGGCAAAATTTTAGACGATATCTCCGTTTCCTTTCAAATGATTTATTCCAAATGGGCCAGCACTGGATCCCGAAAAATTAAAGAATAAATTAGCACGTTTTCTTAGGGGTCTATTAGACGATCCACTGTCTCTCTTATCTTCGCCGCTCGTCTGTAAGAGCCCTTAATTGGAGCGTTGACTTTTAGCGAGATAAGGTATGCAAAATAATTTTAAATAAGTACGGACTTAACATTTAAAGGCGGAAAATTATCAAATCGCCCTTTCGAGGCCGTTGGCGATTTAAATTGTTAATTTCAGGAGCTAATGGATGCAATTTAAATTATAACGTCGGAATAATAATAAATTTTTCAACAAAGTAATTTATTTTATAAATCATTTAAATCATTACATATTGTCACTATTACTACACATAATGTCAACTTATAAATACAATTAAAACCCGCCCTGAATCGTTTCTGGTGCAAAAGTGCCCAAAACGCTAGCTGCATTACCACGCTGTATCGCAATGGCCATCCTTTGCACCAAAAACGAGCCAGAGCGAGAGTTACCAATTTTTTCAGCGATTCTGTGCCCTAATTCCCTAAAAAGAATTGAAGCTAAAGAGTTTCGATGAAGAATAAAGAAAAATAAAATTTCTATTACTTAAATCAAAATTTTGGCCTTTTGAAATTTTCACCGTAAAATTTATTTACGGTAAAAAATGTATTTTGATTTCATAATAATGTAGTGGTCTAGTATATAGCCCGTGGTTTGATTTATTACAGGTATGTAAGAGTAGTTTAGTTAGTTAGTTTTATTTTTATGTACGTTACGTTTACCCTTAGTTTTATATACGTAAAAATATCAAATCCTTGTTTGTCTATTATTTTATTTTTGGTAAATATCGCAATTTATTTACCAAATGTCGCAAATAAGCGCCGCCATCCCTTTCGTCCTCCACCGGGCTCCCTCTTTGAACTATTTGAGAATAAACTTCAAAGGAGCGATGATAAAATATTTCCACCTGAAGCGACCTTGATTGTATTACGGTACCTTCTGAATTAATAGAATTAAGTTGATTTTCGTAGTTTGTCAAGCGTTTCTGACAATTTACTTAAAAGCCCTAACTAAGCCTAGTTAAATGTATAAACATCACTGGGGTACTACATAAAAGGTAATATTAGGTAGAAATTGAATCAGATGTAAAGTTTCTGGAAGAAAAAAAGGCCATTTTCCGACTTGCCCTGACCGGGGATTGAATCTGGGACCTCTGGGTGGCGGACTAGCATGTTGACCACTACGCCACGGAGGTTGTCAAATTGGTCTCCGCTCAGCCAATGTAGTGAGGCACCTACGAATCTATTAAGTTACACTTTATTGCAATAAAAACCCAAAACACATATAAATATTTATCAAAAATATATTATTTAGATATACAATAGTCAGATCATTTACTTATAGCTAAGTTTACTGCCGCTTCCTAAGCGCAAGTACAGAAGAAACGGTAACAAACTGTACTGCAGCATTTTCTCCAATAACGTCAACATACAATTATACTGGTATTAAAATTAGATATGTGGACTCAGAATACATTGTTATGTCATAATTATTAATTAAGCATGATGTCAAGTTTAAAATTAATGTCAATTTGTAAATTTTGTACTAAAACATGTACAGAATGTTCTTAAATTATGACATTTGTGAATGTACAAATACAAACCTTTAAGAGGGACCCGCGCCAAGCTCAAGCCAGACATTGTACAATAAAATGATGCAATAGATATAACATGTAACGAAGATAATAGAAAATATCTTTGTTTTTTATTGTATCCAGGAGAACATTTTATTGAAACGTCGGGAGATTTAAGCAGCTATCACATATAAATATATTTCCTCCAAGTGTTATAGTCATCTATCAGAACAATAGGCATGCGGGCGACTGGCCAAAATTATATTAAACTCGTTGACTTATCGTCAATTTTGTGTACACATACATATAAATCTACACACAAGATTACAATTTTTAAGTACTGATAAAATGAAATAAAAAAGAAGGTGAAATTTTTTAATTATTTATTAGAGTATTAACAATGTTTTTTGTATAAACCCAATTAGTCTAATGATACATATACATTGACTAAACTTAGTGCTTGGTTTGGACCTTTATATCTTCCCGAAAATGGCGACTGCGTACTGGCAAGCGAAGCGTAGGGCACCCACTTACAAGGTGGTCAGATGAATTGACCAGGGTCGCTAGAAAGCGCTGGATGCAGGCTGCTCTTGATCGGTCATTTTGGAAATCTTTGGGTGAGGCCTATGTCCAGCAGTGAACGTTATGCGGCTGAAACGATGATCTTCCCAAAACAAGTTAACGCTGACAAATGAGAAAAAAACATAATAATAGGTTTAAACTTTTTTCGGGTGGATAATGGTTCAAACCAAGACTAAAGTAAAACCTCGTTTTATAATAAGAATGTGACTCTTCGTAAAATATAATAGTTGTTCTCGTTCATTTGACAAGGTTACAAACTGTCTCGTTAATTAAACGTAACAACAAAAAAGTTGTAAAAATGACAGAAAAAAGCAGCTGTTTGATAAATTCGAGTGACTCAAAGGTTCACCTTTATATTAGGTATTTATGTCAATAAATGTCTCCCATGCTGGTCTGGGAGAAATAAAAAAACTTAGAATGTACCAGCTGCTTCTCTTCCCAAGCAGATCGTAAAAGCCGATCGAGGGAATGGGCAAAAATGAAAATCATGTTAACAGGCGATGCGGCTAGCAACCCATCACTGTATTGATTGCTTTTCCATCTTCTCGCCCACCATGACGCTAAAAGTGGCTTTTGGGTCTTGCGGCCCTGGGCTCTGCATAGAATCGCAAGACCTAAAATGCTCTGTCTGCCCCATTAGGGATAAAGACGTGATAGTGTGTATGTATGTATGTATACTAGCTGCATCCGTTACCCCCGTGTTACTCGCGGTAAAAGTAGCCTGTTAATCCAGGATGTCAGTTTCCTGCTTACCAGATTTGATCAAAATTGGTCCAGCCGTTTGCGCGTGTTGATGTAACAAACATACACACACACACTTACAAACTGTCACCTTTATAATATTAGTGCGATTACATCAAAATTTAGAACATAAACGAACTTTGATATCTATGGTACCATTATCCGATATATAAAATTCTTGCCCAGACCAATTTTATTGACCAGATGTCTTAAGATGCTTAGGATGTGTGATAAAATAGTAAAATCTTCATGAAATTCAAGCAATTCATGAGAAGTTACTCTTGTTGTTTGAAAACATTTGCCGATTCGTCCCATCAACTCACAGAAAATTTCGATTTAAAAACTCTTTTAAATCTACAAGGCAAGTTTAAAAAAAACATGTGTACAACATTAAGAAAATTTCGCGGTTTCGCCTTATAAATTTTGTTTTAAACGCAGATGTAAGCCGGAGTGTCAAGAAGGAATACGTATAATACTTTGAATGTTAGAAATCTACAAGTTATTCCTTTATCATTGGATAAAATTTTGACAGGTTTGAGAATATTGCATATAATAGTTTAAAGCAAGCACTAATAGTAGAAAGGTTAATAATTTTTTTAAACTAAAACCCATCTTTATTCCTAAACTATGCTTATTTTCATTACCAACATGGGACCCGTGAAATCCCGACGAATCGATAAGTTCCTCTTCCTTATTGGTAGTTTGATTAAAAACTATCGTGTATGATGTACATACTATGATACGATGTTACTAGGAGAAATGCCGAACATCTGGTTACTAAGTAAACTTGAAGGGTTATAGAGCCAGATCGTGAATCCTATACTATAGGATAGGATAGGATTCAACCTACTTTCGCATTTATATTTATTATTATAAATATAAATGCGAATGTGAGTTTGTATATTTGTTTGTTTGTTACCTCGTCACGCTTAAACCACTGAACCGATTTGGATGAAATTTGGTTTGGATATAGTTTGAGACTCGGGGAAGGACATAAGGCACTATTTATCCCGAAATTCCCACGGGGAGCGAAGCCCGCGGGTACGGCTAGTAACCTAAAAAGGCTTTGTTTTAAGAAAGTAGTTCAGTATCATGTACTGAACTTGCTCTAAAAATTAAGATGGTTATAAAGACAACTTTAAACCCTGTCATCTGAGAAAAATGTATTAAATAAATGTATTTTAAATGATAATTTCATTGATGATCCCAGCATTTTTTGAAATTTTCCCGTCCTATTTCACAAAAGTACTGTTGAACCCGGCAGTGTATACTATGTCGTGGCATTGGAACCCTGCCAAATGTCACCAACGTGAACTTGGGAGTATTCTTGTACCGCTGGTTTGTTTAAAAACGGGTAATGTCAACTGGAGCTATCGATGTCAGTGATGGGATGTCCGGACGGGGTTTGGGACGGGATCTGGAGAAGGTCAGTGTAAAAATAAATTGACAACCGTCTGCGTTTAAGCACATAATGATTTGTATTTATCGCTTACGAAGTAGAAATTATGGTGATACATTTGTACATGTAATACATTTATTAGTTTTGTGGTAATGTGGGGTAACGAAGATTTTTAATTCGAGTTACCACAACATTTTCAATACAAAATCACGCGAGCGTTGCAAAGTATTACAAACTAAAATGAATTAATTTCTTGAAAGAATTCAGCTGTGATCTAATGACATATTTATCGCACTTTGAAGAAAGGCTTGCGTATTTAAGCTGTATATATTTATTTATTTATTAAAATCTTAATTGACCTCAATGGTACAAAATGTGAACTTAATGCATTCTCTGCCAGTCAATCTGTAGGAAAACAGAAAAATTGAATCTAATTGCGATAGGTGATTAGGTTTTAGAAATTGCAAAAATCTAATTGCTTTAAATTTGGCAAATTCGAAATTGTCGAAAATGTTTTTAAACATTGGCGGTCTGATATATTTCATATCTAGATTTTTGTTTTATGTAATGAATTTTACTAAAAACTGCTGCAAAGTTGTGTTCAAATTCTTGTAAACTAGTGTAGTTATACAAAGATGCTTGTATACAACAATACAATCTACAACTTCTAGACTCTACAACTGCGGAAGGACAAGCAGGTCGAAATTGAATACTAAACGTACATCGTGATAATCAGATCGTGGTCCTAATTTGTATTCCGTGTTGTCAATAATATCAAGTTTTGACATAGTATAAGATAATCCACAAGTAGGTTAACTTATAAACTGCTAGCTAAGCCCGTGGGCTTCGCTCCCCGTGTGAAATTCGGGGTAAAAAGTATCGTATGTCCTTCCCTGGGTATCAAACTATATCCATTTTAAATTTCATCTAATTTGGTTCAGTGGTTAAGAGAAGAGAGTGGTTGAGAAATATAAGAAAACGCGATAGAGGGCGCTGCATACGCTCGGCGCCCTCTTAAAGCGTGAAGAAATTTGGTAGCAAACAAACAAATTTACAAACTCACTTTCGTTAGGATTATATAGTTAGGGGGATAGTAGGAAGTAGGATAGGATGCATACATGAATGAATACTAAGATGCTGCTCTATTTATGTAATGAGTACCTACTCCCATTACACAAATAGAGTAGCATTTTGGCAACGCCATCTTCTATCTAATAAAACTTGTAGTTGTAATGTTTGTAGTTACTATAAATAAAGTAATTAGGAGGTAATACATGCTTATAATACCTTCTTCGCAGCATCTACTGTTTTCTTGCCCCGGGTGCCCTACTCCCTGCATTCTGGATGACTTATTATATGTGGCTACTGACGACGGCGTCAGAGTAGCTCAATTTTGCTGGTAGACATATAAAGATAACCATCGACATGCAAAGAAGAAGAAAAAGCGTCATAGTATCTGAATTTGATTTTTTTTCTATCAAAAAATGTACTGTAAATTTTACTTGCCGTTACATAAGTATTTTGCTTATTTTTTTATATCAAGTAAGAGTTTTAAAAAAAAATAAAATAAAGAAGCTTTGCTCCAGCATTAGTTTTTGCGTAGTTATCATATTGTAAACTTTACTATGTACACTAACAAAGTAGTAAATTCAGTTGGTCCGGGGCAATGCCATACGAAGTTCAAACTGCTGGGACAAATTGGATAATACTCGTATGTGGGGTCGCAACGGTCTTAGATTTGTCACGGCTGTTACTGGCAAATTGTTCTACAGAACTGTACATAACATGCAAGCAACTCCTTATACTAGCGAAACGGACTATCTTTAATCTCTATTACATACATACATACATACTATCACGTCTTTATCCCTAATGGGGCAGACAGAGCATTTTGGGTCTTGCGGTTCTATGCAGTGCCCAGGGCCGCAAGACCCAAAAGCCACTTTTAGCGTCATGGTGGGCGAGAAGATGGAAAAGCAATCAATACAGTGATGGGTTGCTAGCCGCATCGCCTGTTAACATGATTTGCATTTTTGCCCATTTCCTCGATCGGCTTTTACGATCTGCATGGGAAGAGAAGCAGCTGGTACATTCTAATTTTTTTTTTATTTCTCCCAGACCAGCATGGGAGATCCAATTTAATCTCTATTAGTCTTATTATAAAACGCGGTTTTACTTTAGTACTTGGTTTAAACCATTTCCGACCAAAAAAAGAAGCCCACCCGTAATATGTCACCTACTCTTTCGTACCTGTCAACTTCATGTGGGTGATTAATGGTATAAACCAGGTCCTTAAGTTAGTCTGCGTTTTATAATAAGACGGTATACATCTTATAAGGATACGTTTATGGGATATCAATATGGACCGTGTAAATCGAAATTTTAATATAGGTTCCATTGGATTTTTTATAATTTCATAAAAAGTATCATGAAAGGAAAAGAAGAAGCCAAGAGAAGAAAAGGAAGGCCAAGAGGGTCGTTTTTGGATGAAGTAGAAGAAAAGGCAAAAGTCGTGTCGTGCGCAAGGATGTCAAGCATTTAGCGGAAAATAGGGGGACATGGAAAATACTTCAGCGACAAGAACCTAGTTCTTAAATATATTGATGATGATGGTTTTTTTCTTAAAGATTAAATATTTGTCGGCGTATCTTAAATTTTTAAAGAGGATCCTGTGATCCTGCCATTCTCAATGTCTTAATATCTAAATAATGTATTATATCTTATACCTTTAAACGAGCAATTCTTGTATATTTATTTATTTATATATTTATATGTATATAAATTTCTGTGATCTCGAAAACGGCTCTAACGATTTCGCTGAAAATTGGTATGTTTTCAGGGGTAAACAATCGATCTATATTAGTCTTATGTTTGGGAAAACGCGTGTTTACGAGTTTTCATTCGATTTTCTTTCCACGCAGAATATGATCGCTAATTTCGTCGCGCCGGCCGCCATCCATTTTGGCTCAGCGGTTTATGATGCGGATCGCTAGAAAAAGTGTTACGGGTTCGAATCCCACTCGGTGACTTACTTTTGTTTTTTTATACTTTTTGTTTTGTATTCTTAGACAAGTTTAAAAAGATGTAGTTATTGTTTGAGATGTAACCGAGCAAAGCTCGGTCGCCTAGGTACTTATATAGTATGTTAAAAAAACCCTGTCCGATCCGTTAAGGCAATGTTGGGTAGCTTGTGTTGTGTAGGTTATTTGAATAGTTCTGTAAAAATACTATTTTCACATAAAATCAGCAAAAACACAGATTTACAAGGAAGGTTCATGAGCAACTTCGTCAAAAAGTGTACAAAAAGTACTAATTACCTATTTAGTTACAAATAAATATTCGCAACATTCTTCGTCAAAATAATATACAGCAATATTGCATTTACTGTCTTGAATTGAATAACAATTTCCATGCTTACCATAACATTCATTGTAAACATTCGCACCAAAACTTTTAAGCGCCATTTGCTTCAACACAAATATTAGTCATAGTCTCCCAAACTTTCCTATGTTTGAAATTAGCCATGTGCAGAAACAAACTTCGACACTGCGGTTAAACTTTGAGATACCTACTGAAGTATGAACATGGTGTAAATTGTAATTAAGCATATTGTTCTTCTGTCTGAATTTTATTGCACAAAATAAATATTTACATAGATATACAATAATTATATAACTAAAAACTAAATTAAACCAACTTTTTATTCATGTTAAAAATTAATATATATATATATATACAGTCGATTTTACAAATGAATATATATTAACAGGTGCGAAATCATAAAAAGAGTTAAAAAAAAAACGTTTTTTTGTAGGTACAAGCTTTTATCGTAAAGCCACGCAAAGTACTTTCTAAGAAAAATGAATTATGCCCAAACTCGATGGAGTTGCGTCGTTTTATTCTTGAGTTCCACCGATCACCTTCCGTCTCAGTGATCATACCCTACGCATCGTCTACTTTAAAGTGCTCATCAAGACAAAGCAAACGAGTCCTCAATTACGTTATGTTGTTTTATAACCTGTTGTCTGTGCAAAACACCAGACACAATAGTAAAACAATGCATGTCGACCAGATTCCGGTCTGCTCACAGATGAGTTATTTTTTGAGAATTAATTGGGTTCCGTCGAATATCTCCCGGCTCCATAATCAGAACAGCTCATTGAATCATAATATTATTTTTTTTACAAAATTTCAACTAAATCGGTTGAAATGGTTGAAAATTGAGTTGCAAGATTTGACCTAAACAATCATCCGTACGTACAAAAAGATTGCAAGATTTGCAAGTTATATAAAAGCTTCTAATAATAAAAAATAAATTCGAGAAACTTCTATACACATCCTTCACTCGACCCTCGCGGTCTGATTTCCATCAGCCCAGTGAATTTCCAGCGTCATATCACTCAGACAATTGACCGTAACTCGCCATTCGTAGTCGGCTCGGATCATAAAACAATTTCACACTCGCCATAACAGAGATACGATCTGAGAACTGTGATCTGTTGTACTCCTTCATTTTAGTGCGTTTATGGATGCGCAGCTATGCTGCTTCTGTTACTCTTTCCACCTTCTCGCTCATTATCATTGCTTAAAGATGATAATTGGGCGAAAAGGTGGAATCGCTTTTGATTCTTGTAGGGATTAGAGCCGCAAGACCCAAAATGCCCTGTCGCCCCATTAGGGATAAAAACGTGATAGTGTATGTATTTAATATTTATGAATAGGTACATGTTTAAAAATAAAAAAAATAGAACTAAAAACCAATACACAACTTTTTTATTATATATTTTACACAACCAATTTTGATAAAGTTTCTACGGGTCCATCTGACAAGTATGCCTTTTTAAACAAAAAAGATTTTTTCTAATTGGTCTAGGTATCTTCGAGTAATCAGGGGGAATATATTTAAAAAAAACATATTTATACATTCAACACCGCTGGTGACAAGAGGGCTACATCCGGCAGGAATGCTGCCAGTGTTCATGGCACCATACCACATGCACGACATTTAGATTTTTTTTTCAGTTGTTATTTATTTTTCCAAAATAATAAACTTTATTTCTAAAATGAAGTCTGGAGAGCGTTCCTCAGAAATGTAGATGCAGTCTTTCTTATTCATATTACAGTCCCAGTTTACCCAGAGTAGCAATTGACCCCGATCTCGTCAGTTGGAGTACGGTTACACTTATTTGGTCCTTCGAGATGCTGATGGCCGTAGCGAAGATCATGTAAAGTTAGAATTTGTTTATATGAAATTATAGAGGTTGTCTATTCTTGTTTACGGATTATATGCATCCAGTGCTAGACTGAAGACCTCTCCCAATCTTCTGGTTTTTTGTGCTAAGTAAAATAATTGAATTAATTTATTAATAGATATATAGACAATAGGGGCAAATTACTCAGATTAAGATAGCCCCAAACTGAGGCAGAGCGGAAGCAGGGCAGAGGCAGGGCGGAAGCAAGGCAGAAGCAGAGCGGAAGCAAGGCAGAGGCAGAGCGGAAGCAGGGCGTGCCGTGTTGACTTCGGTTAATGCAATTTGATTTGAATTGATGTGCGATAGGACTCAAATTATATGCAACAAAAAAATTTCGAACTGCGCTTGCCTTGAGCTGGTCTAAGGCGTACGCGTGTCAACGGAACACGCCTTAATAATACAAATAACAGTACGTACTGTGTAAATAGGCTTGTAGAATATTCCTTAGCAAAGTTCGTAGCAATTGTTACCTATTACACTAAAGTCAATCTGATTTATGGAGCACCGGATAGCTCTTAAGATTTATTGCAACAGGTGGCCACGGTAAACTTACGGTTGAGAACTACCGTAGCGCTGCAGACAGGAAAAATACATATAAGTATAGCTACTATGTGATTTGAATTACTTTGTGTGATTCCGCCACTAGTTAGTTCATGCAAACTATTGCCGGCCGGCGCTCACCCACTACTGTCAGTCCCAGCATACCTGCCACCAGCAGCCCGTGTGCACCCGCCACCAACAGCCGATGTATGAACCCTCCCATGCTGCATCCACTGTAACAGAATCTATACATATAATAAAACCGTAAAAATAGTGTGTCACATTTAAAATATTTCCAAAAAAAAATATTGGGGGCATTGGAGACGTAGTAATAGAGTAAGAATAAAAAAAAGTCTGTTTGTCTGCTTGTACACGCTAATCTTCGGAAATACTAGACGAATTCGAATGAAACTTTTTTGTTATATAGCTGTGGCCTGGGCAGCCTATAAAGTATAAATGATTTTGGGAAATGGAACACCTGATGCAGAACTATAATGGTCCAGCTAAACTATAAGAAATATAAAAATGACGCTTTAGCAAAAGTTGTTCAGCCTGATGAGCATTTTCCAGAGACATAAGTCCACGCGAACGAAGTCGCGGCCTTCGGCTAGTAGGCAAATACTAGTACTCACGTACTGCCGCTGCGGCAACATCAGACGTCGCATACTTGAGACGTGTTTCGCCTCTTCAAACACCTAAATTTATTAACTAAATGAATACCTATATTCGGACGAATTCGCGTTGCCGTGTTCTTTCCGGCAGAGTAGAATAGGGCCTCTCCAAGTCCTCCCGTAGATGACATAGAAGGCGACTTAGGAAATACAAGCTAAACAAAGCTCATAGACATTATCGAGACCTCTCCAACCAGACTGGCCAGCGAGGCGAGTGTATCCAAGTTTTTTGGCTGCTCTGGTTAAGTATGGGTCTGGTAGTAGAGAGAGGGTCGTGCTCCTGTAGTGGAGACAAAAACACTTGATAATGATGATGATCGGACGAATGCGAAAAAAATTATTAAAATTTTGCTGCTAAGGGCTAACACATTAGGGTAAGTGATTTATTTATAACATCCGCGGGCAAGATCATTTGAACACAATTTTCTACGGATGTCAGTGGGTGGGTGACGCAAAGCTATTAAACACGTCAAAATAAACGTTATAAATTCAACATATAACGTTTATTAACATTTGAAGATGGTATAAATATGTAGCTAAAAGTTCTTTGCTGGCATGAAAAATTATATTTAGAAGGACTTAATTAAAATCTTTTTGAATGTACATTTTATTTTGAGTTTATGAGAAAATTCAATACAGGCTCAGTAATCGATTTTCGTTCCAAATATATAAAAAATAGGTGCATAAAAGTTGACCAAATTATCCAATAAAAACAAGAAGTGTGGACACTCACGCTACGCGCGATGAAAGCGGTTGACAACGAGCCGAGATAGGTAGGTAGGCACCGAGCGCGTAGCGAGCGTGGGGTTCAAAAACATCCCGAGACTTTGCGTGCCAATTTGATTAATTTTTCTTTGTAACTATTATGTAATTTGTTGGTTTTATACTTTTTAATCATCGAAAATCACATGTAACCGATCATGATTTATACTTAATGTATATATTTATAACTAGCAGTCCATCCCGGCTTCGCTTCAGGGATAACATACCTATCCAACAGTGAAAGAATTTTTAAAATCGATCCAGTAGTTTCGGAGCCTATTCAATACAATCAAACAAACAAATCTTTCCTCTTTATAATATTAGTGTAGATATGACGCATGATTTACCAGTCAGCCTGTAAATAGGTAGATCGCGGTGTCAGTTATCTAATTAGCTGACTGTACGTACTTACATGATATTCTTCGATCTCTGAATCTTCCTACTGACTAACAAATATTCTTAGCTCATCAGGTAGATTATAAAATATGTTGTATACGTATTTTTTCTTATCTCAGATTAGCAAATATTGACGGAGATAGGCACAGCGCATTTAAATTTCATATGACGTCATGATCGAGTAGGATTTTCATATTTTTACCATACATACATACATACTATCACGTCTTTATCCCTAATGGGGCAGACAGAGCATTTTGGGTCTTGCGGTTCTATACAGAGCCCAGAGCCGCAAGACCCAAAAGCCACTTTTAGCGTCATGGTGGGCGAGAAGATGGAAAAGCAATCAATACAGTGATGGGTTGCTAGCCGCATCGCCTGTTAACCTGATTTGCATTTTTGCCCATTCCCTCGATCGGCTTTTACGATCTGCGTGGGAAGAGAAGCAGCTGGTACATTCTAAGTTTTTTTTTTCTCCCAGACCAGCATGGGACGGACTAAATAAAATTATATTTTTCAGACCCAGTCCACATCCTATTCGTAATTCCTGCGATTTAAATTTGTACGAAATTATAGTATTACTAGGGGAAAAGAGAAAAATTTAGTTCAATATTCTAGATCAATTTAATTACTAAGCTATAAAACACGATTTTATGTTTAATAGTTAACAAGGCGCCAATACGCACAAGCTATAGTTATGGAAGATAATTTGGCTGCGTCCCATTTCGTGTAACTATTAAAATCAAATGTTTAAGAGGAGGCTGAGATATAGCACAGTTATATTACATCATTATTTTTATCATCTCAGCTCTTATTCAGCCCACTGCTAAGCATAGGCTTCATCACAGAAAATAGAATAAGTTGTTCATTATAGTATAAGTCTCTTATTTTTAGGGTTCTGTAAATAAAGGGTAAAAACGGTAGCATATTACTAAGTAAGACTCCGCTGTCCGTCTGTCCGTCCGTCTGCCTGTCCGTCTGTCTATTACCAGCCTGCATCTCATGAAGCGTGGCCCTATTCCACTCTGCCGGAAACCACACAGCAACAAAGATAGCAATTTATACTTATTAACGAGTTACGCAGCTCTAGTTCAATGATAGCTTCGTATTATCGGTGCATCGCATACGTCACGGACCACCGTCGTCGCCGCGCTGCCCCGCGACTCCCGCGAGTTCCGAAAAGCGCACACCTGCGCATGATTCACCAGACCGCCCGCCTTGCGAGGTTCGCGCCCGTGATTTTTCCCCAAATCTCGACACTTCTTGTTCTCATATCGAACGGTCGTCACCTATGTAATTTAGTGACGTATTTTATTGTAACTCGTAATTTTATCTTAATTAAATTCATAAGAAATCTTTTGGTTTTTTTTGCACCCTTCGGCTGTAGCCTTTCTAACTGGCGCAGTCGGAGCGGATTGTTAAAACTAGAATCAGTGAGTGCAATTCGCGGAATCTACGGAAGCTGCAGCTGAAGGAGTATCCAGACATTGATACCGCAAAGAAGCCAAAGATGTTCATGTAAGTACCTAGAATCGATCTAGAGTTGCTTTCCTTATAAGTTTTTCCATATTTTCCATACAAAATATCCAAGATTTTCCATCCTAGGCAATCGAGGTCCCTTAGTGTTAGTGGTAGAAGTAGGGATATAGATTTAAATAGGAATATTGAACCTGGTAGTTATAGTGATAGTGATAGCGATAGCGTTAATTTACTGCCAGCGAATATGGCCGTAAATGCTAATTTAGATTCCATATGGAAGGCCCTTCGATTGGTGCCTGATTTCGACGGAAATGTCAACGTTCTCACTAGATTCATAGATTTATGTGACCATCTAGTACAAGAATATGTAAAAGAGGAAACCCCGTTGCTGAGTTCTGCCTTACTTAATGGTATACTCAACAAAGTAACAGGCCCCGCAGCGCGCCTTATCAACGCAAATGGCGTGCCTAGCAGTTGGGAAGGAATCAGAAATGCTCTCATTAATAATTTTGCGGACCAAAGAGACGAGACCTCTCTATATAATGACCTCGCACTATTGACTCAGGGCTCATGCACCCCTCAGGAATTTTACGAAAAATGTCAGAACCTTTATAGTACTATAATAACATATCTATCTTTGCACGAGACAGTAAAATCCACTATTGAATCAAAACGAGAGTTATATAAGAAGTTAACATTGCAAGCATACGTACGTGGTCTTAGGGACCCTCTAGGGTCAAGAATTAGATGTATGAGACCTGAAACAATTGAAAAAGCACTCGAGTTTGTTCATGAAGAGATGAACACCCTCTATCTCCAACGCCGCAACGAAGGGTTGCCTGAAAAGAAAATCAACCCTCAATCGCCCAACATCCTTGCAGGTAAGTCCTTTCAGCATCCACCACCAAAAGGCTTTACTTTTAACATGCCTATGCCTATGCCTGGGCCTTCTCGCCCACAGCCTATGTACCTAGCGCCACGCCCTCCACCACCTGTGATGTGGAAGCCTAACTTTCCTGGGAATCAGAATAGTCAGTTCCATGGCCCAACGCGGACCCAGCAGATTTTTGGAGCTACCCCTCCAAATTACCACCCTCGTAGTAACGTATTTGGCTTACCTCCACGGCCACATAATTTTAATAATACCCCGCGTCCAATGAGCGGTGTTAGCCACTTTGTACCAAAAGTACTACCCCCTTCTGGGCATGACTGGAGAAAGCATGGTAATCCACCCCCGACTAATTACTTTAAATCAAGAGAGATGAATGTAACTGAATGTTACGACAACCCTTACTATGACACTTCTGACGACACTTACTGTTACCAACCCGAATATTACGACTATACAGACTACTATATAGAAAATCCTGATAGTACTTATATGCCTGATCCCGAAAGTTACCAGCCACCTGTTGTTACTGACGTTACCGAGAACAATCAGGATAGTTCCCAGCAGAATTTTCAGAAGGACGAGACATTAGGCACACAAAGATAGAAGTAAACCTCCAGACGCAACGGCAACTTCCTTATATTCAGATATCGAATCCCCCTGTTAAATTATTAATAGACACTGGCGCTAACCAGTCTTTCATAAATCCTGAAATTTTAAAACGATACTATCCACATGTACCCTGGAACTACGACCCCTTCGAAGTAACCAGCGTACACGCAACTTCACGTAACGACTACTCTGTGACGTTACCCTGTTTTCCTGAATTTCAAGACAATGACGACATGACTTTGCTACTATACAAATTTCATGACTTTTTCGATGGACTTATAGGCCTTGACTTACTTACTAAGTGGGAGGCTAATATCGACTTAAAGACTAAGCGCTTAAGAACTAAAAATACGACTAACCCTATCTACATGTATGACTCACGTAACTGTAATTGGTATGAGGACATAGTACCAGCTAACTCTTCAAAGTTAATTAAAGTCCCTATAAATACACGTAATGGTGACGTAGTCATCCCCGAGCAAGTACTATCTAACTGTTTGATACGCGAATGTATTACTAAGGTCCATAAAAATCGTGGTATAGTTGAGATTATTAACCCCACTAGTAATGACGTCATATTCTCCATGGATAGGCCAGTTAACGCAGAACATTTTACAGCTGAGTGCCAGCGCACTATTCCACATGATCCCTCGCGTGTAACACAAGTTCTCTCTAAATTACGTACAGACCACCTTAATGATGAGGAACGTATTAACTTAGAAAATTTATGTACTCAATATGCGGACGTATTTTATATAGAGGGAGAACCCCTAACTTTTACTAATAAAATCAAACACCATGTCCGTACCACTGATGAAATACCAGTCTATACAAAAAGCTACAGGTATCCTTTTGTGCATAGACAGGAGGTACGTGATCAAATTAGTAAAATGTTAGAACAAGATATCATCCGACCCTCAGAGTCTGCCTGGAGCTCTCCTATCTGGGTTGTACCCAAAAAGGCTGATGCCTCTGGCAAGACAAAATGGCGTATCGTAGTGGATTTTAGAAAGGTCAATGAGAAGACAATTGACGACAAATATCCGATACCTAACATAACGGACGTCCTAGACAAACTAGGTAACTGCCAATACTTTACCACTCTTGATCTAGCCTCTGGGTTTTATCAAGTGGAAATGAGTCCTGAGGACATTCCCAAAACAGCCTTTAATGTAGAGAATGGACACTTCGAATTCCTTCGCATGCCGATGGGTTTGAAGAATTCCCCTTCTACATTTCAGCGCGTAATGGATAATGTGCTTAAAGATCTCCAAAATACCGTTTGTCTAGTGTACCTAGATGACATAATAGTGTTTAGTACGTCCTTACAGGAGCACATGCTTAATCTAGAAAAAGTGTTCATACGCCTGCGAGAATCTAACTTTAAAATCCAGATGGATAAATCTGAGTTTTTAAAGCTAGAGACTGCATATCTGGGCCATATTATAAGCAAAGATGGGATAAAACCCAATCCTGATAAAATTACGGCTATAAAAAAGTTCCCACTACCCCGCACTGCAACGGAAATCAAGCGTTTCCTTGGTTTGCTGGGGTACTATAGGAAATTCATTCCAGATTTTGCTCGACTTACTAAACCTATGACTCAATGTCTCAAGAAAGGTTCTAAAATCCCTACTAATAACCAAGAGTACATAAATTGCTTCGAACATTGTAAAACCCTCCTTACAAATGACCCCATACTTCAGTACCCTGATTTTAATAAGGAGTTTATACTCACAACCGATGCATCTAACCTTGCTATAGGTGCCGTACTATCTCAGGGCACTATTGGCTCAGACAAGCCCATAGCTTATGCTTCTCGAACGCTTAATACCAGCGAGACAAATTACAGTACTATCGAGAAGGAACTGTTAGCGATCGTTTGGGCTACCAAGTACTTCCGCCCATATTTATTCGGCAGGAAATTTAAAATAGTCACCGATCATAAGCCCTTACAATGGGTCATGAGCTTAAAAGAGCCAAGCTCTAGACTAACTAGATGGCGGTTAAAGTTGAGCGAGTATAACTTCACAGTTATATATAAGTCAGGAAAATGTAATCTCAACGCAGACGCTCTTTCTAGAGTAGAGATACATAACGAAGATGTTAACCCCTTAGTCGAACAACCCGTTGAAAGACCACCATCCACTGCTGGATCTAGTACACTTACAGCCCCCATAAGTGAAGAACCCTCCATTCTTGACAATAGCTCTGTAATTGTTCAGCCCACTGAGAGACCCCAATCTGTTAACCGATCTAGCACAGCCACAGCTCATACTAGCGAAGAGCATCCTATTTTAGAGATACCCATATCGGACGAACCCCTAAATAAATTTAGTAAACAGATATGCTTAACCGTAGTAGGAGATATTAAGAAACGCCCCGTAGTTAGTAAGCCCTTTGAGTCTCATATACGTACTAACATACAACTCTCAGAATCAAATCTTCAGCAAGATACTATTGATGCAATTAAAGAATACGTTAACCCCAAAGTTAAAACAGGTCTAATTATATACCCCACACTAGCTATGTATAAAATTATACCAATCATTCAGGAGAACTTTAAGAGCTCAGCCATGGACCTAACTTTAACGAAAACTGTACTTGAAGATGTTAAAGACTATCTACGTCAGCAAGATATCATTAGGAAGTACCACGAAGGTAAAACCAATCATCGAGGTACTACTGAATGTTACCTAGCATTATCACATAGATATTTTTGGCCTAAGATGCGAGAACACATCTCAAAGTACATTAACGAATGTAGTATCTGTGGTATGGCTAAGTACGACCGTAACCCTATAAACCAAAGGCTATCTTTTGTACCACCACCAACTAAACCATTTGAAACACTGCACATAGATCTTCTTACCGTTGAATATGAAAAGTACTTAACACTAGTCGACGCATTTTCGAAATATGCACAGGCTTACCATCTTCGTGACGGTACATCTCTTAGCGTAGTACAAGCTCTGTTAAAATATTTTACACATCATGGTGTTCCTATCACTATAGTTTCGGACCAAGGTCCTGAGTTCGCAAATCAGGTCTTCGCAGAATTTACTAGGCTTCACAAAATTCATCACCATAAGGTTTTGGCTCATAATCCTAATAGTAATGGAATAGTAGAGCGTTTCCACTCCACTATCCTAGAGCACATACGTATCTTAAAGATCGAACACCGTACTGATCTAGCTACCAATCTCATGCCCTATGCGGTACTTGCATACAACAGCTCTATTCATAGTTTTACCAAATGCAGACCACTTGATATTATCACAGGTCACTTCGATCCGCGTGATCCAGTCAGTATGAATATGAATGAGCACCTCTTTCAACAATATGTGATAGATCATAGGCGACGCATGGCTAAGGTCTATGATTTGTTGAACGAAGTATCTTTAAATAACCGCACTGAACTCACAGAAGCCAGAAATAAAGATCGCGAGCCCGAAAAAGAATATGCACCAGATCAGCAGGTCTTCATTCGGAACCCTATGGCCAGTAGGCAAAAGCTAGCCCCTCGTTTTACTCAAGATGTCGTTTTATCAGATCTACCCATACATATATACACTAAAAAGAAAAAAGGCCCCGTTGCTAAAGCGCGCCTTAAGCGTACCCCTAAAACTAAGTCATTGTTGCAGGATACTGGTACTGACGGCCATCCTCCATCAGACCCTGACGCAAGACGTAACACTTGACAGTCTCGATAATGGACCAGGAATACTTCCTTTCAAACTTGGAGCGACTAAACTTATTTCCCATTACCATTCTTTCCTATACTACATTGACCTAGATGACATATCCCTCAAAATTAGTACAGCCCAATCTCAGATAGACAAGTTCAGATCCGAACTAAATAATAAAACTTTTTCTCTATATGAACCTCACCTTTTACATCTCTACAATAAATTAGATGACATTCGTGACCAGTTGCATTCTTTCCAACAAAGTCGTAGTAAAAGAGGACTTATAGATGGTCTCGGTTCTGTTATTAAGAGCATATCTGGCAATCTTGATTATACAGATGCCATAAAGTATGACAGCGCTATAAAAGCCCTTCAATCTAATCAAAATCAGTTGGAGACTGAGGTAAATGAGCACATAAGTCTGGGTAAAGAATGGATAGCTCAGCATTCGTTAATTTTAGACAGCATAGTGGAAAATCAGAAGAACATAAGTAGTATAATTGACTTTATTTTAAATTCAGACACTGATAGGGACAATGAAATGATAAAATATGCTCATCTATCTCAATACCTAATGATTTTAACGGATAACACGAATAGCTTATCTGAGGAACTATATAACTTAGAGAATATGTTAGCTTTTATTAAGAATAAGAGCACTGCACATTATATGTTAGATATAAATGCACTTAATAGCACGTTATCTAAACTCAGATCACTTTATCTTAAAGATGAGATTTTAGATTTAGACCTAAGAGATTATTTTGACGTTATTAAGACAGGATCTTATTACGTAGGAAATAAATTAGTTATAGTTTTTATGGTACCGATTGCCAATCCTATAACCTTTATCCTTTATAAATTATCTATCATCCCTAATCAACACAATCAGATAATCGTTCCTTTCCAACCCTTCATAGCAATTCAGAGAACAGGTTCTAGATACATAGAGGCTGAATGCCCGAAGGTAAGCGAGTGGTACCTTTGCGAGGAAAAGCAGCAGTACGAGATACCGGATACTGGAGATTGCATTCACCGCCTGATACTAGATCAACATGTCGCCTCTTCATGCCAATTTACATACGTTAATTTAACTAGCTCAGCTCTGGAGAAACTCGATGACCAGCACTACGCGCTCAGCCTACCTATTTCCACAAAGGTGCATATATCCTGTGAACATGAGCAGTACAAGACTCTCCGAGGTAGCTATCTAGTATCTATCCCAACGAACTGTATCCTGAAGACACCTGAATTCACCATTGCGAACATTCGAAACCACATCAAAGGTCACGCTGTGCAGATAGCCGAACTTCCACCAATCGAACCATTGCTATCTCACCATCAGCCTACTGTGAAGCTTAACTCTATTAATCTCAAGTACCTACATGAGACCAACACGAAGATATCACTTCAACACCCAGTAAGACTACAAAAGGTGAACAGCGGTAGTCTCTATCATACAACCATACCGATCTACTCTATCATACTTGGTATCTGTGCACTATCTCTCACTATTGCACTATACCGGAAACTTCGAAGCATCCGCATGAGAACCATAACGACTCAGACTGCTGAACCTGACGGAAGCCGTTCATGCGTAGCTGAATTGAAGGAACTGAAATGCATTAGACCAAAAGACGTGAAGATCAACACCTGCAACATCACGGCAACATCCTCTGCGAATAGTTGCCGTTCTATGGAGGGAGGAGTTACGCAGCTCTAGTTCAATGATAGCTTCGTATTATCGGTGCATCGCATACGTCACGGACCACCGTCGTCGCCGCGCTGCCCCGCGACTCCCGCGAGTTCCGAAAAGCGCACACCTGCGCATGATTCACCAGACCGCCCGCCTTGCGAGGTTCGCGCCCGTGATTTTTCCCCAAATCTCGACACTTCTTGTTCTCATATCGAACGGTCGTCACCTATGTAATTTAGTGACGTATTTTATTGTAACTCGTAATTTTATCTTAATTAAATTCATAAGAAATCTTTTGGTTTTTTTTGCACCCTTCGGCTGTAGCCTTTCTAACTAACGTGTAAAAGTACCTGTACAGGTTTAAAATAATAAAAATAAATAAATAAATAAACATTAGAATTTTGAATTTTGATATTTAACTAAACTAGTGACTTTTTGCGTGATCTGTGTCTCAAAATAAAATGAGTACTTACTTAGCTTAGTTTTTCGTAATGCACAAGCAAAAACGTGGGCGAATGTTAATGTTAGAAAAATGTTAATGTACGCATAACCACTAATTTCAGCTATTAATACGTTCTGTGGAAAAGCTATAAACTGCCGGACACGCCGGTCGGACGACCACATTTTATATGATTTACTAATCTTTTTATAGCTAGGATACGTGGACTGCAATGCACATGTCGCGGCTACTACTGACTGCGGCACTAGTGACTGTCGGCTGTCCTACTGAACGTCGAATAAACATCGATGTCCTGTAGCCAGAAAGTATAAAAAAAGGATACAGATTACTTATTTAAAAAAAAAGGGTTGCAATCTGGGAGTGCCGGCAGAAGTGAAAACTTGAATATTAACGTTGTGCATTTTTGATATTTTGGAATGGTTAGGGAATAATTTTGCACGAATTGCTTTAATTATCAGTATAAAATATTTTAAATCTTTTCTGAACCACAGTCTGTCACAAATGTCACAAGCATGACCAAATTCATTTTCAACAAATTCATTTTCAAATACACAGCAGTATGGCCACTACACAGACGGTCGAGCCATTAGCTGTCACCATCCATGGATGCGCGTAGCACGCTGTAACATAAACACACACGAACATTCGCGCAAGCGCCCTGCGCCGTCTTACGAATTTTCGATCAGGCCACGTGTCCTGACGCGAGTTTAATATTTTTTACCCATTCCAAAAAAAAGTGCACAACGCCGCTAAAGAAGTTTTCACATCAAAAAGAAAAAAATCGAATAATTGAATTGACAAAATAATTGTTTGTAATTACTACAGCCGGACAATGGCATTTTTGGCAATGAGACGCTTTGCTTGCGCGGTCAATTGATATTACAAGTGTAATATTGTGTATTCGTGTGCCAAACAGGCCGCGCGTGAGAGCATGTCGTCCTTTGTATTAACACGAGAAATAAAAATAAATTAGCCATCACAGCTTTGCGGTTAGAGAAAACAAAAAAATCATTTGTGGGTCTCGGCTTGCGCCTCTATAATAAAATTCCAGATGATATAGTAGCATTACCATTAACTAAGTTTAAGACAGCCGTTAAAAATCATTTATTACAAAATGCGTATTATCATGTAAATGACTACTTATCATCATCTGAGAAAAATTCTTGGAAATAGTTGTCTGCAAATTGTAATTGTATAATTTAAATGTATAGCTTAAGTGTAAATCTGTATTGTAATTGTAACATAGCCCATCAGGCTGGGTAGGGACCAATACTGAACTGGGTTTCTTTCGGCGTAATCTTCCCAGCAGTGGTCGTTCCGAAACGCTAGTAGTTTTTAGCTTATGCACTAAAATAATATTTAAAAAAAATGACCTTCAATAAGAGATAAATTTATCCTACATTGAATAAAAATTTTTTGACTTTGACTTTGACTTTGACTTTGCCTTTATTTGCTACAAAAAGATCCCGTACTAACGCAAGAAAACGCGCCTCTATGTGCCGTCTGGTTGACATCTATACATATAATAAAACAGTAAAAAAGTGTGTCTGTACATTTAATATATTTCCAAAAAAAATATTGGGGGCGATGGAGACATAGTAATAGAGTAAGAATTCAAAAAAAAATGTCTGTCTGTCTGTCTGTATGTCTGTTTGTCTGTTTGTACACGCTAATCTCCGGAAATACTGGACGGATTCGAATGCAACTTTTTTTGTTATATAGCTATTAAGCCTGGGCAACATATAGGGTATAAATGATTTTGGAAAATGAAACGCCTGATGCAGAACCATAATGGTCAAGTGCACGCGAACGAAGTCGCGGGCTTCAGCTAGTACATAATAAATACTTTAACGACTTAGATATATTCTCAACACAACACGTATTGGTGCTTATAAAAGGTTAGTTCGCGATAAGATTAGCGAAATCCATATCATAGACTGAATAAACCATCGTAGATTGAACTGCACTCAAATTTCAATTTGTGTGCTGTTTAGGCCCAACGCAGACGACAGACTATCTGTGACGCACTTTTTAGTCTGTGATAATAGAACCAATCATACGCAGTAACGCATACGACGCGCGCCGGATTTTTTGCACGTCGTGTACGTTACTGCATGTGATTCCATGGGTTCTATTTTACGGCGCGGTCTAGTCTGTCGTCTGCGTTGGGCCTTAAACTACGGTGGTTGTAGAAGTTTAAACTGCACTCTCAAAATATGTTAATTATATTATTCTAATATGATTCATTTACCCCGTAGGCAACTATCAGCAGCCCCCCCCCCCCACCCCTTCACAGAAAAATTTCGTTATGACTTTATGACGAAGAACGTCACAGTCTGCTTCTAAATAGCTGAGGTCAGTCTACTGGCGGCAAATGTGTAAATTCGCCACTGCATAAGTGTTACAAACATCTAAGTGTGTCTCTGAGTCTGTGTATGTGTGTGTGAGGGTTCTGTGTGTCTGTGGCATCATAACGCCTAAACGAATGGTTCGGTTTTGATGGTATTTCTTGTTTGATAGGTGACTTGATTGAGATGGTTTTTAGCTACGTCTGATCGAAATCGGTTTAGTGGTATAAAAGTTATGGGGGATGAACTCTTAAAAGTCAGGGGATTTTAATTTGCCTGACAAATAAACTTGTTTATAAATACACTTTTTAATTACACAAAGAACATAATTTTTTTAAACTAAATCTAATGCAAGAAATTGCAATCAACATTTTAAAAAAAATGGCGCCTCAAATGAGCACGTTTGAGATCCTCTGACTTAATGACGTAACTATTTACATTATTAAAAAGTGAATAGATATAAATGAATTCATAATGCCCCTTTGTTAGCTGCATGCTCTAGCTGATAATGATATGAATAGAAAATATAATTAAGTCTTCTTGCGTGGTCTAGACACGTTCTGTGTGTTCTATTGACCGTTGTACTTTACTAGATAATGCTACGGCTAATACTAGATATGGGCTACGGGTAGTGATGTACCGTTCCCAGGAATTTTGGATACTTAGGGCAATATTCCCGTAAACATTCCCAGCAATATACCTAGCAAAGGAAATTTATGGAAATATTTACAGAAATATTGGGAATATTCCCGTAAATTTACACTGGGAATATTCCCACTGTAAATTTCAGTTTGTTTTATTAAATTTTTTATTCCGGATTCCCGTATATTCGGAATATTTCCAGCGGCACATCTCTAGCTATGGCTATGCAGACTTTTTTATAAAAGAAACCTAGTGTTTGGTAATGGAAATCTTTTATGACCTCTTCGGCATAATGGGTTAGACTACATCTGGCAGTACGTCACAGCACTTTTCTATGCTGCTATTAAGGCTGCTATTTTTTTCTTTCGGTTAGAATGGTCATTCGCTAGAGCTTCGGAACGCATCAGCATCGGCGATTCCGCTGCGTTCCATTTGTTTGTTTGTAAAATATGTAAAATTACTAATAGAAATATAGACATTTACCACTTCTCATTACACTAATTCCGGCGGTAAATATTTATTAATGTTTTTATTTATATTTATTTTTAAGCTATTGCATAGCTTCTATCGCGGGCCTTGAGCGCGGGGATCGAATCCAGAAATTCCGTAACGAAAAAACCTCACGCTATCCACTCCGCCTACCATGTAGGTTGCCGCTTCGTCTCCGTCGTCCGTTTGCGACGTTGCCGTCCTTCCTTGTTTGCAATAGCTTTACCGCGGCAGTCCCCGAGTGCCACACGTCTTTTTTATTCTTATTTGTGAGCACTTCGCTATCTTTTCTAGTTTCTCATATTTTAATTATATCAAGAAATGTTTGTCGAACTCTAGCGCATAAACTTGTGATTTAAATTGTATTTGGACTTTTTAGGCATACATATGTAAGGAAAACAATCTAGATCAACACCTAAAACTTATATTGTACCTACATAAGAATATGATTGTTATCTGTTTTGTGTGATAATAAAGCAATGAAATTAAATGAAAATCTTTATTGTACAGAAACATAAGACAAATACAAGTTAGAAGAATACATATTTTCCTGAAACTCTTAACTCTCAATTGTAAATAGTTATAAAGAAAAAAAGACGTGCGTAAATGATTAGGTATACACATTGAAATGCTTTGAAATGTCATACGTGATGAGAACCTATTATTTTTATTGTGCTCTTCAATTGTCTGAAAGCAGTTGAAATTAGTTTTTAATAACCATAATTAGACATAGCATGCTGAAGGATACGTAACATACGTAAATGAACCTCATCATCATCATTCTCCTCGCCATTTCGCTATTTGGGGTCGGATCTGTAGGTCAACTGTTTCCACTTCTTTTTGTCATTCACCATATTTGCACTAGCCCCTCGTTCCTTCATATCTGTCCTTGCATTCTATCCACGTCTTCCTCGGTCTTCCTAATTAAACAACATATTGTTATGAATTTAGAGCATCAAGCTGAAGAATACGTGACATATGATTATAGAGTTTCTAGCGACCATGATGGCAGAAGGGTCGTCGAAATATTTGGCTATCAACCGGCTTAGTGCATGTGGGACCGCGCGCAGTGTAGGGTTCCGTAGTTGCAAATGCCGACTTCGAGTTCAAACCACTAAAAACGTCTAAAAACTAATTTTCTATTAAATTTTCCTTTTCAGAGTTCATTTTATAAGTTGGTCGCCTATAACTTTTTAATTTGTAAACCCTTTTTACTTAAAACTTCGTTATTATACTACAGATTTTCTTCACGTGTCCGTCCATATATATAAGGTCTAATAAAATATACTGAAACTATTTTAAGGGTGAATTCAGTCAGTGATAGTGAACAACTTTCCCTAAGAAACACGTATCGAAATATGAAAAGTAATTTTTGGCCTTCCATACAAGCTGATCAATACTTATAACACCTCTCTTTTTATCGAGGGTTAAAAATCTTCGGGTGACCATAGACATAGTCATTACACCTGAGGATACAAGATGAAGAAGTAATATATTTCCTTGCTGGGCAAAGGCCTCATCTCTCGTCCACTATCAGTCTTTATCGTGTACGATGGACTTCCAGGTTTTATCGAAAGACTTCATATAATCACACCACCTGTCCTTGGGCGACCTCTTTGCGACGCCAGCCTACTTCCTTATTGAGGAAAAATTACACCTAAAAACTAAATCTATACACGTGGCAGCGAGTCCAGCCAAGTTCAAAGAAAAAGGAACCAGCAAAACAGCTGCCATGTGATTGACTGATTTCATCAACATCGTCTTTTTGTTCTCCACTGCAGGAGCACAACCCTCTCTGTACTACCAGAGCCGTCGTTGGCTAGAGCAGTCAAAGGATTTAGGCTACACTCTCCACGCTGGCCAGACGGGTTGGAGAGGTCCTATTAATGTTTATATGCTTTCTTAAGCTTGTACCGAACGAACCTGCGAACTTATTTCACGAAGGTTAAAAAGATTCTTGAAATTCTTTTCTAATTAGTTAATTAATTATTATTATTCTGTGTAGAAACTTGGCACTTTTATTAAAGCACCTTAGCTTGCCTAAAAAATGACATGATTCTCTACAGAAATTTGTTCATGAAGTCAACATCCACACCATGACATAATGTTGGATTTGGCTTTCATTTTGACATTACATGTTCTTTAGTAGGTGAGTTACGTGACTGATCTATATCAACATACAAGTAGCTCTGTAGGTATATTATCATCTTTATACGCTATTGTTGTTCTGTTATGGCATAGTGACCACTACTGTTTAAGGAAGCTTTTAACGTTGATTTACTTCCTGTATATGTTGTATATGCTGTTTACCAGTAAGACTACTGGTAGTACCACCAGTATAATCTTTCATGCTGGTCTGAGAGAAAAGAACAAACTTAAAATGTATCTCTTCCCACAGATTGTTGAAGCCGATCGGAGGAGTAGGCGAAAATGCTAATCATTTAAATAAGATAGCAACCCGTCACTATCTTGATTCCTTTTCATCTTCTCGGCTACCATCACACTAAGAGTGGCCTATGAGTCTGACAGTCCTGGGCTCTGCCTGCTTAAAGCCGCAATATCCAAAGCGCTCTGTCTGCCCCGAATGATAATCTTCTTCATCTTAGCGCATTCCCGGTTGCATCCTCAGTTGTGTTGCTTCGGAGCCCGGGGTGCGCTTTCCCGCGTCTTCTTCTTCTTCTAAAATAATATGCACGTCAATGGTCACGCAAGGATGCCGAAAACCTTGCCAAATCGAGAAGAAATAGCTGAAGTTTATACTCGTTTCACAGCTTTGCGGGAGATACGTACGCCCCCCCGGAATGCGGACGACTATTTGCACTCCCCTCGTACTGCCTCCGTGATGTAGTGGTTTGATCGTTCGGCTCATACCCGGAGGTCGCGGGTCGATTCCCGGCGGGGCAATGACTTTGTGTTGTTGTCCTAGGTTTGTTAGGACATTGTAGCGTGATCACCTGATTGTCTGATAAGTAAGATGATCCGTGCTTCGGAGGGCACGTTAAGCCGTCGGTCCCGGTCACTGTCTTTGACATTGGTCGTTACCTAAAACCATGTCAGAGGCCTTTAAGGCGGTTTAAAAACTCTGACACTAGTGTTAGTTACTAACACACACGATAAGAAGAACTCCCCTCATCACCAGAAGCATGTAAAGGGACTCTGGCAGTAGCCCCGTCTGTCCCCCCTCGAATACAGACCTGGTGGTTGCAACTTTGGTCGCCGAAGCTTGGAGCCGGATCACAAGTCTGGTTTTTCAAAATAAAATAAAAAGCTATACTTTTTGCTATTTTTTATTACACACTATTCAAGATAACACATAAAACTTAACTCGTTTGTTAAACAGCCACTCTATATGCTCCGTGCAAGGTTAGTTTTAATAACCTTACGTGCTTCAAGTGCACTTGAACTTTAAGCTTTGTGGGTGGTAGTTCATCTAAGTTAAGTATAATTAAAGTGCACACATCGGCTTTTGTGCTTATAAACTAAGTGCATGTGCATATATGTACATTTCTATATGTCTTAAACATACATATTTAAGCTTTTGAGCTTAAATATCAGATTTTACAGACTATCACGTTTTTAACACAAGTCTCGAACTTATTTTGGGGCTTAGTATTAAGGGACTTACCGCGATTAATATCGTTTTTTGCCCGATACTTTTTTAATATAGTTTTTTCCTCAGTCGGCCAGCGACCATGATGGCAGAAGGGCCGTCGAAATATCTGGCAAAAAACGATATTAATCGCGGTAAGTCCCGTAATTCTAATAACAGTAACTTTGGGGCTAGTTTAATCTGAGTAATTTGTCTGTATATATTTATATTTATTTATAACTAGCCGAAGCCCGCGACTTCGTTCGCGTGGACTTTATGTCTCTGGAAAATGCTCATCAGGCTGAACAACTTTTACTAAGGCGGCATTTTTATATCTCTTATAGTTTAGCTGGACCATTATGGTTCTGCATCAGGCGTTCCATTTCCCAAAATCATTTATACCCTATATGTTGCCCAGGCTTAATACCTATATAGCAAAAAAAGTTTCGTTCGAATCCGTCCAGTATTTCCGGAGATTAGCGTGTACAAACAGACAAACAGACAAACAGACAAACAGACAAACAGACATACAGACAAACAGACAAACAGACAGACATTTTTTTTAAAATTCTTACTCTATTACAACGTCTCCATCGCCCCCAATATTTTTTTTGGAAATATATTTAATGTACAGACACACTTTTTTTACTGTTTTATTATATGTATAGATAATGATGATATTCTGGTAGAAAATAGCGAATATTGAATCGCAGGCAGTTTTGTATGATCTTACTTTGATAAAAATATCTCATCGACACGTTTTACTTACCTTCCAAGCGAATCTCACAAGAAAGTATTTTGTACGTGTAGATGTATTCTACAATCTTGTTAACATGATACAAAGTATGCCAAAGTCTGAAATACTTTTGAAGGTTTGCCTTTGACCTACAAGGGCTAAAGACGTACAAAGCATTGCTTGAATTCATAGGTAATTTACTTCAAGTAACTTTGCAGGTTTTAAATTTTTACATAAAAGACGATTGAGAATTGTGGGAGGAACGAGGGGAGGCTCTTTCCTTCCACTTCGTTTTGCCCCACAGTAGGACGCTGTCGCAGTTATGCTAGTGTATATTTTACGATAAACGATTTAAAAACTGTTTTTAATCCCTGACAAAAAAGAGGGGCTTTTTAAGTTCAGTTTGACGGGTGTCTATCTGTGCCTATTTCTGCGGCATCGTAGCGCCTAAATGGATAAGGGAATTTTGATACGCTTTTTCTGTTTGTAAGCTGACTTGATTCAGATGGTTCTTAGCTATGTTTGATAAAAATCGTTTTAAAGGGTGCACGCTTGAAAATAGTTTTTTTTAATCTGCCTAGTAAATAAACTTGTTCACATTTTAGCAGCTTTATCTGGTTATGGAAGTAAAGAAAAACTTACAATATACAAGTTTCAGCTGCTTCTCTACCCGGGAAAAGGAGTAGAGAGAGTAAGAAATAGGAGTGGAGAGTGTAAAAAAGCCCTTGTGTAGTAAAGCTGAATTTAGATGTTTATTTGAATAAGTTGTTTATTTTCGTAAAACGTGCGTTATGTAGTTACTACCGAAAACTACGCAGCTCCAGAATTAGAAGGTTTATTTACTATACGGTCTAAACATTTTCTTAACCGAACAGACTGCAGGGCAAAAAGGGCAAGGTGGACCTTGAAATCCGTGAATCATGTTAATAGGCGATGCGGATAGCAACCCAACACTATATGTTCTTTGGGTGAAAAGTGAATGGTCATAACTACGTAGTAGGTATATTATTACTCTGTGGTCATAACATTCTGTTGGTCAAACACTCACTGACGTAAAGTTATGTTGGCGAAACATTCGTGGGTGAAAAGTGCTGTGGAGGAAAAGTTAATGGGTTAAAGATAATGTCGACCAACCATTCATGGACCAATCGAATGTTGGCAAACCGTTTCAGTATCATTTTTACTTCTTTTCTCACCGACTATCACGCATAATATGGCCTTTCATTTTGAGGCCCTGAAGTGACTTTTGTAATTTGTGGTCCTGGGCTCTGTCAGCTTAGAGCTACAGGACCTAAAATGCTCTGTCTACCCCGTTAGGGATAAATTCAAAATTGAAATGTCTATTCAGTAACAATACAACGCGGAAATGCCGCCAGCCTCTTGGGGACTCTGCCTGTTGACGGTGGCGATCTGGGAACGATTTTTTATATAAATTGATGTTTTTATTTTTAGTAATAGTTTTAATTTATAGAATAGCTTTTAGTTTAACATAATTTCATTATTATTAGATATTATTATGTCCTGTATTTGTTTATTTTGTTCAATAATGCAGTAACTAGACTGAAGTAACAAGACCTTTACAGGCACTTTTACACGTCTTAGTATAATTTACATTACATGTATTTATACTCCATTTAGTTAGGTATTTAAATAAATGTAAACAATATTGACATGTCTTTTTATTGAAATATACACTTTATAAATCAATGCATTTGCAAATTACAAATATATAATTTATAACATAATTACTTTTTAATTAGCAAAATTATTGATTTTTAAAGTGTATATTTCAATGTTAATTACATTATAACATAAAGATTGTGAACGAGTTAACAAAACATAAATTAAGTAATAAGAAAATACTAAATAGCCAAAAAAGCGAAGCAGACCTGGCCAGTCTCTCCCGGCAGCACCCGTTCGTTGACGTAAATACGTGATACTTAGTATGTATGTACCAATGTACAAGTACATATAAGTCCCGGTAGCAAACGTCCAATTGGCGACCACCCAACTCCCATATCACTTTATCAATCAGAAGATCTCGATCAGTGAAGGACGCCTTGTCAATTACCTTACGTGCTAATCTAGGGAGCTACAAAATAATGGAAGTTACAACTACACCATTGACATAAGATAAAGATAAAATTTCTTTATTGCACCAACTAAGTATGACAATAATCAAAAGTACATTTCAAATATAGTAGGTACAAAGGCGGACTTATCACTAAAGTGATTTCTTCCAGCCAACCTTTGGGTAAAGAAGACTATAAAAGATGCTGACATAAGCCTTGTGTAAGTAATGTAGCGACACGATACTCTAGAGCTGACCGCTATTGCGCAGAAGTCAAAAATTAATTATGTTCCCGTGCGCAGTATCTCTACATTTCACTCAGCACTGAACTTACGTGTCGCTGTACTTACACAAGGCTTATGTCTGTGGTATTAAAAGTGGTGTTTCAATATCAATGATTTTTATTTTTCATGTCATTAAGCAACATAGTCCGAAACTGAAAACAAAATGCTATTTATTGCTTTTTAATCTGCCCAAAAAAATAAGTAAGTAATAAGAATTTAAATCCGATCGAAAGGTCCCAACTGTCAAGTAACAGAAAAAGGAAGCACGTACAGCACTCCTGACGTTACTGCCTTACTGCTCTTAGGTCTCACGCGTACGAAAGAGATAGTGAGATGTCCCACTGTTCCATACACAAATGCTAATTACTAGATACTTTATAAAATAACCATTTTTTTCTGTTTAAAAAAAGTATTTCTCTTCTGTGATATTTTTTAATATAAAATACTAACCAGAAACATACACAGTAAAATAGCTCATGTACACAAAAGAACTCACACAACTCGACTAGAGACAGCTGTCAATTAATTGAATTTAACCTGTACAATAAGCGTTGAAGATCTGACCCTTCTAAGTCTAGAGTAACTGCAACATATTTTTCCCAGTTGTTTCTTTACGGCTCCATTATATTCACACCTCCTTGTTCTAATCCTATGGAGTACGGAAATAGATTGTTGATTACACCATGGGGATAGGTCTGCTCTAACGTATTTATCTACATTTCTTGGTATATAGGGAAACGATTGCTGAATTATAAATATTATTTTATAATATTTTGATTATTTGATAGTTCACATGGTTTAACTGACTGTTGCCGTTGAAAACTGGCCAGAAATCGCGCGGCAAATAATTATGTCCAAATTAGCAGCTAAAATAACAAGTCTGTCAAGAACGCCATCTAGTGATGAGTAGCAGAACCACCGATATGACTTCATATCCGTAGCGAAACATGCTAGAGAAAGCCCTGACTTTTTAGCGATAATCCCCGATAACTTTTAAACCGCCGATTTTCATTAAACGTAGCTAAGAAGCACCGCAAGGGAACTCACTTTCATGCAAAAATAACTGCATTGAAATCGGTTCATCCGTTCGAGTGCTGCAGATAGACCGACAGACATTAGCGTCATACTTATAACCACCTTTATTGTCGGGAGTTAAAAATACTTAGGTACACTACAATTTTGTATCCATAAAGGGACCTTCAATGTAAAAGCTTCTTTCTCACGACTACTCTGAACGTATGGTATCGTATAGTTTGGGATACATGTAATGTTCTAAAATAGATCCTTTGATGTCGATCGTCCGTCAACGTCTCTTTCGGTAGGAGAGACGAATTTCATAATCGTTTTATAGGTAACGTTGATCAAATAAATATAATGACTAAAAATATACTGATATCATTTATGGACTATTCAATTCAATTCAAATATATCTTCATTATAATAGGATATTTATAATATCGCTTAATCGTCATGTTTACTACCTTCCTGAGCTGTAAGCGTATAGTTTATGTAAACGGACATTAGCACGAACCTTTAGTGAAACGTTCAAACAATGGTTTGTAAAGTCAAAGATAATATATAATTATATTATCTTATCTAACAACAGTTACCCAACGCCATAGAAACTATTCTAATAGGGTTCGTAAGTAGGCAAAACTGGTAGTTGCGGGTAGGCACACAGAGATGGCGCACACACGACTAGAAAAAAGTGGCAATAAAGTGACGAATATGCTTTAAAAAAATTCGCCAGGGGGGGGAGGGGATCCCCATCCCCTCTACGCCTATGATGACTGATTTTAGGTAAGTGACAAATTGTACCTTATAGTAAGTGCGGTACGTTCGTCATCCAAAAGCGATTTGTTTAGAGCTTTAGACTAAAAAACTCACCAGATGGTGGTGTTCTAAAACAATACAGTAGTCGTAATAAACTCGTCAGAATTATGACGAATGTCTCGTCTGTTTTACGCAAAAAGTGTTTAGTTCAAACTTATGAATACGTAAGCGAAGATCAAACGAATTCCAAGAATTCTAAAACTGCTTCGACTTTCAAAGTTTGTTCTTTTCTTTTCGGAGATATCATACAGATTGAGCGAGCCAGCCCCTAAGTAAGTGTTATGTTATAATATTCTTTCTTTTCTTCGTTAACTATTTATACATTTTATATTCCTTAAAGATACTAACTTAACGATACTTGGTTTTGTGATAAATAAGTATAGGTACATACACCTAATAGCTATAGTTATTTTTTAGCCCGCATATTAATAAAAATTAACGAACCTTTGCTAAACCTATTTTAGTTAAAGTTTTTTCTGTTCCTTTCCCTCTTTTTAATATTTGACCTTCTCGGGGAAAGTGGTTCAGTATCATGGACTGAATTCACCCTTAAAATAGTTTCAGTATATTTTGTTAGACCTTATATATTTTTTATAATACATTTATTAAAACTGAAACTATTTGAAGGGTTTATTCTAAAAAAAAAATATAAAACTTTTAGCTTTCCATACATCTCGGGTCAGCTGATCGGTCAACTTGTTTGGGATGTCAAAAATTACGTTTTATATTTCGAAACGTGTTTCTTGGGGAAAGTGGTTCAGTATTTAATTATTTAAATAAAAAATAGTTTCAGTATATACGTTATAAATTCGTAAAAACATATTGACAAGTTTACAACAATGTCATTAGGTCTTACAATCTTAACCCACCTCGGTTCTTTATTGTATCCGTATTTGATAAGATAACAAACGACATGTTCTAATATCATGTTTTAAAATTTACCAAATAAGTGTCTTCCTCCTTGTAGTAATTTTTTTTAGATGTTTATAAACGCGTAACGGGAATATTTTGGGATATCTCAGTCATTGATTATACTGATAAGAGATTGTTATTGTTTTTTTAATATAACACGTGTTCATAAACGTGTCTAAAATATGCTAAGTAAATACATTAAGTTACACCAGTTTAACTATTCTTGGGACAATTTTAATCTTTGAATTAAATCTCGAATGACTTCGTTGACGTTTATTTACCATTATATACTAATCCTTGGCATTGTTAATCTATGGCTAAGGGGTAAATGTATAATCCGACCAAATCCGTATAATATTATTTCCATAGATTGACATTGATTGCGGAGACCATTTAATTTAGCATGAGATAAATGTCAAATACAAAAACATAGACGCGTCACAGATATCATTTCATCAGCAACAGTCCAACATTAAAATACTTCTAGGTAAATATTCCTAGAAAGTCAATAAATGTATAAATAGCTTATTTTGGAATATACATCTTATTCTTGGACTGGTTATAAGTAAAACGTAAAATCGAGTTATTGTAGAGCAATTCGGCATTTATTTTGGGAATAAATTTTAAACTAGTTTGTCCTAATTCGCCCTTAGTGTACCATGTACATTGCTATCAGACCAAATATTTTACTGGAGAGTATCCAAACATTAGATGTATAGCAACTCATTTCTAACCAGTAAATAAATCCTTAAGCACATTTTAGAAAAAAAAAATGACACTTATAGAAAGAAGTGCACGTATATGGCCTCAGCTATATACCTAAGTAAGTATTGTTGTACTTTCCACCCAAGGATTGGCTGGAAGGTCCGCCTTTGTGTCTATATTGTCTTTTGTTGTTTATTGTGGTGTAATAAAGTTAATTTGTATTGTTTTGTTGTATTGATCGTGGCGTCAAGGCAGCATATTATGGGAAAGGTAGGCCGAAGACCAGTGCGTCGATCCTGATATCGCTGGAGCGATACGGTGAAGGCTGATCTGCGGCAGAAGCGATTAGTTGGCAAGATATCGCTCAGAATAGAAAATTGTGGCGCTCTCTCGTTTTAGAGGCCATCCACTTTAGGTCGCTGAGTGAGCGAAGTAATTTAAGTAACCAATTTAAGTAACAAGAATTAGGTCGCTGCCTCGACGCTCCAATAAAATAGCCGGCCAAGTGCGAGTCGGCCTCGCGCACGAAGGGTTCCGTCCTACTATAAATTTAAAATGACGTTTGTTGCATGGAAGCCCAACTTAAATATTTATTTTGTTCTGTTGTTGTTATAGCAGCATCAGAAATACGATCTGTGAAAAATTCAACTGTGCAGTTATCACGGTTCATGAGATACAGTCTGAGACAGATGGATCTGATGACGGACCGAAAGACGGCGGACAAAGTTTTTACCCTTTGGGTACGAAACCCTAAATATATCATATTGCAGAGCATGAACCTTTTTAATTTTAGGCAAATTATGGGACTTCTGCACGCAGGGTCGGGTCAGGGCCGTCTCGTATGGGACAATCGTAGCATAATTTAAATTTGTATAAATAGGAATAAAAGATTTTAATGTTTTGTTTATTGCCATAAAGCGCCATCTAGTGATAATGAAGAGAAATAATTATGTTTATACGACAATGGGTAGGCATGGTTTCAATCAATCTTAACAAAGTCATCAAAAAGGTATAATTTGTCAATGTATTGGAAAAGCGTGGGCCTTTTTAATTTTAGGACAATTATGGGACTGTTTACACGCAGGGTCGGGTCAGGGCCGCCTTGTATGGGACGTTTGTACAATAATGTGTATTTGAATATGTATTATTAGAGTCCATGAGTGTTTGATGTGGGATTGTTTCAATATAGGGTCTACAAAGTCGTCGAAATTATTTCATTTTTGAAACTTATTGAAAAAGCAGGAGCTGTACCCGTGGGCTTCGCTCCCCGTGGGAATTTCGAGATAAAAACTATTATTTGTCCTTTCCTGGGTATCAAACTTTATCCATATTAAATTTCATTTAAAAAGGTTCTGATTAAACTATTTGTAGAATTACTGCATCATGCACATTTGAATGTGTATTATAAGAGTTCGTATGTGTGTGTGTTTCCTGCAGGAATTGTTTGAATATAGGATTTTTTAAATCACAGGAATATTTATTGACCACGTTTCAACAAAAACATGACATCAATCAGGGAACAGGGAAAAACACGCTTCGTAGGAAGTCTTTAAGCCCTCATATTTATTTTTAACTGCAGCAATTTATAGCAGAAATTTATCAATTTGTCGGAATCTTTGTTTTTTAAATGTATTTTCATCGTTTATTTAAAGACGCTTGGATAGAATTTTTTTTTTCGTTAGCAAGAGCATATTGTTTTAAAATCGTTTGTGTAGTTTGAGGGCTAGAGTAGAAGTCGGTTTTGAGTTTTGTAAAATTGTACAGTACAATTTTACAAAACCTATAAGGCCTACCAGGTTGTAACAAGAAAGTACATAATAGTGGATATTTGTAACGTGATACTGCGTGCACTCATATCTAGTAGTTATATAGTATTGGATAATAAACACGCTGACTTAATGGTTTTAGAAAAAAAATGTGGTGTAATAAATAAATTCCTCTATCCGTATACGTAATCCAGATTTGTGTATAAGATAAGATAAAAAAGTTGCGAAAATCCAAAACTGCCGCGTGACCCCATGAGCTCCAGCCAGCGGCGCCTGGCGGCGGTATACTACTCATAGATCTCACGATTTTACTTTCGCGTTTAAGTCAACATTCAGAATTTTTATTTTGACTAGCTGATTAGGTCTTTTTTTTCCTAGCCTTTTATTATGTCCCACTGCTGGGCCTCCCCCTTGTCTTTCCAATTATCTCTTTCTGCAGCAAGCTCTTCCCATCGGGGCAAAAACATATCCAGATCGTTTAAAAAAAAATTAGGTCTTACTAACGATCTAAGGATCGTTAGTAAGACGCCTTTGGCTATAAAAGCTATGAAAGATCGCCGTGTATAATATACAACATTTTGTACAACCCCTGAATCATGTACGCCAATTTCATCCTTTCAGATTGCCCCTGAGTAAACACTCGCAGATACCACTCTCAATGTGTTTTTATTTGTATGCAAATTCAGCTGCCTTTTTATTTTTATTTGCTATTATTCTGCTTTAATAATCTGTAATATTGTCTACGCCCACACGTCTACAGTCTACCCAAAGGTCAGTGAACTTAGTTGGGCAAATGTATTCGAAACAAATATCAGAGAACAAGTTTCACTAACAGAAAATAGAGGTAGGCATCACATAGGTAAAGGGAGCCCCCTTAAATATTTCTTTTATTCTCTTTTCGGTGTTTGCTGTTATAGCGGCAACAGAAGTACAGTACAGTGAAAATTTTAGCTGACTAGCTATCACGGTTCATAAGATATAAACTGGTGATAGACAGAAGGACAGACGGACGGACAGCAGAGTCTTAGTAGTAGGGTCCCGTTTTTACTCTTTGGGTACGGAATCCTAAAAAAGCGGCGCACGCATTTAAGGATGCAATCGAGAATGATTACCAATTCATCAATTTTCCTTTTTAAAAATCAATCGGAACTTTTTTATTGGTAAATTGGTAATTACGTAGGTACTAGTAGATAGGTAAAGTGCGGATATAGTTTTAAACAATATATAAACGGTTAGTATAAATATTTTTTATATATTTTGTATTTTACTAAATATTTATAAATTAACAAGTTTAGGTATCAATTTTTTTTATCCTTACTAATATTATAAATGCGAAAGTGAGTTTGTATATTTATTTGTTTGTTACCACTTCACGCTTCAACCGCTGAACCTATTATGGATGAGATGAATTTGATATTGATATAGTTTGATACCCAGGGAATGGCTATGGATATAGGATAGTTTTTATTCCGAACTACCCACGGGGAGCGAAGCCCACGGGTACCTAAATTACCTAGTTTCCTTAATTATACTACTTAAGAAAATCAAATTTTTCTCAGTACCTACTTACATACATATATTTTTTATATAGTTTACTAATCATTTAAAAATAATACAGTCGTCCATTTTGAGATATTTAAGTAAAAGCAGAAGTGTCATTTTTTAAGTACTATTAACTTTAATACAAGAACGGTAGGTACCATAGTTTTCACCAGTTCATTACATTTCATAACAAGAGTTGTTAACAAAGTACGACGCCTTATTATTATTACTTCATTTCCTACAACTTTATAACGAAGCGTCAAAGCACAGCGCTTTTCCAAACAGCTGTTGATTTTCCACCGAGGAAAATGCTTCAGTACGTTTGCATCTGTCGAGGGGGGCGGTCGCTCGTGCGCTCGCTCCAAACTTCGCGCCACGTATAAAGTTATTTTTAATATATTTTCGATTCATTTCTGTGTTGTGTTGAAATGTCATGTTTGTTTTGAGTTTATGTATGTTTTGATATGAGTTCTGTGTAATATTCGTGAATTAATTATGACTATGGCTGAAACTGACGACGAAAACATCGAAGGTACGCTTACTTACAGTAATTATTATGTTAATAGCCCAATTACATTTAACGGAGTATGTGTATGACATTTTTATATATTCCTGCTTTATTTATTTTAAGGTTTCTGTAGTAAACAAGGAACAATTGTAGTTTTGCCCTGTCTGTCAGTCTGTCCGCGTTTCTCCTCAGAAACTATACTGTCATTTGGCATAAATATGTACATTAATCATGCTGAAAAAGTGGTAAAATAAAATCATTCAAAATATTTTTTTAGGGTTGCTCTCATACATGTAAAGTGTGAGTCAATTTTTTTCTCGACTAACTCGTCTTTTAATAATTATTTGGAGCTTGTAAACAACTTTTTTTCGATTTAGGGATCCGTTTCTAAAAATTTTTATTAGCATCAAATGTTTGCCCTGTATCTGCGAAATGGTTGCAGCTCAAAAAATTTGTGGCATTAGTACCTATATAACGAAGTTAAAAAGAAAACTATTAGAGCTAAGAAGAATTTACCAATTAAAAAGTTATTTATTTGGAAAAGGTAAATTTCATAAATGAAATTTAGTTTTTAGACGTTTTTAGTTGCGAGAAACACTTGGCTGGTCATTAATTTCTCATAAAGATTAAACAAGAATGATTATTGTAAAAAAGTTTTAAATACGATTATAAACTGATATTTACGATAAGTATGTTTGACTTACATAATATTCATTTCATTACATGCGATTACAAATACTTATTAATCTTGTCTCTATACCTTAAGGCTGCGTTTCCACTGAAGCGGAGCAGAGCGGAGAGGAGAGAAATTGACCATTCACAATGCTCGAAATCTCCGCTCTGCTTCAATTCAAACAGCGAATTTCGAGCATTGTGATTGGTCAATTTCTCTCCTCTCCGCTCTGCTCCGCTTCAGTGGAAACAGCCTAAGGCGTAGACACAGCCCAGGGCTAGATACAAAAGACTCAAAGGATATAAAAGTGCTTGTGTCTATATATATTTTAATAACCCTTGTTACCACTTTTCTAACAAATTAACTTTGATTTGATTTTATTTATTTGGAGGCTGTTCCGTAAAGATGGCATTTCACATTCGGTAGTCTGTATCGCTCGGACAATCAAAAATTTCTATAGACTAATAAAAATGTGACTCATTTTTAGAAAAGTGTGACAATAACTATCAATATAATTATAACGTAGATATTTTAGACATATTTTTTTAACCTTTTAAAGTTTTGATAACCTGAGTCCCGATGTAATCAATGTATACACAATATACAAATATATTGTGTAGACATTGATTACGATATAATTATATTGACGGTTAATGTAACACTTTTCTAAAAATGAGTCACATTTAAAAAAAAAATTGTTTGATTGTGCGAGCGAGTCAGCCAAAATTTGAAATGCTTCTAATATGATTATAAAATATCTTGATATATTAGCTTTTTTCTCGTTTACGCATAGTTTAAAACTAGTCTGCTCTGTCAACTGTAGTACGTCTTTTCTCCTTCTTCTTCTTATCGAGTGTGTTAGTGACTAACACTAGTGTCAGAGTTTTTAAACCGTCTTAAAGGCCTCTGACATGGTTTTAGGTAACGACCAATGTCAAAGACAGTGACCGGGACCGACGGCTTAACGTGCTCTCCGAAGCACGGATCATCTTACTTATCAGACAATCAGGTGATCAGCCTGCAATGTCCTAACCAAACCAGGACAACAACACAAAGTCGTTGCCCCCGCCGGGAATCGAAGCCGAACGCTCTAACCACTACACCACGGAGGCAGTTCTTTCCTCCTGACGTCCGTGGAACCTAAAGGTCATGTCATTTGTGATCGTGGAGATATTTTCATTCCCTTTCTCTATCTTCACATGTTATTACTCAGGTACACTTACAAAGGGCCTGGGTAAAATTCGCCATAACCGTATCCCTTACCCATGAATATCAAAAAGATAGGGTAGATAGTTAGATATATACCTAATTGAAAAGTACTAAATGAAACTAATGTTATTATTTTTGAGTAAAAACTGCATCCAAATCAGTACATCAAACTTATAAATAATACCCCTCTTTTTGCGTCGGGGGTTAAAATGGATAAGTGTTAATTATCGCTGTGGATTATTATATCATTTATTTCTAATCCACGATATCTTTGGATTAAAGAAGAATTTTTTACGTACGAAATAATACATAAAGATAGCGGTTTATATTAATAAAACTATGATAGAACCGAATTTATGACTAGGTTTATGATACAGTATCGTAGATATATATATATATATATATATATATATTCGTAACTAGGAAATTGTTTTCAATATTTTAACCGACTTCCAAAAAGGAAGAGGTTATTAATTCGTCGCTATTTTTTTAAATGTATGTTCGTTCACTAGTTAATTCACTAGTTAATTCACTATTCATTTTGTAGCATGTCACTGACACGAAGAAGCTTGATTCTAGAAACTGAAATGCCACCCGCAGGCATGTGTATCGCTACTTCACGGAATGCCAGTAACCGGCATGCTGGTTTACCAGTACCTGGCATGCCATTTACAGGCGTGTGTATCACGGGTTTAAGATCCTGATCATCATTACTCAGCTCATGCAACAATAATTATACTCGTAACAATAGTAGAAATAGTACTAGTAACACAGACGCACAATCATGCTGTCACACGAGTACCCAGAAACATGTTAACTTTTGACACCCGGATAATTGGCTGAGAGGTCGGATCAGTTAAACACCGGTACTGGACAACAGCCTTGTACTGTTAGTTAGCGAGCGAGGTTCTTCCAGTGTAATTGGACAATCTGGCTTTTTCTTTCGGGCCCTTAAGAGTCCCCTTACCCTAGACTTCTCCATACAAACGTAGTCTACGTTTAATTTTGAAACCACATGTCAGATTCCGGTAAAAATTGGTAATTGTAAAGAAATTGCAATTATTTAGGGTAATAACTGGTTTCCTACCGTAAAATTATGTATTTGAAAGAAAATATAACGATTTAAAAGTTACCCATACTGATGGTCGAAAATGATATAAAACACTATATTTTATTTCAAGTTCATATTTTTACCGTAGGAAACCAGTCATTACCCTAGATAACTGCAATACCTTTAAAATTACAAAATTTTGCCGAAATCGGACATGTCGTTTTCAAATAAAACGTAGACTACGTTTGTATGGAAAGTTGTATTTTGGTTTAGGGTAAGGGGACTCTTAAGCAATACCGGTGAAGATACAACAGAGAACGCGTTAACATTAATTTTTCGGGGTCTAGTGCTGTGCTGCCCCATTTGAAATAAATTATTTAAAAGGAAACGGAGATGTAATTTAAAATGTTGTCTTTAGTATGCCCTAGATAACACTTCAAACTATTTAATGAACTACTGTTTACAGTTTATGTTTGTCTATGTTTACAGTTAAAAGTGAGAATGTGAAGCTTTTCTTCGCTCGTTAGTCAAAAGTAGCCATTTCGTAGTAGTAGAAATGCTTCACGATTTCACTTTAAACTAACAATAGTAGTTTATAAAATAGTTTGAAGGGTTATCTAGGGCTTGATCAAGGCACAATTTTAAATGATATCTTTGTTTTCTTAATTATGTCAATCAAGCTGTGCCCGCGGGCTGCGCTCCCCGTGGGAATTTCGAGATAAAAACTATCCTATGTCCTTCTCTGGGTATCAATCTATATCCATATCAAATTTCATCTAAATAGGTTTAGTAGTTAAAGCGTGAAGTGAAGTAACAAACATAGAAACAAATATATAAACTCACTTTCGCATTAATAATATTATTATAGTAGGAAGTAGGATTTGGGCAGCACTGGATCCCTAAAAATTCATGTATCCCCTTAGACCCAACGCAGACGACAGACTTATCCGTGCCGCACTTTTTAGTCTGTGAAAATAGAACCCATGGGATCACACGCACACTACACGCAAAAAGTCCGGCGCGCGTCGTGTGCGTTACTGCGTATGATTCCTTAAGTTCTATTTTCACAGACTATTCTGTAATAGTCTGTGCTAAAAACTTTTTAGTCTGTACTAAAAAGTGTGTCACGGAAAGTCTGTTGTCTGCTTTGGGCCTTAAAATGAAGAAAGGAGTCGCGAGTCGCCGGTGATAGCTAGTTTGGGGCTAACTATCGTGCATGCTCACTCGTTACCTAATTAAAATCATGATACGTGTAAATGAAGTTCATAGCAGTACACAACTGCCCATTCATTAATTCACCGTAAAGTGACGTCACAGCGTTGTCAACGCCGAATCTAAATGTGGATTAACTATGATTGTTTTTTTGTCCTTCTAGAATTATTTGATGTATAATTTATGTTTGTTTATACTGAAACTGCTGGGTGGAAAATTGGCTGAGAGTATGCTGAGAAAGGGGACGCGGTTCCCTGTGTAGGCAGACATAACAGATTGTCTTTTGGAGTCTGAAAAACAATGTTGAAAGTCCTAGGCTATTAACCTTCTTAGTAAAGTGAATAACAACACACAAAGACAAAAAAAAAGAAAAGATTATTATTTATTATTTTCCTGGGTCTTGGATGTTTATCTATACCTATATGTATTTGTTACAAAATATAATATAAAATATAAGTATCCCATAACACAAGTCTCGAACTTACTTTGGGGATAGCTTAATCTGTGTGATTTGTCCTTATTTATTTATTATTATTTATATTGGAAATCTTTGGGAGAGGCCTATGTCCAGCAGTGGACGTTGTGCGCCTGAAATGATGATTTAGAGCCCGCTAGATCCCATCGTTAGGCAAAGGCCTCCCTCTCGGTTCTCCGCTTCTGTGTTGCGTTTTTGCCTGCCATTCACGCCTTCTACGCCTTGGTTGTCTAGGACGCCAACGTCTGTTCATTGGGGTCCACGAAGTTAGAGTTTTGGCCCATGGCTCGGTCGGCATGTGGCATGCCTATTTTAATTAATTGGTTTTTAATTTCATTTTAAATAGAGGAACAAAAAATAATGTCAGATCGACAGACGTTAGCTTCAAAACACCCCAAATTTTTGTCGGGTTTTAAAAATATGTAATTAAAGTCAACAATGAAAATAAATAGGTACGAAAAAACGCATTGTCTTATTGTTACTTCTGAGATTCAATATCACTCAGCCACTGGTCGGAACACTTCTGACACCACAGTAATTGGTTCACAAGGTCGAAATGGTTGCTCTCCGGATTGGCCGGTCATTAGCCGTGGATATGATTTGGCAAACCACCAACTTTTGAAAAGAATACAGTTTAAATTTTATTACAATGTCAAAATTTTCAAAGATTATTATTAGATCGCATTGTCTTTTTATTTAATAACTTTCTGCTAGTTGCCTTTGCAATATTTTGAGTTAGTAGATCTAAAGTTGCCGGCAGAGTAGAATAGGGCCACTCCAAGACTCCCGTAGATGTCGTAGAAGGCGACTTAAGAAATACACGCTAAACCAAGCTTATAAAATATCAATGAGACCTCTCTAACTCATCTGGCCAGCGAAGAGAGTGTAGGCCCAGGTTCTCAGGCTGCTCTGGCCAAGTATGGCTCTGGTAGTACAGAGAGGATCGTGCTCCTACAGTGGAGACAAAAAGATCTAATAAAGTTGATGATGAAGTTGCGACTGGTATCGTAAGGCGCAAGACCAAAGTTATTAGCATGAACTAGATGCCTATTTGCAACATTGGGAAAAGTAGGCTCCCAATGATGATGAGATCTACCAAGATAGTTCTACCAATAGCTCTGCCTAGCTCCTTTTGCTTTCGTTTTTTGAAAAACGAAAACAATTATAGAAGATTATTTCTAAATTTTATTACAAAGAAAACGTGTTAAATATTGTAACAGATTGCTGGGATCTCAAAAACTTAATGTAGAAAAGAGGCGAACTCACGTTTTTCACATTCTCGGTCAGATTATTCACTTTTGAGCGAGGTAGTCAAAAACCTCGTATAAGTTCATACGTAAAATTAAATATATCTACAAAGTGGAAGGGACATACCCGTAATAAATCGAACCCCGGGCTGTACTAGACCACTATAGTATAATAATAATAAAATAATAGTCAAAATACAAAAGATAAAATATTTCGACATTCCCATACATATTGCTCGGGCGAGGAATGTCCATTCCTCTTAGTACAATGTTCATATCTTTTTTTTTCTTTTACATAGGTACATGTATATTATGTCAATACAGGCTACGACAAAATAAATAAAAGCTCCTCAGACACTTAAAACATTAATTTCTTAGTGACAACCCTAAGCTAATGCATCCGACATGACAGTCCGTGCCAAGCTGTCAAATAAACGATCACAGCAACATGTTCAGGGTAAGTTCTAGTATTTATTCTGTAGTTTAGGGTATTTCACTGATAGTAATCTCTCAAATCAGGATAAGATTTATTTCATTCCTCAGTTGGAGCCACCTGCTCCCGTATGTTCTTGGCCATTTATTCTGACTGGATACTAGTTTATGGAAGAACAACATTCGTATTTCAAGGTGTTGTGAGTACTGTCGCAGTGTGTAAGAGCGTTAAGGCGAATATCATGCAGAATAGAGATTTGCACGAATTTTTTTTTTTGCTTAATAAAATCTTTATTAACCATAGTAAACAAATCCTACTAATATTATAAATGCAAGTGAGTTTGTATATTTGTTAGTTTGAGAGAGTACAAGACTGGATTCCTCCGAGTCCTCTTACGTAGGACTCGGAGTCGTTTACAGAGCTCGACTCAGTTAACGGAAGGCTCGACGACTGCGAGCTTAAGTGAGACTCGGAGCGTGAAATTAGAGCTCGAGTCTGTTTCTGAACCCGAGCCTTTTTCTGCGCTCGAGTCTTTTTACCCGCCTGCGAAAAGGGAGGGTTATGTTTTTCGAGTCCATTTAAAAGCAATAATTTTTAATTTAAAAAAGTGATCTGTTAATAAGGAATAAAATATGATTGATTACAATAGAATTTAAAAGAATGTTTGCGTGCACACTTTGAATAACTAAAATTTTATCTGAAATCACGCCTCGAGTCTTGTAAGCTTTCAAGAACTGCTCACGTTCAATTTAAGACTCAAGCTCTTTTAAGGGCTCGAGTCCTTGCTCAGAGAACTCGCGCTCGCCTCGGCTCGGAACTCCAAGCCTATTGAGCTCATAAAGCCCTGCAAAACCGACTCGAGTCTTCAAAATTAGAACTCATCACTATTTGTTTGTTACCTCTCCACGCTTAAACTACTGAACCGATTTTGATGAAATTTGGTATGGATATAGTTTGAGACTCGGGGAAGGACATAGAGTACTCTTTATTCCGAAATTCCTACGGGGAGCGAAGCCCACGGGTACAGCTAGTACGAAATAATTAAAAAAAATATCTTAATCAGCGTCTAATCTTTGATACTTTAAAGTTTTAATTAAAACGAGAAGTCCGATATGGACTATGACGTCAAAGTCCTCATCATCTATACATTTGCCATAGAAAATACCGTTTCTGCGAGTGACATAGACATTTTTTCTTAAAATTGTTATATCTCGTTTGTTTTTCAACCAATTTTTTATTCTGTTTTCACTGTTAGTACTTTACTTTTAAAAATTAATGGACAAACTGGTTAGATAACACATTTTTTTCATGCGCATACTGTTTATTGTCACCCTCATTCCAAATAAATGTTTTTTATCGTAAATATGGTCTCTACAAGTCGTTACGTTTTGGTGAGGTTATCGGATCATTCAATTCACGTAGGATAGCATAATCTATAAATATTTGTTTATTGTTTATTACATATTGATAACATTTTGTTACATGTTAATATAATAAAACTTAGAATTATTCAGCACATCAGTACACAAAAAATTAGGTGTAAACACACATGTTATACATATATAATATTTTACAATAGATGTCATCAATTTAAATACATTTCATTGGCAAAATTCGTCAAATGAGTAGGACACAAGTTTGACACAAGAATACATGCCCTAAATTAGATTGTGAACTATGTGGTGATTGCTAGACCTATCTATCTTTATACAGAAACTAGCTGCCCGTGCTCCCCGTGGGAATTTCGGGATAAAAACTATCCTATGTCCTTCCCTTGGTATCAAACTATATCCATATCAAATTTCATCTAACTAGGTTCAGTGGTTGAAGCGTGAAGTTGTAACAAACAAACATACATAGAAACTCACTTTCGCATTCATTCTTAAATTCAGTAAACGGGTTACTCACGTATAGAGTCAGCTACTGCCGACATGTTTCGACCTCATCCGGAGGTCTTCATCAGGGCGAATGTGACGAGAGGCCCGTACACCGCACCAGCTCGCGACACACTCATGTCATGTCATGTCGGCAGTAGCTGACTCTATACGTGAGTAACCCGTTTACTGAATTTAAGAATGATTGCATCTCACGTTTGTTTTAATCACTTTCGCATTTTTCGATTAAAACTAACGTGAGGTACACTCATTGTTTTATTTAGAGAACGGGTTACTCACGTATAGAGTCAGCTACTGCCGACATGTTTCGACCTCATCCGGAGGTCTTCATCAGGGCGAATGTGACGAGAGGCCCGTACACCGCACCGGCTCGCGACAGTGTGTCGCGCTATACGTGAGTAACCCGTTCTCTAAATAAAACACTTTCGCATTTATAATATTAGTAGGATAAGAAGACCTCCCGCAATGTTTCACCTTTTCTTTTTCGCTGTTAAATTTATTCATCTCATATATTACTTATACGATAATAATAACAACTGCACAATTTAAGCGTGGCAGAAAATTTGCAAAAACTCCGGAAAATCTGGCAAAGTGCCTTTGGTTCAGGTAAATATTTGTACAATGACATTCTTGTGGAAGCAAAATGAAATGTGGAATTCTATTTCTTTTAATGTAAAGAGTAATGGAAAGTTGTTATATACAAAATATAGTTTTGTTCAAAACCCTACCTGAAGGGAAAATATTGAGAGCATTATTTGAAGACAAGAATGACGAATGTCTATGACGTCGTTAGCCTGTATTTTATGCAAATCCCATAGAAAAGGTTTCTTTTGACGTTTAGAAAATAAAATCGAATTTGAGTTAACAATTAGTTTTGCTTTATTGTCAAACAAGTAAAATTAACCTTTGAATTATTTTACGACAATCCGTTGAAAAAAAAATATTTAGGTTGTCTGTAATAGCGCCAGAGATAAACATTGGCAAAAATCAAACACAATACAAATAATACAAAATAAATTACACTGTAATAACATAATTTACACTGCTTTGTTTTATATTGACAGTAAGTATTACGTAGACATTATACTAAAATAGACGTAACGAAAACAATTCAGAACATGGAATGGCAGGAATGCCAATAAGCGAACGATATAGGTCAGCTAAACGACAAATACTTATACATACATACACACACATGGTTTGATTCATAGAGTAATTCAGTAATTCGTCCCATGTACCTACGGCCCATTTGGGACGAAACGCAGAAAATCAAAATTAATCAAAATTTCATTTTGCAATTCGTCCTATTCTTTTTTTGGATGGAAATTTAAACCTTATTAACGCTTGGTACAGTCAGTGAGACAAGAATTAAGATAAATGTATATTTCGTTAGAATTGTTACATTTTTAAACATGGGACGAATTGCAGAATGAAATTTTAATTAATTTTGATTTTCTGCGTTTCGTCCCAAATGGGCCGTAGGTACATGGTACGAATTACTGAATTACTCATTCATAGAGTAATTCAGTAATTCGTCCCATGTACCTACGGCCCATTTGGGACGAAACGCAGAAAATCAAAATTAATCAAAATTTCATTCTGCAATTCGTCCTATTCTTTTTTTGGATGGAAATTTAAACCTTATTAACGCTTGGTACAGTCAGTGAGACAAGAATTAAGATAAATGTATATTTCGTTAGAATTGTTACATTTTTAAACATGGGACGAATTGCAGAATGAAATTTTAATTAATTTTGATTTTCTGCGTTTCGTCCCAAATGGGCCGTAGGTACATGGTACGAATTACTGAATTACTCGATTCATACATCCTAGTTTTGTTTCCTTTTTTTGTCTCATCTTACGACATCCACTGGTAGAGATGAAGTGTATATACCAACCATCATAGTCATAAAAATTAAGTACCGTTTACTAAACCTATTTTAGTTAAGCTGTTTTGTCCCTTTCTCTTTATTCTACATGAGATAACATATTTCAATAAGTTTAGCAATCGTTTGTATTTTTTTACAAGCTTTTATTTAACTTGCAATGTATGTTTGTTCGGGTGGAATCTTTGAACTCAATTTTCAACCAGTTATCCTCAACCGATTTAGCTGAAATTTTGTATACTTGTGTAAGTCGGATGACAATACAATATTACGAAGTCAATGAGCTGTTCTGATGATGGAGCCGGGAGATATTCGACGGAACTCAGTTATAAAACAACATAACCTCATCGAGTAGGTCTCGTTTGATTTGTCGTGACGAGTACTTTATGGAAGACGATGCTTAGGGTCTGATCATGCAGACGGATGGTGGTCGATAGAACTCAGTTATAAAACGATCCAACACAATCGAGTTTGGGCTTGTTTCATTTGTCTTGATAAGTACTTTGGCCACACAATAAAAGCTTGTACAAAAAATGAAATTTTTTCAAAAAACTTATTATGAATAAGAGGGTAAATGTAAATCATATAATAGTATCAACCCATATAATCGCAGTAACAGGCTATTTTACTGTTATATTATATTAAAAGAAAATCAACACTGAAAAGAAATATTTTTTTGAAAAACGCACGAAAATTGTTTATTTAATAAAGCAGCAATTAGCATTTTAAATTTATGAGTTGAGCGTAGTGGTGACATCTCATTATCTTTTTCGTATGCGCGAAACCTAATAGCAGTGACGTCAAAAGCGCTGTACGTGCATTCTTTTTCTGTTACTTGACATCTTCCCTTTCCATCAGATTTAAAAAGCTTAAAACTTACTTATTTTCGGGCAGATTAAAAAATAATTATGTTTTCAGTTACGGATTATGTTACTTATTGATATGAGTTACAAAAATGATTGATTAAAATACCGTATTCTGTAAGAGGAATTTATAACTATTTGTTGTTATTGTCTACATAGATTAAAAAACTTATTCTTTCAGAAATAAATAAAAATAAAAAAACGACGGGTTGCACTCTGGGAGTGCCGGCAGAAGTGAAAACTTGAATATTAACGTTGTGCATTTTTGATATTTTGGAATGGTTAGGGAATAATTTTGCACGAATTGCTTTAATTATCATTATAAAATATTTCAAATCTTTTCTGAACCACAGTCTGTCACAAATGTCACAAGCATGACACATTACACACACGAACGTAACGTAACATAAACACACACGAACATTCGCGCAAACGCCCTGCGCCGTCTTACGAATTTTCGATCAGGACACGTGGTCCTGACGCGAGTTTAAGATTTTTTACCCATTCCAAAAAAAGTGCACAACGCCGCTAAAGAAGTTTTCACTTTAAAAATAAACTAGTGCAATAGCTTTTAATGAACAAAATAAATCGACGAAAACTTTAAAAGCGATAAATATCAGGGAGCAATATTGCGCCATAAATATCGATAGGGTAAAGAATATACGACCATAATAGCTCACAATGGCACGAAAACATTAATAGAGATAGAAAAAGTAAAGGAATAGGTATTCTTATTAAACTATTTAGTTTTAAAAAGAAATTGTATACTCACGTATTCATATTTGTAGTCACATATTAATAGTCATCAATATAAATATGTGTGTTCAAATGCTAATGCATTTGACCCTCTAATATTTAAAATGTTAGTTACTACTTAATTAATTGACCAATTTTCTAGCTGTTTTAAAAAAAATATTTCTTTTCAGTGTTATTTTTTGTTTTATATAAAATATTAACCAAAAACATACACAGTACAATAGCCTATTCGTTTATTATAACTATTATACGAATAGGCTATTATATAAATTTAGATAAAGGGTTTTGGTAACCCAAAACCCCAGAAGAATAGAGTTCGTAACTGTCACGCCAAATTATCGGTAAATCTAAAAGTTCTTAACCTTATTCTGCTTATTCCATCTAATGTGTCACACTCACCAAGCATGCTCATAAAAATGGCTGACAAAGTAAATACTCTTCTTAATTAAGGACAGTCTGTTAAATAACAATTGTCAAAATCAAAATTTCATTCTGCAATTCGTCCTATTCTTTTTTTGGATGGAAATTTAAACCTTATTAACGCTTGGTACAGTCAGTGAGACAAGAATTAAGATAAATGTATATTTCGTTAGAATTGTTACATTTTTAAACATGGGACGAATTGCAGAATGAAATTTTAATTAATTTTGATTTTCTGCGTTTCGTCCCAAATGGGCCGTAGGTACATGGTACGAATTACTGAATTACTCGATTCATACATCCTAGTTTTGTTTCCTTTTTTTGTCTCATCTTACGACATCCACTGGTAGAGATGAAGTGTATATACCAACCATCATAGTCATAAAAATTAAGTACCGTTTACTAAACCTATTTTAGTTAAGCTGTTTTGTCCCTTTCTCTTTATTCTACATGAGATAACATATTTCAATAAGTTTAGCAATCGTTTGTATTTTTTTACAAGCTTTTATTTAACTTGCAATGTATGTTTGTTCGGGTGGAATCTTTGAACTCAATTTTCAACCAGTTATCCTCAACCGATTTAGCTGAAATTTTGTATACTTGTGTAAGTCGGATGACAATACAATATTACGAAGTCAATGAGCTGTTCTGATGATGGAGCCGGGAGATATTCGACGGAACTCAGTTATAAAACAACATAACCTCATCGAGTAGGTCTCGTTTGATTTGTCGTGACGAGTACTTTATGGAAGACGATGCTTAGGGTCTGATCATGCAGACGGATGGTGGTCGATAGAACTCAGTTATAAAACGATCCAACACAATCGAGTTTGGGCTTGTTTCATTTGTCTTGATAAGTACTTTGGCCACACAATAAAAGCTTGTACAAAAAATGAAATTTTTTCAAAAAACTTATTATGAATAAGAGGGTAAATGTAAATCATATAATAGTATCAACCCATATAATCGCAGTAACAGGCTATTTTACTGTTATATTATATTAAAAGAAAATCAACACTGAAAAGAAATATTTTTTTGAAAAACGCACGAAAATTGTTTATTTAATAAAGCAGCAATTAGCATTTTAAATTTATGAGTTGAGCGTAGTGGTGACATCTCATTATCTTTTTCGTATGCGCGAAACCTAATAGCAGTGACGTCAAAAGCGCTGTACGTGCATTCTTTTTCTGTTACTTGACATCTTCCCTTTCCATCAGATTTAAAAAGCTTAAAACTTACTTATTTTCGGGCAGATTAAAAAATAATTATGTTTTCAGTTACGGATTATGTTACTTATTGATATGAGTTACAAAAATGATTGATTAAAATACCGTATTCTGTAAGAGGAATTTATAACTATTTGTTGTTATTGTCTACATAGATTAAAAAACTTATTCTTTCAGAAATAAATAAAAATAAAAAAACGACGGGTTGCACTCTGGGAGTGCCGGCAGAAGTGAAAACTTGAATATTAACGTTGTGCATTTTTGATATTTTGGAATGGTTAGGGAATAATTTTGCACGAATTGCTTTAATTATCATTATAAAATATTTCAAATCTTTTCTGAACCACAGTCTGTCACAAATGTCACAAGCATGACACATTACACACACGAACGTAACGTAACATAAACACACACGAACATTCGCGCAAACGCCCTGCGCCGTCTTACGAATTTTCGATCAGGACACGTGGTCCTGACGCGAGTTTAAGATTTTTTACCCATTCCAAAAAAAGTGCACAACGCCGCTAAAGAAGTTTTCACTTTAAAAATAAACTAGTGCAATAGCTTTTAATGAACAAAATAAATCGACGAAAACTTTAAAAGCGATAAATATCAGGGAGCAATATTGCGCCATAAATATCGATAGGGTAAAGAATATACGACCATAATAGCTCACAATGGCACGAAAACATTAATAGAGATAGAAAAAGTAAAGGAATAGGTATTCTTATTAAACTATTTAGTTTTAAAAAGAAATTGTATACTCACGTATTCATATTTGTAGTCACATATTAATAGTCATCAATATAAATATGTGTGTTCAAATGCTAATGCATTTGACCCTCTAATATTTAAAATGTTAGTTACTACTTAATTAATTGACCAATTTTCTAGCTGTTTTAAAAAAAATATTTCTTTTCAGTGTTATTTTTTGTTTTATATAAAATATTAACCAAAAACATACACAGTACAATAGCCTATTCGTTTATTATAACTATTATACGAATAGGCTATTATATAAATTTAGATAAAGGGTTTTGGTAACCCAAAACCCCAGAAGAATAGAGTTCGTAACTGTCACGCCAAATTATCGGTAAATCTAAAAGTTCTTAACCTTATTCTGCTTATTCCATCTAATGTGTCACACTCACCAAGCATGCTCATAAAAATGGCTGACAAAGTAAATACTCTTCTTAATTAAGGACAGTCTGTTAAATAACAATTGGGTATTTTTCTGGGTCAAAAACAAAATTATTTGGTACTGGTAAGAAAATAAAACATCAGAAAATAATGTCACTTCTCGTGATAATATTATCAATTTTGAGAATTATTATTAGAAAATAAGTTTTTTGAAAAAATGTCATTTTTTGTACAAGTTTTTATTGTGCGGCCAAATTACTTATCAAGACAAATGTAATAAGCCCAAACTCGATTGTGTTAGATCGTTTTATAACTGAGTTCTATCGACCACCATTTGTCTGCGTGATTAGGCCCTAAGCATCGTCTCCCATAAAGTACTCGTCACGACAACACAAACGAGACCTACTCGATGAGGTTATGTTGTTTTATAACTGAGTTCCGTCGAATATCTCCCGGCTCCATCATCAGAACAGCTCATTGACTTCATAATATTGTATTGTCATCCGACTTACACAAGTATACAAAATTTTAGCTAAATCGGTTGAGGATAACTGGTTGAAAATTGAGTTCAAAGATTCCACCCAAACAAACATACATTGCAAGTTAAATAAAAGCTTGTAAAAAATATTTGGCTCGAGATATAATGACGTCATTAGCCTATATTTCATACAAATCTATAGAAAATATTTGTTTGCATCATTTTAGCCACAATAACCACATAAAGTCCACTGCTGGACATATGCCTCTCCCAAGAATTTAAAATTGACCGATCTTGAGCGGCTTTCATCCAGCGTTTTCCAGCGACCTTGGTCAAAATATTTGTTTTGATATTTAGAAAAAGTACTTATCTATCTGATTCGAGTTGTTGGAAAGCAGCGAATAGTATCGTTTCTTAATCCCTAGAGACATAGATATCGTAACTTCGCCTAGTCATTGGTGAATCTAGAAGTTCCCAATTTCATCTAATGTGTCCTCGCATCTTCATAAAATGCCTGATAAAGCTTCAAGGTCTAAATTCCATATTCATAAAAAAAATGTGCCCATATTATTTATTATTAGTCATAATAGTGAGAATGAGTCCAGATCTTTTTCACCGACTTCCAAAAAGGTAAGTCTATGAATTTCGTCCGAATTTTTTTATGTATGTTCACCGATTATCCGAAGATGCCTGGAGCGATTTAATAAATTCTTTTTTGTTTGAAAGGACATACTTTTTAGATGGTCCCATGAAAATAAAAATAAAGTTGGTGTATTTTTGCAGTGAAGTCGGTTTGTAGTTTAAAAAATTACTTTCATAAAATTTTGTATCAGCATTTCCATTTTCAATAAAAATATTCTAGAAGATTTCCCTAAAGGAAAAGAACTTTTACGCCAAAATGATTGATAAATCTAGATTCCTAACTCAATTTCGCCTAGTACTGTCACACGCGCCGTGTACTCATAAAATGTCTAACATTTCCGAACTAGACAAGCGCACGTATAAGCTTTCTTTTATTACATAGTTTGAGCTTTTGTTTACCAAGAATAGGTTTATTTTTTTATTATGAAATGGTAGATATACTCAGTTGTAGGTATCCTAATATCACAGAGTAATAATATACTACGTTAATATCATAAAGTGCATGTAGGTAGCTCAGTTCTACCTAACAAAAAACATGAGTGTAGTTAAACACTCGGTTGGAACAAAGTTACAAAGTTAGAAGCCCCTAAAAACCCCCAAAAAAATTTCAGCCCCTAAAAAGTTAATGATGGTAAAAATTTAAGGAAAACATCTTACACTTACGTTCAAAAAGGAACTTCGTTCCAATCAGACACTATTAGCTGCGCCCCGGGGTGTTAACCGTGAAAAAAGTGGCCTGTCTATATGTTAATCCAGGGTGTCACCTTCCTGCGTACCAAATTTTATCAAAATTGGTCCAGCCGTTTGCGCGTGAAGAAGTAACAAACATACATACACAAACTTTCGCCTTAAAACTAGTGTGATAGCTTATAAATAAAAAAATTTGCTACACTTCGAATGCTGAAAAACCACTATGCGTATTTTCTCTATTGGAAAACTCATACAATACGTTTTTTCCGCAGTCAAATTGTTTGAAATCGGTATTTGAAAGTCACGAAAAGTTTTATTGGAATAGTTAGAATATACTTACTAAGTTCACAATAATTATCAAGTTCGAAAATAAAATGATATTTACTCGATTACTCACGAAACACTCAATTTATTAGACTTTACTTTAGCCTCTTTGTGGTTGGATAAAAAATATAAACAATAGCTAAGTAAAACATATTTTCTTGAATATTTTCACTGTAAGAGTTTCAAAACTTGTTTATCTATTTCAAAGTTTGCTCCGCATTGGAATGCCGCTTCAACTTACTCAAATAGTAAGTAGAGTTTTTAAATATTTACTCGTACATTTATCAAATCGTCATAATCTTTTTGCTGTTGCCTATAGAAGCCTGGAGCAATTTGTTCAGTTCCTTTTTTAGTTTGAAAGGGCATTACTTATCAGGTGGTCCCATAGAAATTTTGTCAAAAAAGTTTGGTATTTAAAATAATTTTTCAAAACTAAAAACGAAGTTGATTTTTATCGTTCCGTTAATAATTATAAAAGTATACTTTTTTACGGTTGTTAAAAAAATAGTTTACATACCTTAGCGATCTTGCTATACTTGATTCTCTAAAGTATATATATGTCGCAGTTGAATTGTATAATCCGTTGTTTTTCAAAAACTCTAGCTGTTTGGTAATACGGCTTGGTTTTGTAAAACAGTTGAAAATAGTTCAGCTCGATTGTCAATGAGTTACGTAATTAAATTACGTTTAACAAAACAGCTAGTGTTTAGATAACATATAGGGTTACCATTATTGAATAAAACGGTGTTACCAAACAAGATAATATATGAGGGGAAAATAGTTGTTATATTTTTTTATATAACTCGTGGGATGGAAATAAAACCTCAATTCAACTCCTTACTAAATATTTCAGTCTCCAACATCATAAAACACCAATGAAGAATGATAAATCAGCTCGATGCAATTGGATTAGAAATAAAGAAATTTTGTAAACCCGACAACTCAATGGCGCAGCGATTTTCTATGGCTATGGCGTAATGGTCAACACGCTAGACCGCCAACCCGGAGGTCCTGGGTTCGATCCTCAGCCAGGGCAAGTTGGAAAATAGCCTTTTTCAATTTTTCCTGGGTCTTGGATGTTTATCTATATATGTATTTGTTATAAAATATAGTATCGTTGAGTTAGTATCCTATAACACAAGTATCGAACTTACCTTAGGGCTAGCTCAATCAGTGTAATTTGTTCCTATACACTAAAAAAAAAAAAAATTGTTCCACTTAAATTTCCATCTTGCCGGAAGGCGGGCGCCGAAATAACAATATGGGATCCAAGCTAAAGGTCTGCTTCATTCTTTTCAATCTTTTTCAATACGAAATCACAAATGATGCCCCCGATGTCTCTCGATAAAAACAGCTTAGTCCCGGAAAGCGGCGAAGAATTTACTTTATGGGAGGCCATATTTGTTGTTATGACACTGACACTTGACTGAAGCCACAAGTGGCAGAATTCCACAACAATTTAAACGTAACACATTGGACGAGCTAGCGGACCGATTTTCAGCTATATTACAAAACCGAGCTGTAATGCCAAAAAGCTAGAGTTTTTGAATAACAGCGGATTATACAATCCAACTGCGACATATATAATTTAAGGTTTTGAATTGCTAATTTTTTTTCTCAGGAGTACGCTATACCTATATCTACTAGTACACGTATTCATTCTGTGCTATGGTCGACCTAAGCCCAATAACTATATGATTTTAAAGTTACAAGGTCACAATATGGCTGTTATCCTTTCCTATCCTATCCTACTTCCTACTATCTTACTAATATTATAAATGCGAAAGTGAGTATATTTCTTTGTTTGTTTGTTAGCACTTCACGCTTCAACCACTGAACCTATTTAGATGAAATTTGATATGGATATAGTTTGATACCTAGGAAAGGACATTATTTTCCCTATTTTATCCCGGAATTCCCAGGAGGAGCGAAGTCCACGGACACAGCTAGTTTATTTTAAAGACCACTATGACGGCATGAGGGACGTTGATATATCTAGCTTAAAAGAATATCAATCGCGTCGAATATTGTATCGTCAGTGTACACGGACCTTTATGAGTTAGAAGCTTATCATATCATCCCATCTCAGATAATATCATCAATAAAACAGTATAATCGTGTGTCTGTACATTTACACATACATACCTATCAAATGTTGAAATGGTTACATTACGAAATAGTCATAACTAAAAGTAAAACCCAGAATAAGATGAATCCCAAAAAAGATACTGTAAGAAGTGGTCACTGACCGCCAAAACCAGTAGTAGGAAATTTATGAAAAATATTGTGTAGGTGACAAGAAAAGAATAACATAATACAAAAAGTTTTTTTAACATTGTCGTCGGTCTGTAAGTATGTATACGCGATTGTTCGAAACTTCTGAATGGATATATACGTGGTTTTCAACAATCGATTAAGCTTTGAGAAATATTTAGGCTTGGTATCTTTTAAATCTGCTTTATCGTCATTTCTGAATTTCACGCGAACAAAGTTGCGGGCTCCAGCTAGTACGTAGTAAGATAAACTATCCATAAACGTGTTAAGCACCTTACCCCATCTACAAATTTATATGACAAATAAAATTCATAGATCTATCCTTCATCCTACTAAAACAGATTATTCAAAACAGTAATTTATCAGTTCCTCAAAATATCAACCCAGGTCGTTTGTCTTCGCCGGCATATAGCAGAAACTGTTTCCTTGGATAATAGGTGGAACCTTGAGATGTTTTGAGTGCGATGCCAATATCGTGGGTGACAGCGATTATGAAAATAGAATTTAATCAGATTAAAAGAGGCCAGAAAAAAATATGAGTAAAGCATAATCTGGGACGTAGAGTCCAGTTGAGCTTTGTTACTTGATATGCGTTTAAAAAACTAATATCCGACTACAACAACCATTTTGGCTAACAAAGTATATATTTTTGAAATTTACTAATTAAGACCTTTCCTTAGATACCAAAACGGATATAAAAAAAACAACGGGTTGCACTCTGGGAGTGCCGGCAGAAGTGAAAACTTGAATATTAACGTTGTGCATTTTTGATATACGAAACAGCAGGCGCAGGCATACATTTTCGCCGCGCCGTAGAAAGAGAGGGGGATACTCCCTCTCCTACGCCGCGCCAGCTGTCTACTCTCCATCCGTCTTACGAATTTTCGATCAGGTCACGTGTCCTGACGCGAGCGTGTCCTGACGCGAGTTTAACATTTTTTACCCATTCCAAAAAAAAGTGCACAACGCCGCTAAAGAAGTTTTCACTTCAAAAAAATTGACACATATTCTAATAGTTTCTTTGTTACTTTTTTCTCTACTAACGAGCCTTCCAATAATTTCTATGGCGTTGGGTATCTGTTACGTTACTAATTATATTATCTTTGTTATGGGTAAATCAGCACCAGGGGCTATGGTTGGTCGTTTCATAAATAAAGAGTCATTATGTTTAGAAACGATATTTGATACATACAACACACATGATGGGCAGATAATTATAATCCTTACTCGATCCTCGTTTGTCAATATCGATACATATTATCTTCGAAACTTGATACGATGCCGCTCGACATAAGTGCTTGTTAATGGGGGGGGGGGGATGTCCACTCTAAAACTGTCATAAAGCTACACGTAATACAGGCAAATAGACGCAAATTACTTACGCACATATGCCACTTGTCTGTAAGAGCGCTTAATAATATTTTAAAAATTGGCAGGTGTTTTAAAAATCACCTTGTATATTTCACTAGCTGTACCCGCGGGCTTTGCTCCCCGTGAGAATTTCTTGATAAAGAGTACCCTATGTCTTTCCCCGAGCCTTAAACTATATCCATACCAAATTTAATCCAAATCGGTTCAGTAGTTTAAGCGTGAAGAGGTTACAAACAAATATGCAAACTCACTTTTACATTTATAATATTAGTGGGATAGTAGGATAGTAGGAAGTAGGATTTCTTAGTGTTCTTCTTTATCAATTTTTTTTTCATGCTACACCTATACAACGCAACTAATAAACATACATACATACTATCACGTCTTCATCCCTAATGGGGCAGACAGAGCATTTTGGGTCTTGCGGCTCTATGCAGAACCCAGGGCCGCAAGACCCAAAAGCCACTTTTAGCGTCATGGTGGCGAGAAGATGGAAAAGCAATCAATACAGTGATGGGTTGCTAGCCGCATCGCCTGTTAACATGATTCGCATTTTTGCCCATTCCCTCGATCGGCTTTTACGATCTGCGCAGGTACATTCTAAGTTTTTTCATTTCTCCCAGACCAGCATGGGACTAATTAACTAACTAAATAAGTAGGTACTGTGGCCTCACAAAACAATGCAACGTGGAAGGGATATACCCGTAATAAATCAAACCACAAGCTATACTAGATCACTATAGTACAATGATAAAATAATAGTCAAAAACAAAAAAATCACATTCAAAACCGACGTTCGCATACAAATTGCCCGTGCGGCTGCACACTTTAGTATGGAAATGCCATTTTATTAAAATTCTTTGACTGTTATTTTAATTCCATCTTCTTCTTCTTATCGTGTGTGTTAGTGACTAACACTAGTGTCAGAGTTTTTAAACCGCCTTAACTCTGACATGGTTTTAGGTAACGACCAATGTCAAAGACAGTGACCGGGACCGACGGCTTAACGTGCCCTCCGAAGCACGGATCATCTTACTTATCAGACAATCAGGTGATCAGCCTGCAATGTCCTAACCAAACTAGGACAACAACACAAAGTCATTGCCCCCGCTGGGAATCGAACCCGCTACCTCCGGGTATGAGCCAAACGCTCCAACCACTACACCACGGAGGCAGTTTTTTAATTCCATTATACTATTAGTGATCTAGTATAGCCCGTGGTTCGATTTAAACAGGTATGAACCTTCCATGTTGTATGTAATAATAACCTAATAATAGAGGAAAATTGTACATTTTCCTTTTTTACAAGCTTTTACTTTCAACCCGTCTGGCCAGCGTCTGGCCGTTGAACCTCTCCAACCCGTCTGACCAGCGTGGAGAGTGTGGGCCAAGTTCTCTGGCTGCTCTGACCAAGTATGGCTCTAGTAGTACAGAGAGGGTCGTGCTCCTGCAGTGGAGATAAAAAGACCTGATTATGATATGATGATACATGTCCTGTCGTCTGTCTGTTAAAAAATGTTTTTTTTTTAACTTATTGACTTTGAAATTTGAATATAATTACCTACCATGTAAATAAAACTGTTACATTAAACCATACTATCAGTATCGGACTGATGGAACTACAGAGTACTTATTATGTTAATATATGCAAGTCGTATGCAGCGGTGCACTAAGGTCAAGTTCAGTCGGGTCTCTCGTAGGAATTGCGACAATTGCCGGCACTAATGGTGATATAAGAGGTACTTATGACAATGAATGGTTTCTTTAAATGCTTCTGTTATAATAAACATGTATAAAATAATAAAAAGTATAGATGCTAGTGTATAAGTAGCTCTTTATAAGTAAAATACGTTTTACGAATAAAAATCATAAATAAAATCGACCAAGTACGTGTTGGGCCACACGCAGTATAGGTTCCGTGTAGTTTTGAATGCCGACTTTGAATTCACGCCACTAAAACGTCTAAAAACTATTTTTCTATTAAATTTGTATGAAATTTTCCTCGTCCGAAAAATTGACTTAGGTACACTTTACTTATTTAGGAGCTGCCAATTTCAATACGATTTATTTTTACGTGTAAGCAACTTCCCTTGCTGTGGTTCTTAGCCATGTTTGATGAAAATCGGTTCAGTTGTTTAAATGTAATTGGGTGATAAAGCGTGAAATTCGGAATTTTGTAATTTACCTGACACATAATAGATGTCGCAACGATATCAATGTATTATAATAGTTCCGCCACTTATCACTAGTAATTTACCTGGCAAATAATAGATGGCGCTACGATGCCAATATATGTATTATGAAGTTTACCGCCAGTTATCAATAGATGGTGTCGTCGGGGATATTTTAATTTACCTATAACAAATAAACTTATATTAACCCTCACCCCACGTTAACCCTCTTGCCCACCATCACACTAAAAGTGGCCTTTGGGTTTTGCGGCCCTGGGCTTTCTATGTTTAGAGCCGCAATGCCCAAAATGCTCTACTCCAATAGGGATAAAGACGTGATAGTATGTATGTATGTGAACAATACTGTCATAAACGTGGTACTTCCTAATTCTTAGACTACTTGGCACCTACAGTGCTCGCCAGATGCATTGCTGGCCATTAGGGTTGTCACATTCTCACGTCGAAAACGTTGGTACTAAAGAATGAGAAATATTTTTCGCACTGTCCGGTTTATATAATAATGGATAGTAAAAACCCGGTAAGTCCGAGTCGGTCTCGCGCACGAAGGGTTTCGTACCGTTATCCACTTAAATAATTCTTATTATGTATTTAACAGACTTCCAAAAAGGAGAAGATTATCAATTTATCGGAATCTTTTATTATCATTATTTTTTAATGTACCTATGTTCACCGTTTCTTCTAAGACGCCTGGACCAACTTGGGAAATCTTTTTTTGTTCGAAACGACATACTTGTCAGGTAGTCCCAATTTTTTTCTGAATCCATTGCGTAGGTTGGGTTTAAAGTTGGTTTTTACTTTTTAAACGTGTCTTTGGATCTCGTAAGAAAGCTCAATGTCGCTCAACGCGCTATGGAAAGGACTATGGTCGGTGTTTCTGTTCGTGATCGAATCAAAAATGAGAAAATTTGTTATAGTCACTTAAGTATAGCAGATTAGTTTGTTGAAGTGGTAGGTAGTGGGCGGGACACATAGCGCGACGAACCGCTGAATTGGCCGATTAGGCAAAAAGGTTGCGAATGGTAACTGCATACTTGCAAGCGAAGCGTTCAGATGACCTGACCAAGATCACTGGAAAGCACTGGATGCAGGACACTCTTGATCGGTCATTTTGGAAATCTTACGGATTGTCTATCAGTGGACGTTATGTGGCTGAAATGATGAAATTGATGATCTAATAATAATACATCTAACTTACATTAAAAACAAGACATACTGACTAATCACTGAGTCGAATTTAACGAAGGGTTGTCGGTGCGGTAATACCCGGATTTGGTCCGGAATGCTCGGATTTGGTCCGAGTAATCCGTGTTACTGTCATTGGTGATTTGGAATCAAAGGGTCCGCCTGAGGTTGTTAAAGACATTACATTACTGATCATTGTTCTAATACCTTGCTTTGTCAATGTTGGTTGCGGGTAGACAAGTACCTAAATAAACACATTAACATGTATTGTTCTGCTATAAAGTTATTTGATAGGCTGTTTGCTGTATAACATTGAAATGCTTGCCTAAGGTAGTGATAATGGGTACTGTTTATATTGGTATATCTTTTACGACAGAATTAATATTGTAATCGGAATCTCTTATGGTCCCGCACAAGATGTGTCCCCGTCCCCCGTCATCGCACTTCTACCCCGTTCTCGCCTTGTAGAGGGTGGGGAGCGGTCGGCTCAGGGCCCCTGGCTGCCTCGACAAGATGAGAACGGGGAGAAGACCGGAGAGGTGGAGGGACGGGGAACGAGGACGCATATTGTGCGGGGTGCGGGACCTTAAAAGATTCCGTTCTGTAAGTAATACAATATTAATTCTGTCGTACGCGGGACCTTAAGAGATTTCGTTCTGTAAGTAATACAATATAATTCTGTCGTACGCGGGACCTTAAAAGATTCCGTTCTGTAAGTAATACAATATTAATTCTGTCGTACGCGGGACCTTAAAAGATTCCGTTCTGTAAGTAATACAATATTAATTCTGTCGTACGCGGGACCTTAAAAGATTCCGTTCTGTAAGTAAAACAATATTAATTCTGTCGTACGCGGGACCTTAAGAGATTCCGTTCTGTAAGTACTACAATATTAATTCTGTCCTACGCAGGACCCTAAAAGATTCCGTTCTGTAAGTAATACAATATTAATTCTGTCGTACGCGGGACCTTAGGAGATTCCGTTCTGAATATAATACTTAATTTAATACTGTGCTTTTACTTTAAAATCTAGTACAATAAATGTATACGTAAGTATTTAAAAGTAACATTTGATTATGGTCACTGTTACCAGTTATCAATTCCTCTTCTTCTTATATTTAAGAGCTGAGCTCTTGTCGGTGGAGTGCTTTCCATGTCTCTCTTCCTTCCGCTAAGTTCTTAACCTCTTTATATGTTTTCACGTTTAATTTTTCTTTTATTTGGTCTATAAATTTTCTTCTGGGTTTTCCTACTCCTCTCTTTCCTTCTATTTTTCCTTCCATTATCGTTTTAAAGAACGCATCGTGGCGTAGTAGGTGACCGAACATTTTCCCTCTTCTATTTTCTATAATTTGTATTATTTTTCTTTTCTCTCTCACACCCTCTAGTACCTTTTCATTTGTAATTTTTTCTGTCCAACTAATTTTTTTCATTCTCCTTCAGCACCACATTTCAAATGCTTCTAATCTATCTCTATCCTTTTTGGTCATCGTCCACGTTTCACATCCATACAAAGCAGTGCTCCATATAAATGTTTTAATAAATCTTCTACGTAAACTTTCTTTAATACCAGAACAAAATATATATTTTTTACTCTTAAATGTACTTTTTGCAATAGCAATCCTCTTATTAATATCTTCACACCAGTTATAAGCTGATCAATGGAAAGGACGAAGAATCTTGGGGTATTCCTCGAAGCGCAACGATTTTAAGGCGCACCTTAAGGAGCGCACCTTTTTAAACGTAGGTGCGCTTTGAGGAATAAAATGTTAATATTTTTAATTGCTATCGTGAGCTTAACTGAAAGGTACGCTTTGAGGAATACCTCAAAAATATTAAAATATTATATTCCTCGAAGCGTACTCATCTTTAAGGTGCGCTCAGAGAAATATGTGCATTAAGTGTGCTTTAAAATGGTTGCGCTTCTAAGAATATCCTAAAAGCGACTTAAAACCCGGTAGACTATTTTGATTCCCATTTTACATTTAAACGGCTAACCATCACGCTTAAATTTAACTTCATTATCTATTCCTTTGTAGATAAAGACTTAGAGTATCTGTTTGTACTATGTTATTCATCCAAACTTTGTAAGCGATGCCATGTCTCGAAAATGCTGATAATAACAAAGATAAATCGCAATATTCCGTCAAGGGACAACCCTATCAGGTTCCAAAGACTTCACATTAATGAAGAGCTACTGCCGATGATAGCTCAAAGGCCAATGACCTTGTACGTAAATAGCCGACCAATACCGACAATGTGAACAGAAACGTTTAAGTATACATATTTTGACATCTCTTCCATGCTGATCAGGAAGAAAAAGAGAATTCTTTCTTTAGTCAGATCGTAGTACCGATCGATCGATCAATAAAACGTAGAAATAAGTTTGGAAAATTCAAAAGTGCATCCCTCATAACGCTCATTTAAACAAAATATATTATCAAAGTTGCGGGTCACACACACCTGGATGAGAGCAGCACAGGACTAAGATGGTGGCGTCGAAGAAGAGATGCCTATGCTCAGCTGTGGGCGGAAGAAGAGCTGATACATACATACATACATACTATCACGTCTTTATCCCTAATGGGACAGACAGAGCATTTTGTTTCTTGCGGTTCTATGCAGAGCCCAGGGCCGCAAGACTCAAAAGCCACTTTTAGCGTCATGGTTGGCGAGAAGATGGAAAAGCAATCAATACAGTGATGGGTTGCTAGCCGCATCGCCTGTTAACATGATTTGCATTTTTGCCTAGAGCATACCCTCGATCGGCTTTTACGATCTGCGTGGGAAGAGAAGCAGCTGGTACATTCTAAGTTTTATTTTTATTTCTCCCAGACCAGTATAGAAGAGCTAATGATGATAATTAATTATATAATCGGCACTGAATTAGTTATAATTTCAATAGAAACAATTTCGTGATGTGTTGAAGCCATTTAAAAAAATTATATGGTATGGTATGCTTGACACATATTTTCTACAAGTATTATATGCAATATGGATATATGGAAATCCTTAGGCGAGACCTATTTTCAGCAGTGAACTTCTTGTGGCTGATATTATGCGGTGACGATGATGTTTAAGAGCTAAAATAGACAGACAGAGACATAGAGACACAGACACGCCAGACTAATAACACCCTTTTTTGCGTCTGGGGTTAAAACGCCGGACCGCCTAAAATAACTTAACCTTCATTATTAGAAAACCCCAACATTTCAGGGGTCGATGTGACCCCAAAATGCTAAAAATGTCCGGATCCTCAATCAGTCGCACCCTCCGACCAAAGGACTCAATAATGGCGGGCGATTTCCGAAAATCTCCTGTATTTACTACATTATATAGCAGTAACTAATCCATAATATGGCTATGATCCCAAAAAAAGTGGTAAAATAAAATTATGAAAAATAATTTTCTTTTAGGGTATCTCCCATACAAGTAAAGTGTTAGACATTAGGCAAAAAAAAACTGCGCTTATATACAAAATTAAATACCTATCGTTTTAAAATGTATGAAGCTGCAGTTTTTTTGCGATTTTAGGGATGGGAGAAACAGATAAATAGAACCTACACAAGCTACCCAACATTACCTTAACGGATCGGACAGGGTTTTTTTTAACATCCTATCCTATCCTACTATAATCTATATCTATACATATAATAAAACAGTAAAAAAGTGTGTCTGTACATTAAATATATTTCCAAAAAAAAATATTAGGGGCGATGGAGACGTAGTAATAGAGTAGGAATTTAAAAAAAAATGTCTGTCTGTTTGTCTGTTTGTCTGTATGTCTGTTTGTCTGTTTGTCTGTTTGTCTGTTTGTACACGCTAATCTCCGGAAATACTGGACGGATTCGAAAGAAACTTTTTTTGTTATATAGCTATTAAGCCTGGGCAACATATAGGGTATTAATGATTTTGGAAAATGGAACTCCTGATGCAGAACCATAATGGTTCAGCTAAACTATAAGAGATATAAAAATGCCGCCTTAGTAAAAGTTGTTCAACCTGATGAGCATTTTCCAGAGACATAAAGGCCACGCGAACGAAGTCGCGGGCTTCGGCTAGTAATATTATAAATGCGAAAGTGAGTTTGTATATTTGTTTGTTTGTTGCCACTTCACGCTTCATCCACTGAACCTATTTAGATGAAATCTGATATGGCTATAGTTTGATACCCAGGGAAGGACATAGGATAGTTGTTATTTCGAAATTCCCATGGGAATTAGCTGTGCCCAAGTCATCATCATCAGGTCTTTTTGTCTCCACTGCAGGAGCAAGACCCTCTCTGTACTACCAGAGCTAAACTTGGCCAGAGCAGTCAGAGGGCACAGCTAGTATTGTATAAATAAGTAGATATAGTCGGTTTAGAAAATATACCAACTTTTGCTTCCAATAACGCATGCCAAACACGTCTCAATTTAAGTTACGAAGTTATGATGTAAGCTTGTTCAAGTTGAACAAAGTTCAGGTGCTCAACATTTGTTCACGCATACAAAGGGAGCTTTTTCAGAGCTTTCCGACTTGTTTAGTGTGAAGTGTTTGTTACAAGTTTTAACAACTCAATGAAAGGAAGACAAATTTAGGAACTTAGTTATGTATTTAAAATAACAAAGTACGTTTATTTAACTTATAATTATATAATAGTTATATTATATAATTATAAGTTAAATAAACGTACAAACGCTCCAACCATACACCACGGAGGTAGTTATACCTCCGTGGTGTATGGTTGGAGCGTTTGGCTCATACCCGGAGGTCGCGGATTTGATTCCCAGCGGGGGCAACGACTTTGTGTTGTTGTCCTAGTTTGGTTAGGACATTGCAGGCTGATCACCTGATTGTCTGATAAGTAAGATGATCCGTGCTTCGGAGGGCACGTTAAGCCGTCGGTCCCGGTCACTGTCTTTGACATTGGTCGTTACCTAAAAAACCATGTCAGAGGCCTTTAAGGCGGTTTAAAAACTCTAACACTAGTGTTAGTCACTAACACACACGATAAGAAGAAGACTTATAATTTAAGTAGGGTCTTCAATGTTGTTATGTTCTTTGTCAAATTTTTTAAATGTTCTGAAGTAAAAAGTAAATTAAAAGACTTTGTTTGTTAGAGTGTATATGAAATGAAAGTAAGGTCTTTGTTAAAAAATCTCCAAAGTAATTCAACAAGGTTTTTTTTTAAATTTTGATACTGAATCCCATTTTAACTCAATTTCATCTCTTTTGTGCTTCATAATACAACATAATATAAGAAAACAATCATCTCTTGAATTTTTTTTCGAAAATCTTGAAAATTTTCAAGAGATTATTTTTGAATAATTACTTAAATTAATACTGCATAAGGTAGGTAAAAAAAGTTATTAGGGTAACAAAATATACTGAAACTATTTAAAGGGTGGATTCAGTCCATAATACTGACCAACTTTCCCCAAGGAACACGTATCGAAATATGAAAAGTAATTTTTGGCCTCCCAAAAAAGTTGACCTTTCGCTAATCCAAGTTTGTATGGAAAGCCTTGGTGAAAGTTGTTTACTATCACGGATTAAATTGGGCCTGAAAATAGTTTCAGTTTATTTTTAATCATCATTATCATTTAATTATCATTAATTACATATCACGAACCTTTTTAGGGTTCCGTAGTAAACAAGAAACCCTTATAGTTTCGCCATGTCTGTCTGTCTGTCTGTCTGTCCGTCCACGGTCCTACTCAGAAACTATAAGTACTAGAAAGCTGCAATTTGGCATGGATATGTATATTAATCATGGCAAAAAAGTCACAAAATAAAATCTGCAAAAATATTTTATTTTAGGTTAGCTGCCATACAAGTAAAGTGGTACTCAATATTTTTTTTCAAATGGTGTAGGGTATCGTTGAATAGGTCTTTCAAAAATGTTATGAACTTGTGAACACCATTTTTCGATTTAGGGATCCGTTTCCGAAATATTTAGGTTTAAAGAGCAAATTTTGTTGGAGGCAAGTGTCCCCCCCCCCCCTATCTGCTAAACGGTTATATATGGCCACGTGAAAAAATTCACAGCTATAGTAGATATAATGAAGTTTAAAGAAAAACTATCAGAGCTAAGTAGGGTATACAAATTAAAAAGTTATAGGCGATCAACTTATAAATGGTCCTTACTTACTTTATTAAATAAAGACCTGTATGATACATTAAGGAAGCAATAAATGATTTGATTTGAAATGTACTCGGAAAAAGAAAATTTCATACAAATTCAATAGATAAATTAGTTTTTAAATGTTTTTAGTGGCATTACTTTAAGTTGGCATTCGTAACTACGGAACCCTACACTGCGCGTGGCCCGACACGCACTTGGCCAATTATTGTTACGTCCAACGTTTCATGAAGCCACGTTCTGTGTTGTATTATGAGTTTTATGAGAAACAAAAAAAAAATACGCTATTCGAAATCATATTTCTGACAGATTCACCAAAATTATTAACTTTCCAACCAAATATATTTTTTCGACATTCTCCGTACACTCGTTATCGGCAGCCCGCGGCCATTTCGATTTGTCGATCTAACGGGTGTCGATTTACCCCAGAGAATAGCAAAGAGATTTTTTGAGTATTCGGTAACATTTCGCTCCACAAGGGGCAGAGAGGGTTGAGTTACTTAGACCAGAGGGACCCGGAATTTAATTTGATGTTGTTGGATGTTTTTGAGGTTTGAATGGCCAAACGAAACATGAAGTGGTTTTTTTTCGAAGATGGACTTTTTCTTAATGTATATATCAATGACTTTTTCTTAATGTATAAATCAACTAGCCATAATATTAATGTATATATCAATGGGGCTTAGCACGAACCTTTTTTGTTACGTCTAACGTTACGTTCGTGCTGAACCCCGTTCTTATCTTATACCTTTAAACGAGCAATTCTTGTATGTATGTATGTATGTATATATATATATTTATTTATAAATTTCTGTGATCTCGAAAACGGCTCTAACGATTTCGCTGAAAATTTGTATATGGGGGTTTTCGGGGGTAAACAATCGATCTAGATTAGTTTTATGTTTGGGAAAACGCGTGTTTTCGAGTTTTCATGCGTTTTTCTTTTCACGCAGAATATGGTCGCTAATTTCGACCGCCTTGATTTAGCTCAGCGGTTAAGGATAGCGACCGCTAGAAAGAGTGTTACGGGTTCAAATCCCACTCGGTGACTTTTGTTTTTTTTTATGTTTAAGTTTATATTTTTTTATTATTTTGCATTGTTTTAGACAAGTTTAAAAAAAATTGTTAATGTTTGAGATGTAACCCGCCCAGGTACTGTTATATTATGTATGACGCACAAAAGAAATGAGGCTGTAAATTTGCAACATTTATTTTAGTAAGAAAAATAAATAAGAACAAGAATATACATAATAGCACCTTTTTTATTAGGTCTAACGTTTCATGACAAGCCCCTTGCTTATGATGCACTATAAGTCACAAAAGAAATGACACTATAAATAAATAAATATATAGGGACAAATTACACTGATTGAGCTAGCCCCAAAGTAAGTTCGAGACTTGTGTTATGGGATACTAAAGCAACGATACTATATTTTATAACAAATGCATATATAGATAAACATCCAAGACCCAGGACAATTTGAAAAGGCCATTTTCCAACTTGCCCTGACCGGGGATCGAACCCGGGACCTCTGGGTGGCGGACTAGCATCGTGACCACTGCGCCACGGAGGTCGTACTATGAGTATAAATGTTAAAAATAAATAACATTTCTAACAGCTTCACCAAAATTATTAACTTTCCAACCAAATATATTTTTTCGACAAACATTTACCGTACAGTCTTTATATAAGCAGCCCGCGTTCACTGCTTACCCAAACTTTTTTTACCAAATGAATTGAACCATTTCCTGAAAGATTTTTTCACATTATTATGTAGTTGTTTTTGATACCAAGAGGTATTATCATTTACCATCCATCCAAAAAAAATATAGAAATTGCCAGTCGCATTTTTTTAAGCTGGGTATGCAGCAGTTTTCAGCTACTAAATAAAAAAACTTTTATTTTATCCTTATTATTTAAAATTAACATAAATAAATATGTAATGAGAAAGAAAGAAGGATATCGGACCAATAATGAAAAGCTGAATTTTATTACCCGCTACTAACTTCAAAGCCTGATTTCTTTTCCCTTAGAATTATTAGATTTTCCTTCATCCTCTTTTATTTTCATCTGAGCCGATAATTCCGAATAAACTTTATTAAAATCCTCAATAAAGTAACTTTTTAGCCTACGATAACAAAGGACAATAATTGTTATAAGTTTGACGCTCACTCTGTTGGTCTGTCGGTCACTCGAACGGAGGGACCGATTTCAATGCGATTATTTACGTGAAAGCAAGTTTCCTTGCGGTGAGCTATGTTTAATGAAAATCAGTTCAGCCTGATGCCTTTAGGTCGTTCAAAAATCTGACACCAGTTTTTGTTTTAACACAATCAATAAGAAAAAAAAATACGAGTTCACAAAAAGACTCAACTGCATATTTAAAAAAAAGTTTTATTCAGTTTGATAATACACCTGTAACTTGAACTTTTGTCTAATAACCATCGAAACCAAAGTAAGGGCTCTTACAAACGAGCGAAGTGCGCCCTCGAAACCTGTCGCCATCTGTCACGTACCGTCGCGCGACGTTCTTTGATAGTCGCCGACTGTCCGCGACGACTGCAGCGCAACGGTCGCCGACCGTCAGCGACGCCGCGCCGGCCGCGCGACAGGTGTCGAAAGCGTTTTGTCTAACGTCTGTTAGAGCTTGCTCTAAGGTTAGAGCCGTAAGCGATCATAAAATATACATTCTTGTTTACATAATACTTCATCGATCGCTACGAGTAGTAACCTCTTGAGACGAGTTTACTAGACTACTATTAGTCGTATGATACCTTTTAAATAGTTATATTGTTTCTGTAGAACTCCGTGATATCCTACTAGTATTATAAATGCAAAACTGAGTTTGTATATTTGTTTGTTTGTTTGTTACATCTTCACGCTTAAACACTGAACCGATTGGGATGAAATTTGGTATAGATATAGTTTGAGACTCGGGGAAGGACATAGAAGGACAAGCCCGCGGGTACAGTTTTCGTTGAATTCATAATACTGACATAACCAGTCATACTTAACTTTTAACATATTTCAGTAACAATGAAAAATAACATCGTTACTTTATCAATACGGCTGAATCACGCAATGTAAGTAATAAACAAAATAATTTTTAAGACGTTTTTGTCAGTTATACTAAGCGAAAAATTCGCATAATGGTCGAAAGAGTGAATAAACTTTTCCATGACATTTAACTACGTGAATTTTACGGTGTCCAGTGCCATATGAAATATTTAAAAGGAATTATTGACATCATTTGAAAGGAAACAGAGATATAATTTAAAATGTTGGCTAGATCAAGCCCTAGATAACCCTTCAAACTATTTTATGAACCACTGCTTACAATTTTAAAGTGAGAACGCTAAGCTTTTCTATGCACATTTGCGAAAAACGGCCACTTTTGGCTACGTGCGAAGAAAAGCTTCATATTCTCACTTTAAACTATAAACAGTAGTTCCGTGAAACCGTGAACCAGTGCTTGGAAGATTTGGTGTTATAGAAAATTTTATTTGATCAATGTCCTCCCCTCTATCTACAAAGTCGACATTCGTAACTATGAAACCCTACACAGCGCGTGACCCGACACGCACTTAGCCGATTATTATTTCGAAAGAGTAATTTTTTTCCTAGAATATTAAATCGTTGAAAATTTCCCTGTTTACTAAAATCCACTTAACACACCTGTATTTCCTTGAACTTCCGAAGAGTTACTTGAGCAAAATAGTCATTAAGTGACAATTTGGATGTTAGCACTCCATTTCATTTGCCTAATTGCTATCGACCTGGGTTCTACATGGCGTGACAAAGTATCAATCTATTACGGTGCTTCGGGAGCATAGGCCGGCCAAGTCATTGTGTATTCATGCTGCTAAATACTAGAAGTTCGATGGAACAGCAGTGTACTCGATATTCGACTTTTACCAATTGGTAAGCTTTTCCTTTCTCCTAGATCAGCATGGAAGAAAAGAAACCTTCTAAGTATACTAAGTATCTATTGTTATCTACTGTATTTTTGGAGTGTCCTTTTTTGTACAATAAAGAATTTACATTTACTAAGTTTTTTTCTTTTCTCAAAGACTAACTGCTTTTCTTCCTGCGCAGATCGTAGAACCTAATCAAGGGACTGGGCGAAAATGCTCATATTTTTTGTTACGAACGCAACTTTTTAACCGACTTCTAAAAAAGGAGGAGGTTATCAATTCGTCGCGATCTTTTTTTGCGTATGCTCACCGATTATTGGAAGACGCCTAGACAGATTTGGAAAATTCGTTTTTCATTCGTTTCTAAAATTCAAAAATTCGTTTTGTTTAAAAAAGTATACTTGCGAGGTGGTCTCCTAGAAATTTTATCAAAATCGGTTGTGTAGTTTGAGGGTGAGGTCGGATTAAGATTTTGAAAATTTTTTGTCTGTACAGTTTTTTTAAATCTTGAAAGGGGTGACTTGCGAGGCCTACAGCTCAAAACCATTATAGTATTTATTAAATATTTTATATGTTCCTATTAAACAAAATAAAGGACTAGAACTTGACAAATGTTTTTTTTCTTTGTTCACAGAGGAGGAAGGCACAGAGCTGGAGCTCGAAGCTCTGTACCGGCGGTACTGCGTGAGACTGAAACACGCGCTCTTTGTGTCAGCTCTGTGTGTCACGTTAGTCTGTAGCGTGGTGCTTCTGTGTGCCGTGTGTATACTGCATTCACATGTGAGTATAGCAATCTTAATATTTACGACTTTATATTTTCCACTGCAGGAGCACGACCTTCTCTGTGCTACTAGAGCACGTTAGTCTGTAGCGTGGTGCTTCTGTGTGCCGTGTGTATACTGCACTCACATGTGAGTACACTTATAGAAATCTGAATCTTTTGGTCTTTTAAGTCGTCACTGCAGGAGCACGACCCTCTCTGTGCTACTAGAGCACGTTAGTCTGTAGCGTGGTGCTTCTGGGTGACGTGTGTATACTACATTCACATGTGAGTATAGCAATCTCAATCTTTACGTCTTTATATTTTCCACTGCAGGAGCACGACCCTCTCTGTGTTACTAGAGCTATACTTGGTCAGAGCAGCTAGATGACTTGGCCAACACTCTTCTCGCTGTCCAGACTGATTGTAGATGTGTCATTGATGTTTATAAGCTTTGTTTAGCGTATTTCCTAAGTCGCCTTCTACGACATCCACTGGAAGACTTAGAGAGGTCCTATTTTACTCTGCCGGAAACCACACTTATAGTATTTAAGATAATTTTAAAGAAGTAATTTTTTGTTTATGTATGTATACTGCTTTCACATGTGAGTACACTTATAGCAATCTCAATCTTTAGGTCTTTTTAGTTTTAATTGCAGAAGCACGACCCACTCTGTGCTACCAGAACCATACTTGGATAGAACAGCCAGAGAATTTGGCCTACACTTTCCACGCTGGCCAAACGGGTTGGAGAGATCTCATTGCTGTTTATAAGCTTTGTTTAGTGTATTTCCTAAGTCGCCTTCTACGACATGAAAAAAGGAAAAAGATGCACTTTTACCACTTGCTTAATTTTTAGTTTATCGAAGTATAATTTAAATTAAAATTATCATATTTTAGTCTTATTGTTTTCAAAGCATTTTACAGGCTTTTATTTTAATTTGGACAAAAGAAAATTATGAAACTTCAGAACATGTAAGCCTAGTTTCTTTTCGTGAAAATCGAAGTAAAAGATGAAAGACCTTGGTTGCAATAGTTAATGAATTTTAAATATTATGGGGAATAGACTTTCCTTGTGACTTTGACTTGTGACTTTCCTGAAATCATAAATAATCTATGTTCTTATATTAGTGTTCGTGACTTTTAAAAGACACATAACAGTAGAGGAGTAGAAAAAAGTAAAAATAAAATAGTGGGTCAGCACTTGGCCAAAAGCCCGTGTTGACTCCAAAATTACCAGGCATTGCCTGAGAATTCCAAACGTTTATTTATTTCCTCACTCCTCAAATCATAATAATATCTATCAAACGATGATTTCGCAGATGCAACAAAAACCATATTTACTTCTTCTTATCGTGTGTGTTAGTGTCAGAGTTTTTAAACTGCCTCAAAGGCCTCTGACATGGTTTTAGGTAACGACCAATGTCAAAGACGGTGACCGGGACCGACGGCTTAACGTGCCCTCCGAAGCACGGATCATCTTACTTATCAGACAATCAGGTGATCAGCCTACAATGTCCTAACCAAGCTGGGACAACAACACAAAGTCGTTGCCCCCGCTGGGAATCGAACCCGCGACCTCCGGGTATGAGCCGAACGCTCTAACCACTACACCACGGAGGCAGTGACCATATTTACTAAAATGTTATTTACACCTCAACTGACCCCTAAAAATCAATAGACATAAAAGCTATGGTTGTCCATTCGGCCCTTTCCCGTCGGCTACATGTTTATACAGCACCCTAATCAAAGAAACCTGCAGGAAAATACTGCTCATGTTTGTCTTAGTTTTGCTGTGATTTGACAAAAATAATGGACTTTTTGTGTTGAACATAATAAGACAAAAAGAAAAATTACTCGTTCGTTACTTAGTAAGACGTGTATTTCTTTAATACGACGTAGAAAGGACTATACTATATCACTATAGTATAATGAAATTAATATACTTGTAACAGTAAAAAAAAAATCGGCATTTCCCTACAAAATTGTGGAATTTGTATAAATTTGTTGTTTTTTTTTTGCTTTTATTTCATAATTGTTGTACTAATGTGATCAAGAGTAGCCCGTGGTTTAATTTATTACGGGTATGTCCCTTCCACTTTGTATCATATAATCATCAATGTACCTATATACAAGCTACAGTTACTTTTTAAACAATTTTTAAAGTCTATTTAATAGAGTCATACACATCCTGGCATATTTCATACAAAAAGACGCTACTACGTTTCAAAGCAGGTTATACTTTTGAGACCTCAACGCGGAATCTATATATATACCTGTTATATCTATGTGCGCGACCGTCGCCGATTCCCGCCGACTGTCGCCGACAGGAGTCGCACACATACTGTCGCCCGTCCGTAAAAGCACTTACATCTCGTACAAAGTTATACGCAATCCGATGGTCATCTCCATAATGCAGCGGAATCACATTAGCTACCTGCCTGGAGTGCACCTGCGCGTTGCACCTAACACAATTACTAAGGATGGGATCAGGCCGAGAGTGACCATCCGAGGGTAAATATATACTAGACTAGATCTACATACAAAGGTACATAGTAGATACTAGTGCCTCTGTGAGCTGTAGATCTCGAGAGTCAGAGTTTACTGGATAAAAAAGTTGTTTAGACAAAAAGTTGCGTCTAAAGGGCTAGTAAAAAAAAGGTTAAGTATGACATTTTTAACATTTTTCGAAATGGCTGTAATATGTTTTTGGAACGTAGTTCCTTATCGTGCGTTGCGAAAGGAGGCTAGACGGAAAAAATTAAGACCAAAAGTTGTAACGACACTTTTTGCTATAGTTGTAAGCCGTGCGGAGTGCCCGTGTTTCTCTGCCTGTCTTAAGGGACTTCGTTCCATCCGGGTGTCCCTTGCTTGACACCTCTCAAGTTTTTTATTTTAAAATTGCAAACCCCCTATTTCCGCCATTTAAAAAAATGCGAAATACTGAATCGACATAAAGTTGTACAACATTTTCAATCCTCACGAAATTACAAGAGAATCGGTTTAAAATGCGACCTGTAGGTGAGAACAGCCGAACAGACTAACTGACAGATAGCCTACAAAAGCAGGTTTGGCTACACTCGAAACTCTTTTTTTTGTACTTCACTAGTAAATCCATATCATCATAACTGCCTCTGTGGTGTAGTGGTTAGAGCGTTCGGCTCATACCCGGAGGTCGCGGGTTCGATTCCCGGCGGGGGCAACGACTTTGTGTTGTTGTCCTAGTTTGGTTAGGACATTGTAGGCTGATCACCTGATTGTCCGATAAATAAGATGATCCGTGCTTCGGAGGGCACGTTAAGCCGTCGGTCCCGGTCACTGTCTTTGACATTGGTCGTTACCTAAAACCATGTCAGAGGCCTTTAAGGCGGTTTAAAAACTCTGACACTAGTGTTAGTCACTAACACATACGATAAGAAGAAGTAAATCCATAGACATAGAATTTTTTTACTAAGTAAATCACTGTAACGTTACCTACTCAGGCCCATTTATAAGTCTATTTAATTTCTTGACCTAACTACTTCTAAACCAACGTTTTAAACATTTTAGACACCATAAAAACTTTGGTTTACAACTTTAAAATATTTAAGTACATTCTAGTTAATATTCTCAAGAACTACTTTAGTTTTAGTGGCCCATAACTAGAAGACTGCTGGTAAAATATAGAAAAGCTAAGGGCTGTTTAAATCTCTTATAAATTTTTAGTATCAAAGTTAAAATATTATGTGAATTTCGTTCGCAAATATGATGCATTTGCTCTGGGAATGTTGCTCAAAGCAAACATGGTATCGATAAAACTACAAATATTTGTCTAGTTCAAAACGTGACATCCGACGTGTTTTGTTGTTTTTGAAAATGAAAATGAAAAATCTAATAATTACACGAGTACAGGATCCGAGAGGGGTCGACCTTCACCCATCTGCCGGATTAAAATGGTATTTTATCAAATAATATATGTTTCTGAACATATATCAATAGGCTATTGTAAAAAATATGATCATAACTATTTTTTATTACAATTATTAAAAATATTTGCTTTTTTTTAGGGGTTTATTATTATTATTTGCTTTTAAATTTCAAAATAAACTGACTTAGCCGACGAATAAGCATACAACATACACAGTATGCAACAGTTACGTCGCGTTACTAGCCGAAGCCTGCGACTTCTTTCGCGTGGACTTTATGTCTCTGGAAAATGCATCAGACTACAACTTTTGCTAAGGCTTCATTTTAATATTTCTTATAGTTTAGCTGGACCATTCTGCATCGAATGTTCCATTTTCCGAAATCATTTATACCCTATATGTTACCCAGGCTTAACAGATACTGCTTTATTATATGTATAGCCATGACCATATTTATTAAGTAAATGGTTTTTTTTCTACAACAGAACAACAGGAAACACAACAACCAAGATTTCCCGATAATGAATTCAGAAAGTTCGCGACAAGTTGACCAAACTCGCAAACTAGACAAAAGTTGACCAAACTCGCAAACTCGACAAAAGTTGACCAAAGTCATAAACTCGACATCTGTCCAGTAAGATAACTTGACTTCACGACTTGCGTGTTTGTTGTGCGTATATAGATTTCTCTATAGAGGCGAAAAATGATTTGCAAAGATATAAAATGAACACCTTCTTGAAGGCGACAGATATAGAAGACTACCTAGAAATATGGGGAGTGTGTGAAGCAGAATTTGAAGGATAGGAGAACTAACAAATATACATATGGTAAATGATAGATGAATTGTATTAGTGCAATATGAATATAATAGAGACAGTTTAAGACCAGAAAAAATGCTTGACCCTGACTGGCGTTGCCAGGCGTCCGGATAAAGCCGGACACAGTCAGGCATTTTGGTCGCGTGTCCGGTCATATTAGAGCGTGTCCGGCCTGTCCGGCTTTTGTTAGGCTTTTTACATTTCATGAACGACCAAGCGCCGAGCGCGGAGAGTCGAATGTCGCGTCGGTCGCTCACGCAGGCCGAGGGGCGCCCCGCCGCCGCCTGTCGCCCGTCCCCCTGCGCTCTGTCGTTATTCTTCATTCCTCGATTGATAGCGCACGTGCCGTACGTTACGTTGCGTGGCGGCAAGATTTATGATAATAATCAAAAAAAGCTTGGTTTTACATACATTTTTGACGTGACAACGTCTTAAATTAGGTTGCGGCTGGGAGTCACTTATGAAAAAGTGTAACGCTCGGTAACGTTACGATGAGTCACCGAACGAGAGAGAGGCCCGCCGAATGCCTTGCGTCTCTCTCCCACTCACCTATGTTACGTTACGTTGTCACGTAAAATCTTCGCCCGTAAAACCGACTTTACAGGCAACCATTTTTTTTGTTGTACCTAATGCTGAGACAAAATCCTCAATAATGTAGGGTGTCCGACTTTTCTACCCAAATGTCCGGCCAAACTGGCTGGTCTGTCCGGCCTTTAGGTTTGGCGACCTGGCAACCCTAACCCTGACAGTCCTGACGTGTTGCGAGTAGAGCACTACCTTAAGTCCCGCTTAAGAGGCGTGCAAAATAATTATTTGTTACAAATGTAAGTCTTCATTTATGTCAACTAGCCGCGAGTTGCGGTGTTCCCTGCGGAACTTTTGGCCAAAAAATTTTAGTGTGATAGTAAAAAAAAAAAAACAATAACATAATAAAGGTGACAGTTTGTGAGTGTATGTGTGTGTATGTTTGTTATGTGCAAACGGCTGGACCTATTTTGATAAAATTTGCAAGAAGTTGACACCCTGGATTAACACATAGGCTACTTTAGGTAACACGGGGCACAGCTAGTATAGAATAAAACAAATTCATAAATATCCATGTGTTGAAATAGGAAGAAACGAATAATGTGGTATTTTTTACCCGGTAAATGCTGGTCTGGGAGAAATAAAAAAAACTTAGAATGTACCAGCTGCTTCTCTTCCCACGTATTGATTGCTTTTCCATCCTCTCGCCCACCATGACGCTAAAAGTGGCTTTTGGGTCTTGCGGCTCTGGGCTCTGCATAGAACCGCAAGACCAAAAATGCTCTGTCTGCACCATTAGGGATAAAGACGTGATATTATGTATGTATGTACGTTTTACCCGGTAGCGATGGTTTGTGTTCGTAATCGGCTACTCTCCTGGGTCAAAGATAAATTATTTGGTACCTATGTACTGTAAGAAAAGAGACTCAAAATAATGTTACTTGTCATGATCATATCCATTATCAACGTGATTTTAGATTTATTATTGCAGAAAAATGTAATACTTTGACTTCAAAAAACTGCAACGTGATTAGTCTATACCTACGTCTCTAGTTTCATGGTCTATATCATGGAAATTGTGTCTATATACTTCATACAAATGTCATTGAAAATGTTTGTTTTGTCGTTTAGAAAAAAGTTTCTGATTTGAGTTTTTGGCAAGTACCGAATTGCCTAGCGACAACCGCCCGCGCCGGCTCATCACTCACCGACAAAACATTTGTGTTTTTCACGGCTCGCCGTCACTCAGCACGCTTCGTTTCCGTACGATTGCCTGACACTGCCTGACAAGTCATTGCCATTTGTCCCCAGAGGCATGCCTAGCCTACTATTGCCTACCCTCCGCCTTATAAACTCTTCTCATTATTTCTCTTCCTTGTCACTAGATGGCGCTATAAGGTAATAATTAAAACATTAAAATCTTTTATTACTCTTATTTAAATAAAGTAGTACTCTATTAAAATATTTTATTACTACTATTTAAATAAAGTAGTAGTAATTAAATGACTTAGTACCTGGGCGACCGAGCTTTGCTCGGTTACATCTCAAACATTAACTATTTTTTTTAAACTTGTCTAAAAACAATGCAAAATAAAATAAAAAATATAAACTTAAAAAACTAAAAAAAAAGTAAGTCACCGAGTGGGATTCGAACCCGTGACACTTTTTCTAGCGGTCGGTATCCTTAACCGCTGAGCTAAAATCAAGGCGGTCGGCGCGACGAAATTAGCGACCATATTCTGCGTGGAAAGAAAAACGCATGAAAACTCGAAAACACGCGTTTTCCCAAACATAAAACTAATCTAGATCGATTATTTACCCCCGAAAACCCCCATATACAAATTTCAGCGAAATCGTTAGAGCCGTTTTCGAGATCACAGAAATTTATAAATATATATATATATATACATACATACAAGAATTGCTCGTTTAAAGGTATAAGATATGAAATGCAATAAATATTTTCAAAGTAGGTATATTCATTACTTACTTCCTTTGTCACTTTTTGCTAGTCACGTGTGCTGCCATCTCTGTGCCTACCAGCAACTCCAGTTTTGCCTACTTACGGCCTTCCAAGTTTCTTTGGCGTTGGTTATCTGTTACGTTTGTAATTATTTTATCTTTGTCAGTGGGGACGAATGGGAATAACACGAATGGGATATACTCTTGCAACTTTACCGCTCGCTGGCAGGAATACGTAGGTAATCTCACCGCACTAATATCTCACATAATTAAGTTAACCTTAACTTACTTAACAATGGCACTAGGTATAGCCAAAGGCTATTGCCGATTCTGATACAATCAGTCGTGAAATCCGCTGCGCTTAATGCTGAGTAATGAGATGCCAGTGTAGGCTAAATGGTACTTAAGTCCAGTGGGACGTGCAATGATGAAAACGTACTGTCAACGTACTTAAAGAAGCATTTCGTCATCATGCATACATACATAATATCACGCCTGTTTCCCACAGGGGTAGGCAGAGACTATGGACCACTTGCTACGATCCTGACAAACCTCTTTTGCTTCATCTAAACTCATCAATCTTTTCATACATGCCCTTCGGTTACTGGTACTTTTCGGTTTCGTCATCATCATCAGCTATCATAAACCTACGGCTGTACTTGTTGGCTACTCATAAGCAAATCATTCCCATAGTACAATTGCGTTCGTTTATGTTCCATGAAACAAGTGCTACTAATTTGTCCCTCTAGTTCTTTTGTACATAATTTAAAGTCTCTATGGTTCCATTGACAAAAATCAATAAGTTTTTTGAAAATAAGTATTACCTTCCGGGATCTTCCTTCCTTCCTCTTCAGGATCGGGAGATTACTTTCAGTCTTTTCAGTTTGGCTCTAAATAAATATATACACGTCGAATTGATAACCTCCTTCTTTTTTTGATGTTGGTTGAAAATAATATATATTCCGGAATTTAAAAAAAAATGCTTATCTAGGTTTATCTTGTTCAGGTAATCTGACAGCGCAAAATATCATTTACAAGTTAATATGGTGTTGATGTTTGTCTGCTTATCAACCCATGAAATTGCGTTCCACCCTGTATATATCCACTTTGATACCGCGTTCATTAAGGGGACCACCGACCTAGTCATTTCGTAACAACCTGTTTAGCCTGATAGATTACACGCTTGACTTCTTTAGTCTTCATATCAACTCTTTAATGAAAAAATGAAAATCTCTTTTTCTTTAAACGTAAAACATTGAAAGATCTGAACGATTTTTAGTTATTTTATAAAACCGAGCTGTATAAATCAGAAAGCTTTAGAGTTTTTGTCAAATAGCGGATTATACAATCTAACTGCGACATATACATAGGTCTTCTCGCTTAGAGCGATCTCTTCCAGACAACGGGTGAATGGAGACGAATGTAGTCACGTCAGAAATATCTCCTCTTCTGTAAAACCTGTATCAGTATCAGTCCACTGCAGATCCTTTAGCATTTAGCCTCAAACAAGGGAGGGTCTGCCCATTATCACCACGCTGGGCTTGTCGCTCTGAAACGTGGTCCCTTACTCGACGACCTCCGTGGCGTAATGATCAACACGCTAGACCGCTAATCCGGAGGTCCTGGGTTCGATCCCCAGCCAGGGCAAGTTGGAAAATGGCCTTTTTCAAATTGTCCTGGGTCTTGGATGTTTATCTATATATGTATTTGTTATAAAATATAGTATCGTTGAGTTCTTTTTCTTCTTATCGTGTGTGTTAGTGACTAACACTAGTGTCAAAGTTTTTAAACCGCCTTAAAGGCCTCTGATATGGTTTTAGGTAACGACCAATGTCAAAGACCGTGACCGGGACCGACGGCTTAACGTGCCCTCCGAAGCACGGATCATCTTACTTATCAGACAATCAGGTGATCAGCCTGCAATGTCCTAACCAAACTAAGACAACAACACAAAGTCGTTGCCCCCGCCGGGAATCGAACCCGCGACCTCCGGGCATGAGCCGAACGCTCTAACCACTACACCACGGAGGCAGTTATCGTTGAGTTAGTATCTCATGACACAAGTCTCGAACTTACTTTGGGGCTAGCTCAATCAGTGTAATTTGTCCCTATATATTTATATTTATTTATATTTTATATTTATTACTATGGTTCTCAGAAAAAACTCAAGGTCGCTTAGCACGCTATGGAGAGAGCTGTGCTCGGTGTTTCTCTACATGATCGAATCAGAAATGATGAAATTCATAGGAGAAAGAAGTCACTGACATAGCCAAGCGGATTAGCTCATTGAATGGATGGGACAAAAAGGTCCTCGAATGGTGACTGCGTACTTGGCAAGATAAGCGTAGGACTCACAAGGTGGTCAGACGACCTGACCAAGGTCGCTGGAAAGCGCTGGATGCAGGCCGCTCTTGATCGGTCATTTTGGAAATCTTTGGGAGAGGCCTATATCCAACAATGGACTGAAATGATGACCAAGACGAGACGAGACATAAACAAGACGATTCTGTTCACTAGTTTACTTAAAATGTTATGTTTTAAAAGTACTCGTGTGTAGTTTGCATTTTAGTATTTCGGAGCTAAGATAGGGCGAGGTTTTGACACCTTAAAAGTGCTTAAATCATAGACATAGAATTTTTATGACTTAAATATTCCTTTTTCTTCATATCGTGTGTGTTAGTGACTAACACTAGTGTCAGAGTTTTTAAACCGCGACTCTGACATGGTTTTAGGTATCGACCAATGTCAAAGACAGTGACCGGGACCGACCGAGTAATAAATATTACTGAGAAAACGGTAAAAAAAATTGGTACTTAGTTTCTCTCAGAATTTTGTTTAAATCTCACTGGAAAGCATGAAAAGTTGTTTCCAGGTTAGGTAGCGGACCCTGGGCTCTAAAGCGTTACCGCTGACTATGAAACCGGAAATACGTGAGGATGATGATGATCCTTTCCATTCAAAAATATTTGCAGACATCATTCTAGTTTTATCAAGTGATTCCGTACTTATGACCGATAAATCTTGAGATCGGAATGTACGATTCGGACCCCACTTGTGCCTTAAGTAGTATTCCAATAAGATTTTTAGAGTTCTCTAATAAACAAGGAACCGTTATAGTTTTGCCATGTCTGTCTGCCGTCTGTCCTTCCGCGATTATATTCAGAGACTAAAAAGAAAAGGAAATTTTCATACAAATTCAATAGACAATAAGGAAAATTTCATACAAATTTAATAGAAAATTTTAGACGTTTTTAGTAAACTCAATGACGGCATTTGCGATTACGGAACCCTTCATTGCGGTAGCCGGACATCCACTTGGCTAGTTGTTTTTAGGGTTCAGTACCCAAAGAGTAAAAAGGGACCCTATTACTAAGACTTTGCTGTCTGTCCGTCTGTCCGTCTGTCTGTTACCAGGCTATATCTCAAGAACCGCAAAAGCTAGACAGTAGAATATGTCACAAATTATGTATTTCTGTTGCCGCTATAACAACAAATACTAAAAACAAAATAAAATAAATATTATAGGGGGGCTCCTATACAACAAACACGTTTTTTTTTGCCCTTTTCTGCTCGATATCAATAATGGCAACAGGTAGGCACTTGAAATACTAGTAGTTCGCCACGAACGTAGACCTCGCGATTATTATTTCAGAATAATGTACCTGATTTGGATGAATTGATCGGTGCAGGTTTACCGATATGCGGATTCATGATTGTGACCAAATTTTCAAAATAGTTGCCAATCACAGCCCTTTCTTCAAATGACTTTCGATCTAGCTCTGAAATGTCAGGAGCACCTTCCAACCATACAATCCCATGGATATGAGGTCTACCGTGATGCTGAAATTCAGTTCTGTACCAGTAGTCTTTCATCGAAAAATGACCCATCATTTTTCAAATGACAAAGTCAGCTCGTTGTTGGAAAAACCAGAAACCTATTAATGGATTTTCGTTTAAATGTTTATTTGTATTGCCATGGCTCTATGCCGCTGCTCATTAGTTACTTACTCTTTTCGTAAAGCTACTTCGCGTGCTTTGGTTGCTGTTGATCTCTTGTTAGTTCGTAGCATAATTACTAATACTACTACAGAAGCACAGACAAGCAGCGATAGCGATTGAACGAAAGTTCGCTCAACAAAATTGCTAAATTTAATAAAGCAAAAACTGAAAAAAACCTCATAGTTAAATAAGAAAAACCCTTTTTTTTTAAGTCTGTTAAATATGATAAAATTTATAGAACTACTTATGAAACTCAAAATAATAACCACCCCAGTAACCTCGTGGAGCCCAGTGTATATTTTTAAGAAAGATGTTCAGTAACCCGGACTGAATTCACCCTTAAATAGTTTTTGTATCATTTGTAAGAAGATTTGTATTGTATATCCGTCACGGCTCAGTCAGCTAGACTTCGCGAGTCACTCTAAACCCGTTCAAGTATAACGTATAAAAAAGTTGTTCAGACAAAAAAGTTGTTCAAGTAAAAAAATATCGTTTTTATAATGGCAACAAAAAAGTCTAGTGACATTTTTGAAAATATTTTGAAATGGCGGATATATGACAGTTTTCAAATTTTAAACCCCCATATTGCCGCCATTTTGAAAAATTTCGAAAAACTGGCTCGACAAAAAAATTCTATGTAGTTGCTGAACCTGCTTACAAAATTTCATGAGAATCGGTTAAGAAATGCGACCTGTAGGCGAGAACAGACAGACAGACAGACGGACAAAAGAATTTTTGGCTAATCTCGAAACTGAGACGCTTCGCTCGCTTCGCTCGCTTCGCTCGCTCGGTCAATTAAAATTTATTTTCCAAACAAAAAACTTGATTTTTATAAATAATGGTACGGAACCCTTCAATCGCGAGTCCGACTCGCACTTGACCGGTTATTTATATGGATATAAGAGGTAAGCAAGCAATGAAAATCTTCGATCATATTACGTCAAGAGAATTACAACCTACTCAGTTTCCTTCAGTAATAAGGCCGAAAACAAAACCGTTTTTTTTTAACTTTTTTGGTAGAATATTTGGCAAACTTCTTTATATCATTGAGCTTCTTCTTCTTCTTCTGATCGTGTGTGTTAGTGACTAACACTAGTGTCAGAGTTTTTAAACCGCCTTAAATGCCTCTAACATGGTTTTAGGTTACGACCAATGTCAAAGACAGTGACCGGGACCGACGGCTTAACGTGCCCTCCGAAGCACGGATCATCTTACTTACCAGACAATCAGGTGATCAGCCTGCAATGTCCTAACCAAACTAGGACAACAACACGAAGTCGTTGCCCCCGCCGGGAATCGAACCCGCGACCTCCGGGTATGAGCCGAACGCTCTAACCACTACACCACGGAGGCAGTTATTATATCATTGAGCTAAGATCAAAGAACGAGTGTTAGTAGAGGCGACCCGACGACTTCGCTAGACTATCTGCACATTTGCTAAACACAGTAAAATAGTCAATGATAGTCTAGTTCGCTTGAAACCTGATCGGTGTGACAATAATCATAATTATTACGTTCGATTTATATTTTTTTCAAAATTAATAACCAATTTTAATCCCCAAACTACACAACCGATTTTGATAAAATTCTATGGGACCACCTTACAAGTTATAGCAGTCACCAGTCTAGGCGTCTTCGAACAATTAGTGAACACACTTCAAAAACCGGCCAAGTGCGAATCGGACTCGTACACGAAGGGTGCCGTACCATTATCTATAAAAAAATCGCGTTTGTTGTATGAATGCTTAAATATTTATTTTATTTTGTTTTTAGTATTTGTTGTTATAGCGGCAACAGAAATACATAATTTGTGAAAATTTCAACTGTCTAGCTATCGCGGTTCTTGAGATACAGCCTGGTGACAGACAGACGGACAGACAGCGAAGTCTTAGTAATAGGGTCCCGTTTTACTCTTAAGGCACGGAACCCTAAAAAAGATCGCGACGAATTGATACCCTCCTCCTTTTTGGACGACGGTTAAAAAATAATAATTGAGCTCCATTAATTATAACAGTCTAACAACCTCAAAATGTAAGCTGTACATAGTCCTCGTAAAAACAGTCTATTCAAAATACTGTAGCTTCATCGTACTTTACTACAATAGTTTCGCGACTCCAAACTACAGTTGTAAAGTTTCGAACTGACCTCTATAATTTAGAACTAGCCGCTCGTGCACATCTGTCACATAAATTTGAAACAGATTTTATAACAAGCTCAACTTGTTTGCGGAAACTTGTTTCAACAAGTCAATCGTTTTATTTATTTATTTATTTAAAATATTTATTGAGCCTTCAGACACATTCTGCGACCAAATTGCAGACGTTCTAAAAAAGGGAGAGGTAAAAAGTACCCGTAACCGAAGGGCATGTATGAAGAGATTGATGAGTTTAGATGAAGCAAAAGAGGTTTGTCAGGATCGTAGCAAGTGGAGGTCCATAGTCTCTGCCTACCCCTGCGGGAAACAGGCGTGGTATTATTTATGTATGTATTGAGCCTACAATAGGTTGACTTAATGCTAAAGCATTCTTTTCCTGTCTACCTTTAGGAAAAGAAAAACGGATTAGAAAGTTGGGGTCTAAATAACATATAAAAGATGTAGAGCCAGGCATGTAAAGTACTTTAAAATTATCATAAATACAATAAATACATAATTTATTTAAAATATTATAAAACTTGAAAGTGACATACTCGTAATAAATCGAACTATGAAATTAAAATAATAGTCAAAAAAAAAAAAAACGAAAAAAAAACACATTCCCATACAAATTGTCCGGGCGGCTGCACACTTTTGTATGGAAGTGCCGAAATGTATAATTAGCTTACAAGGATGCACGTACAGCGCTTTTGACGTCATTGCTATTAGGTCTCACGCGTTGACTTAGAACTTTTTACTGCGCTCACGCGTACAAAAGGCATAGGCAGTGTGATTTATTTATAGATGACACAAAAATATTTCGTAGATTTACTATAATATAAGTGACCCTTTTTTCCTTAAGGTCGGAATTTATTTATTATTTCTATTGTGAGAGTTTTGGGTCAAGTCGGTCCCTCCTTCCACTGACAAATTCCCTTGGGAAACCTCGCAGAACTTCTTAAAGTGTTAAGAAATTGTTTTGTTGTTTGTTATCATGTACTTAAGTACTTAATGGAATCTTGTAAGATGATAAACCGTTGTAATGATTTTCACGCGTATTAGTAAAGGTGTATATTTCCGCCATATTGACAAACGTTAGGCTCAGAAAAGTATTATACTATTTAGTCTGTCATTTTTTCCGAGTACTTCATTATCCAAAAATAACGTACCCCATATTTTTCAGTTTAATAAAAGTAAAGTAAACATTCAAAGATATACGGAGCATCAAAGCTTCAGAGTTCCTTGCGACATCACCGCTAATTAAAAATCGTACGTAGCTGTGACGTCATGCAAAATTTAAATACGCTGTATCTTTGTCTTTTTTGTTTCTCAGAGAAAAGAAGAAATACGCGTACAATATTTTTTTATGATATTAAAGATATTTTTCCATTCGTCATGCATGCCTATCCTAGATCTATGGCACAGGTATGGCACTTCATAGAAACGTAGTAACAAATATACCTAGTACTACCACAAATGAAACAATATATTTGTGCACACGTATTTAGGGTCGCTACCACAGAATTTGTTGCTTTGCTTTCCTGTTTTTATCACTCGGAAATCGATAAAAATTTCGATCTTTATTGTTTTCCGTGGATAAACAATGATAGTGTGCGCAGTTTTTCATAATTATGATTTAATAATCTAAAGTGACTTGCGTAACGTCAACGTGTGACTAGCAACAACCCTGTTTTACAGAGCCCAACAAGGGGGAGGGTTCGCGGGGACGCTAGATTGCGGGGGACAGTACGAGATTCCGTTCTGTATGTAATACTATTATTAATTCTGTGTCTGTGGTTAATATCGTGATGATGATCTAAATCTTCATAAAGTTAAGCGTATAAACACTTAACACCATCAACAGTTGGATGTGGTCATGGAACTACCCGCAATTTCACTACTGACAATAAGACCCGACCCTTGAAGCTCTGAAATACAAATGTTATCAAGTACATATGAAAAGACAATACAGTCACGCACAAAAACTTTTTCGTTTTTCTATTTAACATCAATGAATTTAAACAAAAAATGTTTTACGACCCATTCATGTAAATGTGCCTTGAATATGTAAATTTATGTAAATGTGTCTTGAATAATGTGAATTCATTGTGAATTAGACAAAAGAAATGATGAAATTCATAGGAGAAAGAAGTCCCTGACATAGCCATTCACTAGTTTACTAAAAATGTTATGTTTTGAAAGTTCTCGTGTATAGTTTTGCATTTTAGTCTTTCGGAGCTTAGATTTTGACACCTTGGCGAGGTTTTGACATCTTACAAGTGCTTAAATATTACTGATAAAAAGTTAAAAAAAAATTGGTACTTAGTTTCTCTCAGAATTTTGTTCAAATCTCACTGGGAATCACTCTATGAAAAGTTGTTTCCAGGTTAGGTAGCGGACCCTGGGCTCTAAAGCGTTACCGCTGAGGATGAAACCGGAAATACGTGAGGATGATGATGATCCTTTCCATTCAAAAATATTTGCAGACATCATTCTAGTTTTATCAAGTGATTCCGTACTTATGACCGATAAATCTTGAGATCGGAATGTACGATTCGGACCCCACTTGTGCCTTAAGTAGTATTCCAATAAGATTTTTAGAGTTCCCTAATAAACAAGGAACCGTTATAGTTTTGCCATGTCTGTCTGCCGTTTGTCCTTCCGCGATTATATTCAGAGACTATAAGGAAAAGGAAATTTTCATACAAAAATCAATAGACAATTAATTTTTAGACGTTTTTAGTAAACTCAAGGATGGCATTTGCGATTACGGAACCTTTCATTGCGGTAGCCGGACATCCACCCAAAGGGTAAAAACGGGACTCTATTACTGAGACTTCGCTGTCTGTCCGTCTGTCCGTCTGTCTGTTACCAGGCTATATCTCAAGAACCGCAAAAGCTAGACAGTTGAATATGTCACAAATTATGTATTTCTGTCGCCGCTATAATAACTAATACTAAAAACAAAATAAAATAAATATTAAAGGGGGCTCCCATACAAAAAACGCGATTTTTTATAGATAATGGTACTTGGCCGGTTTTTAATGTGTGTTCACCGATTGTTCGAAGCGGAATTATAGCGGCAACAGAAATACATAATTTGTGAAAATTTCAACTGTCTAGCTATCGCGGTTATTGAGATACAGCCTGGTGGTGGTGACAGACAGACGGACAGACAGCAAAGTCTTAGTAATAGGGTCCCGTTTTACCCTTTGGGCACGGAACCCTAAAAAAGATCGCGACGAATTGATACCTCCTCCTCCTCCTTTTTGTAAGATAGTTACAAAAATAATGATTGAGCTCCATTAATTAACACAACCTCAAAATGTAAGCTGTACATAGTCCTCGTAAATACAGTCTATTCAAAATACTGTAGCTTCATCGTACTTTACTACAATAGTTTCGCGACTCCAAACTACAGTTGTAAAGTTTCGAACTGACCTCTATAATTTAGAACTAGCCGCTCGTGCACATCTGTCACATAAATTTGAAACAGATTTTATAACAAGCTCAACTTGTTTGCGGAAACTTGTTTCAACAAGTCAATCGTTTTATTTATTTATTTAAAATATTTATTGAGCCTTCAGACACATTCTGCGACCAAATTGCAGACGTTCTAAAAAAGGGAGAGGTAAAAAGTACCCGTAACCGAAGGGCATGTATGAAGAGATTGATGAGTGTAGATGAAGCAAAAGAGGTTTGTCAGGATCGTAGCAAGTGGAGGTCCATAGTCTCTGCCTACCCCTACGGGAAACAGGCGTGGTATTATGTATATATGTATTGAGCCTAGGTTGACTTAATGCTAAAGCATTCTTTTCCTGTCTACCTTTAGGAAAAGAAAAATGGATTAGAAAGTTGGGGTCTAAATAACATATAAAGATGTAGAGCCAGGCATAAAAAGTACTTTAAAATTATCATAAATACAATAAATACATAATATATTTAAAATATTATAAAACTTGAAAGGGACATACTCGTAATAAATCGAACCATGAAATTAAAATACATACATACATACATATTATCACGTCTTTATCCCTAATGGGGCAGACAGAGCATTTTGGGTCTTGCGGCTCTATGCAGAGCCTACGGCCGCAAGACTCAAAAGCCACTTTTAGCATCATGGTGGGCGAGAAGATGGAAAAGCAATCAATACAGTGACGGGTTGCTAGCCGCATCGCCTGTTAAAATGATTCGCATTTTTGCCCATTCCCTCGATCGGCTTTTACGATCTGCGCGGTCAGAGAAGCAGCTGGTACATTCTAAGTTTTTTCGTTTCTCCCAGACCAGCATTAAAATAATAGTCAAAAAAACGAAAAAAAAACACATTCCCATACAAATTGTCCGGGCGGCTGCACACTTTTGTATGGAAGTGCCGAAATGTATAATTAGCTTACAAGGATGCACGTACAGCGCTTTTGACGTCATTGCTATTAGGTCTCACGCATTGACTTAGAATTTTTTTACTGCGCTCACGCGTACAAAAGGCATAGGCAGTGTGATTTATTGGTAGATGACACAAAAATATTTCATAAATCTACTAAGTATTATAAGTGACCCTTTTTTCCTTAAGGTCGGAATATTTTATTTATTATTTCTATTGTGAGAGTTTTGGGTCAAGTCGGTCCCTCCTTCCACTGACAAATTCCCTTGGGAAACCTCGCAGAACTTCTTAAAGTGTTAAGAAATTGTTTTGTTGTTTGTTATCATGTACTTAAGTACTTAATGGAATCTTATAAGATGATAAACCGTTGTTATGATTTTCACACGTATTAGTGTAAAGGTCCCCATATTTTCTCCAGTACCTGGGTGACCGAGCTTTGCTCGGTCAGTTACATCTCAAACATTAACTACATTTTTTTAACTTGTCTAAAAACAGTACAAAATAAAAAAAAAATAATGTATAAACTTGAACATAAAAAAAAACAAAAGTAAGTCACCGAGTGGGATTCGAACCCGTAACACTCTTTCTAGCGGTCAGCATCCTTAACCGCTGAGCTAAGTTTATGGCGGCCGGCGCGACGAAATTAGCGACCATATTCTGCGTGGAAAGAAAAACGAATGAAAACTCGAAAACACGCGTTTTCCCAAACATAAGACGAAACTAGATCGATTGTTTACCCCCAAAAACCCCCATAAACCAATTTTCAGCGAAATCGTTAGAGCCGTTTTCAAAATCACAGAAATTTATAAATATATAAATTAATAAATATATAAGAATTGCTCGTTTAAAGGTATAAGATATTGAAAAACGTTAGGGTCAGAAAAGTATTATTGTTATTAGTCTGTCTTTTTACCGTGTACTTCATTATCCAAAAATAACTTACCCATATTTTCAGTCGAATAAAAGTAAAGTAAACATTCCCAAAGATATACGGAGCATCAAAGCTTCAGAGTTCCATGCGACATCACCGCTAATTAAAAATCGTACCTAGCCGTGACATGCGAAATTTAAATGCGCTGTATCTTTGTCATTTTTTGTTTCTCAGAGAAAAGAAGAAATACGCGTACAATATTTTTTTATGATATTAAAGATATTTTTCCATTCGTCATGCATGCCTATCCTAGATCTATGGCACAGGTATGGCACTTCATAGAAACGTAGTAACAAATATACCTAGTACTACCACAAATGAAACAATATATTTGTGCACACGTATTTAGGGTCTCTACCACAGAATTTGTTGCTTTGCTTTTCTGTTTTCATCACTCTGAAATCTATAAAATATCGATCTTTATTGTTTTCCGTGGATAAACAATGATAGTGTGCGCAGTTTTTCATAATTATGATTTAATAATCCAAAGTGACTTGCGTAACGTCAACGTGCGACTAGCAACAACCCTGTTTTACAGGCGCTTACAAGGCCCAAAAGCGGGGGAGGGTTTGCGGGGACGCCAGATTGTGGGGGACAGTACGAGTTTCCGTTCTGTATGTAATACTATTATTAATTCTGTGTCTATGGTTAATATCGTGATGACAATCTAAATCTTCATAAAGTTAAGCGTATAAACACTTTACTCCATCAACAGCTGGATGTGGTTATGGAACTACCCGCAATTTCACTACTGACAATAAGACCCGACCCTTGAAGCTCTGAAATACAAATGTTATCAAGTACATATGAAAAGACAATACAGTCAGGCACAAAAACTTTTTCGTTTTTCTATTTAATGTCAATGAATTTAAACAAAAAATGTTTTACGACCCATTCATGTAAATGTGCCTTGAATAATGTGAATTCATTGTGAATTAGACAAAATATTACATCCTATTTTGGCTTCCATATAAAATTTTCATTCCCAAAAATCTTATCAGACAATACTACGACATAGTGTTATACAATGTCCTTTTTTATTAAGTACAAATATTTTAAGGGGTGATTCAGTCCATAATTTCGAACAACTTTTCCCAATAAATGTTTATCGAAATACGAAAAAATAATTTTCATTTTCCATAGTAATGATATCACGTGACTACTTCGACTTCTATGAAAACCTAAAAAAAATTTTCGTATTTCGATATAAGTACATTTATTAGGAAAAGTTGTTTAAAATGGTGGTCTGAATCAGCCCTTAAAATATTTGTACTTAATAAAAAAGGGCATTGTATATATTAGTTTAATTTTGTCACTTCCATATGAAATTTGCATTCCCAAAAATCTTATCAGACAATATTACAACATATCACTATATATTTCAGCTTATTTTGGCATGTAAGTATTGAAACGGTAATTTTTTTATTTTGCCATATTGTTTGCCAGCTTGCTGTATAAAATTGCGTGGGTATTGAATTAATATGCCATACTATATCACAGAATTAATATTAGTATTAAGTAAGTACAGAACGGAAATTTCTAGGGTCCTGCGCAATATGTGTCCCCGTTCCCGCACTTCTCACCTTGCCGAGTGTGTTGGGGGCGAACACACACACATTCACGTATGCACAGATGTTTAGTTTCGTTTGTTAGTAGCTGACATAAATGATGCACCGCTTCTATGAAGTGCCATACCTGTTACTACAAAATTTACCTACTGAAATTTTTTTAAGGGTTAATTCAGTCCATAATATTGAACAAATTTTCCCAAGGAACACGTATTGAAGTATAAAAAGCAATTTTTGGCATCCGATACAAGTGAACCGGTCTGATCCAAGTTTGTATGGAAAGCCAAATTTTTCATATTTCGACATATGTTTCTTGGGGAAAGTTTGACGGACTGAATTACCCTTAAAATAGTTTCACTATGTATTGTTAGAGCTTATATTTAATACGACTATATTCGTAGGTATTAAAAGTTGAATAAGTAAAAAAGAGTCATCATTACAACTTTTTATACTTATTGAAGTTTTGTAACCAACTGTACAAGAACGAAATGTCGCGTTACATGTTAAGGTCCTTTATAACATGTGCCCGAAAGCCTGACGATGACGACATCCTTACCGTCAGTCCTTTGGGCACAATACGGTAATTACATCGTCTAATTCAATGCAAACATCGTTTGTCTGCGGTCGACGGAATGTTATATAAACACGAACCTGGGATGGTCTTTACGAATAGAAAAATAACATTAGTATATTTATACAGAAGTTACTGAGTTAGGTTTATTTGGGAGAAAAGAAAAAGCTTAGAATGTACCAGCTGATTTTTTCCCGCGCAGATCGTAAAAGTCGATCGAGGCAAACATGGCTAAGAACCACGAAGTTGCTTTCAGATAAAAAAACCGCATCGAAATTGGTCCATTCCATTCGTTCGACAATACAATGTCACAGACAGTCTTTTTCACGTGAAGTATTCAAATAAGTATCTATACGCGCTGTTACGAGAAGCGAGGGAGTCGTAACTTTGAATAACACTGAGTCTAAAAATAAGGTAAAATATCCTTGTCATGTGTAGAACATTGCAAACATATTTTACCCTATTTTTTACCAAAGGGTTAAGGAAAGTTTATTCTACGATTTGTCTTTTTATATTAGTCTACGTGGTTATGGTATATGCATTGTTCTAATAAAGTTTCATATTTTCCTACCATAAGGTATTCATAAAAATACTCCTTTAATCTTTAATTTCTTTTAATATATTTATGTTAAGCCGTTATATATAGGTAAATATATTTAATTATCAAAACACATTAAATGAAATAAATATATTATATTGGTTACATATTGGCTTTCGAATCAAGGGTCTCTTCAAACGGGTTCTGGGGTAACTTTGTGGGATTACAGATACAGACAAACACGTAGAGGGTATATGGAGAAGTTGATGTTAAGGTTATGTTATGTGGCGCAGGCTGGCGCTCTAGTCAATCCTTGAATAGATTTTGGCGGGTGTAGGGTCAAAGGAGTTCCTTAATTAATTAGTAAAGTCGGGATGAATTGATGCTGGAATTACAATGATTTCTATATGATCAAGGTTTTTAAAAAGAAAATATAGTTTAAAAAAAAATAAGAAACGCTTGGATTTGCGTCCTACCAAGACATTAAAATGGTGGAGAGAAGAGAGGAATGGAGGTATCTCCACTCAACTCCATCGACAAGAGTGAGCTCTTAAATGACAAGAAGATCAAGGTCCGACTTCACACCTGACTGCACAGCCAATTTTGATAAAATTTCTATGAAACCACCAGACAAGTATACCCTATCAAATTTAAAATAATTTTCCAAATCGGTCCTAGCGTCTTCAAATAACCATACATAAAAAAATAATAAAAGATCGCGACAAGTTGATAACCTCCTTTTTTAAAAGTCGGTTAAAAACTGAAGTCATTCTCTCTTGTTCCAGGAGCTAGCCTACCAAGTGAAGTCCATAGCCTCTCTCTCCGTTGTCACGTTCGTGCTGTCGATAGTTCTAGCCCTGGCACTGCTACCAGCGGCAGCAGAGTGGGAGGCCTTCGCCCTGGCAGGCTCGGTGTTGGTGACAGTCAGCATGGGAGCCGGCACCTTAATGGCTACGCACCATGCGCCTTTGCCACTCTTCGCACTTATTTTGGTAAGTTTTAATGTAGCATCATCAGGTCTTTTTGTCTCCACTGCAGGGGCATGACCCTCTCTGTACTACCACAGCCATATTTAGCTAGAGCAGCCAGAGGACTTGGCCTACACTCTCCTCGCGGGCCAGACGCAAGGTCACTAATGTTTATAAGCTTTGTTTAGCTTGTATTTCCTAAGTCGCCTTCTACGACATCCACGGGAGGACTTTGGCCCTATTCTAATCTGCCGGAAACTACACGGCTTAATGTACCTGGTTCTTGTCATCAAAATACAAATGCGTTTATTTAATGAACTTTTTAAACAAGGGTATTTTTTTTAAACAAATTAATGCTAATGTGTTTGTTTTTATATGATGATTACTGGTGGCACCGCATTGGGTACCTACCAATGCCTGTTTTGTGGTAGCCTTTAACATTAACTAAACTGCTTTATTATACAACATGGAAAGGACCTACCTGTAATCGTCCCACGGGCTATACTTGATCACTATAGTATAATAAAATTAGAATAACAGTCAAAAAACAAAAAAAAAATCGGCAAAATTCCATGCAAAAGTGAGCCGCCGCTCGCGCAGTTTGTATCAGAATTTGAGAATGTCTTTTTTTTGGTATTTTGACTGTTATTTGCATTTCACTGTAATAATCTAGCCGTGGTTGATTTAATACGGGTATATCCCTCCCACGTTATTTAAAGAGATTTAAACAGAAATAGCAACCCATTTTATAAAAAAACAGTCTATCCATGGCCACGTTTGTGCGTCCGTAGTTCTAGCCCTGGTATGATTACTTGCGGCTGCAAAACGGGAGGCACTCGATTGGCGGGCCCAGTATTGGTAACAGTCAGTTTATTTTCTTATTTTTTTATTTAATCTTTGTTGACCACAATGGTGTAAAAGATGAACTTAAGGCTAATGCATTATCTACCAGTCATTCTGTATAAAAACAGAAAATAATTTATTTTTTATTTTCTATAGGGACAAATTACACTGATTGAGCTAGCCCCAATGTAAGTTCGAGACTTGTGTTATGGGATACTAACTTAACGATACTATATTTTGTAACAAATACGCATATAGATAAACATCCATAAACAACATAATTAATCGTGTAATAGTGGCCAAGCTTGTATATGCTCCATTGCCAGTTTCTTTAGTAATGACTTCTCCCAGCATCGGCTATGAGATAGCTATGCGTAAAAGAATAATTGGTTAGTGTTTTTCCACATAAATTGATTAATTTGATGAAGGACACATGGCTAGAAGCTGATTGACATCCTCAAAACTTTATTTAAGTAATTTAAAATTTCAAGGTAAGATATTTAAAACAATAGACAATTAACAAAAAGATGTCTTAAGTTTATCGTCCAAACTAAAAATAACACAGAAAGGCAAAATCGTGTCTGTAAAGAATGACTGAGTTTTACTTACGAATCTCCTGTATGGGTCACTAAGCTGCTGAGATGACCTCTATGTGTCTACTTAAGAAGTGACAAGGGTCTCTTGCAGTAGGCAATATTTAGCGAGCTTTAAGTAAAATAACGATAAAATAAGGATTTCATCCGTGTGATATCGCGAAAATCTATAAACAGGTACAAAATATTATATAAATATAAAACGGTGTTATATTGTAAAAATAAAAAATATAATCTTTTGGTAACTCTGGCTACAAACAGTAAAGTATAAGTACAAACAGTAGAAAATAGTAGTTTTAGTTCATAAAATCCTACTTATATTATAAACACGTAAGTTTTTTAGTATATTTGTCTATCACGTAAAAACTACTCAATGGACTTTAATGAAACTTTACGATAATATAGCTTATACATCAAAATAACACATAGGCTACAATTTATAAAGATATTGTGTGATAATCCCGCGCAGAAGAACTCGCGGGCACCGGCTAGTACAAAATATTTTAAAATTTCAATTCAATGTTTTTAGTTGTTATAATCTTTATTATATTATATTATATTATAATATATAAACCTACAATACCACTGACTCACTCACTGACAGAGTTGTTTGCCCTGTTGCGGGGTTGGTGGGGTTTAGGTTGATGTGCGGTCGTATAGAGGGTGCTCCAGTGAGTACCAGAAAAATCTGACATTTGAGGATCTGCGGAAATCTGATGTGGAAGGGGTACGGCCTGCGAAGGCGGTTGGGGTTAGGGGTGTGATTTTTTTCCAAAATGTAGGGGGTTGCAAGCAATTTGACGACCGTCACTTGTTTTTTTATTTTTTTCAAAATTCAAAATGGCCGCCATACAAGGGCAATTTTCCTCTATACAAATTTCATACAAACGGCCACCCCAAGTAACTAGGCGCAGCCGGAGGCCAAAAGCCAAAAGCAAAGGCCACCCCCGCGAGGCCGCAGGCCGAGCTGCGGGCGAGGGCGAAGCCCGAGCCACTCCCCCCTCCCCCTTGGATCCCCCCTAAGTAATCTTCACGAGGCCGGAGGCCGAGCGATGCGAGCCCGAAGGGCGAGCTGCGGGCGAGGGCGAAGCCCGAGGCACTCCCCCCCCCTTCCCCCCTCCCCTCCCCTCCCCGTAAGTAATCTTCACGAGGCCGGAGGCCGAGTGTCGCGAGCCCGTAGGGCGAGCTGCGGGCCAGGGCGAAGCCCGAGCCACTCTCATAGCCCCCCCCCCCCCCCGAAGTAATTTTCACGAGGCCGAAGGCCGAGTAACGCGAGCCTGTAGGGCAAGCTGCGGGCGAGGGCGAAGCCCGAGCCACTTTCCCAAACGCAGTCCAATTTTTTAATTTTTGCAAATCCAAGATGGCCGCCAAAAGTCGACTGCTTGCGATTTGGCTGAAAATCGATATCTATATGTAGTTTGAGCCCAAAAAACCAAATTTATAATTTTTTTTTAATCCAAGATGGCGTCTGGGTTTTAGAAAATTAAACTAACTTCGTTTATAACGTCTTACTGGGACTTCGTAGGGGTCTGAAATTTTGCATGCGGGGGTAAAGCACCCCGCGGAACTCGAAACTGCATTCCGATTTTGGATCCAAGATGGCCGCCCCCACACATATTATGATGTTTCCTTTACTGACTGCAGTTTTTACCCATTTTCTGAACTGGAAACATATTTTAGCCTACCTCAACAGCCGCACGAAAGACCGCGGGCTGCTTGCAGCCCGCGCAGCGCCCAAAAAGCTAGTTATAATATATAAACCTACAATACCACTGACTCACTCACTGATTGACATAGTTGTTTGCCCTGTTGCGGGGTTGGTGGGGTTTAGGTTGATGTGCGGTCGTATAGAGGGTGCTCCAGTGAGTACCAGAAAAATCTGACATTTGAGGATCTGCGGAAACCTGATGTGGAAGGGGTACGGCCTGCGAAAACGGTTGGGGTTAGGGGTGTGATTTTTTTCCATAATGTAGAAGATTATAAGCAATTTGACGACAGTCATTTGTTTTTTGTTTTTTTTCGAAATTCAAGATGGCCGCCATACATGGACAATTTCCCTCCATACAAATTTCATACAAACATTCCAAGTAACTTGGCGCAGCCTGAGGCCGGAGGCCAAAAGCGAAGCCCTACCGCGAGGCCGCAGGCCGAGCTGCGGAGCGAGGGCGAAGCCCGAGCTTCCCCCCCCCACCTTTGACCACCCCTCCACCCCATGTAATTTTCACGAGGCCGGAGGCCGAGTGATGCGAGCCCGAAGGGCGAGCTGCGGGCGAGGGCGAAGCCCGAGCCACTTACAAAAGTAACGCGCATTTTTTTTTAATTTTTTGGAAATCCAAGATGGCCGCCGAAAGTCAACTGCCTCCGATTTGGCTGAAAATCGATATCCGAATGTATTTTGAGCCGACAAATCCGAATTTGACAATTTTTTTGGAATCCAAGATGGCGCCTGGATTTTAAAAAATTAAACTTATTTCGTTCATAACGTCTCACTGGGCCTTCGTACGGGTCTGAAATTTTGTACATGGGGTTAAAGCACCCCGCGGAACTCAAAACTGCAATCAGATTTTGGATTCAAGATGACCGCCCACACATTTTGTCATGTTTTCCTTATTGACTACAGTTTTTACCCATTTTCTCAACTGGACATGTTATTAAGCCCACCTCAACAGGTGCACGAAAAACCGCGGGCTGCTTGCAGCCCGCGCAGCGCCCGAAAAGCTAGTTATATTATAATATATAAACCTACATTACCACTGACTGACTCACTGACTGATTGACATAGTTGTTTGCCCTGTTGCAGGGTTGGTGGGGTTTTGGTTGATGTGTGGTCGTATAGAGGGTGCTCCAGTGAGTACCAGAAAAATCTGACATTTGAGGATCTGCGGAAACCTGATGTGGAAGGGGTACGGCCTGCGAAAACGGTTGGGGTTGGGGTCGTGATTTTTTTTCCAAAATGTAGGGGGTCATGGGCAATTTGACGAGCGTCAATTGTTTTTTGATTTTTTTCAAAATTCAAGATGGCCGCCATACATGGACAATTCCCCTCCATACAAATTTCATACAAACGGCCCGCAAGTAACTTGGCGCAGCCCGAGGCCGAAGGCCGAGGGCGAAGCCGGCTCGCGAGGCCAGAGGCCGAGCGAGGCGAGCTCCGTGGCGAGGCCGAAGGCCGAGCCCCTCTCCTCCCCTTTCACCCCCCCCCCCCCCTCCCTCCCCCAAGTAATCTTCACGAGGCCGCAGGCCGAGTGATGCGAGCCCGAAGGGCGAGCTGCGGGCGAGGGCGAAGCCCGAGCCACTACAGTAAGCGCCGCATTTTAATTTTATTTTTGGAAATCCAAGATGGCCACCGAAAATGAACTGCTTGCGATTTGGCTGAAAATCAATATCTATATGGATTTTGGGTCGGAAAATCCAAATTTAATTATTTTTTTGGAATCCAAGATGGCGTCTGTATTTTCGAAAATTAAACTTATTTCGTTCATAACGTCTCACTGGGACTTCATAAGGGTCTGAAATTTTCTCTACTAGGGTAAATTATCCCGCGAAATTTGAAACTGCATTCAGATTTTGGATCCAAGATGGCCGCCCACACATTTTTTCATGTATCTTCAACTGACTGCAGTTTTTACCCATTTTCTAAACTGGAAACTTTTCTTAGCCTACCTCAATAGCTGCACGAAAAACCGCGTGCTGCGTGCAGCACGCGCAGCACCCGAAACACTAGTTATAATATATAAACCTACATTACCACTCACTCACTGACTGACTGATTGACATAGTTGTTTGCCCTGTTGCGGGGTTGGTGGGGTTTAGGTTGATGTGTGGTCGTATAGAGGATGCTCCAGTGAGTACCAGAAAAATCTGACATTTGAGGATTTGCAGAAACCTGATGTGGAAGGGGTACGGCCTGCGAAAACGGTTAGGGTTAGGGGTGTGATTTTTTTTCTAAAATGTAGGGGGTTGTAAGCAATTTGACGGCCGTCATTTGTTTTTTATTTTTTTTCAAAATTCAAGATGGCCGCCATACAAGGACAATTTTCCTCCATACAAACTTACCCATTTTCTGAACTGGAAACATATCTTAGCCTACCTCAACAGCCCCACGATGAACCGCGGGCTGCTTGCAGCCCGCGCAGCGCCCGAAAAGCTAGTTATAATATATAAACCTACAATACCACTCACTGACTCACTGATTGACATAGTTGTTTGCCCTGTTGCGGGGTTGGTGGGGTTTAGGTTGATGTGTGGTCGTATAGAGGGTGCTCCAGTGAGTACCAGAAAAATCTGACATTTGAGGATCTGCTGAAATCTGATGTGGAAGGGGTACGGCCTGCGAAGACGGTTGGGGTTAGGGGTGTGATTTTTTTTCCAAAATGTAGGGGGTTGCAAGCAATTTGACAACCGTCACTTGTTTTTTTATTTTTTCCAAAATTCAAGATGGCCGCCATACAAGGACAATTTTTCTCCATACAAATTTCATACAAACGGCCACCCCAAGTAACTAGGCGCAGCCAGAGGCCAAACGCCAAAAGCAAAGGCCACCCCCGCGAGGCCGCAGGCCGAGCTGCGGGCGAGGGCGAAGCCCGAGCCACTCCCCCCTCCCCCTTGGATCCCCCCTAAGTAATCTTCACGAGGCCGGAGGCCGAGCGATGCGAGCCCGAAGGGCGAGCTGCGGGCGAGGGCGAAGCCCGAGCCACTCCCACAGCCCCCCCCTTCCCCCCCCCTTCCCCCCCCCTCCCCGTAAGTAATTTTCACGAGGCCGGAGGCCGAGTGTCGCGAGCCCGCAGGGCAAGCTGCGGGCGAGGGCGAAGCCCGAGCCACTTCCCCAAGCGCAGTCCAATTTTTTTTAATTTTTGAAAATCCAAGATGGCCGCCGAAAGTCAACTGCTTGCGACTTGGCTGAAAATCGATATCTATATGAAGTTTGAGCCCAAAAATCCAAATTTAATATTTTTTTTGGAATTCAAGATGGCGTCTGGATTTTAGAAAATTTTACTTTTTTCGTTCATAACGTCTCACTGGGACTTTGTAGGGGTCTGAAATTTTGCATGTGGGAGTAAAGCACCCCGCGGAACTCGAAACTGGATTCAGATTTTGGATCCAAGATGGCCGCCTCCACACATATTTTGATGTTTCCTTTACTGACTGCAGTTTTTACCCATTTTCTGAACTGGAAACATATTTTAGCCCACCTCAACAGCCGCACGAAAGACCGCGGGCTGCTTGCAGCCCGCGCAGCGCCCGAAAAGCTAGTTATATTATATTATAATATATAAACCTACAATACCACTGACTCACTGATTGACATAGTTGTTTGCCCTGTTGCGGGGTTGGTGGGGTTAAGGTTGATGTGTGGTCGTATAGAGGGTGCTCCAGTGAGTACCAGAAAAATCTGACATTTGAAGATCTGCAGAAACCTGATGTGGAAGGGGTACGGCCTGCGAAAACGGTTGGGGTTAGGGGCGTGATTTTTTTTTCAAAATGTAGGGGGTTGTTAGCAATTTGACGACCGTCATTTGTTTTTTAATTTTTTTCAAAATCCAAGATGGCCGCCATACAAGGACAATTTTCCTCCATACAAACTTACCCATTTTCAGAACTGGAAACATATCTTAGCCTACCTCAACAGCCCCACGATGAACCGCGGGCTGCTTGCAGCCCGCGCAGCGCCCGAAAAGCTAGTTATAATATATAAACCTACAATACCACTGACTCACTGATTGACATAGTTGTTTGCCCTGTTGCGGGGTTGGTGGGGTTAAGGTTGATGTATGGTCGTATAGAGGGTGCTCCAGTGAGTACCAGAAAAATCTGACATTTGAGGATTTGCAGAAACCTGATGTGGAAGGGGCACGGCCTGCAAAAACGGCTGGGGTTGGGGGCGTGATTTTTTTTCCAAAATGTAGAGGGTTGTAAGCAATTTGACGAGTGTCATTTGTTTCTTAATTTTTTTCAAAATCCAAGATGGCCGCCATACAAGTACAATTGTCCTCCATACAAACTTACCCATTTTCTGAACTGGAAACATATTTAAGCCCACCTCAACAGCGCCACGATGAACCGCGGGCTGCTTGCAGCCCGCGCAGCGCCCGAAAAGCTAGTTATATTATAATATATAAACCTACAATACCACTCACTCACTGACTGACTCATTGACATAGTTGTTTGCCCTGTTGCGGGGTTGGTGGGGTTTAGTTTGATGTGTGGTCGTGTAGAGGGTGCTAAATGGAGTACCAGAAAAATCTGACATTTGAGGATTTGCGGAAACCTGATGTAGAAGGGATACGGCCTGCAAAAACGGTTGGGGTTAGGGGCGTGATTTTTTTTCCATAATGTAGAAGAATATAAGCAATTTGACGACCGTCATTTGTTTTTTTATTTTTTCAAAATCCAAGATGGCCGCCATACAAGGACAATTTCTCCCCATACAAACTTACCCATTTTCTGAAGTGGAAACATATTTTAGCCTATCAAAACAGCCGTACGAAAAACCGCGGGCTGCTTGCAGCCCGCGCAGCGCCCGAAAAGCTAGTTATAATATATAAACCTACATTACCACTGACTGACTCACTGACTGATTGACATAGTTGTTTGCCCTGTTGGGGGGTTGGTGGGGTTTAGGTTGATGTAGGGTCGTATAGAGGGTGCTCCGGTGAGTATGAGAAAAATCTGACATTTGAGGATTTGCAGAAATCTGATGTGGAAGGGGTACGGCCTGCAAAAACGGTTGGGGTTAGGGGCGTGATTTTTTTTCCAAAATGTGGGGGATTGTAAGCAATTTGACGAGCGTTATTTGTTTTTTAATTTTTTTCAAAATCCAAGATGGCCGCCATACAAGGACAATTTTCCTCCATACAAAATTACCCATTTTCTGAATTGGAAACATATTTTAGACTACCTCAACAGCCCCACGATAAACCGCGGGCTGCTTGCAGCCCGCGCAGCGCCCGAAAAGCTAGTTATATTATAATATATAAACCTACAATACCACTCATATAAACCTACATTACCACTGACTGACTCACTGACTGATTGACATAGTTGTTTGCCCTGTTGGGGGGTTGGTGGGGTTTAGGTTGATGTAGGGTCGTATAGAGGGTGCTCCGGTGAGTATGAGAAAAATCTGACATTTGAGGATTTGCAGAAATCTGATGTGGAAGGGGTACGGCCTGCAAAAACGGTTGGGGTTAGGGGCGTGATTTTTTTTCCAAAATGTGGGGGATTGTAAGCAATTTGACGAGCGTTATTTGTTTTTTAATTTTTTTCAAAATCCAAGATGGCCGCCATACAAGGACAATTTTCCTCCATACAAAATTACCCATTTTCTGAATTGGAAACATATTTTAGACTACCTCAACAGCCCCACGATAAACCGCGGGCTGCTTGCAGCCCGCGCAGCGCCCGAAAAGCTAGTTATATTATAATATATAAACCTACATTACCACTCACTGACTGACAGAGTTGTTTGCCCTGTTGCCGGGTGGGAGGGGTTAAGGTTGATGTGCGGTTGTATAGAGGGTGCTCCAGTGAGTACCAGAAAAATCTGACATTTGAAGATCTGCAGAAACCTGATGTGGAAGGGGTACGGCCTGCGAAAACGGTTGGTGTTAGGGGCGTGATTTTTTTTCCAAAATGTAGGGCGTTGTAAGCAATTTGACGAGCGTCATTTGTTTTTTGATATTTTTCAAAATCCAAGATGGCCGCCATACAAGGACAATTTTCCTCCATACAAACTTACCCATTTTCTGAACTGGAAACATATCTTAGCCTACCTCAACAGCCCCACGATGAACCGCGGGCTGCTTGCAGCCCGCGCAGCGCCCGAAAAGCTAGTTATAATATATAAACCTACAATACCACTCACTGACTCACTCACTGATTGACATGGTTGTTTGCCCTGTTGCGGGGTTGGTGGGGTTAAGGTTGATGTGTGGTCGTATAGAGGGTGCTCCAGTGAGTACCAGAAAAATCTGACATTTGAGGATTTGCAGAAACCTGATGTGGAAGGGGTACGGCCTGCGAAGACGGTTGGGGTTAGGGGTGTGATTTTTTTTCCATAATGTAGAGGGATGCAAGCAATTTGACGACCGTCACTTGTTTTTTTATTTTTTTCTAAATTCAAGATGGCCGCCATACAAGGACAATTTTCCTCCATACAAATTTCATACAAACGGCCACCCCAATTAACTAGGTGCAGCCAGAGGCCAAAAGCCAAAAGCAAAGGCCACCCCCACGAGGCCGCAGGCCGAGCTGCGGGCGAGGGCGAAGCCCGAGCCACTCCCCTCTCCCCCTTGGATCCCCCCTAAGTAATCTTCACGAGGCCGGAGGCCGAGTGACGCGAGCCCGTAGGGCGAGCTGCGGGCGAGGGCGAAGCCCGAGCCACTTCCCCAAGCGCAGTCCAATTTTTTTTAATTTTTGAAAATCCAAGATGGCCGCCGAAAGTCAACTGCTTGCGATTTGGCTGAAAATCGATATCTATATGTAGTTTGAGCCCAAAAATCCAAATTTAATATTTTTTTTTGGAATTCAAGATGGCGTCTGGATTTTAGAAAATTTCACTTTTTTCGTTCATAACGTGTCACTGGGAATTGTAGGGGTCTGAAATTTTGCATGTGGGGGTAAAGCACCCCGCGGAACTCAAAACTGGATTCAGATTTTGGATCCAAGATGGCCGCCTCCACACATATTTTGATGTTTCCTTTACTGACTGCAGTTTTTACCCATTTTCTAAACTGGAAACATTTTTTAGCCCACCTCAATAGCCACACGAAAAACCGCGGGCTGCTTGCAGCCCGCGCAGCGCCCGAAAAGCTAGTTATATTATAATATATAAACCTACATTACCACTGACTGACTCACTGACTGATTGACATAGTTGTTTGCCCTGTTGCGGGGTTGGTGGGGTTTAGGTTGATGTGTGGTCGTGTAGAGGGTGCTCCAGTGAGTACCAGAAAAATCTGACATTTGAGGATTTGCGGAAACCTGATGTGGAAGGGGTACGGCCTGCAAAAACGGTTGGGGTTAGGGGCGTGATTTTTTTTCCATAATGTAGAAGATTATAAGCAATTTGACGACCGTCATTTGTTTTTTGATTTTTTTCAAAATCCAAGATGGCCGCCATACTAGGACAAATTTCCTCCGTACAAATTTCATACAAACGGCCCCCCAAGTAACTTGGCGAAGCCTGAGGCCGAAGGCCGAAGGCGAAGCGCCCCCGCGAGGCCGCAGGCCGAGCTGTCAAGCGAGGGCGAAGCCCGAGCTCCCCCCCCCCCCCCCCCCTTTGACCCCCCCCCCCCACAAGTAATTTTCACGAGGCCGTAGGCCGAGTGATGCGAGCCCGAAGGGCGAGCTGCGGGCGAGGGCGGAGCCCGAGCCACTATCACAAAGCGCAGCGTCTTTTTTTTTTTTGGAAATCCAAGATGGCCGCCGAAAGTCAACTGCTTGCGATTTGGCTGAAAATCGATATCTATATGTAATTTGACCCCAAAAACCCAAATTCAATATTTTTTTTGGAATCCAAGATGGCGTCTGGATTTTAGAAAATTAAACTTATTTCGTTTATAACGTCTCACTGGGACTTCGTAGAGGGTCTGAAATTTTGCATGTGGGGGTAAAGCACCCCGCGGAACTCGGAACTGAAATCAGATTTTCGATCCAAGATGGCCGCCCCCACACATATTTTGATGTTTCCTTTACTGACTGCAGTTTTTACCCATTTTCTCAACTGGACATGTTCTTTAGCCCGCCTCAACAGACGCACGAAAAACCGCGGGCTGCTTGCAGCCCGCGCAGCGCCCGAAAAGCTAGTTATAATATATAAACCTACATTACCACTGACTCACTCACTCACTGATTGACATGGTTGTTTGCCCTGTTGCGGGGTTGGTGGGGTTTAGGTTGATGTGTGGTCGTATAGAGGGTGCTCCAGTGAGTACCAGAAAAATCTGACATTTGAGGATTTGCAGAAACCTGATGTGGAAGGGGTACGGCCTGCAAAAACGGTTAGTGTTAGGGGTGAGATTTTTTTTCCAAAATGTAGGGGGTTGTAAGCAATTTGACGACCGTCATTTGTTTTTTTTTTTTTTTCCAAAATTCAAGATGGCCGCCATACAACGACAATTGTCCTCCATACAAACTTACCCATTTTCTGAACTGGAAACATATCTTAGCCTACCTCTATAGCCTCACGATGAACCGCGGGCTGCTTGCAGCCCGCGCAGCGCCCGAAAAGCTAGTTATATTATAATATATAAACCTACATTACCACTCACTGACTCACTGACATAGTTGTTTGCCCTGTTGCCGGGTTGGTGGGGTTTAGGTTGATGTGTGGTCGTATAGAGGGTGCTCCAGTGAGTACCAGAAAAATCTGACATTTGAGGATTTGCGGAAACCTGATGTGGAAGGGGTACGGCCTGCAAAAACGGTTGGGGTTGGAGGCGTGGTTTTTTTTCCAAAATGTAGGGGGTTGTGAGCAATTTGACGAGCGTAATTTGTTTTTTGTTTTTTTTCAAAATTCAAGATGGCCGCCATACATGGACAATTTTCCTCCATACAAATTTCATACAAACGGGCCCCCAATTAACTTGGCGCAGCCAGAGGCCAAAGACCAAAAGCAAAGCCCTCCACCGCGAGGCCGCAGGCCGAGCTGCGGGCGAGGGCGAAGCCCGAGCCACCCTCCCCCCCCCCTTGACCCCCCCCCCCCTTGACCCCCCCCCCCCTTGACCCCCCCCCCTCCAAGTAATTTTCACGAGGCCGCAGGCCGAGTGATGCGAGCCCGAAGGGCGAGCTGCGGGCGAGGGCGAAGCCCGAGCCACTTCCATAAGCGCCGCTTTTTTTTTAAATTTTGGAATTCCAAGATGGCCGCCGAAAGTCAACTGCCTCTGATTTGGCTGAAAATCGATATTTAAATGTGTTTTGACCCCAAAAATCCAAATTCAACTTTTTTTTTGGAATCCAAGATGGCGTCTGGATTTTAGAAAATTAAACTTATTTCGTTTATAATAATAATAATAATAATAATAAGTTTATTTTCTCACCACAATATTCTTATGAGCTAAACAATATACAGTGAACTTACAAACAGTTGACACATTAAATATTGTGAGAGACTGGTGCCTAAACTAGACTGAACGTCTGTGTTTCAGGACGCCAGGTCTTCTCTCCTATAGTTTGAATACAGCTGATCATTTGTGTACAATAAATTATATTTAAACAGTTGCATACGCTTAGTGTTAAAGAACTGAACAATTGAGTAAGTCAGTGAGTAGCTATTAATACCTAGGATAGGATATATGGGTACTATAATTGTAATGTAGTTTGTATTAGTTATGTGTATGTAATAGTATTTTAGTTATTTTTGTGTATCAAAATATGTAATAAAAATTCTATGTGTGTTAATATATCTTGTACTTTATTAATTATTTATTTATCCACTGCCAGAAGCTTTTCTGTCTCGTCGTAATTAAGTCCCTGAAGCCATTCACCCACCACCTTTTTACAAGAATACTCTTTTAAAGCATAAATTGATAGCCGTTTATTTAGTTTATTATACAAAAATCCACCAAGATAACAATAAAAACGTTTCGAGAACTCCTTGTGAAAATTGATTTCAAAAGGGTTGATTGGATTAAAACGTCTTTTGCCTTGTGATAACTCAATACTATATTTGGTTGACTTATGTTGTTTCAGTATTAGACTAAGTATAAAAAGCTGACGCACAGTCAAGATTTTAGTCCTCCTATACAGTTCTTCAGTAGGGTAGTCAAATGGTAGGAAGTATGACACTTTAAGAATAGCTCTTTGTGTTCTCTCAAGCTCAAGGAGCGTGGTTTTTGGTGCTCCTCCCCAGGAGCCAATACAATACGTTAACAGAGATTGTGCTAAGGCAAAGTATACCGACCTTCTTATGTTCTCATCAGCTACATGTCTTAGTGTTTTAAAAACGTAAATTAATTTGCGAACTTTGTTATTAAGGGTGGTTAGGTGTGACTTAAATCTTAGCGTATTATCTATTTCAACTCCCAAGTATTTAACAACCTTCGCTCGCTGTATAGGAGAACACGAACAAGTACCAGGTTTTGTACAGTTGTGTGTAATTATAGTTTATAACGTCTCTCTGGGACTTTGTAGGGGTCTGAAATTTTGCATGTGAAGGTAAAGCACCCCGCGGAACTCGAAACTGCATTACGATTTTGGATCCAAGATGGCCGCCCCCACACATATTATGATGTTTCCTTTACTGACTGCAATTTTTACCCATTTTCTGAACTGGAAACATGTCTTACCCTACCTCAACAGCTGCACGAAAGACCGCGGGCTGCTTGCAGCCCGCGCAGCGCCCGAAAAGCTAGTTATATTATAATATATAAACCTACAATACCACTCACTCACTGATTGACATAGTTGTTTGCCCTGTTGCGGGGTTGGTGGGGTTAAGGTTGATGTGTGGTCGTATAGAAGGTGCTCCAGTGAGTACCAGAAAAATCTGACATTTGAGGATTTGCAGAAACCTGATGTGGAAGGGGTACGGCCTGCAAAAACGGTTGGGGCTAGGGGCGTGATTTTTTTTCCAAAATGTGTAGGGTTGTAAGCAATTTGACGAGCGTCATTTGTTTTTTAATTTTTTTCAAAATCCAAGATGGCCGCCATACAAGGACAATTTTCCTCCAAACAAAATTACCCATTTTCTGAACTGGAAACATGTCTTGCCCTACCTCAACAGCCGCACGAAAGACCGCGGGCTGCTTGCAGCCCGCGCAACGCCCGAAAAGCTAGTTATAATATATAAACCTACAATACCACTGACTCACTCACTGACAGAGTTGTTTGCCCTGTTGCGGGGTAGGTGGGGTTTAGGTTGATGTGCGGTCGTATAGAGGGTGCTCCAGTGAGTACCAGAAAAATCTGACATTTGAGGATCTGCGGAAATCTGATGTGGAAGGGGTACGGCCTGCGAAGACGGTTGGGGTTAGGGGTGTGATTTTTTTTCCAAAATGTAGGGGGTTGCAAGCAATTTGACGATCGTCACTTGTTTTTATATTTTTTTTAAAATTCAAGATGGCCGCCATACAAGGACAATTTTCCTCCATACAAATTTCATACAAACGGCCACCCCAAGTAACTAGGCGCAGCCAGAGGCCAAAAGCCAAAAGCAAAGGCCACCCCCGCGAGGCCGCAGGCCGAGCTGCGGGCGAGGGCGAAGCCCGAGCCACTCCCCCCTCCCCCTTGGATCCCCCCCCTCTAAGTAATCTTCACGAGGCCGGAGGCCGAGCGATGCGAGCCCGAAAGGCGAGCTGCGGGCGAGGGCGAAGCCCGAGCCACTCCCACAGCCATCCCCCCTTTTTACCTCCCCCCCCGCAAGTAATTTTCACGAGGCCGGAGGCCGAGTGACGCGAGCCCAAAGGGCGAGCTGCGGGCGAGGGCGTAGCCCGAGCCACTTTCCCAAGCGCAGTCCAATTTTTTAATTTTTGCAAATCCAAGATGCCCGCAAAAAGTCGACTGCTTGCGATTTGGCTGAAAATCGATATCTATATGTAGTTTGAGCCCAGAAAACCAAATTTAATATTTTTTTTGGAATTCAAGATGGCGTCTAGATTTTAGAAAATTTAACTTATTTCGTTTGTAACGTCTCATCGGGACATCTTAGGGGTCTGAAATTTTGTACATGGGGGTAAAACACCCCGTGGAACTCGGAACTGGAATCAGATTTTAGATCCAAGATGGCCGCCCCCACACATATTATAATGTTTCCTTTACTGACTGCAGTTCTTACCCATTTTCTCAACTGGACATGTTATTTAGCCTACCTCAAAAGCCGCACGAAAAACCGCGGGCTGCTTGCAGCCCGCGCAGCGCCCGAAAAGCTAGTTATTATTTAAACACCAAATAGTCGTTTTAATGTTATGACGTCATACGTTTGTGTAAATTAAAAAGTGTCAACTGTCAAAAGGCTCACCCGCATGGCCAATGTGCGCGTGCACATTGGAGCATTTGTTCACACGCATATTTTACGTCATGACTACAGATGGCGTCCACTACTTCAACGTTGACGACAATTTACGCGCGGAAACTGAAAATTTAATTAAGTTATATTTTTTGAGAATTTTTAAGCTATTGCATAGCTTCTATCGCGGGCCTTGAGCGCGGGGACCGAATCCAGAAATTCCGTAACGAAAAATCCTCACGCTTTCCACTCCGCCTACCATGTAGGTTGCCGCTTCGTCTCCGTCGTCCCTTGCGACGTTGCCGTCCTTCCTTGTTTGCAATAGCTTTACCGCGGCAGTCCCCGAGTGCCACACGTCTTTTTTTTTAATTTTTTGTATCACCATGGTATATAATGTAGAAATTTTTCTCGCACCTTATGTGTTGATTCATGTTATTTTAAGACAAATCTGTCCAGGTTGAAATTTTAGTTAGATAAAATTAAACTTGTGTGACTGGGGTCAGATTTTTCAAGCATCTGACATAGCTTGACGACTGCGACACAATGATGACAGCCGGGATCTAAAAATTTAGAGGAGCTCGCTTTTATGCCACTTGTGGTCCAACCCATCCAAGTGCGGACCACGTTCAGTCTCGCTTAACTAACAACCGAGCTCCTCTGTCAGTAACAAAATATCTTGGTTTTTTAAATGATAGGGTCCCGTTGGCACCTTTTTGGTACGGAATCCTAAAAATAACAGCTACGCACATCACCAATGGATTCTCGGCTTTAGTGTCAAACCATACTTTTCCATCCAAGGTTAAAAGTATAGACTGTCATACATTTTCGCAGCTTAAAGCACTCGCTCGTAAACTTGAAAGCTCTGCAGCGCAGATAAAGGCTCTTCGATTTACGTCCGAAGCTATGATATTAAGTGGGCGCAGCATGTGAGAGCTTAACATAAACTAAAGTCGCTTCAGAAGCATGACTTCTTTTGTACATTTTCGTCAAAAAAAGTCAAAAAGCATTAATTTATCTTTGGATATTTGTATCACTTGATAATTGTCAATTTTTCTTTCGATTCTAAGTAAATGATCTGACGTCAACAACTACCTATTGTGAAGGTAGTTGGATTACGTACATTTTGGAACAGTAGGTATTTAATTTTGTATGGAGGCAGATTTATTTTGCGGTTTCAAAGATAGAAGAAACCGATATATAGAACCTACACAAGCTACCCAACATTACCTTTCTCGATCGGATAGGTTTTTTTAAACATATTGTATCCAAGCTCGAGGTCTAGACTCTTTTTGATTTGAAACTTTGTGTCGTAAACAAGTTTTACACGAAATTGGTTGGATCTAAGTCTTAGGATATTGCAGCTTTTAACGTCAAGGAATTTCCTACGAAGTTTTCCCACTTTGTAGGGATAAACACTAACTTATTTAACGTTTCTTTATTGCTACCGGTAGCATGGCACCGTTGATAAATCCAGATAAATTTTATCGAGCGACGGAGTAGTGCCATCCCGATCGTTATTATGACGTAAAGCAAGATAGTGATAGATGACAGCGCGGTAGAGCCCGATAAATATTTTCGCAGGTGCTATGCTACGGGGCTGAAAATGAATTTTTTCATAGGTACTTAACTTCAGGTGCTTATTCAGGGCCCAAGATAAACTTTAAAAGGATTGTACATAGCATTTTTGGTTTTGCGGCTATAAGCAGACAGAGCTCAGGGCTGCAAGACTCAAAGGAACACAAGATATAGACTAAAAGACGACAAGATATAGATTTGATAATATTATTATTCGACGATTACAGATTAAATTATTGACTACCTTTCTATGACATGACAGTACTATTATTATAGCAATTTCCTTGACATTTAAGTAAAGTACCTATTTTTAATTATTTATAAGCATTTGTATGCTAAATATGGCAAGACATAGCGAACTATTAAGTGTATTATATTATGTAACATCTTATCTGTATCATGTATCATTGTATATGTTTGACAAATAAATGATTGATCGATTGAAAGGCTATTTTTAACGTGATGGTGGGCGAGAAGCTGGAAAAAGGAATCAAAATAATGATGAGTTTCTAGCCGCATGATTTGCTTTTACATCCATTCTCTTAATCGGCTTCAAAGACACAGAATTAATATAAGTGTTATACACCTTTTCCCCGTTTTCGCTTTGTGGAGGGCGTTGAGCGGGCGCCTGCAGCCGTCTCTACGAGGCGAGAACGAGGGAGAGGTGGGGGGACGGTAACGGTATTGCGCGGGATCCCTGGAGATTCCGCTCTATATGTAATACTTATTTTAATTGTCACAAATAAAATACAATATGTCATATAAACACTGTCAAAACGATTACTAAGTACATACAAGTATCAGTCATATAAACCGCCCTTCTTTTTAATTGTCTGTGAGATTTGCTTAGAAAGAGAAGTAGCTGATACATTCTAAGTTTTTTTTTTACTTCTAGACCAGCATGATGGGAAAAAGTATATAGATACTAGCAGTCCATCCCGGCTTCGCCCGTGGTACATACATAGCCTATGTCACTCAGGGATAACATACCTATCCAACAGTGAAAGAATTTTTAAAATCGATCCAGTAGTTTCGGAGCCTATTCAATACAATCAAACAAACAAACAAACAAACAAACAAATCTTTCCTCTTTATAATATTAGTGTAGATAAGCATGTCTTTAATTAGGTTACCTGAGTGTAGATGAAGTGATGAATGTAAATTAAGCGAAAGAAGTCTATTAGGGAGGTTAGGTTAGGCAGCAGCAAGTAACATTGAGCACTAACGTATGGTGATAAAGTCTAATTTGGTTTGACACAGAAATAGGACGTCACTATCGTATGACGATACTGACCCAGGATCGTAGCAAATGGAGGTCCATAGTGTTTGCCTACCCCTGTGGGAAACAGGCGTGATAATATGCATGTATAACCCTTAGCCAGGTAGTGATCACATAGCGAACCACCTCAGAAATATATTTTTTCTGACGAGCAGATGCTAGCTAGAAACCGCAAAATGTCATCCGTCTATTGTCTATGATACAGTTGATTTCTGAACGAAAAAAAAATACGCCTCTAAAAAAAAACTTGACATTTCGCTTGTCAAAGTCAAAATATTGGTCGAACAGCGAATTTTTGTGCAAATTGAAAGTGTTTTTTAGTATTATGGCGGAAAAAATCCCGGTAAGTGATATTATTTGTGTTTTTATAATAGCAGATAGGTTGAATTATATGTAATATGTTTCGGTTTTACATGATATTTGTTTTTCTTTGAAATATTTACGCCGAAAGTTTGTGGTCAACATGTGACCTCTGCCTATCTGGAAAAACTTATTGTGGTTATTATGTAACCACTGTCCTACAAGCGTTTATCCATATAAATAAAGGCAAAACCATATTTACACATCAAATAGTTTGTATGGTAGATATATAGGTTCTTGGATCGAAGAATAACCGATACCCTGGTGTCAGAGTCTTTTAACCACTACATCACAGAGACATTAATATTTATTAATATTTTTATCCAAAGAAACACACCAATCTTTCCTCTTTTTAATATTAGGCTTATATGTAGATTCAACTTTATTTTTTCAATACTTACATGTTGTGACCTAACTGGGCAGTGGTCAGATCTAATCCACATCATGTATATTTAAATGGGCAGTGGTCATATCCAGACCAGAGGGTTTTTTTATAGGAAATTGTAGGAATAAAAAAATATTAAGAAATTAGTTTTTTATTATCATCCAATCTACCATTATCTGTATATAAAGATAAAATAATCGCCAGGCCTGGCTAAGGGATAATGATGTTACCTATTTGTTCACAAGTACAATCCAGAACAAAGTACGTACCATTATATTAAAATTTACCACAGCAAGTTACCATGCGAGTAATGTGGTAATAAATCCCAAAATTAAGGAAGAGTTAAGGTTCTACGCAGATGTTATGAAGTCGGGATATATTTGCATTGCCATCTCGACAGATACTGCGGTTCGTAAATTTAATAAAGAAAGAGTATAAGGTTTAATTCTGGTTTAAACGATACGTATGCGGATAACATATCCTATCCTATCTATCTATAATCTATCTATCTATCTAACTATCTATATCTATCTATCTTCTATCCTACTTCCTATCCTACTAATATTATAAATGCGAAAGTGAGTTTGTATATTTGTTTGTTTGTTACCTCTTCACGCTTAAAAACTACAGAACCGATTTGGATAAAATTTGGTACCATAGATATAGTTTGAGACTCGGGAAAGGACATAGGGTACTTTTTATCCTGAAAAATTCCACAGGGAGCGAAGCTCGCGGGTACAGCTGGTACATAATACAGGGTTATTTATTACCCACCGGCCAAATTTGTGTTTTGGACAGTGTGTGTCTCTGCGTAGAAATGCCTTAAGAGCCCCTTACCCTAGACGAAAATACAACTTTCCATACAAACGTAGTCTACGTTTTATTTCAAAACGACATGTCCGATTTGGGCAAAATTTGGTAATTTCAAAGATATTGCAATTATTTTGGGTAATAATTGGTTTCCAACAGTAAAAATATGAACTTGAAATAGAATTTAGTGTTTTATATCATATTTGACCATCAGTATGGGAAACTTGTAAATCGTTATATTTTCTTTCCAGTTCATAATTTTCATGTAGGAAACCAGTTATAACCCTAGATAATTGCAATTTCTTTACAATTACCAATTTTTACCGGAATCTGACATGTGGTTTCAAAATTAAACGTAGACTACGTTTGTATGGAGAAGTCTAGGGTCGGGGGACTCTTAAGGTTTCTATCTATAATTTTTGACAAATAAATTATTGTAGTTTAATTAAAACAGATTTTTTTTAAATCTCACAATACTGTTAGCTATAAACGTACCTTGCCTCTATAATTTTTCTAAACTAAAAACCCACTTTACTCTCAAACTACACTATTGATTTTGATAACATTTCTATGGGACTACCTTGCAAACAAAGAATTTTTCGAATCAGTCCAGGCGTTTTTGAATAATCAGTGAACATACATAAAACTTAGGAGGTGTCAAGGGACAGGGACACCCGGATGGAACTAAGTTCCTTTCTTGCTTTCTATGCGAGAGAGAGAAACACAGGCAGACAGAGAAACACGCGCACGCCGCACGGCTTACAACTATAGCAAAAAGTGTCGTTACAACTTTTGGTCTTAATTTTTCCGTCTAGCTCCCTTACGCAACAAAAAAATAATATCGTGACAGATTGATAACCTCCTCCTTTTTTGGAACTCGGTTAATAATTTCCAAAAGAAAAGATTTGCTTACTTGGAATTTTCTACTCCAAAATCAGAGTCATTTGTTCTAAATGCCATTCATTGTAAATCCATTAAAACGGTTAATTATGCTGAGTCAGGGCGAGTGATAAGTGGTATCAGCTGGAGATGGATAGCCCTTCAGTTACTGTGCGAAACCTTAATGACATATTGTGTTCGAGTGTTGGCCACTTACAATGTATATTACAAGATTTTGTTCTCGAAGAAGTATGACGACGACGTAGAAGGACGAGACTCACAGACGCGACGTGGTGAAGGTTTTATAATTCTAAATTCAAGATTCAAGATTTTAAATTCTTAACTCTAAATTCAAATATATTTATTAAGTATGTAGACCTCTACAGGCACTTTTACACGTCAGTAACTTTATATTTTTATGTTGCGTGTAGTGTATATTCAAATTGATTTTTTAAAGAAAAGCTACCTATTCCAGCGCTTCGCTACGACAAAATAACATGTATAGATATGTAAGATGTAAGTCACTTTGTAACAATCTTTATGTTGTACTAGAACTTAAGAAACGCGACAGCAAAGTTTTTTTTTAATTTCATTTTCATTGAAAGTAACTTTGGCGATATCTCGTTGAAACAGCAAAATAGTCCATAATCCTCATCTCAGACACTGTTCCAACTTGGAAGCACCCTATCTGACCCTTCGTATTTTATTTGAACAGTCCAAAGTTCAATTTCACAAAACTTGGTTTATGTCGCCTGGGTGATACCCGAATGATGCAAATTAAATTCTCAATTTAAGCTGGGTTTGTTCTTATCTCTATTTTTCTTCTTTTTGTTTGATTTACCAACGAAAATATGTAATGAGGTACTCGGTTATTTCAGACTTAATGATCATGTTGAAAAACTTATTCTTAGAGAATACCATAAACTGGGTACGTTTAATTGTATATATGTAGTATTATTTTGAATCATTTGAATATGACTTTTATTCTCATTACACTTATTATGTTTTGATTTCGTCAAAATGTATGTATTTATACATTGCCTAAGCATTGTATACAATGCCAACACATTCAGCAAATTTAAAACATTGCCGGTCATCATCAACATCATCAGGTCTTTTTTGTGTCTACTGCAGGAGCACGACCCTCTCTGTTCTACCAGAGCCATACTTGGCCAGAGCAGCCAGCGGACTTGGCCTACATTCTCCTCGCTGGCCAGACAGGTTGGAGAGGTCTCATTAAAGTTTATAAGCTTTGTTTAGCTTGTATTTCCTAAGTCGCCTTCTACGACATCCATGGGAGGAGTTGGAAGTGGCCCTATTCTACACACGGCAATTACATTGCCGGTAACATATACAATGTCCCTTTTAATTAAGTACAAATATTTTAAGAGGTGATTCAGTCCATCATTCCTAACAACTATTTCCAATAAATGTATATCGAAACACGAATATATTTTTTTCATATTCCATACTTTTTTCTTGGTATTTCGATATACATTCATCAGGAAAATTTGTTCAAAATGATGGACTGAACCACCCCTTAAAATATTTGTACTTAATTAAAAAGGACATTGTACAGAATTCGTTTTTGAAAGAACAAAAAGAATTAAAGAATAATAAGGAAATCGTGGGTACGTTTTGTGTTTTGAAATAAAACGTTGTTAATTCTCTAGCTTGTATCACTTGACCTGCAGGAAATAACTTTGACCTTATTTACCCTTCCGACGTCTACCCCGTGACCTTGATTAAAATTTGCGCCACCTGTTGTGTCAAAGTGGGCGTTGAGATATGCTAATGTGGATTGACCTTTATTACTTTTTTTATAAATCTAAGTAGGCATAGAGTCATGCGGTCCATAATATGATGGTAAGTGCTTACTAAGCATGCGTATCTGAAGTTATTTGTAATTTTTGCATTGCTTATTGTCGAAAATAACCATTGTATGTTTGAGCAGAATGCAGCAATCTTTAAAGATTGGTATAAAAACAAAACAAAAATGCTTCTATCCTTTATGTTGACGAGAAGTGTTTAAACCTCTTTACTATTTTATTTTTGGAAAAAAAAAGTTTTTGTCTGTTTTGAAACTTGTTACTTGTACTATATGTTGAAGAGAAGTGTTTAAACCTCTTTGCTAATTTATATTTGTTTCAAGAAAAGAGTTTTTGTCTTTTTGAAACTTGTCACTCGTACATGCTATCTTGGAAAAACTGTGAATTTAATACAACTGTTTTTAAATAAAAGATATTCATTCACTAATTATTCTTTAATATTAGAATCAGGTGAACTCTGAGAGCTGATTCTAATAGATTCATACATATTGAAGAAATCCTAGAAACTTTTAATAGGAAATTAAAATCTTATTTATTTCTCCAGTTCATTTGATCTGCAGAAAATAACTTTGGCCTTATTCACCCTTTTTAACCGACTTTCAAAAGGAGGTTATTAATTTGTTGCGATTTTTTTTTGTGTATGTTGACTATTCGAAGACGTCTGATTGGTTTTTTTTTTTTGAAAAGGTAAAGTCAGGTCTCATAATTTTTTTATCAAAATCGGTTATGTAGTAGGGGAAATTATTTTTAGTTTTGAAAAATTATGACGACTGAATTTCCTGCGACTTTGATTAAAATCCCCACCACCTGTTGTGTCACAGTGGACGCTCAGATATGCTAATTAGGCCTGCTTATGCACAGGCAGGCATGCCTGTCTGACGTCATTTTGTAACTTTACTTTTTTTCCCAAGGTTTGACGTCAGATAGGCAGCCGGTAGTAAAACTACGAGTATAATCAAATTGTTTGTTTTTTTTAACTCCCTGACATAATAAGGAACTATATTTCGTTACATTAAATTAATAAATATATACAATGTCCTTTTTTATTAAGTACAAATATTTTAAGGGGTGATTCAGTCCATAATTTTGAACAACTTTTCCCAGTAAATTTTTATCGAAATACGAAAAAATAATTTTCATTTTCCATAGTAATGATATCACGTGACTACTTCGATTTCTATGAAAACCTAAAAATTTTTTTCCTATTTTTATATACATTTATTGGGAAAAGTTTTTCAAAATGATGGTCTGATTCAGCCCTTAAAATATTTGTACTTAATAAAAAAGGACATTGTATAAATAATAAATATGAAATAATATAAATATAATATACAATGTGTAAGGGATATACCCGTAATAAATGGAACCAAATAATATGCTGTATAATTATTATATAAAGGATTACACCATCCCACCAAATTCCACCAGATTTGGTTATGTAGATTCGGAGCAAACTGGCTGTGATAGACAGACAGACACACGAGTGATCCTATAAGGGATCCGTTTTTTTTTATTTTTGTACGAATTCCTTAAAATCATAGCACATTAGAGAAAATTTCCTTCAGGTGAACTCTAATATATCAAAGAGTTAAGTTAAGCTCCGTTCTTAATCGAGTTGCTGCGAAGTGAGAACTTTATTAATGAGCAAGATTCTCATACAACAACTTTACGCAAAGAAGCTCTTATTGGCTGTACAAAATACATATACTAGGCCATTTTAAGGTGACAGTGAAGTATACTTATTTGGTTTTTTGCAATTGAACTAGTAAGTAGTTTTTTAGGGTTAGTAAGTAGTGGTTTAGGGTTATTACTATGCGTCTGCTGTCCATCTGTTTGTCTCTCATCAGGCTGTAATCTCGTGAACCGTGATAGCTAGACAGTTGAAAATTTCACAGATGATGTATTTCTGTTGCAGCTATAACAACAAATACTAAAAACAGAATAAAATTAATATTTAAGTGCAATATGAAATCTCATATAACAAACGTGATTTTTATTGATAATGGTATGGAACTCTTCGTTCGAGAGACCTAGTCCGAATTATTTTTACGGTTTTTAAACAATATGAGTAATTTGTGTTTTTGTCCCCAATTTAAGATGAGATATTTTGCTAATAAGGATGGATTCAGTGGCACCATAAAAATCCAAAACAACCGACCAAAATATATAATAACCGGCCAAGTGCGAATCGGATTCGCGCACTAAGGGTTCCGTACCATTATCTAAAAAATATCGCGTTTGTTGTATGGGAGCCTCCCTTAAATATATTTTTTATTTTGTTTTTAGTATTTGCTGTTATAGCGGCAACAGAAATACATAACTTGTGAAAATTTCAATTGGCTAGCTATCGCGGTTCTTGAGATACAGCCTGGTGACAGACATACGGACATACGGACAGACGGACAGACGGACAGACGGACAGACGGACAGACGGACAGACGGACAGACGGACAGACGGACAGACGGACAGACGGACAGACGGACAGACGGACAGACGGACAGACGGACAGACAGCGAAGTCTTAGTAATAGAGTCCCGTTTTTACCCTTTGGGTACTGAACTCTAAAAATAATACTGTACTAGTAGTTTTCCCCAAACCCACAGAATTAATTAGGAAATGTTTGGTTTTATAGTAGGGATAACATAGCTCATTCAATTATTTTATGGTAGCGTAAAGTAAAGCTAATTATATGTAAAATAACTATTTGGTGTCATACTCACAACCTTACTCATTATACCTAACCCTAACTGTTGAAATATACCTTCTTTCAGTTATCTAAACTGTTGATTAGGTATTTGTGTTCTATAAGAATAGTTTAATTTAAAATTATGAAAGCTATTGTCTCTATGTGTGTGTACAAACGTTTTTCTTAAGATAATTTAATTTTTTACCACACCTTCTGGTTTTCACCAACACTAACCATTTCTTTGAAATAACCCTAACCATTCTCAAAAAACTTAGTATTGCTTTTTCACCCATAACTTTGATGGTGTAAAAAATGGCAATAGTAATATTTTTTTTGCATTTTTTTTTTGTACAAGCATTTGTTGCGAGGCCTGTGAAGTAATGAAATAAGCCCAAACTCGATGGAGTTGCATCGTTTTATTACTGAGTTCCATCTTCCAACTACACCTTCCATCTGCGTGATCAAACCCTAGACTATTGTCTGCCATAGAGTGCTCGTCAAGACAAATCAAACAAATCAAGGAGTGCCACTCAATGAAGTAATGTTGTTTTATAACTAAGTTCTATGGAATATCTCCAGAAGTGCCATTTTTGAAACGCGGAGTCACCTATACGAATGGTTTTCCATACAAAAACCGTTCGTTTAGTGACTCCGCTTTTGAACAATAGCAGCTCTGGCTCCATCATCAGGAAAGCTTTATTGACTCCATAATGTTGTATTGTCATCCGACTTACACAAGTGCGCAAAAATTTCAGCATAATCGTTTAAGGATAACTGGTTTTTTTAGTTGCAAGATTTTACTTAAACTAGTGGTTCGCCGCGAACTTAGACCTCGCGATTATTATTCCAAAATAGAATCCAACCAAAAACATTTTCATGTAAAAATGTTTTTGGTGGGATGTCTATTCTGAGGTGATAAGTTCATTTTTTTTCCAAAACGAATTAATTTAGGACCTGGATCAAATACCATATCCGTAAGACGTTTCGAACTTGAAAGAGCAACGTATGTACGATTATACACACGGTCGCCAACTCTTTTACGCCAATATCTACGACTACTTTATTCAAAGTCCATGCGATTTGTGCACAGTTACTGCCTAGGCAAATGTCAATGAAAATTGCGTACGTGAGCATGAAACTTGGCCAGTCTTCCGCTATCGGATCATGGGTGGAATGGAATCCGTGTTCTGGTGAAGATTTTTCCTCTCGAACCTCCACAGCGTGCTCATGAATTGAGTGCAAGCGCTTAAAGTTCAGGGAATAGTTCATGCTCTATTACTTCCCTTGCGTGCTCACGCTGTGAACACAAGCTTTAGAGGCGTTCGGCCGAATTTTCTTGCTGACGAAGCTCCCTTTTACGTTGGGAAAGATTTCTTGATTTAAGCGATTGATGAGCTCTCATTGGCACGAGAAGTACTGGCATCTTCCTTTAGTTGCGAAAGATTCTCATGCCGCTTCTCATTAGTTTCTCTCTCTACGTAAAGCTACTTCGCGGGCTTTGGCTGACGCTGATCTCTTTTTAGTTGGAAGCATAATCACTAATACTACTTCAGAATCACAGACAAGCGAAAACGATTGAACCAAAGTTTGCTCAACAAAATTGTTAAATTTAGTAATCAATCAAACTAAGCCAAAACTGAAAATAATGCAGTGTAACCGCCGGTTCCCATTAGTGATATTTTAGGAGCCGGCGCTGGCAGCGGAGGCACTCCCTAAAAAAAAGTTATCGTCATTTGAATGAACTCAAGGCACGGGTTTGCCTGCAAATAAAAAGCAATCTTAAATAAGTTACATAGGAAATTTAAAATCCAAACTCAATTCATCATCATTATACGATAGCATTATACCTATAAACATATAAATATAAGCGAAAATCAGTTTGATAACATGTTGGTATGCCCCAAATAACATGCCTATTAATTCTTCAAGAATCCGCTAGATGGTGCTGTTTCATTTAGTCCATTTCTACAACGCGCATAAGCTAATAATGTCGTATAGAAATAATTTCTTTGAGTTTACTTTTCCTCAAAGAATTGCTTAATGACCAAAAATATTTTATTCGGTTAAATATAGTAATACTATCTCGTGACATGACAAGTTTCACCCCAATCTGATTAACGGTTCGGAAGTTATAGACTAATAATTATTTTCACAAAAATGCGTTTATCTCAGAAACGGCTGAACCGATTTTGATGCCAAACGAACTTAAAAATTCTATGAATAGTTGCTACACTCATTCTTAATATCATCAAAATTAGTTCAACAGTTCGAGAGTTATCGTGGAACATATATACATACATACAAACATACATACAAACAATGTGTTTTTCGCCCCAACTTGAATTGTAGACCTTGCTCGCTTCGCTCGCTCGGTCAACAAACATACGTATAAAATACACTGCAAGTTAATAGAAGTTTTCAAAACTGAAAACGAACTTTGCCTCCAAACTAAACAACCGATTTTGATAAAATTTCTATGGGACCCTTTCAAACAAAAGAAGACATTTCTAAATCGGTCCAGCCGTCTTCAAATTGGTGAAAAATGAACATACATAAAAAAAAGATCGTGATGAATTGATATTAACCTACTCCTTTTTGGAAGTTACATTTACGAATACACTTTTAGTTAATAGATTCAGGTATTACTTTGCGGAAGTCAAAATTTCAAATCACAAGTATGAAACACCAGAAATCACACAAAGTAATTCATTGGTGGCGGAATCACACAAAGTAATTCAAATCCCATAGTATGAATACACATTTATAAATTACACCGATGATATACGACTTCGCTGAGATTGGTAAGTCCTACGTCTGCAAATTGGCCGAAAACACGCGCTACAATTAATTTGTCTCGGAATGAACGCGCTGATTTCGGCGCGTCATCTTGTCACTGAGGCAAATAGATTGCACGGCTTTGTAGTCTAGGAGGTGAAGTACCGAAACTTTTTTTGAATGTTAACATACATACTATATCACGTATTTATTCCAAATAGTGGGCGGACAGTACCTAGAGTCACAAGACTTAATATTAGTCTCAGAAACTCTCAATATAATGATGGGTTCTGAATCAATAATAAAAATAGTAATGGGCTTCTAGCCACAGCACCTATTATCTGCTGGCTTCTAAGTTTTTCTTTTCTCCAAGACCAGCATGGAAGATGAGAGTGTATCTTGAGGCTCGGTGCAAACGGGCCACTACAAAACTCGGCCACGGACTTCTTTCCTACTAATTTAGTGACCCCTACCAGCGTCACTGTGTGCGGCGAGTCCATACTAAATGTATGAAAACTGCAGAAAAGTGGTCGGTGGTCATGTTTTGTGGTGGCTCGTTAGCGTCGAGTCTAATTTGTCACACACAAATGAGGTTTCGGTACGCCACCTCCTCATCTCAACGCGTTAAATATGTTATGCTCATCCAATGTCAATGGTCACCTATAAATATGGAAGACCATGCGAAGTGGAAAAGAAAAAGCCAGAATTATGAAACGAGTTGAGGAGAACCGACGCAAAGGACCAAAAAGGTTAGAGAGAAATGGAAGCGACCCTTTGACTAATCCTATCCTCCTTCTTATTCTACTAATCCTTCTAATATTATAAACGCGAAAGTTTGTAAATATGGATGGATGTTTGTTACTCTTTCACGTAAAAACTGCTAAATGGATGTTAATGAAACTTTACAATCAAATAGCTTATACATCTGAATAACACATAGCTCACAATTTATAAAGATATTGTCTCTCAATCCTGCGTAGACGAAGTCGCGGGCACAAGCTAGTATTAGAATAAAGGTCTTATTACTCAGCTGTTGTGGTACATATACTGTAATATTCACAGCAACCGATAACACTTTTGGTTTTCCTATAAAAGCAAAAAAGCAATCCAATTACAAGTTCAGTGCTTTCACACGTGCCGAGTGGTCTCCACTCAGATTGCAATTTATCGAACATCGCGACGAGAGAAAAAGACGAGTTGAGAATTGAATTTCGACCGCGAGCTCTTCGACTGCATGTAGTTCGTTGTTTGGATTTGAATGGTTTTTTCACTTCACTGTTTAAGTATTGCTTGTATTTATATTTTGGTTTTATGAGCCGTGTGGTTTCCGGCAGAGTAAAATAGGACCACTCCAAGTCCTCCCGTGGATGTCGTAGAAGGCGCCTTTAGAAACACAAGCTAAACAAAGCTTATAAACATCAATGAGACCTCTCCAATCCTCTAGCATGGAGAGTGTAGGCCAAGTAGTCTGGCTACTCTAGCCAAGTATGGCTCTGCTAGTACAGAGAGGGTCGTGCTCCTGCAGTGGAGACAAAAAAACTTGATGATGATTTTGATGGTTTTGGAAAGAGATTGAATTGACTTGACTTGAATTTACGATCAGAGACAAGAACTTATCTGTTTATTTGGAAGAAGGAAAAGCTCAAAAACTACATTAACTTTAAATTACTTTACCTTAGATACATGAATAAAAGTATACACAAAATCGGTACGTCCTGTTCTTTTTTTTAAATAACACAAGACATGAAATTTCATGGCACTTCATAGACTTTTAACTTACTTTGAATTGTATTTCCAGTTAACCAAAGCAATAAACACAATTCTGTTAAAATCGATATAAACATATTACGTTCAATGATCGCTTAATGTACTCGTAGTATAATCTGTGTACTAAAAGCTGTTTCTAGTTTCCAATAAAAACCGTAAAACCAGTACAAATACAAGCGTAATGCTTTTAGACGATTACACGTGCTAAGCGATCTGACTCAGAATGCAATTTATCGAACATTACCGCCAGAGACAAGGAACACTCAGCGAGAGTTAAATATCGACGCAAGCTCTTTGACTATGTTTTTTGTTTGTTTTTAATTGGTGCAAACCAATTCCAAACACGTGTATATAGAGAGAGAGCAATCTTTTATTACTAACATTACGTAGGGCAGAGCTATCTTTCACTGTTTAAGGGATACTGTGGTTGCAGACGGTTTGAAATAAATTAACGCTATTTATCACTAACATTACATAGGGCAGAACAATCTTTCACTGTATCAAGGATACTGTGGTTGCAGACGGTTTTAAATAAATTAACGCTAGAGGTTAAACAAGAGTCAATAAATTAAAATCATCATGTCACTTTTTAAGTAAAAACTAAAAAATATCATCCCTTCACTTTCATTTCATAGACCGAATTTTTCCTTATATTGTGTGTTTGTCTAGTTGGATTCATGTGTTTCATTAAAAAAGATAAATCCTTTAACAAGTGGTTGAAAACAATAAAACAAAAACCAAATCCAATTACAAACTAGGATCGCACCATATGGCGTATACGGTGATCGCTAAATCTATATGCAATATCGAACATGCAATAGCGAGAGAAAAACCTCTCCTTAACAATTGTGTTCCCGAGCTACGTACGCGAGCTCCCCGACTATTTCTAGTTTGTTTGGTCTGTCGAGTGTTATTTGGAATTGTTTTTCTCTTGTTGTTTGCTGCAAAGTTCTTGTTACTTTTCAAGAGCTTTGCTGTATTGTGTTCGTAACAACAACCTAAGAACATTTGATTTACTCTCAAAATTCTTTGCGACTTTACAATTTTCTAGGAAGAAATATCTTAACCTTTATCACATTTCCTGTAACGTAAAAACATGATATGATAAATAAATTTATATAGAGACAAATCACTCATTTTGAGTTAACCCCAAAGTAAGTTCGAGACTTGTGTTATGGGATACTAACTTAACGATACTATATTTTATAACAAGACATATATAGATAAACATCTAAGACCTAGGCTAATTAGATAAAGATCATTTTTCATTATGACTTGACCGGGTATCAACCCAAAGCCTCCTGGATAGTTACGCCGTGGAGGTCGTCAGTGTTGCGACCTTGCGAATTTTTTTACAAGTTGGAATTGCAGCGCGGTCGTGCTGGGAAGGAATCCTGCCAGTACGACCAATATATCTACGATAATTGAGATGTATTAAATTTATAATTAGTGGTGTAAAATAGTACAAACCTAAAGTTTGAATGAATGCGATCGTGGTCGTGCTAGGAAGTACAACACGTCCTACTCTACTCTGGCGGAAACCACACGGCGGCGTCTAGTCCCCGGCAAGTATTACATACAAAACGGAAAAACCTAGGGTCCCGCGCAATATAAGTCCCCGTTTCCTGTCCCCACACCTCTCCCCCGTTCTCGCCTGTAGTATACAGTGGCGTAGCTAGGGGGACAAGGGCCCAGGTGCATTATTCATTCGACATTTTACTTTGTAGCATCGAACACGCCTTATCATTTATCTCCGTAGGTACCTATAAGCACCATATGTTAGCCGCATAAGCTACAGTGGTGACCCATAAACTACAATTTGAATAAAAAAAAATAGAAATTGAAAAAAAAAAGAATTTTTTTTTTCAATTTTTTGAATTTTTTAAATTTTTCATTTTTTTTCAAAGTTGACGCTAGAGGGCCCCCTGAGCTCCGGGGCCCTGGTGCACTGCACCACCTGGCCCTATGATAGCTACGCCACTGGTAGTATACGTATACAACGAAAACTATGTTAAACATCGTAACAAGCCAGCTTGTTACTCGCATTAAGATAAGACGGAAATTGAAACCTATACCTTGGCCTACTGACGGCTCTATATAGACTGAATATTGTGTGCGTGTATCGCCTAACCAGATAATATTACCTAAACTAGTAGATGTCATCTATCAATTATCTCAGCAACACTAGACAATGTATATTGAGGTATAACACTATCTAATTCCTATATCCGTTGTTATGACTATCCAAACTATCTAAATAAGTACATATTTATAAAAAAATTAAATGATGATAACCTCACGCGCGATTTTTATACGGCGGTGACGTCACAACCTTCCACTCCAAAACCTTCAGTACTATTACATATTTGGTGCTGAAACTTAGATGCGCTTTATATTTGTAAATTTTCACAATGATGTAAGGAGTACCCATAACCGGAGAGTATGCATGAAAAGAGTAATAAGTGTTGACGTAGTAAGTGGAAATCCATATAGTCTCTGCCTACCCCCATGGGAAACAGACGTTGTATTCACAAAATAGATACTTAAGAGTCCCCTTACCCTAGACTTCTCCATACAAACGTAGTCTACGTTTAATTTTGAAACCACATGTTAGATTCCGCAAAAAATTTGTAATTGTAAAGAAATTGCAATTATCTAGGTTTATAACTGGTTTCCTACAGTAAAATTATGAACTGGAAAGATAATATAACGATTTAGAAGTTTCCCATACTGATGGTCAAAAATGATAAATAACACTATATTCTATTTCAAGTTCATATTTTTACCGTTGGAAACCAGTTATTAACCTAGATAATTGCAATATCTTTGAAATTACAAAATTTTGTCGAAATCGGACATGTCGTTTTGAAATAAAACGTAGACTACGTTTGTATGGAAAGTTGTATTTTGGTCTAGGGTAAGGGATAGTATAAGTGTTCATTAATTAATTATGGATAACTTACTACCTAACTGACGGACTAAATAGAATACTTTCAGACCCAGTCCTCATCCCTCTTTTCGACGTACTACCCGCGCAGTCATCTGTTATACATTTGTTTTTTTAGCCTATCGATTTGTTTCACTGCTGGGCATAGGCCTCCCCTTCCTTTTTCCTATTAATAGCAGCCTGCTCCATTCTTTTATGAAGCTGTCGGTGATGACTCGCCATCTCATTCGGGGTCTCCCAATACGCCTGCATCCTTCTGGCACCCATAGCGTTGCCTTCTCAGCCCATCTTTCTGGTTTCATACATTTGTATTACCATCAGTCAAAACTCCAAGTCCTCTCGTGGATGACGTAGAAGGCGACTTAGGAAATACAAGCTAAAAAAAGCTTATAAACATCAATGAGACCCCAACCCGTCTGGCCAGCGAGGAGAGTGTAGGCCAAGTTCTCTGGCTGCTCTGGCCAAATATGGCTCTGGTAGTTCAGAGAGAGTCGTGCTCCTGCAGTGGAGACAAATACATAGATCTGGTGATAACGTATTACCCACATTTATATTACATCAGTAAATTTATGATTTTAGAGTTTCACGGTCACAATTACTGTTATGAGTATTACGGGACTTCAAATATCTGGCAAAAAACGATATTAATCGCGGTAAGTCTCGTAATACTAATAACATCAGTAAATTATTGGAAAATACTTCACCGATAAGAACGCTAGTTCTTAAATTTACATTTGTATGAGAAGTCGTAATTTATTTTCTTATTTCGCCATATGTTTCTTGTGGAATGTAATTAGTATCATGGACTGAGTTTGCTATAAACATTGCGAACTGAATAAATAAATAACCTATTTATAAATGACATGCTGTTTAGTGGCACTGTACGGTTTCTTGCCTAGAATAGCTCTCCCAGTGGATTTGGTAAAACTAAAAGACTGTGGCGGCTTATTGTAATTTTCCATATTGTGTATACAATATTAATCTAGGACTGAAATGGCAACCAATATAGGTTACCATTTTCTGTCAAAAATTCATGAATCCGACATTCTCTAACTGCATGAATCCCCAGTTTCATATTTTTGTTTATAATCCGCTAGATGACAACAAGTCAAATCAGACACTTTTTTATAAACGTCAAAACGAAAATTTTCTATGGAAATTGTATGAAATAACCACGAAAGTAGAGACCATGGTTTATGGACTTTATGGTTGTCACAAATGTTTTCTACCTGTCACCCTGCTTTCCGGTACCGATGGCTAGTCTAGTCAGTCGTGCTAGTCATGCAGCTATGCAGATCAAAATCAAAGATGCAGATTTTTTCTAAGTGTCTCGTCAGTATGACACATAACCTTAATAATCTCGAAAAGTTAAACAGATATATCTTTTTTCCACGGAGTGCTTAGACTAAAATTCTTTATTGTATTTATTTAGGAATAGACGCTATTCATTTTAAGATATTTTCGATATGTAGGCGCGTGTATGGGCGTCTGCCGTGATCCTTGATATAATATGAGCCAAACAAAATTTTTGTCCGTATTCGTTTTGTGTCCCATTAATCTAAATTTAAAACTTCGTAATACGTATTTTTATAATTAAGCTAATACATTGTTTCATACTATCCCCAAGGGTGACCACACGGAAGTAAACACGAACATAGTTCCAATTCATTAAACGCTGTATTTGTATTGTTTTTATTTTCTTTGTCCGCGAATTGTTGTTAGCGAGGTCGCTGCTTATTAAAACCTTTGGAAGTTTCTGTGTTTTGTTTTCTTTATTTTATAAGTACAATGTATTTTCTAATAAAGTCTGCTCCTATAATCGCGTTACCATTTGCGTCCGGGAGACTGGAATCCGCTTTTCTTCAACTTAACTCAGAGATTACGTCACTGCTTTATTTAGAATACTTTTCAGCCGTTCAAAAGTTATCGGAGGTAAACGCTTGAAAGTCGGTTTTTAGGGTTCCGTACGGAACACAAAAGGGTAATCATGGGACCCTATTACTAAGACTCCGCTGTCCGTCCATCTGTCTGTCACCAGGCTGTATCTCATGAACCGTGATAGACAGTTAAAATTTTCACAGATGTATTTTTGTTGCCGCTTTAGCAGCAAATACTAAAAACTGAATAAAGTACATATTTAAGAGGCGTACAACAATATGATTTTTTAAAGATAATGGTACGGAACCCTTCCTTCACGAGTCCGACTCGCATTAGGCTGGTTCTTTATAGAGGATATTAAAAAACGATGGTTTTTTATTATTTATACTTATTTCCCACGCAGCTCGGAGTAACATTTTAAATATGAGTATGTTTTTTGTCCTCAGATGGTGCACACAATGATGCCAATAGCCCGGACCATAGCTTTGGCCATGTCGGCAGCACTTACGTTGACATACGGTGGCCTGGCCCTGGGCTTGCGGCCTGACAGACCAGAGGGACAATTTTATCAGCAGGTAAGCTACCTTACCCTACCCCCAATCATCATCATCAGGTTTTTTTGTCTCCACTGCAGGAGCACGACCCTCTCTGTACTACCAGAGCCATACTTGGATAGAGCGGCCAGAGGACTTGGCCTACACTCTCCTCGCTGGCCAGACAGGAGGTCTAATTGATGTTAGCTTCCTATGTCGCCTTCTACGACATCTACGGGAGGATACGGCAATCCCTCAATGATAGACCTTTTTAACAAACTTCCAAAAAAGGAAGAGGTTATCAATTCATCGTTATTTTTTTTGTACGTTCACCGCCGATTATTTGAAGACACCTGGACCGATTTGAAATATTCTTTTTTTTTTTGTTTGAAAGTGTATACTTTTGTGGTATTTCTATAGAAATTTAATTTAAATCGGATTGGTTTATACAATTAAAAAAATTATCTATTTCTTTAATGACTTTTTAACACGTTGCAGCTCTACACTATGGACTATAGACACTAAGGAAATAACTACTTGCAAAACCCTAAGTAAATATATTTCGTTCTTCGTTCTTCACGTGATCGATCTTGGCATTTGACACGTTTTAGTTTGAACAGCGAAACAAGAACAAACAACAACAAGAAACAAGTGTTTTGCTCGGTAAAACTATTTCTAGTATACTTTTTAAAACTAAAAACCGACTTTACCCCCTAAGTTCAAAAGTTTAAATTTCTTTGGCATCATCTTACAAGTAAGCCCTTTCAAACAGAAAAGAATTTTCCAAATCGGTCCAGACGTCTTCGAATAATTGGTGAACATACATATATAAATAATTGGCAAAGTGCGTGTCGGGTCACGCGCAGTGCTGCGTAGTTCCGAAAGCCAACATTGAGTTCATAGTTCCGAAAGCCAACATTGAGTTCATGCCACTAAAAACGTCCAATAACTAATTTTCTATATATTTCATTTGAATGAAATTTTCATTTTTGATCGCCTATAACTTTTTGAAGTGAAAACTTCTTTAGCGGCGTTGTGCACTTTTTTTGGAATGGGTAAAAAATGTTAAACTCGCGTCAGGAGACGTGACCTGATCGAAAATTCGTAAGACGGATGGAGAGTAGACAGCTGGCGCGGCGTAGGAGAGGGAGTGTCCCCCTCTCTTTCTACGGCGCGGCGAAAATGTATGCCTGCGCCTGCTGTTTCGTTTAGGCGGCGCAGGGCGCTTGCGCGAATGTTCGTGTGTGTTTATGTTACAGCGTGCTACGCGCATCCATGGATGGTGACAGCTGATGGCTCGACCGTCTGTGTAGTGGCCATACTGCTGTGTTTTCACTTCGCCGGCACTCCCAGAGTGCAACCCGTCGTTTTTTTATTTGTTAACCCTTCTTAGCTTTGGTAGGTTTTGTATATACTACAGCTGTGATTTTTTTCACATGTCCACATATAACCGATAAGCAGATAAAGGGGGATACTTTGACTCTAATAAAAATTATATTTATTTCCGAAACGAATGACTAAATCGAAAAATGTTGTCACACTCACAATATTTTTAAAAACTATAAGGGTTCTATGTTTACTACCGAACCGTAAAAAAGAGCGTGACGAATTGATAACCTCTTCCCTTTTTTAAATGCAGTAAAAAATTAACGTTTAGTTCGTAAACGCCAATATTTCAGGTGTGCAAAGTTAAGCAACTCAATAATAAAGTTAGTGCCTACAATTCATCGCACGAATTAATTAAGCACCGAACAACCATTGCTTATTCAAGTTTAAACTAGGGTTCTGAACACAGACCTGGTTAACGAGGAAAATTTTACTATATAGGACTTGGGTCTTGGATGTTTATCTATATGTGTATTTGTTATAAAATATAGTATCGTTGAGTTAGTATCCCATAACACAAGTCTCGAACTTACTTTGGGGCTATACTCAATTAGTGTAATTTGTCCCTGTATATTTATATATATTTATTTATTATTATTATTATTTATAGGGTCTTAGCAACATACTACGGTATACAAAGTGTAATAGAAAGGGAGTTAACATACTAATCAATGTTAACAACCTTTAATATCTCTGGAATCGCAAAAAAATCTGCAGTTTCATACCAAATAAAATACCTACCTTGCAGTGGCGTTGGGTGAGAATTTCGGCTAGTAAAGCTATAAAACTATCAAACGAATTAAATACCTACCTAATTAGGTTATATAAAAGTTAAGAAGCCGTTCCATGTCCGGCTTATTTTTATAAACTTAGTGTCATTAATATGTATCTTAGCGTGTTTATACATTTATCATTATGAGTGTATTTCAATAACCAGAAAGAATTTTCGTATTTTGAATATGTGGGTGTGTGTAATCCAGTCATGCTGCTAGTTTACGGCTTATGAAAATAGTAAGTGTGCCGATATAAGAAGGTTATAATGGTTGTTAGTAATAAATGCATATACACGCTGACTTTTCATTGGTTTTGGAAAAAAAAATGTCGCATAGTAAATAAATTCCTCTATCCATATACGTAATCCAAATTTCTGTATGTCATAAGAATAAAAAGTTGCGTAAATGATTTTCGATCGAGACCACGTAGTTATACGCCGGCCCAATGTCGATGACCCCGGCTGGCCGGCGGGCGGTGTATGGCGGCGGTACTACTAATTGATCTCACAATTTTACTTTCGAGTTTTAGACAACATTTTTTGTTTCTGAATTTTTATTTGGACTAGCTAATTAGGTCTCACTAACGATGCCTATGAAGTGGCCTTCGGCTTCAAAACCAATGAAAAGTCACCGTGTATGTTAGAAGCCCCTAAGGTAACTCGATGGGAATCGGCTTCTAAGGAGGCTTCGCCACTACTACCTTGTCAAAATGTATGGAGCTGCAGATATCTTTTTTGCGAATTCAGAGTTGTTCCTATAGTAAAAGTTGTTCACATTGATAGTACATTTACTCCATTTCGGGTCGATACCCCCTTTCCGTTACACATTATATACAGGATTTAACTAAAGATACTGAAACTATATTAAGGATAAATTCATTCGATGTTACAGAACAACTTTCCCCAAGGAACGTGATACCAAAATATGAAAATTGTTACAAGTTTACCAATTAGCTTTTAAACGATTTTACCGATTTTCATCACACAGAACTTGCTTTCACGTAAAAAAAATGCATCGAAATCGGTCGCACAGACAGACCGATAGACAGACTGTTAGACATACCAACAACAGACACACAGACATTAGTCAAATATGTAACACCCTTATTTTGTCGGAGGTTTAAAAAATACATTAAAGTCACGTCTTTTATCCCAAACGGGTTGGACAAAGCCTATCATTTCAGCTGCATAACGTCCACTGCTGGACATAGGTTTCTCCCAAAGATTTCCAATATGACCGATCTAGAGCGGACAAAGCCCAGTAGGGCTGGGCTGTCTTTTCCAACATTCAAGAAAAGAGAAACAAATTCACTCATACCTACTCACAGTAAAATCCTACTATGAAGTGATGCATGCAGCGAAAGACAACTTCATTTAATTAAGACTACATTTAAATTATTTTTTATATACCTACGAGTAATATTCCAAAAAACGAAGGAAAATTAAAATTCTGGTTAAGCTACACTTTGAAGTTCAACGGCAGGTGACACTAATATTTACTATATGGTTTCGTATGGAGTCTTGAATTTTGCGGGGTTCAGTGCTCATTTGAAATAAATTATTTGAAAAGACACGGAGATATCATTTAAAATTTTGTCTTGACCAAGCCCTAGATAACCCATCTACAGTTTAAAGTGAGAACATGAAGCTTTTCTATGCTAATTTGCAAAAACAGCCACTTTTAGCTATATTACTATTTAGCGGCAAAGATAAACAAGTTGCTGGTGCCGCGCGCGCGGCTATTGCCGCTGCCGCTGCCGCTTGCCGCTTAACTTCAAATTGTAACTTTAGAGGTGCTAAAGAGGCCGAACTTTAATTTACAGTACTTATAAATTCCTCCCTGACAATTTGCCGTGTCCCTGAGGGCATGAAGGTTTATCCTGGATGATTGGCATATTTTTTAACCTTATTCTTGGAACGTGGAATGTATCTAATCAAAATAATTTCACGGAGAAGACTTTTTCATGTACTTGTCTGTCACTTAAATCTGAGTAATATATAAATATTAAATCAAGTCAAAGATAAAAGTCAAGTAGGTACCCAGCGCATTTGAATTTCGCTAGACATCACGGCTAAGTTACTTTATTTATTTATTTTTAATTTTATTTATTATGGAAAAATAACAGCCATATCTTATCTATTTAAACTATAACAAAAAATAGTTATAAAACTTAGCCAATAATAAGTTTTCACTTATAGAAGTAATATAGCAATCAAACCAATTTGATGACACTATTTTAAGTTAAAAGACACAATAGATAATGTAATAAATGAGACCAAAATTATACAATTTAGTGTTTAGAAAAAGAAAGGTTACTTAAAAATAACATTACATTCTTGGAGTCATCTTGTACTCCTTCAAAAACAAAATTCGTCAGATTTTAGATATGACAGTTTAATATAGTGTTTTTTTTTAAATTGTGTAGGTGTCACTGTGTGAAATTGCACTCAGTGATTTTCTTTGGTAATGTATATGGAGAAGTCTTCTATTGTCTTTTCTGGTTTCTTATCTAGTTACTATGTTATATAAGAACTAACTACATTAAAGAATTTTTTGCAGCGATTGTGCTCCCTATATTTATTTTTTATACTAAGCACTCAACTGTTTTTAAATTTTAATTTGCTATATATACATGTTTTGAGCTGTTACTTAGCTATAATATTTAAACATATTGTATATAATGTGTAACTTTGGTGACAGTTTGTAATGTGTATCTTATTACAATGAAATAAAATGAAATAAGCACGATTTTTACATATACGACTCTGGAACTTATGATGCTTTGTATTGTGAAATTCTACTTTTTTGACATACTACAAAATACGGGTCCATTGTTTTTGGATAATCTCCAAAACCAATGGACCTATATTATTCAGCGTCGAAAGACGGAATAGGTAATTAGGATAATACTTTCCTGACCCTGCAAAATATAATAAAATTAATAGGATTAATTATTGACGGCAGAATTTCCGGGAATCGAACCTGTCTTATTATAAAACGAGAACTAACTTTACGACTTGGTTTAAACCATTAGTACCTGGGCGACCGAGCTTTGCTCGGTTACATCTCAAACATTAATTACAGTTTTTTAAACTTGTCTAAAAACAATACAAAATAAAAAATTATATATAAGGTCTAACAAAATATACTGAAACTATTTTAAGGGTGAATTCAGTCCATGATACTGAACAACTTTTCCCAAAAAACACGTATCGAAATATGAAATGTAATTTTTAGCCTCCCATACAAGTTGACCGATCAACTGACCCGAGATTGTATGGAAAGCCAAAAAAATATTTTTCATATTTCGACATATGTTCCTTAGGGAAAGTTGTTCACTATCACGGACTAAATTCATACTTAAAATAGTTTCAGTATATTTTGTTAGACCTTATATATACTTGAACATAAAAAAAAAACAAAAGTAAGTCATATTTTCAGCAAAATCTTTAGAGCCGTTTTCGAGATCATAGAAATTTATAAATATATAAATATACAAGAATTGCTCGTTTAAAGGTATAAGATTCTATTCACCCTATTTAAGTTGACAGTGACATAAGAGGTGACATATTTCGGGAGGTCATCGTGTTTTGGGCGGATAATGGTTTAAACCAAGTACTAAAGTTAGTCCACGTTTTATAATACGACTTAAGTACCTAATTTCACACCCACCGCCGTTCACAGTTTGACACCACGCGCAACAAGCGCAAATTGCGCGGATACAATTTTTTAAACGACGGCGACGCAAGTTCCGTCGCGTAATTAGCGCTCCGTGTCGTTCGACCTAAAACCACAAACAAACACTACCATAATTAAAATGTAAAGGGTTCGTTATGTTGTTGCTGTTAATTAATTTTACCTCCTAAATATAATATCAGACCCCAATCTTAACCCTTATCTGCGTGACGAGCGTTAACAAAGATGCAAGTGTGCAAATAATAATCCATTGTTTTAGGGTTATTTAGAACGTGGCCCGAAATCTTTATACTCTTATCTATTTTATTTATTACTATCTCACTTCTTTCAATACTTACAATTTGACTCATTTTGTTTTAATATCTGCATTACACGAATTTAATCCATAATAAGGTAGGTAAGTACCTATATTTTAATTCTAACATATTATTTTGAAATTAAGTATAGGAATTATAAGTATATATTTAATGCTGCATTATAATAAAGTAAGTAACTATCTACTTAAAATATGTTACAATTTGTTGGCATGTTCTGCACAGAAAAAGAGGGAAAATAAAATAATGGAATTAACTCGATTACCTACCTGGGTGAAGTTGTTTAATTTGTACTTATAGAGGAATAAGAGTCTCCTAAAAAAGAATAAATAGTGTTTCTAGATATCTAACGTGTATCGAAAATATATTTATATTTTATTCGTACAAAACATTGCTGTTACCTAAATGTGGTAACTAAAATAAATATTTGGTACGACTTGGGTTGGGACTTGGGACACGTTATAAAACCTACTTATCCTTGTGTGTTGTCGGAAATTACGAATTGGGACAAAGATTGCCCTTGTGACTTTGGAGTTCAGACTTAGAAGTGTTTTGGAGGGTTAAACTTTATCAATGTCAAGATCATTACATGCTTGAAATAAACTTAGTGGATCTACAAGTTTATTTGTTAGACAAATCAATAAGCCGGAATGTTTTACCCCTCATAACTTTTAAACCACTGAACCGATTACCGTCAAACATTGCGTAGGAAAATCTTATAACGACAAAAACTGCATCAAAATCGGCCTATTTCTTTACGCATTACACACGTCAAACTTATCAAAGGAAGATAAGAAGTACTGAAATAACTTATCAACTCGTAAATTCGACATAAAAATATAAATGTTTATTTCCCCTCGGAAACATTCCTTCTTTCAATAGACAATGTTTATCACTCTCTAGAGTTTATTCACACACAATTCGTTCCTACACTTGAACAAACAATTCAAGCCTACCTTTTCATTCTATGTCATTGCTCTTTGATTGAAGACAAAACAATGCTAAGCGAACGCCTGCCGTTTTGAGATAAGCAATGTGCTAATTGTGGTTCTTGCTATTCAAATTCACAAGGTGCTTCATGCAATTCCTGGTGACACTGCTGAATCCGCTTTTCTACATTAAAATTTTCGACTGACGCTATTGTTTACAATAATGAAATGCAAACTGTTTCAACTTTAAGGCTTTAGTATTGGTAGTTTACAAGAGAAAAATACATAGGTATTGACTTTGTTTGTTTATTGTCATACCTAACTATACTCCATTTGGTTAGGTATTTAAATAAATTTTGTTAATTATAAAGTAATTAAGTTAGATATAAATTACGTAATTACTTTATAATTTGCAAAGGTATTGATTTATAAAGTGTATATTTCAATAAAAAGACATGTCAAGATTGTTTACATCTTTTTAAATACCTAACCAAATGGAGTATAGCTAAGCCCGCTCATCGCAAATCAAAAGTGCTTATCAGGCTGAACAAAGGCGTCATTTATATATTTCTTATAGTTTAGCTGGACCATTATGGTTCTGCATCAGGTGTTCCATTTTCCAAAATCGCTCAGGTTTAACAGTTATTTAACAGAAAAAAGTTTCATTTTAATCGGCTTAGATTTTCGGAGATTAGCGTGTGCTAACAGACAGACAGTAATTTTTAAAAACATGTTACTATGTCTCCATCGCCCCAAATTTATTTTTTGGAAATATATTCTATGTTTATACATTTTTTTTTTACTGTTTTATTATATGTATAGATAGATTATCTACGTCAGCCCCTTATTTTTTGCGTAACGAACGATATCCTTTTTTAATTAAAATGATTCAAAAATTCAAAACGTGAGCAAGACCCGCATCAACGAAATGTCAATTTGAATGTCACAGTTGGTATAAAGCTGGTATAAAGCATTTAATGATCATAAAGCCTTTACAACAAAAAAGTAGAAGGTTATCAATTCCTCGCTTTTTTATGTGTCATCATCATCATCAGGTCTTTTAGTCTCCACTGCAGGAGCACGACCCTCTCTGTACTACCAGAAACCATACTTGGCCAGAGCAGACAGAGGACTTGGCCTACACTCTCCTCGCTGGCCAGACGGGTTGGAGAGGTCTTACTGATGTTTAGCTTGTATTTCCTAAGCTAAGTCGCCTTCTACGACATCCACGGGAGGACTTGGAGTGGGCCTATTCTACTCTGCCGGGAACCACATGGCATGTCTGCCGGGAACCACACGGCATATTTTTATGTGTGTTCACCGATTATTCGAAGGCGCCTAGACCGATTTGGATATTTTTTGTGCGAAAGGATACCTATAATTATTTGCGAGGTTATAATTATTTGTGTTGTTTGAGGTAGAGTCGGTTTTTAATTTTGTAAAATTATACAACGTGGAACCCTTTAAAAAATCCAACCATAGGCTAAGGCCATGTAGTATAATGAAATTAAAAAAAAAACTTAAAAAAAAAACTTGAGAGGTGTCAAGGGACACCCGGATGGAACGAAGTTCCTTTCGATTATTTAGTGAAGGAATTGTAAAAAAAAAAAAATTAAGTCATAATAATATTTTATTATTTATTATGTACAAAAAAACCTGCATACACTCAACAAAAATAATCGTTGCGACACCACACTGTTCAATGCGAAATAGAAAGACGAAACGAAAATAACTGGCTTGCTTTCTATGAGAGAGAGAGAGAGAGAAAGAGAGAGAGACAGAGAAACACGCGCACCCCGCACGGCTTACAACTATAGCAAAAAGTGTCGTTACAACTTTTGGTCTTAATTTTTTTCATTAAGCCTCCTTTCGCAACGCGCGTTATGGAACTACGTTCCAAAAATCGCCACTTCTATACCGAAGCGTGCCCGGGCAATTTGTATGGGAAAGACGATTTTTTATTGTTTTTTGACTGTTATTTTATTATCATTATACCAGCAGCTTATACGTGCCTTCCGAAGCACGGATTAGCTTAATAATTTTTAAGATTATATTGTAAGTGAAATCAAAGTGAGTTTACAATCCGTAGTAATGGCATTTGGACGACTCCCCTAAAAAAATAATTTCCGCTTCATAATTGGCTGGATTATTTCGAAATAAAAGGAAAATAAAACAGAAATGTTTTTTTTTATTTCCTATTCGTTTACAATACGTCGATTATGAAGATATTAAATGAGTTTCGTGCCATTATTTTTAACAGACTTACAAGAAAGAGGTTCTTAATTCATCGCAAACTTTTTTTATGTATGTTCACCGATTTTTCGAATACACGCGAGTTGATTTGGATTTTTTTTTAAAAAAGGTACTTATACTGGTTTTGAGGTTCCATAGAAATTTTATCAAAATCCGTTGTGTAGTTTCTAGTTTAAGTCGGTTTTTAGTTTTGAAAAATTATAGTGGGAATTTCGGGATAAAGAGTACCCTATGCCCTTCCCCGAGTCTCAAACTATATCCATACCAAATTCCAACCAAATTGGTTCAGTAGTTTAAGCGTGAAGAGGTAACAAACAAATATACAAACTCACTTTATTAGATTATTATTACTCAAAGGTCACGTGGCATGGATATCATTATTTTCCTTGAGAATTCCCTTCCCTTAGACTTTTCTGTACAAACGTAGTAGTGGTTAGAGCGTTCGACTCATACCCGGAGCTCGCGGGTTCGATTACCGGCGAGAGTAACGACTTTGTGTTGTTGTCCTAGTTTGGTTAGGACATTGTAAGCTGATCACCTGATTGTCTGATAATTAAGATGATCTGTGCTTCGGAGGGCACGTTAAGCCGTCGGTCCCGGTCACTGTCTTTGAATTTGGTCGTTACCTAAAGCCATTTCAGAGGCCTTTAAGGCGGTTTAAAAACTCTGACACTAGTGTTAGTCATAACACACACGATAAGAAGATTTTTAAACCACATGTCAGATTTTAATAAAAATTTGTAATTTTAAAGGTTTATAAAATTGGTTTCCTACGGTTAATTATGAACTGGAAAGAAAATATAAGGATGAAGAAGTATATAACACACTATATTCTATTCCAAATTCATATTTTGACTGTGAAAACCAGTTATATGCCTAGATATGTACAGAATCTTTGAAATCACCAAATTTTGCCGAAATCGGGCATGTCGTTTCGAAATAAAACGTAGACTACGTTTGTATGTAGTAGTAAGTATGTTCATCAAATTCAAAATGGGTATGTCTAGACTGATATTTGGTCAGTCATTGAAGCATTAAAAATAACTTACAGGTACTGCGCCGTAATATAAAAATATATAGTAAAAAATAACATTCTTGAAGATATTTTGAAGCAAATCTCATATTTCTCTTGGGAGTAAAATCTATTGGAATCTGAATATTGGTGATGAACCTTATAAAAATATCCAATTAGAGCTTGTATTGTGAAAGATTTTTATACGAAGACATTTTATTGAAAATTACTTTAGTCCTCATGGGATTGGTCAAAGATGGTTTTAGTGATTTATTTTAATGAAAATAATTTACTTAAAAGTATAGTTGAAAATATTTGTTTTGAGAATGTTTTTATAATTTTTTTTAACCGACATCCGAAAAAGGAGTACGTTACAATTAGTTGCAATCTTTTTTTATGTAAGCTTAGTTCAACGAGTATTCAAAGACGATTGGACTGATTTGGAATCATTTATACCTAAAATTATTTATACCTAGTATTTCGATATACATTTATTAGGAAAAGTTGTTCAAAATGATGGACTGAATCACTACTTAAAATAATTGTAATTAGCTGTTCCCGCGGGCTTCGGTCCCCGTGAGAATTTTGGGATAAAAACTATCCTATGTCCTTCCCTAAGTCTCAAGCTATATCCATACCAAACATCAAATATGTAGGTTCAGTACTTGAAGCGTGAAGAGGTAACAAACAGTTAGTTGGGATGGGTCATTGGTTGGGATCAATAAAAAGGACATTGTAAAATAGCTGTACCCGAGGGCGTCGCTCCCCGTGGGAATTTCTGGATAAAGACTACCCTATGTCCTTCCCCAAGTCTCTAAATATATCCATACCAAATTTCATCCAAATCGGTCCAGTAGTTTGAGCGTGAAGAGGTAACAAACAAACAAACAAATATAAGTACATACTCACTTTTGCATTTATAATACTAGTAGGATAGGATAGTAGGAAGTAGGATAGGATAGTAGGAAGTAGTTATGAGGTAAAGTGTAAACATTTAACTAAAGTCTACATTTGTGAAAGATTAGTGGTTGTCGTGCAAAAAGATACATTTCACAAAAATACGACGTAATTTGCAATAAAGCTTTCGACCTTGCGGTGTCACGGTAGCAATACATTTGGAGCTTATTGCAGTTGGTCATGAACGTTTTATTGGTGAGGAAAATTGCCTCATCCATGTAATTTATTAACTGTTATTAATAATAACATACTTAGGTACCTATTAGGAAGATTTAGACTTACTAGAAGGACTGGCACACGAAAGGATAAATTAGGGAAAAATGGAGAGCCGAGAGGGAGGCCGTTGCCTAACAATGGGATCTAGTGAGCTTTAAATAATAGTAATAATAACCCGGATAGGCCTCTGTAGACGCAGCCATCTCACATTTTAGATAAAAAGGCACTAAAAGGCCTCTTCATGTTGACTTTGGCTCCATGAACGCCTCAAAGGACCGGGTCCCTATGGACCCGTGGCTGAAAAGAGTACCAAACGTAAAAATAATTAGGTACTTATATATAACTAGCCGAAGCCCGCGACTTCGTTCGCGTGGACTTTATGTCTCTGGAAAATGCTCATCAGGCTGAGCAACTTTTACTAAGGCGGCATTTTTATATCTCTTATAGTTTAGCTGGACCATTATAGTTCTGCATCAGGCGTTCCATTTTACGAAATCATTTATACCCTATATGTTGCCTAGGCTTAATAGCTATATAACAAAAAAGTTTCATTCGAATCCGTCCAGTATTTCCGGAGATTAGCGTGTACAAACAGACAAACAGACAAACAGACATACAGACAAACAGACAAACAGACATACGTTTTTTTTTAAATTCTTACTCTATTGCTACGTCTCCATCGCCCCCAATATTTCTTTTGGAAATATATTTAATGTACAGACACACTTTTTTTACTGTTTTATTATATGTATATATATATATATATGTCGCAGTTAAATTGTATAATCCGTTGTTATTCAAAAACTCTAGCTGTTTGATAATACAGCTCGGTTTTGTAAAACAGCTGAAAATAGTTCAGCTCGATTGTCAATGAGTTACGTAATTACGTTTATCAAAACCGCTAGCGTTGAGCTGGCATACAGGGTTACCATTATTGAATAAAACTGTGTTACCAAACGAAATAATATATGAGGAGACAATAGTTGTTCTTTATTATTATTTTTATTACTCGTGGGATGGAAATAAAACCTCAATTCAACTCCTTACTAAATAATTCAGTTTCCAATATCATAAAACACCAATGAAGAATGATAATCAGCTCGATGCAATTGGATTAGAAATATAGAAATTTTGTAAACCCGACAACTCAATGGCGCAGCGATTTCTTCATGTGAATTTTCCATCTTGCCGAAAGGCGGGCGTCGAAATAACAATATGAGATCCAATCTAAAGGTCTGCTTTATTGTTTTTAATCTTTTGCACTCCGAAATCACAAACGATGCTCCCGATGTCTCTTGATAAAAACAGTACCGGAACGCGGCGAAAAATTCACTTTATGGGACGCCATATTTGTTGTTATGACACTGACACTTCACAAGCCACAAGACCCACAAGTGGCAGAATTCCGAACTAATCGTTCTACAATCTTACGTTAGCTACTTTGTTAAACGTAACACATTGGACGATCTAGCTGAATGATTTTCAGCTATATTACAAAACCGAGCTGTAATGCCAAACAGCTAGAATTTTTTTATAAAAGCGGATTATACAATCCAACTGCGACATATAGATAAGGATTCTTCCATGCTGGTCTAGAAGAAATTGCAATTGTATCCAAGCATGGGCTTTAGGAGAGCGCCACACAACATCAATTCCTCCAAAGGTGTTAGATCTGTATTCCCACGCGAGCCTTCCAAAGCATACTTAGGTATACTTAAACTTAAAATCTTTCGACGCTAATCTAGGAAAAAGACTAGAATTAGACTTAGAATATATCAGCTGTTTTGAATGTCCTCGTAGTGTAAAGCCGATCAAGGAAATTTACAAAAAAGGGTCAAAGACGTAATAGTGTCTTTTTTGTGGTACGCGAAAAAGGGAGGCCGTGGCGTGATGTGGAAATTATGATAGATTCTTACTTAATACTTAAATACTTTTTGTTTATTAAAATATAACTACAGACTAAGTTTTACACCAAAACATCTAGATATTTAATTATAAAGATAAATAAACAAGCCCCGAAGTATTTTTTTAAACTTGCGTTTAGATATCTATACTATAGTTTTATGATTAATCAATACATACAGGTTACCTATTTCCAATTTGTCCAGGTCGGGGATTAAACCCAGAACTTCAGAGTGGCGGAATAACGTGGTTACCATTTCGCCACGGAGATCATGATGATGATGCAAACTCTTGTGATGACGACCTTCGTGGCGTAGTGGTCACCATGCTAGTCCGCCACCCAGAGGCCCCGGGTTCGATTCCTGGTCAGGGAAAGTTGGAAAATGACCTTTTTCAGATTTTCCTGAGTCTTGGATATATATCTATATGTATTTGTTATAAAATATAGTATCGTTGAGTTAGTATCCAATAACACAAGTCTCGAATTTACTTTGGGGCTAGCTCAATCAGTGTGATTGGTCCGTATATATTTATCATTATTTATACAGCTCGGTGGCCCGCTTTCGCAAGTAAAGCGACCCCGGGCGTGGTCCGCACCTGAATGGGTGATCACAAGTGGCATAAAAATTATCGAGCTCCTCCTTGCTTCGGTAGGCACATATAAGTCGTTGGTCCCGGCTGTCATCATTGTATGGCAGTCGTCAAGCTATGTCAGATGCCTTTGGGCAGCCTGATAAATCTGACACTAGTGTTGGCCGTACGAAAAACAAAAACTAAACAAAAACATTATTTTTGTCCACAGCTGCTCTGCGAAATCCTGCTCCTCCTGTCTTCGAACGGCATCGGCCTGTACTACAGGGTGCTGACAGAGCGCGCCCACAGGAACACCTTCGCTGGCACCAGGACCTGTCTGGAGCAGAGAGTGAAGCTGGAGTGTGAGAAGGAACAGCAAGAGAGACTGTTGCTGTCGGTTATACCGGCTTATATTGCCGCTGAGGTAAGTTTTTTATTGCCTTCCTATCTTTAAAAGATGATCATCATCATGATCACGTCTTTTTCGGGTTCCGCTTCTTTCCATTATATTTATGTATTTAGAGTATAAGCATCTTGACATCAATCATCTCTTTTCTCTCCCTTCGGTGTCATGAATGGGCGACTAACCCGCCTGTCCAGCTTCATCATCATCTTCTTCAGGTCTTTTTAGTCTCCACTGCAGGAGCACGGCCCTCTCTGTACTACCAGAGCCGTACTTGGCTAGAGCAGCCAAAAAAATTGACCTACACTCTCCACGCTGGCCAGACGGATCATATAGGCCTCATTGATATAACTTTACACTCAAAGTCAAAGTCAAAGTCCTGCCACGAGGACCAGTCTGAAGCAGAGAGTGAAGTTGGAGTGTGAGAAGGAACAGCAAGAGAGACTGTTGCTGTCGGTTATACCGACTTATATTGCCGCTGAGGTAAGTGGTTTATTGCCTTCCTATAAAAGAAGATCATCATCATGATCACGTTTTCGGGTTCTACTTTTTTCCATTATATCTATGTATTTAGAGTATAAGCATATTGACATCAATAATCTCTTCGGTGACGTAAAAGGGCGATTAATATATCATTACATCATCATCTGTTGCTGAGACTGTTGCTGTCGGTTATACCGGCTTATATGCCTTCCAAAGAAGATGTGGAAACAAAAATTGAGAAAGAATGTTGAGATGTTTTTTTGATTAAACTAGCGTGAGACAGAGACTTTATTAGAATGAATTAACGGGTAGTAACCCATTAACTCAGGCTGACTCTATACGTTTGTTCTAATAATGTTAAAATGGTTCAGGCATGTTCAAAGGATGGATGAAAGGAGATTTAGTAAAAGGGCCTATTGTATACAATCTAATGGAAGCAGCAATAAATGACTTATATAGTTTAAAGTCAAAACAAAACGTCAGCCATACAAATAACTTATTGCTGAGTTTGGGAAAATAAAATCAGTAAAAGGTAAGTACTCGTATTAAGAAAAGAGATAAGTCGTGTATCTATCTAATAAGGCTGTTTCCAAGAACTAAAATCAGAAACTTTTTTCAAAAAGTCAAAACAAACATTTTCCAATGACGTCATAGTTTCTACGAGTACTTGGTACTTAATATTAGTTTTTCAGTAATAATTAATATCTGAAATCACGTTGAAGATAGATATGATCAGTGAAAAGTGATATTATTTTGTGACATTTTATTCTATTAACAAATAATTTCTTTTTGGCCCAGGAAACTTACTTATTCTAAATAATAATTATGCAAAAGTAAAAACAAACAAAATTTGCGAAACCCTCGAATATGTAAGTCGATGTTTTACCATTATTTGTTTGTGAAACAACTATTACAAGCAGATAAAGAGATTTCATTTTCTCCCACAAATCCGCACTTGTCAAATAGCTTAGTACCTAATGGAAAAATAATACGATATAGTGACGTTGAATGCGAATATAATCCGATCAAATCCCGAAAGGATAAAATCATATTTTTAGCAAACAATGTTTGCTTAGTTTGAATACACAATAATATGTTGTTTAGTCTGGCTATTTTAGATAAAGGTGGATCTTATCTGGCTTTATAATAAGACGAAAGAAAACAAAAGGTTTATAACTTTTAAAAATAGCTGTATCTTAGTGAAATTTTACTACTTTGTTAAACGGCTGGTTGAATTGTGCCCATGGGCTTCACTCCCCGTGGGAATTTCGTGATAAAAACTATCCTATGCCCTTCCCTGGGTATCAAACTATATCCGTATGAAATTTTATTTAAATAGGTTCAGTTGTTGAAGTGTTTGTTTGTTACCACTTCGGTAACAAACAAACAAACAAATATACAAACTCACTTTCGCTTTTATAATATTAGTAAGGAAGTAAAGATAAGGATTTGTTAGTTTTTTTGTAATAATTTATTGTACAAATTATGGATAACGGATTTATTTATAGGACTAAAAACATTATATATTTTTAACCCAGTCTACAGCCCTATCGTATCTAAAGTCGAAAAAATTTTCCAAGGGGTTGAAATTGATATACACCGCTGAGAATTTTCGCAACATTTTAATATTCTGCCATAATGAAAATGCTTTAGCGTAACCTCATGTTAATAATTAACAAATAGAGTGGCTTGCATATTTCGATGTTAATTAAACTGCACAACGTTTATTAGATTATCTTATTACATAGTACGCGTTTATGATATGGCTTCATGAGTACCAAATCGATGTCGTTTAAATTATAGTTTAGTAAATTAGTTTAGGGTCGCTGGAAGGCGCTGGATGCAGGCCGCTCTTGATCGGTCATTTTGGAAATCTTTTGGAGAGGCCTATGTCCAGCAGTGGACGTTATGCGGCTAAAATGATGATGATGATGAAATTAGTTTAGTTTGAGCAACTGGTAAAATACAGTGTTACACACAATTACTTACATGGCATCTTTGATGATTAACCTCATAGTAAATCCGACTTCCTCGCCAAATTACACAACCGTTTTAGATAAAAATTCAACGGAACCTTGCAAGTATGCCTTTCAAGAATTTTCCAAATTGGTTACCATCTTCGAGTAATCGAGGAACGTAATAAAAAAAATATACATTTGAGTTGATACCTCAAACTTTTTTGAACTCGGTTAAAAAGTAAAAATAAAACATCAAGTTTAAAATTGTTCTCGGAGAAATTGCTCGAAGAAATATGAATCAACATTTTTTTTTATAATTCGCTCTTCGATTGTTTTTACTATTCTGCTGTCTAATTGTTTGGCAAACATTTTATTAAAAGATTAGCTGTACCCGCGGGCTTTGCTCCCCGTAGGATTTCGAGATAAAGTCCTATGTCCTTTCCCGAGTCTCAAACTATATCCATACCAAATTTCATCGAAATCGGTTCAGTAGTTAAAGCGTGAAGAGGTAACAAACAAACAAACAAATATACAAACTCACTTTCGCATTTATAATATTAGTAAGAAGTAGGATTTAGATAAAGCTATAAGTATAGCTTTATTTTTTAGACAAATTTGCCTTTTTCTCTCATTCGAAATTAATAGTATAGTAGGGGCTTAGTGTAAATGATACCCACGGTGTTCCTTATTATATTTTATTCAGTGGTTTTTTTACAGTATAAGTTCATACATAGGTACATTCGTTGCCCTAGACAGGATCGTGGTACTGACGCCTAGCATCGCGCACCGATATCCTCCTAGCTATCTTACTTGGGGTCGCGGGGCGTCCGCCAAGTAAGCTGATTGTCTTCAGAGCAGACTGCTGGGCTTTCGTACTCTGAGACGAGCTAGCGATCGAATGAATCTTGTGCCGGCTAGTCGGCCTTTTATATGGTTGGGCGGTACGCGTGTGTGCGTCCGTGTGCTCGTTGTCCGGTATTCATAGTCCGTTCCGTGTTGATAGTCTTATTCATATTCTAGTATTATTTGTATCTTTTCAATAGTAGATTGTTAAACAAGGGTTGTAAGTGATCAATCACACGCGATATATTTGAGCGCACGAGCGAGCGAAGCGAGCGAGCGCGCTTATGGTTCGAGGGTGTACGTAAATTGATCACTTACTCTCGAGTTAAATACTCTACTTTTCATCATAAAAGCGAAGAAATAATGCAAAACTGTTATAACAGATTTGGTTATTCAAGAAGTATCCATTCAATGAAAACTCCTTTGAAATCGGAGGTAATAAATTTTCTTTGACTGGCTTTGCCTCTATTTTTACCGATTCAGGCGTCAAATTCAAATCTTCTCTTGAACTCGTCATTTCTTGTTAAAATTTTGACAAAGATATAAGGAAATTAAGCGCGCTAAACAGTATTTTTTATGGTGGTTTCCAACCATTCGTAGTGGCCAGTGTTTTCAAAATAAAACTACCTTCATGCATATCTTACACCTTTAAACGAGCAATTCTTGTATATTTATTTATTTATATGTATAAAAATTTATTTCTATAATCTCGGAACGGCTCTAACGATTTCGCTGAAAATTGGTATATGGAGATTTATTGACGGGGGTAAACTGATCTAGATTAGTCTTATGTTTGGGGAAACGCGTGTTTTCGAGTTTTCTTTCTACGCAGAATATGGTCGCTAATTTCGTCCCGCCGGGCGCTATCCGTCTGGCCCAGTGGTGGGACGCGGACCGCTAGAAAAAGTGTTACGGGTTCGAATACCACTCAGTGACTTACTTTTGTTTTTTTTTATGTTCAAGTTTCATATTTTATTTAAGACAAGTTTAACAAAATGTAGTTAATGTTTGAGATGTAACCGAGCAAAGCTCGGGTCGCCCAGGTACTTATAGGTTATAGGAGTCGTGGTGCCCACTCTCGGTTTTTCAAATTTACTTACCTCCCAAAGGTTACAAATCGAACTTACAACCCGGATTTTGAGTTAAATACAACCTCCTCTCAAGCTTAAATGTTGATAAAGCTTGTACAGATAAAGTCATAACCACTTTACGACTCCTATTCTACCTATTCTGTGTACAGCGGCAAAAATAAAGCCCTTGTCTTACCAAACACAATAATTGCCTTCAGATATAATTATCTGAAAGACGAATATAATGGAGTGTGTTTTCTTTGTGAATCACAAATAGATCTGTGGGCGTTGACACGGTTATATACGATACGATATAAAATGTGTAATACGGTATTTTATTCAATTACTAGCCGAAGCCCGCGACTTCGTTCGCGTGGACTTTATGTCTCTGGAAAATGCTTATCAGGCTAAACAACTTTTACTAAGGCGGCATTTTTATATCTCTTATAGTTTAGCTGGACCATTATGGTTCTGCATCAGGCGTTCCATTTTCCAAAATCATTTATACCCTATATGTTGCCCAGGCTTAATAGCTATATAACAAAAAAAGTTTCATTCGAATCCGTCCAGTATTTCCGGAGATTAGCGTGTACAAACAGACAAACAGACATACAGACAAACAGACAAACAGACAAACAGACAAACAGACAAACAGACAAACAGACAAACAGACAAACAGACAAACAGACAAACAGACAAACAGACAAACAGACAAACAGACAAACAGACAATCATTTTTTTTTTAATTCTTACTCTATTACTACGTCTCCATCGCCCCCAATATTTTTTTTGGAAATATATTTAATGTACAGACACAATTTTTTTACTGTTTTATTATATGTATAGATTTTTATTATTCATATCATTAAGTAACATAATCCGAAACGGAAAATAAGATATGTTTTGATATGCTCAAAAATAACTCAAAAATAAGTGAGTTATAAGCTTTTAAAATCTTATTGAAAGGGAAACTGTCAAGTAAGATAAAAAGACTGCACATGCAGCGCTCTTAACGACACTGCTTTTAGGTCTCGCGCGTACGAAAGAGATAATGAGATGTTCTCACCACGATTCCACTCTTATATTTGAAATGCTAATAACTGCTTAGTTAATGGTTAATTAACTTAATTGCTTTAAAAAAAAAACTTTTTGTTTTAAACAAAATATTATTCATAAACATACACATTAAAGTCGCCTATTCAAAGGAAATATCAGTCAAGTCAGCCAAATTAGTTTTAAAAATTGAATAGTTCACTGATTATAAATATTAGGCACCCTTAAAGTATAGTAAGACGTAGGTATGATAACCATTTTTAAACATGTACAATAAGACTTTGTCACTTTGCATTAGAATTACTTCATAAAGAATGTCAATATTCTTCATGAAGTTTAAAACAGCCGCCGAGCGGTTACTTTGGAGGGTGCGTATTGCTTGATATAATTACATTTTATATATTTACATTTTAATAACGTTCATAAGATATAATGTTAATTTGATATAATCATTATTTTTAATATTTTTAATAGCTATAATATACAATTTTTATTTTTATTTTAAAAAGCATAAAATCATTTTTATAACGTTTATGTACACTAAACATCACCTGTTATACAACTTGTGCGGTATACAGGCCAAAAAGTCTAAAGAATATCATTCATAAACTGTATTGTTGAAAAGAAATATCATTCAAAACATACACCTATCAAAATCATACTGTTTAGAAGATATATGACTTAAAAACCATACCATCTAAAAAGTATAGACAGGCAGTCAGAAAAAAATTTGGTTACACGTACAAAATGCGCGCACATTTTGTATGTGTAACCAAATTTTTTGATTTTTTCAATGAAATTTTCAAATTTTTTCAATGTCATAGTTGAAAAACCATCGTCTTACCTGAAATGGCCATGGCAGGAGTAGGGACGCTAAACATCGCTTGGTCCGTGTCACTCCCCGTTTAGGTATCTAAAATATACCTACATTATTACTATGCGCGCGGCGACCACTCCGGATTGGTAAATTCAGTGACATGAATCGTATGTCTAAAGTAATAACAATGAAATTGGCTTGCAATGCACTACTAGGTATCTAAACGAAAAGGTGCCGAGTTCTGACGCGAGCTAAATTAAACCATATCGCTAACGACATTGAGTAAATATTTCATTAAATTCCTTTGCTGAGTAAGACTTCTGTACGTGAGTAGGTACTAGTTTTTATTCTGTGACATCGCTCGTATGTCTGAGTCCTAATGTTTTGATGTGCGTTGCCGGCAATCTGATAAGTTCCTAATTCCCAATAAATAATTTCATCCAAATCGAAAATCAGTTCACGAATCCAATTGAAGTTTATTTACTTTACCATAAAACTTGTTGAAGCTCGCACAAAAAGTTTGAATAATATAGGAGTCCCAAAGTTTAACTTTAGATTATATCAGGACGTCTTGATTGAAACTTCACTTTGTCAAAATACTCGTGATGCGAATATTTAAGTGGATGAAAGCATAGGAGCTTTCTAAGTACTCCTAATTTTTTTGAAGATCTATATTTTTATTGTATACTATTTGATTTAATCATGAACTAAAAAAAACATACATTTATGAGTAGAATTTAGTGTCCGTAGTTCCGTATGTATCATGGTTTGAATTTTTCAGTAGATAGGTTGTTAGACCTTGTTAGATAAATATCTTGTAATCTCTAATTACGGTCCTAAAATATGGCAGCGGAAGCCATCAAGAGGCACAAATATGAGCTTCTGGGAGAGCCTTATATATTTGTGCCTTTTGCTGTGGAGACCTTAAGGCCCTGAGGTACGGAAGCTTGTCAAATTTTTAAGGAATTTTCCGCACGTCTTATCGATGTCTCGGGGACCCGCATTTTGGACGGCTTATAAGTATTGCTATCCAACGCGGAAATACCGCCAGCCTCTTGGGTACTTTACCTTGTGACGGTAGCGTTTTGGCATTAAATTTTTAATAAAATTTAATATAAGTTATTTCTAATTATTTTATTTTTACTTGTAGGTTGAATTTTATTTAGTTAATATTATATTGTTATTAAATTGATAAAATTCTGGTATTTAAATAAATGTTTAGAGTCTCTGGATATTGAGTTACTCCTAGTTATCATCATCATCATCATCATTTTAGCCGCATAACGTCCACTGCTGGACATAGGCCTCTCCCAAAGATTTCCAAAATGACCGATCTAGAGCGGTTATGAAATTATGAAGGTAACTCAAGTTAACAAGTTAACTCCTAGTTATGAAGGTATAAAATACAAAAAGATGATAAAAGGTACTCGTGTTAAAACTGGCTTGTTTACCCTTATTGGTACTTAAACAGATGGTCTGCATTATGTATATCTGATGAAACCATTAAAACTTGCGACGTCGAGTGTCTGGCTCGAGGGACCAATATAACGGAATCGAGGCTTGCATCACCAACTATGCTTTTCAAGGCTCTTTGCTGCTGCTGTGGGGATTCTGCTCGAGAATTCTCTTACTAAGGACTCTGCTCGAGAATTCTCGAGGCGAGAATTCTGACCAATAAACATTGTTAATAGAATTTTTTTTTCGAGTAACCCACTTGAATAATTGTATTAGTAGGTGTATCCATCTTAAATTTATAGCTTTTACATTTTCCCTTTGCCTGCCTAATTGTAATCAAATCTTTCAAGTTAAATTTGACCCACTTCCTGGTTTTTCATTGAGCTGAAATTTTGCACGCATACGTATATCGCGTGGCAATGCAATAGGAAATCTGTAATTAGACGATGCAACCACGAGTTTGATTCGTTTTGAAGAGCACTTTAACTTTTATGTTCATTATTTTAAATAAAAATAATTATTTGTTACCTGCATTATGTAGTAAAACACATAAGACATGAAGAGACTTTAGTATGTCATCTATTTAGAAATAAAGAGGCAAAAGCATGTATTCTTAAGTTATCATCACTCATCATCATTTTAGCGGCATAACGTCCACTGCTGGACATGAGCTTCTCCCAAGGATTCCCAAAATGACCGATCTAGAGCGGCTTTTATCCAGCGCCTTCCAGCGACCTTGATCACGTCTTCAGACCACCTTGTGGGTGGGTGTCCTACGCTTCGCTTAAAGTAAGTGAGGTAATTTGGAGCAGGCCCTCAAACACTAAACACAACAGAGCAGACGGCTCCAATAAAAATCTGGGTTAAATTAACGGTTTTCTGCTTGCCATGCCGCACACGAGCCTTCGGTATGACTCCATTGTCGCACGATACGTTGCAAAAGAAAAAAGTGGTAAATCATAATTGAAAGTTATTAAAACTTGTGATCTCATGTGGTAAATATTATCATAATGTTGGACTTAGGCCTCCTCAATAACTTCCAAAATAGGGTAAGTAATATAAGATAGAACAACAAAATATATATTATTTTGAATAAATACCAACGAAATGTATAATTTTGGTCGATATAATTATCAATTAAGATAAAAATCGTAAATCATACTTTTCAAACTCATTGAAAAAATTTGAAAATTTCATTGAAAAAATCAAAAAATTTGGTTACACGTACAAAATGCGCGCACATTTTGTATGTGTAACCAAATTTTTTGATTACACATACAAAAATTAGGAGTACTTAGAAAGCTCCTATGCTTTCATCCACTTAAATATTCGCATCACGAGTATTTTGACAAAGTGAAGTTTCAATCAAGACGTCCTGATATAATCTAAAGTTAAACTTTGGGACTCCTATATTATTCAAACTTTTTGTGCGAGCTTCAACAAGTTTTATGGTAAAGTAAATAAACTTCAATTGGATTCGTGAACTGATTTTCGATTTGGATGAAATTATTTATTGGGAATTAGGAACTTATCAGATTGCCGGCAACGCACATCAAAACATTAGGACTCAGACATACGAGCGATGTCACAGAATAAAAACTAGTACCTACTCACGTACAGAAGTCTTACTCAGCAAAGGAATTTAATGAAATATTTACTCAATGTCGTTAGCGATATGGTTTAATTTAGCTCGCGTCAGAACTCGGCACCTTTTCGTTTAGATACCTAGTAGTGCATTGCAAGCCAATTTCATTGTTATTACTTTAGACATACGATTCATGTCACTGAATTTACCAATCCGGAGTGGTCGCCGCGCGCATAGTAATAATGTAGGTATATTTTAGATACCTAAACGGGGAGTGACACGGACCAAGCGATGTTTAGCGTCCCTACTCCTGCCATGGCCATTTCAGGTAAGACGATGGTTTTTCAACTATGACGGAAGGTTTAAAGTTACATATAAATAAAATAAAACACAAGTTTATTTGCTACGCAAATTAAAAATACACCCTGACAACACCATCTAGTGACAAGCGGCGGAACTACATAATATTCCAACCAATGTTAAGTGTCATTAATATCCGCAGCGCCAACTATTATTTGCCAGGTTTATTACAAAACCCAACTTTAAAGCCTTTACGCCCAAAATTTAACGACTGAACCGATTTTAATCAAGCTAAGAACCACTGGAGAGTTGTTGTAACGTAAAAAAAGAACAGAAATCGGTCCATCCGTTCGAGCTACGATGCCACAGACAGACCGACAGACGCTAGTGTCAAACTTAAGCACCCCTCTGTTTTGTCGAGGGTTAAAAAAGAAATATGTCGTCTCAAGAAGAAACTCAAAAGCAATCGCGGTAAGAAAGTAAATAGCCAAACAAACAACCTCATCCAGTTTTAATACAAAATGAGCCTCTAATTTCGTCTTATTGCAAAATACTGTTGACACTCTTGTTTACCCTTGCGTCCTTCACAGGGATGACTATTTGAAACCCTTTGAAATTCTAAAGTTACCTAATTACTCTGTCACTGTAGCTAAAGAATTATTAAGGGATTCAAAAAATAAGTCGCCTTTGTGACGTTTTTAACGTGGCCCAAAAGTTTTCGGTCGAAGTGTTTCCATTTAGGCGAATTTTGTCTAAATCCGACATTCGAATCGCTTTAGTGATACCTACATATACCAATATACCTTTGTAACTACTATATTTTAAATGTACTTTTGATTATTGTCATACTTTTTTTTTATATTGGCTCGACGCCGTTGCGTATTTGGCCATGCTCAAGTTAATAGAAAGTGGGAAACAACAATTGATGTGAAGTAAATATATATATATGCAATCAAAGGTTGGTATAGGTCCTTAAATTGCTTTAAGGGAGCTTCTGGCGACAAATCTATACGAGTCCACTGGTTTTCATAGCCGATTGAGTGGCGGACGGCGCCTAAAGACGCCCACCGCAGTCCGCAAATAAATATCACTACAGCCGCACTATGATTGTCCACTTTAAACATTTCACATATTGTTCATCAGAATGAGCATTTATTATACCAAACCACACCAATTTCATATTATAAAGTCCACTAGAATCAATTTGCAAAACAATTTAAAGCAAACTCCAACTGAACCCCTTGACCAAAAACTCCTATTGTCATACTTAGTTGCTTAATAGATTCAGGAACAACTGAATCTATAAATCTATGTATGAAACTACGATTGCTGCAAAGTAACAACTTTGTAGAAGTCAAAGTTACATGCATGCTTGCAATCACACAAAGTAATTCAAATCACATAGCATGGCACTTAGTTGGTGCAATAAAGAATTTTTATCTTACCTTATACTCACGTAGATACCAATTGATCTTTATAGAGTAATTAAGAAATATTTTTTTTTATATATATTAACCCTAATAACATCTGACTAATTTAGGTATGAGCCAAGAATATCAGTCGATTAACAATGATATGATCAATTATAATATACTAGAGGCAGCGCGCGGCTTCGCCCGCGGTAACCACGCGAGTGAAGTCGCGGGCGTGATGCAATATAGCCTATAGCCTTCCTCGATAAACGACCTATCTAATACCGAAAGAATTTTTCAAATCGGACCAGTGGTTTCTGAGATTAGCGCGTTCAAACAAACAAACAAACTCTTCAGCTTTATATATAAGTTAATATATTATTTATCTACCTATCCTCCCTTTGGCTGTGGCATTTTTACTGCCTACGGCCTTCAGGATCTACCAAACGCTAGGTGGCGTTCGGAACCCACAGTTTCTACGTGCCTTCCGAAACACGGAATCATCTTTCCTTTCGGATAATCAGGTGTTTCAAGCCTGCAATATCCTAACCAGACTGGAAACAACTTTTTACAAAGTGTGCTTCCCAGTGGGATTCAAACCGTTTCCCGGTTTCCGATTGAGCTGGATTTTGCACGCATACGTTAATACGTATGCGTCCATATCGTAATCGATAAGGAGCTGATCTGATGATGGAAATGGAAGGTGGTCATGACATCTCTGTGATAAAACAACATAACCCCACCTAATTTGGGCTCGATTGATTCGTGTTGAGGAGCACGTTAACTTTCTTAGGTCATTGTTATAGATAAAAGCTTGCTTAAAAATATTTTTTAGAATTATTTAAAGTTGGTATTCAATGTACGTCAGTAACTCGTCTAAAACGCTACTTGGAATAGTAAAAACAAAAGATACTAGCGGTTCACGTTGATAATGGAGAAATAGGTTTAGGGCAGGTTAAAAACAAACGAGTCCTTGGTTAATTTGTGACTGGCTGCTAAAAAGATTACTCTTCAGCTTAGAGGATAAACAGGATTTTCTTTTGAAATATGAAGTTTGTGTTTTAAGTGTAGGCTTTGAAATCTTTTTCTAAGTATTTCTTATATAAATATTTCTTTTTCCTAAGGATACTATTTTAGTTGTAATTAGATATTGTTAGATTTGTGTTGGTTAAAGAAGTTATTTTTCTTTATTTCATCAAAAGAGGGAATGTCTCGATTACCTGATCTTATCTTCATGTTCATAAAAAAATATAAACGCCTATTTCAGTTAAAATATGTGTTGTGCCCAAAACTCTGACCAATTTGACTTTTCAAGAACAAGACCAAATCATATTAACCAACAAAATAGGTTTTGCAAACGTTTTTATTTTTGATGAATATGGTACTTAAGTGTAAAATAGAGGTGACGACAGGGTCCGAAAAGTATGATTATAATTAGTCCGTCTTTTAGATTATCCAAAAATAATGGACCCGTATTTTTCAGTTTACCAAAAAAGTAAAAATTCACAAAGATACGGAGTGTCAAAGTTCCGGAGTGGGGGCTTGCGACGTCACACTTAAGTTAAAATCGTGCTTAAGTGTGACGTCACGCGAAATTTCAATTGCTGTATCTTTGTCATTTTTGGTTTCTCAGAGAAAAGAAAAAATACGTGTACAATATTTTTTAATAATCTAACCGAAGGACCATAAATATTTTTTTTATTCGTCATGCCTATTATATGAGGTACATATTGAGGGAGGTCTTTCTGTTTTGAACGGATAATAGTTTAAATCAACTAAAGTTAATACGTGTTTTTTTATAAAACGTTCAAAATGTCAATGGAAATATCAAATGAAAATGCAAATTTATAAAAAATACTACCGTTTATTTCATTATTATCATTAATCTTAATATAACTTAGACTACTTAAGGCTACATCAGTCACGTTTAGCCGTTGTCAATCTTTGACAAGGCTTCCATTAGCTTTCGTAATGCACAATCACAGGCGAGAAACAGTCTATCATCGAGATTTCTCGTTACAAACGCAATTGTCTTTGGAAATTCAGCCTAAGAGAGCCATTCAGCATCCCGCAGACTACAAACTCCTTCATCAGCTGATAGTTTTACTCTTTACCAGCCTGTATCAATCCACTTATAAATACTACTAAATACTTCTCCCAATAAAGGTAAAAATTGCCCATATTAAGTAGGTACCTCGTTTGGTTGGCTTGTCGGTAATTGCAGAAGATGCTTTGAAATTGTTTGCACAGAGTATTTTCTTGCAGAACTCTGCGTCTTCTATTTATTCCCTTAGTCGTCTTTTACGACACCCATAATTAAGACAATGGGTAGCTGATGGTAGGAAAATTGTTGTAGCATCGTCCTTATATCGATTAAAATTCAAACCAAGTTATCAGTAGATAGTTTAGCCTGTAGTGTGCACGTAGGCTTACTGAAAATCACAATTTAATTTGTCTTTCAAACATTACGATTCTGGATAGTCCTTCCGCGTTTCTGTATCGGATTTCCCGATATTAACGTGAATAGTTATAGCTTCATCATTATCAGACTTCATGATGACGTCATTCCATTGTACTTCAGCCTTCTTTCCATAAGCCTCATTCTCTATGAGAATAGCAGACTTGGTGCACAAGGCTTTGCTCTGGAATTCTATCAAAGCGCAGTATTCGCTCTTTTTATTCTCAGACTTAGTGTCAGCAATATGTCCTAACTTCCTTCTCATGACTTCGACTCTGACATGGTAATTGTAGATGCAGACTTTGATGATGAAGGCGCTTTTTTGATGGAGCAAAATAATCTTGTATTTAGTTCTGCAGCAAGCTGTTTTCTTCAGCTTGGTTTGGAAGTTTTCTATGAGGATTTTGATTTTCTGTGAGTAGACGGCGATGATGTTGTGGGTTGTTTGGAGATGGGCGGAGAGTTCCTCGAAGGGTAAAGTGCAGCAGTTGGCAGTGACTGGGCACATCATGGTGTCGAACTTGCAGTCTTCCTCGTGCTTGGACCTGGTGGTGGCTGTCAGCAGTTCCGTGCAGCCTCGTCTGTGGACAATGACAAGTAAGTTTATTGGCAGTAAATGGGGTAGCAAATTAAAAGGTTTAATTAGCACATTTCAAAAATATTATATACATTGCTAAAATGGCTCCCATAGTCAGGTATTAGTATTTTTAAACGTGAATTTTGCTTCACTTGTTTTGTGGGTTGTGGGATAGTAATGATAAATACATACAGATAGGGATAAAAGCTCGTTTTTAGATTCCTCTATGAGGAATCATTCAAGACCGAAACCAAAATCTCTAAGAGGCGGACTAACGTGGTTATCGCTGGTTATTATTTATTTATTTATTAGCAACAAAGTAAATACTTTGGACAAATGTGCTTGAGCGGAACTAGCACTAAATATGTGTCGTATTATTCGCATTATTTCTGTAGGAGTTTCAAAACTGTTCTTGTTGAAATCAAGCTTGGAACCCCGATTTAACTTTGATGCTTGCTCCATTGGCATACAAACGTATTTTTTTCTTATTCTACGCGCCTACGCACTAAGTAATTACCTTAATCCCAAGATTATATTTTCCTAATGAAATGGCTGTCGGTATTATTTTTTCATCAAAAATTAAAATGGCCACAAAAAGAGAGACAACTTACTACAATGAAAAATCTCCAATTAATATGCTTTTAAAATAACAACGACTAATTTAAAAAGAGCTTATTTTCGATTCCTCCTACTAAGCTCGTTAATTGTGAAAGCAATTTGGGAGGCCTAAATTTGGTTTCTTTGAATAAGTCGTCGGGTCCGTCTGTTCGTAAACTAATTTTATAAATATTCTGAATTAATTAAAATGCTAAGTAGATTGCTGCCTTTCTTAAAAATTTAGTTTTAATTTGTTACTTAGGATCCTAATTTATTTAAGTTTTTAGCCGAGTAGTCTTTAGGTAGAAACAAAAGAAAATGTTATGTATTCTATCTAGACCTACTACTTAAAAAACTGGAAAAGCCCTATATTTTCTGTTCATAATCAATGACGTTTTAAAAATATAGGACATCAGATGGCAATACAGTGAAGTCAGGTCCAATAAGCTGCTGTTATTGGATACATTTGACGGAGCAAAAGGATCTGTTCATCTGTTCACTGATGGTCCAATGACAACAGTCGATTGGACCTGACGTCACTGTGTTGATATTGGGTTCCATATTTTTGAAAAACCCTCATTTAAAAATAGAAATGCAAAACAAAAAAAATTATTGACATTTTCTTTTTGAGTCATTAAAGTCATTTAAGTCATCAGAATCTACAGACAAACATCACCAAATTATTTAGAACTCTATTCTAGCTTGATCAAAAAAGGAAGCGTCAAATTTTTTTTGGTTTTCTATTTTTTCGTTTGAGGAATAAAATTTTAATATATTTGAGGTATTCCCCGAAGCGAACCTTTTAGGCCCAATGCAGACGACAGACTAATCCGTGACGCAGTTTTTAGTCTGTGAAAAACTGAAAATAAAACCCATGCAATCATGCTGTAACGCACACGACGCACAAATAGTCCGGCGCGCGTCGTGTGCGTTACTGCATACGATTGCTTGGGTTCTATTTTCCAAACTATCACAGACTAAAAAGTGCGTCACGGATAGTCTGTCGTCTGCGTTGGGCCTCAGTTGCGGAGCGCTTATTAAGTGCGCATCAAAATGGATGCGCTACGAGATATTACTCCCTTTAGATATGCCAAAGCCCAAGCTATATACCATTGTTTTTAATTGAAGAAAGTATTTTTTCAATTTCACCTTAGAGGTTTCATTCTAAAGCTTTCTTCGAACGTTTTAACTTTAACCCTCCAAGTCATAATAAGACCCTCAAAGTAAATACCCTGAACTTAAACACCGCAATAACCCTAAAACCACTCGACAAAGACCTGCCAATCTTAACTTTACGATTTATTTATCTCACGGCTCCATAGCTCATCCAAGAATGGTGTCTAAATTTATTGGGCAAACAAAAAAGTCGCGGAATTAAGTGTACGATACATAAAATTGTTTATGTGAGATTTACGATGTTTTTGGAGGGATGTACGAGATGAAAACGCTATGGTATGATTGTTATGTGGTACTTTTCTTATACTTTCACAAGTTTAACGCCACTAAAATATTCTTAGTCTCGTAAAGAAATGAGATTTCTGCGTCAAATACGACGATTTTGAAATAACGTGGATGAGAATATTACCGGTATGATTTCTTTATAGGTATTTGGCTTTTAAGTTTATCATCACTGAAACTACTGGTCATTACAGCGGAGGTGCCGGGTTCGATCGCCAGTCAGGACAAGATAGAAAATGATCTTTTCTAGATTGGGTCTTGGATATTAATCTAAATATGTATTTTGTCATAAAACATAGTATCGTTGAGTTAGTATCCCATAACACAAATGTTGAACTTAGCTAGCTAATATTTAATACGAGAAATTACTTCTCGTTTGGCTCTTAAACTAGAGATTATGTCCGGTAAAAAAAAGTTTAAAAAATAACAATTCAGATCGCCTCATTTGCGTTCGGCAACTATGCCATAGACATACACCAAGCACAAATATTTTACAAGGTAGACACTATCTTTACTAAATCACCAGAATTGCATATCGAGCAAAATATTTCTCGCTAGTGTCCGACTTCAGTCCGACATTATGGCATTTATAATAATATATTTATATAAAAAAAATATAGTAAGGATTGTTTTCGGTACAATTTTAAAGATTAAGGTAAAATAAGAATGTGTCTTGTCGTCCAAAATTAGCTTGTTGACAGTTTTATTGCGACCGTAAATTATGTACTTAACAAGTCTACATGAAGGATTTTTACCTATAATTCCGACAAGGCAGCAGTAGATCGTTGATCAGTCTCTGCAGTGCTAGGCAGGGCGCCGCCGGCGCACGGAGAGTCCCTCTACACCACGCGCATCGGGACATGCGCCGGGAACACCGCGCGCACCAAACACCTCCGCACCACGGACAAACACAGGGTCCGCAACACTGGAAAGAGAAAGTTTTTATTTAAAAAAAGTACAAAAAAAACTCATCAAATAAGTTTTTATCATCATCATCAGGTCTTTTTTAAATCGCCACCGCAGGAGCACGACCCTCTCTGTACTTACTAGAGTCATACTTGGCCAGAGCATTCAGAGAATTTAGCCTACACTCACCACGCTGGCCAGACGGGTTGGAGAGGTCCTATTGATGTTTATATGCTTTGTTTTGTCACGTATTCATGATCTCCCATTCGTGGGCTTACATAATTTGTTTGTACTAAAAAATATTCAATACATAAATCAATAACATAAATTGTGAAAACTAAACTAAGCTTATATTCACTACATTATATAAACATACAATTACATAACAGTGTGATAGATAATTACTAAACCAATAAAGTGTTATATTGTATAATGTAACGTTTCCAATCTTTATTATCTTTGATGTTAAAGATCACAAGTACTTACATAGTTACTACTAGAAGTTAATTCTTTTCTATTAATAAACATGATGGAAATTAACACTAGTTATCGTTATGTTTATGTCATTAAATAAAAACTATTTATCGACTATTGAAAAGTCAAGAAGAATGCTAAGTGATCAAATTATCTATCTAGAGAATGTTTTGGAAGGAACGTTAACACCATGAAATTTTATCGACCCCCGTAGCGTAGTGGTCACCATGCTAGTCCGCCTGCCAAAGGTTCCGGGCCTTTTTCAAACTGTCCTGGTCTTCGATGTTTATCTTCATATGTATTTGTTATGAAATATAGTATCGTTGAGTTAGTATCCCATAACACAAGTCTCGAACTTACTTAGGGACTAGCTCAATCTGTGTAATTTGTTCCTACATATTTATATTTATTTTTATAAAGGTTAATTTATATTATATTCATAAATTATTCAATGCCCGACTTATAATTCCCAAATTTTTAGTGACTTAGTGTGAGATGTCTCTGAACGCGTTTTTACAAAATGTATCATTGATAGTATCATACAGTCATGGTGCCAGTTTACCCTTTATGGCTCTTTATGGCCTTACTCGTTGGCAATTGGCTTCTAAGGTGTTCTTACCTGTAGAGGCTCCAAGCAAATACTGCACTCGGAGAATCTGGACAGAACTTCATCACAGTTGGGGCACGCGCACTGCGAGGCGTGACCCTCGTCTGAAGGCACCAGGGATGTCTCCACTATCGGCATTGATTTGTCTGAAAAAGAAAACAGTTCAATGAGCAAAGAGATACATTATTATCATCATCATTTCAGCCACATAACGTCTACTGCTGGACACAAGCCTCTCCCGAAGATTTCCAAAATTACCGATCTGGAGCGGCTTGCATCCAGCGCCTTCCAGCGACCTTGGTCAGGTCAGGTCGTCTGACCACCTTGTGGGTGGGTGTCCTACGCTTCGCTTGCCTGTACAAAGAGGTTCCTCTTTGTCAATGCTCTAAGAGCCAGAAGAGATCACTTCCTGAGATAAATCCGGCTTTGTACATATTTATTTTTAAGCCCTGATAAAGAGAGAGGTGTTTTAAGTTTGACGCTGGTGTCTGTCTTTCTGTGTTATCGTAGCGCTTAAACGGAATGATCAATTTCGATGCGGTATTTTTTAACGTGAAAGCAACTTCACTTGCGGTAGTCTTTAGGCATGATTGATGAAAATCGGTTTAGTCATTTAAAAGTTATTAAGTGATATGATAACGCTTCAAATTTGGGGTTTTGTAATTAACCTGAGTAATGATCGATGGCGCTACAAATTAATATACGATATAGTTCCGCCACTTATCACTAAATGATGTCGCCGGTATTTTTAATTTGCCTATAGCAAGTAAACTTGTTGATTAAATCATTAAAACAAACAAAAACAAAGTATGACTATCATCTGCCGTATATTATTATTTCTTCCACAAAAGCTTACGTTGTGGAATGGACAGTGAGCATGGACAAGGACGCTTGTTATGGAATGGGCATTGACAATGGACATGTCATGACTTATCCCAGATTTTTTCTTCTTCTTCACTGTCACGCCTTTATTTCTAATGCCAGACAGAGCATTTTGGGTCTTATGGCTCTAAGCAGACAGAGCACAGAGTCCGAAGATTAAAATACCACTCTTAATGTGATGGTTTGTGAGAAGATGAAAAAAGGAATCAAAGCTCATGCTCGGCTTTTATGACCAGCTTGTAAGAAACTGAATAAATGAAAATCTCTTTATTGCACCAATACACGAAAAGAAAAAAAAACAGTAAAAACAGTTTTACAAAAAATACATTAGTACAATGGCGGTCTTATCGCTTTGAGCGATCTCTTCCAGACAACGAGAGCAATAACAGCGGTGCAAAGAAAACTAAAAGTTAAATAGATAGTTAAGGATACCTATAATTTACATAACCATACGTATATTCTATAATATTATATGAAACTATGTATGTATAGAACATGTCAATCCATAAATATCTGTAGGTAAGTACATACATACATACATACTATCACGTCTTTATCCCTTATGGGGCAGACAGAGCATTTTGGGTCTTGCGGTTCTATGCAGAGCCCAGGGCCGCAAGACCCAAAAGCCACTTTTAGCGCCATGGTAGGCGAGTACATATTGTCTAATAGTCTATCAAATATATAACTCTATGGTTTTATTTACGACGCAAAGATTAAGCACATAATCGTGCATCTTTTACATATATTAATCTGTAATTATTACAAATATACTAAATTATAAACCCGATATTTTCTGTGAATCGATTAATGCAATCGGAAATCCCCGAGTCGTATAGAAGTGGTAATGCCATCGCATACTATATCCTTCTGAAGTGGAAAGTTAGGATTGACATTGTATATATTTTGTCACGTGAACGGATAAACCTCAGAAACCGTATGATATATTTAATTATAACCGGTTCAAACAGGATACCATAATACATGTTTTCATTTCGCGATTTTTTTTAGCAAGGTCAATCCAAGATAGATACTGATTTAAGTATAACACATTATATATATAATGTTTGAATTTAAATGTGTTTTGTCTATAATTACCTTTTTTAATCGACTTTCAAAAAGGAGGCTATGCGATTTTTTAATGTATGATCGTTCTTTGATAACTCGAAGACAGATTTGGAAAATTATTTTTTGTCTAAAAGGTCATACTTGTCTGTTAATCCCATATAAATTTTATCAAAATCGTATAGTTTGGGGCTAAAATCCAGCAGTGGACGTTATGCGGCTAAAATTCTGAATGATGATCATGATAATCAACAACCGTGATTACCTAACATGAATCTTTATATAATAAACATAATAAAAAAAGTGTTTATTATTATTATCAATACAAATATATTATTAAACTACATACATACTATCACGTTTTTATCCCTAATGGGGCAGACAGAGCATTTTGGGTCTTGCGGCTCTATGGGCCGCAAGACTCAAAAGCCACTTTTAGCGTCATGGTGGGCGAGAAGATGGAAAAGCAATCAATACAGTGACGGGTTGCTAGCCGCATCGCCTGTTAAAATGATTCGCATTTGCCCATTCCCTCGATCGGCTTATACGATCTGCCCGGGTAGAGAAGCAGCTGGTACATTCTAAGTTTTTTCGTTTCTCCCAGACCAGCATGGGAGTAATTAAATATTAAACTAACTAAAATAAACTTAAATACTAAAAATAAATTACTTATAAACGTATACAATTACAAATAAAAAATGTCCCTTAAATCCTTCCCCTGCGGAAGAGTGCCCAGAAGGCTGGCAGCATGGCCACGTTGTATGTAATAAACTAAATCATTACGATATATTTACTTTTACACAAATGCACGTTAAAACATCCTCAAGTGCAATCAGTCTTATCGGTTATCTTTTCAATTATTATTCCATTATCTCTTTATCAGAACTGCAAACAAGATTACTTGGACGATGGAAACTTAATCCCGCTTTGATTGTTTGCCAGACGATCTCGGTTTAGAGTTTATTGTTATGACGCTGTATTTTTTGAAACTGAGTTGAACGAGGAAGTGATGAGAGTGAATTTTCAAGTCTTCTATACAATAAGACGTTTTCCGTCTTATTATAAAACGCAGACTAACTTTGTTACTAGGTTTAAACCATTATCCGACCAAATCTAGTTGACATCTAATAATAAGCCGTTTTTTTAACTGAAAATGTTAACTTGATTAGGTCGGATAATGGTTTAAACCTAGTAACAAAGTTAGTCTGCGTTTTATAAAAAGACGGTTAATGTGTGATAATTCAGATACATTTGATCTAAACTTTACGGCGATAACAAGTTTATTGGCCATACAAGAAAAAACCCCAAATTTTATTTCCTATCCTTTAAACCGCGTCATAATCGGCTCATTAGTTCCCTTCTTTCTTTTTTTTTTCTTTGGGGGTCAAAAAGACGAAGGGTTACTTACAGTATAAACCATGTTTTATAGTTTGTCGCTTTACGTAATTTATTTATAGGTGCACGATAAAAACTTTATCTGGACTTATCAACAGTACCATGCTAGTTGCGGGGCAGGCATCTCCGAATAATTTAACCGATAAGAGTAGATATATAAAGATACTAATAGCCCTATTAGTTATATTAAAATCTTATCCTACTTCCTACCCAATACTATCACTATTTTGAATCCTTTACCCATCTTCTTGCCCTTATCAAGCTAAAAGTGATCATTGAGTCTTCCCGAGACCCGAAATGCCCTGTTTGCCCCATTGGGGATAAAGACATGTTAGTATGTACATAGCGCGACGAACCGATGGCCGAAGGGGCAAAAAGGTTCTTGAATGGCGACCGCGTACTGGCAAGCGAAGCGTAGGGCATCCACCTACAAGGTGGTCAGATGACCTGACCAGGGTCGCTGGAAAGCGCTGGATGCAGGCCGCTCTTGATCGGTCATTTTGGAAATCTTTGGGAGAGGCTTATGTCCAGCAGTGGACGTTGTGCGGCTGAAATGATGATGATGATAAGTATGTATGTAGTAATTGAGATTCAGAACCAGGTTTACGGGACTGTTCTGGTTAAGGCTCCTTTCACTTTCGCGCTTACGTTTGTTAAGTAATCCTCCTATATTACGTTGGTACTTGCGGTATTTCGTGCGATGAAAATTCCGATACCTTTCATTTATAACCTACTCTATCTATTGCTTAAAAGTTAATTAGCATGGTTTGTGTTGATCTAGATGTACTATGTAAGTAGATCATATCCATTTAAACATGATTTTAGATTTGTTAATGCAGAAAAACAGATATTAAGAGCGCTTTTTGACTTCAAAAGAATTTGTTTTTTACGTTTAGGAGAAAGGGTCAGATTTAACTGATTGTCATCTAGCGGATTTAAGGGAACGTGGAAAAGTTATTTTTTAGATTTTAGTATCAGTTTGAATTAAAATAATACTAAAAAATAACTTTACTTATACACTTAAGATTTAACCTAGTCAAAAGTTTTGTTTTAAAACTTTATATCTTAATATATATCTTAATATTGTGTTTCAAAAATATTTTTTAACATAAAATTTACATAATAAAACTGCATAACTCATATGTTTATTACTTCAAACACATTTTAGTGACAAGGTTGAGTTACATCACTTTAGTACATGTCGTCGTTTAACATATTTACGAGTATATAGACAATAATAATACATTGTCACGTCTTTAGGGGGCAAGGGGGGAGGGGGAGTTAGAAAAAGTATTTTAGGTATGGTATGTAAAAAAAGGCATACAAAAATAAGTGTTATTCCGATTGGGAACGAAATAGTCTTTCATGTTTGGCGTATGTAGTGATTGACTGTAACATCTCTTATTTTGTACTAAAAAAAAAGCAACGGACTGATTTACATTAGAAAAAAACATCGATAAAGATTTGCAGTATTCATATTTCCGATAAAATTCTCGCTATTGGCAAAAAATTGATTCGATGTATTTCTAAAAGTAGAGCGACGTACAAAAAAGTGGACAAAAGCGAACAGTATTAAAGTTAGGGAAACCTTTTTTACTGGTTTTTACAAAAATGTAATAAGAAATGTCTCTTTAATTTTAAAAAAAAAAACACAATGTCAAGAACATTTTTTAATGGTTTTGAATAGTTTCTTCTGTGTTTCCAAATTTGAATTGCTTATATCTTTAAAAGAAAATTTACGAGTGCTCAAATAGTTTTGATTTTGGAAGAAGGAATTATTAATGGGACTTACTAGATTTTAGCTCTTTAATTCCTACATTTCATCAAATTAAATTGGTATCCGTGAAAAAATATATAAAAAACACAACTTTCTTTCCTACTTTTAATAAAATGATAATTAAAATTATTTGTTCTTCAAAATAAGTTCTACAAATATTATTTGGTTGTTTGAGCCTACATTTAAGCTGTAAATTAGTTATGGTCACTGAAAAATTGTGTATAAAAATGAGTATGTAACAGCTTTGTCAGAAGCCGATACCCGCGACTTCGTTCGCGTGGACTTTTGCATAAGGTGTTACTTTTTTCAAAATCAATATTACCTTATATGTTGCCCAGGCTTAGCAGCTTTATCACAAAAAAATAAATTATTCGAATCCGTCCAGTATTTCCGGAGATTAGCGTGTACAAAAAAAAAGACAAACATTTAAAAAAAATTGTTACTCGATTACTATGTCTTCATTGCTTCTAATGTTTTTTGGAAAATTCAAGGTACAGATACATTTTTACTGTTATATTATATGTGTAGATAGATTATATAATATTGAAACTATGTATTAAGGCCATTCATGTCAAGGTGATACCGAAACCTAGTACTGTGTGTTATTAGTGTTATTACTTAATAGGCCTTGAGTGCAGCCAATGTCACTATGGTTTATGTTTTAATGTGTTTGGTGCATCCGATTTGATTTGAAATTATTATATGGTTGTTATTTTTAAATAATTACATTCGATTTAAAGTTTTTAAGGTTTTATATAAGGTCTAACAAAATATACTGAAACTATTTTAAGACCTAATTTAGTCCATGATACTGAACAACTTTCTCCAAGAAACGTATATCAAAATATGAAAAAAATTTTTTTGCTTACCATACAAACTCTGATCAGCCGATCGGTCAACTTGTATGGGAGTCCACAAATTACTTGTCATATTTCGGTACGTGTTCTTTGAGGAAACTTGTTCAGTATCATGGACTGAATCCACCCTTAAAATAGTTTCAGTTTATTTTGTTACACCTTACGATTTAAAAAGTTAGATGTACCTATATATTTTGAGTTCAACTCAAAATATACTCGTGATTATGTAAAAATTTACAAAAATACATTGAAATATTTTTTACATGTTCAAAAGACAATTAATCAGTAAGTAAGTAAACTGTGAAAATATTACGAAAGCGAAAATTGTGATGTTTGCAACAAAATACCAGAACATGACGTCATTGTTGAGAAATTACTTAGAGTCATGCAAAACGTAAAGATAACGGAAACAGATCTGACGTGACTCAGTGGTGACGGTGACCCCACCGCGTGATAGTCTATAATCAGACATGTTAGTAAGAATTCTAACTTGTAGACAGTGATTTTGAATGATAACGTTTCATTGACAAAAGGCACGGAAAATGTTATGTTAAATGTAGGTAAGTCAAAACGATCAGCAGCTATTATAATACGTAGTATTTATGTTGTTTAAGTATGATTTATTTCTTAACAATTATTTATGTATTTTTTGTTTATTATTTGTGGTATATTTTGTTAGACCTTATATATCGTGAATAAACCTAATAAAAGGTCTACAAAATATATACCGAAACCATTTCAAGGGTGAATTCAATCCATTATACTGAACAACTTTCCTTAAAGAACATATATCGAAATACGGAAAATAGTTTTTGGGTTGTCATATAGGTTGACAAATCAGCTGATCCGTGTTTGTAAGTAAAGCTAAAAATTATTTTTCATATTTCGATGTATGTTTCTTGTTAAAAGTTGTTCATTATCACGAACTGAATTAACCCTTAAAATAGTTTCAGTTTGTTTTGTTAGACGTTATATATGTAGGAAGTGTTTAATTATGACGTCATTAAGGTCACGTCATTCCGTAGAAAAGACACATTAGTCACAGTTAGATAAATATAACGGAAACATATCTGACGTGATTCTAAGGTGACCCCATCGCGTGTTGTTTAATGCCATTATAAGACACTAGCAGTCCATCCCGGCTTCGCCCGTGGTACATACATAGCCTATGTCACTCAGGGATAACATACCTATCCAATAGTGAAAGAATTTTTAAAATCGATCCAGTAGTTTCGGAGCCTATTCAATACAATCAAACAAACAAACAAACAAACAAACAAATCTTTCCTCTTTATAATATTAGTATGATAATAAATAATTTTTACTGTGTATTCAAAGTTAATGTACCCGTAACTTACTTTGCGTTAAAAACTAATAAATCAAAACTTAAGTATTTTTTATGTAGATAAAGTGGTGACTTAAGTATAAAGTCAAACGTTTCTGAACTAAAGATCCATATCTTCAAGGTGAAAATCAAAAAAAAATATACGCAACAGGTTTAGCTGTATTAAAAAATGATACAAAGATAATGGTATTTGTAATTATATTAAAATAGCAACATGTTTTTATAAGAAAGTCGCTTCTTTTTATTAAATTCCAGTGTTCGTCTGAAAATGCTGTAATCTAAATTCATTAAATTGTTGCCTTTTATTTTCTATTAAAAGATTTTTTATTAAAATTAATGTTTTTATGTTTAGTTATAGTTTTAAAGTATAGTATAGCTTTTAGTGAAATCCAATTTAATTATTATTGTTAATGTTTTATATTTTATTAAATAGTGTCTTTATATTTAAAGATTTTGAAAGTATATACTTTTTACTTTTGCCTTTTTTTTAAAGAACAAAACAAAAGTCCTCTTTCAAAATATTATTTTTGAATGCTGTATTTTTATTACGTATTTGATGTGAAACGCAAGTGGTAAAATTAAAATTTATTACTAACCATAAGGAAATATCAACGTAAGGTACCTTTTTAATCATGTAATAGATGATGACGAGTATGATACAATGACTGATAAATTTCTTGGTAAAACACGAAATGACGGTAAACAAATATTTGCTGATGTACAGATATCATTTCGTATAAAGATGACGTTTTGAGTACACTATGACGGATTCTAAATAAATTCAATGAGAAATTAAGAATTTTGCAGGCCGAAAGAATAAGCCGAATTTCTAATATTGCCAAATTGTATTGTTATATCCTTCAGAAGAATGTTTCGTCTTAAAATTTTCTATATATATTTATACATATATAATTACAATATACAGATTAATAATGAGATATTGATATAATGTAGCATAAATGTCATACATATATTTTTTACTATTAAAAGTTTGCCATTTGCCATTTATTATCATATTTTAATGAATATGTACAGGCATTTAAACTGAACCAAAAGAATTTAATATAAATAAAAACATTATTACAAGAAGAGTATTTTGAATGGATATGTGTTATCTAAAAGTTATGTCATTGACATTGATATACGTTTATTCATAATGTTTTTGTTATTGTTTACTTTATATCCTATATTGTTTATATATTATTAATTCATATCTTACATTGTTTATATCAGCAAAGAAAATTATAGAAATAACGAACACCTAGTCAAGAGTACTCTGTGCTAAATTATCAACTTTTATCTTCAATACGACGTCAAAGAAGTTTGAGTTAACGAATAGACATGTTTTTCTATTTGTATCAATAATATTCTTTATTCTTTGTTTACTTAATAAATACAGCGCTAAACAAAACTCATAAAAATCAATAAGACTTTTCCAACTCGTCTGGCCAGCGTGGAGAGTGTAGGCCAAGTCCTCTGGCTGCTCTGGCCAAGCAAGGCTCTGGTAGTACAGAGAGGGTCGTGCTCCTGCAGTGGAGACTAAAAGAGCTGATGATGATGAAGATGATTCTTTGTTTACTTATCAGTAAGAAAAAAATGGGTCCTAAACCTAAAGTCCTAATAAAAGTACTTACATATTTGACATACTTTTTAGGGTTCCGTACCCAAAAGGTAAAAACGGGACCCTATTAAAAAGACTTCTCTGTCTGTCCGTCTGTCTACCACCAGGCTGTATCTCAAGAACCGCGTTAGCTAAACATTTGAAATTTTCATGTATTTTTATTGTCGCTATAACAAAAAATACTAAAAACAAAATAAAAAAAATATTTAAGGGGCTCCCATACAACAAACTCGATTTTTTATAGATAATGATACGGAACCCTTAGTCCGCGAATCTGATTCACTCTTGGCCGGTTTTTTTATACTAATTGCAACTGTCGCATTAATTTGACATTAAAAGAAAATAATTGTATTTCGAATTTTCGATATACTTTATTGGGTAATTTTTTGTATGTTTCCGTTGGATGTTTCCTTAAAACCATTTGCAATAAATATTTTTCTTTGTTTTTATTATAATATGTACCTTTTAAAAATAATATTTAATCAGAAAGGATTTACATCAATGGCTCATATGTCAATCAGTCAGTATAATAAAACTCATTATTTCGCAAATATTTATGAGATAAGTTTGAAAAAAAAACCTCAGGAGATTTCATGATTATTTGAGTGAATTATTGAGCTGACTCAATCAAAATATCCTTGTAACAAAAATGCCAAGTTTCTCAATTGGACAGATTATATTTTTATGTCGGAGATATTTATTGTAAGGTTATGATTTTGTGTTTCAAAAGTTTTGTTATTGAGAAACCTAATAGTCTACACCGGGCAAAATCGAGCTCAGCAGGGTCTAATTAGTCTAAAAAACTCCGGTGTCAAATTGTTACATTAAATGCCGTTCAAGATCAAAAGGAGAAGGCTTTTCAGATTTTTCTTCTAGACTATAATTTGAGACTCAATAGATTAAGAAATTATACGGTCTGAATTTGAAATTTTATTGAATTAATATTTGGCATTGCTTAAATAAAAATAAGACATAAAGTTAATAACTGTTTATAATTTGTTGTTATTACGAAAGTTATGACAATTGCAGTTAGTTTTTATTAGTTTCAAGGGAAGAAACAAGGCATTACGTTAATTGCTTTATTAAAGAGTTGTTTTTCTAGTCTAAGAAAAAATGTACGTAATTTATTATGAAGTACTTTGTACATTGTAGGTTTTATCATTTTTCAGTTGACCGAGTGAGCGTAGTGGGCAAAAGTACTTTTATGTGTCTGTCAGTCTGTCTGGCTGTAATTCATAGGTCGCATTTCTCAACTAATTCTCGTCGAAATTTGTCAACAGGTTTGTGAAATGGAATTCCATATTTCATATAATTGGAATTCCATTCCATATAATTGGAATTGAAATGGAAAAAGCCTGAAATCACAAGGAACATAAACATCTGTCTTATTAATGTATATAGTGTATATTTTTTGTTTTTGGAACGTAGTTCCTTATCGCACGTTAGGAAAGGGGGCTAGACGGAAAAAATTAAGACCAAAAGTTGTAACGACACTTTTTGCTATAGTTGTAGGTCGTGCGGCGTGCGCGTGTTTCTCTTTCTGTCTCTCTCTCTCTCATAGAAAGCAAGCCAGTTATTTTCGTTTCGTCTTTCTATTTCGCATTGAACAGTGTGGTGTCGCGACGATTATTTTTGTTGAGTGTATACAGGTTTTTTGTACATAATAAATAATACAATAATACTATAACATAAAAAAGAATTAAATTTTATTACAATTCCTTCACTAATTAATCGAAATGAACTTCGTTCCATGCGGGTGTCCCTTGACACCTCTCAAGTTTTTAATCATAATCTTGTGAAGGAAAGTAAAAGTATACGTTTATTACACTCACATGGCTAAAGTTTTGAATTTTATTATCAATATGTATTGATTAAGGACGTCAAATCTCTTTTTTTACCCAAAAGCAAAAAAGGGTGTAATAATTTTGACTCCAATATCTATCCGGGTCGTCATAGCTCTCGAACGAATAGACCCATTTCGATGCGGTTTTTTTTACGTGCAAGTTTTTTTGCTGTATTAATGTATATGTTTTTAGCCAGATATTAACTACGAAAATCGGTCAAGTCATTTAAAAAGGGGTGAAGGAATAAAGTTGGAAGTTTTTTTTTTAAATTTGTCTAGCACAAAAACATGTAAAATTTTACAGATTGCAATTTACGATTACCCATAATAATTATGCTTCATTAACGTTTCCCCATTGCTCATGTCGGCACAATGGCCATTGTTTTAGCGGCCATATTATAAAGGTGATTAAGAAAAGTCATTATGCATTGAAAGACGATAAGAAGTACTAAAAAGTGCCTATAGATTGTACTTTTTATATTTTTCTCAAAACTGGTGGTTATTTTTGGGTTTCGTTACCCATAGGCTAAAATTGGGACTCTATTAGACTCCGCTGTCCGCCTGTTTGTCTTTCTAGGCTGTAAGAAATGGGACTCTATTACTATGACTCCGCTGTCTGCCTGTCTGTCGCCAGGCTGTATCTCATGAACCGTTATAGCTAGATAGTTGAAATTTTCACAGATAATATATTTCTGTTGCCGCTACTAAAAGCAGAATTAAATAAATATTTAAGTGAATACATTAAAAAATACAACAAACTTGATTTTTTATAGATAATGGTAAGGAACCCTTCGTGCTCGAGTCCGACTCGCACTTGGCTGGTTATTCATTTTAGATTTAAGACCCAACGCAGACGACAGCCTATCCGTGACGCACTTTCGTCTGCATTGGGCCTAAGGGTGAGTAATAAAAATCATATTTAATTCAAAAGCGTCATAATCCGATTATGTACCTATTTAATGAAGGTACCTGAATTATACTTTTTGTAGATTTTTCTTAATTACTTATTTTGGATCAAAAGTGATGAATAAAAGTCATTACGTAAAGTAAGATGTTAAGAAGAAAGTACTTACTTGAAAGAAATATGTCTATAATTCAAGAATTAGAATTTCAAATGTTTATTTATTAACTAGACCTTTATAACCAATTTTACACGTTGAAAGTCTAGACTTTTTATTCAGAATTTTGCTAATTCTAGATTTGGCCGATCTTTTATATTTATTAATTAAGCTTTTATATTTTGCCTTTACGTTTAAACATTCTTAGCTGTAGTTAAATAAGATTTATTTAGTTTATAGTGTTAAGTTACTTTCATTAGGCTGTCACTTTATTAATTATATTTTTTAAGGTACAATCAACTTTAAATTTAAAAATCTTTTACAATAATGACTGTTTTATTTTAATTAAAATAAATAAATTTAATTACAAATGCAGGACGAACAAAAAATATGTTTGGCTCATCGGTTAAATTATTAAAAAATATTTTACACGATTTTTGCTATTCTCAGAAAAACAGAAAGATGCGAAAGCGCATTTTAATATCGCATGCCGTCATGGCTACGTACGTTTTTTACATAACGGTGACGTCGCAGGTCCCACTCTGAAACTTTGATGATCCGTATCTTTGCGAATTTTTATTTTTTTTGTTAACTGAAAACTATTAATTTTGGATAACCTAAATACAATCATACTTTTTTGACCCTGTCGTCACCCCTGTTGATTTTTTTAATTTTTACAATAAACATACCTTCAATTTCCACATTTTCTCCGCTGGACGAGTCTGACGAGTCATCTTCTATCTTCTTATCTGATACTATCGTGAGGCTATTCTCCCCACATTCGTTGTGGTGGGACCTTTTATCCGTCACCGAATGGAACTGAGGACAAAAAGAAACCTTATTAATTAGGGTTCCGTAGTAAAAAAGGAACAAGGGAAACCTTATAGTTTCGCCATGTTTGTCTGTCCGTCCGAGGTTTTACTTAGAGTTTGTAAGTACATATATGAAATAGACAAAAATTAGTAGCGCATATACAGCGGTTGTAAAACTTAAAAACATATTGCTGCATTGGACTAATATAGAGACTTAATAAGAACATAATGATCAATCCTTTTATATATATTTTCCTCTTGGTCAATTATATTACTCACATAACAAGCTCCATTTAATTATACATAAGTAAACTAAGTAAAACTTAGTACTTTTCCACTAGGTACCTCAGTTTTGATTAAAACTAACGTGAGACACGGACATTTTTAAAATGAGGTAACGGGTTAACTGGTTACTCACTTAAAGAGTCAGCAACACACTGACTGTGTCGCAAGCCAGTGTGGTGTACTGTACGGGCCTGTTGTCATATTCACCCTGATGAAGACCTCCGGATGAGGTCGAAACATGTCGGCAGTAGCTGACTCTATACGTGAGTAAGCCGTTAACTCATTCTAATAACCTCAGTTTCGGTCAATGTTATATATTAAGATGCTGTTTTGTAACGCTAGTGATAAAAACGTCAATAGGTATTAATTATTTCTAAGAAAATATAAATTTCGTCATATGAATTTGTTTGTCCCCACTGACATTGAAGAGGTTGGACTGACACACCCATGTGTCATAAAGTCATAAATAAAACAGGTTTTTCGTTATACGTACCTAAAACTGGTATTATTAGTTTTATTTGCATTGTCACGAGACTAGGGATTTTACCAAAAATAGAGCAAAAACTGGATCTGATCTATTACCATAAAAATGGCACAATTTGTAAATATTTTTCTTTAGTACAAAAATCTTATGCAAGCGCTTTATAATAGTCTCGTTTATAAATAGTAAAGGTAAGTAAACAAGATATAAAGTACATTTCATTATCATCATCATCAACAGCTCTTTTTGTCTCCACTGCAGGAGCACGACCCTCTCTGTACTACTAGAGACATCCTTGGGCAGAGCAGCAAGAGGATTTGGTCTACACTCTCCTCGCTGGCCAGACGGAGAGGTCCTATTGATGTTTATAAGCTTTGTTTAACTTGTATCCCTAAGTCGCCTTCTACGACTTCCACGGGAGGACATAGAGTGGCCCTATTCTACTCTGCCGGAAACCAAACGGCAAGTTATATGCATGTTAATTTATTTTAATTTATGGTTACCTAGTCGTATTCTATAGATATTATTTTTAAGTCTTAAAAGGTTTCATGACGCTTCCAAAATAAATACGGACTTAACACGCATTAAAATTAATTATTAATTTATTATTACTGGCACTGTGATTGTTTTGTGAATAGAATACGTCAATGATCCGTGATATGATAACACGTAACCCCTATAAATTAATATTGAAACATGTGATTATATGATTAATATTCTTGTAAAATACTCGAGATTCAATCTGCGCATTTAAGAGTCCCCTTACCCTACTTCTCCATACAAACGTAGTCTACGTTTAATTTTGAAACCACATGTCAGATTCCGGTAAAAATTGGTAATTGTAAAGAAATTGCAATTAAATAAATAAATAAATAAATATATAGGGACAAATTAAACTGATTGAGCTAGCAACGATACTATATTTTATAACAAATACATATATAGATAAACATCCAAGACCCAGGACAATTTGAAAAAAGGCCATTTTCCAACTTGCCCTGACCGGGAATCGAACCCGGGACCTCTGGGTGGCGGACTAGCATGGTGACCACTACGCCACGGAGGTCGTCTATATTTTTACCGTCGGAAACTAGTTATAAACCTAGATAATTGCAATATTTTTGAAATTACAAAATTTTGCCCAAATAAGACATGTCGTTTTGAAATAAAACGTAGACTACGTTTGTATGGAAAGTTGTATTTTGGTCTAGGGTCGGGGGACCCTTAAGTACAAATTATGAGTTAAGATGGCAGCTCTGGCCAAGAATGGCTCTGGTAGTACAGAGAGGGTCGTGCTCCAGCAGTGGAGATAAAAAGACCTGATGATGATAAGTTAAGATGGAAGCAAAATAAGTACAACAAGCTTTGTTAAAATCAATCATTTCAAGCAAAGTTTCTATGACTTATTTTACTAACTATTACTAACTATTTTCAACCCACGACAAAAAAGAGGGGTGTTATAGGTTTGACACTAATGTCAGTCTGTCTGTCTGTGTGGCATTGTAGCACTCGAACGGATGGACCGATTTCAATGCGATTTTTTACGTGAAAGGTTTGTCTCTCTGAGATCGTAATTGCTGGAAACTTGAGCTACTACGCAGCCCGGCAGCTTACAATGTTAGGATGTTAAAATATTTATTTTTTCATACTATGTTCCATATTTTACTTTCAGTACCTAAGTAGACTAGTAGTTCGCCACGAACTTAGACCTCGCTTTTAATATTTCAGAATAATGTACCTGATTTGGATAAATTATCGGTGCAGGATTACCGATATGCGGATTCATGGTTGTGACCAAATTTCCAAAATAGTTGCCAATCACAGCCCTTTTATTTAAATGACTTTCCATCTAGCTCTGAGATGTCAGGAGCACCTTCCAACCATACAATCCCATGCATATGAGGTCTACCGTGATGCTGAAATTCAGTTTTGTACCAGTAGTCTTTCACCAATAAATGACCCGTCATTTTTCAAATGAAAAAGTCAGCTCGTTGTTGGAAAAACCACAAAACTATTAATGGGTTTTCGTTCAAATGTTTATTTGTATTGGCATGGCTCTATGCCGCTGCTCATTGGTTTCTTACTCTCTTCGTAAAGCTACTTCGCGGGCTTTGTTCTCTTGTTAGTTCGTGGCATAATTACTAATGCTACTACAGAAGTACAGACAAGCAGCGGTAGCGATTAAACGAAAGTTAGCTCAACAAAATTGCTAAATTTAATAAACAAGCCAACAATCAATCAAAATAAGCAAAAACTGAAAAAAAAACTAATCGTAAAATAAGCAAAACCCTTTTATGTTAAGTCGGTTAAATATGATACAATTTATAGAACTACTTATGAAACTCAAAATAATAACCATAATAGTTATTCAGAGAAATTACTTCGTGGACCCCAGGGGAGATATGTATTTTTAAGAAAGTTGTTCAGTAACCCGGACTGAATTCACCCTTAAATAGTTTCAGTATATTTTGTAAGAAGATTTGTATTGTATATCTGTCACGGCTTAATCAGCTAGACTTCGCAAGTCACCCTAAACCCGTTTAAGTATAACATATAAAAAAGTTGTTCAGACAAAAAAGTTGTTCAAATAAAAAAAAATCGTTTTCTTAATGGCAACAAAAAATATTTTGAAATGGCGGATATATGACAGTTTTAAAATTTTAAACCACCATATTTCCGCCATTTTGAAAAATTTCGAAAAACTGGCTCGACAAAAAAATTCTATTTAATTGCTGAACCTGCTTACAAAATTTCATGAGAATCGGTTAAGAAATGCGACCTGTAGGCGAGAACAGACAGACAGACAGACAGACAGACAGACAGACAGACAGACAGACGGACAAAAGAATTTTTGGCTAATCTCGAAACTGAGACGCTTCGCTCGCTTCGCTCGCTCGGTCAATAATATTTAATAATACTGCATAAAAAAATTGCCCTAGTAAATCACTCATATATCGTCATACATGTATCGTGTGCAAAAATTAGTAAAAAACAAATTATTGGTATGCTACGAACATACACCTTTTATGCAAGGGACATAAAAAAACAGTGCTTCTTAAAGTTATTAACGTTATGACATAGGTACCTTATTTTAAACTATGTATATTATATTTTATTTTTAAATATAATATAAAAAATATTGCGTGTATGAGTGCAAATTTAAAACCAAATACGAGTATAATACAGTTTCGTGTAGTGCTGGATAATAAAAAGGGCAAATTGACAAAAAAGGGCCATTCACAAAAAAGGGCCCAGAAGCCACCAAACTGGACCCACCGGTTTAGCGGTATCGGGTTTGATTCTTTGTTCTATTTTTTTTTAGATACCTACAAGTACTGTCTAAAGACCAGTTATATTTTACTGCGTTTATGAAACAAGTTGGGTAACAATGCAAAGTACCTGTCGTACCTATTGTATTTTTTATAAGACTGCGAACGTATAATAGGGGTTTTTACGTGAATGCTGGTTATTTATGTCCTGTTGTTGTTATTTTGTAACAGATGTTTACTTTATTCCTAAGGGGGCAGACAGAGACTAGGGCCATAAGTAATTACAACCAATAAAAATATTTACATACATACTATCACGTCTTTATCCCTAATGGGGCAGACAGAGCATTTTGGGTCTTGCGGCTCTATGCAGAGCCAAGGGCCGCAAGACTCAAAAGCCACTTTTAGCGTCATGGTGGGCGAGAAGATGAAAAAGCAATCAATACAGTGATGGGTTGCTAGCCGCATCGCCTGTTAAAATGATTCGCATTTTTGCCCATTCCCTCGATCGGCTTTTACGATCTGCGCGGGAAGAGAAGCAGCTGGTACATTCTAAGTTTTTTCGTTTCTCCCAGACCAGCATGGGAATAAAAATATTTATTGGTTTATATTTATATTAATGAAGATTTGCTAACGGTTATGGATATTTAAGTTGTTATATATGATTTTATTGTTGCTTACAATCTTCTGAATAAATAAAAGATTCTGCAGAATTGATAATAGCCTCCTTTTGGTAGTGGGTTAAACATAAATCAAAACGGGCAGGCAACAATCATCATCAATCAATCAAAGGGAAATTGAACTTTGTATTGGGAATCCTCTTCTTCTTCTTATATTTAAGAGCTGGGCTCTTGTCGGTGGAGTGATTTCCATGTCTCTCTTCCTTCCGCTAAGTTCTTAACCTCTTTATATGTTTTCACGTTTAATTTTTCTTTTATTTGGTCTATAAATTTTCTTCTGGGTTTTCCTACTCCTCTCTTTCAGTACAAGGTTTTCGCAGGAATTGGGAATCCTATTTTGACTTTATTAAAAAGTAATATATTTGTGCAGGTAGAGTCGCGGTAAAATGCTAGTAATTAAATGAATCAAAAAGGGTCAAGCATATTCGCGATATAGTTTTCGAATTTGGTCTCTTGGAAAAAGAATCGATTTATATGTATAAATCGACTCTTTTCGATTAAAACTATGGGCGTTTTATTCATTTCCACAAAATGCAATACTACAATCACAGGTTGTAGTATTGCATTTTTGTTTGTGCAACATTGTTTTTAGTTTACTGTTAAATAAACCGAATCGTGAGCAAAGTTCAAGAGAGCGACCTTCAAAGAAGCCGACCTTGTTGGTAGAAAGGTGAAGATTTGATTGTTGTTCGGTCGATATCCATGGAGTTTAGTTCTAAAACCGTTTGTGTACTCAACTGTGACTTAGTGCGTTTTTTGTTTGTTTAATTAATGCGTTGTGACGAAAAACGACAAGGATGAAGTTAAGAATTTGAGTTTAAGTGTTGTACTATCTAGGTACTAATATTTATTTTTATTTAATCTTTTTTGTCCTTTAAGTAAAAATTGTCCAGAATAAGTGTTGTCTACCAGTCTACCTTTGGGTTACACAGATAGTTTAAATATAGGTTGCAAAATAAGTGTAATTTAATTATGTACATTATATTTGTTTTTAAATATACACTACAAATGGAAATACATTTTATTTAATTAGCCGTTCATGTCCCACTGCTGGGCAAAGGCCTCCCCTCTATATATAATACAATACAAAAAATCTTTGTTGCAAAAAATAATAATGCTTGTGAGGAAATTCAAATAATAGGAAAAATTACTCCTCTACAGTCATATACGAAATGTAAATAAATAAATTCCGGTTATCTCTCCCTCTATCTTTTTTATATATATTATAATATATTGAAAAATTATTAAATATCTAATTTAATATCTAAATTACAATCTATATATTATAATATAATATTTAAATAAAAGTAAAATATCAAAAACTCATATGTCATGTCAGTATAGCGATTAAATTTGATGGCTATAATAGCCAAGAGTTAAACATCGATGCCTTCATAAATGACATTCTTCTAAGGTACTGCTGAATAAACTTGACACGAAAAGCTCGCAGGTATCTCAGCAAAGCTGTGGCTTATGCCAACACGTGACTCAAACGTGAGCTTTTGGTTGTAACTCAGACGTGCCACTTTTACTGGCACGTGATGTATATTTATTTATTTGAGTTATACAATGTCCTTTTTTACTAAGTACAAATATTTTAAGGGGCGAAACAGGAAAAATTTTTTTAGGTTTTCATAGAAATCAAAGTAGTCACGTGATATCATTACTATGGAAAATGAAAATTATTTTTGCGTATTGCGATAAAAATTGAATGGGAAAAGTTCATCAAAATTATGAACTGAATCACCCCTTAAAATATTTGTACATAATAAAAAAGGACATTGTATAAACTAGCCCTAACTTACTTTTTAGGGCTTATGAATAGGCGATTTTAACTATGTATAGTTTTGGTTGGTATTTTATGAACAACAAAATATAACAGTAAGAATAATGTTTTTATTAAAACACCTTGAAAATTGGTTATTAAAGGACGCAGCAATTAGCATTTGAAGAAGAGTAGTGGGGGCATCTAGCTATCTCTTTTGTACGCGGGATACCTAAATAGCAGTGACGTCAAGAGCGCTATACGTGCATCCTTTTTCTGTTACATGACAGTTTCCCTTTTCATCAGATTTAAGAAACTCATAACTTACTTATTATTGGGCAAATTAAAAAAAAATGTTTTGGTTTCGGATTATGTTACTTATTTATATGAACAATAAAAATTATTCATCAAGAGTCCCCCGACCCTAGACTTCTCCATACAAACGTAGTCTACGTTTAATTTTGAAACCACATGTCAGATTCCGGTAAAAATTGGTAATTGTAAAGAAATTGCAATTATCTAGGGTTATAACTGGTTTCCTATACTAAAATTATGAACTGGAAAGAAAAAAAAACGATTTAGAAGTTTCCCATACTAATGGTCAAAAAAGATATAAAACACTATATTCTATTTCAAGTTCATATTTTTACCGTCGGAAACTAGTTATAAACCTAGATTATTGCAATATCTTTGAAATTACAAAATTTTACCCAAATCGGACATGTCGTTTTGAAATAAAACGTAGACTACGTTTGTACATATGGAAAGTTGTATTTTGGTCTAGGGTCGGGGGACCCTTAACATACCATATCGATGCAATTTCGTCACGCGTTTGGTCTGGGCCCGCCAGTAATATGTCAATGCACGGAAGATTTAAAGATATTTTATACGACCTGTGGTCACCAATTAAAGTGCACACCTGGTAAAAAGAAAGACAATTATCAAGTGATACAAATATCCAAATATAAATAAATGATTTTTGACCTTGACTTGGCCTGTAGTTGCTTTACACGTGTTATCGCTAATGCATTTTTGGCTAATCTCGAAACTGAGACGCTTTGTTTGCTCGGTCAATTAGTCCGTACAGAGTCTAATATCTTTTCATGTTTAGATTCAATTTATTCCTTAAAGAATAAGAAATTAAATAAATAAATAAATAAATAAATATATATATAGGGACAAATTACACGGATTGAGCTAGCCCCAAAGTAAGTTCGAGACTTGTGTTATGGGATACTAACTCAACAATACTATATTTTATAACAAATACATATATAGATAAACATCCAAGACCCAGGACAATTTGAAAAAGGCCATTTTCCAACTTGCCCTGACCGGGAATCGAACCCGGGACCTCTGGGTGGCGAACTAGCATGGTGACCACTACGCCACGGAGGTCGTCATATCAGTACCTATGTCTGCCGAATCCACGAATTTGTGCAATCTCAGAATCTGTCCTATACCGGACAAATGAGTGTGTTGCGAAGCGGTTTCGTGTACGAGCATCCTCTAATCACGTTCTGTTAATTAAGATCTCCGCACGAGGTATCTGACTCTCTATTGTATACCCACAAAGTGACAATAAGATAAGATAATTCCTTGGATAAATACAATTTGAGCACTGTACCACATGAGTAAGCCTGCCGATCAACTGGTTATACCACCTGTTACGCAAGTCAGTCGTGCTAACTTACTGCAAGCAACTGTGTGGTAACAAGTATATTATATACTGAGATATAGGTATTATAGAAATGTCTTGTGAGACGTTTCCTACATACATACATCATCATCATGTCTTTTTAGTCTCCACTGCAGGAGCACGATCCTTTCTGTAGGTACTACTAGAGCATACTTGGCCAGAGCAGCCAGAGGATTCGGCCTACACTCTCCAAGCTGACCAGACGGATTGGAGAGGCCTCATTGATGTTTATAAGCATAATCTTATACCTTTAAACGAGCAATTCTTGTATATTTATTTATATATTTCTGTGATTTCGAAAACGGCTCTAACGATTTTGCTGAAAATTGGTATATGGGGGTGTTCGGGGGTAAACAATCGATCTAGATTAGTCTTATGTTTGGGAAAACGCGTGTTTTCGAGTTTTCATGCGTTTTCTTTCCACGCTGAATATGGTCGCTAATTTCGTCGCGGCGGCCGCTTTTCGTTTGGCTCAGCGGTTAAGGATGCTGACCGCTAGAAAGAGTGTTACGGGTTCGAATCCCACTCGGTGACTAACTTCTTTTTTTATGTTCAAGTTTATATATAATTTTTTGTATTGTTTTTAGACAAGTTTAAAAAACTGTAGTTAATGTTTGAGATGTAACCGAGCAAAGCTCGGTCGCCCAGGTACTAGGATATTATATAAGCATAATAGGATATTATGACACAAATATTATAAGTGACAGTTTGTGAGTAAGTGTGTTAGGTACTTCTTGACCAAAAACTATATACCAATATAAATAACATTTGGTGTGCAGTAAGCTGACCCCCTAATTAACACATAGGCTTCTTTTTCCGCGGGTAACACTGCGGGGCGCAGCTATATTTTTTTTGTTGATTGGTAACCGCATACCGCATGTTTATCAGTCATGTAATCTATATGTTTTGCCATGTTTAAAAATACGAACAAGAAAAATCCTTTTTTATAAAATAAAATAAAACGAGATAGATAAGGCTCTTTGACTTTATGAAATTCTAAGTACCTTAGAAAAAGAGTTTAAAATACTAATAATAATGTCACTTTAACAATACCATTGCAACATATTGCAAAAAACATGCCAGAACAAAGGTTTCTTGCAAAGCATTGCATATTTAGTTCACTGCACTGCCAATAAATACTATATAAATACAAATTAGGTACAGAACTATAACTGGTGAATTCGCATTTTAATCAGTTTCAAAGCTAAAAATAGTCGTTTATTTAAGTTGAATACACTCTGATTATCGTGTGCATTAACTTTGTGCATCAACATTTCTATTTAATTTACCACTCTTTACATATTGCTATAGTAGGTACAATAACAAGCGCAAGAAGGACCAGACCAACAAACCAAAAATGAATACATTTTTCTAATTTCTACCGCATTTTTTTAGTTTCCCGCCCACATTTACGCTAAATGTGGCCTTTGAGTCCAGCGGCCTCCAACAATTCCTACATAAATGATGTTAACGACTTGTGTAGGATTTGTTAGAGGTTGTTGTTTAAATGTGTTGCTTACCTAGCAATAAGCAATACCTTTTTTTTTTAGTAATACTCAGGCTATATTTATTCTGTGACCCAGATAAACTGGACCTCACTGAAGTCACGTCTCGTTCGAAGGTCTCGATATTTAGACGAAAGAGTCGCATCTGTTATTTTTTATTTTACGTGTACAACAAGTCTTGTTGGACCGGTTCCTTGCTCCGTTTCGAATTAGGTTGCCATTTTTGCTTTTCGGCCTTATGGAAACGACCTTATTAAAGAAAACAACGGATTGAGGTTAACCGCACATATGTTTATCGCTTCAAGCAATTTAATTGTAATGGATGGTCAGATTAGATAAAGTACTTAATTACGATTGGGACGGTTTGTTTGTATAATGGCATTTTGTGGGATTTGTGGCATTTAGTTACGTATCTAAATGCCGCAGAAATATTATGATTTTTGAATAACTTTACAAATACAAATTGATTCTATTCTATTGATTCTATGATTGATTCTATCAAAGATAATATAATTACTTGCGTCATTATCTAAGTAAGAGAAATTATTATGATATAAGTGTAACAAATATACAATTTGTAAATATAATTATTATATTATGCAATTAATATGAGAAAAGTAAAAAAAATGCGATATTAATGAGTAGTATTCTGAAATATTGTTAGAGTAAAACATAATAAAACTGAAAATGGTTTTATGTCAACTGTATATTTATGAGTACAAACCGTGTTTCAATGTCGAAATAAGAATTAAATACTGGTATAAAATTTAAATAAATGCAAAGTGTGTATTTGAGTAAGCACAATTTATGTACGAGAATTAAAGTCACGGACATAGCTCAGCGGATTTGCTCGTTGAAATAGCAGTGGACGGGACACATAGCGCTACGAACTACGAACCGATAGCCGATGGGGCAAAACGGTTCTCGAATGGCGCCCACGTACTGGCAAGCGTAGGACCCATACAAGGTCCTGACCAAGGTCGCTGGAAGACGCTATATGCAAGCCGCTTTAGATCGGTCATTTTGGAAATCCTTAGGAGAGGCCTATGTCTAGCACTGGACGTTAAGCAGCTGAAATGATAATGATGATGATGAAATCAAGACAAGACGGTCGATAAGTAACATAATGTTCTTAACGTTTAAACCAGGAAATGAAAGCACTAAGTAACTTTTTATCCAGATCATGTGGGAATGAAGCAGACAGAAGGGAAATGATTGTAGCTTTGTTCATTTTGTCATTGATGTCGGAAATCCGATGACCGACTGTAAGAAACTGTACTTTTAGGGTTCCGTACCCTTTCAAAAATATTTAAGCCCGTGAACACCATTTTTCGATTTAGGGATCCATTTCTGAAATATTTGGTTTTAAAATGCAAATTTTTGTTACAGTCAAGTGTCGCTTCCTCTATCTGCTAAACGGTTATATATGGACACGTAAAAAAATTCACATCTGTAGTATATATAACGAAATTTAAAAGAAACTATCAGAGCTAAGTAGAGTTTACAAATCAAAAACTTATTGGCGATCAACTTATAAAATGTACTCGGGAAAGGAAAATTTCATATCAATTCAATAGAAAATTAGTTTTTAGACGTTTTTAGAGGCATGAACTCGAAGTTGGCATTCCTAACTTCGGAACCCTACACTGCGTGTGACCTCACACGCACTTGGCCCATTATTTGGCCTATTTTACTCCACTACTATAAGTTATTATTATAGTATAATAATAATAAGTTTTTAGAGATATTAAATATGGTCCATATATAATATCGCTAAAAACTTATTGCAAAAATCCTCTAACATACATATCTTTTAATAAAATATCTGGTTTTATCCGAAATCGAAATCATGTTCACAGTGACGACATTATTAAACAGACATTAGTACAATTCCACACACAATACAAAGGACTCGTGATACATATTTGTATGCTATGTTGCTACTCGTGAATCGCAAATGTTCGATTTTGTTTGACTCGATTCCCGCACGAGTTCTCGAGTACTCGATAATGGGATCGATACATAGTTAACTGGTTAACTATTTCAAATTAATGTCACTAAGTTTGCGCATGATAGGGTGCTAAATGTGTAAAGATGTGCTTTTCAATTAGCTATAGATTAGCATTATATGTACGTATTAAATGGATATTCTAATACATGGATCTTACGGACAAATCGGGTTTGAAATGATCAAACCCTAACATACTAATAATTTTGAAAGTGTCACTTTAATGCAAATGTTATATATAATAGTAGTTTTTAATAGTATGAAGTGATCCGTTTACTTCACACTAATAATATTTGTGTCTTGCGTTAGTTTAAAAAAATTCTAGCCTACATTGCCCCAGTCCCACTGCTGGGCAAAGGCCTCGTCTAGTACGCCACTGATCTCTATAGTGCGCAATATTCTTCTTAGTCTTTTCAAAAAGCGTCCAAATATTTTTTTTAAACAACCGTCCAAGTGCGAGTCGATCTCACGCACGAAGGGTTCCATACCACTATCAATATAAAATCACGCTTGTTGTATGGGAGCTCCACTTGAATATTTATTTTATAAACTCATTTTAATATTTGCTGTTATAACGGCAACAGAAATATATCATCTGTGAAGATTTCAACTCAATAGCTATGATTCATGAGATACATCCTGGTAACAGATAGACAGACAAACAGACAGATGGATTAACTGACAGCGCAGTCTTACAAATAGGGTCCCATTTTAACTCTTAGGGTACGGGACCCTAAAAAAGCTTGCTAATATAAAAAGCTAATTCTTGTAAAATTTTCTTTAATAATCCACACATCTGGCACACGGCATAAAACCTTCCGAAGATTTTTTATGGCCCCGACACGTTTCCATTATCTGAGCAAGTGCATATTGCAACAATGGTGACATTGTAATAGCTCCTATGAGCTAAGAAATAACAGTCATATTCCCTAGAAGTCTTACTTTAATAACGTTTATCTTGTTGCTAATACTAAGTACCTATTACGCAATATAGTTATTGTGGAGTTAGTCAATCGTAGTAGGAAAGTAACTAATTTTATAACAATGTACTTAGGGCTCTTACAGACGCGACATCTGTCGGCGACTGTCGCCGATGTCCTAGAAGGCTTAGTACATATTTTTATAATGTTACTGAATTAAGTACGTATAATCAAATCACTACATAGTTGCTCTATACTATTTTGGAAGCCGTACTTATATTTAGGCATATAATTTTTTAAAAATAAAAACCGACTTCATCCTCAAAAAAACACGATCTTAAAGTAAATTGTAAATAAAGAAGAGCGGAGCCTCCTGGCACAGGCATCTTTGATAGCTTAAAAGGAGACTCCAACACCTGGTTATGTAAGATCATTACTGTTTACGTAAATAAAACATTTTTCAATTAAAAAAAAAAACTACGCAACTGATTTTGATAAAATTTCTATGAGACCACTTGATAAGTATCCCTTTCAACCAAAAAAATATTTTTTATCGGATTAATCGGTGAGCATACATAAAAAAAAGATCGTGGCGGATTGATAACCTCCTTCTATTTTTAAGTCGGTTAAAAAATAATTGTGGTCTTTGAGACTTACGACCCTGTCTACCCCGCCAAGAAAAGACGTAATATGTATATGACTGTTATAAATCGAAAAAGGACATAAAGCGACTACGTATAGATAAACTGTTAAAATAAGAGTATACATTTACTTCAAAGACAAAAGTCAAAGCTAAAATCTCAAATCTAACGAATAGATCTTCTAATCAGCAAGACATTTGTGTGATCAAAGTAATCTTTGCTTTTATTAGTTCAAATTTCATACTTTACGACAAGAGTTCGTATTAGAATTTGAACTTTGATTATTTTTCTTGCTGACAGTGTCTATAAAATGTGGAACTAAAGAGAGCCCCGTGCGTGCAAGTTAGGTAAAATGGAGTTATAAAGAAATGTGTTTACGTAAGCCCATGGGAGAAATATTGAAAATGTGTCACGCCTTTTTCCTTTTTCTCCCGCAGGTGATATTCAAATTGTAGCATCGAATACATTTTTGAGAAAGGATAAATACCTAGAGAGAAAAATTGCTTTTGTTTTAACAGGTGCAGATGCAGAAAAAGAAAAAAAAATACAAGAAATGTGCGTTCAGTTATTTTTTGACAAATGTCAAACATGTCAAATGTGTTTCAAATATATAGTGTAACTAATTATTTATCATAATTTCTTATAGTATGTTAATAAAAACTCAAAATTTTTGCTATAGTTAGTATGCTGTGCTAAAAAGAAGAAAGAATGATGCAACATGACATAAAGTGTTTTGTACTTACAGGTCGCCCAAATATAGCCATTTTGGATTCACGTCTCAAGCTGTGATAGTCTCTGACACCATAACAACAATCGTCTTCGTCGTCCGAATACGGGGCATTGTAATAAAAAACAATATTTCGCCTCATTTTTCAGAATTCAGTATTCTTTTTTTAAATATTTTTAACAAGTAAAATGTGTACAATGGTACCGTTATATTTTTTAGTAATTAAAATTAACAAAAATTCAAAAAAAGGACACAAATTTTTTGTTCAAAAAATTTTACGTGCATAATCTTGCACCACTTTTTAATTAAATTATAATTTATTCACTGTTGTCAAGAATACGTTTTTATTATAAAAGACTGTCGCCCATCTCATGTACAAAAATACTTTAAATTTTGTAAGAAAACGGACGAAAAAATTTTTTTGTTCAAAAAATTTTCTTGCACTACTTTTAGGAACCGTGAATTGAACGACCTTTCTACCCAAGAGATTGTTAGCTACTAAACGAGCCAATCTAACAGCTTTAGCAAAAAGTTTCACAATAAGACCAATGCGAACGCCATTGAAGTAGACAATAGTATTTCCAAATAGTTTTTTCTGTTGAATGAGTTGTATGAAATGTTTACGAGATTCGAAAGTGATTACACAAAGGCTTCCGTAGGCGTTTGTAAATCTGTTTATAAGGACATCCGTACAATATTATACTATATAAGGTCTTACAAAATATGCCAAAACTACTTTAAGGGTGAATTCAGTCCGTGATATAGAACAAATATTCCCAAGAAATATTTATCAAAATATGAAAAATAATTTAGGCTTTCCATATGAACTCAGATCGGCTGATCGGCCAACTTATACGGGAGGCCAAAAAGTACTTTTCATATTTCGATACTTGTTAAAATGTTTCAGTATCATTGACTAAAACCCTTAAGGCAGTTTCATTATATTTTGTTACACCTTATTTATCTTCTTATCTTCTTATCGTGTGTGTTAGTGACTAACACTAGTGTCAGAGTTTTTAAACCGCCTTAAAGGCCTCTGACATGGTTTTAGGTAACGACCAATGTCAAAGACAGTGACCAGGACCGACGGCTTAACGTGCCCTCCGAAGCACGGATCATCTTACTTATCAGACAATCAGGTGATCAGCCTGCAATGTCCTAACCAAACTAGGACAACAACACAAAGTCGTTGCCCCCGCCGGGAATCGAACCCGCGACCTCCGGGTATGAGCCAAACGCTCCAACCATTACACCACGGAGGCAGTTTATTATTTTTTGATACCTTATTTATATACACTAGCTATAGGTCATGTCTTTATCCCTAATGGGGCAGACGGAGAATCAGCTGGTAAGTATATTCTAAGTTTTTTCTTTTTTCCAAGAAAGATAAAGTTTTACGGAAACCTAAAGCAATTGTTTTTTATTGTGAATATTTGTAGACAATTATGTTTGTCCTTTATTTACCGGAACACTCGTATCTTACTGTCAATATATTCTTTTAATACGTATGTAAATGCTTGCAAATGAGTAAAAATAAATAAAAATCCATTCAAGTCGAAGGCCTTGGCTGTCGTTTCAAAATATTTATTTGTCGTTAAGTGTAAATGATAGTTAAAGTTTTTAAAGGAATAATTTGCAGAAATATGAATTTCATTTTATACGACATACATACATACATACATACTATCACGTCTTTATTTCTAAATGGGGCAAACAGAGCATTTTGGGTCTTGCGGCTCTATGCAGAGCCTAGGGCCGCAAGACTCAAAAGCCACTTTTAGCGTCATGGTGGGCGAGAAGATGGAAAAGCAATCAATACAGTGACGGGTTGCTAGCCGCATCGCCTGTTGAAATAATTCGCATTTTTGCCCATTCCCTCGATCGGCTTTTACGATCTGCGCGGGAAGAGAAGCAGCTGGTACATTCTAAGTTTTTTCGTTTCTCCCAGACCAGCATGGGAGCATGGGAGATTATACGACATATTATTATAAAACTACTAAAAGTGAAATAAGGGACGCAAGAAAAGAAGCGTTCCCTGGTAAGGGATAAAGTCGTGATAGTAGTAGAGGATTCTGTACTGTTTTGAACAACTAATTCAAATGAATAAAAATATTTTTGGTTCTAGATCTAGGTAATATGGGAAGTGAAAAGGTTTCTTCATATTAAGATATACATTTATGGAGAAAGGTTGTTCAAAATGATGGTTTGAATCACCCCTTAAAATAATTGTAACTTAATTGTACTAGTTGCAAAAGTATCTTGTATATGCCTTGTTTGGCTCACTAACATAATCATAACATCTAAAGATAACCTAGAAATGCGTATTTAGACGACATATTGGCACAGATGTGCAGACAAATGATAGCGGGGTCATTGACATTCACCGATAAAACAATGTCGGATAAGCAAAATAAAAATACTTGTTATCTATGGATGAACACTTGTGTGAAAACATGTGTACTGTAAACTGTAAATTGTTGATTCTTCTACGCTGGTCTGGGAGAAAAGAAAATACTTGGAATGTATCAGCTCTTCTCTTCCCGCGCAGAACGTAGAAGCCGATCGAGGGACTGAGCGAAAATTTAAATCATATTAATAGGCGATGCGGCTAGCAACTCATCACTAATTGATTAGTTTTTCCACCTTCTCGCCCACCATCACGACTTCTTCTTCTTATCGTGTGTATTAGTGACTAACACTAGTGTCAGAGTTTTTAAACCGCCTTAAAGGCCTCTGACTTATTTATCTTGATCTTATTTATCAGACAATCAGGTGATCAGCCTGCAATGTTCTTACCAAACTAGGACAACAACACAAAGTCGTTGCCCCCGCCGGGAATCGAACCCGCGGCCTCCGGGTATGAGCCGAACGCTCTAATCACTACACCACGGAGGCAGTTATTTTAGTTAGTTACCATTACGACAAAAGTGGCCTTTGAGTCTTGTGGACCGGGCTCTGTCTGCTTAGAACCGCAAGACCCGAAATGCTCTGTCTCCCCAGTTAGGGATAAAGATGTAATAGTATGTGTGTTATTAGTTAACATTAGTTGCAGATCTTTCAAGCTACCTTAAGGCATTTAATCATTGTTTGGCTGCTTTGGCAAGTAATGGCTTTAGAACAGAGAGGGTCGTGACTTGTAGGTACTCCTGCAGTGGAAACTAAAAAGACCTGTGATGATATAGGCATCTGATGTAACTCTATGACTCCCATGTTTTGTCTTATAAACTGCACAATGCATTTTTTTATGTTTTGTATGTTTTGGATATATGTGCTAGCTTTGCGGGATTAAATTTGTGAATTTATAATACCTAAAATTTATAATAAAATACAGTCGGGGCAAAGGTATTTTTTTTTACATAAGTACCTAATTGTTGAATGAATGAATTAAAAACTTCTTATTGCATGAAAATCAAAAAAACATTAAAAATATGTAGTTTTACAAAATAAACAATATTTATTTTTGTAAATAAAGCACATGATAAAAGATTCTCAAATTTTAAGCGAAAATATATCATTGAATTTCGTATATACATATGAGGGTTATATGTAATATAAATGTACCCTTCCTGAACTTTTATAAACCCGCATTTTGTGACAAAATTTCGAGACGCTGTTTTAACATAACATGGTTTATCACTGAAGCCCAAAACGATAAAACCGAACTGGGTCGTCCATTATCAAGTAAGTAAACTTCTAGAAAATATAAATCATAAAAACTGAACTTTACGTTCTGGGACACTGAACTTGTCTTTCACTGCTTTAGAATTTGATCTTCCCATGTTAAAAAAGTAATAATAAAAAAATTATAACGTGTATGTCACGCTTTCGGAAGACTAGCGAAATAGCAAACTGTCGCCGATCAATTCCGGAAAAGCCCGATCGCGCCGCTCTCGAATCTTGACCCTACTACATTGACATAATATTCATTTGACAGCATGTCATTAGAGGTGTGGTAACAGGTTCGACCCGAGTTTAATGGTTATACCCCATCCCAAAAAATGCTTTCCGCCCAATAGATTTAATACTTACAATTTCCGTGCTAGTCCAACGCGCCTAAAGAAGTTTTCACTTCAAAAATTAACAAGCTTTTATCTAAAGACTCCTCAAAACGAGTCAAATAAGCCCAAACTTGATGGACTTGCGTCGATTCATTACACATCCTATAGCCATCCTCCGGCTCCATCATCAAATATATCATAACTGCCTCCGTGGTGCAGTTGTTAGGGCGTTCGACTCGTACCCGGAGGTCGCGGGTTCGATTCCCGGCGGGGGCAACGACTTTGTGTTGTTGTCCTAGTTTGGTAAGGACATTGCGGGCTGATCACCCGATTGTCTGATAAGTAAGATGATCCGTGCTTCGGAGGGCACGTTAAACCGTCGGTCCCGGTTACTGTCTTTGACATTGGTCGTTACCTAAAACCATGTCAGTGGCCTTTAAGGCGGTTTAAAAACTCTGACACTAGTGTTAGTCACTAACACACACGATAAGAAGAATCATCAAATCAGCTCCATGTCATCACAATATTGCATTGTCACGCGATATACGTATGCGCACAAAATTTCAGCTTAATCTGAAACCGCGAAGTGGGTCAAATTAAAATTGCAAAATTTGATTACAGACAGAACGGCTAAAAATACATACATACATACATACTATCACGTCTTTATCCCTAATAGGGCAGACAGAGCATTTTGGGTCTTGCGGCTCTATACAGAACCCAGGGCCGCAAGACCCAAAAGCCTAAAAATACGAAATAAAAAATTTAAAAAAAGCTTGTAAGAACCATAATTGTCAATGTTAATAAACGAGTCCACTTTTAAATATATTCGCATTTTAATATGACTCGTCAAACAGGCATATATACCTATATAATGCGCACTTGAAAACTTGACTTGTAAACATTCTATAGAATACTACGATTTTTAGAAAAAAAAAAAATAGAGAGTACAGTAAAAAATTATAAAAATTCACATATATTCATTGTTTTTTTATATATTGAGAATATATAGGTTATCATGATCGCATTATCAGCTAATACAGTACTGCAACATATTTGAACTAGATTCTTTATGATTGATAAGGTACATATATATGTAGGAACTTGTGATAAGATTATCGTGGGAAGTATGTTGAACATATTTACTTATGTCTTGTATACTATGTGATATATAATCTTTATTAAAGATAGGATGAGAAAGCATATGTCTGGCACGTGCATTGTAGATGCTACTATGTTTTATATATAATATATAAGTACTTATAAAAGCATTATTCTATAGGTATATAAATAATGTAATCAAGTTATAATATGTATGACGAACGTCGTGGCGTATTGATAACTACGCTAATTGCCATTCGGGGGTTCCGGGTTTGGTCACCGGTCAGGGAAGGTTGGAATTTGGCCTTTTTTAATGGTCCTGGATCTTGGGGTGTTAATATCTTTTTTATTATATATGTTTTTATCATAAAATCTATAAGTATTCCATAACAAAAATTTAAAACTTACTGTTTACTTAATTTGTGCTATTGGTAGATATATTTATTTTTTATTTATATAGTTATAAGCAGGTGTCTTAAATCAAAACCTAGCAAATACCAAATGTATTTTTTTTAAAACCTATACTATACATGAAAGCACCTAACTATTTTAGTTAGTAAAAGTCTATTTCTTTAACATTGTTATAAGAGCAACAAAAAATTTTTTACCCAAATTATATAATATAGGTAGATTATTTTGCGTCAAAAAAAAAAACATCAAGGAAAGATGCGTATACATAGCTACATAACTGCACTTTATACTTCCTCCTGCAATTTTATATAACCATAACCGCGATTGACGTAATACCCCTATATACTACATCTTTGACGTCAATCGTTGCTCTACAATTTGATATACTTAGTACAGATTTTTCCATGCTTTCTGTGGCATTGCATTTTATGATAAGACACTGGAATGCTATACTTACATGCTGCGTTTTGTCTCTCAACAAAAACCCCGTTAATATTACGAATAATACATATGTATCTCCTTGGTTAGGAAGGGGACTCTGGGCTCTGAATCATTACTTTACTGAGTATGCAATCGGGAAAATACGCTCGGATAATTATGATGAGAATTAATAGGAGAATAATGGATTCTTTGTCTTTCAGAAAGTGATAAAATATATTTAAGTGATGTTAACGTAATGTCTTCAAAGTTCGAAAACTTTATAAAATGTCATGGTTTCGTACTGGGGATGTATTACCTCGTCTCGAGGTTTACCTGTGTGATAAAAAGACTATAACAATAAAAAATATGATATAATTAATCACACTTTTTGAATTTCGACTTTATGCCTTATGGGGCAGGCAGACAGAGTATTTAGGATCTGCGGCTGAAGCAAGATTAATTGGTAAACTATGTTTTTAGTTTCTTTTTTTAGTGCCAGGGTCGCAATTAATTGCCAAAAAAAAGCTGTCCCTACGAGTAACAATATTTGCAGTCAAAGTTATAATGAAAATGCGACAAAACTAAAAAAACCTATTAATACTTGAATTCCATGCAACAGACAGACAGTTGGGATATTCCTGTAAAGCTGACTCACCCGCTGTGTCATCCAGTGTTTACTGCAATTCGGGATGTTTACTTAACTGCTTGTGTTAACTGGCTTTTAAAATAGTAATTAGTTTCTTTTTGGCGCCATTTTTATCTTTATGTTAAGTGGATAAGACGCGACTTTAAAGTATTTTAGTTCTATCAGCTGCAGGAAGACCATAGCAGGCTAGACATAGGCTTCCCCCAAGAATTTAGAAAATGACCGATAAAGCTTCTAGGCATATTGCCGTAGGGACATATCCGCCCTTTTTACAGATACAGATACATTTTCACGTCTATATCCCTGACGGGGTAAACAGAGCCTAGGGCCGTTAGGCCCAAAGGCCACGCTTAGCGTGGTGGTGGGCGTTATGAATGTTTTATTTTTAACTATTTAAGTTATTAGTTTAGTCCTAGTTAATTTTCTTGTTTATTTTATTGTTACAAGTCGAAATAAATAATAAATGTGTAAATAACACACAATTTGTAAATATTAGTAGATAATATAGAAGTTTGTGTATGTGGATATCGTAGAAGGAGACTTAGGAAATTCAAGTTAAACAAAGCTTATAAACATCAATGATACCTCTCCAACCCGTCTGGCCAGCGAGGAGAGTGTAGGCCAAGTCCTCTGGCTGCTCAGGCCAAGAAGCTCAGGTAGTACAGGAGGGGGTCATGCTCCTGCAGTGGAGACAGAAAGATAGATAATGATGATGATGATAGTACTGTGTAGCCTTTTTTATTAACATTTACTGTCCCACCTAAGAAAAAGACGTGTGGCACTCGAGGACTGCCGCGGTAAAGCTATTGCATTAAGGTGGTTCCGTTCGGTCGGTGAATTTTTACAAGGAAGAACGGCAACGTCGCAAACGGACGACGGAGACGAAGCGGCAACCTACATGGTAGGCGGAGTGGGAAGCGTGAGGTTTTTTCGTTACGGAATTTCTGGATTCGGTCCCCGCGCTCAAGGCCCGCGATAGAAGCTATGCAATAGCTTAAAAATCTCAAATGTTGGTTTTAAATACATAGTAAGATCTCACGTTCCTGTCACATACATAAAATTCAGGGCTAACGTAGTGAATAACGTCGCTTCTAATAAACGATATGAGAATCGTGATTCCATTGTAGGGCTTGAGATGCTATCGTCACGTTTTTAGAAAATTAGTATGAAAATAAACACGATGTTTTAAAATCCGCGCCTAAAAAAAGACAAATACTTCTTTCATCATTCGCAAGTTATCTTAAAATTAGTACTTGTTTTACCTAAATTGAATCATCATCATCATTAGGTCTTTTCGTCTCCACTGAAGGAGCACGACCCTCTCTGTACTACCAGAACCATACTTGGCCAGAGCAGTCAGAGGACTTGGCATACACTCTCCTCGCTGGCCAGACGGGTTGGAGAGGTCTCATTGATGTTTTTAAGCTTTGTTTAGCTTGTATTTCCTAAGTCGCCTTCTGCGTCATCCAACTTACCTACAAATTGAAACAAACAAAGAATTATACTTTGATATAGATGATAACTAAGTTAATTTGCTAGCAAATTAAACAGAATTTGCTTTCAAGTAAAAAGAAGGCATCGAAGTCGGTCTATCCGTTCGAGCGCTACGATGCCACAGACAGACACACAGACACATCTCTTTTTTGTCGAAGGTTGAAAAATCAAAGTTATATAAACTCACGTTGATAATAAATTATGACCTAGCCTAACCTTGAATTCACATATGACCTAGTCTAGCCTTGAACTCAAATGCATATAATAGTAAGTTTGATCATCTTAAATATTCACTAATACTTGTGTCACAAAAACCATATTTCACATTTTGTACCATTGTAGTTATTAAAGATTTCACTAAGAAAAAAACTTGAGAGGTGTCAAGGAACAGCCAGATGGAACGAAGTTCGAGAGAGAGAGAGAGCGACAGACAGAGAATCACGCTTACGCCGCACGGCTTACAACTATAGCAAAAAGTGTCATTACAACTTTTGGTCTTAATTTTTTCCGTCTAGCCCACTTTCGCAACGCGCGATAAGGAACTTCGATCCAATAAATAAAATAATATACCTTAGTAAATACTCGTAGGACGTGTCGCAAAGGTTACGTTTGGTTCCGTATGCTCAGATCAAAGACTCACAAGGCAACGTTCGTTTGCTCATTTGTTTGCGTGTCATCGCATCTCCAATGTCAACTTTGACGTGTGGGGGACGACCTTATTTATTTTCTAGTCACGCTAGTAACTACAATTTAACTAAAATAGGGTGACGACAGGGTCCGAAAAGTATGATTGCAATTAGTCCATCTTTTAGATTATCCAAAAATAACGTATTTTTCAGTTTACCAAATAAGTAAAAATTAACAAAGATACGAAGCGTGGGGACTTACGACGTCACAGCTAAGTATAAAATTGTACCCAGCCGTGTCGTGCGAAATTTAAAAGCGCTGTATCTTTGTCATTTTTGGTTTCTCAGAGAAACAAAAAAATACGTGTACAATCTTTTTTAATAATCTAACCGATGGACTAATTTTTTTTACATTCGTCATGCCTATTCTACTCTGTATAAAAGATTAAGTAACATAATCCTTAGAAACAATTGGGTACTTTTCAGGGTCAAAAATAAATTATTTCTTACAGTTACATACATACATACTATCACGTCTTTATCCCTAATGGGGCAGACAGAGCATTTTGGGTCTTGCGGCTCTATGCAGAGCCTAGGGCCGCAAGACTCAAAAGCCACTTTTAGCGTCATGGTGGGCGAGAAGATGGAAAAGCAATCAATACAGTGACGGGTTGCTAGCCGCATCGCCTGTTAAAATGATTCGCATTTTTGCCCATTCCCTCGATCGGCTTCTACGATCTGCGCGGGAAGAGAAGCAGCTGGTACATTCAAAGTTTTTTCGTTTCTCCCAGACCAGCATGGGAGTTCTTACTGTTATGAAAATAAAAAGTTACAAAAGTCCGCCTTTGTACTGTTGTGTTTCATCTACGTTTAAATTGTGTCTATTTATGTACAATAAAGAATTTACAACAACAACAACAACAACAAAATAATGTCACTTGTTATGTATGATCGTACAATCAATTTTCAACGTGATTTTAGATTTATTATTGCGGAAAAATTGATATTAAGGGCGCAATTTGACTTAAAATAAACGATGACGTCATAAGTCTTTATTTTATACATTGTCCTTTTTTATTAAGTACAAATATTTTAAGGGGTGATTCAGTCCATCATATGGAACAACTTTTCCCAATAAATGTATATCGAAATACGAAAAGAAAATTTTCATTTTCCATAGTAATGATATCACGTGACTACTTCGATTTATATGAAAACCGAAAAAATATTTTTCGCATTTCGATATACATTTATTGGGAAAAGTTGTTCAAAATGATGGACTGAATCACCCCTTAAAATATTTGTACTTAATAAAAAAGGATATTGTATAAATGCTATTGAAAATGTTTGTTTTGACGTTTAGAAAAAAGTATCTGATTTGATTTATTGGAAACTTCCTTATTACTAGATGTTTCTCCCTGCTGTGCTTGCATTCAACCGTAGTTGGGTTTTGGTTTTTAAAACTATGTACTTATATCTTTTTTATTTTTCAAACTTCTTTCTCGGCATAATCTGAAATGATTCGTATCATGTTATATTCAAACGATAAAATTGCATTTGTGTCATTAACTTACACACCAACTTTCAATAGAGGCTTTCTTCTGAAATTCATTATTTCTGCCGCATAAAGTCCACTGCTGGACATAGGCCTCTCCCAAAGATTTCCAAAATGACCGATCAAGAGCGGCCTGCATCCAGCTCTTTCCAGCGACTCTGGTCAGGTCATCTGACCACCTTGTAACCACCTTGTACCACCTTGTGGGTTCCCTACGCTTTGCTTGCTATACGCGGTCGCCATTCAAGAACCTTTTTGCTCCACCGGCTATCGGTTTGTCGCGCTATGTGAATTAATTGTGAAACATTCAAACACCGGGTTAGAAAAGTAAAGTCAGAGAACTTCTCTCGTTCGAACATTATTTCAACAGATCAGGGAACGGCATCGAAGATTCATCCGATATGGGGTCAATAACAGTATATCTTATGCACGTCTATATCATAAAGTAATCATTGTACAGAAGGATAACTTGGTATCAAATCAAATACTGAACTGGGTTTCTTTCGGCGTAATCTTCCCAGCAGTGGTCGTTCCGAAACGCTAGTAGTTTTGAGCTTTTGCACTAAAATAATATTTAAAAAAATGACCTTCAATAAGAGATAAATTTATCCTACATTGAATAAAAATTTTTGACTTTGACTTTGAAATCTTTTTTCTCAAATAAGAGTTTTACGTGGGGTCTTACAATTAAAATACAATCTACAAATATTTTGTAGAATACATTAAGTACTAATTGAGATCTTTTATCACAATATTTTTTACTTTCTACTTTTTAACGGTATAAAGTTATTTCTGAAAACATATAGTTAATTGACTACAAAAATGAGATTAATAAAAGTTTATGTTTTTAACTGGTAAGTAGAGAGTAGGCAGACTAATTTCAATAGTTCATCGTAAACTGTTTTTTGAGGTCACATTGGACCAGCAACTAAGATTGTCCTGAAGACATGGTCCACACGCTACCGGCTTTTTTTTAGTCTGCATCCCTATTTTTGCTTCTTCGAAAACAATGTTTAGACCAGGCTTGGCAATTGGGTATTTTCCTAAGCCAAATATAATTATTTTGTACTGATAATAAAATAAAATATCGCAAAATAAAGTCACTTGTCTTTGAAAATATCTATTTTAACGTGATTTTAAATTTATTATTGCAGAAAAACTTATAAAAAGAGCGCTATTTGACTCCAGAAATCTATGACGTCACTTGCCTGTATTTCATACAAAATCCCATAGAAACTGTTTGTTTGGACGTTTAGAAAAAAGTATCTGATTTGACTTGTTGGAAAATAGCGTATTGCAAGGATGCCGTCGAGCATGAGAGGCTATTAGATGGTTATCTGTAGTTTCGTTCATTTGCAATATCGTCCACCAGCTGCCCTATCCCACAGGATGCCATTAATTATCTCCGAGTCGTCGCGTCCGCTTCACATATGACCAGTTTTCTTGTTAAAAAGAGTAGATTAAGTAAAAAACTGTACAGGTTTGACAGATGCGAATATTTTATGACAACTTATGGGATGAGCTTGGGGACATGACTTCAAGGTAATTTCAAAAAGGATCATCATTTCAGCCGCTCAACGTCCACCGCTGGACATAGGCCCCTCCCTAAGATTTCCAAAATGACCGATCTAAATAAAAGGAAATAAAAAATTTTTTAGGGGTTTGTGTGCCTTTTTACTTTGTGAGTCTACGTGGACAGGGAGAAAAATGTGAATTAATGATACGAAAAGTATTGTTAGATCGATATAATCATTACTAAGTCAAAAATTTGGTTTTTTCGTTTAGTTTTAACATAAATCTTTCCTTATATACATTTGTGATAAAATTATGAGATTTTAATCATTTAGGTAACCCGGCACAAAACATAAATTAATTATTATAAACTCATTTTACTAAATATTTTTATAGTATTTATATTTTGTGTAGCAATAGCAGAGCGAATATTAGTAACTAAAAACTTAATGTCATTTTTTTTTCATTACAGATCATGTCTTATTTGATATTGACAAAATAAAATTGAATTCGAATTTATTTCTGACGTCATGACATAACATTTACGTCAAAATGTCGGTTTTCGTAAATGGCATTTGAAGCGTACCTAATCTTTGTTTACATCCAAAGGAAATATTATATTACGCACGGTTAATATGAAGTAATGTAAATAAATGACGTGTTTACCTATTCGCTTAATGATATTAGGTACTTACAGTGAATGACGAAGTATTTTATGAAAGTATTTGTTTTCCTTTTATGTCGGCCTATTCATCGAACCGATTTGATTGGTATTCATTTGATATACTATTATTTCACAGAAATGAATTTAAAAGTTAAAATAAGAATTATGTTTACCTCATTAGTAACAATAGGTAGTAGTGTGAAGTAACGTAACTCTCATTCGTAGAAGAAAAGTAAAATAGAAGAAAAATATGACGTGCACTGTAGAAACGCGACATATCAGTTAAAAGAACAAGATTAGGGTTATTTTATAGTATAGTTAAATAAACATCACTTATTTATTGATAAATTTGTTTAGATTGATAGTTAAATAATACAAAATTGGCATTTACGTCTTATGGGGAAGACAAGGCATTATTTATTAATTTTGACGTTTAAAATCGTGACATTTATTATACATGCGCAGAACATTACATTATTTTTGAAAACAAGTATTTGTACAGGTGATTTTTTACTCACAAGCCAAATTTTTGAAGCAAGCTCAGCCCACGATGCTAAATTACTTTCTATAAAAAAATATAAGGAGGTTAAGAACTTAGCGGAAGGAAGAGAGACATGGAAAGCATTCCACCGACAAGAGCCCAGCTCTTAAATATAAGAAGAAGAAAAAAATGTCAAACAAATTTTCTTCCCATACAATTTTTTTTTAACCGAGTGCTGATTTGTATGGCAAGACGCATTTTTATTGCGTAATTTTTTTCAATGGAAAGTAGTTCAGTATCATTGACAGAACTTGCTCCGAAAATTTGACTTATAAAGGACTTTTTTTATAAGAATGTGTCCATCGGCACTTTTCTTACTGTCTCTATTAAGGGGAAGGCACTATGTTCATGTGTCTTTTGTTTTCTTAGTAAGTACTTTATAAAACTAGGTCAATGTAAAATTACTCATTATTCTGAGTTTAGGCTAGATCGTAATATTATTAGCGTATTTCTTTACAATATAGATATACGTTAACATATGGAAAAAAAAAATTTGACTGGTAGTCAAAAAGTCAACCCTTTATATTCATCCCTTTCGAATTCAGCAAAATCCCGTATTGATTTACAAGTACAGTAATTTGAATAAACTTGTACCTAATACTTCACCTCGTTTCCCGGATGTGGTTAAAGCATCCTTCCTTCCTGTGGTTCCCGTATCAAGTAGATAAAGCGGGCCCTTTTATTTAATAGAATATTTTTAAAAAATTACAGTTGTTTGGTTATTGGCATTTTAGCCCTAAGCTGTCCTAGATTTGCATGGGAACGAATTATATAGGTATGTAAACTTTTCCTGGAAAATTATATACATATCAGTGAAAACTGCATCAAAATCGGATTGGTAATTTTAGACGGAAAGACTGAAATATGCACCAGGGATTTCAATGTATAATATATTAAATAGCAGTATATTGTTTGTTTGTATAAAAATTGTATGATATATTTGTATAAAATGTATAAAAACTGATATGGAGAAGTTTTAGCTACAATTTCTAATATGATTTTTAGATATAAATTGATGAAGTCATTTCTGCACTTGTGCTTTATTTACTTTTTTATGTGTGCTTGTGGCTTGCACTGGTGTCAGATTTTTTAAGCTGCCAAAAGGCTTCTGGCGTTGCTTGACGACTGCCAGGCCCGCCTTTTACGTGCATTCCCAAGCATGGAGGAGCCATCCTAGTGTGGACCACGCCTGGGTTGCTTGACTAGCGAAAGCGCAATGCGTACTTGCACTGGACCAACAAGCTCCTGGGTATACATTTGTGCCAGTTATGAGTCATGGAAGATAGTGCAATCAATAGATAGCAAACAGGATGCGAAGGGCAATCAATAAATTACGTAGGTATCTATACGGGCTGGAGTGCTGGGCTCACGCTCATGCAGTTAAAATACATCATCATCAGGTCTTTTTGTCTCCACGGCAAGAACACGACCCTCTCTGTACTACCAGAGCCATACTTGGCCAGAGCAGCCAGAGGACTTGGCCTACACTCTCCTCGCTGGCCAGACTGGTTGAAGAGGTCTCATTGATGTTTATAAGCTTTGTTTAGCTTTGTTTATAAGTTAAAATACATGATATATCTTTTTTTTTCTTGACTTCTTCCATGCTGGTCTGGGAGAAAAGAAGAAACTTAGAATGTACCTAGCTGCTTCTCTACCCACGCAGATCGTAAGAGCCGATCGAGGGAATGGGCGAGATTTGAATCATGGTAATAGGCGATGCGGCTAGAAACCCATCACTATTTTGATTCCTTTTCCATCTTAACGCCCACCACCACGCTAAGCGTGGCCTTTGGGCCTAACGGCCCTGGGCTCTGTCTACCCCGTCAGGGATATAGACGTAAAAATGTATCTATATCTGTATTTTCTTGACTAGCCCATCGGGTGGGGTACCTTAGAATCTTTCAAAAATATTGTGAGCTTGTGAACACCATTTTTCGATTTCGGAATCCGTTTTTGAAATATTTGGTCAGGTGGAAATTTGTTTAATTATATACAAAAATATATATGGATCACTAACATATTTAGCAGCGAAAGTGATAAAACTTTCACATTCAATAAAGGAATGAAGGAGTGAGTCAAATATTATAATAACGTATCGATATACTCGTATCTAAATTTGAAAGCTACATATAAAATGATTCAGCAAATTTTCTACGGTGGAAAATAAGTTACGTAAGAAATCTTTTATACACTAGTTTGATTATTGCTCGTAAATAGCATAAACGCATACATGTTAATAATTGTGAACTGTATGACGTCATTACAAGTATTCTTATTGGTTACATAATATTATATTCCTATTATATGTAAGACAAGATTGCTCGTGGTTGGAAAAACATAATTATAACAACAACATTTATAAATATCTAATTATTTTTCCATAACATGCTACTAGTCAATGATTTCATATACATATAAATTTTATATACACACATAATTGCGTAACGTGGAAGGGATATACCCGTAATAAATCAAACCACGGGCTATACTAGATCCATATAGCGTAATAAAATTACAATAACAACTAAAAACCAAAAAAAAAAAAACGACATTCCCATACAATTTGCACGGGCGGCTGCACACATGGAAATGCCAATTGTTTTTTGTTCTTTTAGTATTATTCTAATTTCATTAGGTTCGATTTATTACGGGTATAAAAAATAAGTCTAATTTTCTGCGCTCGCTGCCCAAGAGACTGGCGGCAAATACAAGCTAAACAAAGCTTATAAACACCCGTCAGGCCAGCGAGGAAAGAGGCCAAGTCCTCTGGCTGCTATGGCCAAGTATGGCTCTGGTAGTACAGAGAGGATCGTGCTCCTGCACTGGAGACAAAAAGACCTGATGATGATACGTATTTGTTAACTGTTTCAGCATAAATTATTCCTTTTGCCTACTTATTAGCCTAAGTACTGATTGACCACGTTTATTTCCGACTCACCAAGGCTCGAGGCTCGTAACAAAGCGATTTGTTTATCAGCAGTCTTTGTTTTGCCACACAAAGAGCGTTATGAAGGCGCGGATTATGTCGAATGCGCATTGGCAGCTGAAAACGCATTTGATATAACAGATTTACATAAAGGCGTATGTAATCAACTGAAAGGTTATGAAAGTCGCGGAAGGCAGATTGTATACTTGCAGCGTTTCCTCAGCAATTATTTTTCCATCTATTGCGGTCTCAAAATTTGCCAGGAAAATTAAAAAAACCCCGACTTTCAAGGATTCACCCCCATAACTTTTTAATCGCTGATTTCCATCAAATAAAGAACCATTTCGATCAAGTCGACATCAACCTATTTAGACAGACATATAGACACGTCAAATTTGTAACACTTCTCTTTTTCTGGGGTTAAAAAGCATGGAAATGATGGGCAAATGCTTCTTTTGTTTTATCTTAAATCGACTTTAGATATGGGTACCTAGATTGATACTGATTTAGAAGGTACAAGATGGATACTGCGTATTGTGAAATGTGACCAAAATATTTTTATGTGACCTTAAAAGGATTCTATTTATGGTGGCTTATATGTTTTGCATGAAAACTTATAGGCCATCACAGTCTTAATGTCAAATCGATCGCTATCTCTTTTGCTCTTGTGAAGATGACTGTTATTGTATTATCTATCTATCGAACTCGGCTAGCGTGGTCTTTTTACGCAGTAAAAAAATTTAGGTCATCGACTTAGGCTAGTTAAGGAGGATAAACAATATCACTGACTATGCGTAAGTAACTGTTTACAGATTTATCTGACTCTATTAACACATTCCGTAACATTCTGCAAGACTATAGAAATAACAATTGCATTACGTCCACAGCCGTAAGTGTCTTGAAATGTGTTCAAAACTAGGAAAATCTAAAAAAGATTAAAATTTGCCAGCTACTACAAAATCAGATAGAGAGAATGGACGCTTTACTCATAAACCCAAACTGTGTTATTAGATCGACTATATTAGTCTTAATAGCCTATACAATATTGTCAAGGGCAACTGCATCCATTTTGGACAAGGTAAGGCTTAGTTTACCATACATGGTGCGACCTGCACAGTTATTTTTTAACTCGATGACATAAGGTCTGAGTTGAACGTCATCTGGGGAACATTCCATTAAAAATATTATGAATGGCGTAGGGAACCCGACAAACTTCACGTGATGTCACAAAAATACTTTTCTTCAAATTTAAAGTAAACCTAATATTATTATATTTCGTATGTAAAAACTGACTTCACCTACAAACTACACAACTGATTTTGGGATGGGATGAGACCACCTGAGAAGTATGTATGTACGAAAAAAGACTCGATAAGAAGAAGAAGAACGAAAAAAGAATTTTATAAATCGGTCAAGGCGACTTAGATTAATCGGTAAACATGCATAAAAAAAATTAAATAAAAGATTCCAACGAATTGATAAACTCTTCCTTATTGGAAGTCGCAATTATACAAATGGGGCGATTGTTTTATATTTCAATGTAGTTCCTATTACTGTACATATGAAATATCTATTTCTTCGAACTCATATAATACGAATACTATCGGAATTTGGGCCATTTTGTGTATTTCGATAAAGATCTATTGTCATCGTTTGTAATTTTCTACTCCAATTTACTACTTTAACCATTTCTACAGTAGTTTTTTCATTTTAAAATGTATGTAAGAGATTATTATCCTTTCCTTTCTTACCCAACTACTGAAATTCCTTGTACATGAACAATAAAGACTGATTATAGTAGGATTTTTTCCTTAAATTCATTATCGGCATTCTAACGTTCCATTTCTTTTTTTGTTAAAAGTTTAACCAACAATTACATGGAAGGATCAATTGTTTTATTTTTCAATAGAATACCTGTTATCGGATTTAAAATACTTCCCGAAACTCATTCATTATCGTTGGAATTTGGAGCATTCTGTATTTTTAGACAATGAACTAATTGTCACCCTTTGTTATTTTGGACTCATTTACTAACTTTAGAATTTTCTAATCCTTTGAAAAAATGACAGATTTTTTTAATTTTTTTAAAAGAATATTCTTATCCCTGATTAAGTATTATGTACCGTACTCTTTGAGATATTTTTCAAAGACTTTTTTAGAGTTTTAGCAGGAAAAAATATTGTACATAAGTCTAGAGAGTGTTCCAGAATGTCGTAACAAAAGAATTTACTGTTTATAACTTCTGTTATTCCATGTCTTAACGAATGAAATGCACTTTTTTGAGATATTCTTGAAAGAGATAGTTCTTATTAATAAAACTAAATATAATCTTTTTAATAAACTAAATAAACATTGACATTTAGGAGTTGTTGAGATATGTAGTGATCATAACAGAAGATGGTCATAACATAAAACAGTAAGTATACCTACACCACGAGTTTATAGTTCAACTCAAATTGCTACCAGTTATCCTTAGTCGCCAAAAGGTAATAAATATATACAGACAAATTACTTAGATTGAGCTAGCCCAAAAGTGAAGTCAAGACTTGTGTTATGGGATACTAACTCAATGATACTATATTTTATAACAAATACATCTTATGACAGGCATGTTGCCTAGTGTGGGGCCAACAGTGTAACTTTTGTGTACATTAAGGAGTCAAATAAATTTCATTTCAAAATAAATTTCATTTATAAACAACCAAGACGCAGGTCAATCCGAAAAAGATAATTTTCCATCTTGATCTGATCGGGGATCGAACCCGAGCCTCCGGTGTGACAGCATGGAATGATGACCAGGTTACAGAGGTGTATAGTATGTATTTTAGTGAATAAAGATTTCATCTATCTATTTATCCACGATATGTTTATTAGATCTCGTATTTGTTAAATTTTTGACACAAGCAATGTCGAAATAATTGACAAGTCAATGAAAGACTTGATGCTATATATAACAAGATAAGGTCAAGAAAAAGAAGTTCAATGACATGTGACGGCATCATATCAAGACTAGATTACCTTAACTAATGTACAATGATTATAACCAATGATTACTGAATATGCATTCCATATTTAGCCTCATTAACCTTGAATTTATTCATATTCATTAACTAACGATTTAACAGAATTGAAAAGACTATTGAAGCTCTGTACAATACCTCACCTTAAGACCAACCTAGATAATAAGATTTATTATAAGTACCTACTTATTGAACTTACTACTTTCTTATTTCATTAACAAATTAAGTCCTTACAAACGCGTTTGAGTATTTATTTCAGTATGTTTTATAAATTTTTGCTCAGGTCAAAAATAGTTTATTTTTTTTTAAATTTTTATGAATTGATGGTTTGAAGATTCTAAAATTCATCATAAACTAATGCGTTTCTATGATTCGCTTGACTCATTTTCAAAGTTGCTCATTCACCATTAGATAGATGAGTCAGTTTATAAAAGGCCCCAATGTTTGCATGAGGTGACGAAGAAGGTTTCTCAGAAAGTCTCAATGATTCCTGAACTTATATGGTTGTAACCTTCATTAGCGGATATAACTGTGTCATTATTTCATTACTGTGTGGCTGCAGTTTATTTTACAATGGAGATCTTTGGTCTTAAATGTTTTTTTTTAGTTTTATATAAGTCTAAAACATATTTTTTTAGCATTTCTTGGTTTTAGTGCGTGTAGATAAAATTAGAGCAAATGATGATAAGAGTAGCAATAATGCTTTAATCTTTTTAAAGGTCTACTTTATATCTTTTTACTAACTATTTAGGGATAAAAACACTTTAAATAATAAATATATTGTTTCGTAAACGGATAATGATCTCAACCATGAGAAAAGTTTTATTAAAGATATAGTTTGCCTTGAAAATATTCAAGAATATTAGTAAAACAATACAGTATGTAAAGTTCAAACGACAAACGGCCTTTAACTAACTAAAATCAGGGACAAATATTAGTATTCCTAACACAAACTACCTAATAAAGGTGAAGTAAAACTATAAATTCCTTCGGGATAGCTTAACGTACGTGAGAGTGCCCACGTGGTATTTTAAACACGCGCGAGTGAGGTGAAATCGAGAAGTGTACGTGGTTTGATTACAATGCTTAGACTCAAATTAATCGATCATATATTTAGTAAGTAGGCCAAGTTATCCGATATGGCTAGTCTAGGCGTGATTGTTGATGTAGGTCGTTTTATAGCAGCTATTAATAATATGGATAATAAAATTGTAGTTTAATTATAGATGTCGTCATTTGCATGTAACGATCGTAAAATAATAATAAAGACTCGTATGACAAGGCATAATTTTGAATAAAGTACAACATATTATGATTACTAATATCAAAACATAAAACATATTTAGAAAAACAATACTCTACAAAGCATGTTTAGTATTCTCAATAGCAATCGTCTTTATTTTCCTCCACCTTTTAATTGAATACTTAAAATATTTAAAAATAAACTCACCAATCCCTGAATCCTCGGAAACATGTTCACAACACTTCAAATAACAGTTTCACAAGCACAATAACCTGTTATCACCACACAACACTACTGGTGTTCCGCAAGGCGGTGTACGTGCGCCCGAGTCGACGTATCGAATGCGTCTGCCAGTCACGAAGCGCGTAGCATGTATATTGCATGTGATTCATTCTTTGGAGGCTCGTCCGCGTTATCTTTTGTTTGAAAAGTGTGTTTTTAGATTTGGATTATCGTCTTTCTAGGTATTAGTTGCAGAAAAGTGGGAGTTATCTGTTACTCGGATTATATATTGTTTATTTTTGGATCAATTGTTTTGTTTGTAAGTGGTAGATACTGCGAAGTTTCTCAGTATTTTATTGTTCGATAATTGAAAGTAAATTGCAAGGAGATTATTTTTACAATTGCTATATTTTATAATGTCTATTTGGGTACTTTGTTGTTATCGTCCTTCTAAGAGGGATATTTAATGATATTATTTTGTAAGACTTTATGGAATTAAAAAGAAAAATATTTCCTTACATATCATACCAACAATAAAATCAGCCGATCACATTTAATCAAACAATCATCCTTGATGTTTATGGCCATTGACTTATTTTTTTTACCACGTGATTTATTTCGTTCATTGACTTAGATATTTTGCAAAATATTTACAATTGTTTTTCACATTTACGATTTCTTAATATAAATTCCTCAATGCGTTCAGTTTTTTCAAAATCTAGGTTAGTAGGTATTCAATTGTTTTATAAAACTTTGTCTAGGTCTTCCTTTGCCTCTTTTTCCTTCTATTTTTCCCTATACACGGTGATTTTTCATTGGTTCTGAAGCCGAAGGCCACTTCATAGGCATCGTTAGTAAGACCTAATTAGCTGGTCAAAATAAAAATTCAGAAACAAAAAATGTTGACTAAAACTCGAAAGGAAAATTGTGAGGTCAATTAGTAGTACCGCCGCCATACACCGCCCGCCGGCCGGCCGGGGTCATCAACATTAAGCAGTAGGCGGCCGGCGTATAACTACGTGGTCTCGATCGAAAATCATTTATGCAACTTTTTTATCTTATGACATACAGAAATTCGGATTACGTATATGGATAGAGGAATTTATTTACTATACGACATTTTTTTTTCCAAAACCAATGAAAAGTCAGCGTGTATAATTACCTTATCTATCATGTAAATTTTTCGCGTCCTAGAACGTATAGTTTCTAGTAGTTTGGGTTTCTTTCTAATAAGCGAAACTTTATTAGTAGCATACAGAGAGATTTTAGAGCCAACTATTTATTTGAATATATGAACCATTTGTATGAATGAGAAGCGGAATGTAAAGAACAAAATGGTTTGGAACAAAATAGATGTTTTTATAATAATCTTTATAGGTCATAAGTAAAAAAAGTTACAACGCTATTCGAATTTCTATAGTTTTAACGGAATGCCTAGAAAACAGTTATACCTATTGGTGTAAATAAACAATTTTTCTCTAAAACTGGTTCAAGCAGTGATTTCAATATATGTGTGTCATTTAACAAAGAAAGTGACATCATAAAATTTTTCGTGAAATGCTTTTTGGGATGATTCATCCCATTCTCATTCTTCTGTTACGGTTATTTTCTTATTGACTTGTATGAAATGGCCTTGCTGCTTGCTCGAATGTTAGCAATCTCTTTAGATTCAATGCCTTTATACTGAAATAATTCACATGCTGATTGTATATGTATATACATACATTGCTGGTCTTATAATGACGAGATACTGGTTGATCGTTCCAAAACAGGCAATGTATACATTTGCATCTGAAATTTGAATTTGTGGGTACGGCCAGGCTTATAATATGTATTGAAGGTTCACGTGATGGAACTATGGAGCATGTTATTATTCATATAATTTAAATGCACTAATAGTATATTATGCAATTAGTAATTAAAAGACGGATTTAAATCGAGGGCCATAGATGAATCACGAACAGGTGAAGGATTCTAACGATTGAATCACGACCACAGGGAGTGACTCATGATTATATTATATTATTATTATTATATTCAAGTGTTAGAATCCTGAGCGACGCGAGTGATTCACGGCCCTCGATATAAACCTCGATAGCTTTTATTCAAGAGTTGCATACAATACTTTATACCATGACTACAAGAAAAATAAAGATTTAAGCTAAAATTTCGATTTTAGGTTAAATCTTTATTTTTGTCGTATTCAAATTTTAATTTCTATTTAATGAAGAAAAAGTAAGGCATTAATTAAAATTAAACAATTACTAAAATTAAAAATAATTGTTCTGAATTCAAATACCAAAATAGTAATTAAAAGTGCATTTATTCACTATTTCCAGTAAATAAAATAAACTTTTTAGAGGAGGGATGGTATAAATAAATTATTTTTCTTTGTTTCTTTCTTCAAAATCATCATAGCAGCCAATAATAAAAAAAAGTTGAATTTATCATTGTTTTGATACTTAACTTACCTATTGATTCCGTGTGGCTTTTGAAGTAATCTTGTTCTAACCAATCCTTATGACGACGAAATGACGAAATTCCTAATTTTTTTGACATTTTTTTTTAGTAATATGCCACACTTAATATTGAAATTCATAGATTAACATCAACCTAATATCAATAAGGCGTACTTAATTCTTAGAAACCCAATATCCTTTACGCTGAAGAATGTTTTAAGGGGATAGATGATTTTTTGGGGTCAAAAATACGAGTAGTCAAGACCACTCGTGTAAATCCTTCGCGTACGATTAATTAAAAAATGTGTCTCGCAAATCATTTGGAATATGACTGTTGATTTCAAAAATACGTCCCCTGATTTTGTTCCATTTTCGCCACTATCCCTATACGTGGCATCTTAACAACTCTTCATTAAGACTACAATGTAAGTGCAATTAACTACGGCTAAGCACTTACCCATCAAAGTAACTCTAATAGAGTAGGTAAACTTAGAATGCGTTTTCCGCATAGCATTTATTTATTAGGTACTAACATTTTACACACATACAGGATGTTGTTACATAATTTCATTTAGAATGACCTTGTTACTAGTAATTTAACGAGCAAGCGAAGCGAGCGTTGTTCTCCAACAATCTGGCATTTGTATGTATGTATGTAGGATTCATTTTTGGCCGTGTGGTTTTTGGCACAGTAGAATAGGGCCACTCCAAGTCTTCCTGTGGATGTCGTAGAAGGCGACTTAGAAAATACAAGCTAAACAAAGCTTATAAATATCAATGAGATCTTTCTAACGCGTCTCGTCAGCTTGGAGAGTGTAGGCCAAATCCTCAGGATGCTCTGGTAATACAGAGAGGGTCATGCTCCTGCTGTGGAGTCTAAAAGACCTGGTGATAATGATGTAGGATTCAATTGCGCAGACTAAAGGAGGCTTATGCCCAGCAGTGGGTTGTTGAGAGCTGACGATGATGATAAATATGATGATTGTTTGTTCGACGATAACTCGAGTAATTTCGACCGGAGCTTTTTGAAATCTGGTAAACGTTTAGAAGTAGCTAATTTTTATGTTCAAGCATGAGCGTAATCGGTTATAGGGCTGCCGAGATATGGGGTTGGCGAGTTCGTAGTTCGGGGCGAACTACTAGTGATAGGTAACAGTTTTTAATTTAGTTTAATCAAAATTGGTTGTGTAGTTTGGAGTTGAAGTCGGTTTTTAGAATTAAAAAGTTATTCCTTCCTCTCTCTTTCAAGGTAATAAATAAACCAACGTCTAAGGGCATTTACAGTATCACTGGTCTCGTCTGTAAGAGCGCTAAGCTCAAAATATCGTAACCGGGTTATTAGTAGATACCTTATCTCTTATCTGAGATAATTTCGCGTTTGTCTTATGTGTTACTATCAATTTTCTTTTATGTAATGTCCTAGTTTTTGTTTATTATCATAACAATGTCCTACTGACACTGACAATGTATATATTTACATGTTTACTCCTTGTTTAAAATTTATGGAGGTACATAAGATAATGTAAGAGCATGAAGGAAATTGTAATTTGTTGTATGTAACTGAATGGATTGTTGTAAGGTTACTGGTAATTAAAATAAAATCTACCAGCTGAATTAAACGTGCGGCTTTATTGGCACAGCAAAAAAGGAGAGAGCGGGAAATTACAAAGTTGCCATACAAAAAATTAAAAAATTTAAAATTAATGTTGGGTTGCCAACAGAGCAAAATGTATATTACAAGTATACATTTATATAGATATGTATGTATATTATACAATTAACGTAACGTCTTTATCCTTGACACCATCACACAAAATTCAAAATGGGGTACTTTCCTGCGTCAAAAATAAATTATTTGCTGCTGTTAAGAAACTAAAACGGGTCAAAATAATGTCACTTAGCATTGATCACATCCATTTTCAACGTAATTTGAGATTAATTATTGCAGAAAAGTGATATTCAGAATGCTATTTAATTTCGAAAAACCATGGCGTCATTTGTCTGTATTTCATACAAATCCCACAGAAAATGGTTGTTTTGATGTAGGAAAAAGTATCTTATTTAAGTTGCTGAAACAGCGAATTCAAAAGTTTATTCTACTGAAGTAAAGGTCCGAAAGATTTACTTCATCATCAGATCTTTTTGTCTCCACAACCATAAAATTTAATTAATAGTATTTAACCACTTTAACTACGCTAAAGTTGTCTCTGGTCTTGCGAGTCTGGGCTCTGCAGAGCCACAAGACACAATGTCTATCTCACTAGGGAAGAAAACGTTGTAATTTTGTATAGTTAATCATACAATCATAGTATAAGTACTTAGCAGAAACAAAAGAGGGACGAATTTATAAGCGTTAAAAAATACAATGAAACGCTTCAAGAAAAGGTAGGTAGGGTGGACGTACCTAATACCAGCCCCGTACCTAATACCAGCCTTTTAACGTTTTTTTAGATAATAAGGTTTCTGTAAATATAACGTGGCAAGAACTTTTTTAAAAAAATATAAACCATTTGGTCCAAAATATTTGTTAAATATGGTGACACTGGACTGAGTACTTCGACGTCAATCGTCAATTAAAGCTAGGCGACTACGGACGGCGGCCATTTTGCTAAAAAAATGATAAGTTCCGGAGTCACTTAAACAAGGTATTTCTCTTATTTCTTCAGCTCTACTGTTCTTGATTTGGTTTTTTTAATATTATGATAAAGTTGTGAATCGATTTCTAAATAATAATTTAGGTTTTGTCTCTCATATCAGCTGAAATTATGGGGCTGTAGTTAGATACATCAAATGTATGAAGTATGTAATTTCAGCCACTCTAGGCCACTCTAGGCTGGTATTAGGTTATATGGAGTACCTAATTCCAGCCACCCTAGGCTGGTATTAGGTAAGATGGAGTACCTAATATCAGCCACCCTATTAGGCTGGTATTAGGTTTAACGGACTACCTAATTCCAGCCACCTGAGGCTGGTATCACACTAGGCTGATATTCGGTACGTGAAAGGGTGGTATTAGATACCGAGAGGCTGTAATTAGAGCCGAAGGGTACTTTTCTATATTTTATTGTTTTAAAAATTTGCAGTTAGATTTATGGTCAATTTAAATGTTAATTATGATTTTCAAATACATAACCTATCAACCTAAAAAAGAAACAATTGATTTCAGCCTAAACTTAAAGCAGTACAATTTTTTAAAGGTGAAATTTGTACCAAAAGGCTGAAATTAGGTACGTCCACCCTAGTAGTTGTGGTTCGGTGTCTCGTCTTTGCGGGAGCACTCCCGTTCCGTCGATCATTCGACATCAATCAACAGAATTTTTGGTGAGCGATGGAATGAATTGAGAAAAAAATCCAAAGCTGACAGTACTTCAAAAAGATTATTTTGCAAAAAGAAAAAGATATCCCGAATTTATCAAAAGTTTCTAAGAATAAACGAAACAAACGGGAACATGAAATCCCTAATTTAGGAGAAATAGCCATGGGGCATGGAAGTTATTATTGCAAGTAATAATTTATCTAAGTTTTCCTTATTCTGCAAACCTAGGTTTACATGGGTCGAGTAAAATAGACGAGTTGACAGGCCAGACAAAAGATAGCAAATTTTAAAGCCTATATCTTATCTTTATTGTAGTAGTAATCTATTAACAACAAAGGCGCGTCGAATTTTTTGCATTTTTTTTTTCATTTATATTTTATCCGTTACCTACCTGGGTTCTCCGAAACTGGCAAAGCTGGTGGTTTTTTTCTTCTCCTAGAGCAATAAATATTACACTATCTCATTGTATGGCATCGGAATGGATTCCTATTGTAAAATGTAGGTACCTGACTTTCAGGTATTTACTGCTTTTTTTTAAAGTCGGGTATATGCAAAAGCAAACTGGTGGCCGTTTTCAAAGCCAGGCATTCATTTTTCCTTTTATCATTTCGTTTGATCTTCTTCGGTATCCGTTTATTCCTCATTTGTGAAAGACGTTAATCGCATTCCATTATATCATTGAGATTATTTAAGCCACTATGTTTAGGGTTACTTTAGATAACTCGCTCCATTATTAATGTTCATATAAACGGGGCTTAGCACGAACTTCTTTGTTACGTCTAATGTTTTGAATAGGAGTTACATCCTTTATTAATTCCTGTTTATATATATACATATACACATAATAATGCGGTAAAAAGAGACAGATCGTTTAACAACCAACTCGCACAATGTAAACATAGGCTTAACGCAATAACAGTGTCACGCGTCTACTGACAATTCATGTTCTTATCACGTCGGAGAATTATAGCAGTAATTGGATTAACTAGGTCCATCAGTGGGGTTTTCTCACAGTATCCTCAACGAAGTGTTGAGTAAAATTACTTGCTTACTCTTACTCTGTTGGCTCAGCGACTCGAAGTGGATCTTGGCCTTTGAGACAAACAAGCGCTATAATGTTCTGTTCTAAGCGATATTTTGCTAGCTGACAACTTCCAATCAGCCTGCACTGTATCGCTCCAGCGATATCTGTCAACCCACTGGTCTTCGGCCTGATACCTTTCCTATATATGCTGCCTTGATGCCACGATCCTCCTTCATTCTTTCCAGATGCCCAAGCCATTGTAAGCGGAGTGCTTTAGTAATACCAATTTTTACCAGCTCCTCTATTTCCACATTTTTCCAGACTCTCCATCATTTTTTGCTGCGTAAAATTACGGCATTTCGGCATTATTATATTATTATTATAGTCCCACGTGCTTTGTAAGGTAAAAATATGAAAAAAAGAAAAATTCCTACGGAAAAGTGTGCGTGGAAGTGATTGAGATTTAACCCACTAATAACATAAATGTGAAATGAGAGCCAAGTTCAATATCCTACAAAAGAATTGAGATCTAATAATTGGGCAAGTGCGTGTCGGGCCACGCGCAGTGTAGGGTTCCGTAGTTGCGAATGCCAACTTTGAGTTCTTGCCACTAAAAACGTTTAAAAACTAATATCTTTTGAATTTGTATGAAAATGTCTTTTTTCAAGTACATTTTATAAGTTGATCGCCTATAACTTTTTAATTTGTATACCTTACTTGGCTCTGATAGTTTTCCTTCAAACTACATTATATATGCTATAATTGTGATTTTTTTCACGTGGCCGTATATAACCGTTTAGCAGATAGAGGGGGGGGGGGGACTTGACTCGAACAAAAATTTGAACTTTAAACCCAAATATTTCAGAAACGGATCCCTAAATCGAAAAATGGTTTTCACAAGCTAACAATATTTTTAAAAGATCTATTCAACGATACCCCACTGAATGTGTTTGTCGAGAAAAAAAATATTGACTACGTCTTTACTTGTATGGCAGCTACACTGAAAAAATTTTTTTTTCCATATTTTATTTTACGACTTTTTCGCCATAATTAATATACATATCCATGCCAAATTACAGCTTTCTAGTACTTATAGTTTCTCTGTAGGACCGTGGACAGACAGACAGACAGACAGACATGGCGAAACTATAAGGGTTCCTTGTTTACTACGGAACCCTAAAAAGCCGCTAAGCTCTGTAGAGAATTCGAAAATTTATTTAAAAGAATTTGCTTTATTTTTTATTTCGTTTAGGTATAATAAATTTCATAGTTTGTAACAAAAAATATATAAGAAATATTGTCATTTGTTTTATATTAATTTATAAGAAAGTTTTTTAAGCCCGCGTGTCATCATAGTTCCTTTGTACCGCAGTAAAAATAAAAAAATAAAACAATGATTTTGCCTATTATCTTTTCTTTAAAAATTCCTTTGTATGTGCACTTACATTGTTATCTTGTTATCACCACAGCCTTCAGTGATCACGTTTTTTTTAAATATTGAGGTCACTCGTGACTCCCTCATAAGCTGAAATCGGTAGCAAAACCATTGTTGGAATAACGGTAACTAGATAAATGTAAGTAAGTACAGTAATGTGCTACTATGTAGGTAGGTATTCGTGGGTATAGGAAGGCACCTTATTGCCTGGAGTGTAATATTAAGGTAATACTATTCAGAAATCTTGCCGTGTGGTAGAATAGGGCCACTCCAAGTTCTCCCGTGGATGTCGTAGAAGGCGACTTAGGAAATATAAGCTAGACAAAGCTTATAAACATCAATGAGACCTCTCCAACCCGTCTAGCCAGCGTGGAGAGTGTAGGCCAACTCCTCTGGGTTGTAGGAGCGCCACATAACATCAACTTCTTTAAAGACTGTACATGCTGGATCTGTATCCCCATGGAAGCCTTCCAAAGGACCGAGTCGAAACGACCCGTGAATTCAAAAGAGATACAAATAGGTACATTTATTCAAACTATATATAACGTGGAAGGGATATGCCCGTAATAAATCCAACCACGGGCTATACTAGATCACTACAGTATAATGAAATTAAAATGATGGTCAAAAAGCAATAAAAAAATTCTACATTCACATACGAATTGCCCTGGCTGGCAAAATCTGCATACTTGTGTATGGAAAAGCAGTTTTTTTTGTCTTTTGAATGTTAATTCTTTCTTGTCGTATTCCTCATGTCTGAGGGTCGTGACCACCATAATTGGTTCTGAGTACGCGGTCTTTTCAGGCTGCTCTATTTTGGGCCATGTTTATAGCGGCTTGGGTGTTGCACTTCAGTGCACTTAAAAGAGGATCAGTCCATCTTCTTGGGGGTTTGCCTCTAGGTCGTACTCCTTCCACGCGGCCAACAAGTATTTGTTTTTCCAGATTGTTTGGCTCTCGTCGTGCTATGTGACCGAAGAATGACAAAGCCCTTTGGAGACAAATCAATGATAGGCGGGTCCTTATATTAAGCTGCTCCAATATCGATACGTTGGTGCGGCGTTCTGTCCACGCTACGCCTAACATTCTGCGCCAGCACCACATTTCAAACGCATCTATTTTGTTGCGGATCACAACTGTAAGGGTCCACGTTTCTAAAGCGTAAAGAAAAATGGAGAAAATAAGAGTGCGCATTAGGTTGATTTTGGTGCTGCGATAGATATTCCTGTTTCTCCAAATTTTCTATAGGCGCATAACTGCCGTTTTCGCTATTTGAGCTCGGCGCTTTACCTCCCCCTTACAGTCGCCATCATTGCTTATTGAGGATCCCAGGTATACAAATTGGTCTGCGGTGTCTAGATCCCGTAGTTTATTAGTTCTTTGATTAGTCTCGGCTCTGTCCACAACCATTAGTTTGGTCTTACTACGGTTGATCTTAAGCCCATATTCTAAACTCACGAACTCCAACCACTTCTCTCTCGTTTGCACCAATTAATGTGGTATCATCCGCAAAGCGAAGGTTATTGATTAAGTGGATGTTAATACAATTTCATAATACAACAGTGATCTAGTAAATCCCGTGGTTTGATTTGTTACGGGTATGCCTCTTCCACGTTGTCATACAATACATCATGTAATACTATTATTATTTCTGTGACGTTGTATAAACAGGTAAAAAAATATAGTTTTAAAAGAGCTGTTCTATTTAATCATATTAATGACATCTTAATTACTTCCAGTTTTCATTATTTGCAATTTTCTATATGTTATAATTAAATAATTACCTAAGAATGTAACTATCGTTAGTACAAGACCTAAGTCACGTAGGCCTTCGTTCGTGCATCATTTGAATTATTAACATTAAGTTTAGGAACCAGTTGGAATTTGAAAGCTATTGATTGTTCAATAATGGTATCGATGCTTGTGGTTTTTTTATTAGGAATATCCGGTCCCGATAGCTATCGGGGTGTAGGCTGAAATTAATGTTAGTATTACATACAGAACGCAATCTTGTAAGGTCCCGCGCAATGTGTGTCTCCGTCCCCCGACCCTGCACCACTCTCCACCGTTCTCGCCTTGTCGAAGCGCAGCTAGGGTTGCCAGGTCGCCAAACCTAAAAGCCGGACAGACCAGCCAGTTTGGCCGGACATTTGGGTAGACAAGCCGGACACCCTACATTATTGAGGATTTTATTCATTAGGTACAGCAACAAAAAATGTATGTAAAACCAAGCTTTTTTGATTATTATCATAAATCTTACCGCCACGCAACGCAACGTACGGCACGGGCGCTATCAATCGAGAAATGAACAATAACGACAGAGCGCAGGGGGGCGGGCGACAGGCGGCGGCGGGGCGCCCCTCGGCCTGCGTGAGCGACCAACGCGACATTCGACTCTCGTCGCCTGCGTTTGGCCGCGTTCGGCGCTTGGTCGTTCATGAAATGTAAAAAGCCTAACAAAAGCCGGACAGGCCTTACACGTTCTAATTTGGCCAGACACGCAACCAAAAAGCCTGACTGTGTCCGGCTTTATCCGGACGCCTGGCAACGCTACCCGCAGCCGACCACTCACCTTCCACAAGGCGAGAACGGGGGACAGGAACGCATATTGCGAGACGGTTCTGTTCTGAATGTAATATTCATATAATTTATATGGTGTAGGACTATTTTCGTTACGTAATTTCTTGAAAAAATCAAAACACGCACGTGTTGTGTTAGTTAATTAGTGAAATTAAATCTTATATGCTGGTCTGGGAAAAAATGTTTATTAACCTCTATGAGAAACAGCTAAGCAGCTGGTACGCTTTAAGTTTCTCTTCCCACGTAGATCGTAGAACCTGATTAAGGGACTAAGAGAAAATGCGAATCATTTTAATATATCAAATTTTCGAGATACAGTAAGGGTAGCATTTAAAATATTTTTTTGACGTGACAACGTCTTATAAATTGGTTTGCCGGGTGACACTTCAAGAAACTGCGTTACGCTCCCCGCTCACGTTATGCGCTCACAATGAGAGCGAGTGAGAGGCACGCGTCCCTTCCACTCGGGCATGGTTAGCCCGCCTAAGAGCGAGAGAGACAGAGATAAAAAGTCGTTGTCACGTAAAACTTTCGCCCGTATACCGACTTTACAGGCAACCAATTTTTTTTGAAAGGAAACGGACACTTAATGTCATTTAAAATTTTGTCTTGTCCAAGCCCTAGATAACCCTTTCGACTATTTTTAATAAATTAGTCAATTCGGCGCGATATTTTATTTTTTATATATGTGTACGGATTATTCGAAGATACCTAGACCGATTTGGAAAATTATTTTTTTGTTTACAAGGGCCTAGAAATTTATATTTCGATTGTATAGTTTGGGGGCAAAGTCGTTTATCGTTTAAAAAAATATGTGAATCACTGTTTAGTTTGAAGTGATAATGTGAAGCTTTTTTAGCACATTTGCCAAAAGTGGCAGTTTTTCGCAAATGTGCGAAGAAAAGCTTCACATTTAATAAATAAATAAAGGTTATCGCAGGTGACTCGATTTATCTAAACAAGTGGATTTCCGTTCAAACCTGTCCAGACCGGTTAGTCAGACTCGATATTCAAAATAACCCGCATAAATGCGTGGGTTACCATGTGCAATCTATAGTGACGTCATCGTGACGCATGGCTGCGTCATAAAACTCATAAAACTGCGAATGGTATGTCAATGACCCACATAAAATCTGCTAGAGTTGTGATTCCATTTTTTGTGTAAGTGGGCAAGATACACAATGCGCTGCTTATGCTGTCCAACAACTCAAATCATACGTACTTTTTTTTAAATACATACATACATACATACTATCACGTCTTTATCCCTAATGGGGCAGACAGAGCATTTTGGGTCTTGCGGTTCTATGCAGAGCCCAGGGCCGCTAGCCGCATCGCCTGTTAACATGATTTGCATTTTTGCCCATTCCCTCGATCGGCTTTTACGATCTGCGTGGGAAGAGAAGCAGCTGGTACATTCTAAGTTTTATTTCTCCCAGACCAGCATGGGAGTTTTCAAATACAGCTCTTATTATCAGTTTTTCTGCAATAGTAAATCTAAAATCACGTTGAAAATGGATATGTTCATGACAAGTGACAATATTTTGTGAGGTCTTATTTCCTTAACAGTACCAAAAAAAATATTGATGACCCAGGAAAGTATCCATTTACACACTGCTTAAAATATCCTACTACTGCTATATAACTGCTATTTCTAGATATTATCTCTCTAGCTATTTATTTCAGTTACACATCATTTAGCACCAAGTGTAGGGTGGCGTTATCAACATCTAGAAAACTTATACCTAATATTCAACGTGAAAAAGACGTACCCGTAATAAATCGTACCACGTATTATACCACAAATAAACTGCGTCTGTGGTGTAGTGGTTAGAGCGTTCGGCTCATACCCGGAGGTCGCGGGTTCGATTCCCGGCGGGGGCAACGACTTTGTGTTGTTTTCCTAGTTTGGTTAGGACATTGTAGGCTGATCACCTGATTGTCTGATAAGTAAGATGATCCGTGCTTCGGAGGGCACGTTAAGCTGTCGGTCCCGGTCACTGTCTTTGACATTGGTCGTTACCTAAAACCATGTTAGAGGCCTTTAAGGCGGTTTCGAAACTCTGACACTAGTGTTAGTCACTAACACACGCGATAAGAAGACCACAAATAAAGTGACATCTACTGATACGTTTCTTTCTCAACCATAAGTGATTGTCTATATGATTTGGGTGGATAATGTAATCAAGTAGGTACATACCGCAATATAAAAAATAAATTGAGCAAAAGATAAATTCTGTATTTCAGACAGAATCCGATGCAGGGTTTTATTGTCCATTTTAAAAAAACACGTTGATAAAATGCGGCGATTCATCATTCCCATTTCACCCATATTTGGAATACTTACTCAACCGTCATACCGGAATCCCAGGACAATTTTTCACAACACAAGCTTTTATTTGTGTGTTTTTGTGATTCAACAAAGCGTGGCCCAAATTTCATGGGTGAAAACAATTTGCTCTGCTGCAAAAATACGAGAAAAACATATTTTTTCATCATCATCATCATCAGGTCTTTTTAGTCTCCACTGCAGGAGCACGACCCTCTCTGTACAACCAGGAGTGCTATTTTTCATTGAGGGACTCAGCGAAACACAAAACGTGTAGTTTTGCAACTCACCGCTCGCGTAAAATACAAATTGATCGTATTTTTGAAACCTTCGTGTCAGCGAAAAACAATATTGTTTTACGCAGAAAATATCGATAATTTGTCTATGCTTTTCTAAAAATTCGAACATAAATAAAAAAGCAACGTGAAATGGAACGGATTTCCCATGATTGGTTTCGATGACATATCTGCGCTACAAATGTCAAAATTACGAGTGGTCAAGACCACTCGTTGCAAAACCTTCGCAAACTACCGATTTAAAAATGCACCCGTTTGGAAACGCTCGCGCAAACCCTACGTAATGTGACAAGTTATTTCAAAAATACGTCTCCAGAGCCAGTGTATACTTGGCCAGAGTAGCAAGAGGACTTGGCCTACACTCTCCTCGCTGGCCAGACGGGTTGGAGAGGTCTTTGTTTAGCTTGTATTTCCTAAGTCGCCTTTTACGACATCCACGGGAAGACTTGGAGTGGTCCTATTCTACTCTGCCGGAAACCATACGGCTTAACATATTTTTTAACGTCTTTTAATGATTAACTAAGATATTTTATTGGTATAATTTAAGTTTAAATTTTTCTACAAATTTTATTGATATTTGTACTGCTTGTTTGTTCTGCGGCTGTGTGTGGTGTTCATATGCCCTAAGGGCATAAACGGGACCCTATTACTTAAGACTCCACTGTCTGTATGTCCGTCTGTCTATAACCAGGCTGCTCATGAACTGTGAAAGCTGGACGGTTGAAATTTTTACAGATGACGTTGTTCTGTTGCCGCATTAAGCCCAAGGATCCAAAATGAATCCAATGAAATTTCATCTAAATCGGTTCAGTACAAACTCACTTTCGCATTAATAATATCAGTAGTATACATAAACGAAACCTTAAAGACTTTTAACATAAAAGAAACCTTACAAACAATACTACAAGTATGTCTATTATACACCTGCATGTTTAGATAGGTATGCGCAAATAATAACTTATGGGTGACTTATGATGCGTGACGACCCAGTTATACGTACTTTACAAATACTTAGGCATTTTACACGTTTTCTAGATCAAAGAAAGTGGTCTCATTTGAAACATTTTATGTCAAACAGAACAGTATACCTAAACCGTCGTAACTGACTAAATTTTTACTAAGTTTAAACCATTATCCGACCAAATCGACTTAACATTTTCAGATGAGACAGTGACATATTATTAGATGTCAATTTGATTTGATCGGATAATAGTTTAAAACTTGTAATAAAGTTAGTCTGACATTAGTATTGCTATTTTTTTAAACCAAAATTAACTACGACTTCAGTTGTTTGGTATTTTTAGAAATATTTTAATGATTCGAGTGACCTGTTCATGTATTTTATAATTAGCATCATTATTATCAACCAGTTTTTTAATGTCATCAGGTATTACTAATAGGGGTGACGACAGGGTCCGAAAAGTATGATTGTAATTAGTCCGTCTTTTAGATTGTCCAAAAATGATGGACCCGTATTTTTACCAAAAAAAGTAAAAATTCACAAAGATACGGAGCGTCAAAGTTCCGGAGTGGGGGCTTGCGACGTCACACTTAAGTAAAAATCGTGCTTAAGTGTGACGTCACGCTAAATTTATATGCGCTGTATCTTTGTCATTTTTGGTTTCTCAGAGACAAGAAAAAATACATGTGCAATATTTTTTGATGATCTAACCGATAGACCAATTTTCATGTCTATTATTGCGGGTTAAACGATTTCGAAATTAAAAAATGAGGGCCCCACTGCACTCCTAGTATTAGTAATAAGTACCTGGGCGACCGAGCTTTGCTCGGTTACATCTCAAACATTAACAATTTTTTTAAACTTGTCTAAAAACAATGCATAAAACTAATCTAGATCGATTGTTTACCCCCGAAAACCCCCATATACAAATTTTGAGCGAATTCGTTAGAGCCGTTTTCGAGATCACAGAAATTTATAAATATATATATAAATAAATATACAAGAATTGCTCGTTTAAAGGTATAAGATTAAATGGTGCTGTTCATATGTGGTGTATTATGTACACGCCCTACGCAAGCAACTGTTACTATTTACATAATAATAATATATTAATTTAAATATATATAAGGTCTAACAAATACCTATAGGTACTGAAACTATTTTAGGGGTGAATTTTGTTCATGATACTAAACAACTTTCACCAAGGAACATAATTATATCAAATAATGAAAAGTAATTTTTGACCTCCCATACAAGTTGACCGATCATGATACAAGTTTGTATGGAAAGACAAAAAATATTTTTCATATTTACGACATATGTTCCTTGGGGAAAGTTTTTCTGTATCACGGATTGAATTCACCCTTAAAATAGTTTCAGTATACATATTTTGTTAGAGCTCATAAGTGAGTGGGATAACTGCCTCCGTGGTGTAATGGTTAGAGCGTTTGGCTCATACCTGGAGGTCGCGGGTTCGATTCCCAGCGGGGGCAACGACTTTGTGTTGTTGTCCTAGTTTGGTTAGGACATTGCAGGCTGATCACTTGATTGTCTGATAAGTAAGATGATCCGTGCTTCGGAGGGCACGTTAAGCCGTCGGTCCCGGTCACTGTCTTTGACATTGGTCGTTACCTAAAACCATGTCAGAGGCCTTCAAGGCGGTTTAAAAACTCTGACACTAGTGTTAGTCACTAACACACACAATAAGAAGAAGTGAGTGGGATCTGGTGACACAACTTGCCCCAAGATACAGGCTTCGGATATGTTTGGGGTCTCCAGTGCTCGCACAAGTTATGTTGTATCTAATAATTACCTATTACCTATATATTTATTGAACGGGTTACTCACGTTATAGATACAGTAGTTGTCTCTATACGTGAGTAACCCGTTCACTAAGTATAATAATGTCTGTATCTCAAGTTAGTTTCAATCAAAAAATATCTAATCATTGTTATAATTTGTGAAGTAAAATAAAACTTTTAGCATTTCATCAAAACAATAATGTTGAATGTCCATCAAATGGAATTTTGCTTGCTCGTTCAATAAAGGCAATATTTGATAAGTATGCAAATCGATATGCGAATAGGTAGATACGCACTATAAAATAAAATGGGATCTTTGCTACTGATGCAAAACCTAGAGGTTTTAAGATTTAGGGGCTCGGTGGCTCAACGGGAGTGCGCATTACGCTTTCGCAAGTAAAGCGGCACCAGGCGTGGTCCGCACTTGGATGGGTGACCACAAGTGGCATACAAATTTCTTGAGCTTCCCCATGCTTCGGAACGTATATTAGTCTCGGCTATCATCATTCTTTATTCTTTATTTCAATTACAATGCACATGTACATACACAGCGAACAGATAATAGTTTTCACACATGTAACATTACATGGGCCCAGTTAGGGCATAGCATTTGTATGGCAGTCGTTAAGCTACGGCAGATGCCTTTAGGCAGCTTGAAAAATCTGACACCAGTGGCCACTTGCATGTACGAAAAACAACAACAACGAGGTAAAACCAGTTTTCTTCTCTTCTAGACAGTATTAAAGCTCACTACATGCATAATTAATTAGCTATTCTAACACAGATGCGCTTTTTGAAAGCACGTACCACCGTTGACAATATTGCTTGCATATTTGTTCAGGCGTTTTCTTAACTTCCAAATTATAACTACAAGCAAAGAATCAAAATATGATAATATAAATAATTAAATATATTGGGACAAATGTCACTATTGAGCTAGCCCGTAAGCCCAGACTTGTTTATGAGATACTAACTCAACAATGAAATAAAATAGAATAAGATTATTATTATTAAGTTTTCCGGGAAAATGTGAGGTTTTGTGGAATTTTCAAAAATTTAGGTACCGGTAAAGATATAGGTATACATTTGTATATGTGTATGAATAAATACTATGCTATGAAACCAAATTATTTGAGAAAAAACCACGGACAATGAACCTTTACTAAGTTTTTAAATGCGTGGATCTTACTTTAGAGCGCTCTTACAGACCAGTGACAGTATGCCCGCGACAGGTGTGTCGGCCGTCGGCTATTATCAGCGACCGTCGCCGACCTGTACCGCGCGAGGTCGCGTGACGGTACGCAACGGTCGCCGACTATGACAAACAGTTGCGTGACACATCCCTACATTTTACAAATCTATCACAAACTGTCAAAAACTGCCGCGCGATTATCCGGCGACCGTCGCCGACCTGTGTTGCGGGTATATTGTCGCTGGTCTGTAGGAGCTCTTAGATCTCCTTTTTAGAGCTTCCTAAAATTATTTTAATTTCGATTTCTCTCACCAATACGTATATCAGCCCATCTCTTGATCCATTTTCATTTAAAACTCGAGTACATCTGTTCTCGACTCCCCCAAATCGAAGCCATATTTTCGTAAGAAGATTGGAGATATCTCTTAATTATTTTTTTAAGAAGCAAAAGTTCACAAAGTTACGTAAATACAGAAGAAGACTGAAACTACGATTATGTTTACAAATCTAATAAGTACTAAAAAACCATGACGACCCCAGTATCTTGTCGCACATATGTGACATATTTGTAGGAATTAAATTTTTTAATTTATCGACTTTTTATACAAACGAATACCCATTTTAAGTCCTATAGTTACACAAGCGAATATAATTGTATATAGTATTTTTTAAATATGGCAGAAATATGAGGGGAGTATGACTTTGTTACCCTTATTAAGACGCAACTTTTTTGTCTCAACTACTTTTTTATTCGATAAACTTCAACGGGTGGGGGAACTCGCGAGTTTTACCCTACTTACGGCTTACAGAGCCACTAATAATATGCTATTTATAGGTATTTTTTATTGTTCAAAGCAAGAAATTCATGGTCTGCATACATAGTTGCTTGGTTGCAGAAGACAAGCGTCTTCTCTGTAATAACTTTATGTTATGTCACAGGTATGGCACTTCATACAAACGGAGCAGCATATATACCTAGTACTACTACAAACGAAACAATCCGTCCGTGTACACGTCAAATGTGTGAGTTGAACAATCAGGGTCGTCACCACAGAATTTGTTGCTTTGCTTACCTGTTTTCATCACGCGGAAATCTATAAAATTTTGGTTATTTATTGTTTTCCGTGGATAAACAATGATAATGTGCGCCGTTTCTCACCATTATAATTCAATAATCCTAAGTGACTCGCGTAATGCCAACGTGCGACTACCAAGAACCCTGTTTTACTGCCACTTACACCTCACAATAACGGGGGAAGGGTTGCGGGGACACCAGATTGCGTGGGACGGCGCGAGTTTCCGTTCTGTATGTAATACTATTATTAATTCTGTGGTTATGTTTGAACTCTGAACCAACTTTTATTACAAAATTAGCCTATCGCGACAATATTACGGCTTCATTTCCTGATCATGAAAGTTTTAAAGCAATTGGACCTTAAATTTTAGTATCTTCTCATTAAATTGTTTCAATAATTCTTGCTGCTCTAAGCTGAACAAAGTCATAATTAAATTAGAAAATGCGTCAAGTCACACTTAACTTGTTACGTTTTTTTTTTGCAAGAAATAAATTTGTTTTATAAAGAAAAATGGCTTGATAAACGAATTTTCTGTACATTTCCAGATGAGCCTATAAAATAATTTATATGTATGAATTAATAGGCTCATCTGGAAAATGAATTAGAAGGTTTGCTTTCACGCCGGTCAGGGAAATAGAAGAAATATTAGAATGCAGCTGTTTTTCTTCCCGCGCAGATCGAAAAAGCCGATCGAGGGAATGGGCAAAAATGCGAATCATATTAACAGGCGATGCGGCTAGCAACCCATCACTGATATTGATTGCTTTTCCATCTTTTCGCCCACCATGACGCTAAAAGTGGCTTTTTGATCTTGCGGCCCTGGGCTGTGCATAGAGCCGCAAGACCCAAAACGCTCTGTCTGCCCCATTAGGGATAAAGACGTGATAGTATGTATGTATGTATGTAAATTTAAGGTACAACCTAATGATGTAAGGAGCATTTTGTGTCTTACGGCAGACAGAGCCCATTTCCGCAATATCATAACGCCACTTTTATTAGCGAGATGGTAGGCGAGAACGTTTAAATAGTGATGGATTGCTAGCCGTATCGCCTATGAAACCTATTATAGTTAGAAGCAGCTGGTACATTCTAAATTTTTTCATTTCTCCCAGACCAGCATGGGATTACCTTAAATTTGTCTCTATTTTTTACTAGCCGAAGACCGCGACTTCGTTCGCGTGGACTTTATGTCTCTGTAAAATGCTCATCAGGCTGAACAACTTTTACTAAGGCGGCATTTTTATATCTCTTATAGTTTAGCTGGACCATTATGGTTCTGCATCAGGCGTTCCATTTTCCCAAAATCATTTATACCCTATATATTGCCCATGCTTAATAGCTATATAACAAAAAAAGTTTCATTCGAATCCGTCCAGTATTTCCGGAGATTAGTGTGTACAAACAGACAAACAGACAAACAGACGAACAGACGAACAGACGAACAGACGAACAGACGAACAGACGAACAGACGAACAGACGAACAGACGAACAGACGAACAGACGAACAGACGAACAGACGAACAGACGAACAGACGAACAGACGAACAGACGAACAGACGAACAGACGAACAGACGAACAGACGAACAGACGAACAGACAAACAGACAGTCATTTTTCATTAACTTTTAAACGGCCGAACCGATTTTCATCAAACATAGCTAAGAACTCACCGCAAAGGAACTTGTTTTCACGTAAAAAACACCACTGGAACTGGTCCATCCGTTCGAGCGCTACAATGCCATAAACAGACAGACAGACATGAGCGTAAAACTTACAACACCCCTCTTTTTTGTCGGGGCTTAAAAAATGGTTTTATTGCAAATTGGTCTTAGAAAAGACAAACTTAGAGCACGTGATGGATGACATGTAAACGCTTCGGTCCCTGACAAATTAAAAAAGTTGAAGTGGATAATCGTGTTTGAAGAAAAGTCCCTGAAAGTTTCACGAAATATTCAGTGATCAAAAAATCTTACAATAATTATTGTACTAGCTTTTGCCCATGACTCTCATCTAAGTTCGTCTAACTGCCTCCGTGGTGTAGTGGTTAGAGCGTTCGGCTCATACCCGGAGGTCGCGGGTTTGATTCCCGGCGGGGGCAACGACTTTGTGTTGTTGTCCTAGTTTGGTCAGGACATTGTAGGCTGATCACCTGATTGTCTGATAAGTAAGACGATCCGTGCTTCGGAGGGCACGTTAAGCCGTCGGTCCCGGTCACTGTCTTTGACTTTGGTCGTAACCTAAAACCACGTCAAAGGCCTTTAAGGCGGTTTAAAAACTCTGACACTAGTGTTAGATACTAACACAAACGATAAGAAAGAAAGAAGAAGAAGAAGAGTCTATTTGTAATCTATCTTATCTTAGAGAGGAGCTTGATGGCCCGGCGGGAGTGCGCATTACTAACGCTTCCACACGTAAAGCGACACTGAACGTGGTCCGCACTTAGATGGGTGACCACAAGTGGCATATAAAATTTCTCGAGCTCCTCCGTGCTTCGGAAGGCCCGGCTGTCATCATGGTATGGCAGTCGTCAAGCTATGTCAGATGCCTTTAGGCAGCCTGAAAAATCTGACAAAAAAGACGTGTGGCACTCGGGGACTGCCGCGGTAAAGCTATTGCAATAAGGTGGTTCCGTTCGGTCGGTGAATTTTTACAAGGAAGGACGGCAACGTCGCAAACGGACGACGGAGACGAAGCGGCAACCTACATGGTAGGCGGAGTGGGAAGCGTGAGGTTTTTTCGTTACGGAATTTCTGGATTCGGTCCCCGCGCTCAAGGCCCGCGATAGAAGCTATGCAATAGCTTAACAGTGCTGGCCACTTACACACACGAAAATCAACAAACAAACATCTTAGTACGTTCCTGTTAACATTTTGAGGGTCAACTCAGACCGAGACGTGACGCGACGCGACGCGATGCGACGTGGCGCTTTCAAGAAACAGAACTTGTTCAGTAATTAAAAGTTTATTTGACTGGCAAATTAAAAAATACCTAGACACCATCTATACTATAGTATATTATAGAATATACGTGTAGTGTATTATGTAAATTATAGGTATCCTTAACTATCTATTTAACTTTTAGTTTTCTTTGCACCACCATTATTTCTGCGTGCCTACATTTCGTCTCCATCCATCGGTTGTCTGGAAGAGATCGCTCTAAGCGATAAGACCGCCCATTGTACCTGATTTATTTTTTTGTATAAGTATTTTCTACTGTACTTTTTCTTTTGTGTATTGGTGCAATAAAGAGTTTTTCATTCATTCATTCATTCATCTAGTGATGAGTGGCGGAACTACATATTCCAACCTATGTTAAAGTGGAATTGATATCCATAGCGCCATCTGTTATCTTTTTTTTTATGTCTGTTCACCGATTATTCGAAGACGCCTGGACCGATTTCAAAAATTCTTTTTTTTTGCAAGGGTATACTTCCGAGATAGTTCTATAGAAATCTTATCAAAATCGGTTGTAAAGTTTGGTGCTGAAGTCGGTTTTTAGTTTAGAAAAATTATAAAACTTAATTAGCTAGAATAGGAAGGAATGGCGCACTTTAATGTTGGAGGCCAAGATCCACTTCGGGTCGCTGAGCCAGCGAAGTAAGTACTTAAGTAATCCTTTAGATGGCAGCAATTCAAATCAGACCCTTTTTCTAAACGTCAAACCAATAATTTTCCATTGGATTTGTTTGAAATAACAAACCGTGACGTCATGCTTTTTTGGAGTCAAATAACGCTCTTAATATCAGTTTTTTTGCATTAATAAATTGTAAGGAGCGACGTTGGGACTAGTAAATGAAACGATCGAATGCTGGAATAATACTGTCTATATTTGACAACATAACATATTATATATCGGGTACAAAGAGTATGAATCAAAGCATAATAAAATAGAAGATTATATAGGTATGTTAATACTTTAATAGTACTTAATCTAACCCCTACAAAATCTAAAATTTGTTCAAAAGGATGTCATCAATGTAAAGTGACGCTATCTTGTGACGTTTTATTTCATTAGCTGTGCCAAATCATTTATTTTTAACCTAGTACACATCCCAATTATAATTCAAATCTGTTTGTTACAGGTAAAGCGGTCAATCATGCTCAAGATGGCCGACGCGTGCGCAGACAGCTCCAAGCAGACCAGGTTCCACGAGATGCATGTCCAAAGACACAACAACGTCAGCATTCTCTATGCCGATATCGTGAACTTTACGCCACTGTCAGAAAGACTCAGCGCGTCTGACCTGGTGAAGACCTTGAACGAGCTGTTTGGGAGATTCGACCAGATTGCTCAGGTAAGATAGATAGATGACGACCTCTGGGCCTAGTGGTACATGTCATGCTATCAGGAGGTCCCTGGTTCGATCCCCGGTTAGGTCAAGCTGCAAATTTTTGTAAGTGTCAAGTGTCCCCCCCCACCTCTTTCTGCTAGACGGTTATGTATGGACACGTGGAAAATTCATAGCTATAGTATATTAGTTTAAAGGAAAACTATCAAAGCTAAGTAGGGTTTAAAAATTTGACGACCTCAATGGCTCTTACTATATGCACGGGAAGGAAAACAGGGGCACGCCAGCATGTAAAAAATGCTGGAAAACTTACCTAATAGACATACAAACATACAAATGCTTAAGATGGCAGACGCGTGCGCAGCCAGCTCCAAACAGACCAGGTTCCACGAGATGCATGTCCAAAGACACAACAACGTCAGCATTCTCTATGCCGATATCGTGAACTTTACGCCACTGTCAGAAAGACTCAGCGCTTCTGACCTGGTGAAGACCTTGAACGAGCTGTTTGGGAGATTCGACCAGATTGCTCAGGTAAGATAGATAGACGACGACCTCTATGGCCTAGTGGTTCTTCTTCTTCTTCTTATCGTGTGTGTTAGTGACTAACACTAGTGTCAGAGTTTTTAAACCGCCTTAAAGGCCTCTGACATGGTTTTAGGTAACGACCAATGTCAAAGACAGTGACCGGGACCGACGGGTTAACGTGCCCTCCGAAGCACGGATCATCTTATCAGACAATCAGGTGATCAGCCTGCAATTTCCTAACCAAACTAGGACAACAACACAAAGTCGTTGCACCCGCTGGGAATCGAACCCGCGACCTCCGGGTATGAGCCAAACGCTCCAACCATTACACCACGGAGGCAGTTAGTTAGTGGCCTAGTGGTACATGTCATGCTATTAGGAGGTCCCTGGTCCGATCCCCGGTCAGGTCAAGCTGGAAAATAATATTTTTCCAAGTAAAGTATAGTATAGTAATTTCGTTAAGTCTATTTGAAAACTGTTTCCGAACAATCGATAGTTTTTATCGAAAAATGGACTAGTGATAGTATCGGTAGCTCTTTTAGTACTATAGATACTGTCGATAGTATCGACAAATAGCTATAGATACTGTCGCTAATTATGCATTATGAGTAGCAATACTATTGATACTAATTATACTATCAATACTCAGATTGCTCAGTTAAGATCGATAGAATTTTAAATTTTATTAAAAACAAGCCGAAGCCCGCGACTTCGTTCGCGTGGATTTTGTATATGAAAAATGGTCATCAGGCTGAACAACTTTTGCTAAGGCTTTATATTTCTTATAGTTTAGCTGGACTATTTTAGTTCTCCATCAAGTGTTCCATTTTCCAAAATCATTTATACCCTATATGTTGCTCAGGCTTAACAGCTATATAACAAAAAAAGTTTCATTCGAATCCGTCCAATATTTCCGGAGATTAGCGTGTACAAACAGACAAACAGTTAAACAACATAACTATATCTTTATTCAATATACAGACACATTTTTTTTACTGTTCTATTGTAGTATAGATTTCATAAATTTTATTTGTGAAAGCTGCTAGTGTACTGTTGCCGAACAATAGATGTTTTGACCGACAAATGCCAAATTATCGATAGGCCTATCAGTGGCGTTGTTTAAAAATTTGGGCTAGTACTTCTATAAAACAATGAAATGAATTAAATTAGGTATTTAATTCATTTCATTGTTTTATAGCAGTACTAGCCCTGATTAGATTATAAAGGCTAATAAACATAAGCCGATGTACGGCTTATAATCCGCATATTATTATATTTATTCATTTAGTGTGAGTAATTGTCTCTTAGCGTGTTTATGCAAAATTTATCACTGTGTATGTATTTGAATAACCTTAGAAAATTTACGTATTTTGAATATGTGGATTGTGGGTGTGTGTCATCCAGTCATGCTGCTAGTTTGCGGCTTATGAAGATAGTATCTAAATGGCTATTCTAATGCGCTGCATACGTAGCATTAATGCTTAACCCTTCAAATGTCGACATAGCAGACACAATAGAATAATAATACATCAGCGGGCGTCCGACAGTTAAAGGGATAATAAAGTATTAATGCATAATAAAGTATAAAGGTTTTGTTGTTAGTAATAAATGCATATCTATTAGAAACCCGCAAGGGAACCCAATGGGAATCGGCTTCTAAGGACGCCCCGCCACTGAGGTCTATTGATAGTAACGCAGCTGTTTTAGTGCAATTGCAATTCTATCTATATTATTCGTAGTATCAATGAATAACTATCGATACTATGGATAATTTATTAATATTATGAAAAGAAATACTGTCGATAGTTTTCACTATCGATACGATATCGATTGGCTATCGATATAGTGGAATATTGAGAATGGAAGAAATCTTAAAAAATCGTATCCATTCTTATTAAAACCATTTTAAAATCTAATTAAAACTTAGTCAACTGCATACAAAGGCATTCCGCTAAATTGAAAAGCATTTTCAAATTGATATAAATGAAGTCTGCGATCAGTAGAGTGGAAGTAACTGACATTAAGATACAGCGAGAAAACTCAAATATGAAGTAATGGAAAACTATTTTCATTTAGGGCTCCTACAGACGGGCGACAAAGTCCCGTGCGACAGTTCGCGACACTACTCCGAGACCAACAAACATTTAAGCATCAACTAAAGCTTAACGAGATATAAAGGCACTATAAGTGCCATTGAAATACTTAAAGTTAGGCTCTACACCTCTCAGGATGGAACAGCACTTTCGAATGCTGTTATCCTTTTCTCTCGCTCAGAACCGTAATTTGGCAAAGCGAGAGAGAGCGACGGCACCCTATTGCACGGAATTAGTCGCTGCTCGTGCGTCCATAGTTTTATGTGAACAACAGCGTTGACGGCCGGTGCTATACACGGTGAATTTTTATTGGTTCTGAAGCCGAAGGCCACTTCATAGGCATCGTTAGTAAGACCTAATTAGCTGGTCAAAATAAAAATTCAGAAACAAAAAATGTTGACTAAAACTCGAAAGTAAAATTGTGAGGTCAATTAGTAGGTACCGCCGCCATACACCGCCCGCCGGCCGGCCGGGGTCATCAACATTACGCAGTAGGCGGCCGGCGTATAACTACGTGGTCTCGATCGAAAATCATTTACGGAACTTTTTTATCTTATGACATACAGAAATTTGGATTACGTATATGGATAGAGGAATTTATTTACTACACGACATTTTTTTTTCCAAAACCAATGAAAAGTCAGCGTGTAGAGTGCCGTCGTTCTCTCTCGCCTTAGCTAATGACGGTTTTGAGCAACAAAAAAGAATAGCAGCATGCGAATGTGCTGTTCCGTGCTGACCGTATTTTTATCTCGAAACGAGAAACATATCACTTTAAGCTATAGTACAGACTCATCTATATCTATCTATACATATAATAAAACAGTAAAAAAAGATTGTCTGTACATTAAATATATTTCCAAAAAAAATATTGGGGGCGATGGAGACGTAGTAATAGAGTAAGAATTTAAAAAAAAATGTCTGTCTGTTTGTCTGTTTGTCTGTATGTCTGTTTGTCTGTTTGTACACGCTAATCTCCGGAAATTCTGGACGGATTAGAATGAAACTTTTTTTGTTATATAGCAATTAAGCCTGGGCAACATATAGGGTATAAATGATTTTGGAAAATGGAACGCCTGATGCAGAACTATAATGGTCCAGCTAAACTATAAGAGATATAAAAATGCCGCCTTAGTAAAAGTTGTTCAACCTGATGAGCATTTTCCAGAGACATAAAGTCCACGCGAACGAAGTCGCGGGCTTCGGCTAGTAATTTATAAAAGTCGTCGATTGTCGCCGACTAGGGACTAAGTAGTTGCCAGCACGCTGTCGCTCGTCTGTTCAACCCTAATTACGATTTTAATCTTCAAACTTAGTGACTGCCGAAGCTTTAAACTTGAGACTGCACGATACAATACGATATGAAAACTTGAAGACGTTTTGATTTTCTACAATGAGGCAAAGTATTCTTTGATGCCTGAAGTTAACGGATTAACTGTTGAGTTTATTAACGAATGATTTATACGTTAAGTAAGTTACTAACAAGTAATTGTTAGTAACTTACTTAACGTATAAATCATCTCTTTCAGTACCCATTTCACTCGAAAACGTATAGTAACGTATACACACACACACACACACACACACACACACACACACACACACACACGGAAATTACGGAATATTTCGGTATAACAACGCGACGCACTCATACGATAACTATTTTCACACCTGATACCATGTAGTAAAGTGTCTAAGTAAAACAACTGATGAAATAACAACGCGACGCACTCATACGATAACTATTTTCACACCTGATACCAAGTAGTAAAGTGTCTAAGTAAAACAACTGATGAAATAACAACGCGACGCACTCATACGATAACTATTTTCACACCTGATACCAAGTAGTAAAGTGTCTAAGTAAAACAACTAATGAAATAACAACGCGACGCACTCATACGATAACTATTTTCACACCTGATACCAAGTAGTAAAGTGTCTAAGTAAAACAACTGATGAAATAACAACGCGACGCACTCATACGATAACTATTTTCACACCTGATACCAAGTAGTAAAGTGTCTAAGTAAAACAACTAATGAAATAACAACGCGACGCACTCATACGATAACTATTTTCACACCTGATACCAAGTAGTAAAGTGTCTAAGTAAAACAACTGATGAAATAACAACGCGACGCACTCATACGATAACTATTTTCACACCTGATACCAAGTAGTAAAGTGTCTAAGTAAAACAACTAATGAAATAACAACGCGACGCACTCATACGATAACTATTTTCACACCTGATACCAAGTAGTAAAGTGTCTAAGTAAAACAACTGATGAAATAACAACGCGACGCACTCATACGATAACTATTTTCACACCTGATACCAAGTAGTAAAGTGTCTAAGTAAAACAACTGATGAAATAACAACGCGACGCACTCATACGATAACTATTTTCACACCTGATACCAAGTAGTAAAGTGTCTAAGTAAAACAACTGATGAAATAACAACGCGACGCACTCATACGATAACTATTTTCACACCTGATACCAAGTAGTAAAGTATCTAAGTAAAACAACTGATGAAATAACAACGTGACGCACTCATACGATAACTATTTTCACACCTGATACCAAGTAGTAAAGTGTCTAAGTAAAACTACTGATGAAATAACAACGCGACGCACTCATACGATAACTATTTTCACACCTGATACCAAGTAGTAAAGTGTCTAAGTAAAACAACTGATGAAATAACAACGCGACGCACTCATACGATAACTATTTTCACACCTGATACCAAGTAGTAAAGTGTCTAAGTAAAACAACTGATGAAATAACAACGCCACGCACTCATACGATAACTATTTTCACACCTGATACCAAGTAGTAAAGTGTCTAAGTAAAACTACTGATGAAATAACAACGCGACGCACTCATACGATAACTATTTTCACACCTGATACCAAGTAGTAAAGTGTCTAAGTAAAACAACTGATGAAATAACAACGCGACGCACTCATACGATAACTATTTTCACACCTGATACCAAGTAGTAAAGTGTCTAAGTAAAACAACTGATGAAATAACAACGCGACGCACTCATACGATAACTATTTTCACACCTGATACCAAGTAGTAAAGTGTCTAAGTAAAACAACTGATGAAATAACAACGCGACGCACTCATACGATAACTATTTTCACACCTGATACCAAGTAGTAAAGTGTCTAAGTAAAACTACTGATGAAATAACAACGCGACGCACTCATACGATAACTATTTTCACACCTGATACCAAGTAGTAAAGTGTCTAAGTAAAACAACTGATGAAATAACAACGCGACGCACTCATACGATAACTATTTTCACACCTGATACCAAGTAGTAAAGTGTCTAAGTAAAACAACTGATGAAATAACAACGCGACGCACTCATACGATAACTATTTTCACACCTGATACCAAGTAGTAAATTGTCTAAGTAAAACAACTGATGAAATAACAACGCGACGCACTCATACGATAACTATTTTCACACCTGATACCAAGTAGTAAAGTGTCTAAGTAAAACAACAGATGAACGACGACTGGTTTATTCAGCAAAAGCTTATGTTTACCTTTACAATATTTATTTAATAAGTAGGTACCCACACCAGTCATTGGCTAGAAAATTAAGATATCGTACGTAGTTTAAAATTATTGTTTTTAAAAGTTTTTGAAAAGAGAAATCTGAAACCAAATGAGTATTAGTTTGGCCACTTAGGGCTCCGACTGACGAGCGATTGCATGCCCGCGACACTTGTCGGCGTTGGTCGGCGACAGGCGGCGACCGTCACGGAACACTGGTCGGCATTACATAACCTTCCCCTTATACACGAAAAATACTCTTTAAACGAAATAAAAACATTGTAGCGGGAGCGAGGTGATATGCTCGACCGCCACAAAGGGAAGATCTTCCCGCCAGGCATGGTGTTGCGCCTAGGGAACCGCGGCTCCGACGGTGTATTGTCGGAGGTTGTATATATAGTCAGTTGCAACCAGAACTCTGAGATCGAGATGTAGAATCTGCTGGCGCCATCTCATATGATGTTTGTGAACTAGGTATTGCTGCGTTCATTGTTGTTTGTGGTGTTTAGTTCCTCGTAGTGGCGCAGAGGTCGCCACAACATATATGTGGTCTTACTGTTCGAAAATATGGATACCTATGTTAAAATTTAATATTTTATTGTTATTTAGAAAGCACCCTGTATATGTTTCTTCTCAACTTAATAACAAAGGCGTCGCCGATTCCATATTAAATCTAATTGCCACTTCGGTGCACGTTCTTAACTTTACAAAAGTTAGTATTAAGTTGGTTCATTGGATTTTGAAGGCTTACCGAGTATGAGTAACTTGCAAACTATGTTACACTTTCGGGATTCAAGTTAACTTCTTCTTCTTCCATGCTGGTCTGGGATAAAGGAAAAATCTAACTTAGAATGTACCAGCTCTTCCCGCACAGATCGTAAGAACCGATGGAGAGAATGGGCGACATTTAAATAACGTCAATAGGCAATGAGGATAGAAACTCATCACTATTTTGATTCTTTAAAAATAAAACAAAAAAATTCAAATGCTTAATCAGTAGTTAGACCTTAACAGGAACTTTTACACGTTAATAAGTAGATATAATTTAAATTACGTGTATGTATATTTAATTTTTATTTAATTTTAAAGAAAAGAGCTACCCATACCAGCGTTGAGCAATTAAATCTTATACTTCTCCATCACGCTAAGCGTGGTCTTTGGGTTTTAAGGCCTTGGGCACTGTCTATCCTATAGACCTAGATTTTTTTTACTGTTAATTAATCTATGGTCTACCCCGTCAGGGATAAAGACGTGAAAATGTTTCTTTTTTAACTCAACTTATCGTAGACTGTAAAAAATAATATTAAGAATACACCACGCTATGTGACTTTTGGTCTAGAATAGGACCACTAATGTTAGGAATGCGCGTATCATTTAGTAGCATTTTATTTGCCAAATCCATGGCTACTTTATATATTGTGCTATATATTATGTATATTTAGAATATCAGCTGGTTATTGTATTTATTACTATATTAATTGAGTATATAAAAATCTAAATGCGCCACCTGTTATCTTATTATATATTTTCACATTCCTTCACTTTTTGGTTGCCTGTAAGAGATTGCTTCGGCGATAAGGCCGCCTCTTGTACCCCACTACATGTTGCTATTTAATAAGTGTTCCAAAATTGTACATTTCTTTTGGTGCAATAAAGTTCTTTGTATTGTATTGTATTGTACTTTTAGTCCAGACTATTAATTAAGCAGGTAAAAAGTACAAAAGATTGTAAAACCCACAAAAATCCTACTTTCTTGTTATTCTTGCAAAGACAACCTCATTAGTAGTGCAGGCTTCGTCAAGGCGCTCTTTTGTGCAGTTCATTTGCAAATTAGAGGTTCTACATTTGCATGCATACTTGTGCATTATTTTCTTTTCATTGGAGTTTTAATACTTCTGTAAAATATCAAAAGAAAAGGTATTTTTTAAATTAAATCCAATATTAATAATATACATTCCGCATTCATCCCGTTCCTCAGTCAGTCGAAATATGTAGAAGCCTGCGGGGTAGCTCGCGGATCGTCCCGCTTCTCATCCGACAGTACTGTTGGAATCATCACCATCATCATCACCAGGTCTTCTTGTCTCCACTGCAGGAGCACGACTCTGTACTACCAGAGCTAAACTTGGTCAGAGTAGCCAGAGGAATCAAAAATATAAATGTGAATATTTGGTCTAAGTTCAATATATGACAAAAGAGTCATCGATCGTCGACCATAAACAGAATTTTCCAGCATATTGCACAGAGTGTAAAGTTTGTCCAGCGCTGACAAGAGCTAGGCTAACATTGGACCAGGATTCAATTTGAAACTCGCTATCACAAATATTTGGGTATGCTGTTTGTGTTAGAAATTCCATAAAATCTTCTTCCTTTATAAATTTCATTAAACAGGACTAAGAACTACCGCAAGAGAATTTGTTTTTAAGTTAAAAAAAAGCATTGAAATCAATGCATTTGTTCGATTACTACGATGTCACAGACAGACTGACAGACCTGACAGACATTTGCATCAAACCCCTTATGGCAAAAAGCTAAGAGCCTAGAAAACATACGAGTACCCAAGTATGTCTTGAATGATTTCCTTCCCAGTCCCCAGGTATATATATATATTTAAAAAAGCTTTTATAAAATAATTTAACACGCTTCTCCGACTATAAAGGAGCGTGAAATTTGCTCTAATAGTTTTAAAATGGCTTATAATAAACACCGGTGTTAACGTTTACGCGACGCTGCGCAGAAATTTAATTTGCATGGATTGCCGTACAATGTTAGGAAGATTCACAAGGCAGTTTATTCGAGGAAGAACAGCGTCATAAACTAATATATATAACTGCCTCCGTGGTTAGAGCGTTCGGCCCATACCCGGAGGTCGCGGGTTCGATTCCCGGCGGGGGCAACGACTTTGTGTTGTTGTCCTAGTTTGGTTAGGACATTGTAGGCTGATCACCTGATTGTCCAATAAGTAAGATGATCCGTGCTTCGGAGGGCACGTTAAGCCGTCGGTCGCGGTCACTGTATTTGATATTGGTCGTTACTAAAACCATGTCAGAGGCCTTTAAGGCGGTTTAAAAACTCTGACTAGTGTTAGTCACTAACACACACGTTAAAGAAAGAAAGAAAGCGTCATAACGAATAAGCCCTTATAATAACCGGCCAAATGCGAAGAGTTCCGTTCCATTATCTATAACAAAACACATTTGTTGTTTGGGTGCCCCACAGACTGACCACCAACTATACAAATGGAATAGCACTGTTTAATACTGTATATTGCGTATACTGCATATGCGGCCTTGGGCTCTGTTTGTTTCGAACTGTAAGACCCATCATTTTCAAAACTAAAAACTGATTTCACCCCCGAACTACATAATCGATTTTGATAAAATTTATTTGTAATTAATTATTAACTCTATGAGATGCGCTAATACCAGACACAATAGTTAAACACTTGCTTTCACGTAAAAATAACCGCATCAAAACCAGTCTATCCTTTCAATCGCTACGATGCCACGGACACACACACAGGCAGACAAACAGACCGACATAAGCGTCAAACTTTTGACACACGTCTTTTTAGTAGGAGGTTAAAAAAAACTGTCTGAAGCTTCAATATACGCCATAAGAGAGATAGATAGATAGATAAACTCATTTATTTGCTGCTATAACACACATACAAAAAAAAACACAAATCAGACACAAAAAATAAATAAACTTCTACCTACCTGCACAATTTTCAATGTGTGTGCTACAGCAATACAAACAGGCCACAGCTCAGTGGTAATATTGCCCGGGAGCAATACACTGATTTTCAGCTGTGACCTGAAGAGATGCGTGGTGCATATCCATAAATGCATAATCTACGCGATTGTAACCGTATCGACATTGCAAATGCATACAGATTAGACTCGCGGAGCGCATGTGTGCATTGGGATTAATTTGTTAGAGAGCTGTATTGACTGTATTCTAGCTTTATACAATGCAAGCTTCCACAATTTGTATGTATGTGGCGTCGTCAAACCATGGATCTAGAATTTTGAAAACAATATCTTTTTATAAAATTCGGAAATGAGGATTGTGTAGTGCCGATACGCGTCGCGAGTAGGTATTTGCAAAAATTATATCTGTTTCACGCCGCTCTGCCTCCCGACCCGTATTGTGCGCTAGAGAGGTTGCAAGCCCTAGAGCGCCTATTTTTACTTCTGAAATATTGTTTTATTTCATAACGTTTCCACCTCCCTAAACTTTAAGGAAATGAGGCAATTTTGTTGTCATTCGATTTGGTACACCATGTCAAATATGACAACTTGATTGTGCCTTCTAGCTCGTTTGGGGCTACTACGTAGATTATATTTAGGTTTCTCCTAAAATTCGATATCCAAATATACGCTTGCAAAAATTGCGACCATAATTTATTCCATACGTTTGGTCTTCAGCTAATCGACTGGATTCTTCACAAGTGTTACTAATAAAAACATAAACATAACACTAAAATTAAGATTAATAAACAATGTTGCTCTAAAAATCGTAATTTTATTCCAAGTCCCTGTCGCGACATTTTGCGAAAGAGACAATCTGCGAAAGAGACATTCTGCGAAAGAGACGTTCTGCGAAAGAGACATTATGAGAAAGAGACGTTTTACGACTAGGGGACATTTTGCGAAAGAGACGTTTTGCGAATAAGCCGTTTCTACAAGAATTTAATCCAACATACAAGTTTCAACTGATAGTCTGGCATTTGCGTGTACAAGATAGATGGTGGGTGAAGCCAGTCCTGGCTGTAGCAAAAGGGAAGTCCTATAGGCAAAATTTATAAGTGCCCCCTTATTTATCCCACTCGTTCCACGGCGGAGAAATCTATTATCTAATATAACCAGGCTTTAAGTTATGATATAAATTGTAAGATATGTGGTCGTTTTGACTACTATGTCACATTTTTTACAATGCTCAAACACTGTGTCAATCACAATCAAAAAAGTGTGTGCGAACAACAAAAAACAATTCCCGATCGGACACCGTCAGTGTTGTGTGTAAGGACTTATACAACAAACAACGAAGAAAGAGGGTACTTGACAGCCAAACATCCTTCGCGGTTCCTTAATCCATCAGCGACTATGAGGGAAGAAGGGTCCTCGAAATATCTGGCATAAAATTATATTAATCTCGTAATACTAATAACAGTATGCTGTGTGGTTTCCGGCAGAGTAGAATAGGGCCACTCCAAGTCCTCCCGTGGAAATACAAGCTAAACAAAGCTTATAAACATCAATGAGACCTCTGTAACCCGTCTGCCTGGCCGGCGTGGAGAGAGTAGGCCAAGTTCTCTGGCTGCTCTGGCCAAGTATTGCTCTAGTAGTACATAGAGGGTCGTGTTCCTGCAGTGGAGACGAAAAGACCTGATGATGATAACTAATAACAGTGATTGTAAACCCAAAAGTTGGCTGGAAGAGACTGCATTTATAGCGATAAAGGCCTTTGTACCTATATTAATAAATATAAATAAATATATAGGGACAAATTACACTGATTGAGCTAGCCCCAAAGTAAGTTTGAGACTTGTGTTATGGGATACTAACTCAACGATACTATATTTTTATAACAAATACATATATAGATAAACATCCAAAAAAAAACATCTAAATATTGAAATTTTTAAGTCTATCGTGGTGCAATAAAGTTAATTTGTATTGTATTGTGACCGCGAAAGTCTTATATCATAAATTGGCACCCCTTCATCCTTGGCGCCCTAGGGAGTTATCCAACTGCATCCTACTCTGTCCCTCTAGCTGAGGCTAAACTCCGCAACGAGTGATTGATGTGAAACCTTTGTATTCTTGTCTCCTAACGTTATTTTTTACTTTGCTGCTTTGAATGCTGAAAACATGTAAAACTACTTAAATTATATCGGGCGATATTGGCAGCAGATGTTATTGATGAGGCAATAAAATTGTATTTATTTGTAGTATTTTTTTAATCAAAAGTAACGTGAGATACAGACATTATTAGCATGAATTAAACAGGTTGCTCACGTAGAGTCAGGTACTGACCAAATGTGACGAGGATGAGAGTGTGTCTCGACACGATATCGTGTACGCACGTCCTCTAGTCACATTCTCCGTGATGAAGACCTCTGGATGAGGTTGAAATATATCGGCATGCGCTGACTCTACGTGAGTAATGCGTTTAATTCATGCTGGTATAAATATGATGATTTTGCACCCTAGCTTTATCTTGGAAACAGAATCACTAATAGAACGATTTTTTAAAGACTGCAAATGGCATAATAATTTTTAAAATGTTAGAAACAGAATCACTAATAAAAGAATTTTTTTGTATGACTACAAATGACATATAATATTTAAAAATTGCTGTCCTATGAAAACATTTATATTATTCAAAGTTTGTTGTCAAGCTACGTCAAATAAGTTTATACTTTGAAAAATCTAAAAACCCACGTCGACTTCGTAATATCAAGCACTATAAAGAGCATACTACATAGTACTACTAATGTATACAGTACATCCATCGATCTTCCTGTACAATAGCGTAAAAACAAAAACAGTAGGTACAGAAGTGGCTAGTCATAAAATAATGTTGTTTTTAAACAAACGGGAAGCAAGCCAAGTACCGATTTGCCTCATGTTTAAACTTAAAAATTATACTGGCCGTATCTACACCTCTACTAAATTTAACAAGAGCAAGAAGCTTCAACTAAAGAGTTGTGTTACCATCGAACGAACATACAAACACCGGATATTATTGTTCAAGTAAGTAGACGCAAAGAACTTTGCTCGTTTTACTTGCTTGCTCAATAATGCTGGTCTAAAACTTATTTCTTGTTTTATAAATTTTTTTTTCAAAACAAATACCTACTTCACCCCAAATTACAACAACAAGTATACCCTTTCAAACAAAAATTGCACACTGTGTTTTTCATGAGGTTTCTTTTGTTTGTTTGTTTTTTTCTGTCGTAGTGTAGGTAAAATCAATCAATGCAGAATTGTAAGTCGAAGTCAAGATATTTAAAGGCATTTATATTAAAAAGATTTAGATTTTTAATTTAGTTTTTTAATTTAGATTGTAATTTAGATATTAAAAAGTAAAATTATTTGATAAATAAATGTTAATACTCCTTAAAAGAATATTTGACTTACTTAACTTATTGTCCTATGTCCCCTGGGTGGGGCAGAGGGCCGCTACAGTACTTCTCCATCTCGTTCTGTCTTGAGCAATGCGCTTCACTTCAGGCCAGGATAGCCCAATTGTCTTCATTTCCGCTGTTACCGACCGTCGCCAGGTCTTATTTGGCCGACCACGCTTCCTTTAGCCTTGCGGAGTCCATTCCAGGGCCTGCCTTGGATTGTGAGTGGGATCCCTTCTGAGCTTGTGGCCAATCCATGTCCATTTGCGATGCGCTATTTGGTGATCGATCGGTGTTTCGCCACAGAGCTGCCACAGGCGTTCGTTAGAAATCTTATCAGGTTAAAAGATAACTAATATTTGTCGAAGACAGCGATATAAGAAGACTTGGATCTGCTGCGTGATGTCTTTGGTGACCTTCCACGTTTCGCACCCATAAAGTAGGACTGTTTTCACGTCGGAACGAAAGATTTTGAATTTTTTGAGATGGGACGTAGTTGCGCGAAAGTGCAAGAAAGCTAGGGCAGCTTTAACAACTCGCGATGTGATATCCTCTTCAGTTCCTCCACATTGCGACACGACACTACCCAGGTACGTGAACTGCTCTACGCGCTGTATTTGTTTTTCTCCAAGCGTTAATGGCAGCAAATTCTTTCTCTTTTTACGCATCTCCTGGGAAGTCCAACGTTCCCCGCTTCACGCTGGAGGTATCTAGCTTGGATTGCATATCACCGTGTTTGTGGCTAAGCAGACAAAGGTCGTCAGCATAGTCTAGGTCGTCCAGCTGGTCCGTTAACCCCCACTCAATACCTCGTCGCTTGCCTTTATTCACTTTATGCAAAATACCATCCAATACGATCAGGAAAAGCAGAGGTGACAATAAACAGCCCTGTCTAACACCTGCATGAACCGCGATGTCTGCCGACAGCAAACCATCGTGAGCTACCTTGCAAAATATTTCTTGTAGACGGCTTTTAGCAGATCCTTGATTTTAAAAGAATATTTCAATGACTAATATTATTTGATTTTAATTTAAATTTCAATTGTATAAATGTAAATACTAACATTAAATATAATAATAAATATATAATAATTGTTAAAACTATTCGGACAGAAAATGGAGGCAGTTTTATAACGTTTAAGATCTATTTATTAGTTACCTGTGTTTTAACAATACAGACATTTTTTATTCATATTTGTATTTGATATTGTCCTGTACAGTTTTTAATGCGCAACAACTCTTTGCAGTCTTGCACATGACGGCCTTTGTTCCATTGGCAGTTTTAAATGCAGCACAAAGGAACGCGCCCACCATTTTTCAAGGAACATAGATGTGAGATTGCCAATCTATGGCTTGATAAAACGAACTTTACACGAAACCTACTTTTTAATCACACAATGCACGTTTACAGCACGATAATTTATCGGAGTAAAGTAAGAAAATCAGAAGATTTTGGTGAACACACTGATGATTTCCGCTTATTTCGTTGATCTGCATTTCCTATCTGCGGAAAAAGTCAAACATTCACTTGTTTATTTAAACAAAAATACCTTATGCGTAAATATTACATTCGGGTATCCCGATAAAAGAATAAAACATTACAAAATAATGTCACATGTCAATGATTAAAAACCAAAAACCATTTAAACGTGATATGATGCAGAAAAACTGATTATAGGAGCGCTATTTGACTCTAAGAACACGACACCCAGGACGTGCTAATTCATTCAAATCCCAAAGACAACTTGCTTTGACGTTGGAAACTAGTAGATTATTTAATAACGTAACGTACCTAATAATGTTATCTTTGGCTGATTTAAAATTAAAAACCTAATTTAAAATACGTATAAACTAAATAAATTCAAGAGATGTTGCCTGTGAGAACGCTTTTATCTTTATTAAATACTTTTGTATCCTCTTCGTATAACGATGCTTATTATTTGAGCAAATAAGCAGTCAAATTAAAAAATATAATTTAATTTGTTTTGTTTAGAGAGAAAATAATAATTTCCGCTTTCAACCGAATCATTTTAATGGAAACGTACCATTGTGGTGTGAATGAGCTGGAAATGAAAATTCCAAATATCGAGGGTGTCCGACAAAGTTCATTAAAATAATACAAATAAATGAACAAATTTCCCCTGGAAGGTTTATAACAACAAAGATGAAATTGAATGAGCAAATTCAATTAATGTTTCGACATAGCCCCGAAAGCTAGGAAAATCCCAAAGGGAATCGTTCTACAACAGTGAAGGCAATATGTTCCCAAAGGGAATCGTTCTACAACAAAAAAAAGGAAAAAGATTTTTTTTTTAATTTTACATGTTTTTATTGTAAGGTTGTGAAGCCAAAGTACTTATTAAGACAAATGAATTAAGCCAGATTCGAAGGAGTTGCGTCGTTTTATTACGGAGTTTCATCGACCTCTCTCCGTCTCCGTGATCAGACCCTAGACTTTGTCTACCATAAGGTGCTAGTCAAGACAAATCAAATGAGTCCTATTCAATAGGTTATGTTATATTATAAATTGAGTTCTGTCGAATATCTCTTGATCAAGAGCGGCCTGCATCCAGCGCTTTGCGGACCCTGGTCAAGTCATCTGACCAATTTTGATCGGTCATTTTGGAAATCTTTAGGTGAGGCCTATGTCCAGCAGCAGCAGTGGACGTTATGCTGCTAAAATAATGAATATCTCCCGGCCCATCATCAGAATAGCTCATTGACTCCGAAAACCTTTGACTTTCCCAAGAATTGGAATTAATATATTTATTTATTTATTAAAATTTCATTTTTTTAGGAAAACCAGTGCATGCGGATCAAGATCCTTGGGGACTGTTACTACTGCGTGTCAGGGCTGCCGATATCCAGACCGAACCACGCGTACAACTGCGTCAACATGGGTCTGCAGATGATTGATGCTATCAGGTAAAGTCCAAGTTGTAAAACTTTTCCCAAAAATGCATCCCCAAATAAGATTTTGTATGAAATCTTGTCTCATTGTCAAATTGATATCTATTTCTTTTGATTTCGTGAGTACGGTAGTTACTCCACAGATATACTCGTAATAAATCGAACCACGGGCTTATACTATGGGTAGATCACTATAGTATAATGAAATTGAAATAACAGTTAAAACTAAAAAAATAAATTCGGTATTTCCGTACAACAGTGTGTTACTGCAATTTGTATAAGAAAATCGACTAAACATTTTTTTTAAATTATTATTGTGCTAATGTTATCTATTGTAGCATGTGGTTCAATTTATTACGGGTATGTCCCTTCCACGTAGTATTTTGCACTCGGCTAGTGTGGTCTTTATACGCAGTAAAGACATTCTAAGTCTACGTTGTAGTTGTAAGGAATAGCCATAACCGCAAAACATGCAAAAAAACAATGAGTGTAGACGAAGCAAAGTAGTAAGTTTTGAATCCATAGCATCTGCCTACCCCCATGGGAAACAGGCATGAAAATATGTATGTATATAATAATAATATGTATCTTGTTGACTATAAAAAAAATCTAGGTGTGTATTGTTGACCATAAAAACGGATCACTATTTATATGCATACAAATTTAAGCTATAACATCACATAGCATACTGGTTTAATGCACAGTCGTTTTTAAGCATAACGTCCTTTCGCATAATGAATATGCATAATAATTTTAAGCATAATGTAAGTAGGATGTAAGTTGTTTTTGTGTATGTATTAGTTTCGCACTAAGCTAGAGTCGCTCGCTCGCTCGTGTTTTGGTCACAGGAAACCTAACTAACCTAACCTATACTCTGTGGCAAAGATTTTTTGTGTCTGTGTTATTTTCGCCCTAAGCTTAAGTCGCTCGCTCCCGTTTTACTCATTTTATTCGTAGAAATACATTTCCTTATTATTAAACTTATAGTTACTATGCCTAATGGAGATTATGCCAATTAACATTATGCCGTAACAAATTAGCCTAAAATATAATTATGCCCAACTACCAGTATGCCAAAAAACAACTTATGCCTAAAAACTATTATGACAAAATATTTTATGCCAAACCCAGTATGCCAAAGCATATAAGGACAAATAAATTATGCAAAAGAAAGGGGCCCCATAAAAACATTCTATGTTGTCGACAGATTCGTCCGCGAAGCGACAGGATTTGACGTAGACATGAGGATAGGCATTCACACCGGGAACGTTCTGTGTGGAGTCCTGGGATTGAGGAAGTGGCAGTACGATGTTTGGAGCGATGACGTCACGCTGGCTAACCACATGGAGTCTGGAGGGATAGCTGGGTAAGTGGACTTGTCATGTTTATTCTTAACAGGGTAGACAGACATTTTGATTTTATTTCAATGACAACATATGACAAGTTATGAAATAAAAAATACAAGTAAAAAAAGACAATTGAAAGAATGTTAAACTGCAAATGAAATAGAGCAATATTAACATTATACTATGGACCAATTCAATTAATTATTTTTAATATTCATATCAATAAGTAACATATTCAAAAAATAAAATAATCATTTTTAAATCTGCCCCAAAAATAAGTAAGTTATAAGCTTTTGAAATCCGATGAAAGGGGACACTGTCATAACAAGACAGGACAACATACAACAGTGCTCTTGACGTCCCTGCTTTTAGGTCTTGCGCGTACGAAAGGAAAAGTGACATGTCCCCGCCAAAAATCAGTCCAGAATTGTCGGAGAAGTCAGATAACATACAAATAGTCGAATATAGAAACTGCTTTTTTTAAATCGGTTAAAAATAGCCTATTTGTGTCTTGCGGCTCTAAGCAGATATATAGCAAGACCCTAAGGCCACTTTTGGATTCACCCATCCCTTAGGCCAAGAGAAGCAGCTGGTTTCCATTGTCATCTTCCTCCGCCCACTGCTGAGCATAGACCTCTCTTCGTCGACGCCACCCATCTCGGTCCTGTGCTGCTCTCGTCCAAGTGTGACCCGCAACTTTGATTATGTCGTCAGCTGGCATATTAATAACCATTCAATAAACCTATTAAAACCGTTAAAACATGTTTTGTCCAATTCGTCGAGATATTTTTTATTATGCCATAAGGGAGCGGTGTGGAGTAAAAGAGGATGTTGTGACAAAAATAGAGAAAGGGATGTTAAGATGGTTTGGGCATGTAGAAAGGGTGGATGAAAAGAGATTGACGAAAAATATTTATATAACAAATGTGAAAGAAACAGAAGGAAAGGGTCGGCCTCGGCGAACATTCTGCGACCAAATTGCAAACGTTCTAAAAAAAAGGAGAGGTAAAAAGTACCCGTAACCGAAGGGCATGTATGAAGAGATTGATGAGTTTAGATGAAGCAAAAGAGGTTTGTCAGGATCGTAGCAAGTGGAGGTCCATAGTCTCTGCCTACCCCTATGGGAAACAGGCGTGATATTATGTATGTATGTATGTATGTATTTTTTATGTGTTCACTGATTATTCGAAGACGCTAGGATAGGTAGATTTAGAATTTTTTGTTTGAAAGGGTAAGTTTACTATCAATATATCATTTTCCCCGCTTTATTTATAAGGTTACAGTAGGTGCACATGTAAATAGAAGTGGACCCCGTGGTGGGTGAAGATGTGGGTGAAAGGGTCGCGGCTCCTAGCGAGGTGGACTCATAGAAATTCTATCAAAATCATTTCTGTAGTTTTGGGGTGAAGTCGGTTTTCATTTTGAAAAATAATAAATATTCGACATAGAAAGAACGAGCGATATTTTTTTGTTAAAGTCACGTGTCCCCCCCGTCTATCTGCGAAACAGTTATATATGGACACCTGAAAAAAATCACAGATATAGTTTATATAATGTAGTTTAACGGAAAACTATCAGAGCTAAGTAGGGTTAATAAATTAAAAAGTTATAGGCGATCAACTTATAAAATGCACTCGAAAAGGAAAATTTCATACAAATTCAATATATACTTAAACGTTTTACTGGCATGAACTCAAAGTTGGCATTTACAACTACGGAACCCTACACTGCGCGTGGCCCGACACGCACTTGGCCAATTATTATGAATAAGGGGATAACTTTTCTGTTTTCCGTCCACCGTGGAAGCGTGAAAGGTAAACTTGAAAAAGCTAGTTTGTGAGATCGATACCACTTTAGACAGGAAAGTTTATTAAAAAGCTTATTTTGCATGTGCAGCAGTGGAATAATTTATTTTACCGGCCAACTGACGGTCCGACGGAAGCTTTTACTGGAAAACTTATTTACACTAAAAGCTTTTACCAATCAATATTGCTATTCAATAATACTTTTATCCAGACATCCATGCTGGACTGGTCTTTTCGCATAGATAAAACCAAATAAATAAAAAATTAAAAAATAGATCGTCAAAGCCGATCAAGGGAATGGATGTTAATACAGTGCAGCTAGCGAGTACGAGCAATCTATCACTATTTTGATTATTTTTCCTTCTTGTTGCCTACTGCTATGTCTGCCCCATTAGGGATAAAGGCGTAATAGTATTTTGGAAATTCGTCCCCTAAGGGGTTGTAATGAGGGTTGAAAGTTTTTCAGAAAATGTTTTTCGTTTTTCAGAACGAAAATTAGTCATTTTGAAAGATAGAAATGTAAAAAGTTTATCTGTTAGGCAAATTAAAATAAAAGCGGCCAAGTGCGAGTCGGACTCGCCCATGAAGGGTTCCGTAGTAGCAAATAACATAATATAAAAGTCTTGTAGTATGTTTTTTTTAATTTTTATATTTGAGTTGATTGAATGAAAGGTACATTGCCGTTTATGCTTTATGACGTATTAAAAAAAAACTGCTGACTAGATCTCGTTCAAACCAATTTTCGCTGGTAGTTTTCATGGTAATGAACAACATATATTTTATTTAGTGTTATCATTCTCTTATTTTAGAAGTTACGGGGGGGGGGACACACTTTTTTCCACTTTGGAAGTGTCTCTCGCGCAAAGTATTCGGTTTAGAAAAAAATGCTATTAGAAACCTCAATATCATTTTTGAAGACCTATCCATAAATACCCTACACGTATGGGTTTGATGAAAAATAAATTTTTGAGTTTCAGTTCTAAGTATGGGGAACCCCCAAAATTTACTATTTTTTTTCTATTTTTGTGTCAAAACCTTAATGCGGTTCACATAATACATCTACTTACCAAGTTTCAATAGTATAGGTCTTATAGTTTCGGAAAAAAGTGGCTGTGACATACGGACGGACAGACAGACAGACAGACAGACATGACGAATCTATAAGGGTTCCGTTTTTGCCATTTGGCTACGGAACCCTAAAAACCGCGACTGTCAAGAACGGCATTTAGTGAAGAGTAGCGAAACTACCGATACCACTTGATATCCGATGCGCCATCTATTAATTGCTAGAGAAAGACATTCAAGCGTTAACCTCCAATTACTTTTACACGGTTGACCCGATTGAAAATCGGGTCAACCGTGTAAAAGTAATAAAACTAAACTTTTAAATAATAATGTAAAAGTAATAATCAAACATTCATTTTACCAACTTCCTCTCCTATTTCTAATAATAATAAATAATCTCCTAATTTGCCCCCTTAAATAATCAATTTTTTGAATTTTTTTCATTCGCCGGCACCCTTCTCGATAACACACGTCCCGAAAGAAATGGAACCCTTATGGATTCGTCATGTCTGTCTGTCTGTCCGTCCGTATATCACAGCCAATTTAGGACGAAAAATAAACGTGAAAATACCGTATCCCATTGGTCCATTACTTACACAAATAGAAACGATCCGTCTAGCAAAACTAGCACATAATATAAGTAAGGATGCCTAATTAAGGCTCCTCCCTGCGCTAGCGACCTTGAAAACACAAAAAAATTAATTTCTCTTTCTGTAAGTGAGATTATTAGAAACCCTCGTACAACTTTTTAGCTAGTATCCTGAAGTTTCATTAGAACCTCGAAAGTCATTGAAATACTATCCGGTTTAGAAACCTTTACAAAAAGAGTCAAAAATGGCCGTTTTTAGTATTTTTTGCAAAGGAAAATTCAGGGTATTTTATTTCAATGATTTTCGAGGTTCTAATGAAACTTAAGGATACTAGCTAAAAAGATGTACGAGGGTTTCTGATAATCTCACTTACAGAAAGAGAAATTAATTTTTTTGTGTTTTCAAGGTCGTTAGCGCGGGGAGGACCCTTAAAACGCCACCGAACACCAAATTATGGCAACTTTAATCAACGACAATAATTATACAGACTATGAGTACTAGGATGCTGGATGAGACAGAGACAAAAGCATTAATATACCACGCAAGATTACCCAATTAAATAAATACATAAGTACTTTAACATTTGTTCCACAAAAGAAGAATGCATCTATCTATGGTCATGATCGAGTCTGAGGACCAGACAGCCGGTGCTTGAGTTATTGCACATGATTACCACATGTTTAAAATTCCCATTGGAAGCCATAAGGAGATAGAAACCAGAAGCCAGGGCAAAGTTGTCAGGAGCCAGGAGACAAAAATTAACAAAAATCTAATTCATAAGCTCTTGCAGCGAAACTGCTGGCTGGGCAGACTCAGAATAGAACAGAACAGAAACGATACTAAATTTTTGGAGATTTCTTTGTGAATCGTGAGCTCAAATGTCATTTTTAACCCCCGATTAAAAGAGGGGCGATGCTACAGTCTGTCTGTGATATCTGTAGCATCGTAGCCATCAAACGGATGGGCCGATTTCAATGCGTTTCTTTTCACGTAAAAGCAATGTACCTTGCGGTGGTTCATAGCCATGTTTGATGAAAATCGGTTCAATCGTTTGAAAGTTTTTGGGTGGTAATGCTTCAAAGTTTGGTTTTGTAATTTACCTGGCGAATAATAGATGGTGCCGTAGCACCAGGATCGTACTACTTTAGTAGCTACTCATTACTAGACATCGTCTTGAAGTTAACACTTTTACAGTCATATTAAACTAACGCTATGAAGGTTTTTTTCTTAATTCACCTTCTCCTACTACTACATCGCTCTTCAAATCGGTTCAGCGGTTTGTATATATTATGCAGGATGAATGCTTGAAAGTCGGGGTTTTTTTAATTTATTAAGATCAAATAATTTATCCCAATATTGCCCAATTGCCCACTGGATCGTGAGAAATCAAATATCGAGTCGATACAAAAACAAATCTCTCCCATTTTTCTCCAATCGAAAGGAAATTAATAACACTAATTTATATTCGTTATCTTTTTTTTACAATTCAGTTGCTTTCCAATAAGTGAATGGAATTGTTAATTGAAGAAAACTGGGGATATCGGAACAAAAGTGATTAAAAACTCGCAGAAGTTATGGGACAGTTCGACCTAATTTTTATTGAATTGGGTATTAATTTGCACATTACTTAGAAGCAGGCATTTCTGGCTAATCGAAAAATTAATAACAAAGAACGTACCAGCTGCATGTATGCCGGCACGGCAGAGTAGAATAGGACCACTCCAAGTCCTCCCGAGGATGTCGTAGAAGGCGAGAAATACAAGCTAAACAAAGCTTATAAATATCATGAGACCTCTCCAACCCGTCTGGCCAGCGTGGAGAGTGTAGGAGAAATCCTCTGACCAAATATGGGACTGCTTCTTGTCCCGTATGCGTATCGCAACGTAAAAGTCAATCGAAGGAATATATTTTAGGGTGGATCCTACAAAATTGGTTCTCACCAATCTACCGTCGATTTTGATATGAAATTTTCGTTTTTATAAATTAATTTTTATTGCATATTATGTGAATTGGTTTATATTATCAAGGTAAGAAAGTCTTACTTGTGTTTTATTTGCATTTAAAAAAATAAATTAAAAAAACTACGCAAAACGTCATTCAGACGTTTGAAGCCAAGCGGTCTCCTTGGCAACATATAATAACAAAAAAAAAAACTATAAGAAAGAGAAAATAATAAAAAAAAATACTTTAAATAGATGAATGTCTCATTAATTTTTTTGACATGATAATATACAAAAATTAATATTTAATAAAATAAATGAGTTCAAAGTTTTGTCACTGTAAACCCGTCATTCAGTTCACGATGACAATTCGACATTTGAACGTCTCCAGTTCATGTTTGCTCGTGTCGAGACGCGTTGAAACTCCATAGAACACCCGCCCACCGGCCGGCGTTCATTTGCCGCCCGTAGTCAGTGGGAGAAAGACGTGTCTTATTGCTATTTCGTCGACCAAGTTTCGTTCGCAGTGTTTTGTCACACCTTTGCGTCACTCAGCAAAGTGCGTGTAATTTCAAAAGAATCAACCGTAAATAAATTCGGATTTATGCATATGGTAGACCCTGGTGGTCAACGATAATTGTGTGTAGTTTTACTCTTTACACACACAATATATTCTTATTACGTTAAAATTAGATATTTTGTAATGACATTATCGTGAACGTAATGACAAAATATTGTGTGATAATATAAGTTCTTGTTAATCGTAGACTATTTACTATTAAACAAACAAGATTTTTTCATACTCATGTGTACTGTATATACTAGCTGCGCCCGCGACATCGTTCGTGTGACGTATTTCGTATATTTCCTTAGGAATCAGATATTTCTCTTTAATAAATTGCATATTAAATGTTGACCTCATCATTTAGCTACCAACATCCCAAATATCATAAAAATCTGCCATAAATATAGTTTTTGCGTGACGGGTGAAAAAACATACATATAGGCAGACAAAATGTAAAAAAGATATTAAATATATTTAATGGTACAAACAAAGGTTATTTAGTAAGTATATTTGTACTGTATATTGTAAGTCTGAATTATTTTTGATTGGGTAAAAAAATAAGTCAAGGTTGAAATTTAGAACTTTATTTGTTTATTTTTCATTTAACTTGGTGATCTCCTGATGAGACTAATACAAAAAAAAATAGTTATTCTGATTACTCAATCTTAATTGTAATATTAAGTAATAAACCAAGTACTGATGTTACTTTGTCTTTTATTTAGTATAACTAATTCTTATGAAGAAAATAAGACCAACACGTATAAATGTCATTACGCTCCTTTAGACGTCATTACGTTCACGACAATTCACATACATTTTTTTATTACTCAAAATCTATAACGGATAACAAGGTCCAACTACTTGTAAAAAGTTGTTAGTAATGTATACTATAGAATGTATGCCAAAAGCTTGATATTAGAGAGAAATTCCTGTGGAAGATAAAAAATGCATCAAATTAAATCAATTTGTAGGATCCACCCTTTAGGAGTTCGGCCGTACTTAGATGAGTGACCATAAGTACCATAAAAATTTCTCGAGCTTCTCGCCTTGCTTCGGAAGGCACGTATAAGCCGTTGGTCCCGGTTGTCATAATTGTATGGCAGTTGTCAAGCTATGTCAGATAATTTTAGGCAGCTTGAATAATGTGACACCAGTGTTTGCCACTTACAAACACGAAAAAGCAAAAACTTATATATAATCTACTTAGAGCCGCAACACCTAAAATGCACTGTCTTCTTTCATTACGAATAAAAACGTGATTGTATGTATGTAGTAAAGTTTGTGTGGACTTTATGACTCCGGAAAATGCTCACCAAGCTGAACAACTTTTGCTAAGTACTCATTTTCATATTGCTTATAGTTTAGCTGGACCATTTTATTTCTGCATTAGATGTTCCATTTCCCAAAAATAATTATATTCTATATATTGTCCCAGCTTAAAAGCTATATAACAAAAAAAAGTTTCATTCGAATCCGTCCAGTATTTCCGGAGATTAGCGTGTACAAACAGACATTCTTTTTTTTACACTACCTACCTATTACTATTTCTGCTTCGCCCCTTAATTTTTTTGGAAATTTATATTCAATCTACAGACACATTTTTTTACTATTTTATTATATGTATAGATGTACAGTATGAATTAATAATTCAATATGCAATATGGACATTATGATATGATATTCAGTGGAAAAGTAACATTTTGGGTATTTGATACGTATTTTGAAAGCCTTCCTTTCATGCGAATAGTTTTATTCAAACAGTTCAATGGTTTGCTATGATATTATTATGATGCTGATATATTTTGTGAAAATATTCTGTTACCGCTTTTACACTTACGTGTTCGCTATTCGCCTCGTCATTCGTATACGAGTGTCGTCGCGAACTACTGTTTATAACACATTTACACATTCATGTTCGTCATTCGACGAAACATTCGATACGAGTGCCGTCGCGAACTACTGTTTATACCGCATTTACACTTTCGTGTTCGTCATTCGACGAAACATTCCACGAAATATTCGTATACGAGTGCCGTCGCGAACTAGTGTTTATAACACATTTACACATTCGTGTTCATCATTCGACGAAACATTCCACGAAATATTCGTTTTTTGCATTCGCATACGAATGTTTCGTCAAATAACGAGGCGAATAGCGAATACCCAAGTGTAAATGGGGTATTAAAAGAATTCTATATAATTATCAAACCAATTTGACGAGATTCAAAATACGAGGTGAGAACAGGCGGAAATCTGGACATCTGAACGAGCACACAAATTTAATTTAGCGAGGTATTTTTTTTAAATAAATAAATATGTAGGAACCAATTTCACATGAGTGAGCTAGCCCCAAAGTAAGTTCGAGACTTATGGGATACTAACTCAACGATAGTATATTTTATAACAAATAAATATATAAGTAGATAAACATTCAAGACCCAGGACAATTTGAAAAAGGCCATTTTCCAACTTACCCTGACCGGGGATCCACCCAAAGATTCCTAACCTTTGGGTGGCGGACTAGCATGGTGACCACTACGCCACGGAAGTCGACCAAAGAAAGAAAAACGTGACTCTTTGCTCGCTAGCTCAATTATCATGTAAAAAAACTCAGAGTTTCTTCTTTTACAGTCGTGTCCACATCACGAGGGCTACTCGAGACCAGCTCGGTGGAAGGTTCGAGGTGGAGCCGGGGGACGGCGCGTCTAGAGAGAGCTACCTGGCAGATCACAAAGTGGAGACATACCTCATTATACCGCCTAAGGTAAGTTTTCTTTGTTTGTCTTTAGGGTTGTGTATCTGTCGCAGTTGAATTGTATAATCCGTTGTTATTCAAAAATTCTAGCTGTTTGGCAATACAGCTCGGTTTTGTAAAAAAGCTGAAAATATTTCAGCTCGATTGTCAATGAGTTACGTAATTACGTTTAACAAAACAGCTAGCGTTAAGATAGCATACAAGGTTACCATTATTAAATAAAACTGTTACCAAACGAAATAATATATGAGGAGACAATAGTTGTTCTTTATTATTTTTATTTTACTCGTGGGATTGAAATAAAACCTCAATTCAACTCCTTACTAAATAATTCAGTCTCCAACATCATAAAACACCTATGAAGAATGATAATCAGCTCGATGCAATTGGATAAGAAATATAGAAATTTTGTAAACCCGACAACTCAATGGCGCAGCGATTTCTTACGGCCAATTGATCCACGTGAATTTTCCATCTTGCCGGAAGGCGGGCGTCGAAATAACAATATGGGATCCAAGCTAAAGGTCTGCTTTATTTTTTACAATCTTTTGCACTCTGAAATCACAAACGATGCCCCCGATGTCTCTCGATAAAAACAGCTTAGTCCCGGAACGCGGCGAAGAATTTACTTTATAGGAGGCCATATTTGTTGTTATGACACTGACACTTCACAAGCCACAAGACCCACAAGTGGCAGAATTCCGAAATAATCGTTCTACAATCTTACATTAGCTATTTTGTTAAATGTAACATATTGGACGTCCTAGCTGAATGATTTTCAGCTATATTACAAAACCGAGCTGTAATGCCAAACAGCTAGAGTTTTTGAATAACAGCGGATTATACAATCCAACTGCGACACATCTTAAGGGTAAAAAATACCCTATTATTAAGACTCCGCTGTCCATCTCGGTATATCGGCTAAGGTAAGGGTTTTTGTTTCATGTTTGTGTTTAGGGTTCCATTCATTCCCAAGGGGAAAAACGGGACCCTATGTCTAAGACTCCGCCGTCCGTCTCATTATACTGCCTAAGGTAAGGTTATGTTTCTGTGATTGTCTTAAGAGTTTCGTATCTAAAGTGTAAAAACGAGACCCCACTATGAAGACTCCATTGGCCGTCCGTCTGCCTGTCTGTCTGTCACCAGGCTGTATCTCATGAATCGTGATAGCTAGACAGTTGAAATTTTCACAGATGATGTGTTTCTATTGCCGCTATAGCAAAAAGTACTAAAACAGAATAAAATAAATATTTAAGGGGCGTTCTCAAAGCTAGACTACATCTGTATTAAAGAGTCTAACCACGGTACCCTAAGGTTAGAAGACTATTAAAGCCTCGTAAATAATCATGAAGAATGAAAAAATATTTTTGGTACATCGATTAGATTATTAAAAAATATTGTACACGTATTTTTTTCTCTGAGAAACCAAAAATGACAAAGTCACGGCTGGGTACGATTTCGCAAGCCCCCACTCCGGAACTTTGACGCCCCGTATCTTTGTGAGTTTTTACTTATTTGGTAAACTGAAAAATACTATATATCTTATACCTTTAAACGAGCAATTCTTGTATATTTATTTATATATATATATTTATTTATAAATTTCTGTGATCTCGAAAACGGCTCTAACGATTTTGCTGTAAATTGGTATATAGGGGTTTTTGGGGGTAAACAATCGATCTAGATGAGTCTTATGTTTGGGAAAACGCATGTTTTCGAGTTTTCATTCGTTTTTCTTTCCACGCAGAATATGGGCGCTAATTTCCTCGCGCCGGCCGCCATCCGCTTAGCTCAGTGGTTAAGGATGCTGACCGCTAGAAAGAGTGTTACGGGTTCGAATCCCACTCGGTGACTTACTTTTGTTTTTTTTTATGTTCAAGTTTATATATATTTTTTTTATTTTGTACTGTTTTTAGACAAGTTTAAAAAATGTAGTTAATGTTTGAGATGTAACCGACCGAGCAAAGCTCGGTCACCCAGGTACTATAATCTAAAAGACGGACTGATTACAATCATACTTTTCGGACCCTGTCGTCACCCCTATTCCAGAATTGTCAAATCCACCTCGGTGTTAATCTGACGAGGCCATTAATCTCTCGCAGTTGCATTGCTCTTTGTCCTGAACAATAACGCTCTTAGCTGATGTAACCTCACAATGGAAGGAACATCACATACTCATAGAATAGAAAATCTATATCTACCTATACCTATTCCATACATTTAGGGCCGCGCTACACTGGATTGGCATGGCATGGCATCGGAAGCGACGCGTCATTTCAATACAAGCTTTATGTCAAGTGATATAAGATGCATAAACGCCCGAGGGCGTTTTTTCCGCGGGAGTGCGCGGCAGGCCGCGGCTGGCCGCCGGCCGGCTCTACGCTTACAAGCGGTTATGCATCACTAGACATAAAGCTTGTTTTGAAATGACGCGTCGCTTCCGATGCCATGCCAATCCAGTGTAGCGCGGCCCTTAATAACACAGTAAAAAATGTGTCTCTACATTGAATATATTTCCAAAAAAAAAAAATTTAGGACGATGGAGACATAGTAATAGAGAAAGAATTTAAAAAAATGTCTGTCTGTATGTCTGTTTGTACACGCTAATCTCCGGAAATGCTAGGCGGATTCAAATAAAACTTTTTTGTTTTATAGCTGTTAAGCCTGGGCAACATATAGGGTATAATTGGTTTTGGAAAATGAAACACCTGATGAAGTTAAGAACCATAGTGATCCAGCTAAACTATAAGAAATATAAAAATGACGTCCTAGTAAAATTTGTACAGTCTGATGAATATTTTCCATGCGAACAAAGTCGCGGGCTTCGGCTAGTTTCAAATAATTGCATTTCATCTAGTTTTCACAAAGTACAAAATAAAAACTTGCCTTCAATAATGTATGGTAAAATTCTAGGGAGGCGTCCATAAAGGGTCGCTTTCCTGCATTTTCGTATATAAATCCTGTCCTACTCTACTATCCTTCTAATATTATAAACAAGTTTGTAAGTATGAATAGAGTTTGTTACTCTTTCACGTAAAGACTACTGGATGGATTTTAATGAAACTTTACAATAATATAGCTTACACATCAGAATAACACATACGCTACAATTTATAAAGAAATTGTGTGATCCTGCGCATACGAAGTCGCGGGCACCAGCTAGTAAATGATAAAACGCTAGGGATTAGTAGCAAGTTAACACAAGATGTTATAATACAGGCAGGTTAAATATTTTTTTTTTTAGATTTCCTTAGTAAACAAGGAACCTTATAGTTTCGCCATGTCTGTCTGTCTGTTCGGTAAGAGTACCTATACGGTCTGTCTCTCAAAGACTGTAAGTATTAGAATAGATAGCTTTAGGCCCGACGCAGACGCTAGACTAATCCGTGACGCATTTTTTAGTCTGTGAAAATAGAACCCATGCAATCATAAGCAGAAACGCACACGACGCGCGCCGGACTTTTTGCGCGTCTATCACACACACTATCACAGACTAAAAAGTGCATCACAGATAGTCTATCGTCTGCGTTGGGCCATAATCTGGCTTTCACATATCGAAAAAGTGGTAAAATAAAAATGACTTTTTTTTTGGGTAACTCCCATACGTATGTTAAGTGATTTCGGTGTAATTTTTTTGAATGTGTGAAACAATAGCAGCACATTGTCCAAATACATTCATAGTCAGAGAACATCACTTGTCCCTCCCCGCCCTTCTTCTTCTTCTTATCGTGTGTGTTAGTGACTAACACTAGTGTCACAGTTTTTAAACCACCTTAAAGGCCTCTGACATGGTTTTAGGTAACGACCACTGTCAAAGACAGTGACCGGGACCGACGACTTAACGTGCCCTCCGAAGCACGGATCATCTTGCGTATCAGACAATCAGGTGATCAGCCTGCAATGTCCAAACCAAACTAGGACAACAACACAAAGTCGTTGCCCCCGCTGGGAATCGAACCCACGACCTCCGGGTATGAGCCAAACGCTCTTACCACTACACCACGGAGGCAGTTTATATTTATATATATTTAGTCCCTGCCCTTAAAGATCAGTATGTACTCATCGTACTCCCATGTGAATTGGCTGCTCAATCACGCCGCGATATGACATCGCGGCTGTGTGAGACGAGTATTGCCAATTTCCGAATGTATCGAGTCGAATCAAATCGAGAATGTCAGTGTCATATGGCTGAATGGATATTGATTATGTGGAGTTCTCGTGTATTGCTTTAAATTAATTTGAATTCTTACAGGTATGTAGATCTTTGAAAAACTAAATTCTTATTTAAATGAATAAATACAAATAAAATACTTTTTGTAACGCACCGCATTAAGTTAACGTACCCGGAATGGACTGGCAACGTTTTCTTGCTACTTACCGATAGGTACTTACTCGTAAAATAGAATTTAAACAGCTTATTTGTTCACCAGTTCTCCTCGATAATAACTCTTTCAGAAGGATGATGAGACTGCCTCTTTACTGTAGCGCGTCTGGAATGTTTGCCACTACACGGGTATTTTTGAGGTAATAATTGACAGAAAAAAGAAATGCGTCCTTGATACGGCTTAAAGGAGACAGTCCCATTAAATTTATAGGATAAATTTTAAAAACACAAACTTTACTTAATAAAAAAATAGGTAATATAAATACAATTAAAACAATAAAATCAACTAAAACTAAATTAAAAGAAAATAAATTAAAAAGAACAATAATTTTTCAAAACTGAATAAATACCGACTTCAACAACAACCTATACACAACCGATTTTGATAAATTTTCTATTAATCACCTAACTGAAAAAGAATTTGCCAAATCGGTCCAGGCGACGCAGAATCGGTGGCCGTACATGAAAAAAAATTACCTCTTAAGTGCGATACAGACTCGCGCTCTATAAAAATCTATAAGTATAAGAAGGAATTTGCAACAGCTCAATACAATAGTCGCTCTGCTAAAATATACAGTAAAATAAATACGGAATTAAAAATATAATATAACAAAACTTCACGTGAATGTAAACTACTAATAATAAACTGGCTCAAACCATTAAGCTATGATGAAATGGAGAATTTCATTAGCAATGATAATTTAAGTAACACTTAAAATTAATATTGGCGCTAACACACATACATACACACACACACACACACACACACACACACACACACGCACATACACACGCGCACACGCCCTCACACCCACCCACACACACACACACACACACACACACACACACACACACACACACATACACACACACACACGCACACTTAACTAATATTTCCTTTTTTTTTGTTTAAATTGTTAAATTAAATAAATTTATTTTTTACCTGGTAGGTACAATATGTTAGCGTTATGGAGGAGCGGAGCCTACTGGCACAAGTATTTTTTACTTAAAAGTAGGTTCCAACTACTATCTATTGTAACTATGCTACGTACAGAAATAAACATTTTTGATTGAAAAAAAAAATACACAACCGATTTTGATAAATTTTCTATTAATCACCTAACTGAAAAAGAATTTGCCAAATCGGTCCAATCGTCGCATGCAGAATCGGTGGCCGTACATGAAAAAAAATTACCTCTTAAGTGCAAGTCAGACTCGCGCTCTATAAAAATCTATAAGTATAAGAAGGAATTTGCAAAAGCTCAATACAATAGTCGCTCTGCTAAAATATACAGTAAAATAAATACGGAATTAAAAATATATAACAAAACTTCACGTGAATGTAAACTACTGATAATAAACTGGCTCAAACCATTAAGCTATGATGAAATGGAGAATTTCATTAGCAATGATAATTTAAGTAACACTTAAAATTTATTTTGGCGCTAACACACACACACACACACACACACATGTACACACACGCACGCGCGTCCACGCACATACACACGCGCACACGCCCTCACACCCACACACACACACATACACACACAAATTAAATAAATTTATTTTTTACCTGGTAGGTACAATATGTTAGCGTTATGGAGGAGCGGAGCCTACTGGCACAAGTATTTTTTACTTTAAAGTAGGTTCCAACTACTATCTATTGTAACTATGCTACTTACTAAAATAAACATTTTTGATTGAAAAAAAAATACACAACCGTTTTTGATAAATTTTCTATTAATCACCTAACTGAAAAAGAATTTGCCAAATCGGTCCAGGCGTCGCATGCAGAATCGGTGGCCGTACATGAAAAAAAATTACCTCTTAAGTGCGATACAGACTCGCGCTCTATAAAAATCTATAAGTATAACAAGGAATTTGCAAAAGCTCAATACAATAGTCGCTCTGCTAAAATATACAATAAAATAAATACGGAATTAAAAATATATAACAAAACTTCACGTGAATGTAAACTACTAATAATAAACTGGCTCAAACCATTCAGCTATGATGAAATGGAGAATTTCATTAGCAATGTTAATTTAAGTAACACTTAAAATTAATATTGGCGCTAACACACATAAACACTCACACACTCACACACTCACACACACACACACACACACACACACACACACACACACACACACACACACTTAACTAATATTTCCTTTTTTTTGTTTAAATTGTTAAATTAAATAAATTATTTTGTACCTGGTAGGTACAATATGTTAGCGTTATGGAGGAGGTTTGATAAATTTTCTATTAATCATCTAACTGAAAAAGAATTTGCCAAATCGTCCTGGCGTCGCATGCAGAATCGGTGGCCGTACATGTAAAAAAAAATACCTCTTAAGTGCGATACAGACTCGCGCTCTATAAAAATCAAACCTCATCTAATACTTTTGATTTTTAGTATTTGATGTGATTGCGTCAATACAAATAAATCTTTTATGAAAATTTCAACTGTCTATCTATCACGTTTCATGGGTTACAGCCTTGTGACAGACAGACAGACGGACAGAGAAGTTTGTTTGTTTGTTTGTAATAACTTTATTGTACCAAAAAACAAAATAAAGTACAAAAAATTCGAAAGAGCAAATATACAAAGGCGGACTTATCCCATGTAGGTACATTATTACATGACTTATCCCATGTAGGTATGAGAAGTATTAGGTACGCGTTTTTTTCTTAGGGTAAGGGACCCTAAAAATGAAAGATTCCGATGAATTCATAACCTCTTCCTTTTTTAACACTTCAAAAAAATATCTTTAAAAAAAATGGTATTTTTAAGACATCATTTTTGAACCTTTTTAACTAAGTATGCTAGCTATAAATAATAATTATTTTAATATTACCAGGCCTAGCCTAAGGCATTGGGTTCCCAAATGAGGTCCAAAGTTAAAAATTTAATCTTTAATAATGTTTTTTTATTAATGATTAAAAAATAAATAGGTACTTACATTATGATTAAAAATAATAGGTACATATACTCGTATGTATAAAGTACATAAATAAATAAATATATAGGGACAAATTACACTGATGATATGATATAGGTACATCAAATGATCAAGCTATGCGTTGATCCATGCAGCATCTTTGGGGACAGTCTGGCGTGAAATGAAATATTTATCAGTTGTCACACAGCCCTATCTAAATTGCGTTCTGAATTGGTGTATTGGCGTATGTAACACAGACATATTGTGGAAATCGGATACAAAACGATATATAAATGTACTAGTACCTGGGCGGTTACATCTCAAACATTAACAATTTTTTTTAAACTTGTCTAAAAACAATGCCAAATTAAAATAAGTCACCGAGTGGATTTCGAACCCGTAACACTCTTTCTAGCGGTCGGTATCCTTAACCGCTGAGCTAAAAACAAGGCGGTAGGCGCGACGAAATTAGCGACCATATTCTGCGTGGAAAGAAAAACGCATGAAAACTCGACAAAACGCGTTTTACCAAACATAAAACTAATCTAGATCGATTGTTTACCCCCGAAAAACCCCATATACAATTTTTCAGCGAAATCGTTAGAGCCGTTTTCGAGATCACAGAAATTTATAAATATATATAATACAAGAATTGCACGTTTAAAGGTATAAGATAATGTTAGTAATATATGTATAATAGTACCTACATCAAGTGATCAAGCTACCTCTTGATCCATGCAGCATCTCTGGAGACCGTCTGGCGTGTAATGAAACACTGTATCAGCTTTGACACAGCCCTATCTAAATTGCGTTGTGAATTGGTGTATTGGCGTATGTTACAAGGTCATGTGGTTATCGAATGCATACAAATGACGTCATCCTTTACTTAGTAACCTAAGCCATAAGTAATTTAGGTGACTTCAGATAAAAATATACATACATACTATCACGTCTTTATAGTAGACAGAGCATTTTGTATCTTGCGATTCTAAGCAGTGTTTGTTTATCACGCCATTAAAAAATGAAAATCTTTTGAAAAGTGAATTAAAATAAAGCATGGAGGACGTAATGACTTGAAAAAGGACATTATTTAGCTTATTTTTAGGGTTCCGTACCCAAAGGGTAAAACGGGACCCTATTACTAAGACTTCGCTGTCTGTCCGTCTGTCCGTCTGTCTGTCACCAGGCTGTATCTCAAGAACCGCGATAGCTAGACAGTTGAAATTTTCACAAATTATGTATTTCTGTTGCCGCTATATCAACAAATACTAAAAACAAAATAAAATAAATATTTAAGGGGGCTCCCATACAACAAACGCGATTTCTTATAAATAATGGTACGGAACCGTTAGTGCGCGAATCCGATTCGCGCTTGGCCGGTTATTTAAATCTTTTTTTTACAGATAGTAAATTTTATAATTTTTTCTCTAGATCAGCGCGGTACATACAACGTTAGAATAGCACCGGCTACAATAAATTATTTTTTTGTAAATAAACAAAAAATAAAATTATGCCCTATACTCTGTTAAAATACAATACTGAACTGGGTTTCTTTCAGCGGTGATCGTTCCGAAACGCTAGTACCTAGTAAAAAATAGACTTTAACTTTTTTCAGAAACCCTCAGGCTTCTGCGAGAACGGCCGTCTCTCCGTATGCACGGTGGATAGGAAAGCCAGCATCGTGTCCTCAATGTACCAGGATGTATCCCCGACCAGGACCAGAGACAACATCAGCCCAGCGCCATCTCAGCACAGCTTCGTGGAACACGAGCCTGTGAGGGTTTTGAGGACAGAGTCTATGAGAACCACTACTGGGACAGGAGGTGTGAAGCCAATTTATTTTCATCATCATTAGGTCTTTTTGTCTCCACTGCAGGAGCACGACCCTCTCTGTACTACTAGAGCCATACTTGGCCAGAGTAGCCAGAGGACTTTGGCCTACACTCTCCACGCTGGCCACACGGGTTGGAGAGGTCTCATTGATGTATGACAGCCATACTTGGCCAGAGGACTTACACAGAGAAGCCTACACTCTCCACGCTGGTCAGAAGGGTTGGAGAGGTCTCATTGATGTTTATAAGCTTTGTTTAGCTTGTATTTCTTATTCTGCTTCGCCGGAACCACACGTCTAATTTATTTTACAAGCTTTTATTTACATAAGGCCATACATGGATTTTCCGGGGTTCAGTGCTGCCACCTTAACCTGCTTAACTTGCAACGTGTCTTGTATCTAACTACGTTTGTATGTTTGATTAGACTCGGCGCAAACGGGTAGTAGTTATCATACATATCATAGGGTAGTTTTCATACATTTTGTATGGACTAGCTGCACACGGTGACGCCGGTGGCGGCCACTAAATTAGTATGAAAGTGGTCGGTGGCCGCGTTTTTTGTGGCTCGTTTGCGCCGAAGCTTAGGTCAAATCTTGCAACTTATTTTTCAACCAGTTATCCTCAACCGATTGACCTGAAATTTTAAACAGGTACAAGCAGGCCTGTGTCATTCCCCATTATGATATCAAAAATATACCTACATTATTACTATGAGCACGGCCACACTCCGGATCTCTCGTATGTAGACTAATAAGAATGATATTGGCTTACAATGCACTTTTAGGTATTAAGGGTCCGGCGACCCTAGACCAAAATACAACTTTCCATACAAACGTAGTCTACGTTTTATTTCAAAACGACATGTCCGATTTGGGCAAAATTTTGTAATTTCAAAGATATTGCAATTATCTAGGTTTATATTAAGTTTCCGACACTAAAAATATGAACTTGAAATAGAATATAGTGTTTTATATCATTTTTGACCATTAGTATGGGAAACTTCTAAATCATTATATTTTCTTTCCAGTTCATAATTTTAGTATAGGAAACCCAATATAACCCTAGATAATTGCAATTTCTTTACAATTACCAATTTTTACCGGAATCTGAGATGTGGTTTCAAAATTAAACGTGTACTACGTTTGTATGGAGAAGTCTAGGGTCGCCGGACTCTTAAAACATACTATCACGTCTTTATCCCTAATGGGGCAGACAGAGCATTTTGGGTCTTGCGGTTCTATGCAGAGCCTAGGGCCGCAAGACTCAAAAGCCACTTTTAGCGTCATGGTGGGCGAGAAGATGGAAAAGCAATCAATACAGTGACGGGTTGCTAGCTGCATCGCCTGTTAAAATGATTCGCATTTTTGCCCGTATGTAAAGTAAAGTATGTATGTATGTATGTTTAGGTATTAAAACAAAAAGGTGCAGAGTTCTGACGAGCTAAATTAAACCATATCGCTTACGACGTTAAGTAGACATTTCTTTGAATTCTTTTGCTGAGCAAGACTGCTATAGTACGTAAATACTAGAACTCATTCAGTGTTAGAGGGCAAACATTGGTGTCTCGTTGACCCACTGTACCATTCTCTGCTTATCTTTGGGAAACAGTCTTTATTTCAAAGAAAATAATTGGGCAAGTGCGTGTCGGGCCACGCGCAGTGTAGGGTTCCGTAGTTGCGAATGCCAACTTTGAGTTCTTGCCACTAAAAACTTCTAAAAGCTAATATCTATTGAATTTGTATGAAAATGTATTTTTTCAAGTACATGTTATAAGTTGATCGCCTATAACTTTTTAATTTGTATACCCTACTTGGCTCTGATAGTTTTTCTTCAAACTACATTATATATGCTATAATTGTGATTTTTTTCACGTGGCCATATATAACCGTTTAGCAGATAGAGGGGGGGACACTTGACTCGAACAAAAATTTGAACTTTAAACCCAAATATTTCAGAAACGGATCCCTAAATCGAAAAATGGTGTTCACAAGCTAACAATATTTTTGAAAGATCTATTCAACGATACCCCACTAAATGTGTGTGTCGAGAAAAAAAATATTGACTACGTCTTTACTTGTATGGCAGCTACACTGAAAAAATTTTTTTTTCCATATTTTATTTTACGACTTTTTCGCCATAATTAATATACATATCCATGCGAAATTACAGCTTTCTGGTACTTATAGTTTCTCTGTAGAACCGTGGACAGACAGACATGGCGAAACTATAAGAGTTCCTTGTTTACTACGGAACCCTAAATATTAATAATCGATCGTATTTGTAGGATTTAGATAAAAAGGAAATTTATTCAGACTAGATTATTGAATTCGTTTATAGAATTCAATAATCTTGTTTGAATAAATTTCTATCGACCACCGGCTGATCAAAGCTTTCCGAAGCAATTTGGCTTGCAAAAGATATCCCTAAATTCAATTTGGCATGCCACTTAGTTTTACTTGGTATAAATAGTTCCCGGTGAACGGAAATAGATTTAAGTTGTATTAAAGGAATCTGTGGAAAGAAAGTGACGAATTGGATAAATTTAAAGATGATTGGAAAGAAACAGGTCAGAGGAGAATTGAAGGGAAAAGATGGAGAGAGGCCTTTGCCCAGCAGTGGGACACGTGATGGCTCGTATTATTATTAATAATACAGGAATCTGTTTTTAACCCCTCAAAATAAAGAGGGGTGGTCTAAGTTTGACGCTAATGTTTGTCGGTTTTTATGTCTTGTCTGTCAGTGTACCTGCTTGTGGCATCATAGCGTTTGAACGGATGGTCCGATTTAAATTCAGTTTTTTAAGGGTAAAAGCAAGTTCCGTTGCGGTTCTTCGTAGCTATGTTTGATGAAAATCGGTTTAGCCGTTTAAAAGTTATTGGGGGTTAACCTTAGGGGTTAACGTTTGAAAGTCAGGGTATTCCTTAGCAAATAATAAATGGCGCTAGTTCCGCTACTCCTTACTAGATGGCGTTCTTGACAGTCGGGTTTTTTGTTTGTGTAGCGAATAAACTTGTCAGTAATCATACTCGTTTGGTTCTTTCTTCCAAGCTAATCTAAAAGAAAAGAAACAACTAGTATGTACGAGGTTACTCTTCCCGTGCAGATGCTAGAGCTGATCAAAGGAATGGGTGAACTAATTTGATTCCTCTTTCCATCTTCTCACCCACCATCACACATTTTATTAAGCCTGGGCCTCAGGTGGCCTTGGGTTTTGTATGCCCAGGGCACCAAGATCCTCAGCGCTCTGCCTCCTCTATTAGGGATAAGACGTGATAGTATATCTTTGCATATTCCAGATCTTAGCAGAAGAGCGTCAGTGCGGGTGGAGCCGAAGACAGTGGCCTTTGACAGTGCCACGGCCACCAGTCCTGGAGAAGGTCTGGGCAACGGGAGCGTCGTACCGGTCAAGCCCAAGAGCCGCAGTGGCAGCATCATTGGAGCCATCAGCCCTATCATGGGAACAGGTATACAACCTACTTGGTCAGTTTCACCACCGTCTTTATCTTTCTCACATTCCTCTCCATCCACTGGTTGTCTGGAAGAGATCGCTTTAAGCGATAAGACCGCCCATTGTACTCATTTAATGTAAAATTATTTCTTTCTTATTTTTTTGTTATTCTTTTGGTGTACAATAAAGAGTTATCTATCTATCTAATATCTATCTATCTTGAAAAAAGGGATAGAGTGAAAAGTGCGGGAGCATCTCACTCAACTCCACTATGACTACCCATTGCCATATGAACATAATTATTTCTCTTCCTTGTCACTAGATGGCGCTTTATGGTAATTATTAAAACATTAAAATCTTTTGTTCCTATTATTAATAAAATATTTTAATGTTAGAGAGTAGTACTCTAATTAATTGAATGTGACTTGTAATGAAATGCAATATTCTTGAAATATATTCAACACTTCCTTTGTCACTTTTTTGCTACTCGTGTGTGCTGCCATCTCTGTGTGCCTACCCCGCAACTCCAGTTTTGCCTACTTACGGGCCCTCCAATAGTTTCTATGGCGTTGGGTATCTGTAACGTTGGTATTCATATTATCTTTGACCTCACGTAAAATAGTAAGCTCCTTTATTACAAGAAGAAGAGACACATGAACTATAAACACTTTAAACTAGAACAAATCTAAATAAAAACTTCAAAAATTGTTTGGTATCGGCGCGTGTAGATTTTTCTTGTGCCTTTTTAGTGCTTTTGTGATCTGCCGTTAATGATGATAATTTTGTTGATAAATAAAATGCAGTGATCTAATTGAATATTCGATGTCGAGTATAGGTATATTCGGGTTGGGTTGCTAAACACATCGCCTTTTAACTTGATTTTTGTTTTCGCGCATTCCCTCAGGTTTTACTATCTCTTGGGTTGGTACATTCGAAGTGTTTTCTTTCCTCCGAGTCCTTCCAGCATGGATATCAACTTTTTAACCAAGATTTCCTGTTTTTCTTTAGAAGAACGATCGATCTCTGGTGAATCTACACCGACTCCGTCGGAGATGATGCCGCCAACGTTATTCTTTAGGATGCTAAGTACAATATCGACGGAATCGCTAAGTTAGTTTGAACCCCAGTTTTGTTCCTAAATCGTGATCGTGGTTCCAGAACATTCTTCTAGTTTCATTTGTACTTTCATCGTTTGGAACCGTTATTGTGCCACTCCAAAAATGGTCATTCCAAAACAGTGTGTTCAAAGCATGTATTGGTTAGGATTTTACAGAATTGCGAAATAATCAGTTCGTGATACCTTCTTTCGTTCGTGAACACTCAATTTTTTTTTTAAATTAGCTCATCCATACTAAAGTTTGCAATGGCTCGGGCATGGGAATGTTGAACCTTTTTTTTAACTGTTATTTTATTATCATTATACCACAGTTATCCAGTATAGCCCGTAATTCGATTTATTACGGGTATGTCCTTTCACGTTCTATAAATGATACAGAGTTGTAGCTACGCTGCTGCGATGACGTATCGCATTTGCGAATCCTTTCATCATTCGACTTCACAAACTGAGAGTTCATGGATATTTCAGGTCGCATTGCAAGGTTCTAGGGTTATTTTGAGACAACTGTAAAACTAAAATAAAATCATATGAAAGTGACAGTTTGCACACATTACACAATACATTTAATGTTCGCTATGAAATAACACTTTTTAGGGTTCCGTAGTAAACGAGGAACCCTTGTAGTTTCGCCATTGTATGTAGAACCAACCTTAAATTATTTGGTCTTAACATGGCACTGCACTGTCCACACTAAATTTTGACTAATGTTTTTCGAAGTGAAAACTTCTTTAGCGGCGTTGTGCACTTTTTTTGGAATGGGTAAAAAATGTTAAACTCGCGTCAGGACACGTGACCTGATCGAAAATTCGTAAGACGGCGCAGGGCGCTTGCGCGAATGTTCGTGTGTGTTTATGTTACAGCGTGCTACGCGCATCCATGGATGGTGACAGCTGATGGCTCGACCGTCTGTGTAGTGGCCATACTGCTGTGTATTTGAAAATGATTTTGTTGAAAATGAATTTGGTCATGCTTGTGACATTTGTGACAGACTGTCAGAAAAGATTTGAAATATTTTATACTGATAATTAAAGCAATTCGTGCAAAATTATTCCCTAACCATTCCAAAATATCAAAAATGCACAACGTTAATATTCAAGTTTTCACTCCTGCCGGCACTCACAGAGTGCAACCCGTCGTTTTTTTTTTCCATAAAACATCCCCTTCCGTCCCTTTATGTTTATTTTTATGTCCATTTGAGGATGCCGTCAACTGGGACCGCAATCAACTCGGACCGCGGTCCCAGTCACCGGACCAAAAAAAAATTATATTTTTTTTCCAGCGACTCATAAATAATAAAAAAACAGTACAAACGAGATTTTTTTAAAGTAATCATTTACTTTTTAAACAGCACGCTTGAATTACGTGATAAAATATGCTGGCTTCATTTCTTACTGACATACAATAAATTAATGTCTAGGATAAGTTAATTATATTTATTTAATGTTATATTTTTTAGTCAAAGAGTAGTTCTTTAATAAATCTATTAAATTCTTTAATAATCTAATGTATATTTGTAAATATGTTTTTTTTTATCTTTCTTATTTCCTTAAATAAATTATGATCAAAAATTAAAAAAAAAAACGTATCTTAAAAAAATATTTATTACAGTATAGATTAAAACTAGATACTTGTTTAGTTATATACATACAGTTGACGGTATCCTCGTCCATTTTTATAAATACTTACATATAACCATAAAATTTCATATTGTCTGTTTCAGCAACACCAGGTGGTATGCCCTCAAGGTCTCGACCTTCCAGTAAGATGACCAAGTACGTCGAGTGTTGGGGAGCGGACAAACCTTTTGCCAATATTACAGACTCCACACTGGCCAAAAATATTGGAAATGCTGTAAGTATTTAGAACCATTCAATTTTTTTTTATTCTCTTATTTTTAGGGCTTTTGTCTTGACAGACATATTGTCGTCCTTATCGTACCCTTGACCTCTTGGTCAAGGTCAAAATTTACGTCTGAGGAGATATAAAAATGTCATACAATTTCTTCTCCCATGCTGGTCTGGGAGAAATAAAAAAACTTAGAATGTACCAGCTGCTTCTCTTCCCACGCAGATCGTAAAAGCCGATCGAGGGAATGGGCAAAAATGCAAATCATGTTAACAGGCGATGCGGCTAGCAACCCATCACTGTATTGATTGCGTTTCCATCTACTCGCCCACCATGACGCTAAAAGTGGCTTTTGGGTCTTGCGGCGCTGGGCTCTGCATAGAACCGCAAGACCCAAAATGCTCTGTCTGCCCCATTAGGGATAAAGACGTGATAGTATGTATGTATACAATTTCTTGGCAATTATCGAGCCTGGTTACGACTGAAAAGACTGAGTTAAATTATATATATTAAAAGACTTAGGTAAGTTAAATTATTCAAGAAATAAAACTGGCAAAGTGCGTGTCGGGCCATGCACAGTCTAGGGCTATAGTTATAGTTTTGTTATTTTATAGTTAAGAATGCTGACTTTGAGGAGCTCCGTATGATTTATAGAATTACCCTTGAACGATCTAATCGTACATAGAAATCACTGTTCACCGTTCATCTGTACAAAGAAAAAATTTTACGCCGCTACCTTTTCTTACCGACAGGTCGGTTCGATGAAAGAATTTTTAAAAGAAAAAATAAATTCTTAGTATAGTTTTATTGTTGTTGATCTTTAGGGCAGTGGCATATAACGACATCTATCCTCTGAATATCTGGTCTGGCTGATCTGGGAGAAAAGAAAAAACTTAGAATGTACCAGCTGCTTCTCTGCCCGGGCAGATCGTTAGAGCCGATCGAGGGAATGGGTAAAAATCTAATCATGTTAATAGGCGATGCGGCTAGCAACCCATCACTATTTTGATTCCTTCATCCACCTTCTTGTCTAGATCAAGCTGAAAGTGGCCTTTGAGTCTTGGAGCTTAGAGCCGCAATACTCAAAATTTTCAAACAAAACAAAATTTTGCAAATTTTCATGAAAAATATATCATTTTCAGAGCTTAGGAATGATTGAAAACAACTTGCTCCCGCAAAGGACGACGTGTTGCGACTGCAGGTACGAGTATGTATTAGTTGTTTTTTATTTTATTTATTAACGTACTTACTAACCTAAACCACAGAATACATAATAGTACTTAGTACACAAGATTCACTACGAAAAATCAACTAAAGGAATAGCGACTCTCGCAACGACACAATTAAGTTCAATTCAGATCGCACAACGTTAATTGACCGAGCGAGCGAAGCGTCTCAGTTTCGAGATTAGCCAAAAATTCTTTTGTCCGTCTGTCTGTCTGTCTGTCTGTTCTCGCCTACAGGTCGCATTTCTTAACCGATTCTCTTGAAATTTTGTAAGCAGGTTCAGCAACTAAATAGAATTTTTTTGTCGAGCCAGTTTTTAGAAATTTTTCAAAATGGCGGAAATATGGGGGTTTAAAATTTTAAAACTGTCACATATCCGCCATTTTAAAATATTTTCAAAAATGTCTTTAGACTTTTTTGTTGCCATTATAAAAACGATATTTTTTTATTTGAACAACTTTTTTGTCTGAACAACTTTTTTATACGTTCTACATAAACGGGTTTAGGGTGACTCGCGAAGTCTAGCTGACTAAGCCGTGACGGATATACAATACAAATCTTCTTACAAAATATACTGAAACTATTTAAAGGTGAATTCAGTCCGGGTTACTGAACAACTTTCTTAAAAATACATATCTCCCCTGGGGTCCACGAAATAATTTCTCTGAATAACTATTATGGTTATTATTTTGAGCTTCATAAGTAGTTCTAAAAATTTTATCATATTTAACCGACTTAAAAAAAAGTGCTTCTGTAGTGGTATTAGTAATTAAGCTAAGAACTAACAAGAGATCATCAGCAACCAAAGCCCGCGAAGTAGCTTTACGAAGAGAGTAAGAAACCAATGAACAGCGGCATAGAGCCATGGCAATACAAATAAGCATTTATTTTCTGGTTTTTCCGACAACGAGCTGACTTTGTCATTTGAAAAATGATGGGTAATTTTTCGGTAAAAGACTACTGGTACAGAACTGAATTTCAGCATCACGGTAGACCTCATATCCATGGGATTGTATGGTTGGAAGGTGCTCCTGATATTTCTGCAGTCATGCACCGATAATTCATCCAAATCAGGTACATCATTCTGAAATAATAATCGCGAGGTCTAAGTTCGTGGCGAACTACTAGTAACCTAGAGTTATATTCACCTAGACGTTCCAACTTTTTCCGTCTCTTTCTATCGCGTAACGCTTACCTTGTTTGCCACACTGATTAGCCACGCTGGCATGGCCGCCGTACGTACGTTTTTTGCACTTGCGTTTTTAATACCTACCGCGGAGTGAGAAAGGCCTGCCTAAACATCAAAGTCATCATCATCCGAGCGTATTTTCCCGGTTGCATCCTCAGCAGTAATGCTTCAGAGTCCGGGGTCTGCTACCTAACCAAGGAGATTTGACGAGGTTAATGGTTTAAAACTAAACAAATTATAGTACGCTAATAATATTATTGTCTAGCCTAAACACAGATTCTGTGACCTGTAGGGCCCTGCGTCTCCCTTGAAAACAGCAAGAGAAAATTGGTTACCATCGATTAGAATTTCAAATTTAAGAGTGGGAGTGTGGTGAGGACACTCACTATCCTTATCGTACGTGCCAGACTTCATTTAGCAGTGACGTCAAGAGCGCTGAACGTGCGTACTTTTTCTGTTATTCAACAGTTTCCCTTTCCAAAAGATTTTAAAAATTACTTATTTATGGACGGAATAAAAAAATTGTTTTCGGTTTCAGATTGTTTTTTTTTTTAATAATTGATTTAAATACCGTATTTATTCACTTAAATGGTTTGCAGACAAAGACTGCATCTTTGAAAATTTGTATGGCTTTGTCCACACGCCGGCAGTTTGAAATGTAATGCAAACTATTTGGACACAAAAAAACTATACTTATTTAGAATATTGTTCTTCCAGCAACAAATGTGAAGGCATGAATCGCATCACGCTTTGGTTCAAGCAGAGTGCGCAGGAGCGGCAGTACCGGAATCAGGAAGACGCTCAGTTCAAGTACAACGTGGCTTGTGCCACTCTGCTCTTCTGTTTAGTGGCGTTCATACAACTGCTGACAGTTCACACGTAAGTCCGAGTCCCGATGTCTTAACAGAGATTTATCATAGCCCAATGTGATTATTTTTTTGGATGTTAACTCTTGTTGTATACCAATCGTCTCTCTACCCTAAACGAGCTGAGGAACAGTATTCGTGATGTTTTCCTTTCGAAACAAATGAAAAATCAGGAAGACGCACAGTTCAAGCACAACGTGGCTTGTGCCACTCTGCTCTTCTGTTTACTGGCATTTATACCACTGCTGCTCCACACGTAAGTTCGAATCTCTCCGAGTCCTGAAGTCTTGAAAAAGATTTAGCACATCATACTGTGATTACTTTTTGGGGATATCTTAAATCTTGTAATTTTTCAATTGTCTCTTTACCCTAAATGAGCTGAAGAAAAGTATTATCGATGCTTACCTTTTGGAACAAGCGACGCTCAGTTCAAGTACAACGTGACTTGTGCCACTCTGTGTTTACTGGCGTTCATAAATCTGCTGACAGTCCACACGTAAGTCCAAGTCCAACGGAAACCTCACATTTTAGTCAGACCATAAATTTATACGGTCGAACAAGGTCGATGTTGACTACGACGTCACAGTCCATATCGGACTTCTCTTTCTTATTGAAACTTATAGTATCACATGTTCGGATATTTTATAAATTCTTTCATAATTGTTTACTGTAGTTAGTAAGAATTGATTAAGCAAATAAAAAAATACGTGCATATTCTCTATTGGATTTGTGAAAGTTTGAAATTAAGTGACACAAATAGAAGAAGAGCTAATAATATGTTTTTTACGTTCCAGAGGAATAGTTCTCTATGCATCCTTTGGTCCGACCTTGCTGGCACTCCTGGTGTTCGTGTACCTCTGCTGGTACGACGGCCGTTTGCTTCGCCGCGGCATGCGACCCTTGTCCGATGTCCCGGCAGTGGACGACTTGTATGCTGACAACTGCACCAAACCAGGACAGGTTTGTCTTTTCTTTTTAACTTCCAAGAAGGAGAAGGTCATCAATTCGCCGCGATTTCTTTTCTTTATAGTCTGTTTAGTATTTACTTATAGCTATAAAACAGTGTGCTACTCGGGTACAGTAATATTTTTACTTCGGAAAATGTGCATGAATCCTTCGCTTCACTCGGGTTTCCTGAATTCTTCGTTTCGCTCTGGATTCAAAGTAGCGCCCTCGTGTTCAAACTATTACTTTTATTCCTTATAGCACAATCTACTATTTTTGTTTGAAAAGGCATGCTTGTCAAGTGATCCCATAGAAATGATATCGAAATTGGTTGAGTAGGTAGTTTGGGAGCAAAATGGGTTATTAGTTCTGAAAAATTATTTAATATAATACCTATTTTTTTCTAGTATTAGAAGCTGCGTATGAATGTTTACAAGTGTTTTTTGTCAGTACTTGGACCAAAACGCAAGCCTTTCCACTTTTTTGACAAAATCGTTGTAAAGCGCCTCCTACTGTGACAACCAATCAGGGTCTTTCAAAAGTAATATAACACCATTTGCGCAACATCTGTTTTGGCCATGGCTCGAGCAATTAACATGGTTTTCTGTATCCCGAAAGCACGGACGTTAGTGTCTCATTTCTATTCTTTACCCGACGGTCGAACGAAGTGTAAGAAATCATTATGAGTGGATATAAAAATATTTCTGTGTTTGCAAGGAGTCGTATTGTAACCCTTTATGAACAAGGGTGGAATATAACGCAGATCGCTCAAGAAACAAACCTTTCGGTAAGTCAAACTATTTAAACTTATTAACTTAATACTTACTATTTACAAAATATTAGATATTTAGAATTTCACAGATTAATTATATCTGACCCAATGAGATAAGTTGATATAAGATGCAAAGTTTTCAAATATTATTTACTTAAATTATTGAATTTTAACAGCATTACAATGCTAGGATTATTATCCAAATTAATTAAGTTATAATTTGGATTATTTACTTAGATTTACATTCGTTCTCATGTTTTAGAGATAAAGATAGATAAAACATTTAATTCGTAGGATAAAAAACATAATAATCACATAAACAAATTATAAAAGTTCATATAACAAAAAGTTATCTATCCCCCAAAATGATCTCCAACTCAGCATGTGCTAGGTTTTGCATTAGCGTACCTAGCCCCAGCGCTGATCTTCCGTTGGAGCCATAATTGGTGCTTTCACGGACATTTATCGTAATTATCTTATATAAATAATAAAATAACAATAATTTAAACAAGGTTTGAAAAAGATTCTTCAGAATTAACAACGAGTGTGTGTGTATCTGCTACGGTAACCACTTGACATAAGGTGGGCCGTATGCCTGTTTGACTACTTAACTGTATAAAAATACGTATTAACTTTCAAATAATAAAAAAAATAGTATAAAAATTTATTACGATTTAATATAGTTGTCAGGGAATTCTGATATATAAGCAAAAACACATACGTAGTGCATATTTTACTCACTTTATTATATCATTGTAAACGTTTACTATAAGACGTAGTATTTTTATTTATTATCTACTTTTTTTTTTATAGAGACCGACAGTCCGTCTGTGGATTCGTCGATTCAAATCACAAGGTAACGTGGAGACAAAAATCCGCCGTCCAATGCCGAAATTAATAAATGAGGAAGGTATCGCAGAAATAAAGGCAGCGTATTCAAAAAACCCATTTACCCCGACGAGAGTGTTTGCAGAGAAATTTAACTGCAGTCCGCAATCTATTACACAATGAGGCCATACATCGCAGAATGCCGGCTAAAAAAAATCTTTCGACGGATACCCATAAGGACCATAAGACGGCTAAAGTAAGTTTCGCACGAAAGTACCGTGATTTAGACTGGTCGAACGTCATACTTAAGAGGGGTCTGTATGCAACCCTACCTCATCGAGTAGCAAAATAAATAAATAAATATATAGGGACAAATTATACAGATTGAGCTAGCCCCAAAGTAAGTTCGAGACTTGTGTTATGGGATACTAACTCCACGATACTATATTTTATAACAAATACTTAAATAGAAAAACATCCAAGACCCAGGACAATTTGGAAAAGGCCATTTTCCAACTTGCCCTGGCTGGGGATCGAACCCAGGACCTCCGGATTGGCGGTCTAGCGTGTTGACCATTACGCCACGGAAGTCGTCATGTTGAAAATGTGACATGTAGTGTGTTGCATATTAAAAAGATATGTCTTAATGTACCAACCCTGTACTGTAATGCTCCAAGTTATACCCAGGCAACCCTGTACATTAAGACCATATCTTTTGAATATTTAACACCCTACACTACAAATGTCACATTTTGCTACTCGACGGGGTAGAGTTGCATACGCCCCCCGTTAGTCTATAAAGACCTTTGAGTCTAGCCAGCATGGTTGAAAATCATTCGCTATTCAGAGAAACATGTTACCCATAGTTTAAATACTATAAGTGTTAATTCAGGGTATCAGCTTCCTGCATAACAAATTTTATCAAAATTGGTCCAACTGTTCGCGCGTGAAGAAGTAAAAAACATACATACATACTTACAAATGTTCTACTAGCGTGATAAAATTTGGTTTCTTCTGCTTACCTTTTTAAATAAAGTAATTAATTATATGATGCCTTTCACAGGCACCGCACTTATACCCTGAGCACGCAGATGAGGCGAAGGATAACGGCCTTACTGATGGGATCCTGTCCACCATCATGGACCCATCTGATGGGTCCCAGCTGCCCGCGCAGGTGGAGGACACGGGTGACCTCGATGCTGGAACGACGATCACCGTAAAGGCGATCTGATCTGACAGAAGATATCTGGTCGAGGGCACCATGGGCGTTGAGTGATAATGAACACCTTTACACTGTAGCAAAAGACACCTACACCCGCGAGTATGGCTTAAGGAACAAGAATAATCTGGTTCGATCTGCAGTCCGGTTGCAAATTTATTTATTTACTAGCTGAAGCCCGCGACTTCGTTCGCGTGGACTTTATGTCTCTGGAAAATGCTCATTAGGCTGAACAACTTTTACTAAGGCGGCATTTTTATATCTCTTATAGTTTTGCTGGACCATTATGTTTCTGCATCAGGCGTTCCATTTTCCAAAATCATTTATATCCTATTATGTTGCCCAGGCTTAATAGCTATATAACAAAAAAAATTTCATTCGAATCCGTCCAGTATTTCCGGAGATTAGCGTGTACAAACAGACAAACAGACAAACAGACATACAGCCAAACAGACAAACAGACAGACATTTTTTTTAAAATTCTTACTCTATTACTACGTCTCCATCGCCCCAATATTTTTTTTGGAAATTAATTTTATGTACAGACACACTTTTTTTACTGTTTTATTATATGTATAGATTTAAACTTTATTGCACAGTAAAAAAACGTGCAAGTGGCGGACCTAATGTCATATGGCATTCTATCTCGGTCAACCATTGGACTAAGCAGAAAATATGTGTGGCTGATGACCAACGAAAGTCCTTATGTAATGTTTATTTTAGTATATAATAAAGACTATTATAAAGGATAGCACGTTCCTCAGTACATTAATAAAAAATATAATCAAAAAAATTTATTATACGATTAACGAATAATACTTCGAAGATAAGGAAAATTGATAAACATTTATTTAATAAAGATTTTTTTAGCAAACTTGCCTGTTATTAAGAATATCTTTTGAGATTTTTTACGATTTGGAACATTCTTTTTTTGTTTGAAAGGGTATCTTTATTAAGTGGTCCTATAGAAATTTTATCGAAATCAGTTCTAGTCGGGTGTTAAAGTTGGTTTTTAGTTTTGAAAAATAAGAAAAGAGTCGTAAATTTATTGTCTCGGGCGAAAACTGTATATAAACACGTTTCTTTTTTTAATAAATTCTGTTTAATTATACCTATTACATTTTAATTGAAAATAACATTAAATATTATTTTCATTTAATTACTTTTTATTTTTTTATTAAAAATTATTCTTATGCTTACCGACTTTTATTTTAATGTAAGTACCTAGTCCATGTGATATAAGATTTAGGCAGCCACTGCACAGTGTTTTGGAAAACCCCAAATTCGGACATGACTGAGTTATTTGTATACAATGTGGAAGGGACATCCCGTAATAAATCGAACCACGGGCTATACTAGATCACTATAGTATAATATTTACAAAAAAACAGCCAAAAAACAAAAAGAAATTTAACATTCCTATATAAATTTGTTAGGCGAAGGCAAATAACGGTAAATTTTTTGAGAGAAACAAAAAAAAATTATTTAAAATTGTAAAGTGTTGTTGAATGATTGTATTTGATAAGATTGCACATATATAAAACACATTTTTGCATTTATCACAAACCTTTAGGTAGTTAGCGTATTTTTTTTTACATTTTTCATCTGTGTAATTTGTCCGTATATATTTATTTATATGTTTTTTTCTATTGAAATATACTTTTTCCGGATTTAAAAATATCATAAAAAAATAAAGCCGCATATTATTATAGTAATTTAAGTGTTCATCTCGTATAGCTGAATATGTGGGCATTTTAACTTTTACAAGTTACCCCTGACAAAAATTTTACAGGCAATTATTGTTTACGAGAATTGCTCTTAAGAAAACTTTAGGAACTTCCATCGGCTGGATATTAATATACCATAAATCGATTAAATGTTAACAACAACATTTTACTGAACGACACGATTATAATAGGTCAAAAAAAAAATACTATTCATCTCTTTAAGGCTCCTCCCTGCGCTAGCGACCTTGAAAACACAAAAAAATTAATTTCTCTTTCTGTAAGTGAGATTATTAGAAACCCTCCTACAACTTTTTAGCTAGTATCCTGAAGTTTCATTAGAACCTCGAAAGTCATTGAAATACTATCCGGTTTAGAAACCTTTACAAAAAGAGTCAAAAATGGCCGTTTTTAGTATTTTTTGCAAAGGAAAATTCAGGGTATTTTATTTCAATGATTTTCGAGGTTCTAATGAAACTTAAGGATACTAGCTAAAAAGTTGTACGAGGGTTTCTGATAATTTCACTTACAGAAAGAGAAATTAATTTTTTTGTGTTTTCAAGGTCGTTAGCGCAGGGAGGACCCTTAAATATCAAGATCTTCGCTTTGGAGATGATAACCATGCCAAAAATATATCATTATTTTTTGACACTGAATACGATAGCAGTTAAGATTTTATAAACCATCTGGGGAGACCCGCTCTTTAACATTATAAATATAATTACAAAATATTTTTTTTTTATCTGTGTGTTTTTATAAATATTTTGTGCATTCATTATTTCTAACGTACTGACTAGCGAGTGTATGTATGTGCCGGGTACTATGCGAAGATAGTAGGTAGCATGGTATAATAAAACAAGGTATTCTCTTCCTGTGACAGCTTATGACGTAGGTGGAACTTGACTACGTCATCAGTTTGATGTGCTGCCACTGTGTGAAATTGAATTACCCGAGCGTAATGCATTTTTGAACTTTATGTATCAATTTAATTATTAATAATCCATTATATTAATTTATAACATATTGAATTGATGAATCATGCGAGAATCGCGAGATACTAAATAGCTAAGTTGCTTAATATTTTATTTAATATTCATGAACTAATTGAGAAAGTCCTTAAATTTACTGAAAAGAACAATCAGTGGCAACACTTTCGTGACGTAGTCAAGTTCCATCTCGGGAAGAAAATACCTTGTTTTATTATACCATGGTAGGTAGTGAGTTTGCGCGGCGGGAGGTTTCCAAGAATTGACCAACGGTCTCGGTTTTCTATTGTTACTCGTATGAGCGTTGGGTTGCACTGCATCCCAAGTGAAGCAAAAAATGCCTGGGGCAAATATAATATAATTACCCTAGGATCAGAGTCATAAGTACCTGCTCTTGCGTTGACTTTCAATTGCGTCGTATTTTAGACAATTTTAACGACAATGTAATCTAAAAATAAATAAGGATGCTACAGTTTTTTTTATGAAAGAGCTTAGTCGTTTTCAACGACAATATTAAGTACAGTGAAAAACATAATCCAACACCCAAATTAACATCTGACTTAAAATAATGCTCTGAGCCCTTAGATACGTACTATCACGTCTTTATCCCTAATGGGGCAGACAGAACATTTTGGGTCTTGCGGTTCTATGCAGAGCCCAGGGCCGCAAGACCCAAAAAGTTTTACCACCACTTTTAGCGTCATGGTGGGCGAGAAGATGGAAAAGCAATCAATACAGTGATGGGTTGCTAGCCGCATCGCCTGTTAACATGATTTGCATTTTTGCCCATTCCCTCGAACGGCTTTTACGATCTGCGTGGGAAGAGAAGCAGCTGGTACATTCTAAGTTTTTTTTATTACTCCCAGACCAGCATGGGAGAGCCCTTAGATGCTTAAACCAAATCCACATCTTCCTGAATTAAATGATGATTGATGATTAGATGATAGTCGTACGATAGTCACGACCTATTTCTACATATGTCAAATAAAATTGGACTTTATCATCATACTTTAATGCTCAATGTTGCATGTCAGTGAAACGCAGATACGCAGTAACGTCCGTCTTGGGTACCGCTTTTAAAGTAGCCCCCCAGATTCTAGCCAACGAAGCTAAACATGTCATTATAACCGGAACTAAACGGATGAAAAATAAACGTGGAAACATCGTAACACATTTATTAATCACTGATAATCACAAAAATTATTCATCTGCAAAATTTGCTCGTGATAACGCCTAATTAAAATTCTATTGAGTACCAGATTATAGCATCTTCAATCAACACTAGGATGTGACAAAGACCAAAGGGAAATATGATAAATCTACAATTAGAACTAAGAAATCGGCATAAGCGGGAATATTAAATCGGGAATTGGAAATGAGAATCATGAAATCGGAACGCAGAAGTTACAATACCCAGAAGCTTAAAGTTCTGGATTAAAAAATGCAACTCCACCACGACAATGTCAACAAACTAGGTGACGACAAAGCAGTCTATTATCCTTTCAAGTGTATTACACACCAAGTGTAATACTTTGGAGCAACTTTGAGAGCTTGAGTTTTGAGGGGTAAAGGCCTGCGTTTTGGCGTTAATTGTAGTATTGGTCAGAGTAAAATAAACAAATATGCATCAAATCGTCGTGCTTCTTTGAAGATCCTTTAAGTTCAAGAAAAAGTATTTACAGTCCACTTTCTGACTGCTCTTGTTTCTTGCGAACGAAAAAATTGCCAGTCTATCGTCAAACAGTTCTTTGTCATTCTTTTAAAACCAACATCTACCTACATTATTATTATAATTTGAGGAGGAATAGACCTAAGCTTCTAGTGGATAAGTTGTGGATGTGATATTTAGTGTAAAACACATCAAGTGTACGGGTGAGGGAGCACTGGAGTACTGTGACACAGGCTCAGCCTTCTTCAGGCTCCAGTCTCCTTTAATCTATAGCATAACTTAAATTAATTTGTATTCTTTAAGTAGTCTTTATTTCTGTTTAAGATTAATGGAGAAAATAAATATACTTTTTACTTTACTTTACTTTTTACTATTCTGCTGACCTTTACTTTTTTGTTTCTTGCAGGTTGTGGCCAGAAACCGCTTCATCCGGCTGTCTATTTTCCTTGTCACTGTCTTGCTCATAGGAGCGTGTGCTGTTATCAACCTGGTAAGCAGATTTTAACTGAACCTTTATAAAAATAGAGAATAGGGCACTGAGTGTTGTATGTTTGTTTAGATAAACAAATTCATCGATGTGTTCATAAAATGTGCACATTTTAGGATCGCTGATTTTTCTATTATAATTTTAAAGTCTGCACTTCTGAAATTGGTAGATTTATGACTTATATGTGAAGTCAGAAAGAATATTCTAGACTTAATGCATAAGACGCTCCGTTCAATTTTTTATTTTTAAGTTATAGATTTTATTTGATTATTTATAATACCTATAAATATCCTATGATATTGAAGATATATTTGAATTTGAATTATAACGATAACTATTTCAGTTTCAGAGTTCCATCGACCCAAACCGAGAATATTTCATAGATATGCGGAATGCTACAAACAGTAGCAGTATTGATGACACAAACATAAAGCCAATCCTGTATTCAGAATTAGATTCTGCACCTGTAAGTATGTTCTCTCCTCATTTTCTTCTTCGTCTCTTTTATTATACCTATGTTTGTTAATTGATTTATAAAATATTTTTTTATTTTAGTTCACCGGGTATACATGCAAATTGGTTCCATTTTTACCAGGTGAAGATCTGATTATGTGATCCTTGAGAAATCGAGAGAACTTCATACATATTCTTTGCATACATATATTAATTTTGATTCTTTTATCAATTAATCAAGCATTTGCATTCAGAATGAGTGTTTTAGCGAAATGGAACTAATAAGGAAGACAAATGATTGCAGTCGCTATTTACAAGTTTTTATACGTCAGTCCTTTCCTTAGGCAGATTTGCTTCTGAAATTCTGAATTATTTTTTAATAAATAGCATGCAAATCTCATAAATCAGTTCTATTTCATTCCATTCCATTTTTCCAGAGCTACATCTACAGCTCAGTGCTGACCCTGGCTTCAATATCGGTGTTCCTGCATGTGGGCTTCGTGTTCAAGCTAGCGCTGATGCTGGTCACCCTCATCACCCACATATCACTGTTCGCTTCCACGGATTTCTTCGGCCAGTACGAGATTCAGGGCATGGAGGCGGAGTGAGTAACTTTTTATTACTTGTAGTTGGTACCTTTTCAGTTTCTCAAATAGATATATTATATTACATATAAGTGCTATTTCATTAAGATATTTTTATGACAAGTGGCCTTTGGGTCTAAGGGCCCTGGGTTCTGTCTGTCTGCTTAGAGCCGTAAGACCCAAAATGATCTGCCTGTCCCATTTGAGATAAAGACATAGGATATATATGTTATAAGGCAAATGGAGTCAAAATGGAGAAAAATAAACTTAGCGGAAGGAAGAGAGACATGGAAAGCACTCCACCGACAAGAGCCCAGCTCTTAAATATAAGAAGAAGAAGAAGGCAAATGTGATAGATGGAAGATGATGAGTGTAGATGAAGTGAGGCAGGTCTGTCATGGATAGTATCAAGTGAAGGTCTATATTATTTCCCTAATCCTTTAGGCAACAGTGTGAGTACTATATGAGCGATAGGTACTGATTTTGAAAAAAAAAACTACATTTTATATTTCTTCCATGCTTGTGCGAGGTAATACAGAGACATAAGGACTGGGCAGACACGAAGACGCTGGGTATCAAGCTTTTAACACAGAACTGCCAAAAGTGGCAAAAATGTATCAGGAGGACCGACCCTGTAGGCAGGAGATAGAAATATAGAGCTTGTACGAGAAAACAGAAAGGACCAGCTCTTTCTCTAAAAGTGGATTTTGAGTTTCAAAAATGATAGTGGCGTGACAAGAATGTATTTAAGGTATATTACTTAAAATTTAAGAAATATTAAATAAACTATGTACACTCACTACAATACACTACACAATAATAATTACAAATAAAAAAAGGCACGGTAATTGTTTACCCTGCGGTTACGTGCCCAGAAGTCTAGCTGCATTGCCACGTTTTAAGGAAAAGCTTATTTTATGACCTAGATATAGGCCAACCTTCTGGTCACAGGAAACTTTAATTAGTTTCTTTAAGATAGCGCCGTATAATTTGTGATCTGATGATCACGCTCCTAAAGTTTTAATCCCAAATGTTTTCATTTTTTTCCATCTTCTCGCCCACCATGACGCTAAAAGTGGCTTTTGGTTCTTGCGGCCCTGGGCTCTGCATAGAACCGCAAGACCCAAAATGCTCTGTCTGCCCCATTAGGGATAAAGACGTGATAGTATGTATGTATGTATGTATGTTTTCATATTTGCATTGTTTGAGGTTATGGACTTATGTCATGAACCATTTTTTGAAAGGCATTGAACACAATGAAGAATTTCTGTTCACTTACAGATTCTCAATGCTTCCATACGCAGCCAAAGCCGGGGTAGCTTTGGTGTTTGTGGCAGCACTGCTGCATATTCTGGACAGGCAGATCGAGTTTACATCCAGAACAGACTTCCTGTGGAAAGACAAGCTGAAGTCTGAACAAGAGGAAGTGGAGACCATGAGAGGAATTAACAAGGTTTGTGGTTTAGGCATGACGAATGAGTAACAATTTTTAGCTCATCGGTTAGATTATAGAAAAATTATAGTACACGATTTTTTCTTAGAAACAAGAAATCACAAAGATACAGATATTGAAATTTTGCATTGCGTCACGGATAGGAACTATTTTCACTAAGCGGTGAAATCGCAACTTTGAGGCTCTTTCTTTTGAATTTTAACTTTTTTTATTAACGGAAAAATTGATCCATTAGTTTTGGATAGGTAGTCTAAAAGACGGAATTACCATCACACTTTTCTGACCCTGTCGTCATCCCTAATCGACTGGTCAGGTCCATATTATTTTCATGGTCGACATTTTGTTGAGACTATGCAAGTTATCTATTGTTCAATTCAATTGTTTGCAATAGGCAAGTAACTTGCACTGCGTAAATGGGCGAAGAACAAAATTTAATATTTAAGGCTGTATATAAGGTAAACTGACCATTTTTGTACACCTTTTATCCTTAAGAAGAATGTTATATTACGGCAACGAAAAATATATGTTTATTTTGAACTATCGTCTAATACTTTTACCAGGTCATTTACATAATTATGTTTACTTCACTCGATGAAAAAAAATCACAAACATACCTCTGACGAACACCTAAAACACGTTTATCTGGATATATACTATTAAAATTAAATTTGCAAATAGTACGCACTATTGAGTAAGTCAAAACGCTTCAGTACGCAAGCTCAAAAATTTATTAGGCAATCTTATTAATTTTTTACAATTATTTTTCCAATATTGACCCCCACCAGCCGTTTAAACAAAGACCTACCTCGACGCCCCCGTCCCCGCAGTGTCCGTCAGGATGTCTTCAAGGTTGGACCTGTGTCACTCGATTTCCTGCAGATATTACGCGCAAAACATTGAGAATGACTGCAAAGTCAAATAATTTAGAGACCAAGTGTTTAAAATATTTAATTAGTGCTTAAGAAAGTCTACTTTTTTAATGAATACACTCATATTTAATAAATTTACACGTAAATATGTATTTTTCAAAGTGATAATAACTTTTATGTTATCAATAGGAACAATGACGTTGTCAACATAGCAGATCTAGTGATGTGACGCCTGAGACATATTCATTGAAATGTTTTTGCAACTTTCCGAAAATATTCTCGCGAGTAGAAATTTGAGTACCTATGTTTGTTTAGGTTTTATATATTTTGTATGTTTATTACGTATGTATGTTAATGAAACCACCTGACAAGTATCTATGCCTTTTCTTTATTAGGCAATCTTATTAATTTTTTACAATTATTTTTCCAATATTGACCCCCACCAGCCGTTTAAACAAAGACCTACCTCGACGCCCCCGTCCCCGCAGTGTCCGTCAGGATGTCTTCAAGGTTGGACCTGTGTCACTCGATTTCCTGCAGATATTACGCGCAAAACATTGAGAATGACTGCAAAGTCAAATAATTTAAAGACCAAGTGTCTAAAATATTTAATTAGTGCTTAAGAAAGTCTACTTTTTTAATGAATACACTCATATTTAATAAATTTACACGTAAATATGTATTTTTCAAAGTGATAATAACTTTTATGTTATCAATAGGAACAATGACGTTGTCAACATAGCAGATCTAGTGATGTGACGCCTGAGACATATTCATTGAAATGTTTTTGCAACTTTCCGAAAATATTCTCGCGAGTAGAAATTTGAGTACCTATGTTTGTTTAGGTTTTATATATTTTGTATGTTTATTACGTATGTATGTTAATGAAACCACCTGACAAGTATCTATGCCTTTTCAAACAAAAAAGAATTTTCCAAATCGGTCCAGGCGTCTTTAGATATCGATGAATATATACATAGGGCGCACTGTAAGTTTCCGGAACTGGCCACTTACATAAACAATATTTAAAAATTTATTGCAACATTTGAAAATAGAACTCTTTGGCTGTAGAATGCAGTTTGTTTCATCTGACTGTCTTTTGTTTTTACCTTGTGGCGCCATTTAAAAAATTATGCGTCTGCAACATGGATTTAACTCGGGAAAATTTTCGTAGTATGATTTTCTACGATTTTAAGTGTAATTTGACAGCTCAACAGAGCATCAATAACCAATTACGCGGTCAACGATTTTCATCACCAGAAGAGGCTGTCGAGGAGTATGAAAAACACGTTTCAGAGGTCACCACAGAGGAGTGGCACAAAAGTTTTCAAAACTGGTTTCATCGAATGAAAAAGTGCATAGACGCCAAGGGAGATTATTTTGAAAAACAATAAATTAATTTTGTACCTTTAATAGTATTTTTAGGGTTCCGTAGCCAAATGGCAAAAACGGAACCCTTATAGATTCGTCATGTCTGTCTGTCTGTCTGTCCGTCCGTATGTCACAGCCACTTTTTTCAGAAACTATAAGACTTATACTGTTGAAACTTGGTAAGTAGATGTATTATGTGAACCGCATTAAGGTTTTGACACAAAAATAGAAAAAAAAAAACAATAAATTTTGGGAGTTCCCCATACTTAGAACTGAAAACTGAGAAACTCAAAAAAATATTTTTCTTCAAACCCATACGTGTGGGGTATCTATGGATAGGTCTTCAAAAATGATATTGAGGTTTCTAATATCATTTTTTTCTAAACCGAATACTTTGCGCGGGAGACACTTCCAAAGTGGAAAAAAGTGTGTCCCCCCCCCGTAACTTCTAAATTAAGGAAATTATAAAACTAAAAAAATACATGATGTTCATTACTATAAAAACTACCAGCGAAAATTGGTTTGAACGATATCTAGTAAGTAGTTTTTTTTTAATACGTCATAAATCATAAACGGCAATTTACCTTTCATTCAATCAACTCAAATATAAAATTTAAAAAAAAAACATACTTCAAGTCTTTTATATTATGTTATTTGCTACTACGGAACCCTTCATGGGCGAGTCCGACTCGCACTTGGCCGCTTATTTCATATTCATTTCGGAAACTTATCACGTATATATAAAAGTTTTCGACGAAATTGATAACCTCCCCCTTTTTTGAAGTGGGTTAAAAACCGACTTCAACGCCAAACTATTCTACCGATTTTTATAAAATTTCTATATGACCGCAAGCCCTTTGCCCAAGCCCCAAAAAAAAAGTTTTTTTCACATATACACTCAAATTGACAACCGCCTTCTTTTTTAAAGTCGATCATAAAGGAAACTGAACGGCCCAACAATTATCATATCTAGGACGGGAACGTGAAGAATATGTGGCATAGGTCTTTGCCATCCGCGGAAGGCGGCGGCCTGCGCAAGAAAAATAAATTCAGATTAAGGCCATACCCAAATTTTCCGGGGTCCAGTGGCGCCGCCATTTGAAATAAATCATTTAAAAGGAAACGGAGATATCATTCAAAATTGTGTCTTGGTCAAGCCCTAGATAACCCTTAAAACTATTTTATGAACTACTGTTTATAATTTAAAGTGCGAACGTGAAGCTTTTCTACGCACATTAGCTAAAAGTGGCCGTTTTTCGCAAATGTGCGTAGAAAAGCTTCACGTTCTCTCTTTAAACTACAAAAAGTAGTTTAAAAAATACTTTGAATGGGTATCTAGAACTTGACCAAGACACAATTTTGAATGATATCTCCGTTTCCTTTTAAATGATTTATTTTAAATGGCGGCGCCACTGGACCCCGGAAAATTTGGGTATGGCCTTAATATGTGCTAGGCCAATCCTTTATAGAAAATAATTATAGACGCCATTAAAATTAAAACTTGCTATAGGTTTATTTACAAAATTATTATGTGTCCTTACTCCTTACACACAATCAATTTGGTTCCGATTTTCTTTTTCCGGTTTTCTTGATGATGAATATTTATAGTCGACACAACACTATCTGAATATGTCAAGATGATAAGAGACAGGCATATTATGCCATTGTATGGTGCTGTCTTGCTCATACATGCTACGAGCGCACGTTATATAGCCCCTTAAGCCAACGACGTCATAAGAAGAAGTTATACTATAAGAAGATGGATCGATGATGCATCAACAGAAAGATCTATTGAGAGATTCCTTACCTATCAACGTGACAGATGTTTGAAAAAAAGTCATGTTTATTTGAAACAACGCGTTTGTTTTAATTACAGATCCTGTTGGAAAACATTTTGCCAGCCCACGTTGCGCAGCATTTTCTGACGTCTGTGGCATCTAAGGTAATTTAAAAAAAACTTGTATTTATTTATCTATCGCTTCATTTGGGTGTAACAATGTGTGAATGAATTGCAATTGCACATGACTCGCTTAGGCTCTGAAATGTGGTCTCTTACTATATGGGTATTACTCATAAAGCTTAAGTTGAGTCAGCGGATTATAGAAAGATTTTTTCGTATGTGTAAGTGACCAAAACTCGTGTCAAGATTTTCAGGCTGCTGAAAAGCATCTAAAATAGCTTGACGACTGCCATACAATGATAACAACATAGCCTTCCGAATCAAGGAGGAGCTAGAGAAATTTTTATGCCTCTTGTCACCAATCCAAGTGCGGACTTGGATGGCCCCGGTGTCACTTTACTTGCTAAAACGCTAGCAATAGGCACCAACACACAAATTAATGCTCGAACGTGTCCAGCGGAGATTTGCTCGAGCGTTGTATAAAAAAATGTACGGGTACTATCCCTATTTGTACCCTTCATTATTTGTGTCCGGCATGGTAAATTTATATACTTTGGAAGTGAGGCGCCAATGTGCCTTACTTATTTACTATTATTTGCTCCTGAATGGCAAGACAAATAACCCACTTGCTTTGTCGCGGTGCAGTTTTTATGTGTTCAGGCAGTTGCGTAACAGGCCGCTGCTCGCGCCGCCCGCGGTCAGTACTTACACCGCTCAGCACGCGCCTACCAGCCAAGCTGTTATTTTGCTCAACGCCTTGATTGCTCGAATGCCGAATGTTGACATATTTTATGACAATTTTAAAAAAATTGTTAATATTTGCAATTGTTATTTTTCCTCTTAGTATTAAGTATTTAAGTTATTGACTCACGTGTACGCTTTGGGAAACTGTAAGTGCACGGGGTAATTTTTATTAATGATAAAGAATAAAGAACATCACGAAGAAAAACATTAAACAAAAGCTCATTGAAAGGAGAATTATCAACAGAAGAAAAAAGTCAGTGACATAGCGCAGTGGATATTCCACTACCATCGTCGTCTATTACTGCTATCGCAAACTGTTGCGGGCATTCGTCGCTCGTCTGTAACAGCCCTAACTATCACGATTTGTAATATTTCAGGAGGACCTATACCACGAACGGTACTCGAGCATAGCTGTGATGTTCGCCTCAATACCCAACTACAAGGAGTTCTACGACGAAACTGACGTCAACAAGCAGGGATTGGAGTGTCTCAGGCTGCTCAATGAGATTATCTGTGATTTTGATAAGGTAACCCTGCTTTTTTACTGACCATACTTTTTACTCCCATGCTGGTCTGGGAGAAATAAAAAAACTTAGAATGTACCAGCTGCTTCTCTTCCCACGCAAATTGTAAAAGCCGATCGAGGGAATGAGCAAAAATGCAAATCATGTTAACAGGCGATGCGGCTAGCAACCCATCACTGTATTGACTGCTTTGCCATCTTCTCGCCCACCATGATGCTAAAAGTGGCTTTTGGGTCTTGCGGTCCTGGGCTCTGCATAGAACCGCAAGACCCAAAATGCTCTGTCTGCCCCATTAGGGACAAAGACGTGATAGTATATATGTATGTATACTTTTTAAGCCCCGACAAAAACGGGTATAAATTTGACGCTAATTTCTGTTGGTCTGTCGGTCTTGTCTGTGGCATTATAGCTCTCGAACAGATAGACTGATTTTAATGCAGTTTTTTTTCGTGAAAGCAACTTCTCTTTCAGTGGTTTTTAGCTATGTTTGATGAATATTGGTTGAGTCGTTCAAAAGTTGTTGGGTGTTAAAACTACCAAGTTGGGTTTTGTAATTTACCTAGGACCTACGGACATTAATGCTACTCAACATAAGTTCTAGTGATAATAGGCAACGGTTTTGCCCCTTATCACTAGATGGTGTCGTCGGGTTTTTATTTTGCCTAGCAAATAAACTTATATCTAATAAAATATAGAGGTAAATGGAAAAGATGTTGTTATATCATATTTTCGGTCTTTTAGATCAATTTTTCTAATTAATCATCTACTAACGTATGTTTTTTTTAAAACTTAATGTAATTTATATGTTACAGCTCCTATTAAAGCCGAAGTTCAGTTGCATCGAGAAGATCAAAACTATTGGCAGCACGTACATGATAGCGTCAGGGTTAAGACCTGGCAAAGAAGACCAGACTGTAAGTATTGTTCAAAAAGCGTTTCATTTACAAGTACCTAATTATTAAAACAAACGATCTGCGTAAATTTTTTTATTCAAAAGCAGCATGCCTAGGATGCAACGGCAAACACGCTCTGCGACCACCGTGGCGTAGTGCTCACCATGCTAGTCCGCCGCCCAGAGGTTCCGGGTTTGATCCCTGGTCAGAGCAAGTTGAAAAAAATTGACCTGGGTAGTGGATGTTTATCTATATATGTATTTGTTATAAAATATAGTATCGTTGAGTTAGTATCCCATAACACAAGTCTCGAACTTACTTTAGTGCTAGTTCAATCAGTTAAATTTGTCCGTGTATATTTATTTCTTAGTGAGAAAATGTGTTTGAAGTTGGAAACAATATTGTATTCCTTGCGTTACCTATGGGACTCAGGATTGGTTCTGGTCTACCCTTTATGTTACGGAGGTTAGACGGCAATAAACAATAGGTTGAAAATATTACTTTTTCAGGACGCTAACAGAAAAGAAGAGCATACCGTAGCTATATTGGTTGAGTTTGCAGTCGCGTTGATGACGATTCTCGACCAGATCAACAGGGAGTCGTTCCAGAGGTTCAAGCTCAGGATAGGTGAGTTCGAGTGAGAGGGGAGATGTTATGTGGGACTTTGGTAAAAGCATTTCGATGCTCCTTTATGACGACACCTGAAAGGTGGCCACCAATCATTTACTCTTAGTAGTCAAGTAAAGTCGGTGGCATCGTAGTACTCAAACGGATGATCCGATTTCGATGCGGTTTTTTTTACACGAAAGCAAATTTCCTTGCAATGTTTCTTACATATGTTTGATGGAAATCGGTTCAGCCGTTTTAAAGTTACTTTTAGTTCACGCTCGGCTCGGCGGTACGGATACGTAGCGCCACTTTATCGTATTGGTATCAATTCAGGTTGCATCGGTAGTTCCGCTACTTATCACTAGATGGCATTCTTAACAGTCGGGGTTTTTTTTTTTAATTTGCTTAGCAAATTAACTTGTTTCTAGGTCTGAGCCATGGTCCCGTGATAGCTGGAGTGGTGGGTGCCCAGAAGCCGCAGTACGACATATGGGGCAACACAGTCAATGTGGCATCCAGGATGGATTCCACAGGAATCATGGGCAAGATACAAGTCACGGAAGACACTGCCAAGTGAGTGTTCAAATTGTCATCATCATCAGGTCTTTTTAGTCTGCACTGCAGGAGCGACCGTCTCTGTACTACCAGAGCCACATTTGGCCAGAGCAGTCAGAGGACTTGGCCTACACTCTCCTCGCTGGTCAGACGGGTTGTAAAGGTCTCATTGATGTTTATCAGCTTTGTTTAGCTTGTATTCCCTAAGTCGCCTTCTACGACATCCACGGGAGGTCTTGGAGTGGCCCTATTCTAGTCTGTCGGAAGCCACACGTTCAAATAGGTTTTAGCTATTATCTAAATTGGTAAATATTTTATTAGGTAATACAAAATGATGAGATTAGGTATTATTGATTTTAACAGCATTACAGTAATTCTTAAATTCAGTAAACGGGTTACTCACGTATAGAGTCAGCTACTGCCGACATGACATGACATGAGTGTGTCGCGAGCTGGTGCGGTGTACGGGCCTCTCGTCACATTCGCCCTGATGAAGACCTCCGGATGAGGTCGAAACATGTCGGCAGTAGCTGACTCTATACGTGAGTTACCCGTTTACTGACTTTAAGAATTATTGCATCTCACGTTAGTTTTAATCAAAAAGCATTACAGTAATCGTATTATTATCCAAATTAAAGCATGTGATAAAAAATTATTAAGTAGTGCGATTTTTTTATTTTTGTGGTAGTGCTTGTTGTTTAAACAAGTATTTAAGCAAGCACTACCAATTAAAGTTAGAATTACGGCCCTAACATGAGGATCGTGGGTTCGAATCCCACCCGTAGCGAAATTTTTCATCACATGCTTCAATTTGAAGATTAGGTTTATTTCATCAAAGATCAATCAAACTTTAAATGGTATAATCATTAAAATTGAATAAAACTTCATGTCTATTTACATAAAATGTAAAAATATATGTTAATTATCATGAAAGTTAATTCTAAATACAATTTAATTATGTATACAGGTACATATTAGTTGTATAAAGTAACATTATGGAAAAGAATTAAATAAACGAAATTGTTACTTACTTTATCTTAAGCTTTAGACTCACACAATCATTTTTGCCCATACTTTTGAGCAGGCGCATAAGCTTTTGCTGCGTAACTGGTACTATAATTTTGAAAAATTGTAATAGGTACACAACATTTTAACTATTTTTTTTTCCAATTTTCCAGGGGATGATCATACTTATAAAACAAACTGGATAGGCTTCTCCTTGAGTTTTTGGCGGGAAGGGGGTTCAGTTGGAGTTTGCTTTAAATCGTTTTGCAAATTGATTCGAGGGGACTTTATAATATGAAATTGGTGTGGTTTGGTGTTATAAATGCTCATTCTGATGAACAATATGTGAAATGTTTAAAGTGGACAATCATAGTGCGGCTGTAGTGATATTTATTTGCGGACTGCGGTGGGCGTCTTTAGGCGCCTCCGCCACTCAATCAGCTATGAAAACCAGTGGACTCGTATAGATTTGTTGCCAGAAGCTCCCTTAAAGCAATCAAAGGACCTATACCAACCTTTGATTGCATATATATATATATATTTACTTCACATCAATTGTTGTTTTCCACTTTCTATTAACTTGAGCATAGCTAAATACGCAACGGCGTCGAGCCAAAATTAAAAAAAAAAAAGCTTCTCCTTTTGGAAGTCGGTTAAAAAGAGGACCCCGGAAAATTGAGCAAGCCCCTAAGATTTTTCCAAAAGTTTGCTTTTTGTTACCTGCCTAACTAATTTAGCTAAAGTTTAAAATATTTTTTCCTTTGTTTTAGGGTGTTGATGAATGCTGGCTACACTTGCGAATGCCGAGGAATTACGTACGTCAAAGGAAAGGGTAATCTAATCACGTATTTTGTTAAAACACCTAACTTCGGTGGAGGTTAGATTTATTTAGAAATTAGTTACAAATTATGCATCGTACAGAATCTTTTATTGCTCTAAACGAAGACATATTGTAATACATATTATTTACTTATACACCTACTCTGTTTGACTGACGTAATCAACGTCAAAATTGATTGACATGTAAGGCAATTTAAATAAAGTAATTCAAAAACAAATACTTAAAAAAATATAATAGCTACCTAAATAAGAGAATAAAAGGGTTTACTACGATTTTCTGTAAATTTTACAATATTTTTATTAATTTTATAATAATTTAACTTCGAAAGTCGCAACTATGAAAATAAGTAGTCAAATTGGGAAAATGTAAAACATGGTGTTAATTAACCCCCGGTGCAAAAAGAGGGGTGTATTAGTTTGACATGACTGTGCTCCGTGTGTTTGTCTGTCATCGTAGCTCCCAAACGAATGGACCGATTATAATGCGGTTTTTTTGATAACTGACTTGGTCGAGATCATTCTTAGCTACTGTTGTGTTGGAAGTTACTAATTTTTGTTTATTGTTTGTTTTTGATTTTGTATGTGTAATTATCAACATTAATGTTTTATATTGGTCTACTATAAAGTGAAAATATTTACGTTATTATATTGAAACTGAAATGTATTGTGATGTGGCTCTTTCACTGTAAGGTGTTGTAAAATTTTTGATCAGGTACCGTTTACCACTTTTAACATGTAAGTGAGTTATGTTTTTACCCAATATGATGATAGCTAAGCGTTTTTTCTAAAAATGTACACCTTTTTACCTACTAGTCTTTAGTGTTAAACTGAATTTTAATAACCTTGTATTTTCTAAAATGTACATCTTAATAGAGGGGCCTAAATTAATTTATTAAAATATTTTAAGTGAATCTCTATACCTATCAATAGAATAAGAGTATGAATATTATTTTTTTTTGTGAAGTAAATATCTAATCAATATAACTTTAATAAAATCATATCATAGGACCTACTGTACCAATAATTATAGTAAAATATATATATTCTTTGATTTAAAGCGTGCTAATATATTCTTAAAGAAGAACATATAGACATACTCTTAAAAATATCATATTAAATTTTAAATATTTTTTGAAGTTCCTCGTTCATACTCATACAGGTAAGGTACCAAGGTTTATCACATGAAATACTTATTTTTTTAAATGTGTGTCTAATGTATAATTGCCAAAGTTTTTTATTATACTTTCTCTTATAAGTAGTAAATTATTAGCACTTCTTTATCCCTTACGGGGCAGACAGAGCGTTTTGGGTCTTGCGTCTATAAGCAGACAGAGCCAAAAGCCGCAAAACCTAAAGGCCACTGTTAGCGTAAAGGTCGGCGAGAAAATGGAATTAAAATGATAAGTTGCTAGCCGCAGCATTTTCGCCCGATTTGCGCGGGAAGAGAAGCAGCTGGTGCATTCTGAGTTTATCCTTTTCTCCCAGACCAGCGTGGAAGTTTAAATTGTATCTACGTACCTAATTAAAAATTTTTGTTGGTATTGAAGCCAATGAAAAATAGATCGTAAAAGCTGATCGAGAGAATGGGCGAAAATGTAAAACATGTGACACACTGTGATTGCTTTTCCATCTTCTCGCCCACCATCATGCTAAAGTAGCTTTTAAGTCTTGTGGCCTTGGGCTCTGATTGCTTTGAGCCGCAATATACAAAAAGCTCTCATCATCATCATCATCATCCGAGCGTATTTTCCCAGTTGCATCCTCAGCAGAAATGCTTTAGAGCCCGGGGTCCGCTAACCGCGCCTAACCTAACCAAGGAGATTTGAAGGGGTTACTGTTTTATTACTACTTTTATAAAATGATGCTGGTCTGGGAGAAATAAAAAAACTTAGAATGTACCAGCTGCTTCTCTTCCCACGCAGATCGTGAAAGCCGATCGAGGAAATGGGCAAAAATGCAAATCATGTTAACAGGCGATGCGGCTAGCAACCCATCACTGTATTGATTGCTTTTCCATCTTCTCGCCCATCACCATGACGCTAAAAGTGGCTTTTGGGTCTTGCGGCCCTGGGCTCTGCATAGAACCGCAAGACCCAAAATGCTCTGACTGCCCCATTAGGGATAAAGACGTGATAGTATGTATGTATGTTTATAAAATGCTATGTCTGCCCCATTAGGTATGAATACATGATATGTATGTATGAAAAAGAGAGAAATAAAATTGGAGCGATTGTATAGAAATGTAAATATTAAATATGATATCTCATTTGTGTGATAAAAAGAGATTCATTTTCGAACATGACATGTCTTAGATTATAATTTGCATTTAATAATTAATTTTGTGTGTAAAGTTTCGCATCACGAGTTTTTGAATTATAGGTAGATAGTAGTTTATTTCTTAGTTTATTAAATAGATAATATGTAAATGGTATCTTCTATTTTCTGCTATATTATACAAGGTATAAATCTGTAATCTTGCTATCTTCTCACATGTACCTACCTACTTAGTTACCAAGATGAACAACTTTACAGTTGATCGTTTTTATGGGAAGTTTCATTGTTTTTTGACCAAGCGTGCGAGTCTCAGTTTTGAGATTGGCTAAAATGGTACCATTTTTTACCATTTCTCTATGTACCGATTCTCGTAAATTTTGTAAGACTGTTTTCGTCAACACAGCTTGTCGAAATTTTCAAATTGACGAAAATATGTGAATTGGAAACAAAAAAAAAAACATACTTGAGTCATAACGCTTTATTTTTTAAAAATTTTACAGAACTTTTTTGTTCCCATTATTAGGACGCAATTTTTTCATGTGGCACAACTTTTTATCTGATAAACTTGAGTGGGTTGGGGGCACTGACCTCTGGACCTTTGATACCCTTAGAAATGACAACTCTTTATTGTGCCTATTTGAAGCGCCCCCAATGCGTGGGAAGAGAACTAAATCTGACGTAACTTTTAGTTCCATTCCCACCCACTGCTTCGAATGCCTACGATCAGCGCCAAAATGGCGAAAATCAAATCGCCTCACTATGGCCCGGCTAATCATAGGTCCAGCGTACTTGTATATATGGAGGTCAGTGGTTGGGGATGACTCACGGGGTCTACAGCTCACAGAACCACTACTCATATTTCGACCTATGTTCCTTGGGGAGAGTTGTTCAGTATGGTTAGTCAAAGGTACGGTTGACAGAATGGCAAGGTTACAGATTTACACATTGTACTCGTATTAGTGACTTTCTATAACAATAAAACGGGCAAAATTTTTTGGAACGAAGTTCCTTATCGCGCGTTGCTAATGGCTAGACGGAAAATGTAACTTTGTGCTATAGTTGTAAGCAGTGCGGCGTGCGCGTTTCTCTGTCTGTCACTCTCGAACTTCGTTCCATCCGGGTGTCCCTTGACACCGGTAAGTTTTTATTTTTATCATCTTTTATGTGCATATTTTTGTTATTTATATTTTTATTCATAATTTAGTCAATTCTTTAATAGTTTTTAGTGCAAATTATTTACTTGATCTTATGTTAAGTCAAGTGCGGTGCTAAATTAATTATATTTTTCCTTACTTCCTATTACTTTGTAATATAAAACTTAGATGTATGAAAAATCTGTATGTCAAAGATTAAATATAAGTATAGCATGACGTTAGCATATTTCCAATAGTATTATGTGTGTTATTGCCTAATAAATATAATTTTAAAAATATATAATAATTGTAATTCGTGCTCATTTGTATCTCATAATATACAATACAATACAGTAGGACAATTTTATGATCATAAGTACAATATGGGTAGACAACATTTTGTGTAATAGTATTGTAAAAATAGATATTTAGATAAATAGCTAACTGATAATTAGGTTACAGTTAAAAAGTATGATTAAACCTAAAAGGTCTAAATATTTTATTTTGTATTTTAAAATATAATAAATTATTTTTGTTGGGTTTCTGTTTTATTCAATTTATACTTCGAATCATAAGCATACGAGTGTGTTGAGTTTTCCACGTAACTTTTTTGAAAAAAAATTGAAGGCTTGATAATTCTTTAAGTTATACGTAAGTGTGGTTTCCGGTAGAGTAGGATAGGGCCACTCCAAGTACTTAGGAATACAAGCTAAACAAAGCTTATAAACATTAATGAGACTTTCTGTACTACCAGAAACGTACACTACGTTTCTGGTAGTACAGAAAGGGTCTTTTTGTCTCCTGCAGTGAAGACAAAAAGACCTGATGATGACTTAAATGAGTTGATTTTATGCACTGTCATAAAATGTTGCTTCACATAAATTATTTTTCTTTCTATACAGAGTCAAACAAAATATATCTACTAAAACTATTTTAGGTTGAATTCAGTCCATGTTACTGAATAATTTTCTAGAACGTATTATTATATCGAAATGTGAATATATTTTTTTCCCTCCGTACTACGTAATCAAAATGGACCCTCCTTGATTCGGACCATTTCTTCCAAGTTTCTACGAAAGCAATTTTTCCCAATTTCGATGATCCTTGCTGAAAGTTGTTGTTTAGTATCATGAACTACTCTTAAAACAGTATTATATATTTTGTTTTTTATAGACGTTATATATACAAGTGCTAGACCAATTGGTCATTTTTCATTATTTCGCAAACTCACTGAGTTCGCAAAGGCTTCAATTATTGGATCAATTTCACAGCCCTTTTTAGACGTGTGACCCGTTCGACGGGCGGTGTCCGAGTGAATTTAAATTTCGAACATGGATATAGGCAGTTAATTGGTAATTGCTGGTTTTGTCTGCACGAGGAGCTATAATACAAATGGAGGTTGCTTTATATAAGGATATTTTTTTTTAAGGTTTGACACAAAGTTTTAGGTAATTCTAGGATGCCGATTTATTTTTTACATTCCATATAAATTTTCCACTCAATTGAAAACAGATGTATAAAAGAGGTATACCACATTAATTTAATTGAAAAAAATATATTGACAAACTGGGTTGTATCAATTGATGCAGGTAGGTGTGCTATTTATTTTCTGTTTTTAGCCTGTAGCTATCCAGTGGGATAGTGTAGCTATCCAGGAAGGCCTTTGCCCTTCAGTGGCAGGGCAAAGGCCTTCCTGCATTTCAGTTCTCGCGGTCAAGGGCACTTGAGGTCCAGTTTTTACAAAAAAGTATCAATGTCATCCCGCCATCTTATTCTTGGTCTACTCGTTTTTTTATTGAGTGAAGTCCACATTGTTGTATTTCTAGCTTTCAGATCATCGCGACATGTTGCAGCAGGTATGGTCTGCAGTATAACTGTTCAAAATCTACGATTTATGTTTAATCTAATAAAAAATCTATAAATCCGAATAACTAGCCTTGATTAGTTGACTCTACGTCGAGTCTGAAGTAGCAATCCATATGGTTCAAAGCTTCTTGGTGGCCACCTACGCTTGCTCATTGATTTATTTCAGGTGCACCGCCTTCGAATATGGAGTATTGTTTTGTTATATTATAGACCGTGTTAATACTTTGGCTGGAATATGCTTTTAAAGGCTGTTAGCAAAATGTCTGTGCCCCGAATTTAAATAAAAACTTGAGAGGTGTCAAGGGACACCCGGATGGAACGAAGTTCGAGAAAGAGAGAGACAGATAGAGAAACACGCGCACTTATTTTGCCTGTTGGACTTTGTTATCAAACATGAAGAATGCTTCATTGCTGTAGTTTCATTCAAGGCGCTTGTACATCGGCGGCCCTCTGCCCAAATGTCATACACGTCCGGATTATAATAGTATGCGGAGTCTGGAGTCTGGAAAATAAAGAAACAACAACATGAAGCACTTTTAAGTGGCTGTTTTTTTCAAAAATGCTAAGAAAAGCTTCACCTTCTTACTTTAAACTGTAAACAGTAGTTCATAAAATAGTTTGAAGGATTATCTAGGAACGCATGAGACAAAATTTTAAGTCTTTCAATGTCATGACGATCGCCTATGCCGACAAGCAATTAATAAAAATCTATAGTATCTGCAATCCTGGCAGTCGAAGTGTTAAGTGATATCTCCGTTTCCTTTCAAATATTTTATTTCAAACTAGCTGTATCCGCGGGCTTCGCTGCCCGTAGGAATTTCGAGGTAAAAACTATCCTTTGTCCTTTCCCGAGTCTCAAACTATATCTATACCAAATTTCATCCAAATCGGTTCATTAGTTTAGAAGAGGTAACAAACAAACAAATATACAAACCCACTTTCGCTTATTTATTGACCGAGCGAGCGAAGCGAGCGAAGCGTCTCAGTTTCGAGATTAGCCAAAAATTCTTTTGTCCGTCTGTCTGTCTGTTCTCGCCTACAGGTCGCATTTCTTAACAGATTCTCATGAAATTTTGTAAGCAGGTTCAGCAACTTAATAGAATTTTTTTTGTTGAGCCAGTTTTTCGAAATTTTTCAAAATGGCGGAAATATGGGGGTTTAAAATTTTAAAACTGTCATATTCGCCATTTCAAAATATTTTCAAAAATGTCATTAGACTTTTTTGTTGCCATTATGAAAACAATATTTTTTTATTTGAACAACTTTTTTGTCTGAACAACTTTTTTATACGTTATACTTAAACGGGTTAAGGGTGACTCGCGGAGTATAGCTGACTAAGCCGTAACGGATATACAATACAAATCTTCTTACAAACTGAAATTATTTAAGGGTGAATTCAGTCCAGGTTACTGAACAACTTTCTTAAAAATACATATCTCCCCAAAGTAATTTCTCTGAATAACTATTATGGTTATTATTTTGAGTTTCATAAGTAGTTCTATAAATTTTATCATATTTAACCGACTTTAAAATAAAAAGGTTTTGCTTATTTTACGATTAGTTTTTTTTCTTCAGTTTTTGCTTATTTTGATTGATTGTTGGCTTGTTTATTAAATTTAGCAATTTTGTTGAGCGATCTTTCGTTCAATCGCTATCGCTGCTTGTCTGTGCTTCTGTAGTAGTATTAGTAATTATGCCACGAACTAACAGAGATCAACAGCAACCAAAGCCCGCGAAGTAGCTTTACGAAGAGTGTAAGAAACCAATGAGCAGCGGCATAGAGCCATGGCAATACGATAAACATTTAAACAAAACCCATTAATAGTTTTCTGGTTTTTTCAACAACGAGCTGACTTTGTTATTTGAAAAATGATGGGTCATTTTTCGGTGAAAGACTACTGGTACAGAACTGAATTTCAGCATCACGGTAGACCACATATCCATGTCATGTATAGTAGGAAGGTGCTCCTGACATTTCAAAGCTAGATCGAAAGTCATTTGAAGAAAGGGCTGTGATTGCCAACTATTTTGGAAATTTAGTCACAATCATGAATCCGCATATTGGTAAACCTGGACCGATTACTTATCCAAATAATAATCGCGAGGTCTAAGTTCGTGGCGAACTACTAGTAATATTAGTAGGAAGTAGGATAGGATGGTGGCAGCACTAGTCCCGAAAAATGTATGTATCCCATAACATAATGTTTTCATTTCCCTAATACTTTTCTGATCAACGGTTTATAATTTATATTAAGGTTTTTTTTTACTCCTTGAACATACATTTGACTTTAGGTACTATCAAAAGGCAATTTCATAGAATGTATCGTACCAGAAGCGCATCTGGTGGATTTTTTATACCTTCAAGAGAAAAAGGCTATATCTAAAAGTAAAGGGTTATCTTATCTACTTACACACATTTGCGATTTAGATATTTCAAATATTTCCGATGAATTTAATTCACACATATTATATGCCGTGTGGTATACGGCAGAGTAGGATAGGGCCACTCCAAGTCTTCTCGTGGATGTCGTAGAAGGTGATTTAGGAAATACAAGCTACACAAAGCTTTTAAACATCAATCATACCTCTCTGATCCATCTGGCCAGCGAGGAGAGTGTAGGTCAAAATCCTCTAGCTGCTCTGGCCAAGTATGTCTCTGGTAGTACAGAGAGGGTCGTGCTCCTGTAGCGGAGACTAAAAAAAGACCTGATGATGATGATGATGATAATGATGAATTAAATATAAAAATATAAAAATAAAGATAAAAACCTAGTACTATTTCACCATTATTTAGAGAACGCATATCTTGATCTATGTTCACAAAGCAGTTCGAAATAGTTTGAATACAAATTAATTATATCAATTATGTATTTAACGTGAGAACTGTTCTCGAGCTAATCATAGATCTCTGGTTATTAATTAACAGATAATTATAGTTTGGGATAGATCCGTTATGATCTATATTGTTGGTCTAGTTTGTGAATTATGGATTCGGGTCTGGAGGTTTGAATATGGATTAGATTTCGTATAGTTTGGTAGTAAAAGTAGTCTGAAGATGTTTGACATTCCCACTGAACCTTAAAAACATTTACAAGATAAAAGGTCCTACCTATTAATATGTAATACTATTATTAATTCTGTGCTATTAATCCAGGATATAAGCTCACGTGCCAAACAATGCAATACTTTCAGTCGTTTCGGATTAAAAGTGGAGCAAACATTAATTAACTACTTACGAACTTTCGCATTTATATACATTTGTTTCATAAAAATATTTAGAATATACAACCTCTTTAATATCATATGAAACCACCACTTTCATATGATATTAAAGAGGTTTATCTAAATACCTAGCTGTCAATGTCACCACAAACAATATTTACTAGACAAATCCGAAATTACCCTCAATATATATTCCAATATGATCAGGAAAGTCCCAACAATGGTGACCAATATGGGTTAGCTTATCTTAAATTAGAATGACATTAAACATAATGAAATCTCACCATAAAATTATGCGGAGTCAACCAATAAATTAAAGTTTATGCAAGTAGGTGTAAATCATAAATGGTGTAGGTAAATGGAGAGTGCACTAAATCCAGAAACTCTGACTTTCCCACAGCTAAATTATACAAAATTCATAACATACATCGCCCATATCTCATCTGGTTATGATAAAGTTAAGGTGCTATTCCGAATGAGATGCAAAAGCAGTGAACGTAGTAACAGTCTATTTGTCTATCGTTTGTGTAAGTGACCAACAATAATGACAGATTTATCAAGCTGTCAAAAGGCATCTAATGTAGCTTGACGATTGCCAGTAGACAGCCGAGAGCATCGGCTTGACATGCCTTTCAAAGCACGAAGGAGCTCGAGATATTTAATGCCACCTGTGTGGTTACCTAGGTATTCAAGTGTGGACCATGTTCGGTGTCGCTCAACTTGCGAAATAAATCGTAATCCTTTTCTGGACATTTCACATCTTAAAACTTTTGTTCTTATGAAAGACTGGGAATAATGTTAAACTATAAAAAACATACGAATTCTAAAGAGGAGAACTAAATTCCGAAAAAAAATTCTAACTACTTTCATGATTATTCATTTGTTACAATTAAATCCACAAAATCGCACCTTAACCATAATAATGACAAAAGTGCAGGATTGCGACCGGAAGTCAGCACAATGGTCGTAAAATATTACGCCGCATTTATTCCAGAGATGAATCGTCTCATATATTATTAGTGTAATAATGCGCATAGAATATTCAGCGGACGATATGCAGAAAGGACAATGGTAGAGGTGAAAGGCAGAAGCAACATCATCATTCGAGTGTATTTTCCCGTTTGCATCCTCAGCAATAATGCTTCAGAGCCCGGGGTCCGCTTCTTAACCAAGGAGATATGACGAGGTTACTGGTTTTTACACATAGTGACTGTCATCTGACCTCCGCAACCCAAAGGGTAAACCAGAACCAATCCTTGGGTAGTTTAATGATCAAAAGCTAGATGGCGTTAGGGACCCACAGTTTATGACCTTGACCACTGGACCACGGAGTCCAGTATTGCAGAAGCAACGTTTCTGTATTAATTCATAACCTGTGAACTGTAAATGGTAGCGAGAAGAGTTATGAATGAGATTTATTAATGTTTATTCCGATTGTCAATTATTTTTAGGAAGTTCAAACTTAAAATACATACATTTTTTATCATTGGATTGGTGAAGAAGTACCTACCACTTGTAGGCATTAAAACAACTTTATTTTAACATTATTGCCTTATTTTACACTCTATGCCAGCCACTGGAGGTCCGCGCTGGACTCAGTAATCTGTGATTTTTGCCTCGCTACCTGGTGTTGCTGTGTAGTTATAGCTTTATTATACGTTGGCTAGTTAGCCTTTATACCTGTGGGCTGTATAGGTACTTATCTGTGGACTGTATACGTATCTGTGCTCAGTAATCGTTCTGTGGACTGTAAACGTCCTGTAGTCTGTAAAGGGCAGCGAGAAGAATTATGAATTAGAGACGTTTATTCCGATTTTCAGTTTTTTTCGAACTACAAACTTACAACTCACACAGTTTCTTTCTTGGGGTAGGTGAAGAAGTACCTACTACTTGTAGGCATTATACAAACTTTACTTTAACTTTCTGTGCCTTATTTTACGCTCTATGATAGTCACTGGAGGTCTGCGCTGGACTCAGTAATCTGTGATTAATGCCTCGCTACTGGTGTTGCTGTGCGGTTATAGCTTTATTATACGTTGGCTAGTTGGCCGCATGCTTGCAAACTACTAATTGGACTGTAAACGTACCTATCTGTGGACTGTAAACGTCCTGTGGACTGTAAAAAGCGGCGAGAGGAGATATGAATTAGATTTACTGACGTTTATTCCGATTTTCAATTATTTTTTGGAAGTTCAAACTTTAAATATTTTTTTTATCATTAGATAGGTAATATATTTTTTTTTATCATTAGATAGTAAAAATAATCTTTTCTACGAAAATCAGCATGTTTTGTACAAAATAAAAGATTGATTTGTTAATTCAGGTGAGTGCCTACCTGAATTACAAATCAATCTATTATTTTGTACAAAAAATGCTGATTTTCGTAGACAAGATTATTTATACTGCAAACCTTTACTAAATCTAATTCACATTCCATCTTCCTGATCAAAATCCATAATTCACAAATTAGACCATGAATATAGAAAATATGGATCTATCCCTAACTATTATTAACTGTTAATTCATAACCACAGATCTTTAAACGAGAACTTTTCTTATGTTAAATACATTTTTTTAAAGTATACTTACATATGGGAATGGGCAAAGATCTCACTCATCTTCTTCAAAACATTTCAATTGTGTGCCACTTCCAAACAATGCTTTTAAAACTGCCGTTAATTGTCACACTAAAGTTTCCTGGGTCTATCTTTAAGAGTCCACTGTGTTACCAAAGCGGCCCAACTATCTGCATACATTAGGCAAACGTGACCTGACCAGACCAATCCTATTTTATTTAATTAATTAATATTAATTTATAATTAATGTAAATTTTAAATGCTTCGTGTAGAACAAGAGTATTCAAGAGTAGACCTATACATATATAAGGTCTAACAAAATATACTGAAATTATTTTAGGGGTGAATCGGTCCGTGATAGGGAACAACTTTCTCCAAGAAACATATTTCAAAATATGTTTTTTTTTACTTTGCATACAAACTCAGATCAGCTGATCGGTCAACTTGTATACGAAGCCAAAAATTACTTTTCATATTTCGATACGAGTTCTTTGGGGAAAGTTGAATTCACCCTTAAAGTAATCCAGTATATTTTGTTAGACCTTAAAAATTGTGGTTGCATCACTACACTACATAAAGGTTAATTACTAGAATTCAGTTGGCTTGAATTGAATGGCTTGAACAAACTCAAAACCCTTACATTGTCGTAAGAATTAATGACATTAAATCGACCAAAAAACGTTTTTATTACCCTATATCACCCGTCATTGACGGACGTTAAACAACCCAAAGAAGGCAAGAGAATGGTCGGCGTTCATCAGACGTGACAACAAAAAATTAGTCCAGCAATAAATATTAAACGCTTGATCTGGTTTAAATACTTCCCTGAAACGATTTTTGTTCGATACGCAACTTTAGGGATGGAGTGGTGTACTATCGATATGTCGATAAATTGAAGTGAAATATTACTTTCTCAGCATCATTTGTAGATTGATTTTGGCTGGTAGACAAGGCCACTGACCTTAAATCCGTCATTTACATGTATTGTACAAAAGTTAAATAAATATAAAAAAAAAATCCATCGACATTAAGATTCTAGCATATTCTAGCACTAAGATATTAGGTTTCAAGAAATGAATATACACAGATACAGATACATTTTCACGTCTATATCGCTGACGGGGCAGACAGAGCCCAGGGCCGTAAGACCCAAACACCACGCTTAGCGTGATGGTGGACATTAAGATGGAAAAAGAATCAAAAGTGTGATGGGTTGCTAGCCGCATCGCCCATTCCCTCAATCGGCTTTTACGATCTGCGGGGGAAGAGAAGCAGCTGGTACATTTTAGGTTTTTTCTTTTCTCCCAGACCAGCATGGAAGAATATACACAGAGTTTATCTAAAATTTTATAAGTTCCTTTCGGTTTAAAATACTATGTTTTTTTTACGGTAGTACAATAATACATCCTTCTATTTAAAAAAAAATTGAATCAAACTTATTTTGGATGGCCACTATGGCCAACTTCCAGCTTCATCATCAGATCAGCTCTATGTTATCATAATATTGCATTGTCACGCGATATACACACTCATGCAAAATTTCAGCTCAATCGGAAACCGCGGGAAAAAGGTCAAATTCAACTTGCAAATTTTATTAAAGATAGAAAGATAAGGACAGACAACAGGTGAAACTAAATAAAAGCTTGTAATAAAATTCATTTTGTACATCGATATAGTTAATTCCCCCATCCCTTGAAACCAGCATAATCAATTTCGCAAAAAAGCGGTAGAATGAGAGTGCGCCTGTTTTCGGTGGCGCGAGCCGTGGGCTAAAATGCAAAACATGTAAAGGAGACAGATGTGATCAATATAGTGTAATACCTGTAATATTCTCAAAACTATTGTCAATTAATATTTTTTTTTGGGAAAAGCATAATTATGTCACACGCTTTTATTTAAAAAAACAATGGGATTGAATATAACTATGTACATTGAAATGGATCATTTATTATCAGAATATAATCATTTTGTATAGATAACTTTTAACATATATTTTTTTTATAACTTTTAAGTTCGTTTATTAACAAGTAGGTAGGTACCTACTTGTTAATAAAACGAACTTAAAAGTTAATAAGAGCTTGTCATAAAGTTTAATTTTTATGTATTTGGTATTTATGATTCGACCTTTAATATCCTCGAAATTATTAGAAAAAAAAAGAGAAAAACAAACTATTTACTATTATTTGTCGTTGTTTAGCCCTTTAAATATCGGACGCCCGGAGCGGGCGTCTAATGTATTGTTTTACTATTGTGTCTGCTATATCGACATTCGAAGGGCTATTGCCTCATCGTACTTTTATGATTTAACGTGAATTATAAAATACACATTCACAAACATACAAAATGCGGATTGTCCAATTACACTCGTGTTGCCAGTTGCATCCTCAGCTGTAATGCTGCGAAGCCTGGAGTCTGTTGTCTGTCTGGCTTTTTCTTATCCACATCGCACAGTAAATAATTCCGCTATCAAGATAAAATTAACAATGACTCTGTTCAAAAATGTGATATCTGGTGCAAAACCGTGACGTCGGGTGAAATAGACGGTTTCATTGGATCATCAGTTGACAGGTTCTTTTGGTCCGTCAAATGTATACAATCATCATCATCATCAAATCAGCCACAGAAAGTCCTCTGCTGGACATAGGCCTCCACCATGCATCCCCAAAACGACCGATCAAAAGCGGCCTGCATCCAGCGCCTTCCTGCAATCTTGCACAGGTCTAACCATCAGCAATGTAAAATGTATTCAATAACAGCAGATTTTTGGACTTGACTTTATTGAGCTGCCATCTGGTGTCCTATATTTTTGAAGACCCTCATTGATCTATAATTTAAATCTCAAGCCACGCTTATTTATTTCTTCACATTAAAATTACCAACCTGCAGTCTGCAGTAGCAAAACTGGAGAGCCGCGGAATATTCCGGGAAATGTATCGAATTCAATTTACGATCGTGTAGCTGTGATAATTGGCTTTTCGGAAATGCGATGGAAAAAACTGGCCATGTGTGAATCCGACTCGTGTAACAGGGTTCCGTACGCACGGTTCGAATTTTGTAATATTTGTTGCAAGATTTCTCGTAGTTGTAACATCAATGAAAAAAGTATTAAGGGGTCATCTACATTATTAAAGTTCATAATATTATGTAATACCTCGTAAACTATTTGACAGATCGCTTCACACTTTAACATTTTTTTGTAATATAAAAATAACTGCCTCCGTGGTGTAGTGGTTAGAGCGTTCAGCTTATACCCGGAGGTCGCGGGTTTGATTCCTGGCGGGGGCAACGACTTTGTGTTGTTGTCCTAGTTTGGTTAGGACATTGTAGGCTGATCACCTGATTGTCTGATAAGTAAGATGATCCGTGCTTCGGAGGGCACGTTAAGCCGTCGGTCCCGGTCACTGTCTTTGACATTGGTCGTTACCTAAAACCATGTCAGAGGCCTTTAAGGCGGTTTAAAAACTCTGACACTTGTGTTAGTCACTAACACACACGATAAGAAGAAGAATATAAAAATATGTATTTTTATTACCTGACAGTTAGCTTTCATACAAAATTGGAAATAAATTCTAAATAAAATGACCGTGTGATATGGCTTGTGTCACCATCATCAGGTCTTTTTGTCTCCACTGCAGGAACACGATCCTCTCTGTACTACCAGAGCCATACTTGGTCATAGCAGCCAGAGGACTACTCTCATCTCGCTGGCCAGACGGGTTAGAGAGGTCTCATTGATATTTTTAAGTTTTGTTTAGCTTGTATTTCCTAAGTCAGAACCTACACGGCAAAAAAAAAGAAAAACGTAGTAATATAAGTATTTGAAAAATATTTCTGCCCTTTGAAAAATCTGAATGCTATTTACGGAACCCTAAAACTGCACCAGTGTGTAATACGACGTTATCGGCCATCGCCACTGAATTATTTGCCAGCACTGAAATGTTAGCTTAATTATTAACATTACTAGTTGACGCCGAGGCGTAAACTCAAAAAAAGTGGCAAAATATAGGATAAAAATCACTTGGTGCTCATCCTACTAAGTAATATTATAAATGCGAAAGTGAGTTTGTATATTTGTTTGTTTGTTACCACTTCACGTTTCAACCACTGAACCTATTTAGATGAAATTTGATTTGGATATAGTTTGATACCCTGGGAAGGACAAAGGATAGTTTTTATCCCGAAATCCTCATGGGGAGCGAAGCTTGCGGGCACAATTAGTATATTATATGATTCCATTCAGTTATCCCTTTGCTTTAAATTTGCCGTTCATGTCCCAGTGCTGGGCAGAGACGCGATTTATTTGAAATACTTCTATTTAAAATGCAAATAAAAAATGCAAAATACCTATTTTGTATTTTGCATTTAAATGCCTTTTAGTGAAAAACATTTTGTATTTTATTTGAAATACCTTTCGAGATGTATTTTGAATTTTTAATATTCATTTAAAAATGCAAAATACTTTGTGGTTAAGTTTAGCCAACATTACCAGTCAAACAAAATGAAATGAACGAAATTTGACCGATAGAGGCGCCAGCTAGACATGCGCGTTGCGCGCCCTTTTTTTTCTTTTTGGGTCAGAGAGCGCGCCTTATATATGACCAAAATGTCATGCATAAGGTGCTATGTTATTGGGCGTTTTTGTTCGGCTCGGCATTGCGTCTTTATTTCTTATGATAAATACCTAAAATAAACAAAAATGTCTGAGATTTGGTCAAAAGGTATTTTATTTTGAAAAAGTATTTTGAAAATACCTATTTTGCATTAAGCATTTGAAATACAAAACGCAAAACTATTTGGTATTTTGCATTTCAAATAGTAAATCTGAAAAGTATTTAGCATGTTTTATTAAAATGCTTTTTTAAAACCATTTGTACATCTCTGGTGCTGGGTAAAGGGCTCCCCCTTCGGTCTACCTCTCTTTCTACGTCCATCCGTTGGAATCCAGCCTGTGGCTATATGCGCCCATCTTTCTAGATGAATACGGCTGACATGACCTGCCTAATCACATTTTAGCTTAGCTAATTTCTTGCTGACATCGGTAACTTTTGTGATAGAGCGTAGTGTCTTCGCTTGATTATAAAAAAGTATTTTTGGTGGGATAATGCGAAACGATTTTTCTTAAGAAGTAAGTACGACTAATTTAGCAAGAGACAATCTTCCGACAATCCCAATGTAAAAAGATAATTTACTTGTAATTGTTATCCATTTGTACGAAATTACATTGTCAATATAAATCTGTCTATTTGGAAGATTTAAAAGTGCTTCCTTGAAATCTCAAGAATTGAGATAAAGACATTGTTGTAGCATGTGACTACAGAAAGTGTGAACTTCATCAAATTAATAAATATACAGATAAATCAAGATCAATCAATCAAGTTCTTTAACCTTTGGTTCTTTATCTTATTGCCAAATTCACTAACACAGACGCACATTCAGTAAAATACGTTTGTACAAACGTATCTGGCAGGAAGGTGGGCATGTCAGATCGGTCTGGCTGCTTAGATAGTATTGACCTAGTTGCCAGAGTTATATAGGTATATATCAAAATCAAAAAAGTGTTATAAGTTTGATGCTAGTCTGTCAGTTTGTCTATGGTATCTTAGAGCTCAAATGGAAGGATTTCGATGTGGTATTTTTACGTGATACCAAGTTCCCTTGCGATGGTTCTTAGCAAAGATTGATGAAAATTGATTCGGCCGTTTAAAAGTTATTAAGATGTCGTTTGAAAGTCGGGTTTTGTAATTTTCCTGGCAAATAATAGATGGCGCTACCAATCCTTATGCTGCTCATTACTAGATGTCACCTTAATTCTAAAATTAAGACGACCACTAAACTAATACAATGTAAACTAAACTTATTTAGTTTAAATATGAAACTAAAAAACGCGCTGTGTTAGTTTATTCCATAATATTGACCTTCAGCTACTAATGTCGCGCTTCAAATCGGTTTAGCAGTTAATAAGTTATGATAATATATGAGGGGCGAATGCTTGAAACTCTTTAAAGTCAGATATTTTTTAATTGGCTAGCAAATCATAGATTAATATTGTATTAATTGGTAAATAAACTTGTCAAATTAGTATCCGTAAACTAAAAGTCACGCTAACACTACTTAATGGCACACAAATAATTAGTGAGAAAATAAAGGTCTGGCAGTTCTGTGGCTCTTGATCCCTTAGACTATCACAGATCACCATTTTTACAGACTATCACAGACTAAAAAGTGCGTCACGGATAGTCTGTCTTCTGCGTTGGGCCTTACAGCTTCAAGAAGATAGTGAAGAAGTTCATACTTCCTATAGTCTTCCATAACATGATTTGCAAGTTGCTCTGTGCAATTATTGCAAATTAACACTCCGTTGAGTTGTAAATAAACGAGGAGGCCGTAAAAATCGATTTAAGCCCGCATATAGGGCGACGGCTTTACGGCTTCCCTTTGAAGGAAAGGATAAATTTTAAATTGTTAAGTACGCTGACATTTAAAAATACATACGTAATATTATGTATTTACAGTAAAAGTAGATTGGGTTGAAAACAAAATATTGAAGTTAATACCTTGGGAAATAGACACATTTGCCTGCTAACCTTAAGTATGAAGATGCAATCCAATGTCGATAATGAAAATATTTTCTAACACCTTATTTCACATTATTTAGCTTATTTATCACACCAGAGGTCCCAGGTTCAATTTCCAGTCAGGTTAAGATCTAAAATGATATTTTTCAGATTGACTTGAGGCTTGGATCCTAAAATATAGAATTGTTGAGTTAGTATCCCATCATAACACAAGTCTCGAACTAACTTTAGGGCTAGCTCAATTTGTGTAATTTATCCTGTTTTATTATATATTGCAGGAGTTGAATTTGTTTTTATATAATTTAAGGAGTTTGAATGATCTTTGATCAGCCTCGGCGACCCCTCTGTCGTATACCAAAAAATTAATGTGGCTTATATGAAATGCAATAAATATTTTTAAAGCATATACTCCTTTGTCACCATCTCTGCGTGTGCCTACCCGCAACTCTAATATTGCCTACTTACGAGCCCTCCAATAGTTTCTATGGCGTTAGGTATCTGTTATGTTAGTAATTATGTATATATAATTATGTTATCTTTGCTGAGTTAAAAATGTTTACAAACATTTTCTAACATTAAAAAAAATTACTTATTTATTACTTATTATTGTAATATTGTTAATCGAAGTATTTATTAGTGACAATTATAATTAGTATTATATATTACAGTTTTTTAGTTTTATGTTATTAAGTATTTTCATAATGTAAGAATTAATTTTCAAAAATTAGTTCATCATCGTCATCATTAGGTCTTTTTAGTTTCCACTGCAGGAGCACGACCCTCTCTGTACTACTAGAGCAATACTTGGCCAGAGCAGCCAGAGGACTTAGCCTACACTGTCCACGCTGGCCAGACGTGTTGGAGAGGCCCTGTTGATGTTTATATGCTTTGTTTAGCTTGTATTTCCTATGTCACCTTCTATGATATCCTAGACTTGGAGTGGTCCTATTCTACTCTGCCGGAAACAGAAACATTTTTAACAGCAATGTAAGAGCACTATTACTGGTAATCTTTAGCAGAGCTACTTCGGAGCTGGTAACCAAAAGTTCAAAGACGATATACTTATATTTCAATACCCCAAAGATACCTTGCGAAGTAGAGAAGAAAGTGTAAGCATTTATACAATTTGGCTGCTCCATATCAAAACTTTTTACTTAGGGCTCTTATCAACTCTTCTTCTTTCTCCTCACCTTATCCCACTTTACGTGGGGTCGGGATAGCATGTGAGTCTTTTCCATTTTTAGGGTTCCGTAGTTAACAAGGAACCCTTATAGTTTCGCCATGTCTGTCTGTCTGTCTGTCTGTACGTCTGTCTGTCTGTCCGTCCGCGGTCCTACTCAGAAACTATAAGTACTAGAAGGCTGTAATTTGGCATGGATATGTATATTAATCATGGCAAAAAATTCGTAAAATTAATTCTGGAAAAATGTTTTTTTTTTGGTTATCTGCCATACAAGTAAAGAGGTAGTCAATATTTTTTTTCTCGACAAATACATTGTGTGAGGTTTCGTTGAATGGGTCTTTTAAAAACATTGTGAGCTTTTTAACACCATTTTTCGTATTATGGATCCGTTTCTGAAATATTTGGGTTTAAAGTGCAAATTTTTGTTGGAGGCAAGTGTCCCCCCCCCGCCCTCTATCTGCTAAACGGTTATAAATGGCCACGTGAAAGAATTCACAGCTATAGTATAAATATAATGTAGTTTAAAGCAAAACTATCAGAGCTAAGTAGGGTATACAAATTAAAAAGTTATAGGCGATCAACTTATAAAATGTATTCGGAAAAGTAATTTCATACAAATTCAATAGATAATTCGTTTTAAAACGTTTCAGTGGCATAAACTCAAAGTTGGCATTCGGAACTACGGAACCCTACACTGCGCATGGCCCGACATGCACTTGGCCAATTATTCTCTATCCTTTGTCAAGGCACTTGTTACATTATTTTTATCCATTCCACCTTTTCTTTGGACGTCCTCTGTTTCTATATCCATCAAATTTATCTAACTCTTTTGAGAGCCTTAAATATCACCGCTTTAAACATAAATCATTATTTTTCGAATAAATCATCGAATACGAGGTTTCCAAATTAAGATCTCTTATTTATGAGTCCGCGTACCCGATTAACATATTTATTTTTTAATATGACGTTGAAATATGGTCTCAAAGTATAAGTATTAAATATTGGTTCTCTTGAAATAGGTACTAATATGCTTGTAGATTTTATCAGTAAATGCAAATAAGAGGAGCTTAGTGATTCTAGTGATAATCCGTACTTCGAAAGGCACGTTAAGCTGTATTACTGTATGGCAGCCATCAAGCTTTGTCAAATGCCTTTAGACTGCTTGGGAAAATCTGACACCAGGTTGGGGACATTGGCAACTTACAAATATGAAAAATAGATTATGTAACCTTTTTAATTTATGTTTTAATTTTTTACAAAATCTGACCAGATAATGAAAAAGAAGTGTACTGGCCAAGTGCGAGTAAGAATAACGCACGAGAGCCCCGCAAAAATATTTATTTTATTCTCTTTTTAGTATTTGTTGGTAAAGAGTTATCAGATATACATCATGTGTAATAATCTCTGTCTAGCTATCACGGTTCATGAGATAAAGCCTGGTGACTGGTAAAGGGGTTGCTTTGGGTAATCATCATCATGTAACTGAATTAGTCTTTGACTTGACCACTCTTTTTTCAGATTTATAACATTATTTTCTATGTCTTAGATTGTTGTAAAAGCTCGCCCATTCCCTTGATCGACTTTCACGATCTGCGTGGGAAGAGTAACAGCTGGAATATTTTCTTATGTCCCAGACTAGCATGGAAATAAAATAAGTAAATTCGACAATCTTTATTTTCCTATGTCCCAGACTAGCATGGAAATAAAACGAAATAAGTAAATTAGACACTCTTAAATCAGTTAGTATAAAACCAAGCACGAATAAATCACATTTTCCGTCTCTTTGACGGTCTTTGATCTCTCTTTGAGAATCCAAATTGAAATCCTTTAGACCCAAGTTTCTTCAGTTAATGTCTTTAACCGTTTTGAAATAAATCGAGCTATTTATCGGAAACTCAATCCAATACCATCATACAGTATGAACGATTCATTCAAGTTTAACGTATGGGTCATTAAAATTGATGAGCTTATACGAAATGAGCTATCTTTCGAAATGTATGCCTTTTGGTTTATATAAATTGTATGTTGAATTCCATTTAGTAACGGGATGATGTAATTTTCGTGTTGATACTGGTATCAGATTTTTTAAACAAACATATTAAAGTGTAAACAAGAAGTCAAAAATCATTCATTTATCTTTAGATATTTATACTTGATAACTGTCAATTTTTCTTTCGATTTCATAATAGGTAGATCTTGACGTCAGATCATTTAATTACAGCTAAGTTTACTTCCTAAGCGCAAGTACAGACACAGAGCAGCATTTTTCCAAAAATTTATAATTTAATCCATATCTATCTCTCCATATCTAATTTTAATATCAGTATAATTGTACGTCAACTTACAATTATACAGTATCAAGAAACGGAACGCAGATATGTTGAAAACTTTGACAACGTAATTCACAGCTAATAGTTTATTGAAATAAGAAAGAAAAAAGAAAAAAAATACATATTTACAAATATACACACAGAAAAAAGGTAACTAATAATTTAGTCTAAAATTTGGTGCCTACGTGACATAGCACAATTATACTGATATTAAAATAAGATATGAAGAGATAGATATGGATAAAATTATATATTTTAATTTTAATTTTAATATCAGTATAATTGTAAGTTGACGTACAATTATATTGATATTAAAATTAGATATGTGGAATGAGAATACATCGTTGTCATCATTATTATAATTAAGAATGTTCTCTGATTTGAAATTAATGTCAGATTTTTGAATAAAGAATGTACTCAAATTATGATATTTGTGAATATAACCACATCAAACCTTTATGAAGGACCCGCGCCATGCTGAAGCCAGACGTTTTTGTCTCTAAGGTAATAATCGGTTTCGTAATAAGCCTTCTCACAGATAACTTTCTTTACATAAGCTTTAAATTTTCTATCTCAGCACATTATGCCGAAGTTCAGCAGCTGAAATTCGGCAAGAGCAGCTTTTATCTTTTTTCACTGACTTCAAAAAAGGAGGTAATCAATAAGGAGGAAGATTAAGACGTGACAGTGTATATAAGTTTGTATAATGTATATAATTTGCGTAGCAGTGATTCACCCGAAGCGCTTATCCGCATGGACAGTCGGGTAAGTATTCGACAGTCATTTTATCATTTCCACCTGGCCATAAACTGTTCTGGAATTTTTTGTTTATGTCACATTGTTAACAAGTTAACGGTTAACTTACGTCGTAATTAGTGAGTTAACCATGTGAACAGTTAACTTTGGTATTTGGTGTCGAAGCAGTTTATTGGTATGATTATCTTAACTGCCTCCGTGGTGTAGTGGTTAGAGCGTTCGGCTCATACCCGGAGGTCGCGGGTTCGATTCCCGGCGGGGGTAACGACTTTGTGTTGTTGTCCAAGTTTGGTTAGGACGTTGCAGGCTGATCACCTGATTGTCTGATAAATAAGATGATCCTTGCGTCCCGTTCACTGTCTTTGACAATGGTCGTTACCTAAAACCATGTCAGAGGCCTTTAAGGCGGTTTAAAAACTCTGACACTAGTGTTACCTAGTCACTAACACACACGATAACAAGATTATCGTAATTGTGGGAGTGATGTGTTGTTTATTGTATTGACGCGGCCTAGTGGTCATTATACCAGGCTGCCACAACGGAGGTCCCGGCTTCGATTCCCAGTCAGGTCAAGAAAGTGATCTTTTCTAGATTGATCTATGGTGTTTATCTATATATCTATGTATTTGTTATAAAACATAATGTCGGTGAGTTAGTGTCCCTTAAGAAAAGTCTCGAACTCTCGAACTTAGTTTAGGGCAAGCTCAATCTGTGTGATTTGCCCGTATAGGTATATATTTTATATTATAAAATATAGATGCAATATCACGTCTTTATACCTAATGGGGTAAACAAATCCCAGGGCTGTAAAACCAAAGGCCATGTTTAACGTAATGGTGGGCGTGAAGATGGAAAACGGAATCAAATTAGTGATCGCCTAACATAATTCAGGTTATCGCCCATTCCCTTGATCGGCTGTGATCTAGTGATAAGTAGCGGAACTACCTATGACTTGATATACGTAGCGCCATTTATCATTTGCTAGGGAAAACCCAACTTTCAAGCGTTAACCCCACTAACTTCTCAATCAAACATCAGCTAAGAGCCAAGCAAGAGAACTTGCTTTCACTAAAAAAAAAAACCATCCGTCTTTTTACGATGTCACAGACAGACAAACAGACAGACAGACATTAAAGTCAAACTTATAACACCCCTCTTTTTGGTCGGGGATTAATAGAGTGATCGATTTTCAATTCCAACTCAATCTTCTTCTTCGAAGCTTGATCCCTTTCCCATTTCATTCAGTTAGTATTCTAAACAATTTACATTCCCGTCACATATGTCTGTGGCAAATCTATACATATAATAAAACAGTAAAAAAAGTGTGTCTGTACATTAAATATATTTCCAAAAAAAATATTGGGGGCGATGGAGACGTAATAATAGAGTAAGAATTTTAAAAAAAAGTCTGTCTGTTTGTCTGTTTGTCTGTTTGTACACGCTAATCTCCGGAAATACTGGACGGATACGAATGAAACTTTTTTTGTTATATAGCTATTAAGCCTGGGCAATATATAGGGTATAAATGATTTTGGAAAATGGAACGCCTGATGCAGAACCATAATGGCCCAGCTAAACTATAAGATATATAAAAATGACGCCTTAGTAAAAGTTGTTCAGCCTGATGAGCATTTTCCAGAGACATAAATAAAAATGCCGCCTTAGTAAGAGTTGTTCAGCCTGATGAGCATTTTCCAGAGACATAAAGTCCACGCGAACGAAGTCGCGGGCTTCGGCTAGTAAAGTAATAAAGCTATGAGATCTCAGAGTGAGTGAGTAATAAGTGACGTCCTTTTCCTGTCTCACTTCTGAGAGACATAAATTAGTTCGAGAGTATTGTTCGTGTCGTCACGTACGTTTTTATTTATTGTTGGTGGCAATCATGGCTTCACACTAGGCAAGTACTTTTCATTCGTGCTTTTTGGACATTACAAATTAATTATGTCATTAAATTTATAAAGTAATTAATATTTGCAATTTTTTTTACATTCCCGTCACATATGTCTGTGGCAAATAAAGTATTAAAGCTATAAGATTTCAGAGTAAGTGAGTAATATCATCATCATCATCAGGTCTTTTGTCTCCACTGCAGGAGAGCGACCCTCTCTGTTCTACTAAAGCCATACTTGGCCAAAGCAGCCAGAGGAATTGGCCTACACTCTCCTCATCGGCCAGACGGGTTGGAGAGGTCTCATTGATGTTTATAAGCTTTGTTAAGCTTGTATTCCTAAGTCGCCTTCTACGACATCCACGGGAGGACTTGGAGTGGCCCTATTCTACTCTGCCGGAAACCACACAGCAAGTGAGTAATAAGTGACGTCCTTTTCCTGCCTCACTTCTGAGAGACATAAACTAGTTCGAGAGTATTGTTCGTGTCGTCACGTACGTTTTTATTTATTGCTGGTGGCAATAACGACTTTACACTAGGCAAGTACTTTTCATTCGTGCTTTTTGGACATTACAAATTAATGTCATTAAATTTATAAAATAATTAATATTTGCAAATTTATTTTTATATTCCCGTCAAATATGTCTGTGGAAAAAAAATTCTTACAGCTATAAGATTTCAGAGTAAGTGAGTAATATCATGATCATCATCATCAGGTCTTTTGTCTCCACTGCAGGAGAGCGACCCTCTCTGTTCTACCAAAGCCATACTTGGCCAAAGCAGCCAGAGGAATTGGCCTACACTCTCCACATCGGCCAGACGGGTTGGAAAGGTCTTATTGATGTTTATTAGCTTTGTTAAGCTTGTATTCCTTAGTCGCCTTCTACGACATCCACGGGAGGACTTGGAGTGGCCCTATTCTCTCTGCCGGAAACCACACAGCAAGTGAGTAATAAGTGACGTCCTTTTCCTACCTCACTTCTGAGAGACATAAACTAGTTCGAGAGTATTGTTCGTGTCGTCACGTACGTTTTTATTTATTGTTGGTGGCAATAATGGCTTCTCACTTGGCAAGTACTTTTCATTCGTGCTTTTTGGACATTACAAATTAATGTCATTAAATTTATAAAATAATTAATATTTGCTAATTTATTTTTACATTCCCGTCACATATGTCTGTGGCAAATAAAGTATTAAAGCTATAAAATTTCAGAGTAAGTGAGTAATATCATCATTATCACCATCATCAGGTCTTTTGTCTCCACTGCAGGAGCACGACCCTCTCTGTACTTCCGGAGCCATACTTGGCCAAAGCAGCCAGAGGAATTGGCCTTCACTCTTCTCATCGGCCAGACGGGTTGGAGAGGTCTCATTGATGTTTATAAGCTTTGTTAAGCTTGTATTCCTAAGTCGCCTTCTACGACATCCACGGGAGGACTTGGAGTGGCCCTATTCTACTCTGCCGGAAACCACACAGCAAGTGAGTAATAAGTGACGTCCTTTTCCTGCCTCACTTCTGAGAGACATAAACTAGTTCTAGAGTATTGTTCGTGTCGTCACGTTCGTTTTTATTTATTGTTGGTGGCAATAATGGCTTCACACTAGGCAAGTACTTTTCATTCGTGCTTTTTGGACATTACAAATTAATGTTATTAAATTTATAAAATAATTAATATTTGCAAATTTATTTTTACATTCCCGTCACATATGTCTGTGGCAAATAAAGTTTCAAAGATATAAGATCTCAGAGTAAGTGAGTAATATCATCATCATTATCATCATCAGGTCTTTTGTCTTCACTGCAGGAGAGCGACCCTCTCTGTTCTACCAAACCCATACTTGGCCAAAGCAGCCAGAGGAATTGGCCTACACTCTCCTCATCGGCCAGACGGGTTGGAGAGGTCTCATTGATGTTTATAAGCTTGTAATTCTAAGTCGCCTTCTACGATATCCACGGAAGGACTTGGAGTGGCCCTATTCTACTCTGCCGGAAACCACACAGCAAGTGAGTAATATGTGACCCCTTTTCCTGCCTCACTTCTGAGAGACATAAACTAGTTCGAGAGTATTGTTCGTGCCTTCACGTACGTTTTTATTTATTGTTGCTGGCAATAACTTACACTAAGCAAGTACTTTTAATTTATTTTTTCATTTAGGGCAACAGAAGAGTTTACAAAAAAATAAACGTATAGAGGATGTTGCAAACTCTTTGCAAATGTATAGTTTTTTTTAAAAGTTTTGTAATATATTTGATTGTTTTGTTCTTTCAATGTCAAATAAAAATTGGTTTTGTCTGGTGTGTAATTCGACTGATTTTATTTATATATTTTAACTACTCATAACTCATACAGTCTACAACATATTTTTTGGTAGGCCCATATCAATATAAACCTTAACCTAAAATAAATATTATATTACTTAAACTGTACCCCATTAAAAAATATAATAAAATAAAAAATTATATATTAACTTAAACATAAAAAGAACAAAGTAAGTCACCGAGTGGGATTCGAACCCGTAACACTCTTTCTAGCGGTCGGTAGCCTAAAGCGCTGAGCTAAAAAGGAGGGGGCCGGCGCGACGAAATTAGCGACCATATTCTGCGTGGAAAGAAAAACACATGAAAACTCGGAAAACACGCGTTTTCCCAATCATAAGACTAAACTAGATCGATTTACCCCCGAAAACCCCCGTATACCAAATTTCAGCGAAATCGTTAGAGCCGTTTCCGAGATCACAGAAATACAAGAAGTGCTCGTTTAAAGGTATAATATTTTGTTTTTGCAAATGTATTGATTTACAAAATAAAAAAGATAGTCGCTACAATGGCATCTTCGTATAATAGGCTCAAAACCAGAAAACGATATATTCGTGTCGTTTTCTAAGACTTTTTTCAGTTTTGTGGGGAGTTGCGTATTAATTCGTATTCTATTATATTTGAAAGTAAAATCTTAGTGCGATTTTACCCCGCTGTTGTCCAGTTTTTAACTAGTAATCCAAAAAGCAAACCTAATATTCACACAACATATAACTTGGCATTCGATGAAATGAAGGAAACGAGAAAAATACTAATAGACAGTAAATTTATTCCTCAGTAACGATAACTTAAAAAATATATTTGCTAAAACCACTTCTACTAACCTAAAAAAATTAGGTTTAGTCTTACCCCAACTTATGCTTTTTTATAATTCTAAACTTGCCAGTAAACTGGAACAAGACATCGCACAATGTGAACTGTTAATGAATGCATTGCTTCCGTTTGCGGTTCTGACGTTACTCATGTGTGCCAAGAGGTGAAAAGAATAATATATGGATAAAGGTTTGTTCAGATTTTTTAATTTTTTCATTAGCTTATTTATAGCGTCCCACACCTTGGCAAAGGCCTAACCTCCAGCACAGAATCAATAATAGTATTACATACCTCCAGACTTCCATCTGTCTCTATCCGTAGCAGTAGTTTGCCATTCTTTATAAAAAAAAATAAACTATGCAAAGACAAATTTGCGAATTCTACTGCTCATACCTAAAGCCACTAGTTCTTAACTTACTTCCAAAAATGTATCTTCCATGATCTTCCATGCTGGTCTGGGGAAAAGAAAAACCTTAGAATGTACTAGCTGCTTCTCTTCCCGGGCAGATCGTGAGAGCCGATCAAGGGAATGGGCAAAAATTTGAATCATGTTAATAGGCGATGCGGCCACATTAACTTTAAATATTAATTTAATTGTGAGTTGATGTTTATAAATATCCTATTATAATAAAGATATATTTGAATTGAATTGAATTAGAGCTGCAAGACTCAAAATGCTCTGTCTGCCCCTTTAGGAATAAATGCGTGACAGTATGTATGTATTTAAAAAATGAGGAGGTTATCAATTCGACGCGATCTTAATGTATCTTCACCGATTATTCAAAGACGCCTGAATCAATTTGGTAAACTCTTTTTTTATTTGAAAGGGTATTTCCGCATATATTTTATTTTCAGTAGCGGTTGTTTGGTTTGGATTTAAAGTCGGAATTTAGTTTTGAAAAATTATAAGCCATGAAAAAAACTGATTTGCGAGGTCTACAGGTCATAGAGCCACTACTTTTATGTATATCCTTAATTATTCGAATACCCCGGGCTCTACCATACTTACCCTAGACTTTTCCATACAAACGTAGTCTATACGTTTAATTTAAAAACCACATTTCAGATTTCGGTAAAAATTGGTAATTTTAAAGAAATAACACTTTATATTCTATTTCAAGTTCACATTTTAGTGTCGGAAACCAATTATTACCCTAGATAATTGCAACATCTTTGAAATTACAAAATTTTGCCGAAATCGGGCATGTCGTTTCGAAATAAAACGTAGACTACGTTCGTATGGTAAATTGTATTTCGGTCTAGGGTAAGGGGACTCTTAAGGTTGCAACGTGGATGTGCTTAGGTGAGAAGATAACCTATCTGTGCAATGTTCATGAACATGTCTATGGAATGAGTCAGAAGCACCTAGAATTTCCGAACATATGCATACAAACCACGAGTCACGTGCGGAGATAATCTCGCGGACAATCTGGTCTAAATAAACATGATACTCAGCAACGTAATGATTTAGGAGAAAAGTTGCGGTGCATCAAAGTAACTGTTTGCAGGAAATGGCATGACGAATTCTTTACTTATTTTAGGAAACAGTGAACTTTTTTCCTCAAAATATAATGATAGAAAGCTTTTTGCAAGAGCCAAAGTGCATTTTTTTGCAATACGCTAATTTAAATCAGATTCTTTTTTCTAAACACAACGAGTTAGGTACTATGGGATTCTGTATGAAATATAGGCAGATGACGTCATAGTTTTTTGGAGTCAAATAGCGCTCTTATTATCAGTTTTTCTGCAATGATAAATTAAAAATCTCGCTAAAATGAATATGTTCAAAGACAAGTGGCATTATTTTGCGACGTCTTATTTTGTTATCAATACAAAATAATTTATTTTTGACTTAGAAAAATACCCAATTGTTAATAAATACGTAGGTACATAATGATATTCAAATTTTTTAATTTAATTTGAACACTAAACTTGGCTTAAATACACAGCCGATGCAATATTCAAAAATGTTTGAGGTAGCTGGTCTATATAATCTACGTCAATGCTCATAAATCATTTAATACCGTATTCTATTAGCATGTTCTGTCATGTGATACCAACATATCAAAACAGACCAATGACAGACAAATTTGATAATTTTTCTAAACTATAAACAGACACTGATGCAATATTTAAAAATGTTTGAGATATGTAGCTGGTCCAATCTACGTCTATGCTCTTAAATCTCCTTTTAATACAGTCTACTATTTTTATTATTTTACGGCTCTGGATACTGGTCCTTTTGATCCAATCTTATTTATTTTCACTCCTTTGTTTCTAACCCTAACTCAAACTATACAATCAAAGGTTTTTGTAGGTCCTTTGATAGCTTCAAGGGAGTTGGTGACAAATCTATACGAGTCCACTGGTTTTCATAGCCAGTTGAGTGACGGACGGCGCCTAAAGACCACTGTCCATAAATAAATATAACTACAGCCGCAATATCACTGTCCACTTTAAATATTTCACATATGGACAATATAAGAATGAGCATATATAATAACAAACTACATCAATAAATTTTCATATTATGAAGTCCACTATCCCGCAAATAAATATCACTACAGCCGCACAATAATTGTCCACTTTAACTTTAAACATTTCACATATTGTCAATAAGAATAAGCATTTATAACACCAAACTACACCAATTTCATATTATAAAGTCCACTAAAATCAATTTGCAAAGCAGTTTAAAGCAAACTCCAACTGAACCCCTTGACTTCCCGCCAAAATCCCAATGCAGTCCACCATTCGCATGTTCTGTCTTGTGATACCAACATCTCAGAGCAGACAAATGACAGTCGGCAGGTGCTTCATGCGATCGGTCGATGTTATCAATTCAGATGCGCGATCGCTCCCACAGTCCCACATGAATTAGAATTTTAATGTTGGTAGCTTGGTTACATATATCTGTTAGGTATGATTTATTTTCAGACTTTGTGATTATGTAATAATTTTTTGTTATTTTGTTGACGTCTGCCATCTGGCGGAAGTGAAACAGCTGGTACCTTTTACTTTTTGTTTTTAGACTGATACCTAACGTTATATACCTAAAATAAAATAAAAATAAGTAGATACAGACAAGTATCGGATCACTCTATCTACATGTTATATTAAATTATGATCTTTCTCTTAAACTCGAAGTATTTTTTCTCGAATACATTTTTCATGTAATATAATTCCTTTGCCCAGCAGTGGGACATAAAAAAGAGGCTAGGAAAAGAAATCCGGGTCTAAGACAAAATATAAGAAAGCGATTGTGGTTATTATCGGTAATGTTTTCTTCTTCTCAAAATGTTTTTTTATCTTCAGTAGATTGCCAGTTTCACAGCGTTGTGTGAAGTATCACATATAAAAGCATTATCAATATGTAATTAGGCCTTACATAAAACAAATGTAATTATAAAGTTTTTTTTTGCCATGTTTAATTACCATCTCTCATTACGCTGAGTTCCCCGACCATAACTCGGAGCACCTTTTACGAAAAGGACAAAGCAGTGAATCTTTGGACACCAGAAGCCGATGAAGTAAGAGTGCTTACACACTATCAAGAAAGAAGGTCCAAGCCTTTTTTACGTTTCGGCTAGCTAATATAACAAATAAATAACTAAATAGGGACAAATTACACTGATTGAGCTAGCCTCAAAGTAAGTTCAAGACTTGTGTTATAGTATGGATACTAACTCAACGATACTATATTTTATAACAAATACATATATAGATAAACATTCACAGTCAATGCCACGGGTATTCAGATACACAAACTTCGGCTGCGAAAATATAGCGATTCCAGTAAAAAAAAAACGCATTTTTAACGCACAACTTTTTTTAAATTATTCCTAGACCGAAAAATATAATATGCACTCTGTAAAATTTAACCTTGAATATGACAAGTAATTTGGCCATTCAATATTGGATACGCTTTTTCTTGATATTTGGAAGGGTCTTATTCTATTTGCGATGTGACATATACATCAATCATACCCTATTTTTGGCCAGAGTGGCAGCCAGAGTGTATATAGGACTAGTTTAATTGAAATTTATTCCGTAACAGAGTTTTATCAGTATTTTGATAAGATTGCAATGAAGCCTATATATTGCCCGAAACCTTGCTTGATTTTGCTTGATCAAACAGAACACAGCTTGATTAGTTTAGTTTGGGAGATTAGCGTGTTTATCAGATAAATAAAATATATAAAACGTTATATCGATTTTATTGAATGTATCTACAGGCAGGCGTGGTTTTTGTTTTTATGAAATATATGGACTGAGTATAAAAGCCGCGCGTAAAATATAAAGTCTTTGGATTAGTCATTTATTATAAAAGTAGGAGATAAATAACCGGCTAAGTGCGAGTTGAACTCGCGTACGAAGGTATGGGAACCCCACATAAATAATTTTTATGCTGTTTTTAGCGGCAACAAAAATATATCATCTGTAATAATTCAACTGCCTAACTATCACGGTTCATGAGATACGGACTTGTGACAGATATATAGATGGACAGACGGACAGCAAAGTTTTAGTAAAAGAGTCCTGTTTTACCCTTTGGGTAGAGAACGCTAAAATATAGCAAAAAATAAGTTTTTTTTACGGTTTTTTTTATTCCAATTAAATTAGTGATTCTGATTCCAAAGTTTTAATATAGTTATATAGGTAACCTGTACAATACGATACGATTTAGAATCCACCTAGTGTAAACAGACATCTACAATCTTAAGCTATATAGGTCGACAACACCAGTAAGAATACGATGGTTATGGAGTAATTGTTACGACTATATGAGACAAGTTGACATTTAGCCCGAAATAGACTTCCGTAGCTGATTTTATTGTTTTGAAGAACTGATTACTTTTCATTTGTGGTGTAATTAAAAGTGATTAACTTTACAGGATGTCACAGAACGGCGAAACGGTGAAATAAAAATAAAAATCTGTTAAGGGCAAAGTTGAACATTACGTTATAAGTATGTAACAGTTTTTTGGGAATGAATTGATCTAAGCAAGTTAAGCAACCAACTGATTGAGTTTCTGAATAAACTTTATTTCGTGTATTAGCCCTATCATATATATATATATATACATTTCTACAAAGCAGAAATTTTTAATTTTAATGACTGGGAATGATTTTTTATATAAATTGATGTTTTCATTTTTAGTAATAGTTTTAATGTATAGAATAGCCTTTAGTTAAATGTAATTTTCTTTGCTCATCTTTGCTAAAACAATGATTAAATTACTTTTTAATGATTTGGTTGTATATTAAGGGGTAATCTGAATTTTTCGGGGTCCACTGTTGCCCTCCCTTGGAAATTATTTAAAAGCAAACGAAGATATTATTTAAAATGTCGCCTTTTTCAAGCCCTAGATAACTTTGAATACTATTTTTTGAACTACTGTTTACAATTTAAATTGAGAACGTGGAGCTATTCTTCGCACATTCGCGAAAAGTGTTTTTAACAAATGAACGTAGAAAAGCTTCACGTTCTTACTTTAAACAATAAAAAGTAGTTCATAAAATAGTTTAATGAGTTATCTAGGGCTTGATCAAGACAACTTTCCAAAAATTTTTTTTTGGACAAATTACACTGATTGAGCTAGCCCTAAGGTAAGTTCGAGACTTGTGTTATAGGATACTAACTCAACGATACTATATTTTATAACAAATACATATATAGATAAACATCCAAGACCCAGGAAAAATTGAAAAAGACCATTTTCCAACTTTCCCTGGCTGGGGATCGAACCCAGGACCTCCGGGTTGGCGGTCTAGCGTGTTGACCATTACGCCATGGAGGTCGTCAAATGATATCCCTGTTTCCTTTCAAATAATTTATTTCAAATGGAGGCAGCACTAGACCCCGAAAAAATCAAGTATCGTTAAGTCTATATTAACAACTTGTAAGTAAATCACATAATAAATAGATATGTCTGGATCCATTAAAAAAAAAACGACGGGTTGCACTCTGGGAGTGCCGGCAGAAGTGAAAACTTGAATATTAACGTTGTGCATTTTTGATATTTTGGAATGGTTAGGGAATAAATTTGCACGAATTGCTTTAATTATCAGTATAAAAGTACTCTCATTTATGTGGTAGAATACAATATTTATTTATTGGGCTATCGTACACAAACATGACATTTTATTAGCACGCTGTAACATAAACACACACGAACATTCGCGCAAGCGCCCTGCGCCGTCTTACGAATTTTCGATCAGGGTCACGTGTCCTGACGCGAGTTTTAGATTTTTTACCCATTCCAAAAAAAGTGCACAACGCCGCTAAAGAAGTTTTCACTTCAAAAAATACGAAATTTTGAAAACTAAAAGGCTTTATCTGCCTAATTTCAGCCTCGGTTCAAGACTTATATCATAGTAATTCAGAATTTTGACATTTGCAAAGTCTTGCAGCGATGAGTTTGGATATGTCAACTTACAGACACTAAAATTTTATGACACAATTAATTAAATATTGTAAATCATAAAAACAATCATAATAATTGACATTTATCGTAACGAACTCTTTTTTTTAAAGTTTATGGCCCAATTAGTGTTAAATAAATTACGTCATCTTAAGATGGTAAGATATCAGATTTAATGTTAAGGTTATTGGGGAAAATATTGTTAAAATATGGATAATCGGTTATAATGATTAACCTTTTTTTAATAAATTTTAATAGCTCTATAAACCAAGCCAGAAGTTTTTCTTTTCTCGCAATTTTTTTATGTCTTTGAATCCGGTGTCGAATTATTTAAATAGAAAATATATAGATATTTTATATACAGGATGGATGTATATTATTTGCTTAAAATATACTTGATTTCAACCATGTAAATCACAGACACAAATGAATTCAATTGTTCTTTTGTCGGATCCGGTGACGTATTTTTAATAACTTGTCACATTACAAATGGTTTGCGCGAGCGTTTCCAAACGGGTGCATTTTTGAAGCGGTCGTATGCGAAGAATTTGCAACGAGTGGTCTTGACCACTCGTAATTTTCACAATTGTAACGTAGATGTGTCAAAGAAACCTTTCATTGAGAATCCGTTCCGATTAACGCTGCTTTTTTATTTATGGTGAAATTTTTAGAAAGCCTTTTACGTATTTTCGAAGTTTTCTGCATTAAACTATATCGTTTTTCGCTGACACGACGATTTAAAAAATACGGGCAAATGGTATTTTACGCGAGCGGTAACTTAGAAAACTACACGTTTTGTGTTTCGATGGGTCCTTAAATGAAAAATAGCACTCCTGGTCGAAAAGTGGTTTAAAAACAACAGAGTCTTAATAGTAGGGTCCTGTTTTTACCCTTTGGGTATGGTACCATAAAATAAGCTACCTACTGATACCAGCGATTCCTAAACCACAGATTAGATCATGAATATTATCACAGATTACTAATAAGTTATTATTGTGATGAAACTTTAGCAGGGCCATCCGAGGTATTGCAACGCATGCCAGGTGAAGTCAGTTCTACATAAAACTGTTTATATAACTCATATTTCTCTCCAGTTAGAATCAATGCAGATGCTATATATTATAATTAATACGAGTTAGTAATATATTGATGTAAAACTTCTTTGATTTAAGGCTGTATGTATCAATTGCAGTTACCAGTAAAAGTCCTATTCGCTTGGATGTGTTTATGAGTATTCACACATTCCTGGTGAGTATGGAACCTTATAAGGTGGGAATACACATGTACAATAATTTAGGTAAATGTTAACATACAGTATAACTGTTGGTGGACGCTCACAAAGTAATTAAGATTCAAAAGAAGGCAATCTTGATTTTCTTACCTACGTAGTGTGTTATCAACCTATGTATATAAAATGTACGTAGTCGTCTTACATATATTATATATAAGTTCTTCTTGTGTTTTAGTAAAGCATAGTGTACGTCAGCAAATAAATATATATGAACAAATCACACAGATTGAGCTAGCCCCAAAGTAAGTTCGAGACTTGTGTTTTGGTATATCTCAACGATATTATATCTGCAAATACATTTATAGACAAATTTCCTATACCCAGGTCAATCTGAAAACATCATCATCTTGACCTGACCGGGTATCGAACCCGAGACCTCGGGAGTGGCAGCTTGGGATGGTGATGGAGTGTGAAACTTCGATCGTTTCACTTTCACAACATCCCATTCTCAGATGTAATGTTAACAAGCTTGAGTCCGCTTCATCATCATCAGCTCTTTGTGTCTCCGCTGCAGGAGCACGGTCCTCTCTGTACTACCAGAGCTGTACTTGGTCAGAGCAGTCAAAGGATTTGGCCTTCACTCTCCACACTGGCCACACGAGTTGGAGGGGTCTCATTGGTGTTCATAAGCAAAGTTTAGCTTGTATTTCCTAAGTCGCCTTCTACGACATCCACTGGAGGACTTGGAGAGGCCCTATTCAACTCTGCCAGAAACCACACGGACACCACATGGTAATAAGGTCCGCTTACTGGTTTTTCTTTCTCCACTTCGTCTTGAGCATTCTTGGTTGTAAGACCATTTTATCACTTGAGGAAACATTCCTTCGTTATTGCATTCCACGCTATTGTAACCACATCTTTACCGTTTGAAGAAGCGACCAGCACAAAACCATTCGCTCATTTGAAATATGCCCTTATTTACATGCGCACTCGAGGTGCCGAGAGTTATGTGTTTGACCTGGTGCCTCGAGACACACAGTAAAAAGAGTATAGAAGTGGACAGCTTGGCTAATCAGTCTAGCTTTAAATAAGACACTGTTTTCTTGTACAAACTTCGTTTTGTTGAAATCGGATTGAAACATCATGCATAATTTATTATAGGATACCAATGAAAGGCATACGGTAAAAAGAGCAACTTAGCAAATCAGCCTAAAAATAATTTAGGACACTGATTTTATTTACAAAATTCGGTTTAATGAAATATGAAACATCATGAATAAAGATTGAGAATACCAATAAAAATAGGTATCTGTTATTTAATTGGAGTTTTCCATTAGTTTAGAACCATTCGTTTGAACATAAGACAAAGAAGTCATCGTGTTAGTCCATACAGGTTACAAAGGCGTTGTGATTTAGAGTTCCCAAGATTACATTGTATAAAAAAACTTAAAACCGACTCTACCCTTAAACTACACAACGTATGTACCACCTAACAAGTATGCTCTAAAATAAAAAAAGAATTTTAAATCTGTCCAGGCGTCTCCAAATAATCGGTGAATATACATAAGAAAAGTAAAAGATAATCAAATTAAAAGCGACAAATTGATAATCTCCTCCCTTTTTTGTACGTCGGTAAAAAATTCATAATGCCACGGCAGCAAAATAGAGCTATTTCAGTAAAATACTGAAGTGTCACTCCAAAAAGACTTTTTTTCAGCAAGCACACGCCTGATAATGAGTTCAATTTCATAAGATCGATGATTCTTTCATTCAACATCATCATCATCATTTTCGCATAACTTCCATAGCTAGACATAGGCCTCACCCAAAGATTTCCTAATTTTCATTCAACATACCAGCTGTAATAATACTTAAAAATATAGATACACGGAAGTCTATCTGTATGGGATTAAATGTGTAGCTTCTCGTAAATACTAATTCTATCCTTCTATTCTTCCGTAATTTGTGTTTGAAGCAAATATTTAGGTGCAAAATAAACACCAACGTTTTGTGCTAATAATATTGTCTTGAAATGTGGTTTTATACGAATTTTCTTGTGTGTTTGTAACTGTACTACGTTTTTGGTTCTTTTTATCTTATATTATCATCATCCGAGCGTAGTTGCATCCTCAGCGGTAACTCTTTCAGAGCCCGGGGTCCGCTACCTAACCTAACCTAACCTAGAAGATTTAACGAGGTTACTGGTTTTTACACAGAGCGACTGCCATGTGACCAACCCAAAGGGTAGACCAGAACCAATCCTTTGATAGATTTGAGCAAACGCTAAATGGCTTTCACAGTTTATACATTCCTTCCGAAATACGAATCATCTTCCTATTCGGATAATCAGGTGATTCAAGCCAGCAATATCCTAACCAGACTGGTATCAATTTTTCACAAAGTATGCTTCCCAGTGGGATTCGAATCCATCCTATCATCATAAGGTGTTCCATGACCACTGGACTACATAGCAGTCTACTTTTTATATAACACATTTTATTTTGATGAAATTTTGTATTGTAAGTAGAAAGTGCTTTTTCTTCTTTTTGAGAAAAAGTACAAAACTAGAGATGAAAGTGTCGTAAGTATACGAGTAATATTTGAAATTCAGCATTAAGTTTATTCTATCGCTCAATTTTAAGAACAGATACGTACATTTGCGTTCATCTCATAAATTAAAATCTCTTCTCTCCGTATTTGATTTGATAAGTCTACGATTAAACTGCTACCTAACTAAGTTTTAGCCATCATCATCATCATTTCAGCCGCATAAGTCCACTGCTGGACATAGCCTTCTCCCAAAGATTTCCAAAATGACCGATCAAGAGCGGCCTGCATCCAGCGCTTTCCAGCGACCCTGGTCAGGTCATCTGACCACCTTGTAGGTGGATGCCCTACGCTTCGCTTGCCAGTACGCGGTCGCCATTCAAGAACCTTTTTGCCCCATCGGCCATCGGTTCGTCGCGCTATATGTCACGCCCATTGCCACTTCAACGAGCTAATCCGCTGGGCTATGTCAGTGACTTTTGTTCTCATACGGTTTACTCCCACAATTAAGTTTTATATTAGAATGCAATCCATGCTTACAATATCTACATAAAGGCTTTGTATTTTTCAATCAGCAAACTAAAGTACCTACGTAAAGTCCCTTACATCTAAAACGCCATAAAATACTCCATTAATTTTGACAAGACCTTATTCAATAACCTTCAGGAACCTAGACATGAGTTATGTGCTCATCTGTACGTCGTAAAAGCTTTTATGATCTGGAATTCTGTGTATTATTCGAAAGTGTAACAGTTAATTGAAATTCTTCGTAGACTTACGTTTATTTAGAAGTTCAATGTTTAATAATGTATACGGAAATTCAAATATTCTTACACTTAATCATCATCATCATCATCATATAAGCGATAGGACGTCCACTGCTGTACATAGGCCTCACCCAAAGATTATTCTTACGCTTGCTTGGTTAATATCAATTAAGGTTTCTTTTTCAAACTTTCCATTTAACACATTCTGGGACATTGGAGTTAATAAAAATAATTTCTGTTGTGTACTTTATCATAATGTGCTAGTGCTAGATTATTGCAAGTTTTATGGTTAATATAATATTCTATACCATAACTATCCTTGTGTTTATTAATTGATTTTTGTACCATGCGATATAAAACACATAAGTTATAGTTATGAAACTGTACTTTTGTTTTTATTATTGCTCTTATTTCAGCGATTCCAGATAAAAAGAAGCACTTGTACAAATATGTACCCTTTTGATAATATCTCAAGATTATAGATTACAAAGAGATTATACCCTCACAGAATCAGATGCATGTTCATGAAGCTGTAAATATTTTCTAAAATATTTATTAACGTCTTGTCTGTTCGTAGACCGAAATCCTATCAACATGCATTGTTTTACTATTGTGTCTGGTGATATGCAATGACAACAGGATGATGAAAGAAAAATACGACGGGTTGCACTCTGGGAGTGCCGGCAGAAGTGAAAACTTGAATATTAACGTTGTGCATTTTTGATATACGAAACAGCAGGCGCAGGCATACATTTTCGCCGCGCCGTAGAAAGAGAGGGGGATACTCCCTCTCCTACGCCGCGCCAGCTGTCTACTCTCCATCCGTCTTACGAATTTTCGATCAGGTCACGTGTCCTGACGCGAGTTTAACATTTTTTACCCATTCCAAAAAAAGTGCACAACGCCGCTAAAGAAGTTTTCACTTCAAAAAATTGGTAAAAAAAATTGAATGCCGTGTCTGTGCAACTGCTAGCCCTTGGTTATGATTGATGACGCCGCAGTCCGCTCTGTGCCACCCTCAAACTGTATCGGTCATTTGCTTATAATTTGCTGAGCTGATTCAATTTGCCTGCTTTTTGCGTTAATATCTCCGTAATCGAGGTTCCCGTGTGAAACCAGCTTTATGTTCAGGTTATTCAATATAGGCTGAGAATGTGATTGATTTTTTGTAACTAGAGTAATGTTAATGGAAGTATGTTTTGTCTTATCTCTGTGCTTATATTGTAGACTTTAAATCTGTGAAAAGACCATTAGGTTCCGTAGTTACGAATGCCAACTTTGTGTTTGTTTTTAAAAACAAATTTTCTATTGAATTTGTATGTGACTTCTTTTCCGAGTACATTTTATAAGTTGGTCACACATAACTTTTTGATTTGTAAACTACTTAGCTCTGATAGTTTTCCTTTAAACTTCGTTATATATACTACTGCTGTAAATTTTTCTCGTGGCCATGTACATACAACCCCGTTTAGCAGATTCTATCTGCTTTCTGCTTCTATCTGCTAAAAAAATATGATATCATCGCTGAGCAAAAGTGACAAACAAATAATTATAGGCTTATTATTGTTTTATTACTAACAAAAAAAAACCCTTACTGTATCCTCGTCTTTAGCGTTGCGTGGTTCTTGGTGTGTACGACCCTAAGTCCACTGCCATTGATCTTAGTCAACATAATTACATTCTAGACACAGGTAATCCAATTAATCATTAAAATAGATCAATTTATTCATTAAAATCACTTCTATTTTAGTTTTTACATTATTGCTTTTAAGTCCTCAATTATATTGTATAACTAGCCTAAGCCCGCGACTTCGTTCGCGTGGACTTTATGTCCCTGGAAAATGCTCATCAGGCTGAACAACTTTTACTAAGGCGGCATTTTTATATCTCTTATAGTTTAGCTGGACCATTATGGTTCTGCATCAGGCGTTCCATTTTCCAAAATCATTTATACCCTATATGTTGCCCAGGCTTAATAGCTATATAACAAATAAAGTTTCATTAGAATCCAGTATTTCCGGAGATTAGCGTGTACAAACAGACAAACAGATAAACAGACAGACATTTTTTTTTAAATTCTTACTCTATCACTACGTCTCCATCGCCCCCAATATTTTTTTTTGGAAATATATTTAATGTACAGACACACTTTTTTACTGTTTTATTATATGTATAGATTTATAGAACCTTAATTCGAGATGACATTATTATACACAAGTACATAGATACAACGTGGAAGGGACATACCGTAATAAATCAAACCACGGGCTATACTAGATAACTATAGCATAATAAAATTAAAATACCAGTCAAAAGACCAAAAAAATCGACTATCTCATACAAATTGTCCGGGCGGCTGCGCACTATGGAAATGCTAAAACATTTTTGTGTTCTTTGACTATTATTTTAATTTAAATTTACTAAAGTGATCTAGTATAAGCCCTTGGTTCGATTTATTACGGGTCCCTTCCACAGTTAATGGGGCAAACCCTGGGCTGCAAGACGCAAAAGCCAGTTTTAGTGCAATGGTGGGCGAGAATATGAAAAAGGAATCAAACTGGTGATGGGTTGTTACCGTATCGCATTTATGATTTGCTTTTTTCTATTCTTTTGATTTGCTTTTACAATTCGAGAAAAGGCGCTACTGGTCCTTCTAATTTTAGAAACGTGTCCCTGTTACTATGACTTCGCTAACTGTGCGTTTTTCTGTCACCAGGCTGTATCTCATGAACCGGTATATCTCATAAAAAGCGAGACAGTTAAAATTTTTACAGATGCTGTACCTATTTCTTTTGCTGTTACAACAACACATCTAAAAATAGAATAAAAAAACGTACAACAAACTTGATATTTTTCTATAGATAATGGCACGGAACCCTTCATGCACAAGTCTGACTCGCACTTGACCGGTTATTATTTCTTTTCTCCCAGACCAGTATGGAATAGATCATTCAATTATGATCAAGACAAAAGATGATACCATTCAATCAATATCTATTATTTATATATTATAACTATATCATACAAAAAATGATACGGTTCAAGCAAGACAAAAGATGAACCTTTGTCACACCGATATCGACTAGTCACTGTTTTTAACTGGTTCAGTTATTGTTACAGTAAGAAGTGTAGCATTACATGGGAGTGAGTGTACCTTGTTACTATATTGTTTTGTACTTAACACGTTGCGGGACACACAAATAAAATATACTTAAAAATTGGAGGCTCATTTTTTCGTTCATTAGATAGATTATTAAAAAGTACGGTTTATGTATTTTTTCTTTTCTCTTATTAGCAAATTTTGACGAAGATATAGTACAGCGCATTTAAATTTCGGGTGACATCATAATTAGCTACGAATTTTAACCAAAGGAGATGTCAATTTCGTTTTTTTCGGTTTTAGTTTCGGAATTTCCATTTATATGTGAATGCTCGGTGTTTCCCTACGTGATCGAATCAGAAATGAGGAAATCCGTAGGAGAACAAAAGTCACTGACATAGCCAAGCGGTTTAGCTCGTTGAAGTGGCAGTGGGCGAGACACAAAGCGCGACGAACCGATGGGCGATGGGGCAAAAAGGTTCTTGAATGGCGACCGCGTACTGGCAAGCGAAGCGTAGGGCACCCACCTACAAGGTGGTCAGATGACCTGACCAGGGTCGCTGGAAAGCGCTGAATGCAGGCCGCTCTTGATCGGTCTTTTTGGAAATCTTTGGGAGAGGCCTATGTCCAGCAGTGGACGTTATGCGGCTGAAATGATGATGATGATGTGAATTTTGACTACTTCGCTAAACGAAAGAACATAGAATCTTTATTTTTGTATAATCCAGTTGACGGACTTAACAAAATAATATATATTTTTACTCAGTTCACATTCCTAATAGTTCCGAAGGAGGTTCACATTTTACTTACTTACTTATTATAAAATATAATGAAGAACTAATAAAACTCTATTTGGTGCTTTAAAAATTAACAGTACATACATAGTTAATACAGTAATTTTTAACGCTCCAAACAAAGTATTTTTCTTTTTTTTTTTACTTTGTATTGATAATTTATTAATCATACAAGTCATTACAATCAGAACAAATTACAATTGATGGTCAAAATAATACAAATAATTACAAAAAAAAGGTTCACAAACTTAGCGTTTCCGGTGCAAAGGTGCCCAGAACACTGGCCGCGTTACCGCGCTGGATAGCAATGGCTATTCTTTGCACCAGAAACGAGCCAGAATGTGAGTCCCCAGTCTTTTCTGAAATTCGTTGACCTATCTCCCTTATAAGGCGCTTAGCGTCCGAACCCCAACTGCCCATGGTATTACTTGGTATATTACATGGTGTATTTACTTTGTATAGATAAAACTCGAAAAAACTCCTCAACGAATCACAAAGTCACTTTGTTTTTGTTTGAACGAAAAAAACCTGCTGTCCAAGATTACCTTTATAATATAACATGGGTCTCTTTTCACTTACAATTTTTTTTTAATCAAATTACATACCTACAATCTTGCTGACGAAAAATTGCATACCAATACCTAAATCCATTTAAAGTTCTCGTCCTAATTTATACAAATAGCCCCATTTTAAAGAACGCCAAGTAAGCAATTACTAAGAAAAACTTAGCTCTTATTAGTTGCTGGAGATTTCTCACCTACTCACACAAACCGACATATTTGTAAAAACGTTTACTTAGAACCGAGGACTTGCATGTGAGAAACCAATGCCTTTTATATTGGGATATACGGGTCTGTATGTTTATTACATGGAGATTTTTGACCACGGGTTCATTTAGTGTTGTCCAAACTATGTGTCATATTATGTGTTGTCTAAGCTTACTTCATGGTGGTGACGCTTAGATCCTAAGACTTGTATGTGGGAAACCAATGCCTATATTGGTCCATATATTTATTACATGAAAATTTATTGACCACTTGTGCATTGAGTGTTGTCTAAGCTATGTGGTGACAGCAGGACTAATACTATGCCATCTGTCACCACCTATTTACTTTCCTATGGTTGTCGTATGAGGCGACTAAGTAAGGCATAGTTAACAGAGAACGGGCGTTAGTTATTCCTGGAAGATAGGTGGTGGACATAAAAAAGAAGAATATTATATCAAATAATGCCAATTCAAACAAGTGGATAAATTCTCTTCAAGCATGTACATGCATTAATACTTTACTTATCTTAAGTTGAGACTTGGCCTTAACCAAGCCTCCACTTAAGGTCTGCAAGTTTCTGATATTTTATTTATAAACAATGAAATTTGTTGTGCAAACAACGAACAATCGTTAATTTATTACTTCATCCTGCGGCGCTGGATGCAAGCCGCTCTTGATCGGTCATTTTGGAAATCTTTGGGAGAGGCCTATGTCCAGCAGTGGACGTTGTGCGGCTGAAATGATGATCCTGACTCGTTCATCCTTTCGCAGAGTCAAACTTAATAGGTATTTGCCGCTCAAGTGTCAAGTCAGTCCTGCTTCATGCGTGCAAAACATGAAAGTTTACCAAAGACGCTACAGGCTATCTTAGCCCGAAGTCTTATCACGATTGCAAAGCACTATTAAAGTCATCGTCATCGTTTTGTTCCTAAAAATAAAAGAAGTTCATTTCCAAAGTATCATCATCAGATTTTTTTTAGTTTCCACTGCAGGAGCACGACCTCTGTACTACCAGAGCCATACTTGGCTAGAGCAGCAAGAGGACTTGGCCTACACTCTCCTCGCTGGCCAGACGGGTTGGAGAGGTCTCATTGATGTTTATAATTTTGTATAGGTATTATTTCCTAAGTCGCCTTCTACGACATCCACGTGAGGACTTGGAGTGGTCCTGCCTGTTCTTCTCTGCCGGAAACCACACGGCGACTATTTAAGTCCTCTGTCTTAAAACCTTAAGGGCTCTTACAGACAAGCGACAGTACCTATGCGACAGTCGCCGATTATCATTGACTGTCGTGCGACAGTTTTGACAGCTTGTGATATTCTGACATGTGTCACGCGAGAGTTTGCGACAATCAGCGACGGATGTCACAGGCATACCGTCGGTCGCTTGTCTGTAAATATGAGTGCCAAGCATGGAATTGTATGTACATACTTTCGTGGTGCCAAGTCAAGTCATCTAGGGTAGAAGCTCGCAAAGGAAGGTAAAGGTTAAAACCATAGACCTAGATATTACTAAATCTATGGTTAAAATTAAAACCAATATTATAAAATGCCACATCTCCACTAGATTTCGCGGATCCGCACCAACCAAGAACTGAACATTTCTCACAAATTAAAAAGTATCATTTAATTGCTCATTACGAGGCTTTGAGGCACTTTGAAGTGTCAATAAAATGTGAGAGAATGTGAGCGAGATGGGGATAGTGGATCGATCGAAATAGTGAGAGAAAAGAAATGTGCGTTATCACTTTTGTCAATATTTGACAATCTCCGTGGCGTAGTGGTCACCATGCTAGTCCGCCACCCAGAGGTTCCGGGTTCGATCCGCTATATCCAAGTTGAAAAATGGTCTTTTTCCTGGTCCTTGCTTGCTTGTCCGGGCTTGAATGTTGATCTATGTATGTATCTGTTATAAGATATAGTATCGTTGAATCCCAAAACACAAGTGTCAAACTAACTTTGGGGCTAGCTTAATCTATGTGATTTGTCCCTAAATATTATATATACTTTTGCCCAAAACTTCAACAATGCGCCATAATATCTTCTATTACTATTTTTGTCACAATAACTTCTATTATATATTCTAGTACTACTATATATACTATCATATAGTATCGTATAGTAAAAAAATATATACTTACTTACTACTCGGTTTATTTTTACTATACTTACTCGTATAGTAAAAATAAAACGAGTTATAAAATTCTGAACTAAACTTTTGTATTTTTGACTTTTGTTTTATGATAATAAAACAAAAAAATATATATTAATATATGTGGTCACCACCATTTATACGAATTATTCTTGTCCAACAAAAAATCGATCGACAAAGTTTTGATTGGTAAAAATGCATTGTCACAGTACCGATGCAAACATATTCACCTAACTTTTCACAAACGCGAAACCAATGTGCATCCCATCTTATTAATTTATTAATAATACAATTATAATTATAAATAAATTGTTATAAATATAATGAATTACTTTTATAATACTGTTTGGCAACAATGACTATTACATAGTCTTCCCTTCTCTACTCTTAATATATTGTAGTACAGATTTATACCTTTATAGTTAAGTGTTAGGAAAACCATTGGACGCCGGTGGTCACACTTTTTTAATGTTTAAGCGGCCATTATGGCAGAAATCCTTAACTTTAAGGAACTAAGCGTGAAATGTTACTGCGTTTGAGAGATTTACTGCCACCGCTTGCGTATTTACTCGTATTTACTTTTACAGTGATAGAAAAACCACATTTTAATACAAATTACTAAGTTCGTGGAATGGGCGTCGTTTATTTTTATATATGGAAATGAGATAAATAGTGCCTATCTATTTGCTTTTCTGCTTTAAATAAAGAGGTTTTGCAAAATTAATGTAAAAAAAAAACAAAAATTATTTCTAATTTTAGGTTTAATTACAATAAAATAAAAGTTTTTTTATTAATTTACCTAAAATTATCGTTTTTAGTTCTTCTGCTGCTTCTGGATAAAACTGATGTGTATAATAAATACTAAAACGAAGTTTGTCGAAATTCCGTTTGTGATTTAGGAAGAAATGCTTAAATTTTTTATCTATTATACAAAATAGTAAAAAAAAATGTTCTCTGTTGTTATAGTAAATAGTGCTAAGTAAAAAGTAAATCACTAACTGAAAAATAAAATTTGGTCATCTCATAACTTAGACAAGTTTCAGTTTGGACCACAACACTTAGACAAGTTTCGGTTTATACCACTAGACCTTTTGGACCACCTCATATTTAAAAATCTAGTCTCATAATTATGACGAAATATTACTTTAGACCACCCCATTTTTGGACGAGATTAATCTCAAGACCACTTCCTAACTTCCTTTTTATGACGACATGCAATTTAAACAATGAGCGTTTTAGACGAGTTGCTACATTGACTATTCAGACTAACTCGTTTAATAGTGTAAGCTTTTTTTTTAAAGTTTAGCACTTTGAGTATTTTCTCTATGAGGTTGCATTTCTAAATGAGTCTATGACCACTTTCAGTACCAAAATAATATTTTTGTTCTTTTTTTCTAAATTTTTAATAAATAAAAATTTCATACATATTATATTAATAACAAAAGCGGGAGTAATGTTAAGAATAAGTTCGATTTTTTTACGGAAAACTTCTGTAGGTACACGTTTATAAGGTCATAAAGTCAAGATTTACGTTTTACATATGTTAATTGCTATGCATATTGTATTGTACAGTATTAATAAATAAACTGCGTATTTAGGTCCCATAACATACTGTCTCACGGCGAACGCCTATAAAAAACCCTTAAACCGACGTTTTTACGGTCATTTTAACACAAATAAATCGAATTAAATACACCATAAATACAATTACACCAAAACATGTTTATGGTTATCGAAAATAAAAATAAAAAATATTACGGAGAAAGTAATTTTCCGATGGAACAATAACGTTTTACAATCAGGGAATCGATTATTGAATTTGATCGAAAAAACATTGAGCGACATCACTGATCTGCACTTGAATTTTCAATTCATCTATTTTGAAATAGTTATGTACCAAATGTTTATATTTTTTAATTTATGATTCTTTATTATGCTTATATTGTAAGTTGACTCTATCGCAATTTTTTCAAACATAAAATAACTTTATATTATAAAATGAAATTATTTTTGATTGTGAATATTACATTCGACTGATTTAAATGTAAGAATTTTATCGAGAATATTTAAAAAATAAAGTTGTAGGATTTCAAAAATCGAACTCCTGGAATGGATTGAATCGATTCTTTTGGCATCGGATTCGATTCGGTCCGATTTACGATCCGAATTCGAGTGATAAATATCGATGCGTAACATAATTGTGATTTAAGTTTGTTGGACGACATTTAAAATTACTAAAAGTGTCGTAATACATTGAATGCGGCATATTTATAAAATCTTAATTGATTATGGATTGAATAAATAGTTTATGACGTAATTTTTCATGATTTCTTTCAAAGATCTTGTCAAATATACAAAATCTAAGTCATTTAAGAAGCGTACTTATCGTCGGAAGTAATTCAACTTCTACTAATACATGATGATCAATAATAAGGATGTGGAAAAAAATGTTTTTTGAAATTGGCATACGTATTTCTTTGTGAAATAATAGCAAAGGCAATTTAATATGGATTAACAGTTTATTTGTGTAATATATGTAACAATATCGTATGTAGAAGAGAGAGCGGGGGCGGTGACGCGCCTATAGAGCATAAATCATAGACAACCAGTGTTGCCATTAAGGTAAGCGTTGGCATCCACACTTCCATCATTTCTTTTCTTTTTTTCGAATAATGACGAAGGTATTATGACACATTATCAGCTATACACTTTGAAATTTCGAAGCGCTTTGTCTTTGTAAATCTTGACTAATTTGATAAACGAAAAAATTTTATTCTTTGTTTGTGGATAATCTAGTTGACGGATTAAATAAAATAATTCATTTGTTAATATGGATCTTGAAGGAGCCTCAGTTAATCCATATGAACAACTCTTCTTTTATAGGTAGGTATACCAACACAAATGAACAGATTAAATGTTTTAAGCTGCCTACGCGATGAGTAGTCAATGCATTTGCCTTGTGATCCGGAGGTCGTGGGTTCGAATCCTACTGGGGAGCATACATTGTGAAAGAGTAGTTTCCAATCTGAATAATCTCATTATCCACAATGAAAAATGATTCCTTGTTTCGGAAAGCGTGTATAAACTGTGGGTCCCGAACGTCATCTAGCGTTTGCTTCTTCTTCTTCTTATCGTGTGTGTTAGTGACTAACACTAGTGTCAGAGTTTTTAAACCGCCTTAAAGGCCTCTGACATGGTTTTAAGTTACGACCAGTGTTAAAGACAGTGACCGGGACCGACGGCTTAACGTGCCCTCCGAAGCACGGATCATCTTACTTATCAGACAATCAGGTGATCAGCCTACAATGTCCTAACCAAACTAGGACAACAACACAAAGTCGTTGCCCCCGCCGGAAATCGAACCCGCGACCTCCGGGTATGAGCCGAACGCTCTCACCACTACACCACGGAGGCAGTTAGTAGTTCAGTAGCGTTTGCTAAAACTTAAACTTATCAAAGGATAGGTTCTATCTAGTGAACCCTTTTGGTTGCGGAGGTCAGACAGCAGTCGCTCTGTGTAAAAACCAGTTACCTCGTTAAATCACCTAGGTTAGCGTTTAGCTTTAAATTTAAGTAGAGGACAAGATCTCAAATTTTTGGAAAAGTTATTTATTACTGCAGGATACACCACACCCGATATCATCGGATCAATTACCTACGTAATTTTGCGGCATTGTCTCTTGTGGTAAACTCATTTTTACCAAACGTGGTGATCTGTTTCACTCGTAATGCTCGCGAAATGTTAACGTTAACATTTATGATAGTTAATTTGGTCATGTGGCAGTAGCATAGTAATAAAATCGGGAACGACACGCTTTAGGCCCTTATAGCGAGTGGTGCAAGTGAAAAGAGATTGGTGACTAATTGTTAGATATTTTATTATTTTAGACATTATTTTTTGAAAGGCAGAAACGGGCATTTTTTTTTATAAGTAAAACCGCAGTAACAGTTATTTTTTATTAGACAACTTGGCTATTTTTTGCTTGACGATTTGTAGCTTGATAATGATAACTCAGATCGTATCGTATTTTTTTTTTTATAATTTGGCGAATATTCATAGCCAATGGTTTTTAATCGAGACGATTTTATATTTACGAGTACTTCATTTTTCGTCTTCGGTATACTTGTGTGTGAAATAATTAATGAGTTGACTTTGATCGAATCTTGTCTGTAGAGAAGGAAAAGCCAAAAACAGACCCCATACTTTAAAGCATCTTAGGTAGAGATGCAATCAGGGAATTTCTAAGATAAATTTGTATTAATAGAGATTAGTTTCAGCATTAACATAACACACTGTTTTAAATAGTTATGTAGGTTAGGATCAATTCATAAAAAAAGAACACCTTTATCTGATTCTACTATTGCAAATAAACGATTTTGAAGCGAAGCGTAGGACATCCACCCATGGTGATCAGTCTCATTCACATGTTGGTCAATGACCAAAATTGGTGAAAAACGCTCAATGCAGGCCGCTCCAGTTTGTTTTAGAAATCCTTTAGCAGTGGACGATATGCTGAAATGAATGAATGAGTGTATTTGATGAGGGAAATAAAGGTGCGTTTATTTGACACAAATTGTGTCACGACAACCCTGCGGCCTTGAGACCGCGCGGCAGGTTCAACTAGCTATTAGTGGAAAACGCCCCCGCTCTTAACTTAATACTGCACCTGATACAAAAATATAAAATTTTATGAGTTGCATCGATATCGACTCGACGTCTCAAAAAGAGTAAGTGTTATTGCTTAATTTCAACATTATCGTGCCAATCTCCGATATATCCTTACAGGGCCCAGTTTAAAACGGAACGGAATTTCTTTATAGCGGCAAATTGAACGATAAGTTAAGCAAATTGTATGGTGTGAGTATTTATTGGTTTTCAAATCCGGGTAAGATGGGTTCCCAGAACGTGTTTTAATGATGATTGTTCTTTAATCTTTATTCATCATGCGTTCATGATGAATGACTTATTTCTCAAATTCATTTTGTTTGAAATACTTGTAAGAAGTAATTTTCATGTCAACAAAATTTGGTAATAAATTAAGTCCTGTACAGAGAACAACAGCTTACAAGATTTGGTAAAAAATTCAGCCCTCTACAGAAAAAAACTTTCCCCACTCTTTACTATACAGGGTGACTTTTGACCCACCAGCCAAATTTTTGAAGCAATTTCAGTCCATAATATTGAGCTAAGCGATTCTCGTAAAATTTTCTGAGAAAATTATGTAGAATTTGGTGGTCGATTCAGTTTTTCGAAATTTTTCGAAATGGCGAAAGTATGGGCCCGAGAACATAAAAAAAAACTTGAGAGGTGTCAAAGGACACCAGGATGAAACGAAGTTCGAGAGAGAGAAAGACAGACAGAGAAACACGCGCACGCCGCACGGCTTACAACTATAGCGTCTAGCCCCCTTTCGCAATGCGCGATAAGGAACTTAATTCCAAAATATCATATTTCAGCCATTTAATGTTTCAAATGCCATAATTATTTTTTGATACCCTTATTTAGATGCATCCTTTTTTTAAATATTTTTTACCCAGTACACATGCCTATTGTTCATTTTCGGAAGTCATCCCTGACGGTCTATATTTTGACCCCTGAAAAAAACTAGCAATGGTCGTACGAGTATTCAGTAGCATAGCGTGTGTTGAACTTCTGAACTGGGAGCCAAATAAAATGCAGTTTCAATTAAAGCAGCCAATGGAAAGAAGCAAAAGGTAAAACAAATGTAGCAAGTAATTAACGTTTAAATTCAGCGTGTTTTGACTGCAAGGCGCCTTGTTTACAAGATAAGATAGCTTGGGATCTCGCGAGTCTTAAATCAGTTGTTAATTATTGTTACGAACTGCTTAGACAGTAATACTTTTTAGAATGTTATATTTTTAATTTGAACGTAAGAAATTGGAGTTGTATTTTGTTTTCGGTTGGTTCTCTTTGTGTTTTAGTAAAATATATTATTTTAAAGGTCAAGCGTAATTATTTATAAAATAAACCAGCATAACTAATCGAACGGTAATAATTATATTAAACTAAAGTAACTATGTGTAAGTAAAATTAACTATAAGTTTAAAATACCATTTTGGCAAATCTTGAGAATTCATAGATTTCCATACGTTACTCACATAATAACGACTTTGTACTCTGTGGTCTAGCCTTACACAAACGTCGCATAGGACCAGTGAAGTATCGAATACATACATACATACTATCACGTCTTTATCCCTAATGGGGCAGACTGAGCATTTTGGGTCTTGCGGTTCTATGCAGAGCCCAGGGCCGCAAGACCCAAACGCCACTTTTAGCGTCATGGTGGGCGAGAAGATGGAAATGCAATCAATACAGTGATGGGTTGCTAGCCGCATCGCCTGTTAACATGATTTGCATTTTTGCCCATTTCATCGATCGGCTTTTACGATCTGCGTGGGAAGAGAAGCAGCTGGTACATTCTAAGTTTTTTTTAATTTCCCCCAGACCAGCATGGGAGTAAAGTATCGAATCGACGGAGAAAAACATCGTACCAATAACTCGTGTTACATACAGTAAAAATCACATCACATTTTTCAAAACGATAAAGGGAACTCAGTGGTCATCACATCACGCTGTCATACCGGAGTCCCGGGTTCTAACCCGGGACTCCGGTATGACAGGTGGTAGGTATGGTAGGTGGGCTCTAACCCCACCCCAGACAGGTCAAATTGGAAAGTGATATTTTTCAGATCGACCAGGGTCTTGGATATCTATCTATATGTATCGTTGATTTAGTATCCGTATATTTATATTTATTTATTGAACTAAAAATACAAAATGCCAGCTACTTTTCTTCCCGCATAGATCGGGAATGTGCCATCGAGAGAATGTACGTAAATCTAACGACTCGATTTAGCTAGCGACTCATCACTATTTAAGTCACCTACATGTCTACTATCACGCTGAATGTAGTCTATCACAAAAATATCAAAGAGAAAAGACAAATAATACAAATTATAGAAAATAGAAGAGGGAAAATGTTCGGTCATCTACTACGTCACGATGCGTTCTTTAAAACAATAATGAAAGGAAAAATAGAAGGAAAGAGAGGAGTAGGAAAACCCAGAAGAAAATTTAGAGACCAAATAAAAGAAAAATTAAACGTGAAAACATATAAAGAGGTTAAGAACTTAGCGGAAGGAAGAGAGACATGGAAAGCACTCCACCGACAAGAGCCCAGCTCTTAAATATAGGAAGAAGAAGTAGTCTATCACGTAATTAATCACGTAATAGAAAATAGTAGTATCACGTAATGGTCCCTGTCTAGCGAAAAAGGTCTGTCAGGATCGTAGCAAGTGGAGGTCCATAGTCTCTGCCTACAGCTGTGGGAAACAATCGTGATTTTATGTATGTATGTATTTCCTTTCTTTTAGCCTAGTATCTAGTAAACTACCTCCGTGGTGGAGTGGTTAGAGCGTTCGGCTCTTACCCGGAGGTCGCGGGTTCGATTCCCGGCGGGGACAACGACTTTGTGTTGTTGTCCTAGTTTGGTTAGGACATTGTAGGCTGATCCCCTGATTGTCTGATAAGTAAGATGATCCGTGCTTCGGAGGGCACGTTAAGTCGTCGGTCCCGGTCACTGTCTTTGACATTAGTCGTTACCCAAAACCATGTCAGAGGCCTTTAAGGCGGTTTAAAAACTCTGACACTAGTGTTAGTCACTAACACACACGATAAGAAGAAGATGCCTAATATCCCAATTTGAACACCAGATTGATAATCGCTTCCTCACCGTCATCATTTAACACTAATTCACTTGAAGCTCATAAATCATTATATGGAGCAACACGGAAGCTTTAAATCAATTCATTAAGTACCTACAAGTAATTTTAATTTTCAGTTAGATCCGTGGTATTCTATATCATTAGTTACGAAAAAAAAATATTCTAATTTTTTTTTCGTTGGTCTAAGTCATCTAGGTATAATGGCGTCAGATTTTTCAAGCTGCATAAAGGCATCTGATATAGCTAATAACTATGCCGTGTGGTTTCCGGCAGAGTAGAATAGGACCACTCCAAGTCATCGTGAATGTCGTAGAAGATGACTTAGATAACACAAATCAAAATAAGCTTATAAACATCAATGAGACCTCTCCAACCTGTCTGGCCAGCGTGCAGATTGTGGGCCAAGTCAGCTCAGAAGTGCGATTTTTGAAACGCGGAGTCACCTAAACGAATGGTTTTTCTATACAAAAAACCGTTCGTTTAGTGACTCCGCGTTTGAAAAATCGCACCACTGGTAGTACAAAGAGGGTCGTGCTCCTGTAGCGGAAACAAAAAGACCTAATGATGATGATAGCTAATTAAATAAACGACTGCAGTACAATGATGACAGTCGGAACGAAGTTTAACGTGCCTTTTGAAGCACGGAAGACATGGAGATGCTTTTTTAGCCACTTATGCCTAGTCATCCAACTTGTGGCCTTTGCGAAAGGCTAGTATTGCCCTCCTGCTAAGCCATCGACCTCCTACTTACCTAGTAAAAGTCGTCGGCTTTTTTCTAAAAGCCTAAAGATATAATCAAATGCGCGCTTTAACATAAAAATTAAATTAAAAATGAAGATGTTCTTGATAAACGATAAGTGAGTGACCGGAAGTCATACATTTGGGGCAGTAAACTGTTAATTATCAAATCATATCGGTAAAAATTACAAAGAGAACAGAAATATAGCAAGGAAATACTTGTATTTTTTTCACTTAATTACACTTTCCAAATGCTAGATTATGGATTGTATTTATGGTAGTATATCGTATATATCTATTGTAGGAATCAAAAAGCATGTTTTTACTGGAAAGTTCTAATAGATAAATTGGTGTTATTATTGCATTTGCACGTACATGTATACATATATATACATACAGACATACATACATAAATTTACTATCACGTCTAAACGAGCATTTTGGGTCTTATGGCGCCAAGCAGATATAGCCCAGAGCAGCCTAAAACATCCAAAGGCCACTTATATTGGGCGAAAAGGTGGAAAAAGGAATCAGTCATCAAAAATCATAACATGATTAGTATTTTTGACAATTTTCTCGACAGCAACTGGAGTATTCTCAGTTTTTTGACCTCCATGGCGTAGTCACCATGCTAGTCCGCCACCTAGAGGTTCCGGGTTCGACCCCGGTCAGGTAAAGTTGGAAAATGGTATTTTTCAATCTGGCCTGGGTCTTGGATCTATATATGTTTTTGGCATAAAATCGTTGAGTATCCCATAACACAAGTTTCGAACTTACTTTGGGGCTGACTCAATCACTTGTTTGTTTGTTTGTAATAACTTTATTGTACTATGAAAAAACACAATTACACACAAAAACAATAGAATAAATTGACAACGGCCGACTTATCCCATAATGGAATCTCTTCCAGTCAACCGGCGAATAAGAAGATAGAAGGACCATTGCTCACAAGAAGGGTATAGAAGGTCGTACTTACACAGGATAAATGAAACTAACATTATATCTCACTAAATACCTACACATGCATACTTGCTACAAGATATATACTTACAAAAACCTTTATTGACCGAGCGAGCGAAGCGAGCGAAGGTCTCTAAATCGAGTTGGGGGCGAAAACACATTGTATGTATGTATGTATGTATGTATGTATGTATGTATGTATGTATGTATGTATGTATGTATGTATGTATGTATGTATGTATGTTTGTACCGCGATAACAGCCGAACCGATGGTTTGATTTTGATGAAATTTGGTAGGCATGTAGGAAATATCAATAGAATTTTCAAGTTCGTTGGGCATCAAAATCGGTTTAGTAGTTTTTGAAATATTAATAAAAATGTCCGCGATTGTGTACCAAACGAAACCATAGCGCGTTCTAACTTTGGATAGCACCATCTAGGGGTTATTTAGGAAACTGAATTGCGAAAAATAATCACGACGTCTAAGTTCGCGGCAAACTAGGTAGTTTACTAAATTTAGCAATTTTGTTGAGCGAACTTTGGTACAATCGATATCGCTACTTGTCTGTGCTTCTGTTGTAGTATTAGTAATAATGCCACAAACTAACAAGAGATTGACGGCAACCAAAGCCAGCGAAGTAGTATTACGTAGAGTCTCAACTAAGGGAATATGCTAGTAGGTACTTCTCATGCCAATAAGAGCTTTGTCAGCAAAAAACTTCGCCCGAACGCTCCAAACGCTTGTGTTCACAGCGTGAGTACGCAAGGGAAGTACAAAATCAGGAACTATACCCTGATCGCCTAAAGCGCTAGCGTTCAATGCGTGAGCACGCTGTGGAGATTCGAGGGCAAGAATCCTTACCGGAACACGGTTCCCATCCCACGCATGACCCGATCGTGGAAGACTGGCCAAGTGTCATGCTCACAAAAGCAATTTCCACTGTCGCTTGCCTAGGCAACAAATGTGCACAAATCGCAAGGACTCACTTTGAATAAAGTAAGTAGTCGTAGACGTTGGCGTTTGCCCAAGAGCCAATCTAATCCAACACTATACTGAAAATGTCCCGGACATTAGCCTGTACTAGATCAGGATGGCCCTTTAAACAGCTTAAAAACAAAAAGGCGCCGGGCGAGGATGGAATCATTCAGAGCTTCTGAAAGCGGGCGGAACGCTGCTACTGAAAGTCCTTCAGAGGCTCTTTAATTCCATTCAGCTCGAGGGCGTAACGCCAGAAGCGTGAAATAGGGGCATTGTGGTCCTGTTCTTCAAAAAGGGAGATAACACTCTATTGAAGAACTATAGGCCTATCACGTGTCTTAGTCATGTATATAAGTTGTTTTCGAGGGTCATCACGAATCATCCCGCAAACAGGTTTGATGCCTTCCAGCCTTCCGAACAAGTCGGTTGCCGTAAGGGCTTTAGCACCATGAACCACATTTATTCGCTGCGGCAGGTTATAGAGAAGACGAGGGAGTATAACCGGCTGTTATGCTTGGGGACAGTGGACTATGAAAAAGCCTTCGATTCGATAGAAACATGGGCCGTGCTTCAGTCTCCAGCGATGCCGTATTGACTATCGGTATATCGAAGTGTTGAAGTGCTTATACAGTAATGCCACTATGTCAGTCCGAGTACAGGAGCAGTGCACGAGGGCAATTCCACTGCATAGAGGTGTAAGGCAGGGAGACGTTATATCTCCGAAACTGTTTACCGTTGCACTGGAAGATGCCTTCAAGCTTCTGGAATGGGAATGATTTGGCATCAACATCAATGGCGAGTATATCACTCACCTTCGATTTACCGATGATATCGTTGTCATGGCGGAATTGATGGCAGACCGCGACATTAAGTATGTATGTACTATGCTCGCAGACCTAAACCGAGTTTCCCAACAGGTGAGCCTTAAAATGACCGATCTAGAGCGGCTTCCATCCAGCGCCTTCCAGCTATTCTAGATCAGTCATTTTGGAAATCTTTGGGAGAGGCCTATGTCCAGCAGTGGATGTTATGCGGCTGAAATGATGATCATGATGATAAGCCTTAAAATGAACATGGACAAAACCAAAGTAATGTCGAATGTCCATGTTGCGCCCCTACCTGTTTGTGTTGGGAGCTCCACCCTCGAAGTGGTAACCTGGGTCAATTGATATAGGCAGAAAGCTTCAGCTTCGAGGAAGAGGTCTTTCAACAAATCCGACTCGGCTGGGCAGTGTTCGGGAAGCTACGCAGTGTCTTCTCGTGAAAAATACCTCAGTTTTTTTAAGACTAAAGTTTACAAATAATGTGTATTACCAGTGATGACTTATGGATCTGAAACGTGGTCTCTTACTGTGGATCCCATAAAAGGGGTTAAACGCGCTATGGAAAGGGCAAAGCTCGGTGTTTCTCTACGCGATCGAATCAGAAATGAGGAAATTTGTAGGAGAATTAAAGTCACTGACATAGCCCAACGGATTAGCTCGTTGAAATGGCAGTGGGCGGACACATAGCGCGACGAACCGATGGCCGATGGGGCAAAAAGGTACTCGAATGGCGACCAAGTACTGGCAAGCGAAGCGTTCCTATGCTTCGCTTGCCACCCACACCCACCCGCAAGGTGGTTTGTCGACCTGACCAAGGTCGCTGGAAGCCGCTCTAGATCGGTTATTTTGGAAATCTTTGGGAGAGGCCTATGTCCAGTCCAGCAGTGGACGTTATGCGGCTGAAATGATGATGATGATGATGAGACGTAGGCGTAAAATCGCCAACTATTTTACGTTGCTCTTCAAGATGTGCATACGTTGCTCTTTCAAGATTCAAATGTCTTGGGATATTGAATTTGATCCAGGTTTTGATTTAAATTGTTTGAAAAATATTTATAAACTGAAACTTTTGCAGCTCAGAATAGAAGAAGAAAGAAGGTTGGAAAATCTGTTTCCTGCAACGATATCGAATTGGTAGTGAATAATGTATCACATTTCATTAAATCACAGTTTCACTGGACATTAAAACTGGTTTAGTTTTGGAATAATATCGCGAGGTCTAAGTTCGCGGCGAACCACTAGTAAATATATATAATCATACATAAATATACATAAAATATATAAATAATACAAATTGTACTTACTTAACAATAACGAAATGTAAAGCTTAAATGTCTGAAGTAACAATAGAAGATTTAAGGAGTTTAGTTTTGAAAGAATTGAGCGACGTAGCCACTTTCACATCATCAGGAAGAGAGTTCCAAAGCCTTGCCGCCATGAAAGAAAAAGACTTGGCGTATGTCTGCATGGAATACGGTGGAGTGTCCAAGGGCGGGTTTTTAGAAACACGTAGACGATCACTGTGATTTTTCCCTATATATTTATTTCTTTTCTTGTGCCTACTAGCATGGAAAAGGTAAGTTTGTACTTATTATATTTTGTTATTTTAGATTAGATTGGCTTGGATTAGATTGTGGTGTATGCCTGTACGTTGAGTAGGATTCTATGTTGACATTCATGTTTACCAACAAAATGGGGTAATCAAATGTTAAACATTTCTTTGGTGAGAAGCTGTGTAATAAGTAATTAAGTTCACAAACAGTGAAAGCATTTTAGCGGTCATTTGAGAGTATTCAGACATTTATTAGCTATGTGCTTCCATACACAGTGCCAATTCAAGTATTTCTTTCTTTCCTATAATTAGTATTAATATTTTTAGTAATAATATAATGATAATAATATTTTAATTATTTTTTAATAATAGTTATAAATTATAGAATAGCTTTTAGTTTATTATAATTTTTGCCAAATTATAACGATATTAAATAAAAGCGTTATTAATATTTCATTTATAATTTTTCTGCTATACTGTCTCCCAAAGTTATCATAAGAAATTGCCTTAAAGATAAGGCCGCCTATTGTATTGTACCTACATCTAGTTTACAATATATTTTAAATGTTAGGTACTTCTTTTTCCTAATTTTGGTGCAATATGTGTTTTTTATTTAATTTAATTATTACTATTTTTAAATTATAAAGTACATGGGCGACCGAGCTTTGCTCGGTTCATCTCAAACATTAACTACATTTTTTTAAACTTGTCTAAAAACAATACAAAATAAAAAATTATATACTATGAACTTGAACATAAAAAAAACAAAAGTAAGTCACCAAGAGGGATTCGAACCCATAACACTCTTTCTAGCGGACCGCATCCTAAACTGCTGAGCCAAAACGGATAGCGGCTGGCGCGACGAAATTAGCGACCATATTCTGCGTAGAAAGAAAAACGCATGAAAACTCGAAAATACGAGTTTTCCCAAACATAAGACTTATCTAAATCGATTGTTTACCCCCGAAAACCCCCATGTACCAATTTTTTGCGAAATCATTAGAGCCGTTTTCGAGATCACAGAAATTTATAAATAAATAAATATACAAGAATTGCTCGTTAAAAGGTATAAGATAAGATTTTAATGTATCAGGTTGTTTATTTTAAGGTTTTCCTATATATAAATTGTATTTACTTTCATACACTTGTGAAATATTTGCTTTTCAAGATATTGTTTTTCTAAAAATATGTAACTTTTATAGTAAAACCCCCATAGTCAAAAATTAACGCCATTAATTATGATATTTAAAAGATCATTTTCATAAAATATTAAGCACAAGTATTGTTTCTTGCAATTCACAGGAAAAATATAAAGACATTTGTATTTCAAATAAAAGCAACTTAATGACATAATAATAAATGAGACTGATTTTATCTGCAGTCGCCCAAACCGACAGTCATATCTAGAAGACGTATCCGTTGACAAATTATAAGGGCGTATCATATTGCAACATTATACAAGGTTTACCAAAATATACTAAAAATATATTAAGGATGAGTTCAGCCTATGATACTGAACAACTTTCCCTAAAGAACCAATATAAAATTACGAAAAAAAATGCGTCCCGTACAGACTTGGCTTAGCTGATCGGTTAACTTGTACGGATAGGCATTGATAAAAAAAATAGTGGCACTCTGGAAGTGCTTACAGAACTCAAAACTTGGTGTCGGTAACGGTGTCGCGAGTTCAGTGATTTTTCCCATCTTCAAAAAATGATTTCCGTGCATTTCCAATGCACCTAAAGAAGTTTTCACGTCATAAGAGTCGATGAACGTTTCGCACAGGTGTATAACATGTAACTCGAAACAACATGATGGCTTTTTGAACGCCATAAAAAGATTAAACCCAAAAGTTACGAGTGTGTAATCATCCTAAGTAGCGGGAAAAGAATACCAATAACATAATTATGACTGACGCCAGTGCAACCACAACCGAAAAAAGTCCATAAAATTATTAACTGACAGTTCTGTCAACGCCGATGACCAATCAGAATCTTTTATTTTTGACACCACAAAATTTTAACAAACTCTATAATGATTCTAATCACTCAGTAATAAGGTAAGTAATCGAATAAAGTCCGGTTTTGGAATTGTAGATTTTAAATTTTTGGGTCGTTCGATGTTCAAAAAGCCCGCGTCATGCCCTTTTGTTCCGATTTTATGCGGACAGTTTTATCAAAGACAAGTGAACTGGAATGTGTCCGTATTATTGAATTTATTTTTGGAACAGTTACTTTTTGGCTTTTTGGCCAGTATCGATATTTTTTTATTTTATTTTTACGTACTCCGATAACAAAGTTACATTTTAGCAGTAAAAGCGGTCTACTATGGTAATGGCTAACAAATAAGTTAGTACATCGCAATATTGCCAAAAAATCGAAATTAAATTTATCATAGAACTGTCCTTATTCCTTAATACAGATTAAAAACAACCGGTTGTATGTATCATCATTAATTTCAGGTTAACTGAATTGGTTGCTGACCTTAAAGCAGGTAAGCCATACATCCCCCCCGATGTGGTTCCCATCTTGTCACGATGGGGGGGCTCATTACCTGCGGTTGCCTCGGCCGCAGGGAAGCTAAGAGGAACCCATTGCCCGGGTTGAGGCTTAGGCCTCCCCTCCATGAAGAAGCACACGGTCCCGGCCGATAGCGGCTGAGAGGTGACACCGCGGAGTTTTTAGTGGTAACACCACATAACCTTACCGGTGTCCCGTAACCGGTAAGGTATCCGAAATTCCGAAGGGATTATATCCGCGTCAAAAAAAAAAAAAGGTAAGCCATACATAAAATACAACGCTATGATTTTCTCACACACGGATACGTGTATTCTTAAGTTATATTGGTTTATGTAACAATTTTACTTCGAATGTATGAAGATTTAAATCTGTGGAAAAAATGGCGCAACACCGATAAGTCCTTTATTTTTAATTGACATAAAACTACGATGATAATATGGGTACGCCTGTATTTCAACTCTTTTTGAAATGGCCGTTTGTTGAATACATTTGGTACTATTGATATACATTTGTGTAGGAACTTGCTTTTGGTACAAATTAGGTGCAAATTACTGGAGCGACTACTTTGTACTCGAATAAATAAGTTAAAATTGTTTTTCGTATCGGTAATTTCGCTACTCGTCACTAGATGGCGTTCTCGACAGAAGGGGTTTTTGGAACGAAGTTCCTTATCGCGCGTTGCGAAAGGAGGCTAGACGGAAAAAATTAAGACCAAAAGTTGTAACGACACTTTTGGTCTTAAAGCGTCGTTAGTAGGTTATATAATATAAAGTTAGTAAGCTATAGTTGTAAGACTTGTAAGCCGTGCGGCGTGCGCGTGTTTCTCTGTCTGTCTCTCTCTCTCTCTCTCTTTCATTAATCGAAAGGAACTTCATTACATCCGGGTGTCCCTTGACACCTCTCAAGTTTTTTTTAAATGTGTTTAGCAGATAAACTTGTCAATTCATATAAAACAACGATGATAATACTAGTAGATAAGTCAATATTGCAACACTATTTAGTGAAGTTACGACCTGTTGTATCGAACACTCGATGAATCTGTACCATCGATGCGAGTTTTCGATAAAAATGTCTTGTTATCTACAATAATGTCGCATCGAAACATTAAACTCAACTCAATTTGACCTTTTTGCTTTTAGTTGTAAGAATTGTAAGCCGTGCGGCGTGCGCGTGTTTCTCTCTCTCTCATTAATCGAAAGAAACTTCGTTCCATCCGGGTGTCCCTTGACACCTCTCAAGTTTTTTTTTAAATTCGTTTATCAGATAAACTTGTCAATTCATATAAATAAATAAATAAATAATTATATAGGGACAAATTACACAGATTGAGCTAGCCCCAAAGTAAGTTCGAGACTTTAACGAGATATAAAACAACGATGATAATACTAGTAGATAAGTCAATATTGCAACACTATTTAGTGAAGTTACGACCTGTTGTATCGAACACTCGATGAATCTGTACAATCGATGCCAGTTTTCGATAAATCTGTCTTGTTATCTACAATAATGTCGCATCGAAACATTACAATTACAAACATTTACACAAATTAACTCCCCCAGCGTTTATACATAGTTGTCTGTCTATCTATTCGATAAACTGAAACAATACTGGGCTGATTTTAATACTGTTTTTAATAACATGTAGATTTTTTTCCGAAAAGGATATCAAGCAAAGCCCTGGCGAGCCACTAGTATATATACAAAATAAAAAATATATAATAACTTATGACAAATTACACTGATTGAGCTAGCTCCAAAGTAAGTTGGAGACTTGTGTTATGGGATATTAACTCAACGATACTATATTTTATAACAAATACATATATAGATAAACATATAAGACCCAAGACAATGTGAAAAAGGCCATTTTCCAACATGCCCTGACCGGGGATCGAACCCGGTAAACTAGTAGAATATAAATCCAGCAAAGTGAAGATTGAAATATATTAGATATCTAAAAATATTTACCACTAACAAACATTTTCATGTGATTTGGCTAAGGTCTGTACTTATTCGAAATTTTTTTGTGTCGGATTTTATACCATATAAAATACAATGTACGAAGATCATTAAGTCATCAAAAATTCTGAAGCCGCATCCGTCATCAGCGTAAATCAAAATAACTGAACTACATTCGATGGCACAATTTTTCGGTCAAAATTACATAATAATCACCATTAGGCTCAATTAGCTCATTATTTTGGCATGGTCCGTAGATTTCAAATATCAAGTGTGATCCTGGACTTGTTAAAGACAATAATCACACATTACTTTTGATCCGATTTCCAAAAAGGAGGAGTAATCAATTCGTCGCGATTTTTTTTATGTATGTTCACAGATTATTCGAGGACAGCTGGGCAATTTAAAAAAGTATTTCTTTGTTTATAAAGATATACTTGAGCGGTTGTCTCATAGAAATTTTCTATATTTCGAATAGAAAAAAATCGGTTCGGTTGCTTGGGGATTTTTTGTTTTGAAAAATTATTTGATGACAGTGCTTTTAGAATATTTTTGAAGTATTTTTATATCAGAAATGGTTTCAAAAAAGTAGCCTAAATAGAAGCAAAGTTGCTTTCAATAACCACCAGTTTTGCTGTACATAAATTCAAGAGCTGTAAGTTTTATCCGTATTATGATTCGTCACAACATTTTTTGATAGTCATTACTTTAAATAATTAAATGGTACAACTATATATTAAGAATATAGATTCTTAAATAAAGTTCGCATGTTGTTGAAGAGAGGCCTGTGCTGTTGGTGGAAGAAGGGCTGACTTATTGATGATGTAATTGAAACATGTTCCCATACTAGGTAATTCATAATTTGGCAAACATAACCTAAATAAAATATTTGTTACTTACACTTACAAATGTATTTAGTCTATTAATTTTTTATGTGTGACGTCAACGTCAGTGCCCGGTCGTAAATTCGCACGCACGATGACAGCTGTCATTACGGACGCCATCTTGATATCGGCAAATTTCACTTAGCTTCTTTATAATTTTGATGTGAATACGAAACGTGACTCTGACGCCTATAGCGAACGTGATTTTGGATGGTCCAAATTGTGGTGTGGCGGGAATACATGGTGTTTGGGAATTTATGATTTTTGTACCTATAAAGTTTCAGTAAATAAAATAAAGAAAACTATTAGGCATTGGTCGTTACCTAAAACCATGTCAGAGGCCTTTAAGGCGGTTTAAAAACTCTGACAATGAACTTATGTCTAACTTTTTCCAAGGAACTTATGTCGAAATATGAAAATATTTTTTGGCTTTCATTGAAACTCTTATTAGCATATTATGATTTGTCGAGTCTGTCTGTGATTTATTGATTGATTCGGTTTTTTACGTAAAATCAAGTTACCTTGCGGGATATTTAGTAGCTGTGTTTGATAAAAATCTGTTAAGCCGTTTAAAAGTTGTTGGAGGTTACCGCTTAAAAGACGGTTTTCCCTAAACTACATTTTTTAATCGCTAGATGGTGTTTTTGACAGTGGTGGCGGTTTTTTTTTTTATTTGCGTAAACTTGATAAAATAATGTTTTGTGTTAAAACTTTTCTAATTATTAAAAGTGGAATTTCAGGTTCCCAGCTGATGAAATTATAAGAGTAAAGAGGACTCAAATTATACGACAAGCTCGGTTGGATGAAATATGAAAACCTACTAGGCAGTGTTATTTGATGATTATTTTTATGATACAAAGCTCGGTTTTATAAATTACGCATGGAATTATCTATAGTTATCGGTATATTATCCTACAGGAACATAACATCGGAATCAAAGTATACTATGTCCTTCCTTATCAAGAATACTATCCCTATACCAAACTTCATCTAAAAAATAACATTTTTGCAGTTGTTGTAATAATCTCATAATATAGAAAAATAATTACATTATACGACTTCATCATTTGTCAAAACGTAAAAATGTATTGATTACCTCAGAATCAAAACGTCATTATCATAAAAAAATTGTACAACAAAAAAGTACGTAAATAAAAGCTTATCTCATAGGATAACTGTTATAGTGATGTGATACTCGTATGTAGACATAAAACATTAAGTTTGGTTTGCATTATTTTAAAACATGATTTTTGATTTACCCTAAAAGATGCGAACTCTCTTTAAGCTAGCAACACTTTGCGGGTGGGAAGAATAAGGAATGCGGAGGGTAACGCATTGTTTTTGGACACAGTGAGCGGTAAACATGAACGGCTGTAGGCTACTTCTGGTTTGTTCTATATTCTAAGGTTAACAGGCAATGCAGCTAGCAACCCATCACTACATTGATTGCTTTTCTATAATCTCGCCCTCCATGACGCTAAAAGTGGCTTTTGGTTCTTTCGGCCCTGGGCTCTCCATAGAGCCGCAAGACCCAAAATGATCTGTCTGCCCCATTAGGGATAAAGAAGTGATAGTATGTATGTATGTAACTATGTATGTTTAAATTGCGTGACAATGCAGTAATATTGTTTAACAAGATATATTTTTTAAATAATTATTTGTTTCTATGGATAGAGACTAAAAGACTATCATATAAGTCGAATAATCTGTGCATCAGCATTACTAAGAAGTGCTGGCGTCAGTGCCAAGGAAACAAGTACGAGTCTTCGAAATTAGGTAGCGGGTGGAGTTAGCCCGGGGTTCTCTTTTCAGGGTTCCGTAAGGGTAAAAACGGGATCCTAATACTAAGACTCCTCTCGATCTGTCTGTCACCAGTATCTTATGAACCGTGATAGCTAGTTGAAATTATCACAGATGATGTATTTCTGATGCCGATATAACAGCAATTACTAAAAACGAAAAAAAATAAGTCTCATACAACAAACGGGTTTTTGTTTTGTAGATGGTACGGACCCCTTCGTGCGCGAGTCCGACTCGCACTTGGCTGGTTTTACTTTGTATTTTTTTTCTAAAAATCTGGTCACCCAAAGTTATCGAAAGCCGTGCAAAAAAAAAGACCGAACCATTCATACATACGATTTTACTATTGTTTTATTAATGTTATTTGCTAAGGTATAAATAAAAAAAATACTATGGTTTTATATTCGATTTTGGGAATATGTTAATACGAAAAGTTTTTTTCACGATGATGCTAGGCGGCCATTAGTTCACAGTTTGGAATGAAATTAAAGTTTGTTGCTTTTTACCCGACTGACCCCGAAAAAGGATTACGTTTGTTTGTTTGTTTGTAATAACTTTATTGTACTATGAAAAAACACAATGACATACAAAAACAATAGAATAAATTGACAACGGTATACTTACTTTTTGATCCTAAAACTCCGGTTTATCTTAAAACCAAATTTCCCTTTTAGGTAATTCCCACGTCAGAACTCTTCGCTCTTCAAGCAATCTCCTTCTTGATATGCCACTTTCCCGGACTGGGTTCTATAATAATTCATTTGTCGTTCAAGCTGTACGGCTTTGGAACGCCTTACCAGTCAGTATCCGGAAAGCTGAATCTCGTCTTACGTTTAAGAGAGCAGTGCGTGCACATTATCTCCAAAAACTGTCACCGGCTATATAAGTAGTATTTATGTAGTTTATGTATGGTTTATTTTAGAATTATTATTAATGTATATTTATGTGTAGGTTTATCCACGATATATATTATACGACTATATGTACTTACTTTATAATTATAAGTTTACTCCTTTCTTTTTGTCTTTTTTAGTTAGTTGCTGTTGCTTACCCCAAAAGATTACTTTCTCAGCATCACCTGTTGGTTGACTGGTAGAAAAGGCCCCTGGCCTTAAGTCCGCCATTTACATGTATAATGTAATGAAGTTAAATAAATGAAAAAAAAAAACGGCGGACTTATCCCATAATGGAATCTCTTCCAGTCAACCGGCGAATAAGAAGATAGGACAATTACAAGAAGGGTATAGAAGGTCGTTGTTTTTCGACCGCATTAATATTTCTTTGGTACGTTCTGTGCCCTATGTCTGGGTGGATTTTAGCTTGAGAGATGTCGTTAAATTCGTCTTAAGATTGAACATAAAAAAACAAAATGGTGGATTTTGGGCGCCAAATTGTGTAACATCAACCTCTATAAGTACCTAATTGAAATTAAAGAGTGAGCAGCGGTTGTAATGAGGCAGTACACTGTTGTTACAACACGTCATAATTTCGGCTGAATTATGTCGATACAGTTTCTGAAATTGAGTGGCAAAGGAACAAAGGTTGATATGTTTCGTTCCGCTTAGTACTTGCGAATTGCGTTCCCATCAAGTCAAATCAGATACAACTTTTTCTCTTTCTAAACGTCAAAACTAACATTGAATTTGGGATTTTAAGTAGGGATAATGAAGTAGTTAATTAAGCCGGAGTCCCTTTTGCAATAGCTCCCACTAAACCCCAGTCAATTCCACATAACCCCACTCTACAACCTATTATTATTTGCATTTTGTTGCAATAGATGCTTCTCCTGCCGAAACCTGTAATCATTTCAGGGGCATATCTTTCATTGGTGTTTTTGTTTAGTTAGTATTCCATAACACAAGTGTCGAATTTACCTTGAGGCTTGCTCAATCTGTGTGATTTATCCGTTTACCTATATTTATTTATTGGTGCCTATATGAGCCGCAAGAGGGTCCCCTATTTGTTTTCGAAATTTGTTGATCCGATTTTCATAGTATCAAACACTGTGTGCCGAAAACTCAGTGATGCGATGTTTTACTCTATCGATGCTTTATAGGCGCGATGTAACGTTCATGCGAAAAATTATGTTCCGATACACCTTACAGCGATAGCTCATTGCTTCGGTAATTTATTAGTTCGATAGCATCGTAGCCCGAAACGCCTACTGATGTGTCTGTCAAATAGGATATTAGAAAATGGAACACCTGATGCAGAACTATAATGGTCAGCTAAACTATAAGGAATATAAAACTGACGCCTTAGCAAAAGTTGTTCAGCCTCATGAGCATTTCCGGAGTCATTAAGTCCACGCGAACTAAGTCGTAGGCTTCGGCTGGTTTATGATAAGTTTCTTGGAAGTTGATGATTAAAAAAGCGGCCAAGTGCGAGTCGGACTCGCCCAAGGGTACCGCAAGTAACATAATGTAAGTTTTGTAGTATATTTTATTTTATTTTTCTATTTGAGTTGATTAAATCTTATACCTTTAAACGAGCAATTCTTGTATATTTATTTATATATATATATATATATATATATATATATATATATATATATATATATATATATATATATATAGATATACCCGTAGGCACTTTGCAGATCCATCGTGCCGTACGACTAGTATTTGTTGGTTCCGTTTACATAGTTGGCTCCGGGTGCCTTTTCTAGATCCAATGCTAGTCAGCCATGCGCATGTTGTTCCGACTGGAGCCAAAAGTGTCAACGAGAGTTATAATAATAATTACGTCAATTTTATACAAATCCACCTTTTTGGCATTCAACACTGTTACTTCCGATTCAAATCAACCAATCAGAGAGCACCGTTGACCTCATTGGCTACAATCTGCTAGTAATAATATTATTACAAGCTTCTGTTCAACTTGCAATGTTTATGCAATCAATGTAGTGTTGCCAAACAATAGATATCATTTTCAATTGAAAAATGCCAAACTATCGACAGTGGTTTATCAGTATGGATATCTGTTTTAGAGCAATACTATTGATAACCAACAATACCATAATTGGTATTTATAGTATCGATCCGACGAAAATCAAACTATCATGAGTATCGATAGTATGCGTTTCATAAAATATCGACACTATCGATATTTTTTGTAATATCGATAGTATCGATAGTTTATGTATTATTAAAAGCAATACTATCGATAGTTTGTTCGTCATCAGAATCGATACTATCGATACTATCAGCAGTATCGATAAACAATCAAAAGTATCTCAAGACTCACTGTCGGTTTTATTAAAAATACCGATAGTGAGTCAATTGACTGTCAATAGTGGACTATCGAGCGGCAACACTTATCCAATGCTTATGGAGTAAATGAGCCGTTCTGATGATGGAACCGAAACGAATTCAACAACCCTCAGTAAATAAAATAACATAGCCCTTAGATCATTTACTACAGATTAGCCTTACCTGATGGATTATGGACAAAAAGAAAGAAAATTATATGAAACAGCAGAGATTTATTTTGATTAGGTTTGGCACAGTAGCGATCACGATCGGCGACATAACAAGAAAAGAGCGAATGACATGTCACTGACAGTGACGTAAAACGCGAGGCGTTTACAAAGACAGTTATATATTCTAAGTTTACAGAGACGGCTACCATAATATCTAACACTGGCCCTTAAACTATAATATATAATTTAGGTAATAACTTTCACTTCACATAATGACACAAAAATAGCTAGCAAATAAATGCACACTTTATACATTCATACTACAAAAATAAACCAATTACTTTACCTATCATAAATAATTCAAATACGGTAAGTATTCTATAAAAAAGAAAAGGACTACTAACTTGTGTCAGAATAATTACAAGACTGTTTTTACCATTACAGATTATAAAAGCATCAGTTGTTTTACAAAAGTATTGTGTCTATCCTTACATAATGGCTTTGTCATTACATCTGCCAACATATCATTAGTACATAAGTATTTAATAACCACAGATTCATTATTCACAAGTTGTCTAATGAAATGATGTCTTACATCTATATGTTTAGATCTAGAATGATATAAGGAATTCTTACATAATTTTTGAGCAGATTGGTTATCATTATAAATTGTCAATACAATATCTCTTTTAAAGATTTCTTTCAAAAAATTACTTATAAATAAGCCCTCTTTGCATGAGTCTGACAAAGACATATACTCAGCTTCAGTACTCGATAATGCTACTGTCTTTTGTTTACGACTTTCCCAAGATACCACTGATTGACCTATTTTGTAGACATAACCAGTATATGACTTACGATCCACACCGTCGTTGGCCCAGTCAGCATCAGCATATCCAGTGACATTGAGATCGCCCTTTGTAAATGTTAAACGAAAATCCACTGTACCTTTCAAGTACCGCAGGACTCTCTTAGCAGCCTTCCAGTGTATTTCTGTAAATGATTCATTAAATTGGCTAAGATAACTGACTGCAAAGCATATATCAGGTCGAGTGCAGACAGCTATATACATTAAAGAACCTATTAGACCTCTATAATCATAGATGTCATTTCGTTTGTCACCTCTAGGTAACTTGAGTCCACTCTCCATGGGAGTGTTTGAAGATTTACAATCCTCCATTTTGTATTTCTTCAGGACCATGTTGATATAGTTCGATTGATCAAGACTAATTTTGTTTTGATCTCTACATAATCTCATACCTAATACCTGATGTGCTGGCCCTAAATCTGAAATGTTAAATTCCTCCATTAACTTTGTTTTAATGTCTAATTTCTCTTTTTCAGTGCATTTTGTAAACAAAATTATGTCGTCAACATACAAAGCGATAATGACAAGCGAATTTTGATTATGTTTAATATAAACGCATGGCTCTAAAGATGACCTAGTTAAATTTAATTTTTTACATATTACGTGATCAATTTTTTCATACCAGGCTTTTGAGGCCTGCTTCAGACCATAAATGGCTTTGTTAAGTTTATATACTTTGTCTTCTTGCCCCTTTACCACAAAGCCTTCAGGTTGTTCCATAAAAACGGTTTCTTTCAGATCACCGTTAAGAAAAGCTGTTTGAACATCAAGATGTTCAATTTCCATACTGTATTGAGCTGCTATAGCCAATAAAGTACGTATAGTGGAGTACCGGACAACTGGAGAGAATGTTTCCTCATAGTCTATACCATATTTTTGTGTACAGCCTTTGGCTACTAGGCGTGCTTTGTACCTTAAAAGTTCCCCATTTAAACCACGTTTGACCTTAAATACCCACTTACATTTGACAGGTTTCTGAGATTTCTGTCTATCCATTAGAGTCCAACATTTATTTTTAATAAAAGAGTTGTACTCACAAGACATTGCCTCTTTCCAATGTTTAGCCTCTGGCCCTCCCAGAGCTTCTTGGACGGTCTGTGGAGTACTTGCATCACAGTTCCCCACCATGAATGTTGATTGTAGTGTGTCCGATGTGTCATCATATTCAGAAGTGGTTTCTTCCTCACTTTCTTCTGGAATGTAAGTTTCATCCGCCGGATTATCGCTCTCAATGGAGCTCTCAGAATCGTCGATTGTGATCGTACTGTATCTCTGATTATCAGATGACGAGTTTGTTGTATCATCAGACATATCAGTGCTCACAACAGGCGATTCTGATTGCATAGTTGAATCAGACTGTAGAGACACATTGTTCATATTTACATCATTATAATTTTGTGTAAATATGTCAGTTGTTAAACTGTTATTAACATCATGTGATACATTACTCATTGACTTATTTTCTAAGAATGTTACATTCCTAGCCTTGATGCAATTTGTTGGAAATTCAGGGTCTATCAACCTGTATCCCTTAGTTTCATCACAATAACCAACAAATATATAACTTTTGCATTTTGAATCTAATTTTGATCGTTTAGGATTCAATGCATAAGCAGTAGTACCAAAGATACGTAAGTGATCAACAGATACCTTTTTGCCACTCCATTTTTCTTCCGGAGTGCACCCCAGGACCGCCTTGGTAGGACAACGATTCTTGATATACACAGCCGTGTTGACTGCTTCAGCCCAGAAGTCATTCTGTAGGCCAGCATCTTTCAGCATACATCTGGCTGCCTCCATTACAGTCCGGTTGGCCCGTTCCGAAACGCCATTTTGCTGCGGTGTTTGCGGGACGGATTTTTGGTGGTGAATGCCGTTCATCTTCAGGTAATTCTGAAAAGCAGAACTGGTGTACTCTCCACCATTATCAGTCCTAAGGATTTTAATCCTTTTATCTGTCTGGTTTTCTACTAGAGCTTTGAATAGTTTGAATTTCTCAAACACCTCACTTTTGTTTTTTAAAAAATAAACAAATGTTTTCCGAGAATAATCATCTATAAAAAGCAGGAAGTATTTCGCTCCGCTGAAAGATTCACTTGGCATAGGGCCACAAAGATCACTGTGAACTAGTCCTAATAGTTCTGTACTCCTATTGTATGACTTCTTGGGGAATGGTAACCTACTCTTCTTTCCTTCTATGCAAGAAATGCAAGGTTCAAAAACAGAGCTATCATAATTAATTCCAGAAACCATACCTCTTTTCAGAAGTTTCATACTCCTTCGATTGAGATGTCCCAATCGTCGGTGCCATACCTTTTCTGTTGTCTTTCCAGCAGTAACAGCCATAGCCTTTTCGCCTCTGCCAGCAGTCTGGCACCCGACCACAGCATCTATTTGAGCATTCTGTGAAATGACTTTGGAATTGCACATTAATGACACTGTGTCAACAGTGTCTAACACATAAACACCATTTTTTAAAAAGGCAGTAGCTATAACACACCCGTTGTCTAATATTTGACAAGTACTGGAGCTGAATACCACTTCAAAACCTTTGCTCACTAAACAACTTACTGACAATAAATTTACTGTTAAATTTGGTACATAATGAACATTACTTATTGTCCTTGTGATACCGTTTTTTAAATGCACTTTGACAGTTCCATGCCCCGCTGTTGATAGTATTTCGCCGTTGGCCACCGTTACTTGCAGCGATGTACCCTCTACCAGGTCCTCCATGTTGCATTTGTCTCGACACATATGACTGGTTGCACCGCTATCCACATACCAAAGGTTGCTTTCCATCTTCACCGATAAAGCGGTAAGTAACGCCTTCGACGTGTCAACTTTTGTCTTAGTAGCATTCTTCTTCTTTGAAGTTGGACAATCTTTCAAGAAATGACCAGCTTTCTTGCAGCCAAAGCATTTAGGTTGCCTTCTTACAGCTGCCAGGGCAGTAACACTTTCACCTTTGTCATCTCGACGTAGACGTTCTTGTAGAAGCTTGGCTGATACGACTTCACTTGACAATTTGACGTTTGAATTTTCAATAGCCATTATTAGCGGGTCGTAGTCTTCAGTCAATCCGCTAAGCATGACAACCGCAATGAAGTCATCATCCAAAGCCGCACCTATATCTGACAATTGTTGTGCCACGTTCATCACCCTGTTTATGTAGCTCTCCATGTTGCCGCAGTCTTGGAGTTTTGTGCCAAACAAATTTCTCAACAAGCCTAACCTGCGACACAGGCCCTTATCCTCATACGCCTTCTGAAGGTTATCCCATGCCATGTGCGCCGAGCTTGCGTTTCTTATGTGTGCAAACGCCGTGGGTTGGACAGACAGCGCTATGCGGGCAAGCGCCTTTTGTTCCTTTTTTAAGTCCTCGGGCTTGGCTCCGTCCACATCTTTTTCTACGAAGTCCCAAAGGTCTTCGTGGATTAACACCATTTTCATCATGAACTTCCAGGTGTTATAGTTCTCCACGCCTTTTAACTTCTCCATTACTGCGATGGATGGCGACGACGTGCCGGCTGCCATCTCGATGTTGCTTGGTCGGTCCGGGTCACAATGAGGTGAATGAGGTTAAGTTTTTGCCGACGTGATTATTTGAACAAATGGAAAATAAATTTTATGCCAGGACCGTGCCTGGGTTTATAACCTGATGGATTATGGACAAAAAGAAAGAAAATTATATGAAACAGCAGAGATTTATTTTGATTAGGTTTGGCACAGTAGCGATCACGATCGGCGACATAACAAGAAGAGAGCGAATGACATGTCACTGACAGTGACGTAAAACGCGAGGCGTTTACAAAGACAGTTATATATTCTAAGTTTACAGAGACGGCTACCATAATATCTAACATTACCTGCGTGTTTCCCTCTGCCAAGGTATAAAATCAACTAATTATTTATAATGTAAGTTGCGTAATCGATTATGATCATTACGTAAATCTGTAAAGTATCGAAAGGACGGTGCAAGTGCTCCGTTAGAATTGCTATGTTAAACAGTTTCCTTGTGTGATAAGTTTTTTATTCTGAGGCCAAACTACTTATTGAAACGAATGAAATAAGCCGAAACTCGATGGAGTTGCGTCGTTTAATTACTGAATTGCATCGACCACCTTCCGTCCTCCGAGATCAGACCCTTGGCATCGTCTGCACTAATGTGCTCACTAAGACAATTCAAACGAGTCCTGCTCCATGAGGTTATATTGTTTTATAACTCAGTCCTAGTGAATACCTCCCGGTTCCATCATCAGAACAGCTCATTAACTTCATAATATTGTATTGACAAGTATGCAAAATTTCAGCGAAATCGATTGAGAATAGCTGGTTGGAAATTGAGCTACAAGATTTGACCCAAACCAATATTCGTACGTAGATATCTGATACATTGCAAGTTAGTAAATAAAAACAAAAAAATACATATAACCTTCTTAAAGATTGCATAACCTTTCACGGGCAATGTTTTTTATTTTATTAACGTTGTTTTGTATTAAGAAGTAATTCTGAAAAATGGTATCAATGAGTTTATCTTCTAGTATCGATTACGTAAAAAGAATACAGTCTAGTTTGCGACTAATTTCCATGCCAAACGATTTTCTCGCTTGTTTACTGCCAAACTACAGTAAAAATATTAATAATGGCATGACACAAACTTGCCAAACTAATTTCATTTTTCGATATTATTTTTTCACTATCCTTTGAGCCGAGACTAAATGTATCAATTACATTAGCAAGGTTCGATAATTAAGTTCAAATTTGAAATACAATTAGTCGATGACGAAGGCGCACACGCTACGAAACTGGGCACTTCCCGCGAGACTACCATTTTATGATTTACAACCTTCCTATTTAATTCCTGTGCTTTAGATTTGAATATAGATTAGCCACTCAACTGTCCTAAGAAGTGTTTACATTTTTTGAAAGACGTGTTAATTTGTGACTATCTGATGCCTTTGACCTCGTTTTCGTGGACAAAAAAGCTCGTTACCATTAAAAATAAAAAAAATATTACATTTGAATTTGGAATCCGTTACTTTTATATGATTTTTCATTGTCTTTTCTTCTTTTGGCGCTAATATATTGAACAATATTTTGCGTGATATAGAGAACCGAATCGCTGTGATTGCATTACACAAAGTAGGTTTGAGCCAAATGCAGTTTTTAAAATTCTCCATACGCTTGGTATTAGTCAAATGTTTGTGTACCGACACAGGTATGACACTTCATAGAAACGGAGCAGCATAAATACCTAGTACTACTACAAACGAAACAATCCGTCCGCGCACACGTCAAATGTGTAAGTTGAACAATCAGGGTCGCTACCACAGAATTTGTTGCTTTGCTTACCTGTTTTCACCACTCGGAAATCTACACGATTATCTGTTGCTATACAAGGAACAACTATTGAACAGGTGGATGACATTACCTTCTTGGGAATACAACTGGATAGTGCCCTTACCTGGGAAACACAGGTTGATAAAGTGTGCGGTAAATTGGCAAGCACTAGCTTCGCGCTCAGACGACTATCGGATGTGGTACCTAGAGAGGTGGTGAGGTCTACCTACTTTGCGATAGTGCAGTCTGTCCTGCAGTATAACCTAGAGGTCTGGGGGTGCGCCGCGGAATGGCAACGAGCGTTTCGTATGCAAAAGCGAGCAGTCCGCGCGATAGTCCACGTATCAGGGCGAACAACCGTCAGACCATACTTTAAAACCCTTGGAATCCTCACGCTGCCATCCCTTTTCATCTTACAGGTAGCCACATATGTCTTTAGTAACCAACACATGTACCAAAGACCGAGAAATGTGCACGACATTGCGCTCCGCGATGTTGACCGACTGCACCTGATACCACACAGACTAGCAAAGACTGACAGACTGACTCATGTAATGGGGCCGTCTGTCTTTAATAAGTTGCCACCTGATATAAAACAGGCGACTACATTGACAAGCTTTAAAGTCAAGCTAAAAAAGTGGCTTCTTGAGCGTACATTCTACAGTATAGAAGAATTTTATGAATGTCGCTTATAATTCCAATTTGATATGTTAATTTTCATTCGATTATTCTGTAATTATATGATTATTATTAGTTATGTATGTGTATGCGTAATATATTTATTTGTATGTTTAATTTATTTTATTTTATTATTCAATTTTATTTTTGTATGACGTGTAAATACTTTTTATGAATAAATATGATTATGATTATGATTTTAAAATTTACGTTTTTTATTGTTATCCGTGGATAAACAACGATAATGTGCGCAGTTTCTCACCATTATAATTCAATAATCCTAAGTGACTCGCGTAATGTCAACTTGCGACTGCCAATAACCCTGTTTTTCTGGCTCTTACACGTCCCAATAACAGGGGAAAGGTTGCGGGGACACCAGATTGCGGGGGACGGTGCGAGTTTCCGTTCTGTATGTAACACTATTATTAATTCTGTGGTACCGGACTATAATAGGTACAATGAGACCTCCTCTTTGTGACAGTAAAAGATCTGGCCGTCCACGTAGTGTTCATATGAAAAAGGTGGTCAAAGCAGTAAGAGAAAGAATTCGAAGAAATCCTGTCCGAAAGCAAAAGATTTTAACACAGGAGATGAAGATAGCACCTAGAACCATGTCGCTTATTTTAAAACATGACTTAGGACTTGCTGCCTATAAAAGACGAACTGGTAATTTTACAACTGATAATTTAAAAAAGAATAGAGTAGTAAAATCGAAAAATCTACTGAAGCGGTACGAAATGGGTGGTCGCAGAAAAAAATTGTTTACGGATGACCATTTTTTTATCATTGAGCAACATTTTAACAAATAAAATGACTGTAGGTATTTATGCCCCAAGCTCTAAGAAAGCTTCCCAATAAGTCGACAGAGTGCAGCGTGGCATTAGCCGACTTAAGTGATGGTTTGGTGGGGTGTTAGCTATGAAGGAGTGACTGAGCCATACTTTTGTGAAAAAGGTATCGAAACATCGGCATAAGTGTATCAAGATACCATTCTTGAGAAGGTATTTAAGCCCCTTAACAACACTATGTTCAATAACCAAGAATGGTTCTTCCAGCAAGACTCGGCACCGGGTCACAAAGCTCGGTCAACGCAGTCTTAGTTGGAATCAAACGTTTCCGACTTCATCAGAGCTGAAAACTGGCCGTCGTCTAATCCCAATCTTAATCCGCTGGATTATGTTTTATGGTCAGTTTTAGAGAGTACGGCTTGCTCTAAACGCCATGATAATTTGGAGTCCCCAAAACAATCCATAATATTGGCAGTGAAGAATTTTCCCATGGAAAGAGTGCATGCTTCTATTGGTAACTGACCTCAACGTGTAAAGGGCTGTATTGCAGCCAATGGAAACCATTTCGAATAAGCTTTTTATATTTTAAATTGTTTTATATTTATGTATTAAAAGCGAACAATTTAAGCTTAAGCCGAAAGTAACACACACAAAAACAACTTTGTTGCGGATTGTAGGTTAGGTTCATTAGGTTTCCTGTGACCAACACACGAGCGAGCGACTGAAGCTTAGGGCGAAAGTAACACAAACACAAACAACTTTGTCGTGGGTTGTGGGTTAAGTTTGTTAGGTTTCCTGTGACCAACACACGAGCGAGCGAACGACTCAAGCTTAGGACGAAATTAACACAGATACAAAATCAACTTTGTCGTGGAGTGTAGGTTAAGTTATATAACATCCACCCATCTATCCATCCATTTCAGCCGCACAACGTCTACTACTGGACATAGGCCTCTCCCAAAGATTTTCAAAATGACCGATCTAGAGCGAAGTTATATAACAATATAAGTATAAAAGAAGACTAAATATATTGAGAATTGAAAAAAATTGATTTGATATTATGATATTATTAACATCGAAAAAATTTATGTTATTTGTAAAAAAAATTGTTATGTTACTATAAAATTCTTCATAATAAATATTGTGAGTATGGAATAAATATTCCGTATAACGAAAATCTATAAAACTTTTGTCTGTAAAAGAATGCACACCCAAACTATGCACACTTCCCACAAGACTACCATTTTATGATTTACAACCTTCGTCCTAATTCCCTGTGCATTAGATTTGAACATAGATTAGTCACTCAACTGTTCTAAGAATTTTTAATTCTTTTAATGATGTATTTATTTGTATTTATACTAATTAATGCCTGTGACTTCGTTCGCGTGCACAAAAATGCTTATCAGACTAAACAACTTTTGCTGTGGCGTCATTTTATTATTTCTCATAGTTTAGCTGAAAATTTATAGTTCTGCATCAGGTGTTGCATTTACCGAAATCAATTATACCCTGTATGTTGCCCAGATTTATACCAATAAAGTTTCATTCAAATCTATCCAGAATTTCCGGAGATTAGTGTGTACAAAAAGACAACCAAACAGAGAGACATTCTCTTTAAAATTTTACTCTTTCACTGTGTATCTATCTGCTTGTTGTTTCTTTTTGGAAATTTAGTCAATATACAGACAATTTTTTTACTATTATATGTATTGCATAATTTAAATATCGTTGTGTGCGTTTATTTTTCATATTCATAATAGAATTAGGGCTCCATATCTAAACGATGTCAATCTCATCAGAGCCGGTATTTTCTTTTCAAGTTTCAAAAAAATATTCATCCTCCATACAAATGCCACCACCAAGCTACTCAACGTAGCCATGTCGTACTGAAGCCCAAGCCATTCCCCTTCTTCTACTGTTTGTTACCGCTCCCCCTAAGCAATTTTCACGAGGCCACATCACAGGTCAAGTGATGTAAGCCCACAGGGCGAACTGCGTGGCGAGGGCAAACCCCAAGTCATCCACACCAAGTGTTTCTTTTTAATTTTTAGAAATCAAAGATTGCTGCCGAAAGTTACTAACTGCTTGCGATTTGGCTGTAAATCTATATTTTTTGGGCGTAATCCGAATTTGATTTTTTTAATGTCCAAAATCTGGATCTGGCATCTGGATGAAAAAAAAATCATAGTCAATCATTACGTCTCGCTGGCACTTCGTAGAGATCTGAAATTTTGTATGTGGAGGTGAAGCACTCCGCTAAACTCGAAATGCAATTATATTTCGTAAACAAAGCGTCTGGACTTCTGAATTTGGAATTTACTGACTCTAAAGTAATTGGTAGGCTTGTATGTTGTGTTTAAAATTATTTGCATAATTGCTTTTGTTGAAAAGTACTTTTTCAATCGTACTATATACCATTAATACCATTACGCAAGAGCGTAAGGCAAGATAGCAAGTTTCTTTGTGTGCATTAAGTCATAAACATGTTTAGATGTATAAATAATGCAAAACAATAAGGTTATCATATTCAGTATAAAAATATGAGTTTTTATAATTGTTATGACTTTTTAGACTTATTACTTGCATTAAAAAGCAAGGTAATTCTAAAATATTTCATAAAAAAATTTTAGAAAAAAATTACTGTAGTTTTTTAACAATCACCCAATAAGTTTCAAAGTTGGCAACACTTTTGGAGCTTACAAGGCATAAGATTTAAAAATATATATTGCCATGCCTAAGCTAACCGTTATATTAAATATATACGAAATGGAACCACACAAGCATTGGTTTTAAATAAAATTCGGAGCTAGAAAGTATCGATGAGTTCATAAAAGTATATAGGAGCTTAAAACGCACAAGTTTAGTGAATATAAAATCTACTGGATCAAACCAAGCATTCAAATTTCAGCTAGGGCTTAACTCACCGTCAATCACTATATATATAAAATGGAACAACATACGTATTGGTTTTGAGTAAAATCGGAGGCAGAAAGTACCAAAGAGTTCATACAAAAACATATGATATATATATAAAACGGAACAACACAAGCATGGGTTTTGAATAAAATGTGGACGCAGCAAGTGCGAATTAGTTCGCAAAAAAATAACCGTTACGGATCCAAGTTTTCTCGGAGGTTGAATACAAAAAATGACGAGTAGAACTTTATTTCTACGAATATGTTGGACAGAATCCATTACTAGAATGCGACGTTGCCACACCGCTCGAAGAATATGCGAAGGGAGCCAAGTTATTCGCCGCTAAAGGTGGAATCAACTAAGTTCAGGCCCACTGCTGGATCTACGTAGTGCCCAAACGTCTGTTTATATATATATATATATATATATATATATATATATATATATATATATATATATATATATATATATATATATATATATATATATATTTATAAATTTCTGTGATCTCGAAAACGGCTCTAACGAATTCGCTCAAAATTTGTATATGGGGGTTTTCGGGGGTAAACAATCGATCTAGATTAGTTTTATATTTAGGAAAACGCGTGTTTTTGAGTTTTCATGCGTTTTTCTTTCCACGCAAAATATGGTCGCTAATTTCGTCGCGCCGACCGCCTTGTTTTTAGCTCAGCGGTTAAGGATACCGACCGCTAGAAAGAGTGTTATGGGTTCGAATCCCACTCGGTGACTTACTTTTGTTTTTTTTATGTTGAAGTTTATATATAATTTTTTATTTTGCATTGTATTTAGACAAGTTTAAAAAAAATTTGTTAATGTTTGAGATGTAACCGAGCAAAGCTCGGTCGCCCAGGTACTGAAAGGTAATTTGCGGTTTAGGATTTATGACGTATTAAAAAAAACTTCTTACTAGATCTCGTTCAAAACAATTTTCGCTGGTAGTTTGCATGGTACCTAATGAACAATATTTTTTTTTTTTTTAGTTTTATCACTTTCTTATTTAAGAAGTTTCAGGGGGGGGATACATTTTTTCACTTTGGAAGTGTCTCTTGCGCAAACTATTCAGTTTAGAAAAAAATGATATTAGGAACCTCAATATCATTTTTGAAGAGCTATCTATAGCTACCCCACACGTATGGGTTTGATGAAAAATATTTTTTTAACTCTTAAGTATCTGGAACCCCCAAAAATTATGGTTCTTTTTCTATTTTTGTGTGAAAATCTTAATGCGGTTCACAGAATACATCTACTTACCAAGTTTCAAGAGTATAGTTCTTATGGTTTCGGAAAAAAGTGGCTGTGACATACGGACGGACAGACAGACAGACATGACAAATCTATAAGGGTTCCGTTTTTTGCCATTTGGCTACGGAACCCTAAAAAGATACCTTTGATTTTACAATGGTATTTGAATACATAAATCTACATAGCATATATTTGGTTTTTACAAAAAAAAAAACAGTTAATTTTTTATATATTTTTTTATATTACAGCTCTAAGGAAGTAGCAGTAAGGTGTTTCATTTTCCAATATAAATTATACCCTATATGTTGCCCAGGCTTATATTATGCTTATACAATGAGCTATCGCTGTAAGGTGTATCGGAACATAATTTTTCGCATGAACGTTACATCGCGCCTATAAAGCATTGATAGAGTAAAACATCGCATCACTGAGTTATCGGCACACAGTGTTCGATACTATGAAAATCGGATCAACAAATTTCGAAAACAAATAGGGGACCCGCCGCAAGATAGTGTTCAGGCGACGAGCGCCACATAATATCAACTTCTCCAAAGGGTATCTACGGGTTGGATCTGTATCCAAACCTGTACCTGTACCTGGATGAAACCATATTGAATCCAAAGAATATTAGCAGTGAAAAATTAAACGGAGTGCAAGTAAAAGCTTCAAAAGGAACAAACCAACCCACAGTCGCCCGTAGGACGGTCATCATGGCTCATTAAGGTTAATATCAAATTTTGAGCGAATATCGATTTAAATGTATCGATGAAAGTTACGATTCCGAGCGATTATAATCGAGTCCTCGAGGCGTCAGGCCGGCATTTAGTTAATGATGCCCGTAAACGTACTGAGGGGAATTATTGCCGATTTTATTTTGTTTTTGATAAAATCTTAAACAGCGTAAAAAATTGCGTCTTTTTTGGTATGTGAAAAAGTACAACTTATTATGCTTAACCTTACTAATATTATAAATTCGAAAGTGAGTTTGTATATTTGTTTGTTTGTTACCGTTTCACGGTTTATCCACTGAACCTATTTAGATGAAATTTAATATGGATATAGTTTGATACACAGAGAAGGAAATAGGATAGTTTTTATCCCGAAATTCCCACGAGAAGCGAAGCCTACTACAGCTAGTTTTGACAATAATGAAGATATGAAATCACGATATGAAATAATACGCTCTTGATCGGTCATTTTGGAAATCTTTGATAGAGACCTACGTCTAGCAGTGGACTTTATGCGACTAAAATTATGATGATAGGTACTGTTGTATAGGTAATTTATTTACAATATAATAGGGATGTGCACTGGGTAAAAATATATGATTTTATTTAGTTCATCAAATAAAGTTTACACTTCCGTAAACATTTGGTGAGTTCTTAGATTATCTAAAAATAAGGGACTCGTATAGAGATACGAAACAAGGAGCAGGTAATAACAATTGGTACAATTATGTAACAAAAGCAATCATCATCATCATCATCATTTCAGCAGCATAACGTCTACTGCTGGACATAGGCCTTTCCCAAAGAGAAGCAATACTATACTTGTATATTTACGAACCGATGGCCGATGGGGCAAAAAGGTTCTCGAATGGCGACCACGTACAGGGAAGCGAAGCGTAGGACACCCACCCACAAGGTGGTCTGGCGACCTAACCAAGGTCGCTGGAAGGCGCTGTATGTAAGCCACTCTAGATCGGTCATTTTGGAAATCTTTGGGAGAGGCCTATGTGCAGCAGTGGACGTTATGCGGCTGAAATGATGATGATGATGATGAACCGAGCAAAGCTCGGTCGCCCAGATGCTTTTCTCTAAATAAGCAATCCGCGAGATGACAACATGTCAAATTAGACACTTTTTGAAAAAACCGTCAAATCTAACATTTTCTATAAAATTTGTATGAAATACAAAAGCGTGCTGTCATGTTTTTTGAAGTCTAATAGCGCTCTTAATTAAAGTTTTTCTGCATTAATAAATCTAAAATCACTTACTATTTAGTGACGTTTTATTTTATAAACTTTACCGAATAACTTACTTTTTACCCAGGCATCTACCCAATTGTAAGAGAAGCCACGTGTAAATAGTCTTAAATATTTCTCAAAGTACTGTACAAACATTTTAGCGCCTTCGCTTCATGTTTGATTTATTTTCTAACCGGATGCACTTACATGCTCAGTAACTTGAACTAAGCTTGGTATTTTCAACCTTATTCCGTGTTAATAAGGACTAACTTTATTGCGTGTTTCCTTTGTACTATAAAGGTCTAAGTAAGTAGTCATGTTGAAGTGCTAACTAGGGTGGAAAGAGTACAAGTGTTTTAAAACGTTTACGCCGAGCATTAGCGAATTTATTTGCAATTTGAATAGAGAATATGCACTTATTTTTATTTGATTAATAAAAGAACATCTTCTATCTACTTATATCCATATATTTAGAATATATGGAATACTTAAAATCAGCGTCTGGAAATACGTACCTTTATATTTTGAAGTACCTATCTAACTTTCTACTATAGTTTCTTTATATTATTGTAAAAAATAAAAATAATTAATTTGGATTAATAAAATGTTACTTGGTAATTTAAATTACATAGAGATACTCGTATAAATGCTTAATAAAATCCTTATTTACCACAGTAAACAAATACGGAGATACGAAAGCGGACCAAAGTTGCAGATATAACCAAAAGTTTAGCCACACTTAAGTGGAAATGGGCAGGTCATATCAGCCGTAGAGAGGACGAAAGATGAAGCCAAAAAACAATGGACTGGCGACCATGGTTAGGCCGCAGAAGCCGCGGCATACCAATGACAAGATGGAGAGATGACAACGTCAAAGCAGCCAGTCCAGTTTGGAAAAGAAAGGCGCAACATCGGGAGGAATGGCGTGCAATGGAGGAGGCCTATATCCTGCAGTGGATAGATTAGACTGTAAAAGAAGAAGAAGAAAACAAATATGAAAGAATTTATAAAATATCTTAATTCTTCTTTTTCTTATATTTAAGAGCTGGGCTCTTGTCGGTGGAGTGCTTTCCATGTCTCTCTTCCTTCCGCTAAGTTCTTAACCTCTTTATGTGTTTTCACGTTTATTTTTTTTTATTTGGTCTATAAATTTTCTTCTGGGTTTTCCTACTCATCTCTTTCCTTCTATTTGCTATCCTAATTCTAATAGAGTCAAATTTTTACCCTTTGAGTATGGAACTCTAATAAGTAGAAAGTACCAGTTGTTAACCTTTTTCTGGATAACATGGTTTCTTTTCCTGGATAATAAACTAACATGGTTATCCAGGAAAAGGTTAGTTTATTTAAAAAACAAAACAAGATTGACTCCAATGCAAAGATAAAACCTAGAAAGCTCCAGTTACTTCTCGTATGTAGATTGTTAATAGGCGTTGTAGCTAGCAACCCATCACTATTTTGTTTCCTTTTTTCACTTCTCCCTAAACATCACGCTAAAAGTGGCCTTTGGCTCTGGCGGCTATGGGCCCTGTCTATATACAGCTGCAAGACCCAAATGGCTCTGTCTGCCCCTCTAAGGATAAAGACATAACAATGTATATGTAATACCAACCAGATTTAAATTTTAGTACCTGGGTGACCGAGCCTTGCTCGGTCAGTTACATCTCAAACATTAACTACCTATTTTTAACTTGTTTAAAAACAGTACAAAATAAAAAATTATATACAAACTTGAACATAAAAAAAACAAAAGTAAGTCACCGGGTGGGATTCGAACCCGTAACACTCTTTCTAGCGGTCAGCATCCTTAACCGCTGAGCTAAGCGGATGGCGGGCGGCGCGATATAATTAGCGACCATATTCTGCGTGGAAAGAAAAACGAATGAAAACTCGAAAACACGCGTTTTATCAAACATAAGACTAATCTAGATCGGTTGTTTACCCCCGAAAACCCCGATATACCAAATTTCAGCGAAATCGTTAGAGTCGTTTCCGAGATTACGGAAATATACATATAAATAAATATACAAGAATTGCTCGTTTAAAGGTATAAGATAAGATGATCATCTTAAGGCGACCGTGTTTTTAGTGTCCTGTCCTGTACCCAATGGGTAAAAATGGGACCCTATTACTAAGACTCCGCTGTCCGTCTATTTTCTGGCTGTATCTCATGAACTGTGATATAAATGTGATAGCTAACATTTTCACACTTAATGTATTTCTGTTTTCGCGATATACAAATACTAAAAACAGAATAAAATAAATATTTAAGGGCTCCTATACAGCAATCGTTATTTTTACAAATAACTAGCTGTGCCCGCGGGCTTCACTCCCCGTGGGAATTTCAGAATAAAGAGTATCTACGTCCTTCCCCGAGTCTCAAACTATATCCATACCAAATTTCACCCAAATCGGTTCAGTAGTTTAAGCGTGAAGAGGTAACAAACAAACAAATATACAAACTCACTTTCGCATTTATAATATTAGTAAAAATGTAGGATAGGATAGGATGGTACGGAATAACCGCCCACCGATTACATTTCATGTAATAAAGTTAAATAAATAAAATAACGGAACCCTTCGTGAACGAGTCCGACTCGCAATTGGCCAAATACTTAATTGCAAGGCAGGGTGGTCCATTATCCTCATTTCGAAGTCACCTCGTATTAATTTATACATCTGATAATAAAAGAAACTTATTAACTGAATACATCAACACAATTGTCACTTAAACCAAATTTATGTTGAAAATAAATCGGCTAAATAGTCTGTAACCTTTATTTTTTGTCGATTAAAAGAAGAGTTACAGGTTCTGATTTATTTGGAACATTGTAAGGAAGTTTTAAAATCACTCTGATTGGTAAGACTGTAAGAAAATGTGTTCGAGATAACTAAATATAGGAAGGCCTTTGCCCAGCAGTGGGACACATTATATACAGATACACTTTTACATCCCTGACGGGGTAGTTAGAGCTCAGGGCCTTAACTGAAATGATTTTTTTTATTTTGCATAAGTGACGTACAATATAAGTGTAATAAGTACATTTAATTAGAATCGTACACTAAAATAATTACTATTGTACGTATCACCCAAAGGCCACGCGTAGCGTGATCAAGGTGGAAAAAAGAATCAAAATAGTGATAGGTTGCTAGCCGCATCGCCTATTTGACTAATTCAATCTGTTTTTCATTTAGCATGGTAACCAATAGACCACACGTCAAAATGTACGACAGCAAATGTGTTCATTCTTTTTCACCAGTAAAACCTTGAGACATTGTCGATATTTTGTACTTGCTCGTAATTCATCCCGTTCCTTGATCTTTATCCTCAAAATAAAGTACCCGTTACATAAATACAGTAGCATTTAACAATATTGTTCCTCCCCTTAAGTAATAAAGGCTCCAGACGCAAGATGACAAATCAAACAAATAATATTACAGCAGTGCAGTTCAATTTCGATTTATAAATAAATACATAGTGTCGGGTTGGAATTTCAGATGACAAAAATATCATTTTCAATTTTGTCTCATTTGGCTCTAAATAAATCTTCAAACTATTTATGAAGTACGGTTTACAAAGTGAGAACGTGGAGCATTGTTAGCAATTTTTCGAAAAACAGCCACTTTGAGCTTTTGCAGATATCCATGACCATTCGTTGTTTCTCTCGGGGTAAGGAAGTTAAACCAACACACATTTATATATTCAAGTACGTACATACCTTATACCTTTAAACGAGCAATTCTTGTATACATATTTATAAATTTCTGTGATCTCGAAAACGGCTCTAACGATTTCGCTGAAAATTGGTATATGGGGGTTTTTGGGGGTAAACAATCGATCTAAATTAGTCTTATGTTTGGGAAAACGCGTGTTTTCATTCATTTTTCTTTCCACGCAGAATATGGTCGCTAATTTCGTCGCGCCGGCCGCCATCCGCTTAGCTCAGCGGTTAAGGATGCAGACCGATAGAAAGAGTGTTATGGGGTCGAATTCCACTCGGTAAATTACTTTTGTTTTTTTTTATGTTCAGGTTTATATATAATTTTTTATTTTGTACTGTTTTTAGACGAGTTTAAAAAAATTGTTAGTGTTTGAGATGTAACCGGTCACCCAGGTACTTATCATTAATGTGTATCTGTTATGTTTACATGACTCGATGTCTCTTATCAGAGTAAATCTTACTAAGTACATATGAACATACTATCACGCCCTTATGGAGCAGACAGAGCATTTTGGGTCTTGCGGCTCTACGCATAACTCAGGGCCGCAAAACTCAAAGGCTACTTTAAGCGTAATGGTGCAATTGTTCAGTCGACTTTCCGTAAATCGAACATAAGAATCTCGAAACTAAGTTACGGACCCTGGTAGAGGATACAAGTGGCGTACTATGTATTATGTAAATATTCAAAGTGTCGCATCTGTAAATCACTTAGTTTATTTCAAGATGGCATATTAAATCAGCCGCATCACCTTTTATGCTTAATGAAACAAAAGCATTATTCATTTCAAGATTTTTTATCTCGAACAAGATAACTTACACCCAAGGAGTGTAATCGGGCACTCTTTAAGGATTTCGAGACTATAAACTACGGAATTAAATTAATTATAGTATGTCTGGTATAAGGCTGCTATAAGCCGCGAGACTTGGAATCTTCCCATTATGCTCTGTTCGTTCCATTAGATATAAAAACGTGACAGAATATTTTTAAGTACTACCTATAATCTCTCGGCGCAACCCACGTGGTTTCATATTTTGATAATTCATTGGAATTTTCGAGCTATGTAAAACACTTTATTGCACCAAATTACATGAAAATTACATTTAAATATACCTATACAACGTGGAAGGGACACCTGTAATAAATCGAACCACAGACTGTACTAGATCACTATATTATAATAACAATAAAATAACAGTACCTAAAAAAACTAAAGATAAAATCGACATTCGCATACAAATTGCCCGGGCTGCACATTTATGTACGGAAATGCCGACTTTTTTGAAGTGAAAACTTCTTTAGCGGCGTTGTGCACTTTTTTTGGAATGGGCAAAAAATTTTAAACTCGCGTCAGGACACGTGACCTGATCGAAAATTCGTAAGACGGATGGAGAGTAGACAGCTGGCGCAGCGTAGGAGAGGGAGTATCCCCCTCTCTTTCTACGGCGCGGCGAAAATGTATGCCTGCGCCTGCTGTTTCGTTTAGGCGGCGCAGGGCGCTTGCGCGAATGTTCGCGTGTGTAACAAATGCACAACGTTAATATTCAAGTTTTCACTTCTGCCGGCATTCCCAGAGTGCAACCCGTCGTTTTTTTTAAACGTCGACTGTTGTTTTATTTCCAATAATATTGTGATCTAGTATAGCCCATAGTTTGATTTATATAGCCCATATTTGTATATAACAGGTAGAATCTTCATTATTTAGATTTTACTCTCTTTCCTCCACATACGTACCAAGCTCAACTCTTACAGCCCAAAGGAGGCCTAAAGACCATCAAATAAATCACAAACCAGTCTTCTTAATACAGCCATAGGAAGCGTAAAAACCGATTCAAATACCTCTAAGTGACAAGCTGGATGCATCCAAATACCCAGGTGGGACACCCAACTCCCCCATTAAGGGACTAATGACCCATTAGTACGGCTAAGGCAATTATGCGGCATGCCTTTAGAACAATTAGCGAAAAGTACGCTTCGACGCAAACGATTTTCCTTATAAGTGTAAATGCTCCTTTAGATGTGTTAGTTAGGAGTCTTAAGACCTCTAAAAATGCGAGTTATTTTTTGTAGTTGAGGTTTTATTCAAATAAATAAGGTTCGGGACGCTTGGGCATTCAAATAACCAGCTAAGTGCGAGTCCGACTCGTGCATCAAGGGTTCTGTACTATAATATATGTAAAAAATTACGTTTGTTGTATGGGAGCAACTTTCTTTACGAAAACCTTGGTGGAGGCCTATGTTCAGTTCCTGTAGCTGCGGACGTGGTCTACAATTGGATTGGATTGACCATAGTGAAAATATAATTAGCTCATCCGTGCTTTTGATAACACGTTAGATTCACGTTCAATGCGTTCGTTTTTCTCTTCCCAATGTGAGACAGGGCTGCGTTGACATAATGATAGATGGTGAAAAACTCGATCTTGTTGAAAGTACTACCTTCTTAGAAATTACAATATACTCGAAACTTCAATGGGGTGCTCATATAACTAAACTTTCAAATAGGCTTAGTTCTGCGGCTTATGCTGTTAGGAGAATAAGACAATTGACAGATGTAGCAACTGCTAGACTAGTGTACTTTAGTTACTTTCATAGTGTAATGTCTTACGGCATACTCCTGTGGAGAAATGCAGCCGATATTCAGACTATTTTTATTTTACAAAAACGGACAATTCGTGCTATTTACGGGTTAGGATCTAGAGACTCACTCAGAGAATTATTCAAGAAAATAGATATACTTACCTTAGCATCACAGTATATATTTGAAAACATAATGTATGTAAGGAAAAATATTTCCTCATACAATAAAGTAAGCGATTTTACCGATAGAAACTTACGTAATAAGAATGACTTAGTTGCCCCGTTTTATAGGCTTAAAACAATTAATAAGACATTTATGGGGAACTGTATACTTTTTTATAATAAATTGCCAAAATCGATCCTTGATATGCCAGACAAAAGATTCAAAACTTATGTAAAGAAAGTACTTTGTGAGAAGGCTTATTATAGGACCGATGACTACCTTAAAGACAAAAAAGTCTGGCGTGAGCTTGACGCGGGTCCCTCTAAAAGTTTGTAATATAGGTACTCGAAAATGTCATAATTTGGTACATTTTGTACAAACTGAATCTACAACTTGACATTACTTTAAAATTTTGACATTCTAAAAATTAAATTTAAATTATGATATGACATAACAAACAAAACAATGTATTCTCTGTCCACATTAACTTTTAAGTATTAATTTCATTGTGAGTTGACGTCCTTGGAGAAAAGATGCAGTGCAGTTTGTTACCGCTTCTTCTGCACTATCGCTTTGGAAGCGGTAGTAAACTTAGCTGTAAGTAACTATTTGACGTCAACAATTGTGCAACAAAATAATGACGATTATTAAGAGATATTATAAATATCCTATGATAATAAAGATATATTTGATTTGATTTGGATCTATTCACCCCGATCCTTTGAGAGGCTTGCGTGGGGATACAGATCCAACACGAAGAGGCCCTTTGGAGAATTAGATGGTATACCTATAACAGTTGTTTGGTACCATTATTACTAGACGTAGCAGACGTGAAGCTAAGTCAGAAGCCTTTAGGCTGCTTAAAAAATCCAAGACCTAGTTTCTTGTCAGAGGAGTATTGTTCATGTCTCAATATTTTTTGATAATCTGACGCCAATGTTGGCCACCAAAAATAAACTTAAAACACCTTGTTTTATACATAACTAACAATAAATTCCCATGGTTTTCCATTCACTCTAGGATAGGATCTGATCTGATAAGCAGATTGACATGGAATGGAGCAGGGGTAATGTGATTGACAGTACCGTCCGTGTTAATGGCTGTATTGTTTCAGATCGCGTCCAGTGGTTGCGCACGAGATGTTTTGCATGCAATGCATGTAAAGGCATAGAAGTCTTAAGTTAACACATACGTTGTTTCTTGCCCTGTTTGTAGTTGCTGGAAAATGCTGGATGCAAAACAGTTCTAATCAGTTATTTTGGAATCTTTGTACTTCCATTTTGGTCTGAAAGAAAAGAAATAACCAGATAAGTGCGAGTCAGACTTCGGAGTTGAAGGGTACTGCACCATTGTTTATAAAAATCATCTTTTATGGCGTTCGAGCATATTACCGCACTCTTTCTAGAGATACTCATCATTATCATAATTTCGGCTATATATCGTCCATTGTCGGACACATGCCTCTCGTCAATTATTTCCAAAATGACCGATCTAGAGCGGCCTGCATCCAGCGCTTTCCACCGACCTTGGTAAGGTCATCTGACCACTTTGTTGATCCTACGCTCCACTTGCCAGTGCGCAGTCGCCATTCGAGAACCTTTTTACCCCATCAGCTATCGGTTCGTCGCGCTAATGTGTCCCGCCCTTTAACAAGCTAATCCACAGAGCTATGTCAGTAACTGGATTTCCAATGAATTTGGTAGTCATTTCTGATTCAGTCACATAATACAGAATGTGTGTTTTTTTAGATTCATCGCTAGATATCGTAGGCTGGATACCATTATTCTTCCCCACTTTGTCGCATATCACTTACTTTTTGCTCTACGCCACCGGCGCAGTCCACGACAGTTTGAATTAAACAGTGTGAAGTGCCGATTCAATTCCGATGAGGACCATTACTCTGGCTCTGTAAGGAACGTTATTAATTGCTGGTCTGTTAAATTATTGCTCAGATAAAAGCCGAACTAAGGAAAAAGTAAATGAAGAGTCAATATTCATAGAAACAACTCTCAAATTTCAAAGCTTCATTTATTTTTGAATTAAATTAATTTTTGTACATATTATATTACATTTTGTTGACTTCGATTTTAAATATTTAATTAACAATTACCCGTTCCATAACCGCCAATACCGGACACAATAGTAAGACAATGGACGTAGACATTTATTAATGTCGTCCGGGTCTTGACCGTTTAATATTATTAGTACCTGGGCGATCGAGCTTTGCTAGGTTATATCTCAAACATTAATTAAATTTTTATAAACTTGTCTAAAAACAATAAAAGTTAAAAAAAAATATATAAACTTGAACATAAAAAAACAAAAGAAAGTCACCGAGTGAGATTTGAACCCGTAACACTCTTTGTTGCCGTCTGCGTCTTAAACCGCTGGGCCAGAAGGATAGTAGCCGGCAGGACGAAATTAGCGACCATATTCTGCGTGAAAAGAAAAACGCATGAAAATTTGAAAACACGCGTTTTTTTTCAAACATAAAACTAATCTAGATCGATTGTTTACCCCCAAAAACCACCACATATCAAATTTTAGTGAAATCATTAGAGCCGTTTCCAAATTCACAGAAATAAATTTATATACATATAAATATACAAGAATTGCTCGTTTAAAGGTACAAGATTATTGAGTTTATAAATAAATAACAAAATTTTGATATTAGTTGTGTTAGCATAAACATCTTATCATTTACGTAGGTAATATAGGCAAAAAATATTAACTAAACACATATAGACGACTTTAGTTTTATGAAGCTGTGTGATTTATTGGTATGTATTCATTTTATCAGTAGCTTCATGTAATTCACAGGAGGTCCACTGCTGGACACACTTCCCCCATGGATTTTCAAAATGACCGATCGAAAGCGGCCTGCATCCAGCGCCTTCCTGCACCCTTGCACAGGTCGTCTGACCATTTAGCAGTCCTATGCTGCGCTTGCCGGTATAAGCTTTACGGTCTATTTTTTGCTGAAAACTAACTTGAATGAGAAGGGTTTTAGATTTTTATGATGGAAATCGGCTCAGCGGTTTTTAAAGTTATAGTGCAATAAAGAAGTTTCCAACAAATCAAATCAGACACTTTTTTCTAAACGTCAAAACAAACATTTTCTATGGGATTTGTATGAAATAAAAACGAATGACGTCATAGTTTCTTAGAGTCAAATAGCGCTCTTAATATCAGTTTTTCCGCATTATTAAATCTTAATCACGTTGAAAATGGATATGATCAAAGAAAAGTGACATTATTTGCTGACATTTTATTCTTTTATCAGTACCAAACAATTTATTTTTGACCAAAGAAACTAGCTTGTAATTATGAGAGACCCAAAGTATGCAAATTTGCGTGAGTATATTATCATCAAACTAAAGGTTTTAATTTCAAGATTTCAATATAGCTAGGGGTCCAAAATCAACATGTGTACAGAGACTTACTATCCTAACTTATCTTAGACTAAACTCTGAACTCTGAGTGACGATTGAATGGCGGCGGTGCCGGTGATGCGAGCGACAGTGCGTCTGCGCTTAGCTTTATGTGGCATTCAGATCCAGAGAAGTAGCTACTGACGTATTAACTGTATCAATATCTGAGGTTTAGGCCGAGATTCCTGGAAGTCCTATATTTTACCAACCAATGGAATTTCATTGTCATATACTGTTATGAACTATAGCGACTTCTTCTATATCCGAATGTAAAAAAGTATGAACTAGACAATAATTACGAATTTCTAGATCCAGAGAAGTAGCTACCGACGTATGAGCTGTATTAATATCAGAGGTTTAGGTCGAGACACTCGAGACTCCAGAAAATCCTCTATTTCACCAACCAATCGACTTTCGACACATGAACTATCGCGAATTTTTCTATAACGAAATGTAAAACAGTGTGAGCTAGACAATTACGAATTTCTAGATCCAGAGAAGCAGCTACCCACTAATTAACTGTATCAGTATCAGAGGTTTAGGCCGAGACTCCAGAAAATCCTCTATTTCACCAACCAATCGACTTTCGACATCACATACTGTTTTGAACTATCGCGAATTTTTCTATAACCAAATGTAAAACAGTGTGAACTAGACAATTACGAATTTCTAGATCCAGAGAAGCAGCTACCCACTTATTAACTGTATCAGTATCAGAGGTTTGGGCCGAGATTCCTGGAAGTCCTATATTTTACCAACCAATGGGATAATTTTTTACGATTTTCTAGATCCAGAGAAGTAGCTACCGACGTATTAACTGTATCAATATTCAGAACTTCCTGGAGTTTCGGCCTAAATCTCAGGGTATAGGCTGAAACTCTAGAAAGTTCTGTATTTTACCAACTAATGGGATTTCAACGTCATACATAGACTGTTATTCTATTTAAGAATGTCAAACAGTACAAACTAGACAATTACTAATTTCTCCAGTCTCCATCTGTCAAACTTCGCAAGATATACTATTTGCACAAATATTTTTGACAGGGTAGGCACTAATCTACCTCTCTAATTTCATCTCACCTAAATTACGATAACGGCTGCATATCAAGCAAAATATATTTTTCGTTAGGTGGCAATTGACAAAGGGTAGACCAGTTCTATGTGTCTGTATAAAATGCACCTTACTGCTGGTGACGCTTTTTTATACTTACTTAAAAAATAAGATCTTAAGAGATTATTAAATCATATTAATGGCTGCTTAACTAATTTGTTAAAACACAGTTTATTTAAACAATTACGTACATATTAGTCAGTTTGATAATTTATAAAGTAATTTGGAAGAAATTCAAATAAGGGAAATCCTCGATTAATTATTCTAATGGCTGCTAAGACATATTCTTTCACGCCGGTCGATAATTATCTTCATTATTAAATATACATAACTATATTCATCTTATTAAATGGGCTTCGATCAATTGATATTGTTTTAAACAATCATCAGCTGTTTAAAAAAACCTTAATTTATAGCACTTAACAGCATAAAAAATTAAACCAAAAAACCAACATGAATAACTTTTTTTAATGGCTAAAAATAGCCTTTTTAAGGTTCCGTACCCAAAGGGTAAAAACGGTACCCTATTACTAAGACTTCGCTATCTGTCCGTCTGTCTGTCCGTCTGTCTGTCACCAGGCTGTATCTCAAGAACCGCGATAGCTAGACAGTTGAAATTTTCACAAATTATGTATTTCTGTTGCCGTTATAACAACAAATACTAAAAACAAAATAAAATAAATATTTAAGGGCTCCCATACAACAAACGCTTTTTATAGATAACGGCACGGAACCCTTAGCGCGCGAATCCGATTCGTACTTGGCCGGTTATTACAACAACACCTAATCTTAGACCATCAACAAAATATTTTATTCGAGTACATAGGTTGGTTTGTTTATGTAGTAAGTGTGAAGTAACTATTGTGCAATTTGTATAAATCGTAAGATTACATACATCGACAGTAAATAGGTGACGTAAGATTTGGTTACAAATTGCTGTATATACATATACTTTGAGGGTTTTAAAAGCTACTATAAGAAACCGATAATAGGTACACGTGTGTTTATATCCATCGGAGAGTTTTATTCTAAAAAAATTTGAGATCTGTTTCTGGTTCTTCGAGCCGGATTAGGGATTAATTGCAGATGATTAATAAAAAAAAACTAGGCTAAATGTCGTGGACCACTCGGTTGTAGCGAAATTGCAAAAATTGAAGCCCTTTAATTTGACGACCTCCGTGGCGTAGTGGTCACCATGCTAGTCCGCCACTCAGAAAACCCGGGTTCGATTCCCGGTCAGGGCAAGTTAGAAAATGACCTTTTTCAAATTGTCCTGGGTCTTGGATGTTTATCTATATATGTATTTGTTATAAAATATCTATCTATAATAGTATCGTTGAGTTAGTATCCCATAACACAAGTCTCGAACTTACTTTGAGGCTAGCTCAATCAGTGTTATTTGTCCTTGTATATTAAAAAAAATATATATTTTTTCAAAACCCCAAAAGAATTTCAGCCTCTAAAAAATTTCGTGACTTAAAAAAGTGGCGAAATAGTCTTAAATTTTTTTTCGCCTGACGCATCTGCCAAATCAGTACTGCCTGAAAGGAACTTCGTTCCATAAATCCTAACAGCAAGAGGAATTATTCCTTTTAATTAATTCATACCAATGGCTGCTAAACTATAGGCCTATTCATCCCGCGGCGATACTATCTTCAATGGGCGATGTCTTACGGAAACATCGGCTGTCCTATTGGGTAAAGATCGGTATGCGCGAGCGCAGACGTACGGTCTTCGACGAGACAAGTTTATGTTCTCGTGGATGCTCGACTATACTGTCGTGTTGGATCGTATCGGCTTGATGTAGCTTTTGTGTGCCGATTTCCTATTGGAATTGATAATTGTTTAGTGTTTTAATGTTTATAGTAGGTACCTTACCTTACTTAGACATTTAGGAAAGATGTTGTAGGGTCTACTTACACAAATATTTTTTAGCAGTCCTAATTTATGACATTAATATAAAAAAAAACCGTTTAATAAATAAATATACATAGGAGAAACTAAAGTTAACTAATCAAAATAATGTAATAATGTAAAGAAATTAATTTTATTAAGGAATAAATGGGGCTTTATAATTATTATTATGTTGGTACCCTTTTAGCCACGGGTCCATAGGGACCCGGTCCTTTGAGGCGTTCATGGGACCAAAGCCAACATGAAGAGGCCTTTTAGTACCTTTTATCTAAAATGTGAGGTGGCTGCATCTACGAAGGTCTATCCCTTAATGTACCATTGAGATACACTAACGGACAGTCCTCCATAGCTGCCGAACTATTGCCAGGGAGGGATTGACTTGGTTTGGGCTATGTGGATGGGATGTTAGTGGACCGGATAACTGAGTTATGGAGTGAGATACGGACATCTACCTAAAAATCTCTCAAAAAAATTTTTGCCTGGTAGATGGTGATTTGCTGCTCGTTGGCTATACTTATTATTATAAAAAAACCAGCTACGTGCGAGACAGACTCGCACACGAATAATTCCGTACCATTCCGTACCATCTTTAAAAATTTATGGCATATTTTATTGTTTTTATTATTTGTTGTTAAAGCGGTAACAGAAAAATATAATCTGTAAAAATTGTAACTGTCTAGCCATCACGGTTAACGAGATACAGCCTGGTGACAGACAGACAGACGAACAGACGGACGGACAAGGAGACAGCGGAGTCATAGTTAGGGTCCCGTTTTTACACTTTCTTCTTCTTCTTATCGTGTGTGTTAGTGACTAACACTAGTGTCAGAGTTTTTAAACCGCCTTAAAGGCCCCTGACATGGTTTTATGTAACGACCAATGTCAAAGACAGTGACCGGGACCGACGGTTTAACGTGCCCTCCGAAGCATGGATCATCTTACTTATCGGACAATCAGGTGATCAGCTTCTATATATTTTTACACTTTAGAAACTAGTATGTAAAATCAGATCAGTTGTCATTTCAATGAAACACATAACAGTATGTTCGAATAAAATTTGTAGGTATGCAATTTCTTCCTTGTAAGTTCTTTAATACTGTATAATTACGATCCCACTTTTTTTGAACATAAAATATCATGTTAGTACACAAAGACCAGCCCTCCGCTTATTAGAATTAATTTATTTTCTCTAACAAAAAAGAAACCTTTTATATTCATATAAATTATTTATAAAATATGAGTAAGTTATTACAAAATTATAAAATTCTTAATCGTATATTATATTATTAACTAATATATATTAATAACATAACATATAACTAATATATATAAAACGTTAATATATATTATTAACGTAAAATTATTAATCCCAATCTCTCAAAAGTATAGGTATTTTAAACTTAAAGGATAAAAAATGGAGCTAATTATTTAATACACTATCATAAAATAATTAAATAAATACCTCAATAATCACAACAACGATTATCATTTGCATTTTTATTTTCGAGGAACTTATTTTAGCGGTGATATCGAGTAGACAACACATCAGTGAAACTTTAATATTTTGTTGAAGAAGCTTTTTGAATTGAAATAGTCTCATTAAGCCTTACCGACGCCCAATATGTGCCTATCAAAGTTAAAATCTCTGTAAAACACATAAATCTTTAGGTTATCAACGAAAGTTTATGGTTTCACGAAGCTTTTTAGCGAAAATTTGTATGCGGTGATAACTATTAAATTTTATAGTGATTTTTTATGAATGTCAAGACTGAAGTAAAGTGACATTTTACTCTGACACAGAATCATTTTAAGTATTACATACAGAACGGAATCCCCATAGGGTCCCGCGCAATCATATAAGTAGATTTTTTTTACTGCGTAAAACAGAGGTATACTGGCGTAAAAAGACCACACTAGCCTAGGGCGACAGATAATATGATAAGTGTCATCTTCATAAGAGCAAAAAAGATAGCATCAATTTGACAATGAGACCAGTTTTCATACAAAACATGTCACCCATTGTCACCCTGGCTCGAACATCGTTACACGAAAATTTAATTTCCCAAATTGTAAACTGTGTTAATTTATAAGTTATCTTATACTGGAAAGATGGTATCGTACTGCTTTACCCATAGTTTGTGTAGTAGGTACAAATACTAAAAACTTTATTGCACCAAAAGACATTTACAATTTTGGAATACATAATAAATATCAACATGTAATAAGGTACAAGAAGTGGCCTTATCGCTTATATGCGTCTTCGTTCCCCGTACTTGCACACCTCTCTCCGTTGCGTAGTGGTCACCATGCTAGTCCGCCACCCAGAGGTTCCGGGTTCGATTCCCGGTCAGGGCAAGTTGGAAAATGGCCTTTTTCAAATTGTCCTGGGTCTTGGATGTTTATCTATATATGTATGTGTTATAAAATATAGTATCGTTGAGTTAGTATCCCATAACACAAGTCTCGAACTTACTTTGGGGCTAGCTCAATCAGTGTAATTTGTCCCTATATATTTATTTATTGTGGAGGGTGTTGAGTGGGTGGCTGCAGGCGCCTTCAGCCGTCTTTACAAGGCGAGAATGTGAGAGAAGTGCGGAAACGGAAAACGGGGATGCATATTGCGCGGGATCTTAGAAGATTCCATTCTGGATCTAATTATTATGTTCTGAATTAATATAATTTTTTGCCAGATATTTCGACAACCCTTCTGCTTTGGTAGTCGCTGGCCGACTCAAATAACTGGCAAAATCAATATTAATCGCGGTAAGTCCCGTTATACTAATAATATAATTGTGACCGCAAAAATCTAAAATCACATACTGTATGTAACACTTGATAAGGGTTTATCATATTAAAACACACTTCACTTGAAAGACATATGTGTAATACTAGAATAAGTTTGGAAAATCCAAAAGAGCACGCCTCAAAGGGTCCATATTTTTTTTTAATTCTTACGCATATAGAAAAATAAAGATATATATAGATATACTAAAACTATAAAGAACAGTCGATTTTTTTTTTGTTTATTTAATAACAATTAAACCACATCGAATCAGACCCTGAAAAATGAAAGGGTTCTATTCCTGAGCATACTCAAGCGTAAGAGAAAAAAAAGACTCGATTAGTTAAGTATTTCGGTCGTTATCGTGTTAACAAGAAAAGCCTCCGCACATACAGCCACACGGAAGTCCAAGACAGAACTTTTTTAAACTGTTTTTTAACTAGTTTAAATAACAAAAATGACATCAAAAATATCATGAGTGTTAAAAATAGTGTTTTTTTCTTAATATGTGTGTGTATATATTATCTTACGAGTGCAATGTATGATACATAAAGACATTTTAAGTTTGAAAAATCAGATGTTTTGCGCGAAGTGACAGTAGTACCCACCTCAACGCTTCGCTTATGAGGCGTGCAATAGAAGAATGATATAGAACAGAAATATAAAAAACGAATCAAAATAGAAACTATAAGCCTTTACGACTGGCCATTGTCAGCGAAAACACTTTTATATTAATTCTGTGTAAATCTTAAGCCCACAAACTAGCTTTGATTCCTCGGCTCTATTTATTTTGTAAAAATACAAACATGACAGTGTATCTGTCAGAAACATTAATGTAGCTCATCTTTCCAACCGAAACCGCTTCAGTTCAAGCAATTAAAATCGCAAGATAATGTAAATTGGAAACATTTAAAACGACAGTTTATATCACTGATTTCGACATCCCAAGAATTGAATTTCACGCCCAAATGTGATAATTATGGGATGTTATTTAAAGGAAATATGTGGACATAAATAATTTGAGGCAGAAAGGTTTGGATCCGGGATAAAAATTATAGTTGACTTCTTGTTTCTTGTTGCGAATTCGTGCAAGTTTTTTGTATTGTATTGTATTGTAAATTCTTTATTGTACATAAATTGACACAAGTTAAACATAGATGAAACACAACAGTACAAAGGCGGACTTATCCCTGTCAGGGATCTCTTCCAGTCAACCCTACAACCAGAGGAGATAATGACCAAAGGTGCGGTGGAACACTGTACAATACTTACAAACTAAGACACTACATGCTACTCATAATTACATTACTGAAATAATATACATACACATTATCTATACATACATATACTGACAGATCTAAATACGATAAGATATATAAATAAACATATACAATTTATATTTAACTTAATCCAAGTCAGGAACCTTCATAATCTTACAAATACATATATATAATATTATTAGCGAATCTTTCAAAATTACATATGTTGCACCTCCTTCTACAGATTTCTTATTCTTGGCATCACCAGTGGGTTGACTGGTAGATAAAGCCCATGGCTTTAAGTCCGCCTATTACATATTTTGTAATAAAGTTAAATAAATAAAATAAAATAATTTGTTGTCAAATAGTTTTGTTGTCATTAATCATTATTCGAATATACAACGTAGAAGGACCTTACCATTACACAAGCTATACTATTCCACTATAGTATCATCATCATCATCATATCAGCCACAGGAGTCCACTGCTGGACATAGGCCTCCAAGGATAGTATAATGATATCAAAAAAAAAGTAAATTAAAAAAAAATCGGCATTGCGGTACGAAAGTGTGTAGCCGACCGGAAATTTGTATGGAAATGGGTGGCGGACTAGCATGGTGACCACTATGCCATGGAAGTCGATTACGGAACGGTACGGAACCCTTCGTGCGTGAGTCTGACTTGCCCTTTGCCGGTTTTTAAGCTATTGCATAGCTTCTATCGCGAGCCTTGAGCGCGGGGACCGAATTCAGAAATTCCGTAATGAAAAAACCTTACGCTCCCCACTCCGCCTACCATGTAGGTTGCCGCTTCGTCTCCGTCGACCGTTTGCGACGTTGCCGTCCTTCCTTGTTTGCAATAGCTTTACCGCGGCAGTCCCCGAGTGCCACACGTCTTTTTTTTATTTTGCCTTCTTACCCGCCATCACACGGTCTAAAATATTGATATAGGAATAAAAATACTGATGGGTTGCTAGCTACATCGCTTATTAGTATCATTTTGTATTTTAGCCCATTCCCTCGATTGGATTTTACGATCGGCGCGGGAAGTAAAGCAGCTGGTACAAGTTTAGTTTTTTAATTTCTCCCAGACTGGTATGAAAGAATGGTTTTGCTTACCACATGATATTTATTTAGTGGCCATGTGATTATTGACTTTAGCCAGAGACCACAACGACTGAAATATCCCTAAAATGTCTCGCCCAAACTCTCAAAATCAATTGCGGTAACTCTCGTTATTCTATTTAAGTACAATTTCAAAAGCAATCCAATAAAAACTTCTACTGCTTTTTAAAATAAACTTTATTGTTGAATACTAAAACAGGACCTATCCTGAATAATTTACTGCTATTATAGCTACATTATCACTTTTAATCTTATTTTCACTTTTATAAAGTTTAATTTTTACTGGACGGTTATCTTCAAAAACTTTCAATCAAAGTTAAGCTCTATAACAATTAACTTAAGATTAAAACTTAAATAGCAGATAGAGCGATCGGTGTTGCTACAATTATTTAGTAGCAACGCAAGATAACTAACGAGGTATCAGAAGTTTCCAGCGGGGCCTTTGGAGATGTCCGCTTTTCTAAAGCTGCTTGGTAAGGCTTGCATGGACAAATTGTTCCTATTCAGTTTTATACGTCTAAATGGAGGCAGCGTGCAGCAATTATTGGAGCGACTATGTTGCGAAGAGTAAACAGAAATACAGTAGATACGTCATATGACATTTTGGCATATAATCAAGAAAATACTATTAAAACTAACGTGAGATGTGAGATGACATAACTAAATAATACGGTTTTAAACATATTACATATATTAATACGGTTCTTGCTCAAGCTAAAAAGTAAAAGCTTTGCACTGTACTTTTATAAAATTGTTTTCTGCATTTGTTTGTAAAATGTTTATAATTTTACATGCAGCCACTCTATTTATCGTTGCGCGTACAAACGTACAGTATACAGTACAGGTACAGTAACAGGTAAGACAGGCGGGAAGAGACTTCATTTTATACTATGTATTTATTTTCTCGAATAAAGAGACAGCATATCTGCACATTTTCTAATTACATCACTCCGCTCTTCGGTATTCGGTAGTAAATATTATTTGCCTCTGAGTAAGCAAGATAATGTACGTCAGAAGGTTTTTTTTTTAGATTTAAGTATCAAAATAATTTGTTTTCATGGTTGATTATCCTTTCCGTATAATAAATCTATACTATCGGTAAACCAGACAGCGTATCTACACAATTACTATCACATCTCTCCGCTATTCGGTATTCGTTTAATGAATATTGTTTTCTTAGTTTCCTTTGCCGCTGCGGCTGAATGGGCAAGATAATGTTGGTCACAATGATTTGTTGTTTTGTATGTGCACTTAATGTAATGAGCTGAATAATTTGCTTCGTCGGTGGCTTTGATGTTGAATTGTTTATAATTGCTTTAATTTTTTGCAAGTCTAAATAAACAATTAATCCAGGTGAAGTATTTTACATAAATATTTTAAAACTAGCCGAAGCCCGCGACTTCGTTCGCGTGGACTTTATGTCTCTGGAAAATACTCATCAGGCTGACCAACTTTTACTAAGGCGACATTTTAATATCTCTTATAGTTTAGCTGGACCATTACGGTTCTGCATCAGGCGTTCTATTTTCCAAAATTATTTATACCCTATATGTTGCCCAGGCTTAAAAGCTATATAACAAAAAAAAGTTTCACTCGAATCCATCCAGTATTTCCGGAGATTAGCGTGTCAAACAGACAAACAGACATACAGACAAACAGACAAACAGACATACATTTTTTTAAAATTCTTACTCTATTACTATGTGTCCATCGCCCCCAATATTTTTTTTGGAAATATATTTAATATACGGACACACTTTTTTTACTGTTTTATTACATGTATAGATATAGATTTGCAATTAATGTATATTATTTTTTAATAAAGGTGACCTTGGCCACTGTCACGCTGATTCCTTTGATTCTTGCATCCCTGGGCTCTGTTTGTGAAACAAAATAACCCGTCTGCCCCATTTTACTAATCCTACTAATACTATAAACGCAAAAATTTTTAAGTATGGATGGATGTTTACTCTTTCATGTAAAAACTAATGAATGGATTTTAATGAAACTTTACAATAACATAACTTATACATCCGAATAACACAGGGTAGAATTTATAAAGATATTGTGTGATTATCTTGCGCAGACGAAGTCGCGGGCACCAGGCGTTAAGCCATAAAAAGATAATTATTTATTATTTCATCATATAAGCCACAGGAAGTCCACTGCTGGACATAGGTCTCCCCAAGGATTTACAAAACGACCGATCCCAATCGGCCTGCATCCAGCGCCTTCCCACAACCTTGCACGGGTCGTCTGACCATCAGGTAGGTGTTCTACGCTGCGCTTGCTGGTACGTGGCCACCATTCAAGAACCTTTCTACCCCATCGGCCATCGGTGCTTTGCGCTATGTGCCCTGCCCACTGTCACTTCAATGAGCTACTCCGCTTGGCTTCGTCATTGACCTTCGTTCATCTACGGACCTCCTTATTTCTGATTCAATCGCGTAGAGAGAAATTTTTAATTATATAAAAGATTAAATAGTAACAGTACTGAGTGAAACCTTATACATACATACTTTTTCGTCTTTATTTCTAACGTGGAAGATAAAGCATTTTGGTTCATCCCAGGATCACAGGGCCACAAAGCTCAAAAACTCCGAGCATGATGGTGGAATACACAAAAAAGGTATCAAAATAGTGATGGCTTGCTAGCCGCATCACCGAATTAGCACGATTCACATTTTCGCCCATACCCTCGATTGACTTTTACGATCTTTGAGGGAAGAGAAGCAGTTGGTACATACCAAGTTTAAAAAAATACCTTACGAGTTATTTAAATACATTTGCCAATAAGACTAAAGCAATTTCTCAAAAACCACAAGGAGATATTGCGTAAGACGAAACAATGGTATCAGATAAACTTGAAAAATTGGAACACATTAAGTTCAACCTGATACGGAACCCGAAAGCAGTTAAGCTTTTAAGGTCTACAAGGTGCAAGCTTTTGCATCTGGCTGCGTTGATGCGAATTTGGAGTAACGTCACAGAATTATTGATTAAACGAATTTAAGTGAAGTTCTATAATACTTTTAGTATGTGTTCATTGGAAGATTTTATCTCCCACCAGACCCATAAGGTGAGAAGTATACTTAGAGCTAGCTACGGAAATAGTTATACAATCTTTAGAGCAACGAAATCCCTCTAGTTAGTATGCCATACTATCATTATTTATTAATTCGAGCGCCTGGCAGCTTTTCAGCGGTGGGTGTGAGACTGGATCGGCAACCAAGGAGTTTTAAAATCAATTGAAGGTATACAATTTATAGAGCTCTGAGTTTGGTGTGGTATAATAGCTAATTATATATTTAATTTGAATATATTGCTAATAAGTTACTGTCAAATAAAGATTTTTTATTTAATTTTTTTTTGCACCAGGCTTCGTTGATGCGAAAAGCATAATCCTGATTCAGGAGCAGTCGCGTGTAAGTTAACTTTATCTCATCATTATCATCATCATCATTTCAGCCGCATAACGTCCACTGCTGGACATAGGCCTCTCCCAAAGGTTTCCAAAATGACCGATCAAGAGCGGCCTGCATCCAGCGCTTTCCAGCGACCCTGGTCAGGTCATCTGACCACCTTGTAGGTGGGTGCCCTACGCTTCGCTTGCCAGTACGCGGTCGCCATTCAAGATCCTTTTTGCCCCATCGGCCATCGGTTCGTCGCGCTATGTGTCCCGCCCACTGCCACTTCAACGAGCTAATCCGCTGGGCTATGTCAGTGACTTTTGTTCTCCCACGGCTTTCCTCATTTCTGATTCGATCACGTAGGGAAACACCGAGCATAGCCCTCTCCATAGCGCTTACTTTATCTCAGTAAAGTATAATCTTTGTCGCGGTAATTGGGTCGATGACTTAGTCAAAAATAATTATTCGAAACAGTTCTTATAATAAAACGTTACAAAATAGTGTCACATTTCATTAATCATAAATTGTCAATTTTTAATATGAGTACCTGGGCGACCGAACTTTGCTCGGTTACATCTCAAACATTAACTAAATTATTTTAAACTATCTAAAAACAATACAAAAAAAAATAATTCTAAACTTGAACATAAAAAAAAACAAAGGTAAGTCACCGAGTGGGATTCGAACCCGTAACACTCTTTCTAGCGGTCTGCATCTTCAACCGTTGAGCCAAACGGATAGCGGCCGGCGCGACGAAATTAGCGATCATATTCTGCGTGGAAAGAAAAACGCATGAAAACTCGAAAACACGCGTTTTCCCAAACATAAGACTAATCTAGATCGATTGTTTACCCTCGAAAACCCCCATATACCAATTTTCAGCGAAATCGTTAGGGCCGTTTTCGAGATCACAGAAATGTATATACATATAAATATATAAATAAATAAATATACAAGAATTGCTAGTTTAAAGGTATAACATTTCAATTTTATTATTGCAGAAAAACTGATATTAGAAGCTATTTGACTTCTGAAAAGCATGACGTCACACTTTCGTATTTCATACCAATCCCATAGAAAATTATCATCTTGATGTTAAGAAAAAAGTGTCTAATTTGATTTACTATAAAATTTCAAAAAAACATGACGTTAATCTTTCGTACTTCATACAAATTGACTTGTCGTATTGTTTTGACGTTTAGAAAAAAGTGTTTGATTTGAATTACTATTATCCAGCGGATTTAAAAATAATAAATCGTAATTAATATCAATTCTACTAAGGCCAATGAATCTAGCGTAAAACTGATATGCATCAATATTAATTTTGTAATATATCACATCGTTGCGTGCACTAGAATATTATTTATAGACCGGCAACATATTAAACTCGGGCGGTTAATATATGCAGTGAAGACAAAATTATAATGCACTTATAACTTTTCAACCCTCGACGCAAGGATTGACGCCGATGTCTCTATGTCTGTTTGCGGTTCAGCCGTTCAAAAGTTTCGTTTGAAAGTTTGTGGAAAGTTTAAAAGTTTGTTATCTACTATGTATTTTAGTTATTGTATGGTCTTTGCTAAACCGCACACCTTTAGTTGATAGATTGACGACCTCCGTGGCGTAATGGTCAACACGCTAGACCGCCAATCCGGAGGTCCTAGGTTCGATCCCCAGTCAGGGCAAGTTGGAAAATGGCCTTTTTCAAATTTTCCTGGGTCTTGGATGTTTATATACATATGTATTTGTTATAAAATATACTATCGTTGAGTTAGTATTCCATAACACAAGTCTCGAACTTACTTTGGGGCTAGCTCAATCAGTGTAATTTGTCCATATATATTTATTTATATTTATAGAAAAGATTTGATAATGTTTTAATGATTTATTGATAGATAAGGCGTAAGATGCTGACACAAGCAAAATGTACGCTGTATGCATCGTACAGTTATCATGTGTAAAGAATATTTTTTTCGTATTTTGATATTTACTAGTTAATCCAAATTCAAAGATTCTAATTTTTATTCAGTAATTAGACCTTAACAGGCACATAATTGACATTAAGTGTAGTGTATATTAAAATGTAATTTATTTTTTAAACAAAATCTAAGCTTAATTACGCTTCGCAACGACCACTGCTAAGAAAAAAACGCCGAAAAAAACCTATTTTTACAGAAACAAAGTTGTAAAAACATGATGAACTAAACAAGACTAAACAAAAATGATCTTTTTACTAGAAAAAGGTAATATACTTGATAAAAAACCGGCCAAGAACAAATGAAAAAATCAACTCACGCACGAAAGGTTTCCGAAAATAAGATGAATAATCTGAATCAAATGTACGGCAAAAATAGGTAATTCATATAAATAACCGGACATCAAAATAAAATACTGTACAGCAATTTTCTTTAGTACCCATATATGTTTTGTGACATAACTCGATCATTCGTACCAACCGCTAATTAAAATTAACCATAATAAAACTGCGCTCATAAAAATTAATTTCCAATATTCGATCGGCAAATGTCAATTATCAAGTGCCATAAAATGCGTCTTACAAATCTCCTTGCATCTTGCGTCTCTTTCTGATTTGCCACTTTAGAAAGAGAGATGGTATAATAAAACTGCATATATATATGATTGACTTCTTCAGAAGCAAGTTAGCGTACGTGAGATATGAATTTAATGGTGAGTAACAATGTCCTAGGCAGTTTAATGGGATAGTATATCTTTTTAATTGGATGATTTCTTACTGATATTCATTCGTTAAGCGATATCGTGTGAGAAAAACGCATTTCTTTCTGTACGTCATTCATCTTGGATTGTGAGGGGATGGTGTAATTTAAATGCTTTTAGAGGTTCTTTTTCTTTTACTTGTTTTGGTTTATTTTTTAATCTAGTTCAAAATAGGAGGAGGTTATAATTCGACAGAATATTTTATGTTTTTTTGACGTGATAACGTCTTTAAAATCGTTTTAGTCGGGTGACATGTTCAGAAACTTGTGTCACACCAAAACCTCACGAGCGCGATCGCAGGTATAACGAGAGAGAGACGGACCGATCTCCCGTCTCATCTCGAGCGCTGCCAGTCATTCCGTGAAACGACGTTATCACGTAAACATCTCGATCGTAAACCTACTTTACAAACAACCAATTTTTTTTTTAAATATATTATATATATTGAAAATTTCTTTTTGTTTGAAATGGCATACTTGTCAGGTGGCCCCATAGAATTTTTATCAAAATCGGTTGTGTAGTTTGGTGTTGAATCAGTTTTTAGAAATTATTATTAATAAAGATAATTACAAAATGCTGGAATAACTTAGTAGATATACAATATAAAAAAATAGAATTTTGAATATTTTACGATTAAATCCTTTAATTTTACGACCTCCGTGGCGTAGTGGTCAACATGCTAATCCGCCACCCAGAGGTCCCGGGTTCGATCCCCGGTCAGGGCAAGTTGGAAAATGGCCTTTTTCAAATTGTCCTGGGTCTTGAATGTGTATCTATATATAATGTATTTGTTATAAAATATAGTATCGTTGAGTTAGTATCCCATAACACAAGTCTCGAACTTCCTTTGGGGCTAGCTCAATCAGTATAATTTGTCCCTATATATTTATTATTTATTATTTAAATCCTTAATTAGAATTCTGACATAACCGAGGCTGAAATATCTTTCTCTTCTAACTTTCAAATAAGACACGCAATCCATATCATTTTGTGAGTTCTAGTACTGCTGGTTCAAATCAAATAATAATTAAAAAAATATATTTTAATGCTACTTAATTAACAAAACATTTTGAAAAAACAAAATACTTTACCCGACTTGGCGTGTACTGCGCCAACCATCATTCTTCTATAACTTGTCCCACAAACTCATTGAAATAAACCACAGATTAGTAAGTGTGCGTGTCGATGTTCCCGTTTCTTCGAAACTAAGTGGTGTGAGATTCCAGCGTGTTCATACAATTGAAATGATATGTATGAAACATTTTGCCGAACGATTTGTAAGCAAGATAGGTTTTTGTTCAATGAAATATTTTTATAGCAAATTTTATACAGTGGAATCGGAGTAAAAATATGAGAAATATTTTATATTGTGTTTTTGTATGCCACACATGAGGACTGCTTTCCGCTATATAAATAATTCACAATAATATGTTCTAACAAAATATACTGAAACTATTTTAAGGGTGAATTCAGTCCGTGATACTGAACAACTTTCCCCAAGGAACATATGCCGAAATTAAAAAAAAAAATTTTGGCTTTCCATACAACTCGGATCAGCTGATCGGTCAACTTGTATGGGAGGCCAAAAATTACTTTTTATAATTCGATAAGTGTTCCTTGGGGAAAGTTGTTCAGTATGTTGGACTAAATTCACCCTTAAAATAGTTTCTGTATATTTTTTTAGACCTTACATGAATTATTCAATGTCGTATATTATCATCATTATCATCATTTCAGCCGCATAACGTCCACTGCTGGACATAGGCCTCTCCCAAAGATTTCCAAAACGACCGATCTAGAGCGGCATGCATCCATCTCCTTCCAGACCTTTTCCTTCGTATATTATAATTAATTGTAAAACGAAAGATGTACATTCTTACATACACTCATATCACGTCTTTATCCCTAACGGGGCAGATAGAGCATTTTTGGGTCTTGAAGCTCTAAAGCAGACGACAGCCCAGGGCCAGAAGACTCAACGGCCACTTTTAGCGTTATGGTGAGTGAGAAGGTAGTAAAAAAGATCGAAATAGCGTTGCTAGCCGCATCGCCTATAAACATAATTTGCGTTTTAGCCCATTCCCTCGATCGGCTTTTACGATATGCGCGGGAAGAGAACCGGTTGGTATTCATGTTTACTTTTATCCCGGATCAACATGGATATATGTAGGAAAAATGTGCATCAAGTGAGAAGTATATTGTATCACTCGTGTCTCTGTGAGCTGAGACCTCGCGACTCACCCTGATCCGTTGAAGATTAACGGATAAAAAAGTTGCGACTTAATGGTATGCGATAGGCAAGAAACTAGCATAGTCTAAATGGGCCTTAACTTACAGTAAGTTATGTTTTACGCTAACAAAATGATCTGTACGAAGTCCATTTGTTTCGAATTATTTTATAATCTAATAAGCTTGCTCTAAGGGTAACAAAGAAGAGTTCTGTAACTTTTTTTTAATGACTGATATATAACATTTTACAGGAAAGTTATCAGGCCGAAAACCAGTGGATTGACAGATATCGCTAGAGCAATTCGGTGCAGGCTGATCTGCGGGAGATGGAAGTTGTCAGCTGATAAGATATCGCTCAGAACAGAAAATTATGACGCTCTTTCTTCTCGGAGGCCAAGATCCACTTCGGGTCACTGAGCCAGCGGAGTATGTAAGCAAGTCACCATTTACCAGACTAAAATTACATATTTTTATTTAAATAAAAAGGATAAAAAAAATTACATATTTACAAATATACACTCAGAAAAAAGTTAACTACTAATTTAACCTGTCATCTGTAAGCAGATCGGAATCTGGTTGACATGCATTGTTTTTCTATTGTGTCTGGTGTTTTGCACAGACAACAGGTTAATCTAAAAATCGTGCCCACGTGGCATAGAGCGAAGAACGCTGGCCGTTTTTCCGCGTTGGATCGCAATACTGATTCGTTGTGCGAAAAAACAGCCAGCTCTCTTGTCACCAGTGGCTTAGATTAGTCTTGGAGAGATCTCTTTAAGGAGACCCCTATCCTTTACCAGACTAAAATTGTTGTGAGAGATTTTAAGTAGATGTCTGTATCTCACTCCATAACCCATTTATCCGGTCCACTAACATCCCATCCACTTAGCCCAAACCAAGTTAATCCCTCCCTGGCAATTGATTGGCATCTATGGAGGACTGTCTGTTAGTGCATCTCAATGGTACATTAAGGAATAGACCTCCAAAGATGCAGTCATCTAACTTTTTAGATAAAAAGGTACTAAAAGGCCTCTTTATGTTGGGTTTGGCCCCATGAACGCCTCAAAGGACCGGCTCCTCATGGACTCGTTGCTAAAAAGCGTACCAACAAATAATATTAACTCTAGTATCGTTGAGTTAGTATCCCATAACACAAGTTGTTGGTGACTGGCTGATACGACCTCCTTTTTTATTTATTTGTGTTTTCTATTGTTGGTTTTGTTGTCATGTTATTCTTGTCATTACGTGGTTTCTGCCGTAGCAGTTTAAGTGTTTAATGTGTGCATGAAATATATTGATATCGTATTAATACGTGTTTCCATTCATCAATCATAAAGTCTAAAACATCCTACAGTCCACCGCTCATTAACACAAGTCTCGAACTTACTTTGGGGCTAGCTCAATCAATGTAATTTGTCCCTATATATTTATTTATTTATTTAATCTTACCCTTTTAATGCGTGACATGCCTTAGCCGTTGAATATCCACATAATTTTTCAGCTCAAACGCATAAATAGTAACTCGATATTGACATAAATACATTTTGAATACCCGACGACATGCAATGATCTGCAGATTAGCGCGATTTGCAAGTGAAGTTATGTCTTTTTATTTTGGTCGATTGCATATTTAATTAGTTGAGATTAATAGATTTTGATACCACTACATGATTTGTACTTTCAAACGTTATTAAGGCGATTAACACACTGCAACGCGCCCCGCTGCGTGGTGCGGGGCCGCACTGTATGCAAGTAACTCCATTTATATAGAAAACACGCATAGTACAACACACTAACACCGCGTCTACGCGCGTCGTTTTTGTATGGCGGCCCCGCACTATGCAGCGGGGCGCGGTGCAGTGTGTTAATCGCCTTAATCAGAATGTTTTTAAGGTATTTTAGTTTCATTCATAATACTGTTAACAATTTGTGATAGTGCCATATCAAATTTTTATAATCTTTAAGGTGTAATCATAATTAATTTATTGATAAATTCGCTACTTTCCAACAATTTCAGTCAGGATTTTTTTTCTAAACGTTAAAACAAAAATTTGTAGAAATATTGACTAATGACGTCATAGTTTCTTGGAGTTAAATAGCACTCTCTTAGTATCAGTTTTTCTGCAATAATAAATAAAAAAATCTCTCACTTGTCAATTTTCGTCTTCTTTCATGAATAAATCAAAATTATTTTTATTTTATTTTTATTAATCTGTACTGACCCACTGCTGAGAAAAGGTCTCCCTCATCTTCCAAATTATTTTACAATATTAACAAAGATATATTTGAGATTCACACAACGAGCAAATTGGCAATGACAGGCGGATGGACAGACAGACGCACAAATAAGGGTTCCGTTTTTCAATTTTGATATGGAACCCTAGAAATTGTCTTATCATACTTATAAGCGGTACCTTATAAGGATAATTATAGGCAAATTGGAAGTTTAACAAGACGCCTGCATGAGGTCACTGTTTGCATGCTTTTTGCTCATCATTTATATGGATGACAGTTACATAGTAAAGGCTATGTTAGCGAATGAAAATATATAAAGACTGTATAAGTATATAATAAAAAAATAAACTGAATAATAATTCAGTTTGGCCTAGATCAAATTAGAATAAACTAGAGTGTCTTGGGTTATTGTCTCCCATGCTGGTCTGGGAGAAATGAAAAAACTTAGAATGTACCAGCTGCTTCTCTTCCCGCGCAGATCGTAAAAGCCGATCGAGGGAATGTGTGAAAATGCGAATTATGTTAACAGGCGATGCGGCTAGCAACCCATCACTGTATTAATTGCTTTTCCATCTTCTCGCCCACCATGACGCTAAAAGTGGCTTTTGTTTCTTGCGGCCCTGGGCTCTGCATAGAGCCGCGAGACCCGAAATGCTCTGTCTGCCCCATTAGGGATAAAGACGTGATAGTATGTATGTATGTATGTATATGTCTTAAGCTAAACTTTTTAAAAAAGTATGTTTATGCGCGAAATCATTATACACCAGGAAAGCTATTCTAGATTCTAAAGATAAAATAAAGACAACCTGGAATATTATTAACACTGAAACCGGGAAAAACAAGCAACGAGTAAATAAAATTGAGTTAAACATTAACAATAAGGTTCTAGACACTAGTGAATATGTCGCACAATACTTTGAGAACTTTTTTACAAACATTCCCCTAAATACAACTGCCCCACTAATGTCCTCATCTATTAAATCAAAAAAGCTATTAACCAATTGCGTACCTAAATGTAAAGACAGGCTAATATTCAAATACGTCACACCTAAAAATATCATTGATACTTTTAAAAGCTTGAATAATAAAAAAACTTGTGATTTGTGGGACATTTTTGTATTCGTTATAAGTAATATTATAGATGTAATTGCGCCTTACTTAGCTTCCATATTTAATAAATGTGTAGACGCGGGATCTTTCCCTGACATGATGAAGTTAAGTAAAGTTATCCCTCTATTTAAGACTGGTGACAGAAATGATCCAACAAATTACCGTCCCATTTCTATTCTGCCAGCATTGAGCAAAATATTCGAAAAGATCATTTTTGACCAATTATTAGATTTTTTCAACAAAAATAGTCTGTTCCATGGTGATCAGTATGGATTTACTAAGGGTCGATCAACAACGGATGCAGGTGTTGCACTTTTACAAAACATCTATGATGCTTGGGAGTGTTGTCAGAATGCAATTGGTGTCTTTTGTGACCTCTCCAAAGCCTTTGATTGTGTAGACCACAAAACCCTTCTATCCAAACTTGAGCACTACGGAATAAAAAGGAAGGCTCTTGAATTAATTAAATCTTATTTGAGTAGCCGAATTCAAAAAGTTAGTGTAAATCAAGTAAAATCTGAAGGATCAACCGTAGTGATGGGTGTGCCCCAGGGTTCTATCTTGGGTCCTTTGTTGTTCCTGATCTATATTAATGATTTATCATATTATGTAAAAGATTGTAAGGCTGTACTTTTTGCTGATGACACTTCCCTTGTTTTCAGCGTAGATAGGAAAACTGACACCTCTGATGAGATGAATAATATATTGTCGCAAGTGTTGGATTGGTTTACAGCAAATAATTTAGTATTAAATGCAAAAAAAACGAAATGTGTAAAGTTCTGCTTACCGAATGTTACAAAAGTTCCAACACGATTATTTATTGATAAGGAAGCAGTAGATATGGTTGATAACACAACATTTTTGGGAATAACGCTTGATTCAGGGTTGCAATGGGGTGCCCATATTAAAAAATTAGCTGGAAAACTTAGCTCTGCGGCCTATGCGGTTAGAAGAATTAGGCAAATGACTGACGTTGATACAGCGCGTTTGGTATATTTTGGGTACTTCCACAGTGTTATGTCCTATGGAATATTGCTATGGGGTAACGCTGCAGATATAAATACCATATTTGTTTTACAAAAACGCGCTATCAGATTTATATATAAATTAGGTGCTAGAGAGTCTTTGAGGGAACTATTTAAAGACATAAATATTTTGACCCTCCCTTCGCAATTCATCTATGCGAACATTATGTACGTGCGTCAGAATATACACTCATTTAAGAGAAATTGTGACATTCATAGTATTAACACGAGAAATAAAAATAAATTAGCCATCACAGCTTTGCGGTTAGAGAAAACAAAAAAAACTTTTGTGGGTCTCGGCTTGCGCCTCTATAATAAAATTCCAGATGATATAGTAGCATTACCATTAACTAAGTTTAAGACAGCCGTTAAAAATCATTTATTACAAAATGCGTATTATCATGTAAATGACTACTTATCATCATCTGAGAAAAATTCTTGGAAATAGTTGTCTGCAAATTGTAATTGTATAATTTAAATGTATAGCTTAAGTGTAAATCTGTATTGTAATTGTAACATAGCCCATCAGGCTGGGTAGGGACCAATACTGAACTGGGTTTCTTTCGGCGTAATCTTCCCAGCAGTGGTCGTTCCGAAACGCTAGTAGTTTTTAGCTTATGCACTAAAATAATATTTAAAAAAATGACCTTCAATAAGAGATAAATTTACCCTACATTGAATAAAAATTTTTGACTTTGACTTTGACTTTGAAAACTAATATAGGTATCCTCACACGCTTAGGATATAATTATGACCCGTTTTGACCTAGGACAAACTAGTTTTTAAAACCGGCTTTGGACAGTAACATTTACATGTAATTTTTTTTAAACAGAAATGCATCCTTACTCTACATTATATGGTCAGATTTAACAAGATCGGAACCAGCACTTATTGTAATAAACAAGTGCGCATACGCAATTACGATAAATAAATTTCCAGAAAGCATCCCATGCCACACTTATGACACTTAATTGAAAATTCGGTTATCGGATCTTTCTTAAGTGCTTTCTTAGAAAATACTCGTGTATTTAGGGTTGTCGCATCTCATTAGCAAATAAAAAAAATTGTAACAGGTTTTTTGCCAGATAAATTGAATAATGACCGACTTTCAAGCATTTGTTCCTAATAACTTTTGAACCGCTGAACCGATTCCTATCAAATTTAGCATCAGACCAAATTATACTTACTAATTAGACTAGCTTTCATCACTGTATTGATTGCTTTTCCATCTTCTCGCCCACCATGACGCTAAAAGTGGCTTTTGGGTCTTGCGGCCCTGGGCTCTGCATAGAACCGCAAGACCCAAAATGCTCTGTCTGCCCCTTTAGGGATAAAGACGTGATAGTATGTATGTATGTAATTAGGCTAGCTGCGCTCTGCGGTATTACCTACCCATAAAACCTACCCAGTTCCTCCTATCTCACTAATGGAACGGTTCTACAGCGAGTCTCCAAATTCAAGTACTTGGGTCACTGGGTCACTGAGGTCACTTGTCTGATGATATAGACATTGATAGGGAACGCAGAGCATTGTCGGTTAGGGGTGATATGCTTTCCCACAGGTTGGTGCGTTGCTCGCGCGAAGTTAAGGTTACACTTTTTAAAAGTCAAACCCAAACATTGTACACGTGCAACCTGTGGAGCAATTGTACCAAAAAAGCCTACAATGCTCTGCGCGTTCAGTACAACAACAGCCTAAGGAGTTTGTTGGGACTGCATTGGCGCTGCAGTGCCTCAGGGATGTTTGCAGATCACAGCACAGACAGCTTCCAAGCCGTGCTTCGCAAAAGAGTTGCATCCTTGTGGTCACGGGTAAGGCAAGTAGTAAAGCAGTACCAACACACTCTTGAAGGTGGTGTCAGAAAGAGTGGACAGTCCAATATGTAAACATTACACAATAATAACCCGCATTTTTAGTTTTATTAACATAGTTATTAAGTTTCCTACTTACAAATATGGACCTATATTGAATACCTGTGCAGTCTGAAATAAACGGTTTCATTTCATTCATTGCATTTCATTATCCGCGCCTAAAGTTGCCTATGTGTCAGCTTCCTACATACCAAATTTTAGCAAAACCAGTAACAAAAAAACTTACGTCTTTATAATATTCGTGTGATTATTTTAACCCCGACCAAAAAGAGGAGTGTTATAAATTTGACGTGTCTGTGTATCTTTGTGTCTGTGGCGTCATAGCGCCTAAACAGCATATGTTGATGTATTTTCTGAAAGCTGATTTGGTCGTGATGGCTTATCTATGTTTGATGGAAATCGGTTCTGTGATTTTAAAAGTTATGGGGTAGAACGCTTAGTTGGAGTAATTTTTTAAATCGCCTGCCATACAAACTTGTTTACTTTTTTTGTAAATGGTATGTGAAGGTATTTTTTTAAAAGACAACCCTACGGTAAGTAATGATAGCCAATACCTGCCTTTAGTGGTCAGAATAAACACGAAAATTGATTTTGAAAGAATAAGTTACGAGACCAGATTGGCTGACTTCACGGAAAAGTTTACAACGGACCGTAGGGCACAATCTGAGCACAGGTCTGAAAGTCCATACGTCCGGAGCACTGCCACACATGCTTACGTATACATACAACGTTCGAACACAAGCGTCCGTGTGTGAGTGAACAGATTAACAGATTTTACCCGACAGTCATCATCCTCATCATCAGGTATTTTTGTCTCCACTGTACTACTAGAGCCATACTTGGTCAGACTGCCTCCGTGGTGCAGTTGTTAGAGCGTTCGGCTCATACCCGGAGGTCGCGGGTTCGATTCCCGGCGGGGGCAACGACTTTGTGTTGTTGTCCTAGTTTGGTAAGGACATTGCAGGCTGATCACCTGATTGTCCGATAAGTAAGATGATCCGTGCTTCGGAGGGCACGTTAAGCCGTCGGTCCCGGTCACTGTCTTTGACATTGGTCGTAACCTAAAACCATGTCAGAGGCCTTTAAGGCGGTTTAAAAACTCTGACACTAGTGTTAGTCACTAACACACACGATAAGAATAAGAAGACTTGGTCAGAACAGCCTTTAGCCTACACTCTCCTTGCTTGCCAGACGGGTGGGTGAAGTCTCATTATGTTTATAAGCTTTGTTTGGCTAGTATTTCCTCAGTCACCTTCTACGATATCCACGGGAGGACTTAGAGTGGCCCTATTCTACTCTGCCAAAAACCACGCTTGGAAAGTTGTAAGCCATACGGCACCTGTCAGTCGTCATTATTAAAGAAAGAAAGAAAGAAAAGCTTTATTCGGCAATCAAAACCATTACAGCTTACATATAGGTAAATACAACAAAACATACAAATACGAATTGCCGAAAAGGCGACCAGCTCAGCTATGTGCTGATGGCGGTTTGCCACAGCGCTGATTTTCAGCTGGTGCCAAAATAAATGGGTTGAGATGGCTTACATAAAACAAAAGAGAAAAATAAAATTTTTTAACAAAATCAGCTCTGTGAAACTGCTTCTATACATTATTTACACTATATATTATTGTATTGCTATTGTCATGTTATGACACATTCATATCGCCATTCCAAAATTCGTTAGTACTCATCTCCTTCCTACATATTTTGATCAAGGATTCTGAGAACGTATATTTAATATGAAGTCAACAATTTAAAAAACGCGACGTTTAAATGTTTTCTTAAGTAGAAGCCATCTAGTGATGGGCGGAGGAACTAAATAGTAGAATTGATCCGTACTGCCAACGTAACGTATCCGTTGCGCCATCTATTATATGACGGGCAATCTACCCCAATTTCAAGATATAACTTAATAATTTTTAAACTTTTGAACCGATTTTTGTCAAACATAGCTAATAACAACCAAGCGTACTGGTTTTCACATAAAAAAATAAATTTTAATCGGACCATCCGTCCGAGCGGTACGATTTCACAGACAGACAGACTGACATTTGCGTTAAACTATGATTTTTTTTTTAAAAGAGGAAAAAGGCTTTGCGAAAACTTCAACTTGAATATTAAATAGTTTTTACCACCTTTACTTAAATAGAATTGAAAAATATCTTTATAAATTAGATATCTTAAAACTAGATAAACAAAGAACTGGTTTTCGTCGTTCTAGGTTCTAGAAAATATTCTATATTGTTATTATTCTATTAACCTGGAAACGGAGCCTCGAATAATAAACAAATAATAAATAAATACTTTTGAACAAATTGTTTATTTTTTAAATTAAGTTTTATTTATCAGTTCATTTATTTTTTTTAAAAAAATTTGTAATTCTTTCATTCCAAATTACAAAATTTTAAATTAGTACGTATATGTTTGTTTATTTATCATAATTTTGTGTATGCCTACTACTACCTGTTTTCTTCTCTTTTCCTCTCCAAGATTTGCTGGAAGAGATATATCGATATTACTTTGTTTTTTTTTGTGCACATGAATTTTGTGAATAAAATACATAAATAATTTACTCTGATTGAACAAGTCCTAAAATAATTTTATTTAAACTTATCTAATGGTCTAACTCAATGTAAATATCTCTCTAATCACCCAAGAAGATTAGCGAAAAACTATTTTTTAACTTGTCCTGACTGGGGACCAGCCTGGCCAGCGAGGAGAGTGTAGGCTAAAGTCCTACTAGCTGTTCTGACCAAGTATAGCTCTGGTAGTACAGAGAGGGTCGTGCTCCTGCAATGGAGACAAAAAGGCCTGCTTATGATGACAAAAATTGGGTACTTTCCTGAGTCAAAAATAAATTATTCGGTACTGTTAAGGAAACTCAAATGCTGGTCTGGGAGAAATAAAAAAACTTAGAATGTACCAGCTGCTTCTCTTCCCACGCAGATCGTAAAAGCCGATCGAGGGAATGGGCAAAACTGCAAATCATGTTAACAGGCGATGCGGCTAGCAACCCATCACTGTATTGATTGCTTTTTCATCTTCTCGCCCACCATGACGCTAAAAGTGGCTTTTGGGTCTTGCGGCCCTGGGCTCTGCATAGAACCGCAAGACCCAAAATGCTCTGTCTGCCCCATTAGGGATAAAGACGTGATAGTATGTATGTATGTTAAGGAAATAAAACTTCACAAACCAATGCCACTTGTCATTATCATAGGTATCTATTGGCAACGTGATCTTTGATTTATTACTGCAGAAAAACTGTAGGAAAGTAGCGAATTCATCATCATCATCATATCAGCCACAGGAAGTCCACTGCTGGACATAGGCCTCCCCCAAGGATTTCCAAAACGACCGATCGGAAGCGGCCTGCATCCAGCGCCTTCCTGCAACATTACGTAGGTCGTCTGACCATCTAGCAGGTGGGTGTCCTACACTGCGCTTGCCGGTACGTGGCCGCCATTCGAGAACCTTTCTGCCCCATCGGCCATCGGATCTTCGCGCTATGTGCCCCGCCCACTGCCACTTTAATGAGCTAATCCGCTTGGCTATGTCAGTGACCTTCGTTCTTCTACGAATCTCCTCATTTCTGATTCGATCACGTAGAGAAACACCGAGCATAGTCCTCTCCATAGCCCTTTGAGCGACCTTGAGCTTTCTTATGAGACCCATAGTAAGGGACCACGTTTCAGAGCCATAAGTCATCACTGGTAACACACATTGATTAAACACTTTCGTCTTGAGGCACTGAGGTATTCTAGACGATAAAACACTGCGCAATTTTCCGAACGCTGCCCAGCCTAGTCGAATTCGTCGAAAGACCTCTTCCTCGAAGCTGGAACTTTCTGCCTGGATCAATTGACCCAGGTAGATATACTGGTCTACAACTTCTAGGATGGAGCTCCCAACAGAAACAAGTGAAGGCGTAACGTGCCTATTTGACATGACCTTCGTCTTGTCAATATTCATTTTTAGGCCTACCTGTTGGGAAACTCGATTTAGGTCTTCAAGCATCGTACTTAAGTCCTCCATCGATTCTGCCATGACAACGATATCGTCGGCAAATCGAAGGTGAGTGATATATTCGCCATTAATGTTAATGCCCAGTCCTTCCCATTCCAGGAGCTTAAAGGCATCTTCCAGAGCGGCGGTAAACAGTTTTGGAGATATGACATCTCCCTGTCTTACGCCTCTTTGCAATGGAATATCCTTCGTACTGTGCTCCTGTACTCGGACCGACATAGTGGCTTTATTGTATAAGCACTTCAACACCTCGATATACCTACAGTCAATTCGGCACCGCTGGAGAGACTGAAGCACGGCCCACGTTTCGATCGAATCGAAGGCTTTTTCGTAGTCCACGAACCCTAAACACAACGGCCGATTATACTCCCTCGTCTTCTCTATAACCTGCCGCAATGTATGGATGTGGTCCATGGTACTATAGCCTTTTCGGAATCCGGCTTGTTCGGGAGGTTGGAAGGCATCAAATCTGTTAGTGAGACGGTTCGTGATAACCCTCGAAAACAACTTATAGACATGACTAAGAAGCGTGATGGGCCTATAGTTCTTTAAGAGAGTATTGTCACCCTTTTTGAAGAAAAGGACCACCACGCCCCTGTTCCACGCTTCTGGCGTTACGCCCTCGAGCAGAACGGAATTAAAGAGCCTCTGAAGGACTTTCAGTACCGGCGTTCCGCCCGCTTTCAGAAGCTCTGCTGTGATTCCGTCCTCACCCGGCGCCTTGTTGTTTTTTAGCTGTTTGAGGGCCATTCTAATCTCGTAAAGACTGATGTCCGGGATATCCTCGGTATAGTGTCGGGTGAGCTTGGCTCTTGGATCTGTAGCCATATTCACAGGATTTGCAACGGATGTATATAACTGCCCATAAAACCTCTCGATCTCTGCCAGCACCCCATCCTTTGTCGAAACCATGTTACCGCCCTCCGTCTTCAGCTTAGTCAGCCTGCTTTGCCCAGTAGACATGAATTAAAAGTATAGTATAGTATAGAAACTAATAAAAATAGTTGACTGTCCTGCCTGTTACATTTTTGTAATAAAGTTTAATAAATAAAAATAAAAAAAGTTTTCGCATTTTTTGTACGTGTCGATGTTTTTTTATATTTTATTAGCCCAAGATTTCTGCCTTCGCATGAAAACATTTTATTGTTTTCTATTACAGAGAAATAAAAAAAAAATATCTATAAACAGTTTAATTAATATTTTTTTCTGGACTGGCATTAGAAACCGTTTAATCGCAAACGTCAGATTTATTCAACAAACACTTTCTTGCCCATTTCGAAATTGGCTCAGAGAATCTAAGATCTTAGTGTAATTCCAGTAAAAAATCATTGTCAAATAAATCCAACGTTCGTGCTTAAAGGGTTAATATGGCATTTCATATGATAATCAAAATCAACTAATTCATGTAGAACCAGTTGTGATGTAAAATAAAACTATACTTTTAATTCTAGCCTGATGATATATAAAATGGTATTCAATGCGTATCAGAGTGAATTCTACAAAATGAAGCGATTCTTAGTGTACGTATTGGCCTTTCTGGCTATCATAGCCTGCAGTTTTGCTACTCCTGGTAAGAAAAATATTATTATTTTTTGCTTTTTTCAATGACAGCCTATGATTAGCCCGATGCAACGGGACTTTTTATTACTAACACTTGCGCAGTTTAAGAAACATCATATTATAAAGATAAACAAATAACCAAAATTCGTTTTTAGAATTGTTCGTCCGTCTGTCGGTCTGTTAAGATTATTTATTTGGAAACGTGTAAAAGTATCGAGTTGAAATTGAGGGTCCACCCTAGGATAGGATCTAAGTTTGCTCTTGCCTCCCCGCGAACAAATTTACACTATAGTCCATTTGGTTAGGTATTTAAATAAATGTAAAAAATCTCGACGTGTTTTTTTATTGAAATATACACATCATAAATCAATACCTTAGCAAATCACATAGTAATTATGTAATTTATAATATAATTACTTTGTAATTTGCAAAAGTATTGATTTATAAAGTGTATATTTCAATAAAAAGACACGTCAAGATTATTTACATTTATTTAAATACCTAACCCTTCGTACGCGAGTCCGACTCGCAGTTGGCCGGATATTTTAATATTTTTTTTGCATCTTTAGAGCGCACTTTGGACATTTGTCATCACGAGTTACAAGAGGCACTCCTCCCCGCACTGTTATGTATCCTTCTGACATAGTAAATGCGAAAAAAAAAACACTTTACATAGAAACTCGATCATGTGATGATTTTGTTGTGCATGACAACCTAAAGTTTATTCGTATTTCTCGTATTTTAGATATAAATTATTTGGTGAAAATTGTTGAAATTGATGGACCAAATCACCCCTTGAAATATTTTTATGTTTTTTAACTTTAATGGGAACAACAAACAGCTTCTTTATACATATAGTACCTGGGCGACCGAGCTTTGCTCGGTTACATCTCAAACATCGAAAATACGCGTTTTCCCAAACATAAGACTAATTTAGATCGATTGTTTACCTCCGAAAACCCCCATATACCAATTTTCAGCGAAATTTTGAGATCAAAGAAATATATATAAATAACCCAAGTAACACATTTGGTGACAAATAGTTTGCATATAGTGTTTTTTTGGAAACTTCAGTAATAAAATCCACTGTGCTTAAGTTCTATAAAGGTGGTTAGAACCTTTAAGCAACCTGTATATTACCAAAGGGAGAAAAATTGCAACTTATTTATAGATGCAAAAGCGATGCATAAGAGTTCGAATTGTTATCCTGAGTGGCACTTGACACTAACGGTGTAAATTGCGCGCCGTGAATGAATGATTGAACGATAAAGCGATACAGTTCATTCGTGGAGTGACAAATGAGATCCTATCAAGTTCTTATTTTCGGTGGAGATAAACAAAAGGACGATTTTGCTTTGTGCTTTTGTGTTGTGACAGCAAATTTATTTGGATTATTGCATCTTTGTGGTGAGTATTAAAAAATGATGTGTATACCGCAGGATAACATCTTGGAGTCCTTGCAAATGGTTTTTCATTGTGAAATCATGGTATATTTACTAAGTAAATTTTGATGCGCCTTCAATCTAATCAAGAATTATCAAATAATATGCACTGATCAAATATACTTTATAAAAATTTGGTTGTTAAAAACCTAGCATTATGGTTTCACAAATAGTATAATGTCAAACTACATCAGAAACAGTTATCAAAACTCATGTTATTGTATGTTATTGTAATAAAATACCATTCAAGACGATACTTTTTAAAGACTCAATTTTTAAACATGGCGATTTAAAATAGACCTTACAGATCATATTTCCACTCATTTGTTGCCTTATTGGAGCTGCTAGATCCAAACATCACTCATTATTACCTAGTAGTGATGTTTTTCACTTTGCAGGTCTCGTTGTCATTGGATTGAATTGGGGATCTTCAATACGGATACAAAACCCATTTACGAAGGTAAAATTTACTTAATTTGTAAAAGAATGTATATTTCCTACTGAATATAGTTTCCAATTTGTAATTTTTCATTAGCAGTTGTTCTTTACAATAAATATACTTACTTAATTTTAATTTATAATGATGTTTATTTAATTCTGCATAAAATATTTTATTTTTCAGAATGCCGTTTTTTTGGATGAAACGATAGCATGAGCGTTTTTGGGTCTACTGGAAGCAAATTTGGATTTTAAGTGTTTATAAGTGTTGTCAAAGATTTCAAAGCTCAGTCATAATTTTCTTCGAGGTCAGTTACCTCAATTATTTCATTATTCACATTATCATTTTCAGCTAAATTTTCATCACTTATTTTAGTCGAATTTCCATCAGTAATTTCAAAATAACTCATGAATAAAAACTGATCTTGCCTTGCCTACCAATCTTTCATTTACACCCTGTATAACGTAAGTAGATTTAAAAATTCAGAGTGATTGATAACTATTTCATAAACTAGTCAATTACCTAAAATGTAGGAAATAAATTGTACTCTATTTAAATTTCATTAATATGTAAGGAACCTGCGATAGTGATAGTCAAATTCCCTAGAAACAATTGCTCGAAACAAAATTAAAAATAAGTTCTACGTTTCTATCTTTTAGCACTGTTAGATCTTAAGTGGCTCTAAGTGAGAGAAATTTGTTGCTTATGGTTTTCAAGAACCATCTTTTGGAATCGATTTACGCATTACAGTGACATATTAGAGTATATTAGACCTTACAAAGGCAATTACACTAGGTTCCAAATGACCTGCAATAATAACTTTTAAGCCACTACAGGTGATAAATAACTTACATATGCTACTCATTTAGTATTAAAGGTGCCAAATAAGGAAAAAATACCACCTATTAGGGCACGGTTCTTTAGAGGAGAGTTTAAGATGTCATATGCTTCTTTCACTTCCGAAAGAGTGAAAATTAAAACCTTTATGCGTCTATAAGTAATAAATTCGGCTTTATGCCACCATAACTTATAAAGCAGGAACAAAAATAACTCAAAAGCAACTGTTAGTGATAAGAGTTACTCATATGCAAATTCGAGTGCTATTTGCATCTATAAGTAATACCGATTACTCTTGCATCACTTATATGCTACCTACAGTTGCAAAATAAGTTCCAAAATTCACTAACGTGCTACTTGGGAAATATACAAGAATTGCTCGTTTATAGGTATAAGATATAAGATATACAATTTTAAACGAAAAGTAATTTACAAAATAACAGATAGTTGTGTAAGCTGCTAACTACATATAAGCTAACTAAAAATAGGCATTTGTTCATAGTAATAATAGCCCTAGAGCTTGCAGACTCACGTTATTGTATAAAAGCTGAGTTTTTTGAAGTGAAAACTTCTTTAGCGGCGTTGTGCACTTTTTTTGGAATGGGTAAAAAATGTTAAACTCGCGTCAGGACACGTGACCTGATCGAAAATTCGTAAGACGGATGGAGAGTAGACAGCTGGCGCGGCGTAGGAGAGGGAGTATCCTCCTCTCTTTCTACGGCGCGGCGAAAATGTATGCCTGCGCCTGCTGTTTCGTATATCAAAAATGCACAACGGTAATATTCAAGTTTTCACTTCTGCCGGCACTCAAAGAGTGCAACCCGATTTTTTTTTTATATAAGCCTCAATACAAGTCTGAACCATCTTTGAATATGAAAGTTGATTCGCGGAGGCTTTGGTAGATATGAGTTAATAAAGGAGAAACTAATAGGACCCCCTATCTAGGCCTGTGTTACATTCCGTTTAGGTATTGAAAATATACCTACATTAATACTATGCGCGTGGCGACCACTCCGTAATGACACATTCAATTATATGAATCGTTTGTCCAGAGTACATACATACATACATACTATCACGTCTTTATTCCTAATGGGGCAGACAGAGCATTTTGGGTCTTGCGGCTCTATGCAGAGCCCAGGGCCGCAAGACCCAAAAGCCACTTTTAGCGTCATGGTGGGCGAGAAGATGGAAAAGCAATCAATACAGTGATGGGTTGCTAGCCGCATCGCCTGTTAACATGATTTGCATTTTTGCCCATTCCCTCGATCAGCTTTTACGATCTGCATGGGAAGAGAAGCAGCTGGTACATTCTAAGTTTTTTTTATTTCTCCCAGACCAGCATGGGAGTCCAGAGTTGTCCAGAGTAATAAGCATGAAATTGGCTTGCAATGGATATCTAGGTATCTAAACAAAAAGTTGCTGAGTTCTGGCACCAGCATAATTAAACCATATTGCTAACCACATTGAGTAGATATTTCTTTAAATTTCTTTGTAGAGTGGAACTTCTATATACTGAACTGGGTTTCTTTCGGCGTAATCTTCCCAGCAGTGGTCGTTCCGAAACGCTAGTAGTTTTTAGCTTTTGCACTAAAATAATATTTAAAAAAAATGACCTTCAATAAGAGATAAATTTATCCTACATTGAATAAAATTTTTTGACTTTGACTTTGATTTTGAGTACAAGTCTTATTGTGTCATAGTTCTAAGCTTGGTTTTATACATTTTTTCTTTAATATTTTTAAATAAATCAAATCAAATCAAAGTTTATTTGCTAGAAAAGTGACAACAAGGGTTATTAAACTACATATAGACACAAGCACTTTTCACCAGAACCCGGCATGCAAAATCTATTTAAGTACAAATAAAAATTTGGCTAAATAATTATGGCTAATAAGTAGAAGAATGTCATTAAATTATATCAATATTACAATAATAAAATAAAATTAACTCCATATTCGTATCTACACATATGCATGTCAATTTCATATTGTTAAAAAACTTATGTTATAAGTGATCAAAAATATGTGAACTGCGACCGATACTTAAAATAATTAAAATTTTCATCAACAGAGTAGAAACACTGCTCCTCCAGCCACTTTCTTAATTTGAATAAAAAGCTGAATTTAATGTAAATGGCATATTTCTACTCAACCTAACACATGTCTTTTGTCATGAATACGTCGTCATTATCATCATTTCAGCCGCATTACGTACGTCTATTGCTGGACATAGGCCCAAATGATTTCCAAAATGACCGATAATCTATACATATAATAAAACAGTAAAAAAAGTGTGTCTGTACATTAAATATATTTCCAAAAAAAATATTGGGGGCGATGGAGACGTAGTAATAGAGTAAGAATTTAAAGAAAAATGTTTGTCTGTTTGTCTGTATGTCTGTTTGTCTGTTTGTCTGTTTGTCTGTTTGTACACGCTAATCTCCGGAAATACTGGACGGATTCGAATGAAACTTTTTTTGTTATATAGCTATTAAGCCTGGGCAACATATAGGCTATAAATAATTTTGGAAAATGGAACGCCTGATGCAGAACCATAATGGTCCAGCTAAACTATAAGAGATATAAAAATGCCGCCTTAGTAAAAGTTGTTCAGCCTGGTGAGCATTTTCCAGAGACATAAAGTCCACGCGAACGAAGTCGCGGGCTTCGGCTAGTTATAAATAAATTTAAATTCTTACACTTCATAGTCATTTAATAATTAATAAGTGAGTTACTTTCGTCAAAATTAACATTTTCTATAGATTTGTATCAAATTAAGACAAATTGCGTCATAGTTTATTATAAATAGCGCTCTTAAAATCAGTTTTTCTGCAAAAATAAATCTAAAATCACATTTAAAACGGATGTCATCAATGACAAGTGCTATTATTTTGCGACTTTTATTATTTAAACAGTACCTTAAAATTTATTTTTGACTAGGAAACTTCCTTAACAGTATTACAGATGACGATGCAAGTGGGTGGAGGAGTACGTCATTTGACAGACATATTTTTGTTGCAGTAAGGAGGAGGGGTCGCAGAGAAGCTCTACTGCCTGACCATCTAGGACTTGTAGGTAAGACTATACAGAAGAACCACTTCACATCTTTCTATGGTTGTCGTAAGACATAACTAAAAGTCAAAGCACAAATATCTCATGCTGCAACTGAATTCCCAAGGTGGGCTATGGCTGATTTACATACATACATACATACTATCACGTCTTTATCCCTAATGGGGCAGACAGAGCATTTTGGGTCTTGCGGTTCTATGCAGAGCCCAGGGCCGCAAGATCCAAAAGCCATTTTTAGGGTCATGGTGGGCGAGAAGATGGAAAAGCAATCAATACAGTGATGGGTTGCTAGCCGCATCGTCTGTTAACATGATTTGCATTTTTGCCCATTCCCTCGATCGGCTTTTACGATCTGCGTGGGAAGAGAAACAGCTGGTACATTCTAAGTTTTTTTTATTTCTCCCAGACCAGCATGGGATGCTTTAATTTTTCTTAAACGATACTAAACGGGTCTTAAACGATATCCATACCAAATTTCATTTATATCGGTCCAGCCGTTCACGCGTGATGGCGATACCAAAGGAAATACGGATTTATTTTTTTATACATACATGAAGATAGATTTTTTAATGATAAACTTTGAAGACACAGGGAAATTTTTAAAAAACGTTGTTAACTTAATATACTGATTATTAAATCGACAGCTAAATCACTTCAAGTGTAATTCCTTCTCCACTTTGTTTTTGTCGGGTTCCCTACGCCATTCAGAAACACTATTTACGGAATTATGATTACCAGATAACGTTCAAACGATAGTTTAATTTAGAGAATATTTATTTTGTCAACTGGTCATCTATTGACAGTTATATTTGAGGAAGAAAATGCTATCCATTCAACTACACCACCCTTCAAACGTCGGACGCCCGGAGCGGGCGTCTGATGTATTGTTTTACTATTGTGTCTGCACTGACAACAGATAGATTTTTAGGGTTTCGTACCATAACGGGATCTTGTCACTAAGACTCCGCTGTCCGCCTGTCTGTCTGTCACCAGGCTGTATCTCATGAACCGTTATAGCAAAAAAAAATAACTTTTCACAGACGATGTATTTATATTGCCGATATAACAACAAATACTCATAACGGACAAAAAAATATTTCAGTATCCCATAAAATACAACAAACGGGATTTTTTATAAATAATGGTGCGGAACCCTTCGTGCTAGAATCCGTCTCGCAGTTGGCCGGTTATTTTAATATGTTTTTTTGCATCTTCAGAGCGCACTTTGGAACCTTTGTCATCACGAGTTACAAGAGGCATTCCCTCTAGACTTATTAACCCTGGTAAGTACCCTTCTAACATTGTAAGTGCAAAAAAAAAACACTTTCTATAGAAACTAGATCATGTGACCACTTCGTTTTGTATGAGAACTTAAATTTTATATATTGTTATTCATTAATTAGGGAAAATTTGTGAAATTGATGGATAGAGTCACCCCTAAAATAGGTATTTGTATATTATAATAATAGCTGCTACTTTGGTAACAAAGTGAACTCCCGAAGCTGGTCGAAGGAAAAGAGGTAGGCCCCGGAAGCGTTGGTGCGACGACTTGCGACAATTTAAGAGGGAATGGTGAAAAGTGGCACACGATCGAGATATTTGGAAGGAGATGAGGGAGACCTTTGCCCAGCAGTGGGACAGTACAGGTTTATTAATAAAAAATAGCTCAAGACCCCGCTGGCCTATTGTATAAACCTTACTTACTGCGTTGACTCAGCGACCCGGAGTCTTGGCCTTCGACTCTAGAAGACGCTATTGATCACTAGCATGTGCCACCAGCATATTTCCTTGAAGGGCTTCGACGTCTTTGCAGGCTTCTTTTCTCCAGTGGTACAATTCAATACAATACAAATACTCTTTATTGCATCATAAACAAAAGGAAATACAAAACAGAAAAATTAATAAGAAGGAATTATGATACAAAGGCGGAATTATCGCATAGCAATCTCTTCCAGTCAACCTTTGGGTAGTGGGAGAAGTCAATATTTAAGAGAGGCGGTACAGTATGTCAAATATACTGTTATTAGAATAAAAAATAGAACCTGCCACTTACACTACGTACATACCTGTGAATTGATAGGCATACATATATACATATAATAGATATTATAATAATAATTAAATATGAGCACCTAGAGGTACCTAGCAACAGGCAACCCACCTTTTTTGGTCTTTCCTTGTACACTCTTTTGACGACACGACCTTAATCCATCCTCTCCACGTGTCCCAGCCATCGAAGTCTAGCCGCTTTGGTTATTGTATAAAGGCTGAAAGTTTTTCTATGTAAAGCCCCGATATAATACAGATTAATCCTTGATTATGAAAGTTAGGTCGTGGAGGCTTTGGTAGATATGAGGTAGTATAGGAGTAACAAATAGGACCCCTATCTAGGCCTGTGTCACTTTCCGTTTTGGTATCGAAAATATACGTACATTAATACTATGCGCGTGATAACTATTTATATAAAACTTATATATGTACCTAATGTATATGTACATATATTGATCTTAAATTCCATTGTGTATTTACAGACACATTTAACTGTAACTTAAAAGTATTTTTACAAACATTACTTGTTTACGATTTGATTGTTGTTTTATAATAAGATGATAATTTGGTGTTACAAAACAGTTCGATTGTTCTTAAAAATAAGGCTTGGTTTAAATATATAAAATGATTGTGATTTTAAAGTAATTAACGATTAGTAATAATATAAGATGATTACATGACTTTTAAGCGATTGATCTAATATGACGTTGTAAAGCTAGTGGGGTGCCAAGATGGCGGGGCTAGGTTATAAATTCAGTGTTTCTCAGTTTGTGAGCCTCTTTTGATTATGCTGCTGAGTAATGTAAGTTTCATTCTGTTATTATCTGTTAATATCTGTGGTATTAAAATAGATATTTCTGATATGTTTGTGAAACCACTTAATTATTATCACAATATAGTAACAGAATGAAACTTACATTACTCAGCAGCATAATCAAAAGAGGCTCACAAACTGAGAAACACTGAATTTATAACCTAGCCCCGCCATCTTGGCACCCCACTAGCTTTACAACGTCATATTAGATCAATCGCTTAAAAGTCATGTAATCATCTTATATTATTACTAATCGTTAATTACTTTAAAATCACAATCATTTTATATATTTAAACCAAGCCTTATTTTTAAGAACAATCGAACTGTTTTGTAACACCAAATTATCATCTTATTATAAAACAACAATCAAATCGTAAACAAGTAATGTTTGTAAAAATACTTTTAAGTTACAGTTAAATGTGTCTGTAAATACACAATGGAATTTAAGATCAATATATGTACATATACATTAGGTACATATATAAGTTTTATATAAATAGTTATCACGCGCGGCGACCACTCTGGAGTGGCACATTCAATTATATGAATCGTTTGTCCAGAGTAATAAAAATGAAATTAGCTTGCAATGGATATCTTGGTATCTAAACGAAAGGTAGCTAAATTCTGGCACCAGCTAAATTAAACCATATTGCTAACCACATTGAGTAGATATTTCTTAGAATTTTTTCATTGAGTGAAATATCTATACGTGACTTATTCTGTGCCCTATTCTGTCATAGTTCTAAGCTTAGTTTTATAAATATATTATTTAATAATAATGTTATAAATCACATCCCTTAACGACAGGCACTTTATGTGGTAATCAGACACTTTTAAATAAAAGCTGAATTTAATATTTGTATTTTCCAAGTCCTCCCGTGGATCTCGTAGAAGGCGACTTAGGAAATACAAGCTAGACAAAGCTTATAAACATCAATGAGACCTCGCCAACTCGTCTGGCCAGCGAGGCGCTTTGGAAGCGGCAGTAAACTTAGCTATAAATAAATGATCTGACGTCAACATTTACCTTATAAGAAATTGAAAGGAAAAAAAGTGACAATTATCAAATGATACAAATATCCAAAGATAAATAAATGAATTTGACTTTGACTTTGACTTTGAGGAGAGTGTAGGCCAAGTCTGACTGCTCTGGCCAAGTATGGCTCTGGTAGTACAGAGAGGGTCGTGCTCCTGCAGTGAAGAACGAAAGACCTGATAATAATGATCATGCTGATGATGATATTTATTTTATATGGAAACTAACAACTGATGTTTCCTTAGCAGCAAGTAACTTTTGATGGTTTCTTCATCTAGATAACATTGAAAGTTGTTTTATGTCTCAGACTCATGATATGATATTTTAATATAAGAAATTGTTATGTTTATTTTAAATTTAATCTTTGGTTACAGGTGTTGCCGGTGGCAGAGTTTCTCGCAGTTTACCTAAACGACTTACGGCTAGTCAAGGATAACATTAAATTTGTCAAATTTAATGCTGATCTGATTCGGTAAACACAAACGAAATAAAATATTTTCAATTAAATGTCTAATTCGTAATTTAATTTTATCGATACCCTTAAAATGGCATATTTTTACTCAACCTATCACATGCAGTTTGTCATAAATACATCATCATCATCATCATCATTTCTGCCGCATAACGTCCATTGCTGGACATAGGCCTCTCCCAAGTATTTTCCGATTTGTGACTAACAATACGGAACCCGTAACAGAATAGAATATAATATATACGATTCCTCCTTTAAAAAGTTTATTATAATCACTGAAAACAGTGAATAATATGCAATCAAATTCGCAAAGCAAAATCACTATTTTTGTGTTTGAATTCAGAACAATTAGGCCTCGTGTCCACGTATCCGGTGTGCGCCGTGACACGGAAACACCTCCTAGAGTCCTAGAGGCTTCATACATGACATGACTGATCGAACGGACGCTGGGCCGGCGCACACCGGATACGTGGACACAAGGCCTCACTTTTAATTTAGCAATTGTTTCAATTTTCATGTAGATTTTAATTAATTTAATCTTCTTTTTTCTTCACTAAATTTCTATTTTTGCTTAAATCTTTCTTTTTCTCGTAGTCATAGTATAAAACATAGTATGCAACTCTTGAATAAAACGGATTTATATCGAGGGCCATGAATCACTCGAGTCGCTCAGGATTCTAACACTTGAATCATAAATCACTCCTTGCGGTCGCTATTCAATCGTTAGAATCCTTCGCTTGTTCATGATTCATCGTGATTTAAATTCTTCTTTTATTCACTAATGCATAATTAACTATTATTTGCATTTGAAAAAGGATACATACTTAGGTCTAAATAGTATTCACAAAGTAACATCTACTTGATTAAGTAAGAACTTTGTTCTTCTTCTTATCATGTGTGTTAGTGACTACTAACACTAGTGTCAGAGATTTTAAACCGCCTTATAGGCCTCTGACATGGTTTTTAGGTAACGACCAATGTCAAAGACAGTGACCGGGACCGACGGCTTAACGTGCCCTCCGAAGCACGGATCATCTTACTTAACAGACAATCAGGTGATCAGTCTGCAATGTCCTAACCAAACTAGGACAACACAAAGTCGTTGCCCTCGCTGGGAATCGAACCCGCCACCTCCGGGTATGAGACAAACGCTCTAACCACTACACCACGGAGGTAGTTACTTTGTGAATACTATTAACAATAGCATGCAAAAATTTAATTAACAGTTTTCAAATTAGCTAACAGTCTATGTCACAAATAAAATCATAAATGGCATGTCATGTCATGGTATTATAGATGCGTCAGTTAAACAGTTATATTAATATTTAGTATGAAGAATTTGTATTACTATCTATGTCTTGAAATTGAGAAACTCTTGCAATGTGTAGAAGCCTCCTTCTTTAAGCCAGTCAAATAGTTTTATTATACTTATTTTACGAGGTTTTACGACTTCTATTACTACGAACGTCACTTCACTTATATTTTCACTGTACTGAACGCTTCACTTCTACTCACTACTACACTTCACTTTTATTCACTACTACACTTCACTTTTACTTTCGTTTCTTCTTTTTCTTCTTCCTTCTTCGGATTTTACTTTTTAAATTAAACTGGCATAGGTCGCGCCTTGTACTGCTTATATACCCCCTGAATTAGAACAAAATTGCATCAAAGTTCCAAACTCAAATCACTAATTTTGCATTGCCTTCTCTGTTACTCATTTTCTATCCCGTTTTTTCTTTTCCATTTAGTCTAGAGCATGATCCATAAAAACAGGTCTGCTATTCCGGCAGTGACACGAGCCTACGTCACCACAGAGTTGCCACTTTAATGTGACTAAGTTAAGACACAGAATTAATAATAGTATTACATACAGAACGGAAACTCGCACCGTCCCCCGCAATCTGGTGTCCCCGCAACCTCTCCCCCGTTATTGTGAGGTGTAAGCGGCAGTAAAACAGGGTTATTGGTAGTCGCACGTTGACATTACGCGAGTCACTTAGGATTATTGAATTATAATGGTGAGAAACTGCGCACATTATAATTGTTTATCCATGGAAAACAATAAATAACGAAAATTTTATAGATTTCTGAGTGATGAAAACAGGTAAGCAAAGCAACAAATTCTGTGGTGGCGACCCTGATTGTTTAACTCACACATTTGTCGTGTGCACGGACGGATTGTTTCGTTTGTAGTAGTACTAGGTATATATGCCGCTCCGTCTGTATGAAGTGCCATACCTGTGGTTAAGATTTAGGGAACGTTTGCCTGCCATTATTCAGGACAATTTTAATGCATAAAATATTAGTTTATACTTGTTATTCATTAACAAGTCTAACTTATTTTTTCATAAATAGGTTATTTGTAAAAATGGACATGGTTTAATCCGATTCAGATATACGTGAATAATGAAAGTTGGGGTGTTTGATTTTACAGTGTTTGATTTTACAGTACGAGCCTACGTCACCGCCACTCAGTGTTACCACTGAGTGGCGGTGACGTAGGCTCGTGTCACCCACGTGACCACTATATGTCGGAATGCCATACCTGGCGCAGTATATTATTATACCATGGTCTAGGGTTATATAGGAGCTCCTTTTAAAACTTAAAAAACACTATACGTGACTGTGATGTGAACCTGTGGTATCTCGATTCACGGCTCAACGCTAAGAACACTAAGCCAATATTGTTCTGACGTAACTGATGAAATTTTATTTTGGGTGAATTCCTTTAATTTGAATTCGTAACGTCGCTGTCATTCATCGTCCTACGCGACAATATGCTACAATGAAACACGGTTGTATTAATCTAATAGTTTTCCTATTTAGAATAGGAAAACTATTAGATTAATAGAATTTAGGTACTCGCAAATGTCATAATTTGGTACATTTTATACAAACTGAACTGACTGAATGATAATAAAGATATATTTGAATTTGAATTTGGCTACTTGCACGCACGAAAAAGAAAGTAATAAAGGAAATCTTTGGGAGAGGCCTATGTACAGCAGTGGACGTTGTGCGGCTGAAATGATGATGCTATCTCCTCTTTGGCCTTTCTTGTTTCCCCTTCTGGAGCCCATATCAACCTTTCTTGCTTATCTTTTATTATTGTCCCTAAATACCTATATTTGGTAAAACTAAGATAATTCTCGCTCATTAACAAACATTTATTTTGTCTGGAAATGTTATGAAACTGCTTCCGTGGTGTAGAGGTTAGAGCGTTCGGCTCATACCCGGAGGTCGCGGGTTGTCCTAGTTTGGTTAGGACCATGGTAGAATAAAATAAGGTATTCTCTCTCCGTGACAGCTGATGACGTAGGAAGAACTTGACTACGTCATCAGTGTAATATGTTGCCTCTGTGTGAAATTGAATTACCCGAGCGTAATGCATTTTTGAACTTTATATACCAATTTCAAATTAATAATCCATTTTATCAATTTACAAAATTTTGAATTGATGAATGACGCGAGAATCGCGAGATTCTTAATAGCTAAGTTACTTAACATTTTATTTAATATTAATGAACTAATTGAGAAAGTCCTTAAATTTACTGAAAAGAACAATCAGTGGCAACACTTTCGTGACGTAGTCAAGTTCGTTCTCGGACAGAGAATACCTTATTTTATTGTACCATGGTTAGGACATTGTAGGCTGATCACCATCAAATCAAATCAAATCAAATATATCTTTATTATCATAGGATATTTAAAATATCTCTTAATAATCGTCATTATTTTGTTGCACTATTGTTGACGTCAAATAGTTACTTACAGCTAAGTTTACTACCGCTTCCAAAGCGCTAGTGCATAAGAAGCGGTAACAAACTGCACTGCACCTCTTCTCCAAGGACGTCAACTCACAATTAAATTAATACTTAAAGTTAATGTGGACAGAGAATACATTGTTTTGTTTGTTATGTCATATCATAATTTAAATTTAATTTTTAGAATGTCAAAATTTTAAAGTAATGTCAAGTTGTAGATTCAGTTTGTACAAAATGTACCAAATTATGACATTTTCGAGTACCTATATTACAAACTTTTAGAGGGACCCGCGTCAAGCTCAAGCCAGACTTTTTTGTCTTTAAGGTAGTCATCGGTCCTATAATAAGCCTTCTCACAAAGTACTTTCTTTACATAAGTTTTGAATCTTTTGTCTGGCATATCAAGGATCAATTTTGGCAATTTATTATAAAAAAGTATACAGTTCCCCATAAACGTCTTATTAATTGTTTTAAGCCTATAAAACGGGGCAACTAAGTCATTCTTATTACGTAAGTTTCTATCGGTAAAATCGCTTACTTTATTGTATGAGGAAATATTTTTCCTTACATACATTATATTTTCAAATATATACTGTGATGTTAAGGTAAGTATATCTATTTCCTTGAATAATTCTCTGAGTGAGTCTCTAGATCCTAACCCGTAAATAGCACGAATTGCCCGTTTTTGTAAAATAAAAATAGTCTGAATATCGGCTGCATTCCCCCACAGGAGTATGCCGTAAGACATTACACTATGAAAGTAACTAAAGTACACTAGTCTAGCAGTTGCTACATCTGTCAATTGTCTTATTCTCCTAACAGCATAAGCCGCAGAACTAAGCCTATTTGAAAGTTTAGTTATATGAGCACCCCATTGAAGTTTCGAGTCTATTGTAATGCCTAAGAAGGTAGTACTTTCAACAAGATCGAGTTTTTCACCATCTATCATTATGTCAACGCAGCCCTGTCTCACATTGGGAAGAGAAAATCGAACGCATTGAGTCTTTTTCGCATTTAACATGAGATTATTGGCAGAAAACCAATCAGAAATGGAAGACAAGGTGCTGTTCACCGCGCTAGCGTTTGTGCTATGTCGATCAAGTTTGAATATAAGCGAGGTGTCATCAGCAAACAGCACTATGCCAGCCTGCTTCTCAACCATGTAAGGCAAGTCATTGACATAAACCAAGAAAAGGAAAGGTCCAAGAATTGAACCTTGCGGTACGCCTATCTTAACATTAGATCCGTGCGATTTTATGCCATTTAAATCAACAGTCTGATGCCTATCTGTTAAATAAGATTCTATAAGTTTTATTGAATTATCATCAAAACCGTATTGACGAAATTTAAGCAAAAGTGTCGGATGATCTACGCAATCAAATGCTTTGGAGAGATCACAAAATGATCCAATTCCATCATATTTGTTCTCCCATGCGTCGTATATATGAGTAACAAGTGCTACTCCCGCATCGGTGGTCGATTTCCCGCCAGTAAAGCCGAATTGTTGGCTATGGAAAAGGTTGTAGGTCTTAAAATGAAGAAGCATTTGATTGAGCATTATCTTTTCGAACACCTTACTCAAAACTGGCAGGATAGATATAGGTCTGTAGTTGCCAGGATCTGTTTTTTCTCCTTTTTTAAATAAGGGGATTAGTTTACTACATTTCATTAGGTTAGGAAATATGCCTTCATCAATACATTCGTTAAATATAAAAGCTAAATCAGCAGCTATGATATTTATGATATGGCTTACTACAGCAACTGACATGCCCCAATGGTCTTCAGATTTTTTTAAATTTAACTGTTTAAATGCATCTATTATATCTTTGGGGCCAATATGCTTAAATTTAAATTTAGAATCACAAGGCCTAACATTATTCTTAAGCAAGGCTTCAGCACGCTGGGGGCTAGAATTCACATTAGAAGTAAGTTCCAAAGGAATGTTAGTAAAGAAATCATCAAAAATATTTACTATTTCTTCAGTTTTAGTAATAGTCTTACCACAAGATTTGATTTGACAGATATTTTTTTTGGCTTTATTTTTACCCGTTTCTTTATTTATAACACTCCAAGTTTCTTTTATTTTGTTAGGAGCATTATTTATTTTTCTACTTATACGATTTGCCTTGGCTTGTCTACAAACTTTTTTAAATATTTTGGAATAATTTTTAACATATTCTAGAAAGGAAGGACTAAAATTATATTGTTTTTGGGAATATAAGTCATAAAGCCTGCTCCTACTTATGTAGATGCCGGTAGTAGCCCACTCACTAAACTGTAATTTTCTATGCACTACAACTTGTTTTTGTTTCAAAGTTTTTGAATATTCTGAGGTAATAACGTTAAATAGTTTATTGTAATGGTCGTCAGGATTTTTTCCTGTGTAAACGACCGACAACAATTTGTTATCTAAATTATTTTTTAGTTTTTGTATATTTTTAGAAGTAATCGGCCTACAAAAAGTCTTATCTTTGTTCAAAATGCTGGACTTGCCTTTGGACTCCTTGACATAAACTACATATACACCTGAATGATCAGAAGGCAGTTTATTAATAACTGATTTAACAGAATATTTAATATTACTAAAAAAATTGTCTAGACAAGTAGCAGATGTAGCAGTGATTCGTGTTGGCTCAAAGAATACGTTTACTAATTCATAACATTTAAAAAGATTTAGAAATTGTGTACTTTTTGGATTATCTACTAAGATATCAACATTAAAATCTCCGCAAACAATTAAATTCTTTTTACTAGATGAACAGGACTTAAGTACCTGGTCCATTGTTTTAAGAAAACTTTTAAAATCACTATTAGGAGGACTGTATACACAAATAATTATATGATGATCTAGCTCGGCACAGGTCACCTCACAAACGCGCTCAACAGAAAGTCTGACAATATCCGTCCGCTCTTTGCTACGGAAAGAATCTTTTACAAAAATTATGGAACCCCCTCGCTGAGCAGACTTCCTGTTAAAGCAGCTAACAATATTATAGTTGTTTAGGCTGAACATCATCTGACTCTCATACAGCCAATGTTCAGTCAAACATAAAATGTCAACATCCAATTCTTCAAGAAATAATTCAACTAATAATTCTTTGCCGGAAAAACCTTCTAAATTTTGATGTACTATTCTTAGTTCATGAGGCCTTTCCGTTGTCTTAATGTTCAGTTTAAAACTGCCGTCAAGTCTACAGATTTACCATCACATATTCCTGGTAAATCGGTAGGCGTCTTAAAACTAGGTTTTCGTTTACAATGTAAACTCGTCCAAATTGTCTGTTAAGTAAGATGATCCGTGCTTCGGAGGGCACGTTAAGCCGTCAATCCCGGTCACTGTCTTTGACATTGGTCGTTTCCTAAAACCAGAGGCCTTTAAGGCGGTTTAAAAATTGACATTAGTGTTAGTCATTAACACACACGATGAGAAGAAGAAGAATGAAGCCAGATTGGCTATTCAAGTAAATATTTCCGATAAAGTTATACGTAGTTTAGTGGAAACATTTACTTTTAATATCAAACCAAAAATATTTAATTCAACCTTGAGTGACGATAATAAACATAATTCTAAAATATCATTTTACTTTAGGTATCTAAAAACTAGATTTTCGTGTTTATCAAACAAAGAACTGAGAAATCACTTTTATTGAGTTTCTCAATTATTCAAAATTAATTTATTCAAATAGAACCGGTAAAATTGGGGTAAAAAATAAAGCTGTATTTTAGGGCTCTTACAGACTGGTGACAGTACGCCCGCGGCACCTGTCGGCGTACTGATAGGTTATTTTCCGAAACTTTTGAAATAATGGTAATGTGTATCGAAGTTTGGAAAATATGTATATGTATGGCATATATGTAATTTTTTAAGTTATTCTTCGGAAAATAAAAAAATGGAATACGAAATTTTAAAACTATCGGAAAAATAAATTCTTTCCCGAATGAAATTTTTCCATTACCATCCATCGGTGGCCCTCACCGACCTGTATCTTGCGACGATCGCCGACTGTTGCAAACAGTCGCGTGACACATCATCATCAAGTCTTTTTAGTCTCCACTGCAGGAGCACGACCTTTACTGTACTACTAGAGCCAAATGATACTTGGCCAGAGCAGCCAGAGGATTTGGCCTACACTCTCCACGCTGGCCAGACGTGTTGGAAAGGTCCTACTGATGTTCATATGTATTTCCTAAGTCGCCTTCTACGACATCCACGGGATGACTTGAAGAGGTCCTATTCTACTCTGCCGGAAACCACACGGCCCGTGAAACATGAAATCTGTTTAAAAGTGTCGCCGGCTGTCACCGACACTCGCCGACAAGACATGCCATTGTGTCGCGTGATACTGTCGATCGTCTATAACACCCCTTAGTTCTTATTCCAGTCTGATGATATAAAAGATGGTATTCGATGCATATCACGTTAGTCTACAAAATGAAGCGATTTGTATTTTACGTTTTGGCCTTTCTGGCTTTCATAGCTTGTAGTTTCGCTGCCCCAGGTAAGGTTATTTAATTATTTTTTTCATAACCTGTCGTCTGTGCAAAACACCATACACAATGGTAAAACAATGCATGTCGACCGGATTTCGGTCTGCTCACAGATGACAGGTTAAGAACCATTTTTGCAATGAAATTTCGTAAATAAATAAACAAGCATGGTTAGCTTGGAGGAAGTATTACTTGCGCTTACGTTATTAATAAAATAAAAAAACAACGTAGAAGGGACATACCCGTAATAAATGGAACCACTGGTTATACTAGATCACTATAGTATAATGGATTTAAAATAACAGCAAAAGAACCAAAAAATATTTTGGCATTTACATACTAAAGTGTACTGCCGTCCGGGCAATTTGTATGGGAATGTTGACTGTTCTTTTAATTTTATTACGCTATAGTAATCTAGTATAGCCCATTGGTTCCATTTATTACGGGTATGTCCCTATAATAATAATAATATTTTTAATAATTCTTAATTTTTTTAAAAGACCTTTTCAACGATACCCCACTTTTAGTCAGTTAGTCGAGAACAAAACTTGACTCCCATTATACTTGTATTATGGGAACTATCCTAAAAATTTTTTTTTTGAAATTTTCGACCTCTTTCTTGGCATGACTATAAGTGTAAGCTCGAACTAACAATACAAAATAATAATATATAACAAGCCCATGCTTCTTCTGCAGCATCTATTTTAAAAACAGGAAAGCGAAACTCTTTTCGCATAATTTTGTGACATCATCGATAATTTTAATCATCGAGGCATAGACAAATTAATACTAATTTATATGAAGTTGGTTCGATTATTTATAACGAAACTCGTACTTACCCCCGTCAAAAAAGTTCGCCAAACTGTGTCGGTCTATGTGTTTACCTGCGGCATCGTAGTTCTCGAACGGATAGACTGATTTTAATGCTGTTTTTTATGTTAAAGTAAGTGGTAAGTTTTCTTGCGGTGTGGTGGTGCAGTGGGTTAGTTAGATTTTTAAGTTCACTAGTGTGTGAAATAGAAAAAACAATGGCAAACCAGACTATTATCTAGACACTAAATCGAGTTGGGAGCGAAAACACATTATATGTATGTATGTGTGTTTGTACCACTATAACTGCCCAAGCGAGATGGTCTGATTTTGATGTAGGTACTTGTTATACTACTATAGTTCGCAAAAAAGCACCACTGCCTTTCAAATTAATTTTAGGTAGATCCTGCAGATATTCATGTAGTTTCACGACTATAACATGTTCATTCCATCTCTTACTGTCATTGTCATCTCACGCTACATCTCAAGATTCTCAAGGAGGGTTAATGTTGGGAGGCGGCCAGTTCAAATACTTTCATATAAATTAATTTTGCCGTGTGGTTTCCGGCAGAGTAGAATAGGACCACTACAAGTCCTCCCGTGGATGTCGTAGAAGGCAACTTGGGAAATACAAGCTAAACAAAGCGTATAAACATCAATGATACCTCTTCAACCCGTCTGGCCAGCGTGGAGAGTATAGGCCAAGTCCTCTGACTGCTCTAGCCAAGTATGGGGGTCCATAATGGCTCTCATAAAATTCTAAATCATATTCTTGATCTTACTACCGATTTGTGTTCATAATCATCACGCTTCATAATTTTATTCTTCGTACTTTTTTTATTCATACATTTTTATTACTATCATCGGAGCTCGTAACATTTAGTGATCATAATTTTTTTATTAATACTGTTGCTACCAAGAACAAGTTTAAAGTCATAATTTTTTTTTCAGAACTTTTTTCTTCATAACATTCAATTATCATATTGTTTTTATTAATAACGTTGTTACTAATAACATTAATAACATAATACAACTCATAACGTCGTTGTTGAGAATAGTTTACTTTATAAAGGACAAATATCATAATTTTTGTATTAATAAAAGCAACACTAAAAAATATTTTAACGTAGATTTGTCTTTGTAACGCATAGAAATGGATGACTTCGACCAAAAATAAGATGGGGTTTATAAGTTTGACGTATTTGTCAGTGTGTCTGTCTATTTTTCAAACAAAAATTAGTTTCTGGCGCTTTGCCGGCCGCTGCGGCACGCTCGCTACGCTCGCTCGGCTCGCGCGCTATTGGAGTCACAGTTCTAACCTAACCTAACCTACTTTTCTGGCAGCAATTCGTCAAATAAAAGTAAATCCATTACTTTTAAGCCTCGACCAAAAATGATAGGGGTTTTATAAGTTTGGCTTATCTGTCAGTGTGTCTATCTACTTTTCTATCAACAAAGTTTTATAACTTTGACTTACCTGTCAGTGCGTCTGTCTACTTTCATTTAATAAATGATTGTTACCTATTCCATTTTATTAACTGTATGAAAGTGAATATATTAGTATAAAACAAATGTTTGATTATAGATATTATCATTTTCAATAATATGGATAAAACACTTATGATTAAGAAATGTATAAAAAGAATATCAGAAAAAAAATGTATGAATATAATATTTATTAATTCGAATGATTAGGAGTTTAGATCATTAGTATATGTATACAAATATTATTCAAAACGAAGTGTATGATTAGTGATATTATGAAAACCAATGATTATAGTTTAAAATCATTAGTATTTCAATTTTTTATGAAGAATGATCATTATGATTTAAAATGGTATGAGAAATATTTTCGGACTTCCGATGATAAAAGTTAAAAAGTTATGTATGACAATGCGCACCCCAAGTATGGCTCTGGTAGAACAAAGAGGGTCGTGCTCGTGCAGTGGAGGCAAAAAGACCTGATGACGAAATTAATTTAAAATAATTTTAAAGTGTTCCGGATATTTTTTGTTCCCTTTGTTTCGCCTTTGACATCTTCGAGTTACTATTTACCTACATTATTTTATATTTATAGAAATAATATCAGAAAACGCACCCCGAGCCAATTATCTTACAACTAAGTATATTCAGATTATTTTTTTGCATCTGTAGCGAGCTCTTTGGAACCTGAACAAACCCCAACATCATCACGAGTGGCAAGAGGCCTTCCCCCTAGACTTACCACTAGTAAGTATCTTTCTCAAATTAGAAATGAAAAAAGGCACTATCATTATAACTAGACCACGTGACTATTTCAATTTTTATGTGATCCTATAATTTTTTTTCGTGTTTCTATATGTGATATATTGGGAAAAGTTGTTAAAAATGATAGATCAATTAATCAATCATTTTTTAAAATATTTGTACTTAATTAATAAGCACTTTGTATGTACTCACAAATGCAATCAATGTAACTTCTTTCGCTTTCAACTTGCTAACCGTAAAGTTTGTGTCAAGTATCATATTCTTAAAGTAGCATAGAATATTTTTAAAAAGCAAAAATAATGTCGTATGTGCTTCATAAGACGAAATTAATTTTGTTGCAGCTTTAGGGGGTGGCAAAGCTCGCAGAGAAGCACCACCACGTTTCATTCTAACATCAGGTAGGTGTTGCAGTTAGATATGTAGATTCACGCCTTAAACACCACTTCATCACTTCAGGTTGTCGTAAGACGGGACTTAAAAGGGCTAAGCATAAATATCTTATGCTTTATTTTCAATCTCAAGTAGCATTGTTGTTGGGTGGCGGCTGGTTCAAATATTTTCATACAAAATAAATCAGAATCATTTTAAAGAGGGCTGTTTATTCTCCTCTGTTTCGTCTTCTGCACCCTTGGGTTACCATTGACATGCATATTATATTTGGAGAAGAAAACCTTAACTATAAAACTAACATACGGAACTATTTTAATTTTTTTCTTCATCTCTAGGGAGCGCTTTGGAACCAGAACAAGCCCCAACATTATTACGAGTTGCAAGAGGTGTTCCTGCGAGACTTTCTAAGTCTTGTAAGTATCCTCCTCAAATTATTAATGCAAAACAAAACAACATTTTCAAAATATGTAGATCACGTCACTTCTTCAATTTGTATCAGATTCTATAATATTTTTTCGTACCTATTTTGATATGAATTTAAAAAAATTAATCAAAATGCTGGATTAACTCCTTATTAAAAATATTTGTACTAAATTAGTAAGATCTTGGTATGTTTGTTTCGCATGCAATCAATATAACGTTAAATTCTAATTTTAATGGTATGTCCTAAAAATATTGCTCACTGTACGTATTTGTATCAAGTGTCGTATTTTCAAACTAGCTTAGAAGATCCAATTTTTCATTCAACATTTCAATGATGTATTACATACAGAAATAATTCCAGCACAATGGACCACGTCAACGATTATTCTTCTCCACAAAAAGGGCGAAAAGGGAGAAATAAACAACTACAGACCAATTAGCCTAATGTCCATTATCTACAAAGTTTTTGCGAAAATAATTTTATGGCGAATGACTAGAACTTTAGATGAAAATCAGCCCAAAGAGCAGGCGGGCTTTAGGGCAGGTTATTCAACATTAGACCATATACATGCCGTAAGACAAATCTTTGAAAAAAATAAAGAATTTAATGTACCATTTTAATGCTGCTTCATCGACTACAACAAGGCATTTGACTCAATAGAGCACGAAAATATTTGGCATTGTCTAAAGAATCAAGGAATCGAACACAAGTACATTAGAATTTTAAGAAATATATATACAAATAGTACAGCCAAAATAAAACTGGAAAAAGAAGGGAAGGAAATAAAAATAAATAGAGGTGTACGCCAAGGAGATCCACTATCACCAAAACTATTCACAGCCGTACTGGAAGAAATCTTTCATAATTTCAAATGGGACCAATACGGACTTAACATAAACGGGGAAAAACTAACTCATCTACGATTCGCTGACGACATCATATTATTCGCCACAACAAAAGAACAGCTTCAAAACATGCTCAGAGACCTAGAAAGAGAGAGCCTCAAGGTAGGTCTAACCATGAATGCTTCTAAAACTAAAGCTATGACAAACGCATCGGAAGACACTATCATTATAAACGGCGAACCAATTGAATATGTGAAAGAGTACACCTACCTAGGCCAACAAATTTCAGTCGCCGATATAATGTCAAAAGAAATAGATACAAGAATCGGGAAAGCATGGAAATGTTACTGGGGGCTAAAGGAAATCATGAAGAACAAAGAAACTAAGATGACTATCAAAACAAAGCTATACAACACCTGTATTCTTCCCGTATTGACATACGGATGTCAGACTTGGGCTCTCACTAAAATGCAATACAACAAACTAAACACTTGCCAGACAGCAATGGAAAGAAGCATGCTCAATATAAGGAAGTCTGATAGAATAAGAAACAAAATTATCAGGAAACGCACGAGAATTGAAGATGTAATAGTAAGAACAAGAAAACTGAAATGGAAATGGACGGGACATATAATAAGAGGCATTGAAAAGTGGAACAAAAACATAATATTTTGGTACCCAAGAAATGGTAAAAGGAAACGAGGTGGCCAATTTTGAAGATGGACAGACGAAATAAAGACCATAGCAGGAAAAACATGGACTAGAAAAGCGTTAAACAGAACAGAATGGAAAGAAATGGAGGAGGCCTTTGCCAAGGTTGGGCAAACAGACCAGGTTGTTGGTGTCACCGACTCGTCAGAGTCGTTAGTATAAGTAGAAAATAATGTAAAAAAAAATATTAATAAGTGTCTGAATAAAGGCTTATATTATTATTATTAGAAGATCCAAGAAAAAAGAGAACAAAACATTTTATCATTTTAGCGTCATATGAGCAAATTAATTTTGTTGCAGTTGCTGCTGGTAGAGGTCGCAGAGAAGCACCGCCGCCTCTCATTCTAACATCAGGTAAGTCCTACAGTTAACCATGTGGTTAAAATTTTTTTTTTATTCCAAAAAAATTTATATCATCATACCCCCCGCCCCTGTACAAGAATCAAGATAGCCCCCCTGCTTAAATCGATATTTGAGTGTTAAGAATCAACTCAGCCAAATGAAATCTCTTGATCACCAATTCGTCGTTGCAAATCTTACCTCATATGTAACAAAATGGTCAAAAACTAGATTTTCAATTTTTAAAACAATTAGAATGTTTTTTGATGGTTTGCAAAAACTTCTATGTAAAAATCTTTTTAAAATTTGAAGTTACAAGTCAAAGCTAAATATGTCTTATGTGTTTTTGAGCATTTCTTTGAATATCAAAATCTCTTATGTGCAATATCGTCACAGATTATGTAGGACAAATTATTGAAAAATATTGTTGAAAATAACTCATAAGTGAGCCACGCAATACTGTAAATCATAGTTTTATGACTTATTGTATTATTATTTGAGATCCGCCAATACCAGACTCAATAGTGAAACAACGGAAGCCGCCCTATATGGTGCCACGCGGGTCTTGACCGGTAATAGGGTTATTTTGCTTAGTGAAACGGCAAAAGACTACTTTATTGTGTATGTTTTTGGTTAAAAAAAAAAACTGAAAAAATAGTTTTTTTTTTAAAACAGCATGATAATTGGTAATTAATGAAGTAGTAATTAACATTTCAAATATGAGAGTGGGAGCGTGGTGAGGGCATTTCACTATCTCTTTCGTACGCGCGAGACCTGTTTTTTGTTACTTGATTACTTACTTATTTTTGGGCAGATTAAAATAATTCATTTTGTTTTCGGTTTCAGATTATGTTAGTTATTGACATGAATAATAAAATTATTAATTGTAATACCGTAAAATTAAAAATTAAAATACCTTTGTGGCCTAGTCGTCATCATGCCACGCTGTCACACCTGCGGTCCCGGGTTCGATACCCGGTAGTTCAAGGCGGATTTTATCTTTATCTCAATCGGTGTGATTTGTCTACACATGTTTATTCTTTTTACAAATTAATAAGACATTCTTAAAGTATCAACAATTGTAAATGCCTATACATCCGTCATAATAATAGACGATTTTTATATCTTATTTGGTGAACTACCAACAGATGTTTCCTCAAAAGCTAGACACTTGATGGTTTCTTCATCTTGCCTTCTTCTTCTTTTTTAACTTTTTTAAGTGCCGCTTCATTCCTGAAGATTGGCAGTCAGCTCTTTAAATCTTGATTTGTCCATGGCAAGCCTGAACAGTTGCTCTACAGTTTTGATACCAGTCCATTGTCGAATGTTCCTCAGCTATGACATTATGCGACGTCCCACCTTGCGCTTTCCGGCAATTTTATCCATCATTATGGTCTGGAGTCTGGAGTAGATGATATTGTGGGTTTCTTAACACGTGACTATATGTGATTTTTTGCCCATACTCTCCAGAACTTCAACATTAGTAATGTGATCCGTTTAGCTTATGCGTAGCATGCTATAGTAAAACCACATCTCAAACGCTTTTAAATTTTTTCGGAGGCCTTCTAGCTGAACCATTGAAAGTTGTTAAAAGTATCCGACTTATAAATAGTGTTTTGATATAAGAATATTGTTTTGGTTATTTTAAATTTAATCTTTGGTTACAGGTATTACCAGTAGCAGAGTAACTCGTGGTGTACCCAAACGATTAACGCCTACTGTAGGATAACATTGAATTTGACGAATTTGATGCTGATATGATTCAGCGTATACAAATGAAATAAACTATTTTCGATTAAATGCACTTGCCCGTAGTTTCATTTAATCGATACACTCAAAAATGGCAAATTTCTACCTACCCTGCCACATGTCGTTCGTTTATGATGAACTTAAAAAAAATATATGCAGTGAAAGGGACATACCTGTAACAAATCGGACTACGGAATCACTTAAGTATACTATATTTAAAATACAGACAAAAACAAACAAAATGGTGACATTCCCATACAGATTGCCCGGGCGGCTGCACACTTTAGTATGACATTTTTTTTTGTTTCTTTACTGTCATTTTAATTTTATTAAACTATAGTGGTCTAGTATAGCCCGTGGTGCGATTTATAATGAGTTTGCGTCCCTTCCACGTTGTTTATGTTAGACTAGGATTCTAACGAAATCTCATACATCCAAAATATTTAAGGTATTTCGAAGTTATACCTACATAAGAATAAAAAAAATCTATTACGCGGCCTACACTCCGGAATCAGCTAGTACAATATAATGACGTAATGGAGTTGGTCTGGCGATACGACTGAAAGCTATCGTGTTGGCTTGTTGTTGTGTTGGTGTGTTCCGTAGTAAACAAGGAACCCTTATAGTTTCGCCATGTCTGTCGGTCTGTCTGTCTGTCTGTCTGTCTGTCTGTCCGTCCGCGGTCCTACTCAGAAACTATAAGTACTAGAAAGCTGTAATTTGGCATGGATATGTATATCAATCACGGTAAAAAAGTCGTAAAATAAAATATAAAAATATTTTTTTTAGGGTAGCTGCCATACAAGGAAAGAGGAAGTCAATATTTTTTTTCCCTACAAACACATTGTGTAGGGTATCGTTGAATAGGTCTTTATAAAATATTGTGAGCTTGGAAACACCATTTTTCGATTTAGGAATCCGTGTCTCAAATATTAAGGTTTAAGTGAACATTTTTGTTAAAGTCACGTGTCCCCCTTCTATCTGCTAAACAGTTATATATGGACACGTGAAAAAAATCACAGCTATAGTGTATATAATGTAGTTTAAAGGAAAACTATCAGAGCTAAGTAGGGTTAACAAATTAAAAAGTTATAGGCGATCAACTTATAAAATGTACTCGAAAAGGAAAATTTCATATAAATTCAATAGATACTTAGACGTTTTAGACGTTTTCAGTGGCATGAACTCAAAGTAGGCATTTACAACTACGGAACCCTACACTGCGCGTGGCCCGACACGCACTTGGCCAATTTATTATCGTTTTGTTCACTTGTAAAATCACACCAAGAATTATATAAGACCAGTAATGATTTTCCAAGAAGGTACAGTAAAATAAATCCAAAATAGTAGATTATTAACCAAGGGGATAAAGCAGTGTCTTCTGTCGCGGATGTCGACTTAAATCGTGAGCGCAACGAAGGACCCGAGGTTTACTCCCGAGCGAAGCGAGGGTGTTTAATACTTAAATCACGAGCGAAGCGAGGTATTTAAGACGAGTCCTGAGTGTAGCGACGGATTCAAGTTCACCCAAGACTAAGACAGCTTTATCACCGAGGAAAATACTCTACTTTTCGTACCATTTGCGAAAAAATAAAGACAATAATAACAAGAGATAAGCATTTTGATCCTAGTGTACTTTATAATATGAAATTGATGTAGTTTGGTGTTATAAATGCTCATTCTCGGACAATACTTATGTGCAATGTGGAAGTGGTAGTTATATTTATTTGCGGACTGTGGTGGGCGTCTTTGGACGCCGCCGTCCGCCACTCAATCGGCTATGAAAACCAAAGGACTCGTATAGATTTGTCGCCAGAAGCTCCCTTGAAGCAATCAAAGGACCTATACCAACCTTTGATTGTATAGTTAGGGTTAGGATTAGGAATAAATAAAGGGCTAGTATCCAGAGCCATAAATTTATTAAAAAAAAAGAAAACTAAACAGCTGGTGTAAACAAACAATGACATGACTTGAATTAGCTGTTTATTTTATAAAATTTAAGTGGTTTTGTGGATTTTGCGGATACATGTTGTCGATTCAAAATCGTTATTTTTTTACGCTTAACAATACAGAAATGATTTCAGTTCAGTATAAATTTCGGTAAGTATTCCAAACTTAAACCACATTCTCCCCCTAGAGGATGAATGAAATTCAGTGCAATTTTCTTTCCCTGTTTTCATTCTTGGTCTAGAGGCAGAATGAAATTTAGTACATGTTTCTTTCCCTGTTTTTAACAGATTAAAAATGGCTATTGTTATGTTCGCTTTTTGTGCTATAGAATGTGACTTTTTTGAGAAAGTGGTACGAAAAGATTATTACATGCTACAATAATACACGGTTGTTTATAAAGTTTTCCAATGGCTGTACGAAACTACAATGAATAGTCTAAAGATATCAGATCAAAACAAAGTATTAAATTATTCAAACAAAAACTGTGACCGGCTCGTTTTTATAGTGGCAAAGCTTTTTTATCCGCATATTGATTTATATAATGATAACACTATTTTATTTCATGATTTTGTTTATTTATATCAGTAATCCCAAACAGAAAACATTAAATAATTACCTACACTTATTTTTTTATCTCAAAAAGAAGTAAGTGATAAGCTTTGATAATCTGATGAAATGGGGAACGTTCAAGAAACAGAAAAGTAATACTAATGTTGAATTTCATTCACTCACTAAATCAAATTTGTGAGACTACATATTACTTTTATACCATCCAACTTTTTTATTTATTTATTGTACCGCATTTCAAGCAATAAAATAATAAAGACGAGCTTGGAGGCCCGGTGTGGCGGCGGGAGTGCGCATTACTAGCGCTTTAGCAAGTTAAGTGACATCGGGCGAGGTCTGTACTTAGATGGGTTACCACAAGTGGCATAAAAATTTCTCGAGCTCCTCCATGCTTCGAAAGGCACATAAAAGCCGTTGGTCCCGGCTGTCATCATATGGAAGTTGTTAAGCTATGTCAGATACCTTCAGGCTGCCTAAAAAATCTGACTTGTCAGATAATAAATGTCAAATAGTTAACGTTGTGTTAGCTACCTGCATACACGAAAAACGAACTTTCATTTCACACTTTCACAGTTTTCGAGTCTGCCATCCACTCAGATAGCATTTGATAGCATCTTGCTATCTCCTCTTTGACCTTTCTTGTTTTCCCTTCTGGAGTCCATATCAACCTTACTTGCTTACCTTTTATTATTGGAGAGAATGCTTTAGCATTAAGTCCACCTATTGTAGCTTTTGGCTCAATTTAGTTTTTGACCGAGCGAGCGAAGCGAGCAAAGGTCTCTAAATCGTTGACCGAGCGAGCGAAGCGAGCGAAGGTCTCTAAATCGAGTTGGGGGCGAAAACTATCGGTTCGGCTGTTATCGCGGTATGTATGTTTGTACCGCGATAACAGCCGAACCGATAGTTTGATTTTGATGAAATTTAGTAGGCATGTAGGAAATATCTATAAAATTTTCAAATTCGTTGGGCATCAAAATCGGTTCAGTAGTTTTTGAAATATTAATAAAAATGTCCGCGATTGTGTACCATAGCGCGTTCTAACTTTGGATAGCACCATCTAGCTAGGGGATATTTAGGAAACTGAATTGCGAAAAATAATCGCGACGTCTAAGTTCGCGGCAAACTAGGTAGTTTACTAAATTTAGCAATTTTGTTGAGCGAACTTTGGTACAATCGATATCGCTACTTGTCTGTGCTTCTGTTGTAGTATTAGTAATAATGCCACAAACTAAGAAGAGATTAACAGCAACCAAAGCCAGCGAAGTAGTTTTACGTAGAGTCGCAACTAAGTGAATATGCTAGTAGGTACTTCTCATGCCAATAAGAGTTTTGTCAGCAAAAAACTTTGCCCGAACGCTCCAAACGCTTGTGTTCACAGCGTGAGTACGCAAGGGAAGTACGAAATCAGGAACTATACCCTGAACGCTTAATGCGCTAGCGTTCAATGCGTGAGCACGCTGTGGAGATACGAGGGCAAGAATCCTTACCAGAACACGGTTCCCATCCCACGCATGACCCGATCGTGGAAGACTGGCCAAGTGTCATGCTCACGAACGCAATTTCCACTGTCGCTTGCCTGGGCAATAAATGCGCACAAATCGCAAGGACTCACTTTGAATAAAGTAGTCGTAGACGTTGGCGTTTCCCCAAGAGCCAAGCTAATCCGACACTATACCGAAAATGTCCCGGACATCAGCCTGTACTAGATTAGGATGGCCCTTAAACAGCTTACAAACAAAAAGGCGCCGGGCGAGGATGGAATCATCCAGAGCTTCTGAAAGCGGGCGGAACGCTGCTACTGAAAGTCCTTCAGAGGCTCTTTAATTCCATTCACCTCGAGGGCGTAACGCCAGAAGCGTGAAACAGGGGCATTGTGGTCCTGTTCTTCAAAAAGGGAGATAACACTCTATTGAAGAACTATAGGCCTATCACGTGTCTTAGTCATGAAGTCATGAATATATGTTGTTTTCGAGGGTCATCACGAATCATCCCGCAAACAGGTTTGATGCCTTCCAGCCTTCCGAACAAGCCGGTTTCCGCAAGGGCTTTAGCACCATGAACCACATTTATAAACTGCGGCAGGTTATAGAGAAGACGAGGGAGTATAACCGGCCGTTATGCTTGGGGACAGTGGACTATGAAAAAGCCTTCGATTCGATCGAAACATGGGCCGTGCTTCAGTCTCCAGCGATGCCGTATTGACTATCGGTATATCGAGATGTTAAAGTGCTTTTACAGTAACGCACTATGTCAGTCCGAGAACAGGAGCAGTGGACAACGGCATTTCCACTGCATAGAGGTGTAAACCAGACGTTATATCTTTGAAACTGTTCACCGTTGCACTGGAAGATCAAGCTTCTGGAATGGGAAGGATTTGGCATTAACATCAATGGCGAGTATATCACTCACCTTCGATTTACCGATGATATCGTTGTCATGGCGGAATCGATGGCAGACCGCGACATTAAGTAAGTATGTACTATGCTTGCAGACCTAAACCGAGTTTCCCAACAAGTGAGCCTTAAAATGACCGATCTAGAGCGGCTTCAGCTATTCTAGATTAGTTATTTTGGAAATCTTTGGGAGAGGCCTATGTCCAGCAGTGGATGTTTTGCGGCTGAAATGATGATGATGATGATAAGCCTTAAAATGAACATGGACAAAACGAAAGTAATGTCGAATGTCCATGTTGCGCTCCTACCTGTTTGTGTTGGGAGCTCCACCCTCGAAGTGGTAACCTGGGTCAATTGATCCAGACAGGAAGCCTCAGCTTCGAGGAAGAGGTCTTTCAACAAATCCGACTCGTCTGGGCAGTGTCCGGGAAGCTACGCAGTGTCTTCTCGTCAAAAATACCTCAGGTTTTTAAGACTAAAGTTTACAAATAATGTGTGTTACCAGTGATGACTTATGGATCTGAAACGTGGTCCCTTACTATGGATCCCATAAGAGAGCTAAAGGTGCAACGCGCTATAGAAAGGGCTAAGCTCGGTGTTTCTCTACGCGATCAAATCAGAAATGAGGAAATTTGTAGGAGAACTAAAGTCACTGACATAGCCCAACGGATTAGCTCGATGAAATGGCAGTGGGCGGACACATAGCGCGACGAACCGATGGCCAATGGGGCAAAAAGGTACTCGAATGGCGATCACGTACTGGCAAGCGAAGCGTAGGACACCCACCCGCAAGGTGGTTTATCAACCTGACCAAGGTCGCTGGAAGCCGCTCTAGATCGGTCATTTTGGAAATCTTTGGGAGAGGCCTATGTCCAGTCCAGCAGTGGACGTTATGCGGGTGAAATGATGATGATGATGATGAGACGTAAGCGTAAAATAGTTGGCGGCTGGATGTACATACGTTGCTCTTTCAAGATTCAAATGCCTTGAGATATTGAATTTGATCCAGGTTTTGATTTAAATTGTTTGAAAAAAATTTATAAAATGAAACTGTTGCAGCTCAGAATAGAAGAAGAAAGAAGGTTGGAAAATCTGTTTCCTGCAACGATATCGAATTGGTAGTGAATAATGTATCACAGTTTCATTAAATCACAGTTTCACTGGACATTAAAACTGGTTTAGTTTTGGAATAATATCGCGAGGTCTAAGTTCGCGGCGAACCACTAGTTAAATAAATAAAATAAATAAAAAAATGATTTTGACCCAAAAAGTTATGAAGCCAGATTGGCTATTCAAGTATTTTCGCTAAAGTTATTCGTACTTTAGCGGAAATATTTAATTTTAACTAGCCGAAGCCCGCGACATCGTTCGCGTGGACTTTATGACTCCTGAAAATGCTCATCACGCTGAACAACTTTTGCTAAGGAGTCATTTTTATATTTCTTATAGTTTAGCTGGACCATAATGGTTCTGCGGACCACGTGTTAATTTTTCCACTATTAATTATACCCTATATGTTGTCCAGGTTTAACAGCTATATAACAAAAAAAGTTTAATTCGAATCGGTCCAGTATTTCTGGATATAAGCGTAATCATACATGCAGACAGACATACAAACAAAAATTGCTTTCTTTTTAAGTGTCCCTCTATTCATTTCAGTCAAAAACACTAAATGTAAAGACTAAATATTTTTACTGTTTTATTATATGTATAAATATCAAAACGAAAACATTGAATTCAACCTTGAGTGACGATACTAAGCATAATTCTTATGTATAATTATTACGTCTGTAAATATCTTAAAACTAGATTTTCAACTACTAGATTTTTTATTCAAACAAACAACTAAGAAATCAGTATTATTGAATTTTTCAATTATTAAAAAAATTAATTAATTAAAATAGAACCGGTAAAATTGTGGTAAAAAATAAAGCTGTATATTAGGGCCCTTACAGACTAGTGGAGTTTGTCCGCGACACCAGGCGTACTGAAGGGTTATTTTCCAAAAAAATTGCAATAATGGAAACATTTCAAATAATTTTTCGGATAAATAAAAAATTGTAATACGAAATTTTAAGACTCGGAAAAATAAATTTCTTTCCGAACAAAATTTTTCCATAACCATCCATCGGTACCCGTCGCCGACCTATGTCTTGCGACGATCGCCGACCGTTGCAAACGATCGCGTGACACATCGTCATCCAATCTTTTTAGTCTCCACTGCAGGAGCACGACCCTCACTGTTCTACAAGAGCCATACATGGCCAGAGCAGAGGCCAGAGGATTAGACCTACACCCTCCACGCTGGCCATATGTGCTGAAGAGGTCCTATTGATGCTTATTTAGCTTGTATTTCCTAAGTCGCCTTCTACGACGTCCACGAGAAAACTTGGAGTGGTCCTATTCTACTCTGCCGGAAACACACGGCCTGTGACACATGCAATTTGTCAAAAAGTGTCGCGCGACATTTGCCGGCTGTCACCGACAGTCGCCAACGGGACGTGTCATGTGTCGCGTGATACGCGTCGATCGTCTGTAACAGCCCTTAGTTAATATTTTAGTCTGATGATATAAAAGATGGTATTCGATGCATATCACGTTAGTCTACAAAATGAAGCGATTTGTATTTTACGTTTTGGCCTTTCTGGCCCTCATAGCTTGTAGTTTCGCTGCCCCAGGTAAGGTTACTTAATTTTTTTTTCTTAAGAACCTGTTACATTTTTGTGATTTTGTAAATAAAGAAACAAGCCTGGTTAGCTTGGAGAAAGTATTACTTGCGCTTACGTTATTAATAAAATAAAAATTTATTAATACATAAAACATAAACTACATACAATTAATAAAATAAATAAATAAATAAACAACGTGGAAGGGACATACCCGTAATAAATGGAACCACGGGTTATACTAGATCACTATAGTATAATGGAAATAAAAGAACAAAAAATATTTTGGCATTTACATGCTAAAGGGTACTGCCCCCCGGGCAATTTGTATGGGAATGTTTGACTGTTCTTTTAATTCTATTATGCTATAGTAATCTAGTATAGCCCATTGGTTCCATTTATTATGGGTATGTCCCTATAATAATAATAATATTTTTAATAATTCTTAATATTTTTCAAAGACCTCTTCAAAGATACCCAACTTTTAGTCAGTTAGTCGAGAACAAAACTTGACTCCCATTATACTTGTATTATGGGAGTTATCCTAAAATTTTTTTTTTGAAATATTCGACCTCTTTCTTGGCGTGACTATAAGTGTAAGCTCGAACTAACAATACAAAATAATAATATATAACAAGCCCATGCTTCTTCTGCAGCATCTATTTTAAAAACAGGAAAGCGAAACTCTTTTCGCATAATTTTGTGACATCATCGATAATTTTAATCATCGAGGCATAGACAAATTAATACTAATTTATATGAAGTTGGTTCGATTATTTATAACGAAACTCGTACTTACCCCCGTCAAAAAAGTTCGCCAAACTGTGTCGGTCTATGTGTTTACCTGCGGCATCGTAGTTCTCGAACGGATAGACTGATTTTAATGCTGTTTTTTATGTTAAAGTAAGTGGTAAGTTTTCTTGCGGTGTGGTGGTGCAGTGGGTTAGTTAGATTTTTAAGTTCACTAGTGTGTGAAATAGAAAAAACAATGGCAAACCAGACTATTATCTAGACACTAAATCGAGTTGGGAGCGAAAACACATTATATGTATGTATGTGTGTTTGTACCACTATAACTGCCCAAGCGAGATGGTCTGATTTTGATGTAGGTACTTGTTATACTACTATAGTTCGCAAAAAAGCACCACTGCCTTTCAAATTAATTTTAGGTAGATCCTGCAGATATTCATGTAGTTTCACGACTATAACATGTTCATTCCATCTCTTACTGTCATTGTCATCTCACGCTACATCTCAAGATTCTCAAGGAGGGTTAATGTTGGGAGGCGGCCAGTTCAAATACTTTCATATAAATTAATTTTGCCGTGTGGTTTCCGGCAGAGTAGAATAGGACCACTACAAGTCCTCCCGTGGATGTCGTAGAAGGCAACTTGGGAAATACAAGCTAAACAAAGCGTATAAACATCAATGATACCTCTTCAACCCGTCTGGCCAGCGTGGAGAGTATAGGCCAAGTCCTCTGACTGCTCTAGCCAAGTATGGGGGTCCATAATGGCTCTCATAAAATTCTAAATCATATTCTTGATCTTACTACCGATTTGTGTTCATAATCATCACGCTTCATAATTTTATTCTTCGTACTTTTTTTATTCATACATTTTTATTACTATCATCGGAGCTCGTAACATTTAGTGATCATAATTTTTTTATTAATACTGTTGCTACCAAGAACAAGTTTAAAGTCATAATTTTTTTTTCAGAACTTTTTTCTTCATAACATTCAATTATCATATTGTTTTTATTAATAACGTTGTTACTAATAACATTAATAACATAATACAACTCATAACGTCGTTGTTGAGAATAGTTTACTTTATAAAGGACAAATATCATAATTTTTGTATTAATAAAAGCAACACTAAAAAATATTTTAACGTAGATTTGTCTTTGTAACGCATAGAAATGGATGACTTCGACCAAAAATAAGATGGGGTTTATAAGTTTGACGTATTTGTCAGTGTGTCTGTCTATTTTTCAAACAAAAATTAGTTTCTGGCGCTTTGCCGGCCGCTGCGGCACGCTCGCTACGCTCGCTCGGCTCGCGCGCTATTGGAGTCACAGTTCTAACCTAACCTAACCTACTTTTCTGGCAGCAATTCGTCAAATAAAAGTAAATCCATTACTTTTAAGCCTCGACCAAAAATGATAGGGGTTTTATAAGTTTGGCTTATCTGTCAGTGTGTCTATCTACTTTTCTATCAACAAAGTTTTATAACTTTGACTTACCTGTCAGTGCGTCTGTCTACTTTCATTTAATAAATGATTGTTACCTATTCCATTTTATTAACTGTATGAAAGTGAATATATTAGTATAAAACAAATGTTTGATTATAGATATTATCATTTTCAATAATATGGATAAAACACTTATGATTAAGAAATTTATAAAAAAAATGTATGAATATAATATTTATTAATTCGAATGATTAGGAGTTTAGATCATTAGTATATGTATACAAATATTATTCAAAACGAAGTGTATGATTAGTGATATTATGAATTCCAATGATTATAGTTTAAAATCATTAGTATTTCAATTTTTTATGAAGAATGATCATTATGATTTAAAATGGTATGAGAAATATTTTCGGACTTCCGATGATATGAGTTAAAAAGTTATGTAAGACAATGCGCACCCCAAGTATGGCTCTGGTAGTTCATCACTTCAGGTTGTCGTCAGACGGGACTTAAAAGGGCTAAGCATAAATATCTTATGCTTTATTTTCAATCTCAAGTAGGATTGTTGTTGGGTGGCGGCCGGTTCAAATATTTTCATACAAAATAAATCAGAATCATTTTAAAGAGGGCTCTTTATTCTCCTCTGTTTCGTCTTCTGCACCCTTGGGTAACCATTGACATGCATATTATATTTGGAGAAGAAAACCTTAACTATAAAACTAACATACGGAACTATTTTAATTTTTTTCTTCATCTCTAGGGAGCGCTTTGGAACCTCAACAAGCCCCAACATTATTACGAGTTGCAAGAGGTGTTCCTGCGAGACTTTCTACGTCTTGTAAGTATCCTTCTCAAATTATTAATGCAAAACAAAACAACATTTTCAAAATATCTAAGTAAGTATAAAATATATAAGTGTAGATCACGTCACTTCTTCAATTTGTATCAGATTCAATAATATTTTTTCGTATTTTGATATGAATTTCAAAAATGAATCAAAATGCTGGATTAAATCCTTATTAAAAATATTTGTACTAAATTAGTAAGATCTTTGTATGTTTGTTTCGCATGCAATCAATATAACGTTAAATTCTAGTCACTGTACGTATTTGTATCAAGTGTCGTATTTTCAAACTAGCTTAGAAGATCCAAGAAAAAAAGAGAACAAAACATTTTATCATTTTAGCGTCATATGAGCAAATTAATTTTGTTGCAGTTGCTGCTGGTAGAGGTCGCAGAGAAGCAATACCGCCTTTCATTCTAACATCAGGTAGGTCCTACAGTTACCCATGTGGTTTAAATATTTTTTAATTCCATACAAAAATTGATGACATCATACCCCCCACCCCTGTACAAAAATCTAGATAGCCCCCCTTCTTAAATCGATATTTGAATCTTAAGAATCAACTCAGCCCAATGAAATCTCTTGATCACCAATTCGTCGTTGCAAATCTTACCTCTTATGTGACAAAATGGTCAAAAACTAGATTTTCAATTTTTAAAACAATGAGAATGTTTTTTTTTATGGTTTGCTAAAACTTCTATGTGAATATCTCTTTAAAATTTGAAGTTACAAGTCAAAGCTAAATATGTCTTATGTGTTTTCACGCATTTCTTTGAGTATCAAAATCTCTTATGTGCCATATCGTCACAGATTATTGAAAAATATTGTTGAAAATAACTCATAAGTGAGCCACCCAATACTGTAAATCACAGTTATGAGACTTATTGTGTTAATTATTTGAGATCCGCCAATACCAGACTCAATAGTGAAACAATGTAAGCCGCACTATATTGTGCCACGCGGGTCTTGACCGGTAATAAGGTTTTTTTGCTTAGTGTAACGGCTAAAGGCTATTTTATTGTTTATGTTTTTGGTTAATATTTTATTTAAAACAAAAAAAAAAACTGAAAGTAAATTTCATTTTGAAAACAGCAAGATAATTGGTTAATTAATGAAGTAGTAGTTAACAATTCGATAGTTTCATTATATTTTGTTACACATTACATTCTTTAATATATTTATTAAATCAATTTGAGATACAATGACAAATCCGCAACATGCTTCGTCAACATTTTAAATACAAGAGTGGGAGCGTGGTAAGACATCTCACTATCTCTTTCGTACGCGCGAGACCTAATAGCGTGACGTCAAGAGCGTGTATGTGCATCCTTTTTTCTGTTACTTGACTTGTCTACACATGTTTATTCTTCTAACAATGAGGTGTTTTCCAGTGAAAAAAAAATGAGGTTAAAAACATTGTCAAAAGATGGGGCTTAAGAGTTTGAAATCGTTCCGTCAAAAATGAAAGAGGCCGTTTGGTTCAATACTTGTAGTAAATTCGTAATTAATTAACCAATCTTGTATTTTCCTATTATTTAAGTAAAATAAATACATATTTACAAATAATAATATATTTTTAACTGAATTTAATAAAATAAAAATATTAAATATTCCAAAACTTATTGATTATATTCTCTTTGATTCCAAAGACAAACTCTCACTATAAACATTTTATATGAATTAGACATTGACAGATCTATTTATGTGATTGCTGGCGGCATCTATGTCACGTGAAGGAACTATTTTTTTTCTTAAAGAAAACGCCTCATTGAGTACCACATTCTTAAAGTATCAAAAATTGTAAATACCTATACTTCTGTCATATATTAGACGAATTTTATATGTTACTAGCCAAAGCCCGCGACTTCGTTCGCGTGGACTTTATATCTTTGGAAAATGCTCATCAGGCTGAACAACTTTTACTTAGGCGGCATTTTTATATCTCTTATAGTTTAGCTGGGCCATTATGGTTCTGCATCAGGCGTTCCATTTTCCAAAATCATTTATACCCTATATGTTGCCCAGGCTTAATAGCTATATAACAAAAAAAGTTTCATTCGAATCCGTCCAGTATTTCCGGAGATTAGCGTGTACAAACAGACAAACAGACAAACAGACAAACAGACATACAGACAAACAGACAAACAGACAGACATTTTTTTTAAATTCTTACTCTATTACTACGTCTCCATCGCCCCCAATATTTTTTTTGGAAATATATTTAATGTACAGACACACTTTTTTTTACTGTTTTATTATATGTATAGATTTGGGAAATTACCAACTGATGTTTCTTCAGCAGCCACACATTTTTGATGGTTCCTTAATCTTGCCTTCTTCTATAAGTGCCGCTTCATTCCTGAAGATTGGCAGTCAGCTCTATAAATCTTGATTTGTCCATGGCAAGCCTGAAAAGTTGTTCTACCGTTTTGATACCAGTCCATTGTCGGATGTTCCTCAGCCTTTTAAATCATTCCTTTTTCTTTTTTCGAAGCACAGAAATATACATTTATCCATGTTGACTTAATTCTAAATTTAGAAAAAAAAAGAAATCTGTGCCTGTTATTTATTGCTTTTAACCTAATTTATTTTGTTTTTGGTTGATTTTCCATAAATTCCACTCGTGTTCCGTTTTCAGATTGAGTTTTAGGGAAGATATGATAGCATCAGCAGTAACTTTAGCTCCAAATGTTTTGAGATGTAAACACCCTTTTTCGAGTAGATGAGATGAAAGAACATTGTTTTGGTTATTATATATTAATTCTTTGGTTACAGGTATTACCAGTGACAGAGTAACTCGTGGTGTACCCAAACGATTAACGCCTACTGTAGGATAACGTTGAATTTGACGAATTTGATGCTGATATAATTCAGTGTATAAAAAAGAAATAAACCATTTTTGATTAAATGCACTTACTCGTAGTTTCATTTAATCATACATACACACATAATATCACGCCTGTTTCCCACAAGGGTAGGCAGAGACTATGGACCTCCACTTGCTACGATCCTGACAAACCTCTTTTGCTTCATCTAAACTCATCAATCTCTTCATACATGCCCTTCGATTACGGGTACTTTTTACCTCTCCTTTTTTTAGAACGTCTGCAATTTGGTCGCAGAAAGTTCGCCGAGGCCGACCTTTTCCTACTGTTCCCTTTACATTTGTCATATAAATATTTTTCGTCAATCTCTTTTCATCCATCCTTTCTATATGCCCAAACCATCTTAACATCCCTTTCTCTATTTTTGTCACAACATCCTCTTTTACTCCACACCGCTCCCTTATGGCATCATTCCGTATTATAGATGCGTCAGTTTAACAGTTATATTAATATTTAGTATGAAGAATTTGTATTACTATCTATGTCTTGAAATTGAGAAACTCTTGCAATGTGTAGAAGCCTCCTTCTCTAAGCCAGTCAAATATTTTTATTATATTATAGTAGTTATTTTACGAGGATTTACGACTTCTTTTACTACGAACGTCACTGTACTGTCTTGCGCGTTGAACGTCACTTTACTTATATTTTCACTGTACTGAACGCTTCACTTCTACTTTCGTTTCTTTTTTTTTCTTCTTCCTTCTTCGGATTTTACTTTTTAAATTAAACTGGCATAGGTCGCGCCTTGTACTGCTTATATACCCCCTGAATTAGAACAAAATTGCATCGAAGTTCCAAACTCAAATCACTAATTTTGTATCGCCTTCCATGTCACTGATTTTCTATCCCGTATTTTCTTTTCCATTTAGTCTAGAGTTATCTAGGAGCTCCTTTTAAAACTTCAAAAAACTATACGGGACTGTGATGGGAACCTGGGGTATCTCGATTAACGGCTCAACGCTAAGAACAGAAAGCCAATATTACACTAATTTTTAGTTTGAATTCGTGACTTCGATGTCATTCATTGTCCTACGCAACACTTTGCTACAATAAAACACGGTTGAATAAATCTAATAATTTTCGGCTGTACGAAACTACAATGAATAGTCTAAAGATATCAAATCAAAACATAGTATTAAATTATTTAAACAAAAACTGTGACTGGCTTGTAAAAACGTGTTTGCTACTATATTATCTGCATATTGATTTATATAATGATAACGCTATTTTACTAGATGATTTTCAATATTCATATCAGTAATCACAAACTGAAAACAAAATGTTATTTTTAAATCTCAAAAAGAATTAAGTAATAAGCTTTAAAAATCTGATGGAATCAAGTAACAGAAAAGTAATTAGTAATACTTTTTTGTTACTTGACAGTTCCTAGTTCCCTTGAGACTCTACATATTACTTTTGTACCGCATTTTATGCAATATTATTAAAATAAGAAAGAAAAAAATTACATATTTACAAATATAACACAGAAAAGAGTTAACTATTAATTTAGTCTAAAAAGTCGTGCCCACGTGGCATAGTGCCAAGAACGCTGACCGCATTTCCGCGTTGAATCGCAATACTGATTCGTTGTGCGAAAAAACAGCCAGCCCTCTTGTCACCAGCGGCGCAGATCAGTCTTGGAGAGATCTCTTTAAGGAGACCCTTAGCACCGGGGCCCCAAGGTCCGAAAGTCTCCACATCAAACGGCACAAAAATATAATCATTATTTAAAGAACTATATTTGCGGCGCTTGGCGATCTCAGCGTTTTCAGCAGCCGAACCGGCTCTCGAGACTGATCCCCTGAGATGAGAGGGTGCCAGTGTATCAACGCATGTGGCATCACACACTAACGCCCTGCCGCGTTCCCAGGGGATTAACGACATTCCGTCAGGCCTCTTGCCATCATCACGTACTATACCCCGAGGTTCGAGGGTACAAGGTACGTGAATGGTGACCAGAGCCCTTCGATAATGTCATTAAGAGAGCCGTGGCGCGAAATTCTACCAGCGCTGAGTTGGCAGTGGAGACCGTGAAGCCCAAACTGGTCTACGTTGCTGCCACATCGGCAACGATGAGGCGTACAAAAGGGTGTTTCCAGCCGGAGCCCGACAGCTATTCTGAAACTATTATTATCTAAAAAAGTACCTATATTGTATGATAGGATGGCATGGAGCCAATGACTGGACTCTTTTGATAACACTACTTGAAGCCGAGCGCTATTGATGTCGTTAAGATTTAGAGCCAAATTGAAAAGAGTTACAATATAATTGTATACCTATGTAAATAAAGTAGTACTCTAATTAATTACATATGACTTAATATGAAATGCAATAAACAGATCTCTGCATTAAAGGTTCATCCCAAAGTTTTTGTTTGTTTGATTCCACTGTTATGATATCGTCAGGGCAGAGAGCTGACCACATGTAAGCCGTTGGTTGGTTGTATGACAGTTGTTAAGCTATGTCAGAAGCCTTTAGGCTGACTATAAATCTGACAACATTGTTATGTTAATAATGTATGTAATGAAAAATAATTCCTCATACAATAAAGTAAGCGATTTGACCGATAGAAATTTACGTAATCTTCTTCTTATCGTGTGTGTTAGTGACTAACACTAGTGTCAGAGTTTTTAAACCGCAACCGACAACAACACAAAGTCGTTGCCCCCGCTGGGAATCGAAGCCGCGACCTCCGGGTATGAGCCGAACGCTCAAACCACTATACCACGGGGGCAGTTACATAATAAGAATGACTTAGTTGCCCCGTTTTATAGGCTTAAAACAGTAAGTAAGACTTTTTAATGTTTTATAATAAATCGCCAAAATCGGTCCTTGATATTCCAAACAAAAAAATCAAAACTTATTTATATAAAGTACTTTGTGAGTTATAAGACCGATGATTATGTACCTTAAAGACAAAAAAGTCGGGCTTGAGCTTGGTCCCTCTTAAATTTTGTAATATAGGTACTCGCAAATGTCATTATTAGGTACATTTTATACAAACTGAATCAACCTACAACTTGACATTATTTTAAAATTTTGACATTCTAAAAATTCAATTTAAATTATGATATGACATAACAAAGAATGTCAACTTCTCTGTCCACATTAACTTAAAATATTAATTGAATTGTGAGTTGACGTCCTTGGAGAAAACTTGGCTGTTATAAGTAACTATTTGACGTCAATTTTGCAACAAAACAATGACGATTATTAGGAGATATTATAAATATCGATAATAAAGATATATTTGAATTTGAATTTGGCCACTTGCACACGCGAAAGAAGAAAGCAATAAACATTCATTTCATTTCACACTTTCACAGTTTTTGATCGTAGGCGGCTTGCTGCCATCCACTCAGGTAGAATTTGATAGCATCTTGCTATCTCCTACCCACTCACAAGGTGGTCTGAAGACCTAACCAAGGTCGCTGGAATGCGCTGGATGCAAGCCGCTCTAGATCGGTCATTTTGGAAATCTTTGGGAGAGGCCTATGTCCAGCAGTGGACGTTTTGCGGCTGAAATGATGATGCTATCTCCTCACTGGCCTTTCTAGTTTTTGTTTCTGGAGTCCATATCAGCCTTTCTTGCTTATCTTTTATTATTGTCTCTAAATACCTATATTTGGTAAAACTAAGATAATTCTCGGTCATTAACAAACATTTATTTTGTCTGGAAATGTTATGAAACTGCCTCGGTGGTGTAGTGATTAGAGCGTTCGGCTCATACCCGGAGGTCGCGGGTTCGATTCCCGGGGGGGGCAACGACTTTGTGTTGTTGTCTTGTCCTAGTTTGGTTAGGACATTGTAGGCTGATCACCTAATTGTCTGATAAGTAAGATGATCCGTGCTTCGGAGGGCACGTTTAGCCGTCAATCCCAGTCACTGTCTTTGACATTGGTCGTTTCCTAAAACCAGAGGCCTTTAAGGCGGTTTAAAAACTGACACTAGTGTTAGTCACTAACACACACGATAAGAAGAAGAAGAATGAAGCCAGATTGGCTATTCAAGTAAATATTTCCGATAAAGTTATACGTAGTTTAGTGGAAACATTTATTTTTAATATCAAACCAAAAATATTTAATTCAACCTTGAGTGACGATAATAAACATAATTCTAAAATATCATTTTACTTTAGGTATCTAAAAACTAGATTTTCGTGTTTATCAAACAAAGAACTGAGTTTATCAAACAAAGAAATCACTTTTATTGAGTTTCTCAATTATTCAAAATTAATTTATTCAAATAGAACCGGTAAAATTGGGGTAAAAAATAAAGCTGTATTTTAGGGCTCTTACAGACTGGTGACAGTACGCCCGCGTCACATGTCGGCGTACTGACAGGTTAATTCTCCAAAACTTTTGAAATAATGGTAATATGTATCGAAGTTTGGAAAATATGTATATGTATGGCATATATGTAATTTTTCAAGTTATTCTTCGGAAAATAAAAAAATGGAATACGAAATTTTAAAAGTATCGGAAAAATAAATTCTCTCCCGAATGAAATTATTCCATTACGATCCATCGGTGACCGTCGCCGGCTTGTGTCTTGCGACCGACTGATGCAAACGGTCGCGTGACACATCATCATCAAGTCTTTTTAGTCTCCACTGCAGGAGCACGACCTTTACTGTATTACTAGAGTCATATGACACTTGGCCAGAGCAGCCAGAGGATTTGGCTTACACTCTCCACGCTGGCCAGACGTGTTGGAGAGGTCCTATTGATGTTTATATGCTTTGTTTAGCTTGTATTTAATAAGTCGCCTTCTACGACGTCCACGAGAAAACTTGGAGTGGTCCTATTCTACTCTGCCGGAAACACACGGCCCGTGACACATGCAATTTGTCAAAAAGTGTCGCGCGACGCTCGCCGGCTGTCAACGACAGTCGCCAACGGGACGTGTCATGTGTCGCGTGCTACGCGTCGATCGTCTGTAACAGCCCTTACTTCTTATTCGAGTCTGATGATATAAAAGATGGTATTCGATGCATATCACGTTAGTCTACAAAATGAAGCGATTTGTATTTTACGTTTTGGCCTTTCTGGCTTTCATAGCTTGTAGTTTCGCTGCCCCAGGTAAGGTTATTTAATTGTTTTTTTTTCTTAAGAACCTGTTACATTTTTGTAATGAAATTTTGTAAATAAATAAACAAGCCTGGTTAGCTTGGAGGAAGCATTACTTGCGCTTACGTTATTAATAAAATAAAAATTTATTAATACATAAAACATAAACTACATACAATTAATAAAATAAATAAATAAATAAACAACGTAGAAGGGACATACCCGTAATGAATGGAACCACGGGCTATACTAGATCACTATAGTATAATGGAATTAAAATTACAGCAAAAGAACCAAAAAATATTTAGGCATTTACATACTAAAGAGTACTGTCGCCCGGGCAATTTGTATGGGAATGTTTGACTGTTCTTTTAATTCTATTATGCTATAGTAATCTAGTATAGCCCATTGGTTCCATTTATTACGGGTATGTCCCTATAGTAATAATAATATTTTTAATAATACTTAATATTTTTAAAAGACGATTACTTATTCAACGATACCCCACTTTTAGACAGTTAGTCGAAAAAAACTTGACTCCCACTATACTGGCATTATGGGAGTCATCCTCTTCCCTTTTTTTTTACGTTTTCGACCACTTTCTTAGCATGACTATAAGTGTAAGCGCGGACTTACAATACAAAATAATAATATAAAACAAGCCCATGCTTCTTCTGCAGCATCTATTTCAAAAACAGGAAAGCGAAACTCCTTTTGCATAAATTTTGTGACATCATCGATAATTTTAATCATCGAGGCATAGACAAATTAATACTTATTTATATGTAGTTGGTTCGATCATTTATAACGAAACTCGTACTTACCCCCGTCAAAAAAGTTCACCAAACTGTGTCGGTTTATGTGTTTACCTGCGGCATCGTGGTTCTCGAACGGATAGACCGATTTCAATGCTGTTTTTTATGTTAAAGTAAGTGGTCAGTTTTCTTGCGGTGTGGTGGTGCAGTGGGTTAGATTAGATAGATTATTAAGTTCACTAGTGTGTGAAATAGAAAAAACAATGGCAAACTAGACTATTATCTAGACACTAAATCGAGTTGGGAGCGAAAACACATTATGTGTATGAATGTGTGTTTGTACTACGACAACTGCCGAAGCAAGATGATCTGATTTTGATGTAGCTACTTGTTGTACTACTATATAGTTCGCAAAAAAGCACCACTGCATTTCAAATTAATTTTAGGTAGATCCTGCAGATATTCATGTAGTTTCACGACTATAACATATTCATTCCATCTCTTACTGTCATTGTCATCAGAGACGAGGACTAAATACAAATATCTCACGCTACATCTCAAGGAGTGTTAACGTTGGGAGGCGGCCAGTTCAAATACGTTCATATAAATTAATTTTGCCGTGTGGTATCCGGCAGAGTAGAATAGGACCACTCCAAGTCCTCCCGTGGATGTCGTAGAAGGCGACTTAGGAAATACAAGCTAAACAAAGCCTATAAACATCAATGATACCTCTTCAACCCGTCTGGCCAGCGTGGAGAGTATAGGCCAAGTCCTCTGACTGCTCTAGCCAAGTATGGGGGTCCATATTGGCTCTCATAAAATTCTAAATCATATTCTTGATCTTACTACTGATTTGTGTTCATAATCATCACTCTTCATAATTTTATTCTTCATACTTTTTTTATTCATACATTTTTATTACTATCATCGGAGCTCGTAACATTTAGTGATCATAATTTTTTTATTAATACTCTTGCTACCAAGAACAAGTTTAAAGTCATAATTTTTTTTCAGAACTTTTTTCTTCATAACATTCAATTATCATATTGTTTTTATTAATAACGTTGTTACTAATAACATTAATAACATACTACAACTCATAACGTCGTTGTTGAAAATAGTTTACTTTATAAAGGACAAATATTATAATTTTTGTATTAATAAAAGCAATACTAAAAAATATTTTAACGTAGATTTGTCTTTGTAACGCATAGAAATTGATGACTTCGACCAAAACTAAGATGGGGTTTATAAGTTTGACGTATTTGTCAGTGTGTCTGTCTATTTTTCAAACAAAGATTAGTTTCTGGCGCTTTGCCGGCCGCTGCCGCGGCACGCTCGCTACGCTCGCTCGGCTCGCGCGCTATTGGAGTCACAGTTCTAACCTAACCTAACCTACTTTTCTGGCAGCAATTCGTCAAATAAAAGTAAATCCATTACTTTTAAGCCTCGACCAAAAATGATAGGGGTTTTATAAGTTTGGCTTATCTGTCAGTGTGTCTATCTACTTTTCTATCAACAAAGTTTTATAACTTTGACTTACCTGTCAGTGCGTCTGTCTACTTTCATTTAATAAATGATTGTTACCTATTCCATTTCATTAACTGTATGAAAGTGAATATATTAGTATAAAACAAATGTTTGATTATAGATATTATCATTTTCAATAATATGGATAAAACACTTATGATTAAGAAATTTATAAAAAAAATATCAGAAAAAAAATGTATGAATATAATATTTATTAATTCGAATGATTAGGAGTTTAGATCATTAGTATATGTATACAAATATTATTCAAAACGAAGTGTATGATTAGTGATATTATGAATTCCAATGATTATAGTTTAAAATCATTAGTATTTCAATTTTTTATGAAGAATGATCATTATGATTTAAAATGGTATGAGAAATATTTTCGGACTTCCGATGATATGAGTTAAAAAGTTATGTAAGACAATGCGCACCCCAAGTATGGCTCTGGTAGTTCATCACTTCAGGTTGTCGTCAGACGGGACTTAAAAGGGCTAAGCATAAATATCTTATGCTTTATTTTCAATCTCAAGTAGGATTGTTGTTGGGTGGCGGCCGGTTCAAATATTTTCATACAAAATAAATCAGAATCATTTTAAAGAGGGCTGTTTATTCTCCTCTGTTTCATCTTCTGCACCCTTGGGTAACCATTGACATGCATATTATATTTGGAGAAGAAAACCTTAACTATAAAACTAACATACGGAACTATTTTAATTTTTTTCTTCATCTCTAGGGAGCGCTTTGGAACCAGAACAAGCCCCAACATTATTACGAGTTGCAAGAGGTGTTCCTGCGAGACTTTCTAAGTCTTGTAAGTATCCTCCTCAAATTATTAATGCAAAACAAAACAACATTTTCAAAATATGTAGATCACGTCACTTCTTCAATTTGTATCAGATTCTATAATATTTTTTCGTACCTATTTTGATATGAATTTAAAAAAATGAATCAAAATGCTGGATTAACTCCTTATTAAAAATATTTGGACTAAATTAGTAAGATCTTGGTATGTTTGTTTCGCATGCAATCAATATAACGTTAAATTCTAATTTTAATGGTATGTCCTAAAAATATTGCTCACTGTACGTATTTGTATCAAGTGTCGTATTTTCAAACTAGCTTAGAAGATCCAATTTTTCATTCAACATTTCAATGATGTATTACATACAGAAATAATTCCAGCACAATGGACCACGTCAACGATTATTCTTCTCCACAAAAAGGGCGAAAAGGGAGAAATAAACAACTACAGACCAATTAGCCTAATGTCCATTATCTACAAAGTTTTTGCGAAAATAATTTTATGGCGAATGACTAGAACTTTAGATGAAAATCAGCCCAAAGAGCAGGCGGGCTTTAGGGCAGGTTATTCAACATTAGACCATATACATGCCGTAAGACAAATCTTTGAAAAAAATAAAGAATTTAATGTACCATTTTACTGCTGCTTCATTGACTACAACAAGGCATTTGACTCAATAGAGCACGAAAATATTTGGCATTGTCTAAAGAATCAAGGAATCGAACACAAGTACATTAGAATTTTAAGAAATATATATACAAATAGTACAGCCAAAATAAAACTGGAAAAAGAAGGGAAGGAAATAAAAATAAATAGAGGTGTACGCCAAGGAGATCCACTATCACCAAAACTATTCACAGCCGTACTGGAAGAAATCTTTCATAATTTTAAATGGGACCAATACGGACTTAACATAAACGGGGAAAAACTAACTCATCTACGATTCGCTGACGACATCATATTATTCGCCACAACAAAAGAACAGATTCAAAACATGCTCAGAGACCTAGAAAGAGAGAGCCTCAAGGTAGGTCTAACCATGAATGCTTCTAAAACTAAAGCTATGACAAACGCATCGGAAGACACTATCATTATAAACGGCGAACCAATTGAATATGTGAAAGAGTACACCTACCTAGGCCAACAAATTTCAGTCGCCGATATAATGTCAAAAGAAATAGATACAAGAATCGGGAAAGCATGGAAATGTTACTGGGGGCTAAAGGAAATCATGAAGAACAAAGAAACTAAGATGACTATCAAAACAAAGCTATACAACACCTGTATTCTTCCCGTATTGACATACGGATGTCAGACTTGGGCTCTCACTAAAATGCAATACAACAAACTAAACACTTGCCAGACAGCAATGGAAAGAAGCATGCTCAATATAAGGAAGTCTGATAGAATAAGAAACAAAATTATCAGGAAACGCACGAGAATTGAAGATGTAATAGTAAGAACAAGAAAACTGAAATGGAAATGGACGGGACATATAATAAGAGGCATTGAAAAGTGGAACAAAAACATAATATTTTGGTACCCAAGAAATGGTAAAAGGAAACGAGGTGGCCAATTTTGAAGATGGACAGACGAAATAAAGACCATAGCAGGAAAAACATGGACTAGAAAAGCGTTAAACAGAACAGAATGGAAAGAAATGGAGGAGGCCTTTGCCAAGGTTGGGCAAACAGACCAGGTTGTTGGTGTCACCGACTCGTCAGAGTCGTTAGTATAAGTAGAAAATAATGTAAAAAAAAATATTAATAAGTGTCTGAATAAAGGCTTATATTATTATTATTAGAAGATCCAAGAAAAAAGAGAACAAAACATTTTATCATTTTAGCGTCATATGAGCAAATTAATTTTGTTGCAGTTGCTGCTGGTAGAGGTCGCAGAGAAGCACCGCCGCCTCTCATTCTAACATCAGGTAAGTCCTACAGTTAACCATGTGGTTAAAATTTTTTTTTTATTCCAAAAAAATTTATATCATCATACCCCCCGCCCCTGTACAAGAATCAAGATAGCCCCCCTGCTTAAATCGATATTTGAGTGTTAAGAATCAACTCAGCCAAATGAAATCTCTTGATCACCAATTCGTCGTTGCAAATCTTACCTCATATGTAACAAAATGGTCAAAAACTAGATTTTCAATTTTTAAAACAATTAGAATGTTTTTTGATGGTTTGCAAAAACTTCTATGTAAAAATCTTTTTAAAATTTGAAGTTACAAGTCAAAGCTAAATATGTCTTATGTGTTTTTGAGCATTTCTTTGAATATCAAAATCTCTTATGTGCAATATCGTCACAGATTATGTAGGACAAATTATTGAAAAATATTGTTGAAAAAAACTCATAAGTGAGCCACGCAATACTGTAAATCATAGTTTTATGACTTATTGTATTAATTATTTGAGATCCGCCAATACCAGACTCAATAGTGAAACAACGGAAGCCGCCCTATATGGTGCCACGCGGGTCTTGACCGGTAATAGGGTTATTTTGCTTAGTGAAACGGCAAAAGACTACTTTATTGTGTATGTTTTTGGTTAAAAAAAAAAACTGAAAAAATAGTTTTTTTTTTTAAAACAGCATGATAATTGGTAATTAATGAAGTAGTAATTAACATTTCAAATATGAGAGTGGGAGCGTGGTGAGGGCATTTCACTATCTCTTTCGTACGCGCGAGACCTGTTTTTTGTTACTTGATTACTTACTTATTTTTGGGCAGATTAAAATAATTCATTTTGTTTTCGGTTTCAGATTATGTCAGTTATTGACATGAATAATAAAATTATTAATTGAAATACCGTAAAATTAAAAATTAAAATACCTCTGTAGCCTAGTCGTCATCGTGCCACACTGTCACACCTGCGGTCCCGGGTTCGATACCCGGTAGTTCAAGGCGGATTTTATCTTTATCTTAATCGGTGTGATTTGTCTACACATGTTTATTCTTTTTACAAATTAATAAGACATTCTTAAAGTATCAACAATTGTAAATGCCTATACATCCGTCATAATAATAGACAAATTTTATATCTTATTTGGTGAACTACCAACAGATGTTACCTCAAAAGCTAGACACTTTTGATGGTTTCTTCATCTTGCCTTCTTCTTCTTTTTTAACTTTTTTAAGTGCCGCTTCATTCCTGAAGATTGGCAGTCAGCTCTTTAAATCTTGATTTGTCCATGGCAAGCCTGAACAGTTGTTCTGCCGTTTTGATACCAGTCCATTGTCGGATGTTTCTCAGCCATGACATTTAGCGACGTCCCACCTTGCGCTTTCCGGCAACTTTACCCATCATTATGGTCTGGAATAGATGATATTGTGGGTTTCTTAACACGTGACCAGATAATGTGATTTTTTGGCCATGCTCTCCAGAACTTCAACATTAGTAATGTGATCCGTTTAGCTTATGCGTAGCATGCTATAGTAAAACCACATCTCAAACGCTTTTAAATTTTTTCGGAGGCCTTCTAGCTGAACCATTGAAAGTTGTTAAAAGTATCCGACTTATAAATAGTGTTTTGATATAAGAATATTGTTTTGGTTATTTTAAATTTAATCTTTGGTTACAGGTATTACCAGTAGCAGAGTAACTCGTGGTGTACCCAAAAGAATAACGGCTACTGCATATGGATAACATTGAATTTGACTAATTTGATGCTGATATGATTCAGCGTATACAAAAGAAATAAACTATTTTCGATTAAATGCACTTGCCCGTAGTTTCATTTAATCGATACACTCAAAAATGGCAAATTTCTACCTACCCTGCCACATGTCGTTCGTTTATGACGAACTTAAATAAAAAATATATATGCAGTGAAAGGGACATACCTGTAACAAATCGGACTATGGAATCACTTAAGTATACTAAATTTAAAATACAGACAAAAACAAACAAAATGGTGACATTCCCATACAGATTGCCCGGGCGGCTGCACACTTTAGTATGCCATTTTTTTTTGTTTCTTTACTGTCATTTTAATTTCATTAAACTATAGTGGTCTAGTATAGCCCGTGGTGCGATTTATAATGAGTTTGCGTCCCTTCCACGTTGTTTATGTTAGACTAGGATTCTAACGAAATCTCATACATCCAAAATATTTAAGGTATTTCGAAGTTATACCTACATAAGAATAAAAAAAAAATCTATTACGCGGCCTACACTCCGGAATCAGCTAGTACAACATAATGACGTAATGGAGTTGGTCTGGCGATACGACTGAAAGCTATCGTGTTGGCTTGTTGTTGTGTTGGTGTGTTCCGTAGTAAACAAGGAACCCTTATAGTTTCGCCATGTCTGTCTGTCTGTCTGTCTGTCTGTCTGTCTGTCCGTCCGCGGTCCTACTCAGAAACTATAAGTACTAGAAAGCTGTAATTTGGCATGGATATGTATATCAATCACGGTAAAAAAGTCGTAAAATAAAATATAAAAATATTTTTTTTAGGGTAGCTGCCATACAAGGAAAGAGGAAGTCAATATTTTTTTTCCCTACAAAGACATTGTGTGGGGTATCGTTGAATAGGTCTTTTAAAAATATTGTGGGCTTCGAAACACCATTTTTCGATTTAGGAATCCGTGTCTGAAATATTAAGGTTTAAAGTGAACATTTTTGTTAAAGTCACGTGTCCCCCTTCTATCTGCTAAACAGTTATATATGGACACGTGAAAAAAATCACAGCTATAGTGTATATAATGTTGTTTAAAGGAAAACTATCAGAGCTAAGTAGGGTTAACAAATTAAAAAGTTATAGGCGATCAACTTATAAAATGTACTCGAAAAGGAAAATTTCATATAAATTCAATAGATACTTAGACGTTTTAGACGTTTTTAGTGGCATGAACTCAAAGTAGGCATTTACAACTACGGAACCCTACACTGCGCGTGGCCCGACACGCACTTGGCCAATTTATTATCGTTTTGTTCACTTGTAAAATCACACCAAGAATTATATAAGACCAGTAATGATTTTCCAAGAAGGTACAGTAAAATAAATCCAAAATAGTAGATTATTAACCAAGGGGATAAAGCAGTGTCTTCTGTCGCGGATGTCGACTTAAATCGTGAGCGCAACGAAGGACCCGAGGTTTACTCCCGAGCGAAGCGAGGGTGTTTAATACTTAAATCACGAGCGAAGCGAGGTATTTAAGACGAGTCCTGAGTGTAGCGACGGATTCAAGTTCACCCAAGACTAAGACAGCTTTATCACCGAGGAAAATACTCTACTTTTCGTACCATTTGCGAAAAAATAAAGACAATAATAACAAGAGATAAGCATTTTGATCCTAGTGTACTTTATAATATGAAATTGATGTAGTTTGGTGTTATAAATGCTCATTCTCGGACAATACTTATGTGCAATGTGGAAGTGGTAGTTATATTTATTTGCGGACTGTGGTGGGCGTCTTTGGACGCCGCCGTCCGCCACTCAATCGGCTATGAAAACCAAAGGACTCGTATAGATTTGTCGCCAGAAGCTCCCTTGAAGCAATCAAAGGACCTATACCAACCTTTGATTGTATAGTTAGGGTTAGGATTAGGAATAAATAAAGGGCTAGTATCCAGAGCCATAAATTTATTAAAAAAAAAGAAAACTAAACAGCTGGTGTAAACAAACAATGACATGACTTGAATTAGCTGTTTATTTTATAAAATTTAAGTGGTTTTGTGGATTTTGCGGATACATGTTGTCGATTCAAAATCGTTATTTTTTTACGCTTAACAATACAGAAATGATTTCAGTTCAGTATAAATTTCGGTAAGTATTCCAAACTTAAACCACATTCTCCCCCTAGAGGATGAATGAAATTCAGTGCAATTTTCTTTCCCTGTTTTCATTCTTGGTCTAGAGGCAGAATGAAATTTAGTACATGTTTCTTTCCCTGTTTTTAACAGATTAAAAATGGCTATTGTTATGTTCGCTTTTTGTGCTATAGAATGTGACTTTTTTGAGAAAGTGGTACGAAAAGATTATTACATGCTACAATAATACACGGTTGTTTATAAAGTTTTCCAATGGCTGTACGAAACTACAATGAATAGTCTAAAGATATCAGATCAAAACAAAGTATTAAATTATTCAAACAAAAACTGTGACCGGCTCGTTTTTATAGTGGCAAAGCTTTTTTATCCGCATATTGATTTATATAATGATAACACTATTTTATTTCATGATTTTGTTTATTTATATCAGTAATCCCAAACAGAAAACATTAAATAATTACCTACACTTATTTTTTTATCTCAAAAAGAAGTAAGTGATAAGCTTTGATAATCTGATGAAATGGGGAACGTTCAAGAAACAGAAAAGTAATACTAATGTTGAATTTCATTCACTCACTAAATCAAATTTGTGAGACTACATATTACTTTTATACCATCCAACTTTTTTATTTATTTATTGTACCGCATTTCAAGCAATAAAATAATAAAGACGAGCTTGGAGGCCCGGTGTGGCGGCGGGAGTGCGCATTACTAGCGCTTTAGCAAGTTAAGTGACATCGGGCGAGGTCTGTACTTAGATGGGTTACCACAAGTGGCATAAAAATTTCTCGAGCTCCTCCATGCTTCGAAAAGCACATAAAAGCCGTTGGTCCCGGCTGTCATCATATGGAAGTTGTTAAGCTATGTCAGATACCTTCAGGCTGCCTAAAAAATCTGACTTGTCAGATAATAAATGTCAAATAGCCAACGTTGTGTTAGCTACCTGCATACACGAAAAACGAACTTTCATTTCACACTTTCACAGTTTTCGAGTCTGCCATCCACTCAGATAGCATTTGATAGCATCTTGCTATCTCCTCTTTGACCTTTCTTGTTTTCCCTTCTGGAGTCCATATCAACCTTACTTGCTTACCTTTTATTATTGGAGAGAATGCTTTAGCATTAAGTCCACCTATTGTAGCTTTTGGCTCAATTTAGTTTTTGACCGAGCGAGCGAAGCGAGCAAAGGTCTCTAAATCGTTGACCGAGCGAGCGAAGCGAGCGAAGGTCTCTAAATCGAGTTGGGGGCGAAAACTATCGGTTCGGCTGTTATCGCGGTATGTATGTTTGTACCGCGATAACAGCCGAACCGATAGTTTGATTTTGATGAAATTTAGTAGGCATGTAGGAAATATCTATAAAATTTTCAAATTCGTTGGGCATCAAAATCGGTTCAGTAGTTTTTGAAATATTAATAAAAATGTCCGCGATTGTGTACCATAGCGCGTTCTAACTTTGGATAGCACCATCTAGCTAGGGGATATTTAGGAAACTGAATTGCGAAAAATAATCGCGACGTCTAAGTTCGCGGCAAACTAGGTAGTTTACTAAATTTAGCAATTTTGTTGAGCGAACTTTGGTACAATCGATATCGCTACTTGTCTGTGCTTCTGTTGTAGTATTAGTAATAATGCCACAAACTAAGAAGAGATTAACAGCAACCAAAGCCAGCGAAGTAGTTTTACGTAGAGTCGCAACTAAGTGAATATGCTAGTAGGTACTTCTCATGCCAATAAGAGTTTTGTCAGCAAAAAACTTTGCCCGAACGCTCCAAACGCTTGTGTTCACAGCGTGAGTACGCAAGGGAAGTACGAAATCAGGAACTATACCCTGAACGCTTAATGCGCTAGCGTTCAATGCGTGAGCACGCTGTGGAGATACGAGGGCAAGAATCCTTACCAGAACACGGTTCCCATCCCACGCATGACCCGATCGTGGAAGACTGGCCAAGTGTCATGCTCACGAACGCAATTTCCACTGTCGCTTGCCTGGGCAATAAATGCGCACAAATCGCAAGGACTCACTTTGAATAAAGTAGTCGTAGACGTTGGCGTTTCCCCAAGAGCCAAGCTAATCCGACACTATACCGAAAATGTCCCGGACATCAGCCTGTACTAGATTAGGATGGCCCTTAAACAGCTTACAAACAAAAAGGCGCCGGGCGAGGATGGAATCATCCAGAGCTTCTGAAAGCGGGCGGAACGCTGCTACTGAAAGTCCTTCAGAGGCTCTTTAATTCCATTCACCTCGAGGGCGTAACGCCAGAAGCGTGAAACAGGGGCATTGTGGTCCTGTTCTTCAAAAAGGGAGATAACACTCTATTGAAGAACTATAGGCCTATCACGTGTCTTAGTCATGAAGTCATGAATATATGTTGTTTTCGAGGGTCATCACGAATCATCCCGCAAACAGGTTTGATGCCTTCCAGCCTTCCGAACAAGCCGGTTTCCGCAAGGGCTTTAGCACCATGAACCACATTTATAAACTGCGGCAGGTTATAGAGAAGACGAGGGAGTATAACCGGCCGTTATGCTTGGGGACAGTGGACTATGAAAAAGCCTTCGATTCGATCGAAACATGGGCCGTGCTTCAGTCTCCAGCGATGCCGTATTGACTATCGGTATATCGAGATGTTAAAGTGCTTTTACAGTCTTCTTCTTATCGTGTGTGTTAGTGACTAACACTAGTGTCAGAGTTTTTAAACCGCCTTAAAGGCCTCTGACATGGTTTTTTTAGGTAACGACCAATGTCAAAGACAGTGACCGGGACCGACGGCTTAACGTGCCCTCCGAAGCACGGATCATCTTACTTATCAGACAATCAGGTGATCAGCCTGCAATGTCCTAACCAAACTAGAACAACAACACAAAGTCGTTGCCCCCGCTGGGAATCGAACCCGCGACCTCCGGGTATGAGCCAAACGCTCTAACCACTACACCACGGAGGCAGTTGGCATTTCCGCTGCATAGAGGTGTAAACCAGACGTTATATCTTTGAAACTGTTCACCGTTGCACTGGAAGATCAAGCTTCTGGAATGGGAAGGATTTGGCATTAACATCAATGGCGAGTATATCACTCACCTTCGATTTACCGATGATATCGTTGTCATGGCGGAATCGATGGCAGACCGCGACATTAAGTAAGTATGTACTATGCTTGCAGACCTAAACCGAGTTTCCCAACAAGTGAGCCTTAAAATGACCGATCTAGAGCGGCTTCAGCTATTCTAGATTAGTTATTTTGGAAATCTTTGGGAGAGGCCTATGTCCAGCAGTGGATGTTTTGCGGCTGAAATGATGATGATGATGATAAGCCTTAAAATGAACATGGACAAAACGAAAGTAATGTCGAATGTCCATGTTGCGCTCCTACCTGTTTGTGTTGGGAGCTCCACCCTCGAAGTGGTAACCTGGGTCAATTGATCCAGACAGGAAGCCTCAGCTTCGAGGAAGAGGTCTTTCAACAAATCCGACTCGTCTGGGCAGTGTCCGGGAAGCTACGCAGTGTCTTCTCGTCAAAAATACCTCAGGTTTTTAAGACTAAAGTTTACAAATAATGTGTGTTACCAGTGATGACTTATGGATCTGAAACGTGGTCCCTTACTATGGATCCCATAAGAGAGCTAAAGGTGCAACGCGCTATAGAAAGGGCTAAGCTCGGTGTTTCTCTACGCGATCAAATCAGAAATGAGGAAATTTGTAGGAGAACTAAAGTCACTGACATAGCCCAACGGATTAGCTCGATGAAATGGCAGTGGGCGGACACATAGCGCGACGAACCGATGGCCAATGGGGCAAAAAGGTACTCGAATGGCGATCACGTACTGGCAAGCGAAGCGTAGGACACCCACCCGCAAGGTGGTTTATCAACCTGACCAAGGTCGCTGGAAGCCGCTCTAGATCGGTCATTTTGGAAATCTTTGGGAGAGGCCTATGTCCAGTCCAGCAGTGGACGTTATGCGGGTGAAATGATGATGATGATGATGAGACGTAAGCGTAAAATAGTTGGCGGCTGGATGTACATACGTTGCTCTTTCAAGATTCAAATGCCTTGAGATATTGAATTTGATCCAGGTTTTGATTTAAATTGTTTGAAAAAAATTTATAAAATGAAACTGTTGCAGCTCAGAATAGAAGAAGAAAGAAGGTTGGAAAATCTGTTTCCTGCAACGATATCGAATTGGTAGTGAATAATGTATCACAGTTTCATTAAATCACAGTTTCACTGGACATTAAAACTGGTTTAGTTTTGGAATAATATCGCGAGGTCTAAGTTCGCGGCGAACCACTAGTTAAATAAATAAAATAAATAAAAAAATGATTTTGACCCAAAAAGTTATGAAGCCAGATTGGCTATTCAAGTATTTTCGCTAAAGTTATTCGTACTTTAGCGGAAATATTTAATTTTAACTAGCCGAAGCCCGCGACATCGTTCGCGTGGACTTTATGACTCCTGAAAATGCTCATCACGCTGAACAACTTTTGCTAAGGAGTCATTTTTATATTTCTTATAGTTTAGCTGGACCATAATGGTTCTGCGGACCACGTGTTAATTTTTCCACTATTAATTATACCCTATATGTTGTCCAGGTTTAACAGCTATATAACAAAAAAAGTTTAATTCGAATCGGTCCAGTATTTCTGGATATAAGCGTAATCATACATGCAGACAGACATACAAACAAAAATTGCTTTCTTTTTAAGTGTCCCTCTATTCATTTCAGTCAAAAACACTAAATGTAAAGACTAAATATTTTTACTGTTTTATTATATGTATAAATATCAAAACGAAAACATTGAATTCAACCTTGAGTGACGATACTAAGCATAATTCTTATGTATAATTATTACGTCTGTAAATATCTTAAAACTAGATTTTCAACTACTAGATTTTTTATTCAAACAAACAACTAAGAAATCAGTATTATTGAATTTTTCAATTATTAAAAAAATTAATTAATTAAAATAGAACCGGTAAAATTGTGGTAAAAAATAAAGCTGTATATTAGGGCCCTTACAGACTAGTGGAGTTTGTCCGCGACACCAGGCGTACTGAAGGGTTATTTTCCAAAAAAATTGCAATAATGGAAACATTTCAAATAATTTTTCGGATAAATAAAAAATTGTAATACGAAATTTTAAGACTCGGAAAAATAAATTTCTTTCCGAACAAAATTTTTCCATAACCATCCATCGGTACCCGTCGCCGACCTATGTCTTGCGACGATCGCCGACCGTTGCAAACGATCGCGTGACACATCGTCATCCAATCTTTTTAGTCTCCACTGCAGGAGCACGACCCTCACTGTTCTACAAGAGCCATACATGGCCAGAGCAGAGGCCAGAGGATTAGACCTACACCCTCCACGCTGGCCATATGTGCTGAAGAGGTCCTATTGATGCTTATTTAGCTTGTATTTCCTAAGTCGCCTTCTACGACGTCCACGAGAAAACTTGGAGTGGTCCTATTCTACTCTGCCGGAAACACACGGCCTGTGACACATGCAATTTGTCAAAAAGTGTCGCGCGACATTTGCCGGCTGTCACCGACAGTCGCCAACGGGACGTGTCATGTGTCGCGTGATACGCGTCGATCGTCTGTAACAGCCCTTAGTTAATATTCCAGTCTGATGATATAAAAGATGGTATTCGATGCATATCACGTTAGTCTACAAAATGAAGCGATTTGTATTTTACGTTTTGGCCTTTCTGGCCCTCATAGCTTGTAGTTTCGCTGCCCCAGGTAAGGTTACTTAATTTTTTTTTCTTAAGAACCTGTTACATTTTTGTGATTTTGTAAATAAAGAAACAAGCCTGGTTAGCTTGGAGAAAGTATTACTTGCGCTTACGTTATTAATAAAATAAAAATTTATTAATACATAAAACATAAACTACATACAATTAATAAAATAAATAAATAAATAAACAACGTAGAAGGGACATACCCGTAATAAATGGAACCACGGGCTATACTAGATCACTATAGTATAATGGAATTAAAATAACAGCAAAAGAACCAAAACTATTTTGGCATTTACATACTAAAGTGTACTGCCGTCCGGGCAATTTGTATGGGAATGTTGACTGTTCTTTTAATTCTATTATGCTATAGTAATCTAGTATAGCCCATTGGTTCCATTTATTACGGGTATGTCCCTATAATAATAATAATATTTTTAATAATTCTTAATATTTTTAAAAGACCTCTTCAACGATACCCCACTTTTAGTCAGTTAGTCAAGAACAAAACTTGACTCCCATTATACTTGTATTATGGGAGTTATCCTAAACATTTTTTTTGAAATATTCGACCTCTTTCTTGGCATGACTAAAAGTGTAAGCTCGAACTAACAATACAAAATAATAATATATAACAAGCCCATGCTTCTTCTGCAGCATCTATTTTAAAAACAGGAAAGCGAAACTCTTTTCGCATAAATTTTGTGACATCATCGATAATTTTAATCATCGAGGCATAGACAAATTAATACTTATTTATATGTAGTTGGTTCGATCATTATATCGAAACTCGTACTTACCCCCGTCAAAAAAGTTCGCCAAACTGAGTCGGTCTATGTGTTTACCTGCGGCATCGTAGTTCTCGAACGGATAGACCGATTTCAATGCTGTTTTGTATGTTAAAGTAAGTGGTCAGTTTTCTTGCGGTGTGGTGGTGCAGTGGGTTAGTTAGATTATTAAGTTCACAAGTGTGTGAAATAGAAAAAACAATGGCAAACCAGAATATTATCTAGACACTAAATCGAGTTGGGAGCGAAAACACATTATATGTATGTATGTGTGTTTGTACTACGATAACTGCCGAAGCGAGATAGTCTGATTTTGATGTAGCTACTTGTTGTACTACTATAGTTCTCAAAGTAGCACCACCGCGTTTGAAATTAATTTTAGGTAGATCCTGCAGTTATTTATGTAGTTTCACGCCTATAACATGTTCATTCCATCTCTTACTGTCATTGTCATCAGAGACGAGGACTAAATACACAACAAATATCTCACGCTACATCTCAAAGAGGGTTAATGTTGGGAGGCGGCCAGTTCAAATACTTTCATATAAATTAATTTTGCCGTGTGGTATCCGGCAGAGTAGAATAGGACCACTCCAAGTCCTCCCGTGGATGTCGTAGAAGGCGACTTGGGAAATACAAGCTAAACAAAGCGTATAAACATCAATGATACCTCTTCAACCCGTCTCGCCAGCGTGGAGAGTGTAGGCCAAGTCCTCTGACTGCTCTAGCCAAGTATGGCTCTGGTAGTACAAAGAGGGTCGTGCTCCTGCAGTGTAGGCAAAAAGACCTGATGACGAAATTAATTTAGAATCATTTTAAAGTGTTCCGGCTATTTCTTGTTCCCTTTGTTTCGTCTTTGACATCTTCGAGTTACTTAAATATGTATTTTATATTTGGAGAAAAATATCAGAAAACGCGCCCCGAGCCAATTATCTTACAACTAAGTATATTCAGATTATTTTTTTGCATCTGTAGCGAGCTCTTTGGAACCTGAACAAACCCCAACATCATCACGAGTGGCAAGAGGCCTTCCCCCTAGACTTACCACCAGTAAGTATGCTTCTCAAATTATAAATGAAAAAAGCACTATCATTATAACTAGACCACGTGACTATTTCAATTTTTATGTGATCCTATAATTTTTTTTCGTGTTTCTATATGTGATATATTGGGAAAAGTTGTTAAAAATGATGGATCAATTAATCAATCATTTTTTAAAATATTTGTACTTAATTAATAAGCACTTTGTATGTACTCACAAATGCAATCAATGTAACTTCTTTCGCTTTCAACTTGCTAACCGTACAGTTTGTGTCAAGTATCATATTTTCAAAGTAGCATAGAATATTTTTAAAAAGCAAAAATAATGTCGTATGTGCTTAATAAGACGAAATTAATTTTGTTGCAGCTTTAGGGGGTGGCAAAGCTCGCAGAGAAGCACCAACACGTTTCATTCTAACATCAGGTAGGTGTTGCAGTTAGCTATGTGGCTTCATCACTTCAGGTTGTCGTAAGACGGGACTTAAAAGGGCTAAGCATAAATATCTTATGCTTTATTTTCAATCTCAAGTAGGATTGTTGTTGGGTGGCGGCCGGTTCAAATATTTTCATACAAAATAAATCAGAATCATTTTAAAGAGGGCTGTTTATTCTCCTCTGTTTCGTCTTCTGCACCCTTGGGTAACCATTGACATGCATATTATATTTGGAGAAGAAAACCTTAACTATAAAACTAACATACGGAACTATTTTTTTTTTCTTTATCTCTAGGGAGCGCTTTGGAACCTCAACAAACCCCAACATTATTACGAGTTGCAAGAAGTGTTCCTGCGAGACTTTCTACGTCTTGTAAGTATCCTTCTCAAATTATTAATGCAAAAAAAACAACATTTTCAAAATATGTAGATCACGTCAATTCTTCAATTTGTATCAGATTCTATAATATTTTTTCGTATTTTGATATGAATCTGAAAAATAAATAAAAATGCTAGATTAAATCCATAAAAATATTTGTACTAAATTAGTAAGATCTTTGTATGTTGTTTCGCATGCAATCAATATAACGTTAAATTCTAATTTTAATGGTATGTCTTATAAAATATTGCTCACTGTACGTATTTGTATCAAGTGTCGTATTTTCAAACTAGCTTAGAAGATCCAAGAAAAAAGAGAACAAAACATTTTATCATTTTAGCGTCATATGAGCAAATTAATTTTGTTGCAGTTGCTGCTGGTAGAGGTCGCAGAGAAGCAATACCGCCTTTCATTCCAACATCAGGTAGGTCCTACAGTTAACCATGTGGTTTAAATATTTTTTAATTCCATACAAAAAATTGATGACATCATACCCCCCACCCCTGTACAAAAATCAAGATAGCCCCCCTTCTTAAATCGATATTTGAGTGTTAAGAATCAACTCAGCCAAATGAAATCTCTTGATCACCAATTCGTCTTTGCAAATCTTACCTCTTATGTGACAGAATGGTCAAAAACTAGATTTTCAATTTTTAAAACAATTAGAATGTTTTTTTATGGTTTGCAAAAACTTCTATGTGAATATCTCTTTAAAATTTTAAGTTACAAGTCAAAGCTAAATAAGTCTTATGTTTTTTCGCGCATTTATTTGTTTATCAAAATCTCTTATGTGCAATATCGTCACAGATTATGTAGGACAAATTATTGAAAAATATTGTTGAAAATAACTCATAAGTGAGCCACCCAATACTGTAAATCACAGTTATGAGAATTATTGTGTTAATTATTTGAGATCCGCCAATACCAGACTTAATAGTGAAACAATGTAAGCCGCACTATATTGTGCCACGTGGGTCTTGACCGTTAATAAGGTTTTTTGCTTAGTGTAACGACTAAAGGCTATTTTATTGTTTATGTTTTCGGTTAATATTTTATTTAAAACAAAAAGAAACTGAAAGTAAATTTCATTTTGAAAACAGCAAGATAATTGGTTAATTAATGAAGTAGTAGTTAACAATATGATAGTTTCATTATATTTTGTTACACATTACATTCTTTAATATATTTATTTAATCAATTTGAGATACAATGACAAATCCGCAACATGCTTCGTCAACATTTCAAATACAAGAGTAGGAGCGTGGTAAGACATCTCACTATCTCTTTCGTACGCGCGAGACCTAATAGCGTGACGTCAAGAGCGTGCATCCTTTTTCTGTTACTTGACTTGACTTGTCTATACATGTTTATTCTTCTAACAATTGAGTAACACATTCTTAAAGTATCAAAAATTGTAAATACCTATACTTCTGTCATATCATAGTATATTAGACGAATTTTATATATTATTTGGGAAATTACCAACTGATGTTTCTTCAGCAGCCAGGCATAAGTGCCGCTTCACTCCTGAAGATTGGCAGTCAGCTCTTTAAATCTTGATTTGTCCATGGCAAGCCTGAACAGTTGTTCTACAGTTTTGATACCAGTCCATTGTCGGATGTTCCTCAGCCATGACATTTTGCGACGTCCCACCTTGCGCTTTCCGGCAATTTTATCCATCATTATGGTCTGAAGTAGATAATATTGTGGGTTTTCATTCAATAAATACTTAGAACTATTTTTTCAGATCCAACCTCTAAAATAATGTTCACTCTTAAGCTCAAAATTTGTTTGAATATTTTTTATTTTTATAATGATTATGAATTTAATGTTCACTATCGGCTTAAACTTACAAAAAGTATTCAGATTAACACAAATACATAATTAATTTCAACACAATATAATCTAAAACTTCTGTAATGACTTTAAATCAAAAAGAAAAATTGCGCTTTTTAAATCATTCCTTTTTCTTTTTTCAAAGCACAGAAATATACATTTATCCATGTTGACTCTATTCTAAATTTAGAAAAAAAAAGAAATCTGTGCCTGTTATTTATTGCTTTTAACCTATTTTTTTTTGTTTTTGGTTGATTTTCCATAAATTCCACTCGTGTTCCGTTTTCAGATTGAGTTTTAGGGAAGATATGAGAGAATCAGCAGTAACTTTAGCTCCAAATGTTTTGGGATGAAAACACCCTTTTTCGAGTAGATGAGATGAAAGAACATTGTTTTGGTTATTATATATTAATTCTTTGGTTACAGGTATTACCAGTAGCAGAGTAACTCGTGGTGTACCCAAACGATTAACGCCTACTGTAGGATAACGTTAAATTTGACGAATTTGATGCTGATATGATTCAGTGTATAAAAAAGAAATAAACCATTTTTGATTAAATGCACTTACTCGTAGTTTCATTTAATCATACATACATACATAATATCACGTCTGTTTCCCACAGGGGTAGGCAGAGACTATGGACCTCCACTTGCTACGATCCTGACAAACCTCTTTTGCTTCATCTAAACTTATCAATCTCTTCATACATGCCCTTCGGTTACGGGTACTTTTTACCTCTCCTTTTTTTAGAACGTCTGCAATTTGGTCGCAGAAAGTTCGCCGAGGCCGACCTTTTCCTACTGTTCCCTTTACATTTGTCATATAAATATTTTTCGTCAATCTCTTTTCATCCATCCTTTCTATATGCCCAAACCATCTTAACATCCCTTTCTCTATTTTTGTCACAACATCCTCTTTTACTCTACACCGCTCCCTTATGGCATCATTCCGTATTCGATCTTTCAAAGTAACACCACACATACTCCTCAGCGCTCGCATTTCAACTGCATTTATTCTACTTTCATGCTTTCTCTGCAATACCCAACTCTCACTACCGTACATAAAAGTAGGTATCAGTACTCCTTTATGAACAGCGAGACGTGCCTTGTCTGATACCTTCCTACTGCTCATAAAGGAATGCAACGCTCCATTCACTTGGTTACCCGCATTCACTCTTTTTTCAACATCACCCTCGTGCTTACCATCTTTTGTGACATACATCCCAAGTATACAAACTCTTTCACTTGCTCAAATTTCACCCCATTTATTAAAATATTGCATTCTGTTGCACTATCGTCCTTTTCAAAAACAATAACTTTGGTTTTACTGACATTAACTTTCATACCCTTTTTCTCTAATGCATCATTCGTAACAGCTATCATCTTCTGTAATTCCTCCTCTGAGTCCGCTAGTATTACTTGGTCATCGGCATAGAGAAGGCATTTGATTAATACTCATCCATTCTAACACCACATTCATCATCTTTCAAATCTGTCAAACAACTGTCCATAAATAAGTTGAACAGCCAAGGCGACGCTACACATCCCTGTCTAACACCTTTTTCGATGTTAAACCAGTCTGTGTATTCGCCGTCAATTCTGACACAAGCACTGGAATTCATATAAAGAGATTTCAGTGCTCGGATCAGATGGCTGCTCAGGCCATACGCAGACAATGTTGACCACAGTTCATTTCTCACCACTCTGTCATAGGCCTTTTCTAAATCTACGAAGATGCAATAGACTTTTCGACCTTTAGCCAAAAGCTTCTCTAAAATGCATCTTAAAGAAAAGACCCGATCCGTGCATCCCATACCCTTTCTAAATCCCGCTTGTACATCCCATAACTTCTCTTCGGTATTTTTCACCACCCTTTCTATCAAGACCTTTGCATACAATTTGCCGACAACGCCGAGAAGACTAATGCCTCGGTAGTTTTTACAGTCTTGCTGTGAACCTTTTCCTTTATACAGCGGTACAATTACCGCATTGCACCAATCTTTTGGCACCACACAGTTTTTAAAACAAAGATTGAAAAGGTGACACAACTGACTTGCTACTATGCCCTGTCCAGCCTTCAGCATTTCGACAGTAATTCTATCATACCCTCCAGATTTTCCCATTTTCATACTATTTAATGCTTTCACTACTTCATGCTGGTCTGGGAGAAATAAAAATCCTCCCATGCTAGTCTGGGAGAAATAAAAAAAAACTTAGAATGTACCAGCTGCTTCTTTTCCCACGCAGATCGTGAAAGCCGATCGAAGGAATGGGCGAAAATGCAAATCATGTTAACAGGCGATGCGGCTAGCAACCCATCACTGTATTGATTGCTATTCCATCTTCTCGCCCACCATGACGCTAAAAGTGGCTTTTGAGTCTTGCGGCCCTAGGCTCTGCATAGAACCGCAAGACTCAAAATGCTCTGTCTGCCCCATTAGGGATAAAGACGTGATAGTATGTATGTATGTATGTACTACTTCATCCATACTTATTTCCTCATCATAATTTTGCATACCACTCTCTTGTGCGTCATTTTCAGGCTCCGGTACTCTTATTTCATCTTTTTCAAACAGTCCTTCAAAATATTCCTTCCATCTATCTACTACACTCTGTAACCCACCTAAATGTTCCATTCTGTCTCTGATCTTGTTTAACTCAGAGGTCGTATTTTTACCTCTAGCTGTTTTAACGATCTGCCAAAAATATTTAATATTACTTTTAAAGTGTTAAGACAACCTTATATCAAAATCATCCTTTTGTTATTTTTTCTTCTCTTTTACTATCTCTTTCACAATCACATTCATCCTCTTTTTTTCTTGCTTTGCTGCAAATACATCACTATCCCTTGCATTCTGATTTCTTTGATCAGCTCGTACTGACAACCAATCCTTCCATGCTTTCTTCTTCTTTTTTACAGCGTTTTGTATTTCCTTGTCCCACCATACATTTACCACATCCTTGCCTTTTCTTCTTTTTGTCATACCACATACATCAATAGCGGTGTCAATCATTCCCTCTTTTAATACTGTCCACACGTTTTCTATCTCACATTCGTCCTCTATTCCTTTAAATTTTTCTATTAGTATTGATTTATATTTCTTTTTTGCATCTTCCTCTTGTAATTTCTCAACTTTTATCCGTTCCAACCTGTTGGAGGGGTTAAATATAAAATTTCGCCATTTTTTAAAAATGTTTCTAATTTTACAGATTACCAAATAATGATCTGTAGAAATCCCTACTCCACGGTAAGACCTTGTATCAATCACATTCTTTTTCATTCTTTCGTCCACTATTATAAATTCAATCATACTCTTCACTCCGTTTTCCTCCCTTGTGTACATGTGAATCTTTTTGTGATCAAACATAGTGTTTGTCACACAAAGATTCTTTTGCAGACATACCTCAAGCAAACTTTTCCTATTTTCATTTTCCCTTTCATCGCCAAACAAACCCAATACCTTTTCATAACCATCTCGCTTAATACCAACCCATCCATTAAAATCACCTAGCATAACTATCTTCTCATTGTTTTTGCAACCACTCAAAACATCATTCACATTATCCCAAAATTCCTTTCTTTCTTCTTTATTTATTTTAGACTTACCTTCTGTAGGCGCATACGCTCCCAATAAAAATAGTCGATTCAACCCAACTTTCATTCTAATCCAGACAAGTCTTGAACTTACAAATTCATACTCACTCACACACTCTGTCATTCTTTTGGAAAGGATGAGGCCAACTCCTTGACAGCCTTTGGCGGTTTCTGGTACTCCTGACCAATATGCCGTGAATAAATCACTCTTACGGCCTGGCCACAGCCACTGGCGGTGCGGATTGCGGTGCGGCAGGAGGCGCGGCGTGCGGCGCGGTTCGCGGTGGTATGCCACAGCTCACATGTTGTGACAGCGGCGGCGGCAGCGGTGGACGTATTTAGAGAACAGCTAACTATTAAAATAGAAGGGATTTTTTATTTATTTATATGAGCTCAACGCGCGGTAAAAATAAAATGATTTGTTTCGGTCGCGCGACGCTGATTACGTCCACCGCTGCCGCCGCTGACGCCGCGCCGAGCTGTGGCCACCTCGATACTCGCGCATACATTTGTTTCATCCGCCTGTAGCGCGGCCGCGTGCCACGCGACTGTTTCCGCGCCGCAATACGCGTCGCCGGCAGCTGTGGCATACTCCATACATTCCCTACCATTTGTTTTCGCCGCTCATCGCCTACCGCGCCGCAATCCGTGCCGCAATCCGCGCCTCCGTGGGCTGTGGCCAGGGGGTTAGTGGTTCCGCATCCTTTCCGTTTGTCTCATTTACACACAGCACATCAATTTTTCTTTCACTCATCATCTGATATACCTCATCTATTTTACCATTCATTCCTCCTCTTATATTCAAAGTAGCCAAGCGGCTGTCCAAAGACCGCTTTTCGCACCTGCTGGAAACGGGACGTGACGGCTTGCGAACCATACTGATTGCTTAAATGTTTCTGGATCATTGCGTTCCCACGAGTAATGGGGATCTATTCGGTCACACCTGACAGAGCCCCTTGTCAGGCAAAGGCTAGCCTTGTTCTGGGGGCGCCCGACCCCAGGGTAAAACAGCACGCTCGAGACTAGGCTCGTTCATTTAATCGATACACTCAAATATGGCAAATTTCTATCCAACCTGCCACATGTCGATCGATTATGACGAACTTAAAAAAAATATATACAGTGAAAGCGACATACCTGTAACAAATTGGACTGTGAAAGTATACTGAAATTAAAATACAGACAAAAACCCCGTACAGATTGCCCGGGCGGCTGCACACTTTAGTATGACATTTTTTTTTTGTTTCTTTACATACATACATAATATCACGCCTGTTTCCAGCAGGGGTAGGCAGAGACTATGGACCTCCACTTGCTACGATCTTGACAAACCTCTTTTGCTTCATTTAAACTCATCAATCTTGAAGAGATACATGCCCTTCGGTTACGGGTACTTTTTACCTCTCCTTTTTTTAGAACGTCTGCAATTTGTTTCTTTACTGTCATTTTAATTTCATTAAACTAAAGTTGTTTGATTTATTACGTGTATGTCCCTTCCAAGTTTTTTATGTTAGGCTAGGATTCTGCCGAAATCTCATACACCCAACATTTTTAAGGTATTTCGATGTTATACCTAAACAAGAATGAAAAAAAATCTATCAAAAAATCTACGGGATCACCTAGTACAATATAATGACGTGATAGAGTTGGTCTGGCGATACGACTAAAAGCTATCGTGTTGGCCTGTGAGGCTAAATCAATTAAGTATTGTAGCATAATAAAAGCTTATAAATAATGGTTTTCGAAGTGAAAACTTCGTTAGGCGTGTTGGGCATGCAGGGAAAGCATTTTTTGAGATGAAAAAAAAAAAACATTGAACTCGCGACACTGTTACCGTTACCGCCGACATCAAATTTCCACTTCTGTCGGCCGGCACGTACTTTACCGCAACAAACATAGGCAAAATTAAACGACAAAGTATGGTCTTGACAGGTCAAAGTAGACATTTTGACGGTTGGCAACGTGAAATCGTATAAATTTGTCGCCGATTTGCTAGACCCGCATAAGACTAATTTTAACCATTTTCAATCGTATTTTAAAAAGCTGTTCCATATAATTTAGAATATTATTCCTAATTTAGAGTTCCTTACTAAAATTGTGTTAAATTAAAATATTCTTCAAATCAATAATTTGCACCTGACTACTTATTATTTCTGTAAAATCCAATATTTTTAAATGACGGTATCAATTTTATAAAAAAAAAAATAAGTGGTATTAATCACTCTATGTACGTACTACCTAGAAGTTTTGCAAAATATGCACTGGAATATCTGATCTCTGATCATAATCCAGCTGATTAAGATCGGGACTAAACGATGATGGTCAGTCTTTAGCTCTGATGGAGTCGGAAACGTTTGATTCCAAACAAGACTGCGCGAACCGAGTTCTGTCTCTTTTTTGTCCCGGTGCAGAGTCTTGCTCGAAGGACCATTCATGTTCATGGTTATTGAACATGGTGTTGTTAAGGGGCTTAACTACCTTCTCAAGAATGGTATCTTGATACACTTGTGTCGATGTTTTGATACCTTTTTCACAAAAGTATGACTCAGTTACTCCTTCATAGCTAATACCCTACCAAATCATCACTGAAGTCAGATAATGCCCACATTGTACTCTGTTAACTAGTTGGGAAGCTTTCATAGAGCTTTAAGCATAAATACGGTCATTTCGTTTGTTAAAATGATTCTCAATTGTAAAAAAATTCTCATCCGTACACAATTTTTTTCTATGACCTCCCTTTTCGTACCGCTTCAGTAGTTGTTTCGATTTTACCGCCCTATTCTTTTTTAAATTATCAGTTAAGAAATGAACACTACGTCTCTTATAGATTGCAAGTCCTAAGTCATCTTTTCAAATACGCGACATGGTTCTAGGTGCTATCTTCATCTCCCATCATAAAATCTTTTGCTTTCGGACAGAATTTCTTGGAATTCTTTACCTTACTGCTTAGACCACCTTTTTCGTACGAACACTACGTGAACGGCCAGATCTTTTTCTGTTACAAACAAAGGAGGAATTATTGTACATAGTATTAAAACATAACGTTTCAACAAATATTTATAGTTTAAAAGTTAACTGGGGAATACGACTCACCAAATCAAACATATATGTCTTTATACATACATACATATTATCACGTCTTTATCCCTAATGGGGCAGACAGAGCATGCCCCATAAAATAACTGCTTCCTTAGTAACGCATGGTGTAATCACCAACTTTCAAAATTAAAATTTGGAGTTTTTATCGTTTTGTTCATTTGTAAAATCACACCAAGAATTATATAAGACCAGTAACGATTTTCCAAGAAGGTACAGTAAAATAAATCCAAAAAGAATATTATATGCTATAATAATACACGGTGGTATAAATCTAATAGTTTTCCAATGGCTGTACGAAACTACAATGAATAGTCTAAAGATATCAGATCAATACAAAGTATTAAATTATTCAATCAAAAACAGTGACTGGCTCGTAAAATCATATTGATTTATATAATGATAACGCTATTTTATTTAATCATTTTGTTTATTTATATCAGTAATCCCAAACAGAAAACATTAAATAACTACACTTATTTTTTAATCTTCAAAAGAAGTAAGTGATAAGCTTTGATAATCTGATGAAATGGGGGACGTTCAAGAAACAGAAAAGTAATAGTAATGTTGAATTTCATTCACTAACTAAATCAAATTTGTGAGACTCTACATATTACTTTAATACCATCCAACTTTTTTATTTATTTATTGTACCGCATTTCAAGCAATAAAATAATAAAGACGAGTTTGGAGGCCCAGTGTAGCGGCGGGAGTGCGCATTACTAGCGCTTTAGCAAGTTAAGTGACACCGGGCGAGGTCTGTACTTAGATGGGTTACCACAAGTGGCATAAAAATTTCTCGAGCTCCTCCATGCTTCGGAAGGCACATAAAAGCCGTTGGTCCCGGCTGTCATTATATGGAAGTTGTTAAGCTATGTCAGATACCTTCAGGCCGCCTAAAAAATCTGACTTGTCAGATAATAAATGTCAAATAGCCAACGTTGTGTTAGCTACCTGCATACACGAAAAACGAACTTTCATTTCACACTTTCACAGTTTTCGAGTCTGCCATCCACTCAGATAGCATTTGATAGCATCTTGCTATCTCCTCTTTGACCCTTCTTGTTTTCCCTTCTGGAGTCCATATCAACCTTACTTGCTTACCTTTTATTATTGGAGAGAATGCTTTAGCATTAAGTCCACCTATTGTAGCTTTTGGCTCAATAAAGTTTTTAAATAGATTTTTGAAGATTGAAGCCAGATTGGCTATTCAAGTATTTTCGCTAAAGTTATTCGTACTTTAGCGGAAATATTTAATTTCAACTAGCCCGCGACATCGTTCGCGTGGACTTTATGACTCCTGAAAATGCTCATCACGCTGAACAACTTTTGCTAAGGAGTCATTTTTATATTTCTTATAGTTTAGCTGGACCATAACGGTTCTGCGGATCAGGTGTTAATTTTTCCACTTTTAATTATACCCTATATGTTGCCCAGGTTTAACAGCTATATAACAAAAAAAGTTTAATTCAAATCCGTCCAGTATTTCTAGATATAAGCGTGATCATACATGCAGACAGACATACAGACAAAAATTGTTTTTTTTAAGTGTCCCTCTATTCATTTCAGTCAAAAACACTAAATGTAAAGATAAATATTTTTACTGTTATATTTTATGTATAGATACCTATCAAAACGAAAACACTGAATTCAACCTTGAGTGACGATACTAATCATAATTCTTAAATATCATTATTACGTCTTTAGGTATCTTAAAACTAGATTTTCAACTACTAGATTTTTAGAGTTCCGTAGCCAAATGGCAAAAACGGAACCCTTATAGATTCGTCATGTCTGTCGGTCTGTCTGTCCGTCCGTATGTCACAGCCACATTTTTCAGAAACTATAGGACCTATACTGTTGAAACTTGGTAAGTAGATGTATGTGAACCGCATTAAGGTATTGTCACAAAAATAGAAAAAAGAAAACAATAAATTTTGGGGGTTCCCCATAGGTACTTAGAACTGAAACTCAAAAATTTATTTTTCATCATACCCATAAGTGTATCTATGGATAGGTCTTCAAAAATGATATTGAGGTTTCTAATATCATTTTATTCTAAACCGAATACTTTGCGCGGGAGACACTTCCAAAGTGGAAAAAAGTGTGTCCCCCCCCCGTAACTTCAAAAATAAGGGAATTATAAAACTAAAAACAATACATGATGGTTATTACCATAAAAACTACCAGTGAAAATTGGTTTAAACGATATCTAGTAAGTAGTTTATTTTTAATACGTCATAAATCATAAACGGCAATTTACGTTTCATTCAATCAACTCAAATATAAAAATTTTAAAAAATCATACTACAAGACTTTTATATTATGTTATTTGCTACTACGGAACCCTTCATGGGCGAGTCTGACTCACACTTGGCCGCTTATTTTATTTATTCAAACAAACAACTGAGAAATCAGTATTATTGAATTTTTCAATTATTAAAAAAATTAATTAATTCAAATAGAACCGGTAAAATAGTGGTAAAAAATAAAGCTGTATATTAGGGCCCTTACAGACTAGTGGAGTTTGCCCGCGACACAAGGCGTACTGAAGGGTTATTTTCCAAAAAAATTGCAATAATGTAAACATTTCAAATAATTTTTCGGATAAATAAAAAATTGTAATACGAAATTTGAACAAAATTTTTTTACCTACACCCTCCACGCTGGCCATATGTGCTGAAAAGGTCCTATTGATACTTATTTAGCTTGTATTTCCTAAGTCGCCTTCTACAATGTCCATGAGAAAACTTGGAGAGGTCCTATTCTACTCTGCCGGAAACACACGGCCCGTGACACATGCAATTTGTTGAAACGTGTCGCGCGACGCTCGCCGGCTGTCAACGATAGTCGCCGACAGGACATGTCATTGTGTCACGTGATACGCGTCGATCGTCTGTAACAGCCCTTAGTTAATATTTTAGTCTGATGATATAAAAGATGGTATTCGATGCATATCACGTTAGTCTACAAAATGAAGCGATTTGTATTTTACGTTCTGGCCTTTCTGGCCCTCATAGCTTGTAGTTTCGCTGCCCCAGGTAAGAACATTTAATTATTTCTTTCTTTAGAATGACATACCTGTTACATGTTTGTAATGAAATTTAGTATTTTCTATTTATTTATTTATTTATTTTTTCGTATTTTGATAAGAATTTGAAAAGTGGTTCAAAATGATGGATTAAATCCTTATTAAAAATATTTGCACTTAATTAATAAGCACTTTGTATGTATCCATGCAATCAATTTAACGTTTCATTCTATTTTCAATAGTGTGGGTCGAAAAATATTGCTCATCGTACGTATTTGTATCAACTATCGTATTCTCAAACTAGCATAGAATTCATTTGAACGTCATATGAATAAATTAATTTATTGCAGCTGGAGCGAGTGGCAGAGGTCGCAGAGAAGCACTACCACCTTTCGTTCAAACATCAGGTAAGTCTTGCAGTTAGCTATGTGGATTCACGCCTAAAACACCACTTCATCAGTTTACGCTGTCGTAAGACGAGACTTAAAAGGGCTAAATATCTCGTGCTTACTTTGCAATCTCAAGTAGGATTGTTGTTGGGTGACAGCCGATTCAAATAAATAAATAAATATTTTCATACAAAATAAATCAGAATCATTTTAAAGCGATCCGGCTATTTATTCTCCACTTTTTCGTATTCTGCATCCTTGGGTAACCATTGACATTCATATTATTATTGGACGACAAAAACCTAAATTATACGGTTTTTTTGTTAATTTTTTTTTTCATCTCAACAAGCCCCAACAATATTACGAGTTATAAGAGGCCTTCCCCCAAGACTTTCTACAGCACGTAAGTATCCTTTTCAAATAGTATAGGTATGCAAAAAATAAACAACACTTTCATAATATTTACATTACGTGACTACTTCAATTTGTATGAGATTCTATATATTTTTTCGTATTTTGATATGACTTTGAAAAGTGGTTCAAAATAATGGATTAAATCCTTAATTAAAATATTTAGACTTAATTATTAAGCACTTTGTATGTATCCATGTAATCAATGTAACGTTCAATTCTATTTTCAATGGTGTGTCAAAAAATATCGCTCACCGTACGTATTTGTTTCAAGTATCGTATTTTTGAACTAGTATAGAAGATTAAAGAAAAAAGAGCACAAAGCATTTTATCATTTGAGCGTCGTAATAGAAAAATATTTTTGTTGCAGTTGGTGGTGGCAGAGGTCGCAGAGAAGCACCGTTTTTCTTATCAGGTAGATCTTGCAGTTAACTATGTGGATTCACATCTAGAACACCACTTTATCACTTCAGGTAGTCGTAAGACGAGACTTAACAGGACTAAGCATAAAAAGTTGATTCTTTGTCTGCAAACTGTTGATTCTTTGTCTGCAAACTCAAGTAGGATTGTTGTTGGGTGGCAGCCGTTTCAAATATTTTCATACAAAATAAATTCAAATTATTTTTAAGTGATCTGGCTATTTATTCTCTACTGTTTCGTCTTCTGCATCTTTGGGTAACCAATGAGATGCATATTGTATTTTGAGAACAAAAACCTAAATTATACAACTGCTTACTGATTTTTGTTAACTTTTTTCCTCCCTAGGGAGCGCTTTGGAACCTCAACAACCCCCAATATTATTCCGAGTTGCAAGAGGCCTTCCCACGAGACTTTCTACGTCTAGTAAGTATTCTTTACAAATTATAAATGCAAAAAAAAAAAACACTTTCAAAATATGTAGATCACCTGACTACTTCAATTTTTATCAGGTGTGGAAAATGGAATCGAACGTAACATTGATTGCATAATCAATGTTACGTTCGATTCCATTTTCCATATCGATCACCCTACCCATTTGTATCAACTATTGTATTTTCAAACTAGCATAGAAGATCAAAGAAAGAAGAGAACACAACATTTTATAATTTTAGCTCATATGAACCAATTAATTTTGTTGCAGCTGGTGGCAGAGGTCGCAGAGAAGCACCGCCACCTTTCACTCTAACATCAGGTAGGTACTACGGTTTGCCATGTGGTCAAAGTATTTTTTATGGTCTAAGATCCCGATATAGAACGACCTTCACCGACATGCTTATTTGATAAAACGTATTTTATGTTTAATTTAATCTGTCAATAAAGATATCGCATATGGGTTGCCTAACAAATTTCAGTTCAGGAAATGATTAATTAATTATTTAAAAAAAATTCACCGGTTTGTTTGTTAGACGAATTCTATACCAATCGAAAGTATGAAGTCCATAGAATATGAAAACGTTAGGTTGCCTATTCTTTTCCGGTCACAAGTCTTGGGTTGCCAGGTAAAAACAGGTAAATCGACAGATCTAGCTTTTTTCACTGGTGTGTTTATTGAATTAAAATTAAATCCATGTTGACCAAGATATGTATTCCAAATTTAGAAAAATGAGAAATTTGTGCCTTTTATTTATTGTTTTAATACTAAATTCTTTTGTTTTTGGCAGATTTTTCATAGATTCCACTCGTGTTCCATTTTCAAATCGAGTTTTAGAGAAGATTTGAAAGAATCAGCAGTAACTTTAGCTCCAAATGTTTTGGGATGAAAACACCGTTTTTCGAGTAGATGAGATGAAAAAAGTACCTATTGTTTTGGTTATTTTAAATTTAATTCTTAATTACAGGTATTACCAGTCGCAGAGTAACTCGTGGTATACCCTACAGAATAGCGGTTAGTCCAGGACAATATTGAATTTGACGATTTTGATGCTGATATGATTCAGTGTACACAAACGAAATAAACTATTTTCGATAAAATGCACTTACTCATAGTTTTATTTAATCGATACACTCAAAAATGGCAAATTTCTACCCAACCTGCCACATGTCGTTCGTTTATGACGAACTTAAATAAAAAAATATATACAACGTGAAAGGGATATACCTGTAACAAATCGAACTACGGCATCACTATATAATACAATTAAAATAACAGACGAAACTAAAAAAATGACGATATTCCAATACAGATTGCCCGAGCGACTGCACACTATGGAAATGTCATTTTTGTTTTTCGTTTTTGGACTATTATTTTAGTTTTATTATACTATAGTGGTCAAGTATAGCATAGCCCGTGGTTCGATTTATTACGAGTATGTCTCTTCTACGTTGTATGTGTTAGACTAGGATTCTAACGAAATCTCATACAGCCAAAATTTATAAGGTGTTTCAAAGTTATATCTACATAATAATGCATAAGAAAATGCGCTAAGATGAGAGAGATTTTGAAGATTACACATAGCTACAATAGCAGTAATGTGATTTTAGTCACCGCTCGAATGTTTTTTTTTACGTGAAAGCAACTTCTATTGTGGTGGTTCCTAGCGATGTTTGATGAAAATTGGTTAATTCGTTTAGAATTTATTGGGGGTTAAAGCTTCAATGTTGGGTTTTGTAATTTACCTGGCAAATTATAGATGGCGCTACGGATACATCGGTGAGAATATTACGTAGTTCCGCTATTTATCACTAGATGGTGTCGGGGTTTTTTTCTATTTGCTTTTTGGAAGTCGGCGGACAAAAACTATGTACAAATAAAACTAGTTTTTAAGATTAACCTCTTGTATGCCGTTGCGTAGATCTACGCTAGAATGCATGGTTTAACTATTGTCTGATATTCCGACATACAAGGGGTTAACTGGAATACGAATAGTATTTAAAATATAGTTTTGTACACGTGAGCCACGTTAGTCTAGAAATGATTCACTTTGTAACATAAGTTTTGGCCTTTCTGGCTCTTATGACCTGGTTGTCTTGCAGCCGTAAGGTTATTTATTTGATTCTTAGAGTTTACCTATAACATCCGTGTTGGTCTGGAAAAAAATGTAACACAAGAAATGTAATTTTCTAATTAAAAATAACGTGAGATAAAGTCGTTATTAACATTAATTAAACGGGTTCGGCGTATGCTTTCCAACAGAGTAGAATAGGACCACTTCAATTCTTCTGGTTGATGTCGTAGAAGGAGACTTAGGAAATACAAGCTAAACAAAGCTTATAAACATCAATGAGAACTCTTCAACCCGTCTGGCCAGCAAGGAGAGTTTAGGCCAAATCCTCTGGCTGCTGTAAGTATGGCTCTAGTAGCATAGAGAGGGTCGTGCTCCTGCAGTGGAGACTAAAAATACCTAAAGATGAAGATTAAACGGGTTACTCACGTATAGATTCAGCTACTGGCCGACATATTTTAACCTCATCTGGAGGTCTTCGTCAGCGCGAATGTGACTAGAGGGCGCACGTACCCGATGTCGCCTCGAGACAATAGTACTATGTAGCTGACTCTACGTGAGTAACCTGTTTAATTCATGATAGTAAAAATATTATTGTTCGGAAATAATCTTGCTGTCAAGATGTCTGAAATCTGGATATGTTGATGTTTCCTCCGCTTTTACGCCAAAACGACTGAATCTTGGAATAACATAGATAATTAACCGGGAAAATGTGAGGTTATCCTAATATTTAGAGATTAGCCATCACCACGGGATCGGCTAGTACAATATAATGACGTGATAGATTTGGTTTGGCCGTACAACTGAAACCTATCGTGTTGGCCTCTGAGGCTAAATTAATTCAGTATTGTAACACAATAAAAGCTTATCATCATTATTATCATCATCATTTCAGCCGCATAACATCCACTGCTGGACATAGGCCTCTACCAAAGATTTCCAAAATGACCGATCTAGAGCGGCTTGCATCCTATTTTTTCATTATAAAAGCTTATAAATAATTGTTTTCAAATGTTACAAGTGCAGCTAAAGTAGATCAAAAGAAGCAGTAAAAGTATATAATGTACCAAATCAATTTATCGTCGAACTAAAAAATAATATAATATTATCGTCAAAACCTTGTGATGGAAATATGTATTTTTACACTCAGCCCTTGCATTTGCATACATCCTTAAGTATACGTTAATGCTTTTAAAATACAATTTTAATTTAGTTAATAAATATAGTTTTTAGTTTCCTTTTTTTAAATAAAGAAGATCGATTTTTGGTTGTATTTTTTCTTATAAAGTTTTGTTTTATTTCCCTATCGTCGTGGAAGATAATATTTTGTATGCTCAGCCTCACATACAAACCGCTACGTAAATATTAAGTACTATTTTTTTTTAATTAATTACTTGTCGAAGTTCATCATTTTTAGGGTTCCGTAGTAAACAAGGAACCCTTATAGTTTCGCCATGTCTGTCTGTCTGTCTGTCTGTCCACGGTCCTACTCAGAAACTATAAGTACTAGAAAACTGTAACTTGGCATGGATATGTATATTAATTATTGCGAAAAACTCGTAAAATAAAATATGGAAAAAAAATTTTTTTCGGGATAGCTGCCATACAAGTAAATACGTAGTCAATATTTTTTTTCTTGACAAACACATTGTGTGGGGTATCGTTGAATAGGTCTTTCAAAAATATTGTTAGTTTTTAAGCACCATTTTTCGATTTAGGGATTCGTTTCTGAAATATTTGGGTTTAAAGTTCAAATTTTTGTTCGAGTCAAGTGTCCCCCCCCTCTATCTGCTAAACGGTTATATATGGCCACGTGAAAAAAATCACAATTATAGTATATATAATGTTGTTTGAAGGAAAACTATCAGAGCCAAGAAGGGTATACAAATTAAAAAGTTATAGGCGATCAACTTATAAAATGTACTTGAAAAAATAAATTTTCATACAAATTCAATAGATATTTGTTCGGTTTGTATGTCAATGTTATAGTCACTGCAAAGTATACCTATACATAATAGTTATAGATTTTCTACCGAGCGACTGGGAGTAAGAGAATGATATGTTAATGATACTACGAATATTTTTTTCTTGGTCGGGTTATAGGCACACTATAAGTGTATGCAATTTGAAGTGTGCCTATAACCCGACCATGAACAAATGCTCGGTCAGTGCTAAGGACAAAACACGGCACTCTTATCTTTTTCTTCTTTTAGAAATTGCAATAAGTTAATCTCTATCAAAGCGTGTCAGGCCCTAATCTTATGCAGTTACAGTTTGGCAAAACAAATTAACCTGAGCAAGTATAGCTTTGCAAGTCGACCGGAGCGTGTATGGGAACCAGCTGTCTGTCCATCTGCTCTTTTACTCGCTTCCTAAAACACAAAATGATTTGAAGTCTTGCATAGTGTGTGCTAGTAAATTCCATAATTTCAACGCTTGAACAGAGAAGGAGTGGAGGAGGTCCCCTGCTGCGCTCCAACCTGTATTAAAAGGAAATTGTTGCCAAATAATAACTTTGATGTGGTTTGGTACATTTGGTGCAGGAAAGGATAGAGTGACGGGGTTTTATCTCTAACTTCACTCAACAAAACATCTCTCTCCAGCGTGTTGAAGGCGTTGCGGATGTCTACTTTTAGCACTGCACGACGCAGTTCGAATTGCTCAAGTCCACGGCGAACGCTCATGTGGTATGGATCGCCGCCTCGCAGACTCGTACCAAACCCCAACTAGCGCGGTTGTAAGTAACTCGACATCTCCTCTTTTACGGCTCAACAGGCCAACTTAGCACTAAGTCGCCTAAAGATACTACCGATTGCTATTGGCCTCAAACTGCCGTCTTTTTTATGCAAGGCGCAAAGAGCAGCTCCATAGAGGTAAGGACGAACCTTCGGATTAACCTCCCCACGTAACATAAGGTTGCAAATATTCACTAGGCTCTCCCTTAAGCGCCGACCGCTTTCATCGGCCGAGTTAGATGTTAGTTCTTTCAGGTGCCCAGGTCGAAGTCCGTCTAGGCCCGCCGCGGATCCGCTATAAAAAGAGCTTAAGGCCAGTAATACAGAGACCTCCGTAACTTCCGGTGTGGTGAAGGATACATCGGGAAACGGTGGGAAAAGAAGAGGTCGCGATGGGTCAGGGTGTTTGAGTCTTAAAGCCTCTAGCGTTTCGGGGGCGTGTTTTGCCATTGTGTTGTATTACACCAGTAGCCGCACAGCTAGCCCCTCAGGTCACCCTCGAACACCTTCCTTTGCGACTAACTTCAGTTATATGCGCAGTCCAACCCAACGTCGATTCGATTAACACACCTAAATTTTTTGCAGTCTCAGAGAATGCAATGATGGAACCATCTAGAATTAGAGGAGGAAAAGTACTTTGGTCAATGGAATTTCGTGCATACCGACATCCATGAAGCATGGCATGCGATTTTAACAGGTAGACAATGTTTGTAAAGCTGCAAATCGTGTGCTTAGAGATGGGAGCTAGAAGAGAGAATTTGGGTGACAGTAATAATGAACACAGAAAATAAAAGCGGAGACAGAACACCACCTTGCGGTACACCCGCACTGAGCTCTCGCCAATCGGAGTAAGACTCTTCAACGCGAACGCGAAGATAGGATTCAAACCAAGATAAGGTAGAAGGAGAAACATATAAAGAACGAAGAATGCCAAGAAGAATGTCAAAATCTACAGAGTTGAAAGCGTTACTGAAATCAAGGAGGACCAATAAGGTAAAACATTTGTAATCAACCGCCCTGCGAATGTCATCCGTAACCTTGAGTAAGGCAGACATTGTACTGTGACCCTCTCGAAAGCCCGATTAAAATTGAGTGATGATGTTATTTTCATAAAAAATGGTAGAAAATTGTTTATGGACTATTAGCTCAAGAACTTTTGCTAAGAAGGGTAAAATAGAGTGGGTCTAAGTTCTGGAACCAAGGAGGGATAAGAAACTTTAGGTAGCGGAATAACATGAGCTAATTTTCAAGCCAAAGGAAAAGTGCCTGAAGTTGAAAATGTGAGTAAGCACAGAGAGATAACCGGAAGAAGAAGAGTAATAATTTGAGAGGAGATAAAATCGTTACCTGCCGCATTGGACGAAATGTGTAAACTCCATTTCTTAACATCATTCTCGGAAACAGTCGTTAGTTCGAATGGAGTATAAGAAGGGATAGGTAAATTTAAAAGTTAAGCTAAGGTGTCGGCTTTAATATCTGGTGAGATAGTGAGTAAAAAAATTACGGTTGATTTCGGATGGGTCTAAATTAGTATGATTTAAAGTAGGAGATTTACCAATGCGGACAGACTTCAGGAATCTCCAGATCTCCGCAAGACTACGACAGGTGAGAGAAACGTGGAAGTACCGTCTCGTAGCATCTCTACACATACTACAGCAGTGATTACTTGGGAATTCGAACATACATCCAAATTCTACAAAAATGGAGGAAAATGGGTAAAAAGAAGAATAACATATATAATTCGGGTGTTTCCCAAACATCGCAAAGATTAAGGGGATGCATATTTTTGACAGCAAGTTCTTGTCCATGTGCCATGGAGGTCAGAGGAGAGGTTGAATAATCAAGTTGCTTCTGAAATCTTATATTACAATCTGGTGGAGAAGCCAGAAGAGCTGTTGGTTCTGCCTCGAGTCGAAGAAGAGTATGAAGATATTGAGGAAGATGATGAGTTTTGTAATACTGTGGATGAGTAGATGGTGGCTGCTGGTATGGGTCCTAATGGTGAACCAAAACTTGAAGAAAAAATAGGAATGAGAGAAACTGATTTGGACGACCCCATGAATTTACCTGGATTTGTTGTGTTGTACTGTACAGAGGATATAATTTGGGAAAATCCAAAAGTAATATTTTGTGATAAGTAAATGACGGTACTACCATTTTTATCTGAACGAATTTCGTTTATTAAATCAAATTTGAGTGAAACGCGCATGATGATCGATCAAGGGAAAGCTGGTAGTGGTAGAAGTATTGTTTTCAATTCTCTCAGCCCTCAGCCTTGCATCTAGGAATCAAAAACAATTAAGAAAAAAAAAGTGGCCATGTGCGAGTCGGACTCGCCCATGAAGGGTTCCGTAGCAGCAAGTAACATAATATAAAATTTCTTGTAGTTCGTTGTGACTTTTACCGACCAATTTTTTCTAAATTTAGTTTGAACCGAAAATTGGTTTGAACGAGATCTAGTAAGTAGTATTACAAAAAAACTACTTGCTAGATCTCGTTTAAACCAATTTTCGGTAGTAGTTTGCATGGTAATGAACATCATATATTTTTTTAGTTTTATCTTTCTCTTATTATTTTAGAAATAACACACATTTTTCCACTTTGAAGGTGTCTCTCGCGCAAACTATTCATTATAGAAAAAAATTATATTAGAAACCTCAATATCATTTTTGAAGACCTATCCATAGATACCCCACATGTATGGGATTGATTAAAAAAAATTGAGTTTCTGTTCTAAGTATGTGTTAGAACCCTAATGCGGTTTACAGAATACATATACTTACCAAGTTTCAACAGTATAGGTCCTATAGTTTCGGAAAAAAGTGGCTGTGACATTCGGACGGACAGACAGACATGACGAATCCATAAGGGTTCCGTTTTTTGCCATTTAGCTACGGAACCCTAAATATGGTAGACGAAAACCTTCATCTGTTTCAGGAGAATATGCAAGATTGTCTGCTTTTTGTAAATATATCTTTGTTTCTACTGGGTGACATAAAACAACTACCACCAGTGCTTAATCTCCCGGTTTATGGGACAGGATTTTCCGGCATGCTGGCTGATCAGGGACTGCTACTTTACAAAGAGATTACGTCCTGCGTCATTTTGTCAACATCTTATCGGCAAGGAGAAGCAGGTTTTCAGAGACATTCTGGATTGTTTGAGCATCGGTAGCTCAACCAAAAGTGATTGGAAAAAATTAATGACGTAGGAAAAAAGTAGGTTATGTGACAAGGAGTAACGGCTTTTTATCGATGCAATGAGGCTGTATCCAGAAAACAGAAATGTTAGTTTATATAACTTTTCTAAATTATAGGACCTTCACATGCCTACGGCTAAGGTGTCGACTGACCATTACAACAAAGAGGCTGCATTAGACATGTACCGATCAACAAGTACAAGGTTAAGAGAAAACTCTGCATTTCTGCGTTGACGCCAGAGTCATGTTAAAAACGAATTTGTAGGTAAAAAAAAATGTTCTGTTGGAACTGTTACTGATTTGGTGTATGCTCCTAATTATGCATCACCTATTGATCGCCCTTTGGTAGTTATGATTAGATTTGACAACTACACTGGCCCAACCATCAGATCAGTGCCTATTGCCGCTGTCACGCGAACTTGGAGTTCCAAAGAGAGCACATGTTCTAGGACTCAATTTCCTCTCACATTAGCATGGGCAGTCACCGTACATAAGTTACAGGGATTGACTTTACCCAGTGTAGTGGTCTGGTCTACCTTGGGTATAGAGAACTGGCTGTAGGTTGCTCTTACGTCGTATTGTCTCGGGCTTTAAGACTTACTTATGTCGTCTTGGAGCCCTTCGATTTTGATCAGGTCTATGGAACTTCTTCTGTTAAGAACAGAGGTCGAAAACATTAGCGGAACGAACATTATCGAGATCTTAATAATTTATGAAAAACATAATCTCCCATGCTGGTCTGGGAGAAATAAAAAAAATCTTAGAATGTACCAGCTGCTTTTCTTTCCACGCAGATCGTAAAAGCCGATCGAGGAAATGGGCAAAAATGCAAATCATGTTAACAGGCGATGCGGCTAGCAACCCATCACTGTATTAATTGCTTTTCTATCTTCTCGCCCACCATGACGCTAAAAGTGGCTTTTAGGTCTTGAGGCCCTGAGCTCTGCATAGAACCGCAAGACCCAAAATGCTCTGTCTGCCCCATTAGGGATAAAGACGTGATAGTATGTATGTATGAAAAACATAATGGTGTTCAAAGTTTCGTCACTCTGCAATCTCTATAAGCTTGCGAGGTCTACAGCGTACAGAGCCACTAGTTTACTATGTTTTTAATTTATATTTCTGAGGAATTTTTACGGACGTTTCAAATTACCCCGACTTGCAGAAATGTTTTATTTAAAAAATCGTAAGAAAATGGCTGTTTTAAGGTCCAAGGGTTGGGTATACACCTAGTAAGTTCAAAATAGAAGACATCGATTTTCAATAAAAAGTTGACTTGCTAGGTTTTTATTATGAACAGCCGAGGTCACATGCGAGTATGGTTAAATGTCAGAGGTGAAATGTAAAAAATTGCAAATTTTAATAGCATTTGGCAGTCTTCAATATGTCACGATCTGTATTGTACATAACTCTGTTAGCGGCCTTTCTGGCCGGTGAGTGACGTTTTATACTTAATACTAATACTTAGTTACTTAAGTTTTACACTAAATGGTGACGTGAAAGTGAATAGTTAAAATAATTAATTTACACTTTGATATCTTTTGTCGTAACCTCTGACGTTTAGGTTTATATTTCAGTATTTTATATGTAAGTATAAGATGAATATAATTGTATAAATATATTATTATTATGTACTTTTATATATGAATGTTTATTTAAATATACTGAAACTATTTTTAGGGTGATTTCAGCCCATTATATTTAAGAACTTTCCCGAAAAGGTACAAAATAAATTTTTGGCTTTGACATTAATATTAGTGTTTTTAATATTGCATAGAATACTTTAGAGTAGATATTTTCCTATTTATTTATTTAAATCTTATCTATATATAAAACCGGCCAAGTCCCTTACCATTATCTATTAAAATCACTTATGTTGTATGGGAGCCACCCTTAAATATCTATTTTATGTTAATTTTATTTTATTTTAAAAGTGAATATACAACTAAATATTCTGTAAATATTTCAAGCATCTACCTGTTTTCGTTATTATATTTCGAGCCAAAAACGGCTAAAACATTATGTTTGTTGTATGGGAGCCCCCTTAAATATTTATTTAATTTACTTTTTAATATTTGCTCAGTTATAGCGGCAACAGAAATACATCATTAACCCCCCCCCCCCCCCCCATTTTTTAAAGTAAAACTGTTAAAGCTATGAAGAGTTATATCAATCAACTAATAAAATGTTCTCGGGACATGAAAACTTCACGAGAACAGGACTGATAAATAATTAAAAAAACAAATAAAAAAACGGTCTTGTCCGACACGCGCTAGACCGGTTTTTATAATCACATATTTTTTATTATTTTTCTATATTGTATTTGCTATTTTCCTTATAGAGTTAAAAATTGTTAAGTGTGCTAGGTACTCGGGTTCAGTCTTAAGATTACTTTGGGCGATATAAATGACTCTCTCGCTTCACTATTCATAGTAGCGGCCGCGCCTTAAAATATTACCTGGATTTTTCGGGGTCCAGAGCAGTCCCAACTTAAAATAAATTATTTGAAAGGAAACGAAGATATCATTTAAAATTTTGTCTTGATCAAGCACTACAAACTATTTTGTAAACTACTTTTTACAGTTTTAAGAGAAAACGTGTAGCTTTTCTTACTCACATTAGCTAAAAGTGGCCGTTTTTCGCAAATGTGCGTCGAAAAGCTTATTTTTAATGTAAATTGTACTAAATTACTAAGTATTTTTCTTGTAGGTGGATTGTTTTTCGGTAGAACTTCCTTTACATCAAATATAAACGATGGTACACCGATGAATCACACCCAAAAACCTGTTGAAGTGGACCCCTCTTTGTTTATAGCTGCTTTATACAAAACCGCTTTTGGAAATCCCTCTAGATATGGAGAGAGTAAGTCTTTTTTTTCCATTACATACATGATTTTATTTAATTTCACAAAATGCTCAAGGTTGCTCTGTGCGCTATGAAGAGGGCTATGTTCGCTATTTTCCTACGTGATCGAATCAGAAATGAGGAAATTAGTAGGAGTGACAGTGGGCAGGAGACATAGCGCGACGAACCGATGGCCGATGGGGCAAAAAGGTTCTCGAATGGCAACCGTTTACTGGCAATCGAAGCATAAAGGTGGTCAGATGACTTGACTAAGTGTCCAAGGTCGCTGGGAAGCGCTGGATGTAGGCCGCTCTTGATCGGTCATTTTGGAAATCTTGATCGGTCATTTTGGAAATCTTTGGGTGAGACCTATGTCTAGAGCGGCTTGCATCCAGCGCCTTCCAGCGACCTAGGTCAGGTCGTCAGACCATCTTGTGGGTGGGTGTCCTACGCTTCGCTGTACACGTTATGCAGCTGAAATAATGATGATTTAATTTGACCTGTCCCGTCGTCTGATGTCCCAGGTTCGATCCCAGGTCAGTCAACATAGAAAATGATGTCTTTCAGGTTGACCTGGGTCTTGGATGTTTATCAATACATGTTTTTGTTATAAAATATAGTATCGTTGAGTTAGTATTCCATAACAAAAGTCTCGTACTTACTTTGGGTCTAACTTAATCTGTGTGATTTGTCCGTATACCTGTATAATATATTTATTTATTATCTGATGTAGCTCGATGACTGTTTTATTCTAATGACAACAATATTTTTTTGTCCCTATATATTTATTTATTTATATTTACCATAAGGTACTGTGTAAACTAACGTCTTTCCTCACGTTGTTTTCATTTCGATGAATACGATTGGACAAGTAATGTACCATAAATAAACTAATTTAAACGTGTAATAATATAGTAGTAATTTAACCCCATTTTGGGGGGGCGGGGAAATTAGAAAATTCATATGAATGTGACATGTCAAATGAATTGCTTGCTATGAGAACTACAAACTTTATTTTACATAAACTTAAATAACATAAATAAACTATAGAAAATAGTTTACTCATGTATACATATGTAATAAACATGAGTAAACTAAGTATGACTAAATATGACTATTAATAAACTAGTAGTTCGCCGGCAACTTAGACCTCGCAATTGTTATTCTTTATAACATGAAATCATTCCCTAAGTAACACCTAGATGGCGCTATCCAAAGTTAGAACGCGTTTCGTTTGCTACATAATCGCGGACATTTTTATTAATATTTCAAAAACTACGGAACCGATTTTGATGCCAAACGAATTTGAAAATTCTATTAATATTTCCTATATGCCTACCAAATTTCATCAAACTCAGACTATCGGTTCGGCAGTTATCGCGGTACAAACATACATACATCTGTACTGCCAGTGAAAAGGGATCTAAGTCAAAAAACGTGGTTTTGAGAAAATCGAGTTCAAAGTTTCAAAAAATTCCTGCACGTTTTATACATCAGCTAGAAAATTTTTGATTAGTGATATTGATAGATAATTTAAAATAAAAGAAGTCTCTATGACTAAAACAATTTAAAATAAACTGATTTCAGAAATAATCAAAAAAATTTACAAGTTATATCACTTGACACGAAAAAATATTCGTGTAAAATGCTATAAAATGACATGCAACTATTTACACATTTTGTATTTCGTTGGTGTCAAATGATACATCACCTTTATTTTTACAGTGTTTTGAAGTGTATAAGAAGATAATCAGGAAGTCCCAAAACAAAATTTACTTATTTCATGATCAGCTATTTTTACGTCAATTTTATTTTGAACAAAAGTAATAAAAATATTACATACATCAGTTTACACATTTTAGTATACCTTAATATTTTTGTGTATTGTGATATATATCAGATATTTAAGCGATCTAACTATGAAATGTTAAGGTGTAAAATGATATAAGTATAAACATATTATTATGTAAAAGTAATGCCTGTGATATAGGTTTCAACTGCCGTCTACCTTAAGGTATTCGAATCCCAAGTAAACCTCACCTAGGTCTCTGGTGCATCCTGATAAGCAAAACGGACGTGGTTCTGGTGATATCAACCCGCGCGCGGTGGGATCTGGTCGAAGTCTTTCCCCTCTTGATTACTAAATTAGTTGCAAACAATTGGCCAAGTACGAGTCTGGCTACGCGCAGTGTAGTGTTCCGTAGTTACGAATGACATTCACGCGACTAAAATGTCTAAAAAACTAACTATCTATTGAATTTGTATACAATGTTCTTTTTTTAGTACATTTATAAGTTGGTAACCGACAACTTTTTGATTTGTAAACCCTACTAAGCTTTCATTAAAAAAACACTTTTCAAGCTTAAATTTAACCACTTTTTCATACTCATGCCGAATTACAGCTTACTAGTACTTGTAGTCTCTGAGTAGAACCGCGGATTAGCTGACAGAATTTGTTTACTATGGAAGCCTAAAAAGTCCCTATGTGCCCCTCCAGAATAGAAGGGACCAAGACGACCGGAGGTCATAAGAGCTATTGAGAGCTTTTAATGAGCTGCCTAATAGTCAATTGTCCAGACCAGATTCCAATCTCCTAAATATATGAATTCATGACATTATAATGTGCATATGCTAAGAATAGAAAAAAGACTTTGCAGAGATAGAAGATTTTTTGCATTTAGCAGAAGTAAGCAAGACAGGGGAATAGACTGAGGGAAAAGAAGATAGTATATATATTTTACAAGGAGAATACGGGAAAGACCCCGTGTGACTCCGGGTTAGAACAGGACCACTCCACCTCTTCCTGTAGATGTTGTACTAGGCATCGTAATTCGTAATAGAACTAAAGAAAAAATATCAATAAAAACACGACCTTTGTAACACGAATTACAATAGCATTCTCAAGGAGTTGACGTTTGGCAAGGAGCTGGTTGTAAAATACAGACCCCACAGCATTAGAGCTGATGATGCAACTAGTAGGCTGAGATGATATGGACTGAGAGGGAAAAAGGAAAATATGGGGTAGAATTTATCGTCGCTAGTAAAAATTATTAAAAATATAACAAAATTGAATTTATAGACTCGAAAAAGGATTGCAGTGTGTTGGTAAATAATGACCAGACATAATAGTGATATAGGTAACCAACAACAACTAACCATCTTAATAACAAAGCTAACTTACGATGATCATCAAAATACATGGATATCTATGAATGAATGTTGACTAATTTTAAACAAATTTAAAGGATCAAAGATGTTAGGTATACGAAAATAAAATAAGTATAAAAATATCCATATCACGTGTTGCTTGTAACTTATTATAATCATGTTTTATACATATAGCCTAGGTGATGATGATGCTAATGATGATGAATGTTAGTTTTTTCAATTTGTAAATATAGACACACCTGTTACAATGACAACTGGAACAAATTCACACTGTGTTTTTGGATTTGTATTGGTAGATATATATAATGCATTATATTTTAAATATATTTTTTAATAAATACCTAATTGGTATATACTTATGATCTGTTTTTTTAAATGTTCATATAATGTCTTTATTTATTTAAGTTACAATCAACAGCATTTTTAACTTCGCTGTCTGTAAATAAAGAATAATAGTAAAACCATAGATTTGTTCATATAGGTATGACTGATGGAACATTTAGGTTGTTAAAATCAATTTATAACATATTACATTTCGAGCATTTTGAAGTTTATACATATAATAAAACAGTAAAAAAAGTATGTCTGCAAATTAAAAATATTTCCTAAAAAAATATTGGGGGCGATGGAGACATAGAAATAGGTATATTATCACTCTGTGGTGATAGAGAAAGATTTTTTTTTTAAATGTCTGTCTGTTTGTCCGTGTGTCTGTTAGTACAAGCTAATCTCCGGAAATACTGGACGCCTGGACGGATTCGAATGTAACCCTTTTTAGGGTTCCGTAGCCAAATGGCAAAAACGGAACCCTTATAGATTCGTCATGTCTGTCTGTCTGTCTGTCCGTCCGTATGTCACAGCCACTTTTTTCCGAAACTATAAGACCTATACTGTTGAAACTTGGTAAGTAAATGTATTGTGTGAACCGCATTAAGGTTTTGACACAAAAATAGAAAAATAACAGTAAAATTTGGGGGTTCCCCATACTTAGAACTAAAACTCAAAAATGTATTTTTTATCAAACCCATACGTGTGGGGTATCTATGGATAGGTCTTTAAAAATGATATTGAGGTTTCTAAAAGCATTTTTTTCTAAACCGAATACTTTGCGCGAGAGACACTTCCAAAGTGGAAAAAAGTGTGTCCCCCCCCCGTAACTTCTAAAGTAAGAGAATGATAAAACTAAAAAAAATATATGATGTTTATTACCGTGAAATCTACCAGCGAAAATTAGTTTGAACGAGATCTAGTAAGTAGTTTTTTTTTAATACGTCATCATCATAAACGGCAATTTACCTTTCATTCAATCAACTCAAATATAAAAATTAAAAAAAACATACTACAAGACTTTTATATTATGTTATTTGCTACTACGGAACCCTTCATGGGCGAGTCCGACTCGCACTTGGCCGCTTATTTTGTTATATAGCTGTTAAGCTTGAGCAACATATAGGGTATAAATGATTTTGGAAAATGGAACACCTGATGTAGAACTATAATGGTCCAGCTAAACTATAAGAAATATATATAATTGCCTGCTGAGCATTTTCCAGAGATAGAAAGTCCACGCGAACGGAATCGCGGACTTCGGCTAGTCAATATTAAAGATTTTGTTTGCATTATTTTCGTAAAATAATTTGTTTTGGTAAGAAATTAGATACATAGTACCTAGGCGACTGAGCTTAGCTCGGATATTACTATTTATTGTAGTATTTCAAATAAATATACTCGTAAGTAGATAGATACTTATTTTTTAACTAAACTGATGGTTAAACACTTACATATTTTTGCTTACTTATATCATTATACACCATCTAGCAAATTTAGTGACTTTTGAACTTGTAATATGATTTTGATTCAATTCAACTTATATCAATTTGCACAATAATCAAAGCTGTAATTATGACTAGTGTCAATTGATTTATATAAAGTCGTATCCCTAAACACCTATTTTGTCTTACTTATGTCGCAAGTTGAGTGTTTCTACTACAGATGAAGCGTTTTTCACCAAGGAATCCTACAAACATTTTACGTGTTTATAGAAATGAGCAAACTTAAATCAATATGTACGAATATCGACGTTTTAATTTTCCGTTGTGTAAAGTGTGATAATTAAAGTTAAATTAATTTACACTTTTAAAACTGAAAAAATACTTCGGTTCGTTTTGTTGTAAACGCATTTGTATTATAATACACAAAAATAAATTAACGAAACCCTGAAAAACGCCTACTTAGATTACTGTGCACCAACGCTAACTTTGGCATTTTAAGCCCTAGGACTATGGGAATAAGACAGAAAAATAGCATTTTTTTTCTGATTCAGAATATGCAAAGATCTCAAAAGCGATCTAACTCGACTTAGATCCCTTTTCACTGGCAGTACAGACATACAATGTGTTTTTCGCCCCCAATTCGATTTAGAGACTGCTCGCTTCGCTCGCTCGGTCATAAATGAACTGCACCTCTATCGCACGTAAGTGGATCTTTCAGTTTTGAATACTACACGTAGACAATACGATACCGAATACTTTGACGCAAATATTTGTGATATCCCTACAGTACAGTACAAATTATAACTCATGGTGCAATGAGTGGACGTGGAGTCGAATCCCAGTGGTGGCGAATATTTAAATCAAATTTAGCATCTCATTTCCCTTGTTTACTTCTTGATTTTTTTTACTTTTCGAATTTTTATTTTTCTTAATTTTACTTATTTGTAATATCAGTGAAATTATATCTCTGGACTTTATATTGTATGATGTAAAATAAATAAAATGTAAAAAAATACTTACTTTCCATGTTTTCACGTTACAGGTGCAGGGACAGGTAAAAAATAGAGGGATAGTACGAAAAAAAAATGTCCTGATATAGATTAGATTAATTATTGTTGAACTAAAGAACTCCCCGCCAAAAGCTGAAACTTATACAGAATGGGAAAAGGCTAATTAAGGAGTATGTTGCATTTTTATATCTTTAATACATGAAAAATAAAATTTTTGGAATGTGTTTTTTTATTTAAACAATTGTAAAAAAATACATAAAGCGACGAACCGATGCGCGATGACCGATGGGGCAAAAAGGTTCTGGAATGGCGGCCACGTACTGGCAAGCTAAGCAAAGGACACCCACAAGGTGGGTTGACGATTTAACCAAGGTCGCTGGGAGGCGCTGGATGCAGGCCGCTCTAGATTGGTCATTTTGGAAATCCTTGCGTGGGACATTTCCAGTAGTGGACGTTATGCGGGTGAAATGATGATGATGGAAAAAAAATACATAAAATGAAGTTACCGATAAGTGCACGCAAAAATGTGGAGAGTAAATAAAGGTACGGTTTTAATTCCTTACAGGTTATCTACATTTTTATGGACAAGAACTCTCTCTCTCTCTCTCTCTCTCATCTCAGCATATGCCCAGTTGCATCCTCAGCTGTAAAGCTGCGAAGCCCGGGGTCAGCTTTCCAGCTCTTTCTTCTCCACTTCGCATGGTCCTGAGCATCAATAGTTGTAAGACGATTGGCACGCATATTTATAAACATTTGTTTCTCACGTCATCATCATCATCATCAGGTCTTTTTAGTCTCCACTGCAGGAGCACGACCCTCTCTGTACTACTAGCCAGAGGATTTGGCCAATACTCTCCTTGTGGCCAGACGGGTTGGAGAGGTCTTATAGATGTTTAAAAGCTATGTTTAGCTTGTATTGCTTTGTATAGCTGTATTACTAGAGCCATATTTGGCCAGAGCAGTCTGGCCAAATATGGCTCTAGTAATTGGGAGAATTTGGCCTATACTCTTCTCGCTTGCCAGACGGGTTGGAGAGGTCTCATGATGTTTATAAGCTTTGTTTAGCTTGTATTTCGTAAGTCGCCTTCTACTACTATCCTTCTATTGTACTCTGCCGGAAACCACACGATTTATTACGTAACTTGCCTGTTTCTCTAAATGACTCTCTTGCAGTTTGTCTGCTATAAGTCACGGGCATGAAAGCTGCCGCTGATGCGGGTGTTATCGCATTTTTATGGAGAAGAAGCTAGTTCTTAAATTCATTGACGATGATCTAAATTTATATTATTCGATTGAAAGAAAAGAATAAAACGGAGTAGACTCAATGGCCGGTTTACTTATTCCAGTCTAGCAATCCAGTCATAGAAATCGCGGGCGGGGTTTATCGTAGTTTTTTTGTAGAACTAAATTCTTATCGGTGCAGTATTTTCTATGTCTCCTTATTTTCGGCTAAATTTTTGACATCTTTTGCTCTTCCTTATAAGGATGACCTGGAGATAGTTTGAATAAAGCAAGTAAAAGATTAAATTAATGTTTCAACCTACTAGTATGTAAAGAAAGAAGTTGACTTTAGACAGAAAGAGATGGAATTCATTGGTTGCTCCGTAGACAAGAGCTTAACTCTTTAATAATAAGGAGAAGTTTGACCTCTGTATGACATGACTTCTGCCTTTTCCTTTACCTACTTTATTTGCAGGAAGCCCCACCCCCTCTGCGAGATTGCATTCCTCAGTGTCCTTCGCAATTTGGTGTAATCATTAGTACAGTGGGCAATGAGACCTGATAATGGAATGAGAGTGGGCCGGCCCTCTGCCTAGATGTTGAAACTCAAAATAATATTATCATGAAAATGTATTTTGAGAAAGACTTCATTAAAATCTTTCTGAATATTCACGGTGAGTTTTAATTGGTTTTGGAGCCGATAAGGCTACTATTACCTAGTCAAAATAAATATTCAGAAACAATAAATGTTGACTAAAACTCGAATGTAAAATCGTGAGATCAATTAGTAGTACCAACGCCGCTAGGCTCCGTCGCCAGCCGGCCGGCCGCAGTGCATAGGTCACGCGGGGTCAGGCGGCAGTTTCGGACGGGCGCAACTACATGATCTCGATCGAAAATTATTTTTACAACTTTTTATCATAAGTCATACACAAATTTGGATTACGTATATGGATAGAGAGTTAATTTACTATACGACTTTTTTTACATAACCAATGAAAAGTCAGCGTGTAGGTATATATTTTTATGTAAAATTATTTTGAGTTTATGAGAAAATTCGTGATTTTAGTGGAGAGCCGGCCCAGGTATCTCGTTGTCCCACTGTACGTTTCTTACACCTATCGAATGGCCATCGACACCTGGCGATCTGGAAATAAAAACTGTTTCTTCAATTATTAAATTAATTACATTTGATAACTAGATATTATAGCCCGCGACTTCTTTCGCGTGGTCTTTATGACTTTGGAAAATGCTCATCAGGTTGAAGAACTTTTGCTAAGGCGGTATTTTGAAATTTCTTATTGTTTAGCTAGTCCATTATTGTTCTGCATTAGGTGTTCCATTTTCTAAAATCAATTATACCTTAAATGTTGCCCAGGTTTAACAGCTCTATAGGTAACACTAAAACTGTCATTCGAATCCGTCCAGTATTTCCGGAGATTATAGTGTACAAAGAGACAAAATTTTTTTTTTTGATTTATATATTTTGACTCTATTATTATGTCTCAATCGCCCAAAATTGTTATTTTGGAAATATATTCAATGTACAGACACATTTTTGTTACTGTTTTATTAGATATAGATAGATAGATAGATAAAAGGCAAGTTTTTTTTGTTTATAATAACTTTATTGTACTATTAAAATACATAAATATTAGGTACATACAATAAAAAGAACATATTGACAAATACGGATTTAACCCGATATTAAACTAGTAAAATATAACTATGCTTTTTTCTTATAAATTGCTTAAATTCAAATATGTTGTTTGATGTTTTCGTGTGTGTAAGTAGCCAACACTAGTGTCAGATTTTCAGGCTGCCTAAAAGCATCTGAGATAGCTTGACGACTGCCACACAATGATGACAGCCGGGACCAATGCCTACGTGCTGTCCGAAGTACGAATTTATTCCTAATGGGTCAGACAGAGCATTTTCCATCTTATTATAAAACGCAGACTATCTTTGTTACTAGTTTTAAACCATTATCCGACCAAATCAAGTTGACATCTAGTAATACGTCATTGTGTCATCTGAAAATGTCAACTTGATTTGGTCGGATAATGGTTTAAACCAAGTAACAAAGGTGGTCTGCGTTTTACAATAAGACGGTTTGGGTTCTGCTGCCCTAACCAGACAAAGCGCAGGATCACCAGACTTTATTTCTTCTAACTAAACTAGTAACACAGAAAAAAAAGTCCTACATTCAACTTAAAATTACACGATGGAACAAAGAGGAATTCTAATAATTTACAATTGAATATTTAGTATGTTTTCTTACGATTACAAAATGATAAAATACATAATAGTTATCATACAAAAACAACGCTAAATTAGTTATTCAAGTGCAGGTGTCGAATTTCAAAATTTTTTGCTCCGCCCTTAGCCACGTGACGCCATAGCCAATAAGAGGCCGCGCCGCTCGACGGACACTTTTAGCGTAATGGTAGGCAAGAAACTGGAGAAAAAAACAGTATTCGTCCTATTATAAAACGCAGACTAACTTTGTTACTAGGTATAAACCATTATCCGACCAAATCAAGTTGACATCTAGTAATATCCTATTGTCTCATCTAAAAATGTAAACGGAATTTGGTCGGATTATGGTTTAAACCTAGTAACAAAGTTAGTCTGCGTTTTATAATAATACTGTATAGGTTGCTAACCGCATTGCCTATTGACATGATTCTATTATCACCCATTCCCTCGATTGGCTTTTGCGATCTGCGCGGGAACAGAAGCAGCTGGTACTTCTGGTGATGCTGCTGGTGAAGGTGAAAAATTCTGGCAGATGAGATTTCGTGTAAGTACTTATTCACCTATGTCAACTCTTCGTGTCTATTCAACGTTGAAAGGACATATCCTTAGTAAATCAATCAACGGGTTTAAAATAACAGTCAAAAATTTAAAAAAAAAGTCGACATTTCTATACCAAATTGTGCAGCCGCCCGGGCAATTTGAATGGTTTTTAGAATGAAGTTCCTTATCGCGCGTTGCGAAAGGAGGCTAGGCGGAAAAAATTAAGACCAAAAGTTGTAACTTTTTGCTATAGATGTAAGCCGTGCGGCGTGCGCGTGTTTCTCTGATGTCTTTCTCTCTCTATCGAACTTCGTTCCATCCGGGTGTCCCTTGACACCTCTCAAGTTGTTTTTTTTTACTTTTGTCTGTTATTTTAATTTTATTAAACTAGTAATCTATGGGAGAGGCCTACGTCCAGCAGTGGACGTTCTTCTTCTTCTTATATTTAAGAGCTGGGCTCTTGTCGGTGGACGTTATGCGGCTGAAATGATGATGATGATGATGATGATACTTCCTCTTATATTTAAGAGCTGGGCTCTTGTCGGTGGAGTGCTTTCCACGATACTAGTAATCTAGTATAGCCGATAGTTTGATTTATTACGGGAATGTCACTTCCACGATGTAGAAATACTCTTTACTCACATTATTATACAGGATGTAGCAAAGTATACTGAAACTATTTTAAGGCTAAATTCAGTCCGTGATACTGAACAACTTTCCCAGGGAAAGTGTATCGAAATATGAGTTCTTTTTAGTTTTTCATAACTGACCTACCAGCTGATCAAAATTTCTATGAAAAGCATTTTTTTTTTCATATTTCGATATATGTTCTTAGGGGGAATTATTTTAGAATCATGCAATGATGTATCCTTAAAAATGTATTTTGGTAGATGTTATATAAAATGAAATACTTCCGTATTCTTGGCAGAATCTTACATTTAGTTATTCACCGAAAGGGTGTTTAAATGCAAAGGAATCTCTATATAGTTTCATAAACAGAAAGTTCAATTCAATTCCAAAAGTTTATCATTATTCTATCATATTTACAATATCTCTTAATAATCGTCACTTTGTTTTATAACACATTTGTTGCCATGAAATGATTACTTAGATCTAAGTTTATTACCGCTTCCTAAGCGCTAGTGCAGAAGAAGCGGTAACAAACTGCACTGCATCATTTTCTCCAAGGATGTCAACTCACAGTTAAATTAATACTTATTTAAAGTTAAAATGTGGACAGTGAATGCATTGTTTGTTAGGTTTTAAATATAAAAAATATAAAAATCTTTATTTTCAAGCCAGTAGTTTAAGTAATACAAATTTCTGGGACCCACCTAGTAAGCTTTTAAAAAGCCTGTGGCAGGGGGACCCGCTCTTCCAAACACTTAGTAGTAACATAGGCCTAGTTTACAAATATAGTTTATAGCTTTAAATATATTCTTAGTTCTATTGACATGAGTGAATGTTGTGTTGTGTGATAAGTGAAGATGTGTGGATGCGTGAGAGGGTGTGTACGCGTGTGTGTGTGCGTGTGTGTGGGGGTGTGCATGTGAGTGTGAGAGAGTGTGTTTGTGAGGGTTTATGTATGTGTGTAGTAATCATTACTCATTCCTGGTGGTAAGTGAGAAATTTTAATAAATAAGAAATAGGTTATGTAGTTCTCAACCCTACGATAGAATCTTGGGATCAGAGACCACAAACAGACTACACATAAAATTATGAACTGTCGTCAATTATTTGTGGCCTCCATTGAGTATATTATCCTATATATTAAGTCACTTTATTTTGGTTAATGATGAGTTTTTCTGTCTCATCATAGTCTAATGGTAACAGCCATTCAGTTATTAAGGTCTTACATTTATATTTTCTGAGTTTATGAATATCTAGTTGTTCATTTAAATTATTATATATATATGTCGATATAATATAGTATTGTCTTTTAGCAAACTCTGTATTGCTTTGATGAATAGAAGCGACCTTGGGCCTCCTCCTAGCAGTTTGTTGTTTGGGGTTATAGGGTATTGTTTTGTGTAATCTCAAGGCTGCTGATAAAATGAATAATTTCCTAACTGAAAGAAGTTTACAGAGTTCATAAAGTTCCTTAGTAGGATATCTTAGTTTTTTGAAGAACATTATTTTTAACAAGTATCTCTGGCCCCTTTCCACCTCTAGAAATTTAGTTTTTGTAGCTCCACCCCAAGCAGAAATGGAGTAAGTAATAATGGACTGTGCCAAGGCGGTGTAGATTTGTTTTAGTAATTTTTGTGAAGCTACATGTCTGAGTAATTTGAACATCCAAATAAGCTTTCTAACCCTTTTATTGACGTGCTCAATGTGTGGGTGCCAGGATAGTCGCTGGTCAAGAATGACCCCAAGGTATTTGATGGATTCCACCCTCTCCAGTGTCGAACAGTTACAGTAGGCAAAGTTCTTTTCATCACACATATGAGCTTTAAGATTATAATTTGGAGTAGGTTTAGTCTTTTTAGTTATATAATGGCATATGTACTTTGTCTTTGCGGTGTTCAACGAGAGCAAATTGGATCTTAACCAAAGTGAGACCCTATCGAGCCCCCTATTGGCTTTGTTAAAAACCTCATCCCATGTGGAACCCTCAAATACAATGGCAGTATCATCAGCATACGAAATGATACTTCCACCCTCCAGTTCCAGGTTAGTAAGGTCATTAATATACACAAGGAACAGGGTTGGGCCCAGCACACTTCCCTGTGGTACCCCATGTGTGATTTCCTTGTCTTCGCTTACATAATCTCCTATGCGAACTCTCTGTCTTCGCCCATATAAGTATTCGCCAAAGAGTTTTAAGGGAATGCCTCTTATTCCGATTTTTTCTAGTTTTTTTTAATAGAGTGGGGAGAAAAACAGTATCAAATGCCTTACTGAGGTCCAAGAACACTGTAGCGCATTTTATCCCATTGTCTAGTAGCTTAGTAATTTTTGTTGTTAACGTTATTATAGCATCTTCAGTAGATCTTCCTTGTCTAAAATCGTATTGTGCATTCGATAAGATATTGAGATTGTTAAGGTAATTTAGTAGACGAATATTTATCAGTTTTTCAATAATTTTAGAAAACACAGTCAAAACAGAAATGGGCCTATAGTTGTTAGGATCTGTTTTCTCTCCACTCTTGTACACAGGTGTAACTAAGGCTAGTTTTAGAGGGTCAGGAAATTTTCCCTGTTGAAAACAGAGATTCACAAGATGACTAATTACGAGTTAGGTATGTCATTATTTAAATGTAAGTTTTAGAAGGTCTAAATTTTAAAATAATGTCAAATTGTAGATTCAGTATAATAAGAAATATAAAATATATGGGGACAAATTACACTGATTGAGTTAGCCCCAAAGTAAGTTCGAGACTTGTGTTATGGGATGGGTGTCTATTAGAATACAGATTTTTTTGACATCGAATTTCATTTCTCAGAAAACTATTCCACGATTTTTAACACATTTTTTTCTTAATAAAACGAATAGTTTATCATCGCAGTTTCATATTATAATAACAACATTTTAAAAAATATATATTAAAATGGTTTTCTTTTATAGAAAAACGGTATATCGAACTAACATTTCATATAAAATATTAAGTTATCGATAAAACTGTTCATAAAATATGTTTCAATATGTTACGGTACACATAATAACTCGCTTCGCTCGCTCGGCTCGTGCGTTAGCGCAGTTCTAACATAACCTAACCTATAGGATTGCCCTAACCTAGGAAAATGGATAGTGGTGTCTTAGCACTCGCCGGCCGCTACCGCGGCACGCTCGCTTCGCTCGCTCGGCTCGTGCGTGTGTTGGTCACAGTTCTAACATAACCTAACCTATAGGATTGCCCTAACCTAGGAAAATGGATAGAAGTGTCGTAGCACTCGTTTTAAATGTTTCAACTATTTTGCAAACTGAAACTTACGTGGAAACAAAATTATGGGTAACAAAACTTTGATGTTACGTTATTTCGATAAAATACATAAAATATGAAAAGAAATAACGATAGACTGAGTTTGTCAATAACGAATAATCGAGAAAATGAAATTTCGATGTCAACAGATTTTAGGATTTGTTCAATATTGTATTAAAAGATTTGCGAATAGTTTTATGGGAAATAAAAATCGTTGAAGTTAATTGCGAGAAAGTGATGGGATCCCGTTATGGGATACTCACTCAACGATAGAATATTTTAGTATGTAACAAATGTACCAAATTATGACATTTGTGAATATACAAACCTTCAAGAGGACCAAGCAAGCTCAAGCCAGACTTTTTTGTCTGTGTGATAGTCATCGGTCCTATAATAAGCCTTTGAAGTGCCATCTAGTTACCAAAAATTAACTACAATTTACAATCAAAGAAATAGTTCTTCTTCTTATCGTGTGTGTTAGTGACTTACACTAGTGTCAGAGTTTTTAAACCGCCTTAAAGGCCTCTGACATGGTTTTAGGTAACGACCAATGTCAAAGACAGTGACCGGGACCGACGGCTTAACGTGCCCTCCGAAGCACGGATCATCTTACTTATCAGACAATCAGGTGATCAGCCTGCAATGTCCTAACCAAATTATGACAACAACACAAAGTCGTTGCCCCCGCTGGGAATCGAACCCGCGACCTCCGGGTATGAGCCAAACGCTCTAACCATTACACCACGAAGGCTTTGAAAAGGAAAAGAAATAGTTGAAAATTAATTTAACCTATCGTTATAGTCAGTCTACTGGTAGAGGCCGCGCCTTAGGCATCACAAACTCGTTCTAAACAGGAATCCTCACTTTGTATACTATTTACTATATTGACGTAAGTTTTGCAATCAATAGGCATGATGACTGGAAAAAATAGTTTTTGACCCATCGGTTAAATGTTTTTCGGGTTTGGGTGTTAGGCCTTCGTTCCGCTACGCGCTCTGTCGGGACGCCCACGGTTTGACGAACAATGGGCATGATGACTGGAAAAATATTCTTTGATCCATCTGTTAGATGTTTTCCGGGTTTGGGTGGTTGGCCCTCGTTCAGCGACGCGCTCTGTCAGAACGCCCATGAATTGAAGAATTTGTTAGTTCGATACGCCCACGGTCATGACAGATAATAATTCATATTTCCTTTTAACATTTCTGCACTCAGTACAATAATCATTCGATTTTTTGACAAAAAAGGAGCATCACAGTCCACCGTAGGCGTAGCGGATAAGTTTGAAATCCGTGGGCGTCCTGACCGAGGGCGTAACAGACCCTAGTGTCAGTGTTATGTCCCTCTGCTGTGCTGGGCAAAGGTTGGGCAAAGGACAAAAGGTTTATTCTTCCACTCTCTCTCTCTCTCTGTCCTTTGCAATCTTTTACCAACCAATGGCAAAAGTATCGAGGTCATCCTGCCATCTTGTCCTCGATATGCTTGTACCAGAATATTGTACACGTATTTTACCTTTTGTCTGAGAAACACAAAATTATAAAGGTTCAGCATTTCAGAACTGAACTTCAGGTTAGTTCAGTTCTGAAATGCATTTCAATTTCGCAAATCATCACAGCTTAGTACGATTTTTGCATAGCGGTGACGTCGCAAACTCCCAATCTGGAACTTAAAATGCTGCGTACCTAACTTTGTAATTGTTTAGTTATTTGGTATAAAGATATCATAGCGATTACCGTTTCACCTCATATCACTAGATGGTAACGTCATGGTTTTTTTTATTTGCCTAGCAAATAAGCTTGTTATATACTTTAATAAATGAACGTTTTAGAATAAAACGTTCCTGACCTTGGATCATCACCCCTATTTCTAGTTTAGTTTTGTCAATAACACAAGGAAAATATTCGAATATAAAAGATTGATTTTGAATATATTAGCTTAGTGTTAAAAATGACGAGATTAGTGTTATACAGTTTTACTTTGTTGATTCTACTGGCTTCTTTAGCTACTGTTACTGGTAAATATTAAGTATATCCTATTTTTATACATACATACATACTATCACGTCTTTATCCCTAATGGGGCAGACAGAGAATTTTGGGTCTTGCGGTTTTATGCAGAGCCCAGGGCCGCAAGACCCAAAAGCCACTTTTAGCGTCATGGTGGGCGAGAAGATGGAAAAGCAATCAATACAGTGATGGGTTGCTAGCCGCATCGCCTGTTAACATGATTTGCATTTTTGCCCATTCCCTCGATCGGCTTTTACGATCTGCGTGGGAAGAGAAGCAGCTGGTACATTCTAAGTTTTTTTTATTTCTCCCAGACCAGCATGGCAATCAATTGTTCGAAAATGAATGCGGCCAATTTGGAGAATTCTTTTTTATTTAAAAGGGCTTAGTTGTCATATGATTCAATACAGTTCCATAGAAATCTTATCATAATCGTTTGTGTAGATTTGAGAAGGAAGTAAAAAAAAACAAAATTTTAACTGACTTCAAAATAGAAATTATTTATCGATTCGATTGTATATAATATACCTATACCTAAATTTTTATGTATATTTTCCGATAACTCGAAGACGCCTGTACTAATTTGAAAGATTATTTAGATATTTAGAGTATACCATGCGAGGTTGTCTCAATTTCATCAAAATCGATTGAGTAGTTTGGAGTTCAAGTCGGTTTTTAGTTTAAAAAAGCTAGGTGGCCCGGGGAAAAGCGCATTACTAGCGCTTTTACAATTAAAGCGACATCAGACGTGGTTCATACTTGGATGGGTCACCACAAGTGACGTACAAATTTCTCTAGATCCTTCGAAAGACACGTATAAGCCATTGGTTTTCGCTGTAATCGTTGCATGGTAGTCGTAAAGCTATGTCAGATGCCTTTACGCAGCCTGTAAAATGACACTAGTGTTAGACACATACACACATGTAAAACCAAAAAATACAGTTTTGAAAAAAGATTTTGTTGTCTCATAATCTTATCAAGTAAAAATGATATTTTCAGGTGCAGCAGAAGACGCAGCTCAAGATTCCTCTCTTTTAAGGTTGGTAATACTTTTTTTTTCTTAGCCTATGCTAGTGTCCACTGGTCGGCAAAGGCCTCCTCCAAGTTATTTCACAAGGTTGGTAATAAACAAGAAAATAGCAGTTAGCTCCTTTTGAAAACCAATTTTTAAATAATCGCCTAAGTGCGAGGTGAACTCGCGTGGTAAGGGTTCCGTACAATGTTAAAGTCAATCACATTTGAAATAGGTACACACGAGTCAACTACTACTAGGGCTATCTAGTGGTGATTTGGTGAACTATTTTCTGTAAGTAAACGTATCTTAAAAATACATTTTTATTGCACAAAAGAAATAAATATTTACATTGGACACAACGTATCATATTGAAATTTCCACTTATTTTTAATTGATAAAATTTTTATAGGTTTTCTTGTAATCTACAAGCAATAAACTATATTTCATTCCTTTTTCAAAAAGGCTTAGTAGTTTTAAAGATCAAGGGGAGGGGGAACGGTAAATTTTCGTCTTCTTTCATTAATAAAATCAAAAATATTTATTTTAAAAAAATTACAAAAGTATATTTAAGATCTTTATATTTAGCCCTTTCATTTGATATTATATGAATATCACACAGTAAGATTGGCATTATTTTTTTAATTTCCTATTTTGTTCCAAGAAAATTACCCTTATAAAAAAATATTTATTTTCTTTGCACATCTGGGTTTGGCGTACACCATCCTACCAAATTTCACCTGATTTGGTGCAGTAGATTCGGAGTAAATTGGCTGTGACAGACGGACGGACAGACAGACGAACGTTTTTTTGTACGGAGCCCTAAAAAGAAGGTATGTTATTATTTTAAAAAAAACTAGGTGTTGTGGAATACTCGTTTGGAGGGCGGGAAATCAAGGGGTTCTGTAGGAGTTTGCTTTAAATTGTTTTGCAAATTAATTCTAGTGGACTTTATAATATGAAATTGGTGTAGTTTGTGTCATAAATGCTCAGTATCATTGAAAATATGTGAAATGTTTAAAATGGACTGTAATGTTATATTATATGATAGTGCGGCTGTAATGATATTTATTTGCGATCTGTGTTAGGCGTCTTTAGGCGCCGATATTTAATTATTAAATCTTTATTGGCCATGATAGTACAAGAGGTAGACTTAATTATGACTAGCGGAGTCGTATTAGTCCGTTTTTTAAAGAGAATTCTTATAAGGAGAGGTATACTTTTCTGAGTTCAGCAATGCCACTTGGTACGAATATTATACACGTCTACCCAAACCCAAAACGCCCAGGAGCCAGATTGAACTCCGCGTCATGAGGAGGGGAGGGGGGCCCAAAGTACAGAGCTCCCGGCGCTCAGAAAAAAAATTCTGGCGGAATTGTTTGGACATTTGAATTAAGTTTGGTGTCGTTTTCAGGTAACCAGATGATGCCCAGTTCATTCCTCATACCAGTTCTTTTAGGGTTCCGTAGCAAAATATGACGCAATACTTAAAATACTAAACCTTTTGTAGTAACGTAATGTAAACAAACCCTTATATTTTTATATTTTTGTATGAAACTTGGTTTATAAAAAATACTATCCGAGAGCCCGTTTAATGCAAATTATAAAAATATAAACAATAAATATACTTTTATCTATTTCCAATGTAAAATAAAATAATTATTGCATATACCTAATAGAGCCGCATAGAACGGTTTATCTTCGAACTACTATATGAAACTTTTCATTTGTCCTTTCTGGCTATCACGACTGGTGGCGTTGGATTCCTTGTAACGCTCAAAACCCGAAACTCTCGGTTATAGAGTGCTTAAGGGGCGGAGGGGGGAGGGGGAGGCAATCAAAGATGGCGGAAGAGCAGTTTGGTTTTCACGCCATAATTCCATAAGTACTGGACTGATTTCCAAAATTTAAATGATTTCTCAAAGGCAATAATATGCTCCATGTTTTGTCTATATACATCTTAGATGTATTTATTACAGTTGATGAGTTTTGTTAAACGAAATGTTGAAGCTACAGAATTTTTATTTACATCTAGAAGTGCCCGCGGGCTTTGATCCACATGGGAATTTCAGGATAACACTATCCTATATCCTTTCCCGGGTCTGAAACGATATCCATGCCAAATTTTATTTAAATCGGTCTAGTCATACACGCTTGATGGAGTGACCAAGGGAAATAGGGATTTATTTATACATATATAGATTTCCTCCACAATAACAACAAGCTAGCGTTTGGAGCGATTACATTTGGTACTGCAAGATTTCAAGCATCTACATCTAATCAATTCTAAGCATGCTTGAGCAGCCATAGGACTTTGGGTCCACAGTGGCACCCAAACTTCTCCTTTTCCCTGCCAACCCCATTTAGATGGGCAAGGAATATTCAGATTTTTCATAAGCACTGCCCCGAAACCTAATCAGCTAGTTAATAGATTCAGGTGTTACTTTGCGGAAGTCAAAGTTACATACTATGTGATTTGAATTATTTTGTGTGATTCCGCCACCAGTTAGTTCATGCAAACTATTGCCGGCCGGCGCCCACCCACTACTGTTAGTCCCAGCATACCTGCCACCAGCAGCCCGTGTGCACCCGCCACCAACAGTCAATGCATGACCCCTCCCATGCTGCTGCATCCGCTGTGGCTGCAGCAACATCGGACGTCGTATACGCGACACGTGTTTCGCCTCTTCACAAGGCATCCTCAGGCACCAAACAAGTTGTTGATCGTTCGGCGGTCAAACGTCGAATGATAAAAATTCACCGTATTGCCATCCTTTTATACTATTAGAGAAGAGGGAGGTGGTGGTGTATATACCGGATTTTTGGTCTGACTCAATTCAATATACAAACTAACTTGCGATGATTGTCAACAAGTTTATATTGGACAAACCGGCCGCAACTTTAAAATTCGTTATAATGAACATATTAATGCGTATAAGAACAAACACCCAGAAAGGTCCAACTTTGCAGAACACCTACTTGATCAAAATCATAATTTATCATCAAATAATACTTACAAAATATTACACACCGAGGAAAAAGGGTTAAAATTGAGTATTTGGGAGCAATTAGAAATTAATAAATATAAAAAATCAAATATTCATTAATAAATAAAGAACTAGAGGTAAATAATTCCCCTTTATTAAATATTTTTACAATAGAAAGTTCCGGTCACTCCGCTCCCCCACCACCTCCCTCTTCTCTAATAGTATAAAAGGATGGCAATACGGTGAATTTTTATCATTCGACGTTTGACCGCCGAACGATCAACAACTTGTTTGGTGCCTGAGGATGCCTTGTGAAGAGGCGAAACACGTGTCGCGTATACGACGTCCGATGTTGCTGCAGCCACAGCGGATGCAGCAGCATGGGAGGGGTCATGCATTGACTGTTGGTGGCGGGTGCACACGGGCTGCTGGTGGCAGGTATGCTGGGACTAACAGTAGTGGGTGGGCGCCGGCCGGCAATAGTTTGCATGAACTAACTGGTGGCGGAATCACACAAAATAATTCAAATCACATAGTACCTAAACAGCTTGTAAAACTGCCCTTAAGGTATGTTGTTTGAGAGCAGCCTCTGTAGGAGGCAATTTTTCGGTTTGCCTGTCCTTCTTATCCAACAGCTCCCCGAGTAACAGCTAAGATACTAGATGATTCGGCTTTAGTTCATATGTTGAGCCCATAACCGTCAAAAATATTTGGGGATTATGCTACCATGCATTTTCATCCTTTCTGATTAGAGAACTATCTAATGTCAAAAGACTGGACGTGATTGGTGACTGGAGTTTGAAGAATGGCAGCTCGAGAAAAACGCAGTTCTGGCAAACGCTTACAACCACGCAATCAATAGTTAGCGAACATACAAGGATTCCAAAAGGCTAATTTTCTTCGTGAAGGATCAAACAAAGAAGAGCTATACCATCTTTTGTCGTCACATTGTGACTCAAACATGGGTAAACAAGCACTTACGAATGGGTAAAGAATTCATCATAACTGTAGATAATGATTTATTTTTCAAATAAAAAATCAGAATATTCCTTACCCATATGAATGGGGTTGGCAAGAAGAAGGAAAAGTTTGGGTGCCACTGTGGACCCAAAGTCCTATGGCTGCTCAAGCATGCTTAGAATTGATTAGATATAGATGCTTGAAATCTTGCAGTACCAAATGTAATCGCTCCAAACGCTAGCACGTTTTTATTGTGGAGGAAATCTATATATGTATAAATAAATCCCTATTTCCCTTGGTCACGCCATCACGCGTGTACGGCTGAACCGATTTAAATGAAATTTGGCATGGATATCGTTTAAGACCATGGAAAGGACATAGGATAGTGGTATCCTGACATTCCCATGTGGATCAAAGCCCGCGGGCACTTCTAGTTGTAAATCAAATTCTGTAGCTTCAACATTTCATTTAACATAACTCATCAACTGTAATAAATACATCTAAGATGTGTATAGACAAAAGATGGAGCATATGATTACCTTTGAGAAATCATTTAAATTTTGGAAATCAGTCCAGTACTTATGGAATTATGGCGTGAAAACCAAACTGCTCTTCCGCCATCTTTGATTGACTCCCCCTCCCCCCTCCACCCCTTAAGCACTCTATAACCGAGAGTTTTGGGTTTTGAGCGTTACAAGGAATCCAACGCTACCAGTCGTGATAGCCAGAAAGGACAAATGAAAAGTTTCATATAGTAGTTCGAAGATAAACCGTTCTATGCGGCTCTATTAGGTATAAGCAATAATTATTTTATTTTACATTGAAAATAAATAAAAGTATATTTATTGTTTATATTTTTATAATTTGCATTAAACGGGCTCTCGGATAGTATTTTTTATAAACCAAGTTTCATACAAAAATATAAAAATATAAGGGTTTGTTTACATTACGTTACTACAAAAAGTTTAGTATTTTAAGTATTGCGTCGCATTTTGCTACGGAACCCTAAAAGAACTGGTATGAGGAATGAACTAGGCATCATCTGGTTACCTGAAAACGACACCAAACTTAATTCAAAAGTCCAAAAAAATCTCCCAGAATTTTTTTTTCTGAGCGCCGGGGGCTCTTTTCTTTGGGCCCCCCTCCCCTCCTCCTGACGCGGAGATCAATCTGGCTCCCGGGCGTTTTGGGCTTGGGTAGACGTGTATAATATTCGTACCAAGTGGCATTGCTGAACTAAAAATTGGCGTACTTTTTCCCCTTAAAAAACGGACTATATAGATTTGTCGCCAGAACCTTCCTTTAAGCTATCAAAGGACCTACACCAACCAATAAAAATGAAATAATAAAGATTAGCTCTAAAGGACCTGTTTCCAGAATCGTAAAATAATTAAAAAAAAAATCCCTTGTTATTATGTTACAAAAGTTGAAACCCCTTTAAAAAACCCAAAAAATTCCATCCCCTAAAAAAGTTCGTGACGGAAAAATCTTACTTCTTTTCGTCTATTCGCACCATCTGAAAAGAAACTTCGTTCCAGAAACATAAACCTAGATTGCGTAATACATTTTCAGGGTCTGATGATGTCTATATAAAAAGTTTGTTCAAAAATTTAATATCTATTTCAGACATCTTGAAGGCAGGGGAAAAGCAAAAAATGGACCGACAAGGTTGCAGATTTCTGCTGCGGAAAAGAATCCGCACGTCTTTACAACGTTCACAATAATACCCCTGCAGCCTTCTTCAACACCCCCACCGCAACCCCCAACGCGGACAACAACCACTGTTGCAGAAAGAAGGATATCAAGACATGTACCATCAAAACTTGATACAACATCCGCTATATACCTTGACCTTCCTACAACTGCGAACCCAAAACTGAGAGAAAATAAAAAATTGAAAGAAGACGAAAAACAAAATGGTTCTACTTTATCAACGAGAAGCACGATCCCAAGAGGAAATAGAATAACAAGAAATATACCACCAAGATTATTAACTTCTGCTGCTTGCCCTTTGGACAACGAGCTATGTTATAGCCGTCCAAGGCCATTTAAAGGCCTTCTTCCTGGATACAAAGAATTTTTTGAAAGGCACCCCGAACAAAGGCCACCTGAATTCGACGAGCAGCCATCTGCACCTAAGGAAGGACAATCTACACCCGGAGATCTAGAAATGAAAACTATGCAATTGGAAGTAGAAGATAAAGAAGGAAAACGAGATAGGGTAGCAAGAAATGTGCTATCAAGGCTTTTAACATCTGCTGCCAAAAACCCTGATCCTACTACTAATAGGTCTACTAGGCCTACTAGGCCTACTAGGCCTACTAGGCCTACAACTACCATTTCGCCCTCTACACTGCCATCTTCGAGTAAGGTAGAAGGAATAAGGAAAACAAGACACTAACCACCAAGATTTGTTTTTGGAGCAGTAGCCTTTCTATTGTAGTCGAAAACATACTCCTTTGCTACTTATTCATCATCAACATCATGGTCACTTCAGCCGCATGGCGTCCACTGCTGGACATAGGCCTCACCCAGAGATTTCCAAAATGACCAATCAAGAGCGGCCTCCAGCGCCTTCTAGCGACGATGGAAAGGTATTCATAAAAACTGTATTTATGGTTCCGTAGGGTAAAAACGGGACCCTATAACTAAGGCTCCACTGTCCGTCCGTCAGTCTGTCTGTCCACCAGGCTGTATCTCATGAACCATTATAGCTAGACTGATGAAATTTCCAAAGATGATGTATTTTTGTTGGCGCTATAAATGCAAATACTAAAAACTGAATAAGTAAAATTAATGATAAATAAATAAATAAATATATAGGGACAGATTACACAGATTGAGTTAGCCCCAAAGTAAGTTCGAGACTTGTGTTATGGGATACTAACTCAACGATACTACATTTTATAACAAATACGTATATAAATACACATCCAAGACCCAGGACAATTTGAAAAAGGCCATTTTCCAACTTGCCCTGACCGGGGATCGAACCCGGGACCTCTGGGTGGCGGACTAGCATAGAGACCACTAGGCCACGGAGGTCGTCAAATGATGATGGTGATGATAATTTAAATAGGGCTCCTATACAACAAACTTGGACTCGCACTTGGACGGTTTTTGCTTAAAAGTTAGTTAGTCTATGAATAGTTACATATCGCCACTGAGGTATGTGATAAACTTATGGTTCACCTTACAACGTTTGAGTTGTGTCCTAACACGAACACTTCGTTCAAACTGGTTGTCCAGAATACTTAGGTTCACGCTTAAGTATTCCGGAAACTCTATGTACATTCTTTAGGTTTTTTAAGCTTTTGCATAGCTTCTATCACGGGCCTTGAGCGCGGGGACCGAATCCAAAAATTCCGTAACGAAAAAACCTCACGCTCTCCCCACTCCGCCTACCATGTAGGTTGCCGCTTCGTCTCCGTCGTCCGTTTGCGACGTTGCCGTCCTTCCTTGTTTGTTTTACCGCGGCAATCCCCGAGTGCCACACGTCTTTTTTTTTCTTTCAAACTAGCATGGAAGGAATTTTTGTGTATGTTGTTTTCTGTAAAACTTATAAGTCACCTGAGACCTTTCAGATTTTGATAATACCTTATTACTGTAAAGGAAGATGCAGTTCTTGATCCTAAATAATCTTTTACAAACAAAACTGTCTGTAATATTGTAGCAATTGTATTTTGATTAAATATTTTTAAAGAAAAAAATTAAAAATATTTAATACAATAATTATGCATCTTTATAACTGACTTTCAAAAAAGGAGTTTTTTTATGCATGTTCACCAATTATTCGAAGACGCTTGGACCGATTGGAAAAATCCTTTTTTGTTTGAAAGGGCATACTTGTCAGGTGGTCCCGTATAATTTAGAGCTTAAAATGCAATAGATTTTTTTAAAAACTAGAATTTTAGGGTAGCTGCCATACAAGTAAAGAGGAAGTCAATATTTTTTTCTCTACAAACATATTGTGTGGGGTTGAATAGGTTTTTCAAAAATATTGTGAGCTTGGGAACACTATTTTTCGATTTAGGAATCCATGTCTGAAATATTTAGGTTTCAAGTAATTTTTTTGTTAAAGTCACGTGTCCCCCCCCCCCCCGTCTATCTGCTAAACGGTTATATATGGACACGTGAAAAAAATCACAGCTATAGTATATATAATGTAGTTTAAAAGAAAATTATCCAAGTTCAGTAAAGTTAACAAATTAAAAAGTTATAGGTGATCGACTTATAAAATGTACTCGAAAAGGAAAATTTCATACTAATTCAATACTTAGCCGTTTTAGACTGCAAGTAGGCATTTACAACTACGTAACCCTATACTGCGCGTAGCCCGACACGCACCTGGCCAATTATTAGTAAAAAAAATTTTCTTCACACCCGCCATCAAGTTAATCGTGGCTTTTCAGTTCAATGGCCTTGAGCTTAGGGATTAAGTTATTATTGTATAACGCTTAACTAGCATATTATGTGTCTAAACGCTAAGTTCAACTGCGAGGCAGTCATCCTCACACTGTCGTATACATATGTATCCCGTGTTACAGAAAGCTTAGTACTTATTTTATTGTAAAGGTCATATAAATCTTTATTTTACAGATGCCCATCCCAGCTAAAGCCAATATTATAAGCGTTACAGGCTCTGCTCACGCCGTTGGGATCAAAGACGTGATAATATAATGTATACTCATAAGACATTTCAAAGCTATGATCAGATTAGTGAAGAGCCTCCACCTGCGTCGCAAGTCTTACATCACACTACAAAGCATCATAAATACCGTCGTGTCGGTATGTCTGTAAGGCCGTAAGTCAGAAACGTAACGAGCGGGTATCAGTCTAAATCTGCCGAGGTCGAAACAATGCATAATTGTGCATTAAACTAATCAAATAGATGCACAAGGGAGTTGTTTTATGCAGAAATTGATGTGGCAATTTTAATTGTTTAGAAAAAAAATTGTCGGGCTTATCATGACTGAAAATATATTCTTTACATCGAGTATGATAAAACATGCTTCGGATTTTTCAAGCTGCCTAAATGCATCTCATTGAGCAAAAAAAAAATCTTGTAACTAGATATCATTATCATCAGGTCTTCCTATCTTCAATAAAGGAGCATGACCCTCTCTGTGCTATTAGGGCCACACTTGACCAGAGCAGCCAGAGGATTTGGCCTACACTCTCCACCTGTAACTAGATAGTCAGATTTTTTTATCGAGCTAGATAGTTACAAGATTTTTTTGCAGGCTTTCTCTCTTTTCTTTCCACATCAGTAGCAAGTAGTAATCGAAGAAAATGACTGTATTAGTGAATGGAATACGTAGTAGTCAGATTGTACAATAATTTTTCAAAACTAAAAACCAACTTAACTCGCTTCTTCTTCTTCTTCTTCTCGTGTGAGTTAGTGACTAACACTAGTGTCAGAGTTTTTAAACCGCCTTAAAGGCCTCTGACATGGTTTTAGGTAACGACCAATGTCAAAGACAGTGACCGGGACGGCTTAACGTGCCCTCCGAAGCACGGATCATTTTACTTATCGGACAATCAGGTGATCAGCATACAATGTCCTAACCAAACTAGGACAACAACATAAAGTCGTTGCCCCCGCCGGAAATCGAACCCGCGACCTCCGGGTATGAACCGAACGCTCTAACCACTACACCACGGAGGCAGTTAAACTTCAACCGCTAACTACACAATCGATTCTGATATAATTTCTATGACACCTGACAAGTATACCATTTCAAACAAAAAAAAAAAAAAGAATTTTCCAAATCGGTCCAGGCGTTTTCAAATAATCAGTGAACATACATAAAAAAATAAAAGATCGCCTCCTCCTTTCGAAAGAAGTTGGTTAAAATTGAGCCCAGGCTTCAAACTATTTCATAACAACTGTCTACAGCTTAAAGTGAAAATGTAAAGCTTTTCTACGAACATCAGCTTAAAGAAACCGTTTTCGCAAATGTGCGTAGAAAAGCTTTACGTTAATATTTTTGACTATAAACAGTAGTTCATAAAATAGTTTTAAGGCAAGTTAAAGTATCTAGATTATAGTATCAAGACGCACATTTTAAATGATATCTCTGTTTCTTTCATATGATTTATTTCAAATGGAGGCAGCACTGGACCCCGGAAAAGTCATATACCCCCCCTCCCCCTCCCCTTAAACCATTAGACTACGTTTCACTTGAACTTACTTACTAGCTATTACTCGTGGCGTTGCTCGCGTGTCCTTTATTTGTGAAGAAAATCCTACGAGGGCTTCACATTTACCTTGTGTAATAAGCTTAAAAATTTCATATCTACACATACATCATTATCATAATCAGGTCTTTCTTTCTCCGCTGCAGGAGCACGACCCTCTCTGTACTAACAGAGTCATATTTGGCCAGAGCAGCCAGAGGACTTGGCCTACTCTCTCCACGCTGGCCAGCCGGGTTGGAGAGGAACCCATATAGTTATCATATAATATCACGCCTGTTTCCCACAGCGGAAGGCAAAGACTATGGATCTCCACTTGCTACGATCCTGACATACCTCTTTTGTTCCATCTACACTCATCACTCTCTTCATGTACTTCTGACTCTCTCCTATTTTAAGAACGTCGGCATTGTATCCATTCCGCTGTCTTGTGCGATTGAGTAACAACCAAATTCAAAAACAGTGAAAAATCTGACATATTTTTTGTCTCGATTGACTTTTGAAAATCTGCACTAGAAGAAAAGCTAGTGCATTCCATGTTACGTTATTCCTACTGACCAGAAAGGAGAATCGTTTTCACAAAAATATCTTGAGAGGTGTCCAGGGACACCCGAAGTTCCTTTCGATTAATTAGGAGAGAGAGAGAGACGCCCCGCACGGCTTACAACTATAGCAAAAAGTGTCGTTACAACTTTTGGTCTTAATTTTTTCCGTCTAGCCTCCTTTCGCAACGCGCGATAAGAAACTTCGTTCCAAAAAAATTGCCGTATCCGAAAATTTGTTCCTCCATAAACGCCCCCAATTGTAGAGCTATCACAATTTTATGGTCCTTAATAGTATGATTGTATTCATTATAATTGGGGACCAATGTCATAAGTCCACAGGAACTATTGTGCCATTTTGTGGTCACTTTTAATGAGTGACCGGTCTTAAATGGACTAGGCTCCAAAGACCAAACGAATAAATAGACAACGCAAATAATATAACCATCAATATTATATACGAGTTATCTTTCTAACAGACTTCGTGCCCCACCAGCTGCACTAAACGTGACCTTTATTAGGCCTCGGACAGCGGTGTAAAAGTGGCATCTTTTTGGAGGGAAAAAAATTGATTGTTTAAGCCAACGACACGAAAAGAAGAACAGACTACAAAAAAGGAGGTGGTTATCAATTTATCAGTTTTTTTTAAAGGTCTATTCACCGATTACTCGAAGACCTATGGGCCAATTTACAAAGTGAAGTTAGAAAAAGGAAATCAAAAGAGTGAGGGGTTGCTAGCCGCATAGCTTTTTGACATAATACTCGCCAATTTCCACAATTGGCGTTAAAGAAAGAAAAATATTTTATTTTGTGTAAATTTACAAACTTATTTTTTAATTACTATTTGCGCAAAAAATAGGAGCAGTTGGTGCATTGTACGTATATTCCTTTCCGCCAGACCAGCATGGACGAAACTTGTTGTATCTATTTTAAATAATATCAGTGGTCAGGTCCATTGTTAAGGATTGATTTGGGTGTCGCATTCGGAGCGGGGAATTAATGAATGGGCTGCTTTATTTTATGGCATACTGTCTTCCGAAATGTATATTTTAAGTTTTTTAAGCCCAAATTAAGGAGCTCAGTAGTCGTTGAAGTTTATTTAATACAATTTATGTAGTTTAAAACCTTACTTTTTAAATATCAGGTAACGTTTCTCACACAAAGAGTGCGATATGGAATATTCAGAATAAGAAAGAAAAAAAAAACATTTAAGATACGTGGTCAATATTTTTTGGCTCAATAATATACATTGTTAAAAAGTATTGTATATGTATTTTTTCTTTTCTATAATTGGCAGATACTTACGAAGATACACAGGATGTGTGACGTCACATTCAGCTACGATTTGTAACCAAAGGTGATGTAATTCACACCCACTCAGAAACTTGGAAGCGCTGTATCTTTCTGAATTTTTGGTACTTTGCGAAACGAAAACATATGGATCCTTTATTTTTAGATAACATTCAATACATCCAATATCAATCCCTCAATCTACTTCCCTTTTTGATGTCTTACGCCGCACTTGCCGATACATGGCCGCTATATCCGAGAACTTTTTCTGACTCATCCAAATTAAGTTGAGAGTACTGAATTAAACAAAACAACTACCAATCGTGTAACTGGCAGTCGATAGTCTTGATCATAATTAGATCATTTCAATATCGATCATATTTCGCATAGAGTCGAGCCAACAATCGTTCGTGACTGTTTACACGTCTTATAACATTAGGTTCGTTCCACATATTTTAAAAAGGTCGCTTTTTATCACAACCTATACTATTTATCCCCCTTTCATAGTCTCTTAAATAATTTTGCAAAAAGAGTATTGAGGAGTTGCAACATTCCCATACAAATTGCCTGGGCGGCTGCACACTTTATTTAAATCTCATTATTCTATAGTGATCTAGCTCGTGGTTCGAATTATTACGGGAAAGGCTCTTCTACGTTATATAATAATCAATCCTACTCAATAAATTAAATCTGACATAATTATAATTACTGTATACCTTGACATTTATCTTCTACACTCGAATATTATTTCAATTAAATTTTAAATAATAAGGAATGTTGAGTTGAATCTTAACTAAAAAAATAAATTCTTAGGGCTCTAACAGACGTGCGAAAATATGCGTGCGATAACTATCGGCGTCGGTTGGCGACCGTCAGCGATAGTTGACGGCCGTCTACAAGAGTGTTGCCCTGTTCTTGACAAGCGTCACAGGTCGGCCACGGTCGCCGATCGGTATCGCGGACATACTGTCCTTCGGCTGTTAGAGGCTCATTGATACACCAAAAAAAAGAATGGTTGCTAGAAAGAATGGTATAGCAAATCTTTTTGGTACACGTTACTAAAATCGAGTGACTGCTGAACTCAGGGCTACAGTAGTTAAAATGTGTTTTAATTTATAGTTATAGTTTGGGACATGCATCTTCATGGTTCTGCTAATTAGACCAAATTTTGGTATCAGCAAAACTGGTACTTTTCTCAATGTAAGAGTCCTAATTCACCGGTATCAAGGGGAACCGACCTCCGCAGCAATCGAGATCAGTTCTCGCCGCATGCTGAATAAATCAGCAGTAACAGTGATCGGCGTCATAACGAACCTTATCTTCCTCAGATACTTCACGATTCAGATTTTCTCACGGATTGACATTGATGCCGTTTTATTATTTCCTAGCTGGTTCGAAAAGAAATAAGTTTTTTGTAAAATTACATTTTTTGTACAAGCTTTTATTACGAGGCCAAAGTACTTATTACGACAAATGAAATAAGCCCAAACTCAGTGGAGTTGCGTTGTTTTATTACTGAGTTCCATCGACCATCCTCCGTCTCCGTGATCAGACCCTAGGCATTGTCTACCATAAAGTGCTTGTCAAGACAAATCAAACGAGTTGAGGTTATGTTGTTTTATAACTAAGTTCCGTCGAACATTTCCCGGCTCCATCAGAACAGCTAATTGACTTCAAAATATTGTATTATCATCCGACTTACACAAGTACCTACGCAAAATTTCAGTTAAATCGATTGAGAATAACTGGTTAAAAATTGAGTTGCAAGATTTGACCTAAACAAAAATTCAAATATACATACAAGATACATTGCAAGTTAAATAAAAGCTTGTAAAAAAGGGACCAGGGTTTCTACCAGGAAATCAAAACAATGGCAGAAAGAAGAGAGTAATTACGGCATCTTCACTTACTCCACTTCTAGAGCAAGCACTTATATTTATAGAAGTTGCTGTCGCCGTTGCCCGCTTAATTAGAGGCAGTTATTTTACAAACTTGCAGAAACTTATTTTTTTTCGAGATGAAAAATACCTACTAGTAAATCCAGGTAAGTACCTGGTACCAGTAAGTACCTATAATTACATGGTCAAATCACGCAGATTAAGATAAGAACAAATTACACAAAGTAAGTTCGAGACTTGTATTATGAGATACTAACTCAACGATATAATATTTATAAAAAATACATAAAGGTAAATATTCAAGACCCAGGTCAATCTGAAAAAGATCTTTTTCTATCTTGACCTGACCGGGGATTGAACCCAGGACCTCCGGATTATTGGACTAGCGTGTTGACCAATACACCTCAATGGTCGTCGAAATGTAGAACGTTCAAACGACCAAGCTAGCTTCTTGCCTTTCAGAAATCATTTCTAAATTAGAATAAGAAATTCGAAACACTTCCTCTGAGAAGAATGCATAAATTGAACCAACGGGGTACCAGGCGATCGTTAAACGTGGACATTCAATGAGATTAAGATTTATTAGTGGTATACAAATAAAATTACTCAAATAGGTTCTATTTGCACCATTTTGATCGGAATAACTCTTGAAAACACATAATTGGGTGAACGGATATGGTGTGTAAGTCTTGAACTGTAAGCGGTTTGAAAAAAATTGTATAGAACTTTATTTGCTAAGCAAATAAAATTAATATTAAATATAAGAGTTATGCCGATATGTACACTTTGACTTCTACCGTTATGCCCATTTATTGTATCCTTTCGCTGATATTTGGTTGACTGGAAGAGATCCCATTTCTGGGATAAGTCCGCCTTTGTACCTACAAATTTTATGGTTTGTTATTGTTCCTTTGTTTGTAAATTATTTATGTACAATAAAGATATACACAACAACAACAACAAATTAAAAAAAACCCCGTCTGTTAAAAACGCCAACTAGTAATGAGTAGCTTAGCTTGATATCTCTATAGCGCCATCTGTTTCTTTGCAAGAAAAAGCCCTGACTACATAAATAAGAACCACCGTAAGGGAACTTTCACGTAAAAAAGCCGTATCGAAAATCGTTCCTCCGTTGGACCGCTCCAATACCACAGATAAACTGACCGCCAGGTAGTTGCGTCAAACTTATGAAACCCCGGTTTTTAGTCAAGGATTAATAATTATCACGTTTATTTATATTTTTTTTCAGAAGCTGATACAGTTGTTTTGTCATGCAAACAAAATAATAATAAAACATTTAAATTTTACAATTATTATTTACAAGCAACTTGTAATTTAACAATAAATACAAATGTCACTCTCAGTGTCTGGAATACAAAATCGCTTTACTCTTATCTCATGAACCACTTCGATAATTGGCCTGGATCATGTTGACAAGTAAATTACTAAATTGTAACCGTCAGCATACCTATCTTGATTTATAATCCAATGTTAAAACAAGCGAAACTATACTTTAATCTTATAAACTTTAAGTTGAAATCTGTACCGCGCAAACTAGATGTATAATTTAAAAGAAATGTGTAACTGTAACAGTGATGTTGATATATTCCTCAGAACTTTATTTTGAAGCTTTATATTGAAATACTTGGATTAAGGTTGTAGTACCTGGGTGACCGAGCTTTGCTCGGTTACATCTCAAACATTAACAATTTTTTTTTTATATTTGTCTAAAAACAATGCAAAATAAAAAATATATAGGTATATGCAAAAAAAAATGTATAAACATAAACATAAAAAAATAAAAGTAAGTTACCGAGTGGGATTTGAACCCGTAACACTCTTTCTAGTCGGTATCCTTAACCGCTGAGCTAAAAACAAGGCGGTCGGCGCGAAGAAATTAGCGACCATATTCTGCGTGGAAAGAAAAACGCATGAAAACTTGGAAAACACGCGTTTTGCCAAACATAAGACTAATCTAGATCGATTGTTTACCCCCGAAAACCCCCATATACCAAATTTCAGCGAAATCGTTAGAGCCGTTTTCGAGATCACAGAAATTTATAAATATATAAATAAATATACAAGAATTGCTCGTTTAAAGGTATAAGATATAAGGTAGGTAGGACAAGCATTAACGACCTTACATGACTTTGTTATAAAAACCTTACACAAATTTGTTTTAGTCTAAAATATATATTTTTTTTACATTATACTTCTATTATTATGTATTCACGGGTCTCTTTACCCCGGTTCTTTAAGAGCCCGCTGTAATCTTTTTGCACGCTGGCAGCGGGCGCACGCACACAACGACATGCCGCTCACACACACAGAGCTACGTAGGCGACGTAAAGCGCGGTGTAGTGCGCTCGGCGATCGTTGATGTTTTTTGGTTAAATATACTGGTGGTACATTATGTTTTGGTGCAATAAAGATTTTCTAACTTACTAACTGGTATAAACTAACAGATATTATTCAAATTTTGGTAAAAGTTTGATTACATAGTAAATGCCATCCTAATTTAAATGCGAGTAATAATATATGAATATTAAATCCTTGAGTGCTTTGGATTACGGGTAAGTAAAAAATATTATGATAAATCGTGAAGGTGATAATAATGGAGACTTCTATTCTTTAACTTATACCTTTAAACGAGCAACTCTTGTAGGTATATTTATTTATTTATATATTTATAAATTTCGATGATCTCGAAAACGGCTCTAACGATTTTGCTGAAAATTGGTATATGGGGGTTTTCGGCGGTAAATAATCGATCTAGATTAGTCTTATATTTGGGAAAACGCGTGTTTTCGAGTTTTCATGCGTTTTTCTTTTCACGCAGAATATAGTCGCTAATTTCTCCGCACCGGCCGCCATCCGTTTGGCTCAGCGGTTAAGGATGCGGACCGCTAGAAAGAGTGTTACGGGTTCGAATCCCACTCGGTGACTGTTAATGAGTACTTTTGCTTTTTTATGTTCAAGTTTATATATAATTTTTTACTTTGTATTGTTTTTAGACAAGTTTAAAATGTAGTTAATGTTACCCAGGTATTTTAGCAGAGTTGAGCACGCACATTATTTAATTTGTATAGAAACTTAAATAAGGCAAGTTTTAGCAAATTAGGTAGTGCAAAGTATTACTTATCATTGATTGTAAGCCATATTACTCCGTATTTCTCTCTACATGGTGATTTTTCAATGGTTTTAGTGCCGAACGCCACTTCATAAGGATCGTTATTAATACCTAAATAGCTAGTTAAAATAAAAATTCAGAAACAAAAAATCGTGAGATCAATTAGTAGTACCACCACCTGGCCGGCCCGACAGAGTTCATCGAGCTCACGCGGCAGTTTTGGTCAGGCGTAACTACTATTAAGTATTACTTTTATTTGAAACTCTTAGATCTGTTGTAGCTAATAAGTATCACGATTTGTAAACAGTATTGGTAGTTGTCATAAGTGTTGCTAAATTAATAAAACCTAAGTGGAAGTCGATTGATACAGTTGGTACGTTCGTACGGTCGGGTATCTGTGGCAAGTTGTAACGAACAGACGGATATTTCAAAAATTGGCAGCACTAATTGACCGGTTGGTGAGAATTCATTCTGAATAAATAATGAAGGTAGAAATTAAATGTCTTTGGTGAAAAATTTTTTACAAGCTTTCTGGGGCATTGACGGTGGAGATAAACACGTGTCATGGAATATAGGCGAATCTTTTATTTTACACTATGTGGTCTCGATCAAAAGGCCTTTTTGCAACATTTTTGTCTTGTCTTACACAAATATGGATAGAAGAATTTTTTTACACGATGACATTTTTTTCCAAAACCAATGAAACGTCAGCGTGTATATCGAATGAAAAGGAGTTTAGGGAGGTAGCACACGGTGAATTCTTTGGTAGCTATGCAGTCGCTGGTCATAAACCGATGGAGAATGTTGCGATGCAGTAGCGCGTTCATGAAACACACGACTGCATCGCTAGAGTAGAAGTTGCCTTCCTTATTATTGAATAAAATAAATAAAACTGTAGAATTAAGAAAATTGGTATAATTTGTCTGAGTATGCATTTAAAAAGTACACATACAAATCTGCTTGACAGGAAACGCTACTTTTGCTGCTGATTTTCGATTAAAATTATTGCAGAAAAGCCTCATGTTAGCACGCAAATCTGACTACCGTTTTAAACCTCGCGTGCTCAAAACAAATATTTTCTAACATATAAACGGATTTCAATGAAATTTAGCACAATGATGAGAAATAGTGTCGCAAAGCTACTAGAAGTAGAGAATTCCGGAAGAATTAGCAAGTTCTAAAATAATGTGAAATGTTCTAGAAGTTTATAGAATAATCCAGAATGATGAAGAATTAAAAAGAAGGTTGTGGAATGTTCGAGAATAATCCCGAGTTCACATCGGTCAACCAACACTAACATTCTAAGTCGGGGTGACGGAGGGTCAAGCACATGAATTTTCTAGAAATATCTAGTCTCGTACCTTGGCAGGCGTATATAAAAGTGGTGAGATAACTTCAAAGAGATTTAACAAATATTATCGGCGCGTAACCTATACGACTTCAGCGACGAATTTTGGACTATGACTGCATGAAGACTTGGACAATGGACGTTTCGAAGACCATATTAGTGTGTCAATCTTTGGTTGCATAGTGAATAAATTCCCTAAGAAGAGTGTTGGCATTTTTTTCCAAATCTCAAACCCCACTTTCGTAACAATAGCTAGGATACTTATTGAAGGTACAAGCACGTATTAATTATAATATAGGGCTAATAGCTGCAGGAGTTTCATTGAACGACATTTAGGCGGATCGATGATTTCCAGTAGTAGTAATTTATGATAAAAATTTATCAACCGGTCTTACATTTTATTTTCCCAAATCTCATCGTCTCGCCTGATAATTTCAGTTTTAATTAACAAATCAGGTCCAGTCTAGACACCAAACTGACAAACGTCTTGTCTAGTGACTTAGTTAAGCTTACTTTTTGCCTTTTGCAGAATTAGTGGCACCATAGTATTTATTTTTCCTTTTCACATTATCAACGTTCTATTTTTAGCTCGTTTGCCCATTATATTTTTTTTTAGTCCGCATCCTCCAACATAATCGGAGACTGTATTCTCCAAATTAAAGTTTTTACTAACAAATTTTTGGAATAAAAATGAATTTAACTATTTTTTATTGATTTTTCAAAATTTGTTTCATCTTAAATTTGGGGTGTGGAGGACGGCATCCGGTACCAGCACTCAGCTGCCGTGCTACACTCCCCAAATGAGTACGGCAAATTAAATATAAAAAATCTTTCAATAATTATGTTTGGTTACTTAGACGATATTAGTGAAATCGCATTTTCATGTAAACTGAATTTCTTAAAATGGCCGCTAAATCGCGTCCCTTTCCACCGCGGAGCAGACAGGGCCTACGCAAATGGCCTAGGGCCACACCAACGCTGAACACCACTGCCCAGCGATGGAATGGGAGCAACACCTTCATTTCAGAAATACGGGGCAATTAGGGAGAATTTAATAAATTTTCTATTTCTTTTCAAGTTTGAAAAATTTATCCGATAGCCCATTATATTTACGACAGTACGTTCAACGACACAAATAAATAACTATAAGTAATCAAGTTTTCCAATGATCAAATCCTATCAGTCACTCTATGGTTTGCGCACGTCATCGCACAGTGACTACGAGGTCGGCGTTGGCGCAAAGAAATACGTTCTCTCGCTGTAAGCGCTACGCGCGGACTGCCGTCGGAAAGTAAACCGCATCCTATTTAAATAAATTTTTATGCGATATGATTTTATTTTTTTACATTATTTAAAAAAATATAATTATGATGTGTTTGGCATATTTAAAAAGGGCATGAAATGGCGTTTGTAACGTTATTTTTATTTTTAGGGTTCCGTACCTCAAAAGGAAAAAACGGAACCCTTATAGGATCACTTTGTTGTCCGTCTGTCCGTCCGTCCGTCCGTCTGTCAAGACCCTTTTTCTCAGGAACGCGTGGAGGTATGAAGCTGAAATTTATATCAATTACTCAGGTCTACTGTCCCTTGAAGCTGTGAAAAAATCAAACTTCTAAGCCAACGCAATCAAAAGATACAGCCGTTTATGCCGCAAATTTTCGACACTTGCAAGGGAATCAAAACCTACAGGGTGCTTCCCGTGAATTCAGAATCTTGAAATTTGGTACGAAGCAACGTCTTATAGCATAGATAAAGGAAAAATTACGAAAACCATAAATTTTTAGTTACATCACATAATATATTTTTTTTTTAATAATTTTAAACTTACTACCCATTTCCTCATAAACGCGTAGAGGTTAAATTGAAATTCATACCAAATTCTCGTTTGTACGGAACCCTCGGTGCGCGAGTCCGACTCGCACTTGGCCGGTTTTATTCTAAAATAGGAGCTCAAAATACAAATACAAGCGACTTTATTTACATCGATTTCGGCGAAAATTACGCGACTTGTTGATTTTTTTTCCTTGTGAATTTAAATAAAACAATGAAAAAAGCTTCACTCATGTCAGAAAATACTTATTCAGCTATATTTGTGTATTTTTTTTACCGGGTGTTAATGATTAAATCATTTGAAAATCTCGAAAGCCCCGCCACGCGTCTTGCGAAATTTGGCAAAACGCACGTTGGATTCCAGTGAATTATACTAAAACAAGCAAGTTTATAGGCAAAATGGTTCACTCATGCTAAATAATATGATATTATCTTTCATAATATATAAATAAATTTAATGATGATCCTGTAGTTTTCTCAAAAACACGACGCAAAGTTGAGTAAAATTTGTCAAATTTAATAGACGGCCTCTTAAGAGGCTTGCGTAGTGATACAGATCCAACACGTAGAGGCCCTTTGGAGAACTTGACGTCATGTGGCGTTCCCGCCATAACCCATTCCTGGATATATACCTATGAAAGATGTACCCTAGAATAGGTTTCGGAAGACGCAAAATCTATTGCAAGAAAAAGGGAAAGGTCTGTGGGTTATGGACTGAGATTGGGTGGACTGATACTGGGATATTGCAATTATATTATTATTTGTACTTTTCCGTCTCTGTTTTTGTTTACTTTAATAACACATATTTAAATAAAATAAACAGACTATTATAAAATAATATTCATCTTCATTTAAATCTATTTCACGTGGAATATTTAAAAGCTATGTTCTGAATGATAAGCGAAATCTTTTAAGGATCATTCAGCTTTCAAAAACAACCTGTACATTTTAAACAAAATGGCCTTTAGTACATCAAATTACAACGACTACCTTTTCGCAATACTTAAATATCAAAAAGGTCTTTTATAAAGCAATAAAGCTCATAACCACAGAACATGTATATCATAACATATGACTTTAATATTTAAAGTAAATTGTATTTTATTTAAACGTAATAGGGTATAAATTTGACTGGCAACTGTTTTAAGGCTGGGTAGTGAAAGTTTGCTCATCTTTTGACCCGAGATAACCTCTGGCCAACCTGTCGCTGTGTTAAGGCATTGTAAGAGATACACCTATTAGGAATCTTGAAAAATGATATGGTTGCGACGATCAAGATGGCTGGTTAAAAATGGTGGAGTTACGATATTTATTTTATATGTGATCTCATTTGTTCGATAAAAGTGTGCACATACATACTATATAACCTTACTTCAGTCACAGGTAGTCAACTGCTTGACATAGACCTAGACACTGCTTGCATCTAGCTTTGTTCTGTTACCTTCGCCAGCTACCGGGTGACTAGCAGGAGGCGACCGGCTAAGAAAAGGGCAATTGCCGCGCGTATAGAACTTGCCGTCTTATTATAAAACGCAGACTATCTTTGTTACTAGGTTTAAACCATTATCCGACCAAATCAAGTTGACATTTTCAGATGACACAATGACGTATTACTAGATGTCAACTTGATTTGGTCGGATAATGGTTTAAAACTAGTAACAAAGATATTCTGCGTTTTATAATAAGACGGATACAGTCTTATTACGAATCAAGGTTAAGAGATAGATCGAGTTTTAAAGTCGATCTAAACTGAGTAACAGGGAAAATCGTATTACGAAACAGGGTTAATATCTTGCTCCGAAGACGATCCTCGATCTAAAGATAAACCTGCTAGCACCCTAGTCTAAGCTCGGTACTAAGCTACGACTACCCTCAAAATCCTGACATAAATCAAAACAAAACAAAAAAATTGTAGTAAAATCTATAATTTTTATTTTATTTATTTATTTTATCAAACTTTATTGGTCCAAAGTACACATATACTTATAACAAATGGCGGACTTAATGCTAAAAGCATTTTCTCCCAGTCAACCATAGGGATAAACAGAGAAAATTATGCGGCACAAAAAGCAATACAATATACTTACACATATAAAATAATACTATATAATATACAATTACATTATATACCTATGATATATAAATATCACAATAAATATCTACTTACAATACACACATATACATTTACTTATACTAACATATAAATAGTTAAGAAGAGAAGAACAAAATAATAATGACTTTATGAAGGAAGGGAGTTTAAGAAGTGGGCGTGAACTTTTCTTTTAAACGAGAATTTGGTAGAAATTTCTCTGATGTCAACGGGTAAAGGATTCCAGAGCCGTGAGGCTTGAAGAGAAAAAGAGTTAGACATAAAATTTGACCGGAAAAGGGGAATAAAGAGCTGACGTGTCTCATTTTCCCTGTAAGCTATTAATAAATGCTTATTATATTCAGGAAATGTGTTGAAACTGCCATGAATATGATATAAAAGTATTTTTATTGTTTTACAAGTTTCCATGACAAAATTATTTTATCGCTATTGTTCGTTTATTTACATACACAACATTAAAAACACGATTTTATATTTCTTACACTATACAACACTCATATAAAAACAATATTTATTAAGATTTTCTACAATTTACAAACGTAAACTAAACTATAGGTAGATTTCATGACGGACGATTATGACGTCTTACCACAGACTAAATATAGAATTAAGTTGTCAAAGTTGTGTCAAACATATCTGCGTTCCGTTTCTTGATACTGTTATACTTTATTTATTGTAAAATAAATGTTATTTAGCAATTAGATTAATAAATAAGAGATTTTTGGAAAAATTTAATACATTGCTTAATTTTAAATCAATTATATTTTAACTTATTTTTCTTTAAAATCTTTTCGAAAAAATAAAATTATTATGAAAAACGGAATGAATTTTCTACTTCCGGTCAGACTGATTTGGATCTATTATAATCTGTCTTTTTGCACGTTTTGTAATAAAGCAAAGTCTAAAGTAGATTTAACGTTTGTTACCGTACTAAAGCCCGACTAAGATAATACGGGACTAAACTACGATTAAAGCCTTTTTTTGTAATAAGACTGATAGTATAGTAATATGTATTAAGAAGTGTTATCGTAATAAAATCTATTCTCTGTTTTTCCTAAAGGTGAAAGATTCTTGCGACAGCGGGTTGTCGATTTAAATACTTTATTTTAAGCACAAATTGATGGAGGCGTGAAACGTGAGTACAGATGGAGGCTATGTTTTTGAGAGAGAGAAATAGTAAATGACATATAAAGGCGACTTGCTATACTACTAATACTGTATAGTCCCAGAATTAATAATAGTATAGTTTTAAAATTGTAAATTATTGTTTTCTTCAACAAAAGGTTGTCTTAGAGAGAATGCATTAGCGTTAAATCTCCCCATTTGTACCATTGTGTTCAATAAAGATTAAAGAAATAAATAATGTCACTAGTTGGTGAGTGGTGAGACGACCTCCGTGGCGTAGTGGTCACCATGCTAGTCCGGCACCCAGAGGTCCCGGGTGTAATCCCCGGTCAGGGCAAGTTCGAAAATGGCCTTTTTAAAATTCATGGGTCTTGGATGGATGTCTGCTATATATGTATTTGTTATAAAATATAGTAACGTTGAGCTAGTATCCCATAACAGAAGTCTCGAACTTACTTTGGGGCTAGCTCAATCAGTGTAATTTGTCCCTATATATTTATTTATTTAGTTGAGAAGATACGCCGAAAGAAACCCAGTTCAGTATACATTGATAAAATAATTAGTCCACAGTAAACCCGAGCCCCATGTCCAAACCCGACATTACGCTGCGCGGGCGCACGTCGGTCGTAAATAACGAATTTATCGCCCCGCGCCATTGTCCTAATGAAGCCGGCCAATTTTGCTTTTTGTCGGTCATTCCGAGAGGCAGCTTTTGACAATGTTGACTCAGATGTCTTGGCCAAAAATCTAGAAAAACTGGAGCCAATTTTGATACAGTTTAAACATCATTAATTCAAAGTACCTGGCTGACCGAGCAAAACTCGGTTACATCTCAAACATTAACTACATTTTTTTAAACTTGTCTAAATACAGTACAGAATAAAAAATTATATATAAATTTCAACATAAAAACAAAACAGTAAGTTACCGAGTGGGATTCGAACCCGTAACACTCTTTCTAGCGGTCCGCAATAGTCCGCATCCTTATCCGCTGAGCTAAACGGATGGCGGCCGGCGCGAAAAAATTAGCGACCATATTCTGCGTGGAAAGAAAAACGCATGAAAACTCGAAAACACGCGTTTTCACAAACATAAGACTAATCTAGATTGATTATTTACCCCCGAAAACCCGATATACCAATTTTCAGCAAAATCGTTAGAGCCGTTTTTGAGATTACAGAAATTTATAAATATATAAATATACAAGAATTGCTCGTTTAAAGGTATAAGATAATCGGCTAAGTGCGAGTCGAACTCGAATAAGAAGATTATTATCTACTAGCTGAAGCCCGCGACTTCGTTCGCGTGAACTTTATGTCTCTGGAAAATGCTCATCAGACTGAACAACTTTTACTATTTGGCATTTTTATATCTCTTATAGTTTAGCTGGACCATTATGGTTCTGCATCAGGCGTTCCATTTTCCAAAATCATTTATACCCTATATGTTGCCCAGGCTTAATAGCTATATAACAAAAAAGTTTCATTCGAATCCGTCCAGTATTTCCGGAGATTAGCGTGTACAAACAGACAAACAGACATACAGACAAACAGACATACAGACAAACAGACATACAGACAAACAGACAAACAGACAGACATTTTATTTTAAATTCTTACTCTATTACTATGTCTCCATCACCCCCAATTTTTTTTTGGAAATATATTTAATATACAGACACACTTTTTTTACTGTTTTATTATATGTATAGATAAAAAATCACGCTTTTTGAGCCTCCTAATATTTTTTTAAAAGTGAATATGCAACTGAATATTCTGTGAACATTTCAGCTGATATTAATTTCAAGCAAAAAACGGAAAAAAATCGCGTTTGTTGTATGGGAAGAGGGATTTCAACTGTTTAGCTATTCCGGTAATGAGATATAGCCTGGTGGCAGGCGGATCAGCAGACAGACGGACGGAAAACGGTATCTTAGTAATAGGGTTCCGTTTTTACCCATTGGGTACGGAACCCATAAATTAATTTATGAAATTTAATTTTTTATCAATTTTAAAATCTGCCCAGCTGTGGAAAATCTCAAAAGATTAACGAAAAGTATTTTCACCGTGTGGCTTCTGGCCTAGAATAGAACCACTCCATCTTTACTGTGGATGTCGTAAGAGGCGACTAAAGTACTAAGTACAAACATTTCGGGTTACAGCTGCATTTACAAAGAGGGTTGACGTCGGGCAGCGGCGATAACCGGTCGTAAAACTATAGCTAATTATAAGTTTTTTTTTTTTGCCAAACCCCAAAAGATTACTTTCTCAGCATCACATATTGGTTGAATGGTAGAAAAGGCTTCTGGCCTAAAGTCCGCCATTTACATGTATATTGTATTGCTGTTAAATAAATAAATAAATAAAATAACAATCAATTTTTATATCACAATAATGTGCATATTAATTTTGGAGAAGAAAACTGAGACAGCACAACAAAGACTTCGAAGCACAGCTGCAAAGAAGAGATGGATTATAAGAAGTTGATCCACCAACAAGTGCTTAGCTCTTTAAAAAGAAGAAAGATTTAGATGAAAAAAGAGAACCACACTATTTCTTCCTTACTGTCATATCTTTGTTCTTGTCCTTGCACAAAGATGTTGCCTATTTTACGCTTCATCTACGACGACCTCCGTGGCGTAATGGTCAACACGCTAGACCGCCAATCCGGAGGTCCTGGGTTCGATCCCCAGCCAGGGCAAGTTGGAAAATGTCCTTTTGCAAATTGTCCTGGGTCTTGGATGTTTATTTATACATGTATTTGTTATAAAATATAGTATCGTTGAGTTAGTATCCCATAACACAAGTCTCGAACTTACTTTGGGGCTAGCTCAATCAGTGTAATTTGTCCCTATATATTTATTTATTTATTTATTTATCTACGGTAAATAAGAACATAAAATACCGTATTTCGCCCAAAATCCGTTGACTTGTCCAAAACACGGAAACAAAAAATAACGAGCTCATACATAACTTGACTGCTGAAGGAGAATACGAAATAAAAGAAGTTTATCTATCGCAGCCAGAGACCACAAAGCAAATAGAGAATGAATCTTCAAAAAGGTTTCACTGCGGAAATATTAGAAGCAAGTCCAAGTTCCTTCTAATCTTTATCTTACCTCAGGGTTTTCCCAGTTGCATCCTCAGCTGTAATGCTGGAAGACTGGGGTCCGCTTTCTGGCTTATTCTCTTTCACTTTGCATGGTTTGAAACATCCTTGGTAGAAGAACATTGATCGGTACGCATATCTTGACTGAGAATGTCAAGCCAGCATTTCTCGGGTCTACCACATCTGCTGGAGCATGGAGTAGGGTATATAGGTAAGATATACTAATTCAAATCGTTTTTCATATTAGAAGAAAAAAAATCGGCCAAATGCGTGTCGGGCCACGCGCAGTGTCTCTCAAATACAGACTTTGAGGTAATGCACACTAAAAACGTCTAAAAACTAATTTTCTGTGGAATATAACTTTTTAACTTGTTAACCCTACTTAGCTCTGATAGGTTTATTCTAAACTTCGTTCTATACTATAATTGTTATTTTTTTCACGTATCCATATATTCGCAGAAGAGTGGGGTGACTCTAAAAAAAATCGTCCGAGACATATAAACGTCAACGTTCTTTTTATAAACGTCAGAGTCCCCTTTTATTCACGAAGACTTAATTTGAATCACTGAATTTAGATTGGTCAAAGGACGTAAAATCGTTGTCAATTTTTATTTCGAAAAATAATTATATGTACACATTAAATTTTCTTAAATAGTAAAATAAAGATTATAAAACTACTCACTACAATACACTACAAACTAATATTTACAGACGTAACAGAGTGGTATCCTCGTAATGGAAAAAGGAGGAAAGGAGGGCAGAGGAGGGGATGGGAAGATAAAATTAAGAAAGCAACTGGAATTTTATGGAAGAAAAACAAGGAACAGAATACTATGGAAACAGCAGGAGGAGGCCTTTGCCAAGGGGAAAGTTGACGACCAACAACCACAGCAGCCACAGCAGCCACAACAGGAAAGCATAGGATGTCAGCAAGAGAGGCTGCAGTAAGTAAGTAAGTCAAATCAAATCAAATATATCTTTATTATCATAGGATATTTATAATATCTCTTAATAATCGTCATTATTTGTTGCACAATTGTTGACGTCAAATAGTTACTTACAGCTAAGTTTACTACCGCTTCCAAAGCGCTAGTGCAGAAGAAGCGGTAACAAACTGCACTGCACATTTTCTCCAAGGACGTCAACTCACAATTAAATTAATACTTAAAGTTAATGTGGACAGAGAAAACATTGTTTTGTTTGTTATGTCACATCATAATTTAAATTTAATTTTTAGAGAGTAATTTGAAACACGTGTAGTCTACAAAGGTATATTGTCTTTGCTGGCAACATAAGAAAGTACAGCTGAGTGGTGGGCAAAATGGTTAATTAACAAAATTCTCTTTGTCCGAGACACATAAAATTTTACGAGGATCAAGATCTCCAGTGCTGCCGTGCGGTCGAGGAACTCTAATGCTGGAAGCGGCAGGATGTAGGTACTAAGAAAGTTAGTAGTTTAAAAGACTCTGACTGTATTTTTATACTATACTAGCTGACCCGGCAGACTTCGTACTGCCAAATATAGCCTGTCAAAATGTACGTTTGTATGGGAAAAAGAAAAGGGCTGTTTTTAGGGTATTTCCGGCAATTATTCGAATTTTTCTCCGTAAAAACCATCTTTGAATTTCAACGAACATTTAAAAAAAAGAATTGGCCAAATTGGTCCAGGCGTTGTTGAGTTATGCGCTTACCAACACATTTTGCGATTCATTTTTATATTATAGATATTCATTAATTATGTTTAAAAGAATAGCATATCTGAATAAGCTCTTGATTTAAGGTTTACAAAGTGCATAGCATACTAAAATCATTTTTTTAATTTGGTTCAATCCCCAGCCAGTAGAAAAGTGGCCTTTTTAGGGTTTTTAGGGCGATGTCTGTCTTTCTGTCTGTTTGTCTGTCTGTCCATCCGCGGTTTTATTTAGAGACTATAAGTACCAGAAAGCTGTAATTTGGTATGAGTATGTATATTAATGCATGTGGTTTTTTTTTTTAAATTAAGTGTGCCCTGTGTAAATTTTTTGATAATCGGGTTTATACCTGCGGATTAGAATGGTAAGAAACACATTAAAATGCACATACAACCGTCTTAGATGAAAATCTTTTAACCTAAAACTAGAGTTCGCAAAATCACTTCCAGTATCTCTATATCAATCCCAAAAACGTAAGAACACACAAAAAATTGGAGCAGGGCAGGTATGGAAAAGACTCATAAAATTTAATAAGTTTTCCTTCGGCTTACGTGAGACGCCTGGGGATCGGACCATCACATTTTTTGACCATAAATGACCATGTTAATCGCCCTTCACGATGGCGAATTGTTTTGGAACTTTTGGAAGTCAATCGTTCATCATTTTAACTGTAGTTACACATTTTGGTGATTTATATGCTTTTTAAAAGATTTTGGTAGAATTTCTTTTTAATTTTTTTGTTTTAAGGATAGTGTAATTTTATTGAGAAGATTTTTTTTTGTTTTTTTTTTTTCAAATTATTTTTATTAAAAATAAATAGATATAGAGTTCAGTTTGGTTTCGGATGACCTGAGCTAGGTTGCAGAAAAATGCTGAATGCAGGCCCCTTCTGATCGGTCGTTTTGGAAATCCTTGGGGACGCCTATGTCCAGCAGTGGACCTCCTGTGGCTGATAAACATATCCAGAATCCATCATTTTCATCATATAATGATGTGGTTTCCGGCTAAGTATCAGACCGCCAGAATATTTTTATCTCGTAGAATTCGTTAACAATAAAAATAAATCACTAAATACAAATATCTTGTGCAACAAATTCAATAGTAAGCTTTATTTTTCTACACAAAATCTTTTTATTTTATAAACAAGATAACCAGACTAATTAAATTAACCTTTTAAAATGCGAGAGAAAAAAAGGAAAAAAGTTAAATGAATGCGAATTCTCTCAATTATTAATCAGTACTACAAATCGCAGATGCGTTTTCCCACCGCCCTGCCTCTCCGTACGCACAGACAGACAGACATCGGGACATTTCCCTAATTAATGACCTAGCAAACGACGCCGACGATCAAATGAAAGCAAACGCAAAAACTCGTAGCATACATTTTTTGTAGTCCACCATCCATTGGGATGACTATTCGACAAGTTTATTTACCAGGTAAATTAAAAAAACCCCGAAGACATCTAGTGATGAATGGCGGAACTACATATTCCAAGCGGTAATTGATTTGACAAGTAAAGTAAAAAAATTAAGTTTTAACCCCAATAACTTCAACAAAGCTACCTAAATCAATAACGATTGAGATCACCATTCACATAAGTATAAGTAAAAAATGACCTGCCGAAAGTCCATTTAAATGGTGCAAGTTTCTTGAAGCTATAGATAACTTTCATATTCTAAACGAAATGTCAGCTATAGAAATCATTTATAGCTTCACGAAAATGGTATGCAACAGGCGAGAAACTTGCATCGTCTCAATGGGCCTTAAATCAAGGGCTTCAAGTTGTATTAATTTTCAAAGATTGTTTTATTCAGCATGTTGATGTGCCTTCTTTTTCCACTGATCCCTATCTATAGCAGTATTGCCAATGCTTCAAACTGTCAATATTAAAAAGTTAAATGATAATATTATTTCTCATAATAGATGGTGGACTACGCTACGTCTAGTCGCGGGCCCGGCTCGTCAGCGGCGGCAAATAGCAGACAAATTAAACGCGGCAAAAAGATGCTCCTGCGCACAGATGAAACATTCAGCACACGGCCATCTTTATGTCATCCGGTGGCGTCCACCAATAGAATGACACGTGTGGGCCATTGGCAAGGATGTAGCAAATAAATTATGTGTGGTTTCATTTATATTTTAAGGCTGGGAAACCATTTGCTGAAATTTCATCATCATCATCATCATTTCAGCCGCACAACGTCCACTGCTGGACATAGGCCTCTCCCAAAGATTTCCAAAATTACCGATCTAGAGCGGCTTGCGTCCAGCGCCTTCCAGCGACCTTGTTTAAGTCGTCAGACCACCTTGTGGGTGTCCTACGCTTCGCTTGCCTGTACGTGGTCGCCATTCGAGAACCTTTTCGCCCCATCGGCCATCGGTTCGTCGCGCTGTGTGTCCCACCCACTGCCAATTCAACGAGCTAATCTGCTGACATTTGTACTGATACAATTTTGTACGATCCTTGCAATACGGGCATTGTATATAAAATTTTCTATGTTTACGACGTGGAAGGGACAAACTCGTAATAAATTGAACCACGGGCTATACTAGATCACTATAGTGTAATGGAGACTATCGGGTATCGCGGGCATATAATGACGTTCGTCTGCAAGAACCCTAGAAGATATTAAATCAGCATCTTAAATTCAGAATACCAGCCGAAACGCGATCACAAAAAAAAGATTTTGTCTTTTTTTATCGAAATAGTGTAATGTATTTATAATGTAGGAATATATATGTGTGTATATTGTTTGTATTATATATGTGTATGTTTATGTTATATTATAAACTAAGGTATATATTATATGCAGGTATATATTATAAGATATGTTATGTAATAGAATATAATAATATTTTAATATTTAATTATTTTTTTGCGCCGCAACAATTTATCTGTTTATCCCTATGGTCGACTGGGAGAGAACGCTCTTAGCGTTAAGTCCGCCAATTGTAAACAATTTTAATTGTGGATCAATAAAGTTTTAATAAATAAAATAAATAAATTTTTGACAGGCCACTTCCAATCAGTCGTTTTGGAAAACCTTAGGGGAGGCCTTTGTCCAGCAGTGGTCTTCCTGGGGCTGGAATGATGATTTGACGACCTCCGTGGCATAGTGGCCACCACGCTAGTCCGCCACCCAAAGGTCCCGGGTTCGATCCCCGGACAGGACAAGTTGGAAAATGGCCTTTTTCAAAATGGCCTCGGTCTTATTATTTTTTTTCAAAATCCTTTATCTTTAAACAAACTTTCTGTGAAAACAAGTTATAATTATTGTACTAAATATAAAAACTAAATTAAAAATCTAAATTAATACGGGTCTTGTTTTATCTATACATGTATTTGTTATAAAATAATGTATCATTGAGTTAGTATCCTATAACATAAGTCTCGGACTAACTTTGGGGTTAGGCTCAATCAGTGTGATTTGTCCCTATGTATTTAAAAAGTAGTGAGTAGACCGGAATCCGGTTGACATGCTTTGTTTTACTATTGTGTCTGGTGTTTTGCACAGACAACAGGTTAACTTAGTTTAAACATGCTGAAGTTTATAAATATATCTTTTATGGTAAAAAAAATAACTAACTCATCTGTCAATGTCAAGTGTGAACTTGATTTGGGTGGATAATGGTTTAAACCCAGTAACAAAGATAATCCTGTTTTATAATAAGACGGTTATTGTATCGAAGCATTTTCAATAATGTACATTGTACACGCGTGCGAGGGCGCATATTTTTACACGTCCTTATCAAAACACCGACGCGGCGAGAGGTTTATGGCCATTTTAAAGTTTTCCGTATCACTTTAGCGTTTTAAGTAGATTTAAGTTAAAGCGAATATCTTAAGGACTGTAATATATTTTTTAAAGTATATTTGGTGCTTTTTGGTTCACAAGAATCCGAACAGCGAACACTTTTTTAATACTCATACCCTCTGAATTTTCTGGCCAAGTATGGCTCTGATAGTACAGAGAAGGTCGTGCTCCTACAGTGAATACTAAAAGACCTCATGATGATGGTGATGATGATACTCAAAAGATAAATAAAGAAGAAAATTATATATTTTATCACAAAAAACTTTTTTTTAAATATTGTTTATGTGCCAAACAACAGATACATTATTTTTGATATTTTTGTCAATTTTTTTGTTGTGTATCCTTTTTGGTTACTCGTTTGATGAAACAAGTTACAGATTTTTTATTCGTGTTTTTTTACCAAATGCGTGGCTAAACGGTGTAAGTATGTAAAAAATTTTTTGTAAAAATAAATTTGTGAATTAAAAAAATCTTGCAAAGCTTCAAGATTGTAATTAAAATAATCATGAACATACTATTTGTCTTTGTTCGAAATAACTTTTAAGCTACCCATATTATTAATAACATGAAAATTAAGATTCAAAAATAATAAGTTACACAAAATAAAATAATGTATAAATTTAGTTCACCTTTTGTACCATTCAATAAATATTTCAAAAGAATAGGTCTGCCCTTAACAGCTAACCAAAGCGTCCGAGTTTAATCTCCCATACAAATTATTATCGCCCTTAACACCACAAAATTATCTTAAGTTTACGAGTGCAAGAAATTCGGACCGCGCCGGTTCGCGTAAGTGATTAACCATTTCCTCCTTACAAACTTGATTGAAAGGCTCGCTTTAAGGAGTTTTTAATAATATGTTCGGTGTTTTTTTTTTAATGGATGTACTGGTACCACTGCAGAAGAAAAAAAAATTTGGCCTTGTGTATTTTAGATAAAAATCCTCATTAATTTGATCAATTAAAAAACCAAAATTGAATTATTGTTACTGCTGCAAGGGCTGTGATGATGATGATGATGATGAATAATTGTAATTAAACAACGTGTAAAAAAAGGGTAACAACCCGAAACTACTACGGCTAAACGTACTAATCAATGTGAAAAACTTCAAAAATCTGCAGCTCCATACATTTTTGCACCGTTACCTCGTCCATACATTTTTACCTACCGGCTGAAGTTTTTGCAATTTGAGTTGTACTCGTATCGTTATGGATAAAAATTAAAGGAGCGATAGTATATCAGTTAAAAGATATTATAATAATAACCTAAAACTTGACATTTCGCATGGAACCAGCCCGCGCACCGGTTTCTGGCCACCTCAATTAGTACTTTCCACTGCATACCAATACCGCGCAGGGCATCTTCAGTGAGCCTTATTTGGTTAGGGGGATACACACGAGGTAGGAAGATATCTTGACATTAAAATGAATATTAAGTGTACCAAATTGCCATTCGTTTTGAAACAAATTTGCTGTGGCAGACGGTTTAGAGAAAAATGTAACAGTAATAATAGTTTAATGGTGTCCAATTTTTTCACTTGGTCGTGTGGAAAATATTAACTTTTATTTGTAATTAACCCTAAAAGTTATTTATACATTATATATAATAATAATAAATTCATTTAATAAAAATAACTAATGGGTTGCCGTAAACTTAGACCACACGATTGTAATTCCAAAATACAAGTACATCAATTTAGACGTAAGTCTGAGCCAGCTTCAATATTCATTGAAATAGAAATATAATATAGTAAGTATATAAGAGGTAGACTTAATTTAATGCGTAGACTTTTAGAACAAGTTTAGTTCATGACACTGTGTTGCTTAAAATTAGTAAAGAAAACGCGCTCAAAGTTAAAAATTACTTTTGATTATCGGAGTAATTTCGTGGCACGTCAATAATTCTTTCCTTGTATTTCATTACTTTTTTCTTGAAAAATGTAATCAAAATGTTTGTAGTCATCAAAAATTGGAAAAAGTGGCATAAAAGTGCACTAAAAAAATGTAGGAAATTATATCTTAAGATGCATCGCAGGATCCCAAATACGCGTAAGTACGCCGTCGACGGCGCTTAATAAATCAATAGTGGGAGCGGCACTTTGTCGTTCAATGATGGTGTAAGGTCCAAAGAAAGTTTGAGCCGGCTTGTCAGGGCGTACTTATTTTAGGGCATCCTGTCTGTCCCACTGCTGGGCACAAGCCTTATGCACATCAAAGATAATATATATGTACGAGTGTTTAAAATTATTGAACAAAATTAAAAATCTAAATAAATATCTAAATTATAATTTAAATTAAAAATGAAAATGTCGTTAATGTGGCAAGATATGAGCTAGCCTTCTTGACACTAGCGGCTAGGACAAGCCGACGGGTTATTTTTTTAATAAATGTTTTAGTTCATACTTATGCATATTAATTTCCAATATATTTGCGGAGGAACAACCCATTTAATTTGCAGAGAAAAGCCCGATTTTTTTATGACCAACCTAGCGTTATTCTTTTTGTGTACACGATTACGTAAATTTGTACGAAAAAATTAAATGTGATTAAGATAAGGCGACAATCAAATTAATATTTTTAGTTAGTCCTCGGTGATTAGTCCATTCACAAGATTCACAAAAAGAAGTGGAGAGGTCCTAGAAAAGAAATCACAGGAAAAAGCCTCCACTCTGGTGTATTTTTGGTATTCTGGCATGCCGCATGCAATCACAATACATTCTTGTACAGTTTTTGTCTCAACGTAACTCTACCATAGCCGTCATTTTATTTTATGGCTGCCAAATCTGTGCGCAAATGACTCCAGTATCGAGATTGTATCATTTCTTAATGAGAATAGTATTGGTGAAAATAACAATTAAAATGGAGCCAGTTTTTGTCTTACAATCTGCAATGTTTGGCAATTCTTTTTAAGTAGATACCTATTTCTTTTTTACGACTTAAAAGAGGAGGAGGTTGTCAATTCGTCGAAATTCTTTTTAGGGTTCCGTACCCAAAGCTTCAAAACGGGACCCTATTTAGTAATAGGGTCCCGTTTTGAAGCTTTGGAGACTTCGCTGTATGTCCGTCTGTCTGTCACCAGGCTGTATCTCAAAAACCGCGATAGTTAGACAGTTGACATTTTCTCAAATTATGTATTTCTGTTGCCACTATAACAACAAATACTAAAAACGAAATAAAAGAAATATTTTCCAATGCAAAAAACTTGATTTTTATACATAATGGCACGGAACCCTTAGTGCGAATCCGACTCGCACTTGGCCGTTATGTTTTATATACCCTGATTCCTCGAAGACGCCTGGAATAATTTATTGTAGATATTGGTGTAGGTAATTGAAAATTTTAAAATGCAACCTTCAGATAATTAATAAAATAAAAACCGACATTGGTAATAAAATAAATTTATTAAAACTGAAAATCGACTTTAGCTCTTAATTACACAACCGACTTTATTAAAAGTTTTTAGGACCATCTGACTTTTTTTTTGATCGGTCCAGGTGTCTTGAAATAATCGGTGAACATACATATAAAAAATAAGCGGCCAAGTGCGAGTCGGACTCGCCCATGAAGGGTTCCGTAGCAGCAAGTAACATAATATAAAGTCTTATATAATGTTTATATTTGAGTTGATTAAATTAAATTGCGGTTTACGATTTATAACGTATTAAAAAAAACTAGTCGCTAGATCTCGTTCAAAACAATTTTCGCTGGTAGTTTGCATCATCATTCATCATCATTTCAGCCGCATAACGTCCACTGCTGGACATAGGCCTCCCCCAAAGATTTCCAAAATGACCGATCAAGAGCGGCCTGCATCCAGCGCTTTCCAGCGACCCTGGTCAGGTCATCTGACCACCTTGTAGGTGGGTGCCCTACGCTTCGCTTGCCAGTACGCGGTCGCCATTCAAGAACCTTTTTGCCCCATCGGCCATCGGTTCGTCGCGCTATGTGTCCCGCCCACTGCCACTTCAACGAGCTTATATAAAAAATAGTTTGCATAATAATAAACTATATATATTTTTTTTAGTTTTATCATTCTTTTATTTTAGAAATTACAGGGAGGGGATTATATATATATTATGAACAATACACACATTTTTCCACTTTGGAAGTGGCTCTCGCGCAAACTATTCAGTTTAAAAAAAATTATATTAGAAACCTCAATACTATTTTTGAAGACCTATCCATAGACACCTCACACGTGTGGGTCTGATGAAAAATAAATTTTTGAGTTTCAGTTCTAAGTATGGGGACCCCTCAAATTTTATGTTTCTTTTTTTCAATTTTTGTGTGAACATCTTAATGCGGTTAACAGAATACATCTACTTACCAAGTTTCAACAGTATAGTTCTTATAGTTTCGGAAAAAAGTGTCTGTGACATACATACGGACAGACAGACAGACATGACGAATCTATAAGGGTCCCGTTTATGCCATTTGGCTACGGAACCCTAAAAAGACCATGACTTATTTATTGAAAACCTTCTCCTTTATGAAAGTCAGTTAAAAAAGATTGATTCGTTTCTTGTACCTTCCCAATTATTGCAACCAATTTAATTAATAACTCTAAATAAGGTCTAGTTCACACGATTAAGGCCAATTTCGCTCGGTTTTAATATCTTACGAATTAACAGCTGAATTAGCTTTGATTATGCCGCCTAAGTTATTGCCTATAACGACTATTATAGTATCAGTTCCCATCGACAGCAGTAGTCAGTAACAGTACAGTTTTATTTATTGTGTGAAATAATTGTTCTAATTTGTATATTTTTTTTTTAATTAAAAATAATGATTGGTTGATCCATTTTTTATCCTTTCCGGAACACATAAAATAAAAATTGACATTTAATTGAAATTATTTTATGGTATTTAGTTATTATTTATTGTGCGAATAAATTGTTCTAAATTGTATTTTTTTTTTCATATATATAAATATTGATTGGTTGATCCATTTTTTTATCCTTTCCGGAACACATAAAATAATAATTTACGTTAAATTGAAACTATTTTATATTATCCAGTTAATTGTTGCCGTAAATGTAGTTGCCGGACAGGGCAAGTTAGAAAATGGTGTTTTTCAAATTGTTCTAGGTCTTGGATGTTTATCTATATACATGTATTTGTTTTAAAATATAGTATCGTTGAGTAAGTATCCCATAACACAAGTCTCGAACTTACTTTGGGACTAGCTCAATCTGTTTGTTTTCTTCTTCTTCTGTCAGGTGTTTAAAAAACTAGATAACCTCTGCATTGTAAGCTCAATTTAGTTTTAAAAATATAAATATAAGAATATAATATACATTTTGAACAAAAAATAGAGTCTGAAATATAATTTTGACAAATATTTATTTCAATTTAAAATATTTTAGTTCGAAAGCAATATTGTATTCAAAAATCATTGATTAAAACTTATAATTACCATTAACCAAATAACAGCGACATAATCAAAAACTTAATAATACACGCCACTACGAAACAATTAATTGAATGCAACCAATTTGTCAACAAGTGACAAAGTATTTTATTACAACACAGTTAAACGTTCAGACAACACAATTAAATTTTTAATTAAAAAGTTCGTGCATTTTTTTTTATAAAAACTGTTTTTTGTTTACCTTTTCCTTCATTGTGTACTTATGTAGGTTGATTTATCAATAGCTACGGTAAGTATGCAAGTAGTAGCTGCCTCCGTGGTGTAGTGGTTACAGCGTTCGGCTCTTACCCGAAGGTCGCGGGTTTGATTCCCGACGGGGGCAACGACTTTGTGTTTGACCTAGTTTGGTTAGGACATTGTAGGCTGATCACCTGATTGTCTGATAAGTAAGATGATCCGTGCTTCGGAGGGCACGTTAAGCCGGTCGGTCTCGGTTACTGTCTTTGACAGTGGTCGTTATCTAAAACCATGTCAGAGGCCTTTAAGGCGGTTTAAAAACCCTGACACTAGTGTTAGTCACTAACACACACGATAGAAGTACGCAAGTAAAGCGATACCGAGCGTGGTCCGCACTTGGATAGGTGATCACAAGTAGCATACAATTTTCCTGAGCTCCTCCGTGCTTTGGAAGACACGTATAAGCCGTTGGCGCTGGCTGTCATCATTGTATGGCAGTCAGATACCTCAAGGCAGCTTAAAAACACCAGTGAAACCAGTGACCTTCAATAAGAGATAAATGTATCCTACATTGAATATTTTTTTTTGACTTTGACTTTGACTTTGAGTGTTTGCACTTACATACACGAAAACAACAAGTTAAGTATATTGAAAATTTGGTCCTCTTTTTCTGTTCGTTGCACACTTTTTCTTCTTTTACATTTCAGAGCTATTATACAATGATACCTTGTCGGTATCATTGTATAATAAGCGGCCAAGTGCGAGTCGGACTCGCCCATGAAGGGTTCCGTAGTAGCAAATAACATAATATAAAATGTTTTTTTTTTTAATTTTTATATTTGAGTTGAATGAATGAAAGGTAAATTACCGTTTATGATTTATGACGTATTAAAAAAAAACTATTTACTAGATATCGTTCAAACCAATTTTCGCTGGTAGTTTTTATGGTTATGTACATCATATATTTTTTTTAGTTTTATGATTCCCTTATTTTAGAAGTTACGGGGGGGGGGGGGGACACACTTTTTTCCACTTTGGAAGTGTCTCCCGCGCAAAGTATTCGGTTTAGAAAAATATGATATTAGAAACCTCAATATCATTTTTAAAGACCTATCCATAGATACCCGACACGTATGGGTTTGATGAAAAATAAATTTTTGAGTTTCATTTCAAAGTATGGGGAACCCCAATTTTTTTTATTTTTTTTCTATTTTTGTGTCAAAACTTTAATGCGGTTCACATAATACATCTTCTTACCAAGTTTCAACAGTATAGGTCTTAAAGTTTCGGAAAAAAGTGGTTGTGACATACGGACGGACAGACAGACAGACAGACAGACATGACGAATCTATAAGGGTTCCGTTTTTGCCATTTGGCTACGGAACCCTAAAAACTAGAGAGCTGTCAAGGGACTCCCGGATGAAACGAAGTTCTTTTTGATTAATTAGGAGAGAGAGAGACAGACAGAGAAACACGCGCACGCCGCACGGCTTACAACTCTAACAAAAAGTGTCATTACAGCTTTTGGTCTTAATTTTTTCCGTCTAGCCCCCTTTCGCAACGCGCGATAAGGAACTAACTTCGTTCCAATAAGTTTATTTGCCAGGCAAACCAAAAAATCCCCGACTTTTAATAGTTTCACATGTAAACGTCAGCTTTGGATGGGCGGAGGAACTAAATAGTAGAATTAACATCCGTACCTCCATTGATTATTCAACAGGCAATTAATAAAACCCTGACTTTGAAGCATTAACCCCTAATACCTTTTAAACGGCTGAACTAATTGTTATCAAACATAGCTAATAACATATACCTATTACTTTCGCGTAAAAAACCACATAGAAATCTTTCTATCCGATAGAGCGCTACAATACCTCAGACAGACATACTTACCGATAGACATCAGCGTCAAACTTACATACTATCACGTCTTTATCCCTAATGGGGCAGACAGAGCATTTTGGGTCTTGCGGTTCTATGCAGAGCCCAGGGCCGCAAGACCCAAAAGCCACTTTTAGCGTCATGGTGGGCGAGAAGATGGAAAAGCAATCAATATAGTGATGGGTTGCTAGCCGCATCGCCTGTTAACATGATTTGCATTTTTGCCCATTCCCTCGATCGGCTTTTACGATCTGCATGGGAAGAGAAACAGCTGGTACATTCTAAGTTTTATTTTTATTTTTCCCAGATCAGCATGGGAGAGCGTCAAACTTTACCCCCTATATTTGTCGGCGGTTAAAAACAGAATGCAAAGCATCATTGTTCATTAACACATCCATATAGTGTCTTATTTATCGTCCGTATTCATAGTATTGGCATTCATTTCGCAAAAACGATTTCCCATTACTTTTCATATCACAACATTATGACGAATTCTTATGTTTTTATCAAAAATTATAATTTTAAATTAATACTACTTTTAAGAAGTATACCCAAAGATGTTACATTTACTCAAGATGTCGCTTTACATAAAATTATTAAAAATAATTTGGTAAAGGGTGTAGGACCTCTTTTGTTTTACCACAGAATTAATAATAGTACTACATACAGAACGGAAACTCGCACCGTCCCCCGCAATCTGGCGTCCCCGCAACCCTTCCCCCGTTATTGTGAGGTGTAAGCGGCAGTAAAACAGAGTTATTGGTAGTCGCACGTTGACATTACGCGAGTCACTTAGAATTATTAAATTATAATGGTGACAAACTGCGCACATTATCATTGTTTATCCACGGAAAACAATAAATAACAAAAAATTTATAGATTACCGAGTGATAAAAACAGGTAAGCAAAGCAACAAATTCTGTGGTGGCGACCCTGATTGTTTAACTCACACATTTGACGTGTGCACGGACGGATTGTTTCGTCTGTAGTAGTACTAGGTATATATGCTGCTTCATTTGTATGAAGTGCCATACCTGTGGTTTTACTCGAATTTTAAAACGCAAATTATATTCAGCTCTAGGTCTATTAAAATTGACATCTGAAAAAGTTGTAAAAGTAAGTGTTGACTTTTATCTATCGAATAATCGTTTAATATTACACGTTTTATAGGACATTTTACATTTTATTACTACATAAATGAAGAGCGGGTTAAATACTTCATAAATTTTCAAAGATTTTGGGCTTTAACGACTTGTATGCCGAAATATTAGACACAATAGTTAAACAATGCTATCTCGTGTAGATCTACGCAACGGCATACGAGAGGTTAAACTATCGCGCTTTAAATACAAATGTAAATGAACAAGACTTAGCACAACCTCTTTTGTTGGGATTGAAGTAACATCCAACAAAAAAGGTATGTGCTTAGTCACGTTAATATACATAAATTATGTTGACAGAGATTACGCATGCTACATCTTCAGGTTTCTTTATCGCAGACCTCATAAAAATGCGCATATAGTTAGTGGTTGTTTTTAAGGTTTTAAGGTACATTCAATTATGCATTATCCTTGAATTTCGAGTTAATTTCAGTCAAATTGGTCGGTAGGTGTCGGGGAAATTTCTCACTGTCGCCGACAAGTGCCTTTCATGTAGATATGATAAAATGATAGCTCCTTTTAAATTGATTGCCCATACAAAAATATACATGCATTACATAATTATATAAACACTTTTTTTCGGTTTGCTTCCCGAGAATGATGTTAAAATTTTGATGTAGATAATATTATACTAACATAGTTATAACTTTCTTTGTTACTAACACTTGTGGGTTCTTAAGCCTGAAATAAAAGATTTTTATTTATTTTATTCATTTTTTATAATATACATTAAAACAATATACATTGTAATAAATTATAATGCTGCTAAATGATTTCTATATTTATTATCAGCGATAGGATTACGATTATAGATAGGAAGAGGCTAAATAAAATAAAAATAATTTTTCGAAACTAAAAACCGACTTCTAGTCCAAACTACACAACAGATTCTGATAAAATTTCTATAGGACCACATAATACGTATACTTAAACTTATTATATTATTTTATTTTACTTAAATTAAAATTATTGTAACGTTCTGTTTCGCGATAATGTCGAATTACAAGCATCTTGAACTGTTCCCTTGTTTGTGCTCTCATAATGTTACCGGGCAGGGCACTCCAAAGAAGTATACCTAATCCTCAATCAATTACTTCACACGTTGCAGCTCATTAAGGCCTAATTAAGAGAGCCGGGGCGGCCCGCGCTCTTTATAAGGGGTGATGTGCACTCAGGTGCACCAATAGTATGGCGGACGAACGTAATGGCGGAAAGGCTGAGGTTTAACTACCGGCTGTAAGCGATGGCGATTTCACTAGATTGTCGCCAACAAATATTGCCGACAAGGGTTAAGTCGCTTGCTGATCTGTAAAGCACGAGATTGATCCTTATAGGCACAATTTTTGACTTTAAGTTTGTATTTTTTTAATTGTTTTATAGGTCTATCTTATGTTACATCCCATGACACAAGTCGCGAACTTACTTTAAGGCTCTATCAGTGAAATTTGTCCCTATATATTTATTTATAAATTTGTACTCGTATACGGTCAAGCACCACTATTTTCTGGTTAAGGAAAACATAGTAAGGAAACTTGTACACTTGTGAATAATAATTACTGTTTTCACTGGATGACAGTCAGACAGACTAGTAGCCAGATGTCTTCTGACTATAAATATGACTAAGAAGAAGAAATAACCAATCATTTAAGGGTGAAGCCAAAGAGCGTAATTTTGTAAGTTGTGACAGATAACTTATTTTGCGTCGTCGTTTGTCACAAACTGCCTTTTTGTATAAAACCGAATGCAGCAGAAATTTCGCCACTTTTTTTTTGCTACTCACAACTCACAAAATTACGCTCTTTTGGCTTCCCTTAAACATTGCAGTGACAGACTGCGACGGTCGTGACAGGTATATTCCTACGCACTTTCATTGATCGCTCAAGCAATCTGTTGACTACAGTTTATCGTTACTACAATATTTAGACCGCTAACCTAACCACTATTCGTCGCACGTTTTTACTTTGAAGTTCAGTTAAGTATTTATCTACAGACGCGCGTCTGCACTTATATTTAGTTTAATAAAAGACATTATTTAAATACCAGAATTCTATCAATTTAATAACAATAATTATAATACTTTAAAAAAATCTCTTAAATTTGATAATAGGAACCCGCTATATGTAAGACTCTAGCCTAAAGATTTATCGACATTACCCTATTTAGCCGTGACTAGGAAACGGCGATATGTGATGGAAGACGAAAACTGTTTATTTTATTATGTTCTTTATTTATTTGTTGTGGCTTTATTCCCCATTCCAAGAGTAGTTTTAGAGTTTCGTAGTAAATAGGGAACCTTATAGTTTCACCATATATGTATGTCTGTGTGTCTGCGGTTTCACTTAGAATATAATGGATGGCATAACTTATAAGCATGGGTAAATATTAGTCATGGCATTACAGCGGAGAAATAAAACATTGAAAAAAAAAATTTTTAGTGTCCTTCCCGTACATGTGAAGTGGTAGTAAATTTTTTTCCTTATCTAACCCATCGAGTGGGACACTATTTTTCAGGGATCAGATTCTGAAAGATTCGGTTTTATATTGCAATTTTTTTGTTAAATTCCAGTGCCCCCCCCTTTCTATCTGCTAAACGGTTGTATATGGACAAATTAAAAAAAAAACACTTTCTCACAAAAAGACCAAGTAAAATCATTAATACGCATATTCTCCTTGACGCTATTTAACACTTTGATTTTCAGCATCGTAGACTCAAGAGATTTTCAATTGTTTGCCGGACACCAGGTGACCGTCATAGTGTTTGAAAATTTAAAAAATTGTAAAATATAGTTCCACTATTTCATCACTAGATGAAGTCTTGAAAAAGGGCAAATTAACATGTACTGCTGTGTGGTTTTCGGCAGAATAGAATAGGGCCACTCCAAGTCCGTGGATGTCGTAGAAGGCGACTTAGGAAAATACAAGCTAAACAAAGGTTATAAACATCAATGAGACCTCTTCAACCCGTCTGGCCAGCGAGGAGAGTGTAGGCCGGCTCTCGTACATAGAGGGTCGTGCTCCTGCAGTGGAGACTAAAAGACCTGATGATGATGATATATAGCATTATTTTAGCGAGTCTCTTGAAGATTGCACACGGTCCAATGCGGTATTTCTCCATTTTCATTGTTTTATACCATATCACTGCATCGTACAAGGCGCAGGTCGTCGGCCCCAATAAAAAATCAATTAATAAAAGAAAACTTTCGCCAGGCCAAAGTCATTCATCTTCGGGCCTTTTTCATCGGTACGGTTTTTGCAAAAATCGAATGACATGTTAACGATATGACTTGTTCTGATTAAAATTAATCGATGGCCCGATCGCCGGTTACACAGACACGTAATTGATATTTTTTAGGGTTCCGTACGTAATGCTCCCATGCTGGTCTGGGAGAAAAAAAAAACATAGAATGTACCAGCTGCTTCTCTTCCCACGCAGATCGTAAAAGGCGATCGAGGGAATGGGCAAAAATGCAAATCATGTTAACAGGCGATGCGGCTAGCAACCCATCACTGTATTGATTGCTTTTCCATCTTCTCGCCCACCATGACGCTAAAAGTGGCTTTTGGGTCTTGCGGCCCTGGGCTTTGCATAGAACCGCAAGACCCAAAATGCTCTGTCTGCCCCATTAGGGATAAAGACGTGATAGTATGTATGTATGTATGTACGTAATGGGCCGTAGTGACTGTCTTCAGTAATAGTAGTGCCGATCAAAAGCTATGTCAGTCAAACATTAGTCGAACTAATTGATGTCGAGCAATAGTGTGCCGACCAAATGTTATGTCAGTCAAACGTTGGTCAAACAAAACTGATGTCGAGCAATAGTGTGCCGACCAAATGTTATGTCAGTCAAACGTTGGTCAAACAAAACTGATGCCGAGCAATATTAGTAGTACCGATCAAATGTTATGTCGTTCATAGGTCTGCCGGCCGACGGTTTGTCGCACAACTGTGCTACTTTTCAGTCTGGTTAGGATATTGCAGGCTTAAATCACTTGATTATCCGTAAAGACAGATCTTTTTATCGTGTGTGTTAGTGACTAACACTAGTGTCAGAGTTTTTAAACCGCCTTAGAGACCTCTGACATGGTTTTAGGTAACGACCAATGTCAAAGACAGTGACCGGGACCGACGGCTTAACGTGCCCTCTGAAGCTCGGATCATCTTACTTATCAGACAATCAGGTGATCAGCCTGCAATGTCCTAACCAAACTAGAACTTGAACTTTCTTAAGATTTTAAGTGTAATAAATGAAATAAATAAATTAAAGTCTTCTTAAGTAAATACTGCACTATTTTGATTTCCAAAAAATAAGCTTACAATATTAATTGTGCAAAATTATGCGTAAAATAAATTGATATGGTAGATACGGAACCATATATTCTTACCCATTGCTCATTATACAATTTATCACTCTCATTGTGATAGATGTATATTACTTTTTGTATTTTGGCGTTATATTATTATCATCTTATTATAAAAGATGCCGATTTAAAAGTTAAAATAATATATAAGCATAAATTTTGCATATTTTTTCATTTGAAATATCTGTCTCTTGTTAGTTAAGTCCTTGCTCTCTCTCTCTTTCTTCGACGGTTAATTAAAACTCAACAGTTCTAATAAAGGAAGAAAAAGAGAAAATGTCATGCTTGCAAACGTCCCATAGTTGTGCATATGGTTTTAATAAGAAAAACCTTTATTTAAAAACCGATTACATATGATTTTAACTCATTAGCCAACATGACATTTTCTATACAAGAGACTATATAAATAGAAGCTTTAAATAAGTATTTTATGTGTAGTTTGTAAAGAAAATAAATGCTTAATATATGTTAGTACAAGCATTAATTATTACTGTTTGATTTTTTTAAAGTAATATCCGAATCCATTAATAAAGCATTGATCGCATTTTTAATAAATGAACTATAAATTGATTCTTTTTTTCTTCATACTTTGTCCCGCACTAAATAAGTCCGAAAAAGGCGTACCTTACAAAATACAGATACGTCCAGATATATAACTTATACTTATACACTAATGGCTTCGTGAGCTGTAGACTTCGCAAATGGAACACCCCAACCCATGGAAGGTTATCGGATCTTCTTCTTATCGAGTCGAAATGGTTTCAGTGTAGCTTCAATTTCAAATTATCTTTGACCAGTATGTGTCCACGGCGATCTCTCTGTCATTAGCCTCGTTAAGGTCCTCCATGGTACATGTCGTAGGGCAGCCCGGACACGACAGAAGGTGCTCCATTGATTGGATGGCGTCGCACACCTCCCAACACCTCCCAGCACGGAGTCTATTGAGAGACTTCCAGACTGACTAGGGGAAGTCTTTACCCGGTGGTTGTATTTATCGGATAAAAAAGTTGTTCAGAAAAAAAAAATTGCCTCTTTGGTAACAACATCATTGTAAATTTTTCGAAATGGTTAATAATACGATTATTATCAACCTTCAGACTTCCGCCATTTTTAAAAATTAAAGGTTTCATATCTATTGCTCAATAATTTATGTCCGCGTTACACTAAGATTAAATTTCGTCCATACCGATGCCCGAAATTCTCCACAAACATATTTATTTCAGGGCTTTCTCTTCGATTTAAAACGCCCGAATTTCTGCCGGCAACTGTACCAGAGCATTGTATTTAAATTAGCGCAGATTTATTACGATTATGTAAGATTTAATTCATTTATAGTGCTATTATAGTGTAGTTTTTGTTCTGGTTAGGTGATAGATAAATCACACAGAACTTCCTAGTTAAGTACTCATAAGTTGGTAATACTTCATTAAACAATAAATCGATCCCGTGGCAACATATTGGCTAACTCAGAATTAAAATGTAAGCATTGTATTTAGACATTACAACAAACCTAACGAAAAAGAATGGACTACTTTTGAGTCAATTTAGACAGATTTTGAGAAATAAAACACAGAGACGCGCCTTAAAGGACGTTCTTTAATCTGAATCGGCCAAAGATGATTTGAAATTAACACTGGACTTGAACTTCGACTCGACAAGAAGAATAATGAAGTAAAAAGGGAAAAAATAATTTGAAATTAACACTATTCGACTTGACCCATTTCGACTCAACAATAAGAATAACGAAATAAAAACGTTCTGAGTATTTATTTAAACAAAAGCAAACAATTGTTTTCGTCCACGTTCTGGGTTAGTCAAACAACTCGACCGAGTCTGCTTGCTCTTGCTTTCAATGCTAATATTGGTTTTGCAGTTTTGGGAGCGCTTTCTTCGAGATGAGATTGTAGGTAAATGAACTGTGTAAAATAAAATATACTTTCACGTCTTTATATATAGTTTTCATTGGTTGGTCAAATGCGTATTATCATGTAAATGACTATTTATCATCACCTGAGAAAAATTCTTGGAAATAGTTGACTGCAAATTGTAATTGTATAATTTAAATGCTTATATAAAATATAAAAATAGCTTAAGTGTAAATCTGTATTGTAATTGTAACATAGCCCATCAGGCGGGGTAGGGACCAATACTGAACTGGGTTTCTTTCGGCGTAATCTTCCCAGCAGTGGTCGTTCCGAAACGCAAGTAGATTTTAGCTTTTGCACTAAAATAATATTTAAAAAAATGACCTTCAATAAGATATAACTTTATCCTATTGAATAAAAAGAATTTACTTTTGCCTTTTTTTTTGGTCAATAACTCAGTCGATATACATACAGCATGCGGGGACTCCCCGTACGCAGGCTAACGACCAATGAAAGCCATAAGTCGATGCAGTGGACGTTATGTTGACTGCGGTTATACCTCACATGCTGTGGACTGTAAATTATTATATCGACTAGTAAATCCAGTTAACCGCATGCGTTACGGAAATCTCTCGCACCTCGAATTTAATCTACATCAACAAGTGAAAACGGTTACCCGGGTTCGATCCCCGGTCAGGTTAAGATGGAAAATGATCCCTTTCAGATTGACCTGGGTCTTAGATGTTCATATATAAATGTATTTGTAGTAAAATATCGTATCGTTGAGTATCCCAAAACATAAGCACAGAATTTATAATAGTATTACATAATATAAGTGTCGAACTTACTTTGGGGCTATCTGAATCTGTATAATTTGTTTGTACATACATACATACATACTATCACGTCTTTATCCCTAATGGGGCAGACAGAGCATTTTGGGTCTTGCGGTTCTATGCAGAGCCCAGGGCCGCAAGACCCAAAAGCCACTTTTAGCGTCATGGTGGGCGAGAAGATGGAAAAGCAATCAATACAGTGATGGGTTGCTAGCCGCATCGCCTGTTAACATGATTTGCATTTTTGCACATTCCCTCGATCGGCTTTTACGATCTGCGTGGGAAGAGAAGCAGCTGGTACATTCTAAGTTTTTTTATTTCTCCCAGACCAGCATGGGAGAATTTCTTTGTAAATATTTAAAATTTATTTATTTACTATCTACGCCCCGCGGAGTTGCCCGCGTCGGAAGTAGCCTATGTCCTAATCCAGGGTATCAACTTCCTGCCAAATTTTATCAAAATTGGTCCAACCACTTGCGCCATTTTGCGCCATTTGCGCGTGAAAAACATAGGCTATATTTTATCTTCCAAATCGCAGGCAACGCAGCGAGAGACAGCTAGTTTTTAATGAATGTGTCGATAACACCTTTCAATTAACTCATTGCGGTAACAATGCGTCTCCTAAGCCATATACAGAACATACGATTTATTTGTTAACGTGGAGGTGAGTTTACCGCACGCGATCTGGAAGATGACCCACACGGGTAATTTAATTAGATTAATGTTTTTAATTTATTTTTAACTAGCCGAAGCCCGCGACTTCGTTCGCGTGGACTTTATGTCTCTGGAAAATGCTCATCAGGCTGTACAACTTTTATTAAGGCGGCATTTTTATATCTCTTTTAGTTTAGCTGGACCATTATGGTTCTGCATCAGGCGTTCCATTTTCCAAAATCATCTATACCCTATATGTTGCCCAGGCTTAATAGCTATATAACAAAAAAAGTTTCATTCGAATCCGTCCAGTATTTCCGGAGATTAGCGTGTACAAACAGACAAACAGACAAACAGACAGACATATTTTTTTTTAAACTCTTACTCTATTACTACGTCTTCATCGCCCCCAGTATTTTTTTTGGAAATATATTTAATGTACAGACACACTTTTTTTACTGTTTTAGCCCCCAGTATTTTTTTCGGAAATATATTTAATGTACAGACACACTTTTTTTACTGTTTTATTATATGTATAGATTTAATTTTATTTTATAATGTTTTTAAACATTAAAATACTAGATGAAGTTAAAGTAGCCTTTGTGTTGACTTAGGGTGTCGGTTTTCTGCATACGTAATTTTATCAAAATTGATTCAGCGGTTTGCGCGTAAAGAAGAAACAAACCTACACAGACTCTCAAACTTTTGCCTTTTCAATATTAGTGCGCTCTAAAACTAATAAGCCCAAAATTTTGAAAATGTACAACATATAGTCCATTGCTCGTAGATTACATAAAAATTTATAAGAATTCTATTAATGGAAAATAAAGTGGTAAACTCAATATAATACGTTCACTTACGGAAAATAGTTCACTGAAACACCACTAGATAGCGCTAGTAGAAGTTAACTCGCGCAGCTGTTGTGGGCTAGCCTAGCCTCGTCCTAACTAGGCTATAACCATGATCCAAAAAAACAGGTCTGCTATTCCGGCAGTGACACGAGCCTACGTCACCACAGAGTTGCCACTTTAATGTGACTAAGTTAAGATTTAGGGAACGTTTGCCTGCTATTATTCATGACAATAAATATTTTAATGCATAAAAAATTAGGTTATACTTGTTATTCATTAACAAGTCTAACTAATTTTTTCATAAATAGGTTATTTGTAAAAATGGACATGGTTTAATCCGATTCAGATATACGTGAATAATGAAAGTTGGGGTGTTTGATTTTACAGTACCGGTAACATTGAGACGGGTGACGTAGGCTCGTGTCAACCACGTGACCACTATATGTCGGAATGCCATACCTGTCGCAGTATATTATAATACCATGGCTATAACATACTCTCCAGATAATAACAGTTTTACGTGTTAATCTACTAACTATACATGCCAAATTTCATTTCAATCCATTAAGTCCTTTTTGCGTGAAAGCAGAACAATCATTCACACCTCCATTTATACAAACTTTCACATTTACAAACAGAATTAGTTACCTATTTTTTCTAGGTTAGCCTAGCCTAGATCATAACTAGGCTATCACCCACATCGCTCCCGCCGAGTTACGCGCACCCCATTAATAACCACTGTTCATTTTTAAAAATAAAATATTATGTCCCTCTGCTGGGCAAAAGTCTCACCCATCTTCTTCTAAATATCTCGATCATGTGCAACTTCCAACCATTCTCATTCACTGTTAATTCTTATTCTTATCGTGTGTGTTAGTGACTAACACTAGTGTCAGATTTTTTAAACCGCCTTAAAGGCCTCTGACATGGTTTTAGGTATCGACCAATGTCAAAGACAATGACCGGGACCGACGGCTTAACGTGCCCTCCGAAGCACGGATCATCTTACTTATCAAACAATCAGGTGATTAGCCTACAATGTCCTAACCAAACTAGGACAACAACACAAAGTCGTTGCCCCCACCGGAAATCGAACCCGCGACCTCCGGGTATGAGCCAAACGCTCTAACCACTACACCACGGAGGCAGTTAAGGGTCCTCCCCGCGCTAACGACCTTGAAAACACAAAAAAAATAATTTCTCTTTCTGTAAGTGAGATTATCAGAAACCCTCATACAACTTTTTAGCTAGTATCCTTAAGTTTCATTAGAACCTCGAAAATCATTGAAATAAAATACCCTGAATTTTCCTTTGCAAAAAATACTAAAAACGGCCATTTTTGACTCTTTTTTGTAAAGGTTTCTAAACCGGATAGTATTTCAATGACTTTCGAGGTTCTAATGAAACTTCAGGATACTAGCTAAAAAGTTGTACGAGGGTTTCTAATAATCTCACTTACAGAAAGAGAAATTATTTTTTTTGTGTTTTCAAGGTCGCTAGCGCAGGGAGGAGCCTTAACTGTTCATTACAAGACAATTTTAGTATTTTTAATAACCCTACAGAAATTTTCTCGGGACAGTAACTATTTTATGTGTTAATCCGAATTTCAATCCATTAAGCCGTTTTGGCGTAAATGCGACATAAATATCCACACATCCATACAAACTTTTGCATTCATAAATTTAATAGGATTTGTTACCAGCTGGTGTGGGTTAGCCTAGCCTAGGTCCTAACTAGGCTATCAACCACATCGCTCCCGCCGAGTTACGCGCACCCCATTAATTACCACTGTTCATTAACAAGACACTTTTGTTTTAGCATTATTGTAGCTTATTTAGAGGCTTGATTTGAATACGTAAATATTTATGTATGTTAGGCTTTATTAGGTTTTTGTTAAACTTTGAAAAAAATAACTTAATATCGCCATTAATATTTCAATTGAATTGTGTCTGTGATTTATGTAGTTGAAGGATTAATTCTATTTTAATCGACTTTAAAAAGGAGGAGGTTATTATTTCGATTTTATAGAGGAACTAGCTTCTTCTTCTTCTTATCGTGTGTGTTAGTGACTAACACTAGTGAGTGAGTTTTTAAACCGCCTTAAAGGCCTTTGACATGGTTTTTAGGTAACGACCAATGTCAAAGACAGTGCCCGGGACCGACGGCTTAACGTGCCCTCCGAAGCACGGATCATCTTACTTATCAGACAATCAGGTGATCAGCCTGCAATGTCTTAACCAAACTAGGACAACAACACAAAGTCGTTGCCCCCGCCGGGAATCGAACCCGCGACCTCCGGGTATGAGCCGAACGCTCTGACCACTACACCACGGAGGCAGTTGAGGTACTAGCTGATGCCCGTGACTTCGCGACTTATTTATTTCTTATTATTATTTATTTAGAGCCCATTAGATCCCATTGTTGGGCAAAGGCCTCCCTCTCAGCTCTCCATTTAACCCTGTTTTGTCCCTTCGCGACTTATGCGAAAATAATATTGCGACTTTAAATTGAGATGTAAGCTATCCTATCTTTTAAGTTGGATCAAATTGCACACGGTGTGCAAATCAAATCAAAATCGGTTCAGTAGTTTAGGAGTCTATCGCGGACAAACAATGTGACACGTAATTTTTATATATAAAGATAATAATACTCGTATGTTCCCCGATAATTAAAAGACACCTAAAAACTGTTTTGAATCGGCAATACTTGTCAGGTCGTCTGGTCTCATAGAAATTTTATCAAAATTGGTTGTGTATTCTGGTGTTGATATCGGTTTTTAGTGTTAAAAATTTATTAAAATTAATGATGAATTTGAAAAATTACATATTTATAATATATATAGAGAAATTCTTTATGATAATAAAAAGTTTCTGAAATATATAATCTAATTCTAATATAAATATAATAAGAACCGCTAGCAACCCATCACTATTGATTCCCTTCCTCACGCCGATTATCATGCTAATGTTGCCTTTGAGTCTTATGGCTTAGGCTTAGTCAACCTCGTTAGGGATAAAGTCGTGATATTCTATTAACAATTAGGGCTCTTACAGACGACCGTATGCCCGCGACATAGGTCGGCCACCCGCGAAAATCGGCGTCAGTCACGCGGCGTCGCGCGACGGTCGCCGATAAACGCCGATAATCGCCGATATTCGCTCGGAAATTTTTGATAGATTAACATGTATCACAGAGATTTTGGCGGTAAGTTAAGAGGTTCGGTCGGAGTTTGCTTTAAATTGTTTTGCAAATTAATTCTACTGGACTTTATAATATGAAATTGGTGTAGTTTGGTGTTATAAATGCTCATTCTCATGGACTATTTGTGAAATGTTTAAAGTGGACAGTCATAGTGCGGCTGTAGTGATCCATTCAATCGGCTTTAAAAACCAGTGGACTCGTATAGATTTGTCGCCCCAAGCCTCTTAAAGTAATCAAAGATCTACACCAAACTTTGTTAGGGTTAAAAGAAGTGAAAAAAAAAATAAAGATTGGCTCCAAAGGACTAGAATCCAGAGCCGTAAAATAAATTAAAAAAACATGTATCACGTGACCGTTTGCGACCGTCGGCGACCGTCGCGCAACACAGGTCACCGACGGATATCGCGGATATATGTCGCTGGTCTGTAAGAGCTCTTAAATATCAAATCCTGGTGCTATCATTACTTCGAATGCATCCGTCATCGTGGCATTTTGTTGCCCTACAAAGCCTTTTCAATGATTACCGAGAGCATTATATCTTCCAAATATCAAGGACGAGATGTCATTGTTTGCTTACGAGTCTTCTTAATGACCTTAAGGTTCAAAATCCTTTGTTTAATCGAAAAACATTTTGTCACGTTTTATAACAAATTCCTTTAGTGATTGTCGTCAAAGATATTCGATTTTTTAAGTAATAGAGCAAGATATGGTTTTATAATAATTCTCCTCGCTACTTTCCTTATTTGGAGTCGACTTTAGAAGATATAGTTACAAAATCAAAAACATGACTACAAAGCAACTGAGAGCAAAATCTAATTAATCCTTTCCCTTACTAATCCTACTATCCTACTTCCTACTAATCCTACTAATATTATAAATGCGAAAGTGAGTTTGTATATTTGTTTGTTTGTTTATTTGTTTGTAACCTCTTTACGCTTAAACTATTGAACCGATTTGGATGAAATTTGGTATGGATATAGTTTGAGACTCGGGGAAGGACATAGGGTAATCTTTATCCTGAAATTCCCACGAGGAGCGAAGCCCGCGGGTACAGCTAGTATTATATATGCAAAAGTGAGTTTGTGTGTTTGTTACCACTTCACGCTTCAACCACTGAACCTGTTTCGATGAAATTTGATATGGATATAGTTTGATACCCGGGAAAGGACATAGGATAGTTTTTATCCCGAAATTCCCACAGCGGGCATAGCTAGTAATGTATATATTTTCAACCTGCTTTTTAAGCCTTTTCATTTGATATACCACACGGTATGATTTGATTTATTTTATTATAGTCACTGACTTTTTGGCCTATATTTTTTGGCGTCTAATTGAATTATACGGTGGTGTATTGATTCAATAAGACGCAATTAAAGTCACAATTGATCAGCAAGACATGCAGACGAAAATATAATACGATAGATAATTTTTTTCTATGATTTATATCTCAAAGCCGCCTCCATATATTTATTTGAATCTCTGTGATTATCGTAATCTAGATTGTGTAAATCAAACCAAATAAAACTGACCTTTATTGCGATGATTGATATTACACCTTGGTGCAAAATACGGACATGAATTTTGATATTTGGATGCATGTCGGGAGCAAAGGTTGCTAGTCAAACTATTTATTAACAAAAATAAAAATAATTAGATTTATTTATGATTCAAATGTCGGTTTTTTTAAGGTTTAATTATAATATTAACATGATGTTGATTGATTGCTTAGGGAGTCATGAAATCTGATTATGAGTAGTAATTTAGATAATTTGTTGTTCGTGTACTGATATCTTTTACATTTTTAATAAAAAGTGTTAATCAAAATTGTCTGTTGTTTTGATTGTTTTATTTGTATTCACTTTGTTGTGCCAAAATATAAAATAGCGTCTCCTATAAAGATGTTTTTTCTTACAGCTAACCAGATATACATAGGATTCTACTCGATAAAAATAATATAAAAATAAGATAGCATAAATAAATAGATAAGAATACATTTCACAAATTTAGTTAGTTGCGAAGTAACTTTTAATCTTGTGTTATGAAATACTAACTTAATGATACTATATTTAAAGATACACTTAATATACCCAAGATTATTAATTAATAATTAATATGAAGATTATTCAATTTGAATAAAGCCATTTTTCACCTTGCAGGCTGGGATTCGAAACCAAAACCTCAGAAATAGATAAACGTTTAACCAGTATGCCACAGAGGTTGTCGAAGTATGTACAAATTAATTTAAAAGATTTTACTCACATAGCTTAATTATATATTCAGTACCTGGGCGACCGAGCTTTGCTCGGTTACATCTCAAACAATAATTACATTTTTTTAAACTTGTCTAAAAACAATACAAAATAAAAAATTATATATAAATTTGAACATAAAAAAAACAAAAGTAAGTCACTGAGTGGGATTCGAACCCGTAACACTCTTTTTAGCGGTCAGAATCATAAACCGCTGAGCCAAAATTAATGGCGGCTGGCGCGACGAAATTAGCGATCATATTCTGCGTGGAAAGAAAAACGCATGAAAACGCGAAAACACGCGTTTTCCCAAACATAAGACTAATCTAGATCGATTATTTACCCCCGAAAACCCCCATATACAAATTTTCAGCGAAATCGTTAGAGCCGTTTTCGAGATCACATAAATTTATAAATATATAAATAAATATACAAGAATTGCTCGTTTAAAGGTATAAGATAGACACTCTTTACTCATTTTTCAAAAAAGTAATACCTATCTATTTAAAAATCAACACCACAGCACGAATTTAAGTATTACATACAGAACGAAAAATCCTAAGATCCCCCGCAATATGCGTCCCGAATTCCCCTCCCCGCACCTCTCCCCTGTTCTCGCCTTGTGAAAGGTGTTGAGCGAGCGGCTGCCGGCGCCTGCAGCTGCCTCCACTAAGCGAGAACGGGAAACAGAGACGTGTCAATACATACAGAATGAGGTTAAGTTATTGTAATGTATTAGTGAGTTTATAATAAGAATTAATTATGTAATCCATACATGCCACAGTAGCCTACGCAGGACAAACATATTAATGCGTCCCGAACATCTAACTTTCAAAGCAAACTGAAAACCCTATCAGTAACATAGACTTATAAACGTGAAACAAACAAAATAAATAATTTTACCATTCAATGGCAAAGTACGTAATAAAAGTTTTAACACTCGTTGTAATGAGTTGTCGCGAATGGTCTTAAACGCAAGTAGTCTATGTAGCAACTCGTCTAAAACACTCATTGTCTAAATTACGAAAATATTAATATAAAAAAAACTAGTCTAATTTGACATCATCAGTAATTAAGACAATGAAGACACGAAGAGTAGGGTTAGAGTTAACATTACATAGAGAAATTAAAAGTGAAAAAAGTCTAAACATTTACATCTAATACAATTATGCCAAGACTCAGCTCATCCAGAAGATGGAACAGATTTCATCTAATTTAATAATTTAAGATAATGTCTATAATTTTTGCCATAATAACATACATATGCTTGATTTCAACTTATTTTCTGTATGTAATTTAAAATGCAGAGTGCCGTGAAACACTCGTTTGAAACGAATTTACAATTTAAGTTCCTAATAAAGTTCGAACGAAGAAAGGTGACGAAAAAATCTTTCACTTTTTTTCGCCTAGACTCAATCCGCCAAGTCTGTACAGTCCGAAAAGGAACTTCTTACAAAAGTAATCAAATATAAAGAGCTAAAAGTCGGTCATTCGTCGAATCGAGTCGTTTGCTCATGCTCATGCAAATTTTTTTTATATTCTTTAATTTTAATTGCATAACCTTTCTAAGCCTCAATAACCCTATGCCCTTAATGTTTAATCTCAAATCAATATGGGACAGCTACTTAAGAAGTCCTAAGGCTCGCCGCAAACATTGCTGTTGTCACAAGCTATAATTCATGTTGACATGACGCGTCGAGGTGTTTGCCAGTTTTTTACTTCCATATAAAAGGACCACACACGGCGTCGATTAGTCGCAGGCATGTGAAATTATTAGTGGGATGGTACACGATGTGATGGGTCATTATGAAGGGAAATATACTGCCTCCGTGGTGTAGTGGTTAGAGCGTTCGGCTCATACCCGGAGGTCGCGGGTTCGATTCTCGGCGGGGGCAACAACTTTGTGTTGTTGTCCTAGTTTGGTTAGGACATTGCAGGCTGTTCACGTGATTGTCTGATAAGTAAGATGATCCGTGCTTCGGAGGGCACGTTAAGCCGTCGGTCCCGGTCACTGTCTTTGACATTGATCGTTACCTAAAACCATGTTAGAGGCCTTTAAGGCGGTTTAAAAACTCTGACACTAGTGTTAGTCACTAACACACACGATAAGAAGATGAAGGGAAAGTGCTAAGTATAAAAATTGATTTCATTTTAATGAAATTGTCAACGCATATTATAATTGTTGCCGTGTGGTTTCCGGCAGAGTAGAATAGGGCCTCTCTAAGTCCTCCCGTGTAACACTAGTGTTAGTCACTAACACACACGATAAGAAGATGAAGGGAAAGTGCTAAGTATAAAAATTGATTTCATTTTAAAGAAATTGTCAACGCATATTATAATTGTTGCCGTGTGGTTTCCGGCAGAGTAGAATAGGGCCTCTCTAAGTCCTCCCGTGGATGTCGTAGCAGGCGACTTAGTAAAATACAAGCTCAACAAAGCTTATAAACAACAATGAGACCTCTACAACCCGACAGCGAGGAGAGTGTAGGCCAAGTCCTCCGGCTGCTCTGGCCAAGTTTGGCTCTGGTAGTACAGAGAGGGTCGTTCTCCTGCAGTGGAGATAAAAAGACCCGATGATGATGATGATTATAAATCAACATGCTAGTACGCTAATCCGGAGGTTCTGGGTTCGATGCCCAGCCATGGTAAGTTGGAAAATGGTTGACCTGGGTCTTAGGTATTTATTTTTATTATCTATTTATTATAATATACAGTAACTTTGAGTTAGTAATTGGTCCTTATCTTTATTTTGTAAGCCCCGATAAAAAGAGGGATTATATATTTTATAAGTTTGATGCTAATGTCTATCGATCTATCTGTCTGTGTGTCTGCCTATTGTATCACAGCGTTCTAATTGATGGACTGATTTTAATACGGTTTTTTTTACGTGAAATCAAGTTCTCTTATGATGGTTCTCAGCTATGTTCGATGAAAATCGAAGAAGCTGTTTAACTTGAAATTCAGGGCTTTCTAATAACAGACGACGCCACGGATATCAAGTCGTATCGGTAGTCCTCTACTCATTACTAGATGGCGTTGTAGTCTGTCGAGGTGTCTTAATATTTTTGCTTCACACATAAATTTGTTTTTTATTATCTGATTTTTCTCTGTAAATAAAATTAAATCTGACAGTATAAATTACCAGTCACTCATTGACTACAATCACTCAATCCATCTTTGATTTGTAGCCTGAAAACAGACAAAGCAAGGTGAAAAGTGAACCGCTATCATCTGACGTGTGGACACGGTTTCAGAACACCGTCATTCATATATCAATCACAGGTTTCTTAAAACTGTCTCGATGACCTCTTGTAATTTGTAATTTTAAGTTATCAGAACTTGAAAAAAATATTTAGTGTCATATATTTACATATAATAAAACAGTAAAAAAAGTGTGTCTGTACATTAAATATATTTCCAAAAAAAATATTGGAGGCGATGAAGACGTAGCAATAGAGTAAGAATTTAAAAAAAAAGTCTGTCTGTTTGTCTGTTTGTACACGCTAATCTCCGGAAATACTGGACGGATTCGAATGAAACTTTTTTTGTTATATAGCTATTAAGCCTGGGCAACATATAGGGTATAAGTGATTTTGGAAAATGGAACGCCTGATGCAGAACCGAAATGGTCAATCTAAACTATAAGAGATATAAAAATTCCGCCTTAGTAACAGTTGTTCAGCCTGATGAGCATTTTCCAGAGACATAAAGTCCACGCGAACGAAGTCGCGGGCTTCGGCTAGTATGAAATAAATATATAGAGCCCTATATTTTTGCTCCTTTTGCCGTGGAAACCTTAGGACCTTGGGGTGCGGAAGCCCATCAGTTGTATAAAGAGATTTCTGCACGCCTCATCAACATCTCAGGGGATCCAAGGCCCGGTGTGCATTTTGCCCAAAGGCTTTAGCTGGGCCATTCAACGCGGCACCCTACCCTGCAAACAGAGATTTAGGCTCCATTTTTTATATAATTTGATGCTTTTTCCTATATTTACACCTTGTATATTTTTATGTATACTTAGTTATATTTAGTTTTTAGTTATTTAGTCTTATCTTAGTATAACATAAGACTATATATTATTTCTCCCATGCTGGTCTGTGAGAAATAAAAAAACTTTGAATGAACCAGCTGCTTCTCTTCCCACGCAGATCGTAAAAGCTGATCGAGGGAATAGGCAAAAATGCAAATTAGGTTAACACCCATCACTGGATTGATTGCTTTTCCATCTTCTCGCCCACCATGACGCTGAAAGTGGCTTTTGGGTCTTGCGGCCCTGGGCTCTGCATAGAACCGCAAGACCCAAAATGCTCTGTCTGCCCCATTAGGGATAAAGACGTGATAGTATGTATGTATGTATCTTAGTATAATATGACTGTTATTTTATTATCATTATACTAAAGTGATCTACTATAGCCCATGGTTTCATTTATTTTGGGTATATCCCTTCCAAGTTGTACATTTGATTTATTGACATTTAATAACTAGTACCTGGGTGACCGAGCTTTGCTCGGTCGGTTACATCTTAAACATTAACAAAAAATTTTTAAACTTGTCTAAAAACAGTACAAAATAAAAAAATATATATAAACTTGAACATAAAAAAACAAAAGTAAGTCACCGAGTGGGATTCGAACCCGTAATACTCTTTCTAGCGGTCAGCATCCTTACCCACTGAGCTAAGCGGATGGCGGCCGGCGCGAGCAAATTAGCGACCATATTCTGCGTGGAAAGAAAAACGCATAAAAACTCGTAAACACGCGTTTTCCCAAACATAAAACTGATCTAGATCGATTGTTTACCCCCGAAAACCCCCATATACCAATTTTCAGCAAAATCGTTAGAGCCGTTTTCGAGATCACAGAAATTTATAAATATATACATATACGAGAATTGCTCGTTTAAAGGTATAAGATACAGTGAATATACCCTCTTACAGTATGACACTGTGATAGCCTCATCTTGAAATAAAGGCCCTTTTTTGCCCAGAGCCGCCTCACCTTACAATCTAATGAGATTGATTCAAACGTACGTAAATTATACAAGTAATTTGTTTTGTAAGGCAATATGGGCTTGTATATCAAGTGAATCATTTCAACATCATTTTAACTAATATTTGGCTTTCAGTGAAACGTGAAACGCAATTAGTCTAAATGTATTTTTTTGAATACTAAAACTTTAAATTTTTACATAGGTCTGATTAAAAGATCTGAAAAAAAATAGCCAAGTGTGAGTCGGACTCAAGTACGAACGGTTCTGTACCATTATTTATAAAAAAGTCACGTTTTTTGTATGGATAATATTTAAGGAGGACTTTAAATATTCACATTATTTTAATAATAATTTTTCAAGTGAATATACAATATTTCAAGTTATTATTAACATCAAGCAAACAGACTACCTCTCCGAGATCCCCCCTTATATACTTTTTTTATTCTTTTTAGTGTTTGTTGTTATAGCGGAAACAGAAACATATTATCTGTGAAAATGTGTAACTATGTAGCTATCATGGTTCATGATATACAGCCTGGTGACAGATGGACAGAAAGACAGATATACCCTCCGCAGAGAATAGAGTCCCTTTCTATCCTTTGGGTACGGAACCCTAAAAATAACAATAAAAACAAACAATATTTTTTTTATTATAAATATTTACGAGAAGGATCGTTGATGTCTTTTATATGAAAAATCGACCATTCGATACTAACTCATAATTTTGTTCAACGAAGGCGTTTATCCTTGGTTAAGGCTTATGTCCAGCACAGTGGATGTTGTGCGGCTGAAATATTAATGATGATGACAGTCTTCTTTTTAACCGACTTAAAAAAGGAAGAGGTGTATTGGAACGAAGTTCCTTATCGCACGTTGCGAAAGGGGGCTAGACGGAAAAAATTAAGACCAAAAGTTGTAACGACACTTTTTGCTATAGTTGTGCCGTGCGGCGTGCGCGTGTTTCTCTGTATCTCTCTCTCTCTCTCTCTCTCTCTTTCTCTCTCATAGAAAACAAGCCAGAACTTTGTTCCATCCGGGTGTCCCTTGACACCTCTCAAGTTTTTTTCAAACTGAACAAAATGCATTTTTATAAGTTTCTGATTCCGTTCACGTATGAAGATATCATCGAAAAAGCTCAAAAATAAACTTTTGTTAAAACGTGCCCTCGCTTTGGGTCTAATGACTCATTTTGTACGATCTTGCACCCATTTGTCCATTGCTTTTGATGCTGAAAGTAAATAAGGGTGAAGCCATATGAGTGTTTTTTGATTTGGAAAATATGTTAGAAAGTTTTTGCTTCATATGGTTTTTAAACGACTTCTAAAAAACGAGGAGGTTATCAATTCGTCGCGATCTTAATTTTTTTATGTATGTTCACCGATTATTCGAAGACGCCGTTCGTTATTGTTAAGTAAGTACAATTTGTATTATTAATATTTTTTATGTATATTTATGTATTTTTATGAATGTTTTTGTAAGTATATATCTTGTAGCAAGTATGCATCTGCAGGTATTTAGTTAGATATAATGTAAGTTTCATTTATCCTGTGTAAGTACGACCTTCTATACCCTTCTTGTCAGTAATTGTCCTATCTTCTTATTCGCCGGTTGACTGGAAGAGATTCCATTATGGGATAAGTCCGCCGTTGTCAATTTATTCTATTGTTTTTGTGTGTAAATGTGTTTTTCATAGTACAATAAAGTTATTACAAACAAACAAACAAACAAACAAACAAATGCCTAGACCGATTTGAAAATTCTTTTTCTGTTTAAAAGGGTATATCTGCAAAGTGGTCTCATATTTTTTTTTTTATCAATATTGGTTGTGTAGTTGGGGGTAAAGTCTGTTTTTAGTTTCGAAAAATTTGAAAATTTTGCAACCGGTATTTTGCAGCTCAAATTTGATTTTTTTTGTTTGCTTTAGTATGACCGGGAAATTATTAACACTTGCATTATATATCAAACTGTTATATTTTGTTTATTTGTTTGTCCCTACGTACCTAACATATTTAAACACAAGTTTATTTTTGAAGTAAAATTTAGATTTAAATGCATGTTTTTGAGGAACAGTACATTACTGCAGAGGCCGGCAAGTTTGGCATTGCCAGACGAGTAATTTTCAAGGCCGAGCCTTAGCTTAGAAAATTTAGCAGCAACTTTTAAGGAGTAACATCTAATAAGCGAATTGGTGCGAGACCTCGTGTACAATAAACAAAATGTCACATGAATGAATAAATAAATCCGCTTTCTCTGCTCTCTTGTTCATAAAGACGTGACACACTGAGGGATATATATTTTTGGGTGCCATGTTGCTTCTGAAATAGAATAGGGTTACTCTAAGTGTTCGGGTAATTATTGTTTATGCAATAAAATTATTGCACAAAATAAACATTTACATAGGTCTACAATAATTATATAACTAAAAACTAAATAACCTACCTAAATTATAAAACTATAAACTAAAATAATCTAATTAAAAATAAAACGTTAAATAAAAAATAGACCCCAGATCGCTACGGTCGCAGGGCAAGGTACCTAAAAGACTGGTGGCATTGCCTCGTTGTATGGCCAGATTTAATCTTTGGCCAAAATGCGCACCAGCTCTTAGGTCCCCAGAAACGTCGATCAGGCGTGTGGAGATTTCATTAAAAATTTGACGCGCCTCCACACCCCAAAGCCCTAAAGTCTCCACGGCGAAAAGAACAAATATATACGGCTCACCTAGAGCTGAATATTTGCGCCTCTTGATGGCTTCCAATAAATAAAAATAATTAAAATAACTTGATGCAATAAAATAATTCTTTTGACGTGACAACGTCTTATAAATTGGTTTGCCGGGTGACACTTCAAGAAACTGCGTTACGCTCCGCTCACGTTATGCGCTCACAATGAGAGCGAGTGAGAGGCACGCGTCCCTTCCACTCGGGCATGGTTAGCCCGCCTAAGAGCGAGAGAGACAGACATAAAAAGTCGTTGTCACGTAAAACTTTCGCCCGTATACCGACTTTACAGGCAACCAATTTTTTTTAAATTTCGTTCAACAATAGACTTATATATGTTTCTAATAATTATAAACTTTTATATAGTTTCAAATGTCTCTCTGTCTGTCTGCCTGTAATCAAAATTTGCAAGTTAAATTTGACTGACATCACGGTTTCCGATTAAGCTGAATTTTTTTACGCATACGTATGTTGCATGACAATGAGATATTAAGACGACAGTGAGTGGATCTGAAGATAAAGCTGGAAGGTGGCCATAGGAAGTCAGTAATGAAATAATGGAACCCCATTCAATTTGGTCTCATTTGATTCGTCTTGGGTGGTTTATTGTTTTAGTAATACATACATACTATCACGTCTTTATCCCTAATGGGGCAGACAGAGCATTTTGGGTCTTGCGGTTCTATGCAGAGCCCAGGGCCGCAAGACTCAAAAGCCACTTTTAGCGTCATGGTGGGCGAGAAGATGGAAAAGCAATCAATACAGTGACGGGTTGCTAGCCGCATCGCCTGTTAAAATGATTCGCATTTTTGCCCATTCCCTCGATCGGCATTTACGATCTTCACGGGAAGAGAAGCAGCTGGTACATTCTAAGTTTTTTCGGTTCTCCCAGACCAGCATGGGAGGGATTGTTTTAGTAATAAATAATAATAAATAAATTTATATTGACAATGACCCAGGCCAGTCTTAAAAGATCATTTTGCATCTTGACGTAACCGAGAATCGAAGCCGGGACCTCCGGTGTGACATACTGGCATGACGATCACTACACTACAGAGGTCGTCATAAGTAACACTTTATAGTTACTGTTAGTTGATAGTGCAAATAAATGCCATGTGGTTTCCGGCAGGTTAGAATAGGACCACTCCAAATTATTCTGTGGATGTCGTAAAAGGCGACTTAGGGAATACAAGCTAAACAAAGCTTATTAACATCAATTGGATCTTCTCTAACCCGCCTGGCCAGCGAGGATAGTGTAGATTCCTATAGCTGCTCTGGCCACGTATGGCTCTAGTAGTACAGAGAGGGTCGTGCTCCTGCAGTGGAGACTAAAAAGACCTAATAATGATGAGTACAAATGAAATCCAAATAAAAATATACTACCTACAAAAGACCAACGAGTATAAATTCTGCATTTTCTGATGCATTATGAATAAATCTTATCCATTACTCCAAATGCTCCTGCAGTGGAGACTTTAAGAGTCCCCTTACCCTAGACCAAAATACAACTTTCCATACAAACGTAGTCTACGTTTTATTTAGAAGTTTCCCATACTAATGGTCTAAAATGATATAAAACACTTTATTCTATTTCAAGTTCAAATTTTTACCGTAGAAAACCAGTTATTACCCTAGATAATTGCAATTTCTTTACAATTACCAATTTTTACCGCAATTTGACATGTGGTTTCAAAATCGTTTGTATGGAGAAGTCTAGGGTAAGGGGACTCTTAAGGGCCCAATGATGATGAGAACAAATGAAACCCAAACAAAATTATACTACCTACAAAAGACCTACGAGTATAAATTCAGCAGTTTCTGATGCAGTATGAATAAATCTTATCCAGTACTCCAAAAATCGACGAAATTTATTCTCCGCCCGGGCCATGTCTCGCAGTGGCCCAGAAACGAAAAGATCGAACAAGTTACGAGATCGACTGCATTATTTATTGGCGAACATCCCGATACAGTTTGTATGATAAATCGTTTGGTCGGCTTGCGTAAGAGACTGGAAATTTTAACCGACTGTGAAAAAGAAGGAGATTATCAATTCAAATGTAAGCAACGTGGAAGGGACGTACCCGTCATAAATCGAACTACGAGCTATGCTAAATCACTATAGTGTAATGGAATTAAAATTATTAATTTCCATACTTAATAAGTGTGCAGCCTCCCGGGCAAATTGTATTAGAATGTTGATTTTCTTTTTGTTTTTGAACTGTTATTCTTATTTCATTATATTATAGTGATCTGTGACCTGTGGTGGGCCACGTTGTCTATGGTCTAACGAATATACTGAAAGTATTTAAGTGAATTCAGTCCATAATGTTGAACAACTTTCACCAAGGAACTTAAGTCAAAATATAAAAAAAAATTTTTTGCTTTTCATACAAACTCTGTTCAGCTGATCGGTCAACTTGTATGGAACGCCATGAATTACTGTTCTTTGGGGAGAGTTGATCAGTATCATGGATTGAAGTAACCCTTAAAATAGTTTTAGTATATTTTCTTAGATCTTAAATGTGTTTATACGTGTTATTTTCTTTTTATCTTTTTTTGACTATATCTTTTTTATTTTCGGGGAACATACCCCGGTTACTCAAAGATGCTTGGAACTATTTGAAAAAATCTTTTTCATTCGAAAGGGCAAATTTGTCATGCTGATCACACAGATTGAACTAGCCCGTCCTAAAGTAAGTTCAAAACTTGTGTTAAAAGATACTATATTTCATTTTATAACAAATATACATATATAAATAAACATCTCTACAATTGCTCGGTGACATGCTCGTTCAACAATTGGACGTAGACATATTTAATCTATTAAATAACATCCCTAACTATTTAAAGAATACAGAAAAATCTTCACTATTCGCTAAAAATCTAAAAAAGATGCTCATTAATAAATGTTATTACAAAATATCTGAATTTTTCGATGATAACTTTGCTGCAAATTTGCTTTGATTTCTCTATTATATAAATATTACTTATATGAAAACAATAAATTGTAAAATTTTATATGTAAGTAAAGTGGCAACTAGTTGCCCTCATGTTTGCTGTGCCCTTGCAGGGCGTCACTTGTGCTTTTTTTCTTTGTAACATTTTCGAACTTGTGACTTGCAATAAAAACTGAATCTGAATCTAATGATTCTATTAATAATTTTATAAATAAGTTAATATTGTATTTAAATTCTATAAATTTTATTATTTAATTTAATCATTTGACATTTTAAATTGAATAACTTGACTTTGTATTATTTTTTAATATTTATGTAACGTTTTACTAATATTTGTCATTTAATTGTAAGTTAATGATAGTTAATTATTTGACTGTTTAACATGCGGATGCTTTGGTTCATGTAAACTGTTAATCTGTGTGCAATTTAAATAAATAAACAATAAATAAACAATAAACAATAAATCTTAAAACTAACTTTGACAAAAATATTGTCCGCTACTGCTATTCAAAACATACTATCTTTTTTAGGTCACGTTTAACTTTAAGGGAAAAAAATGGAATCTTATGCTTCTCCTATTATTATTTCTCAACTAAACATACAACTATATGTTGGGAACAATGCTGTACCTCGCGTAGGTACATGAGGTTGTGTCAGATACCTACCTGTCTGCGGAATCGAATTATTACAAATGCGGCAAGTTACCGGCTACACGTACGCGACCTGACATCTGCCGACGATGGTGTTGTAGCGGGTATGGTGACAGGAGGAGCGGATAGCGGAAAGATTAAACAATCTAGACTAGCCCCACAGAGGCATTGGGTGAGAGTTTGGGCTAGTAAAACTATGAGATGAATTGAATACCTACCTAATTAAGTTCTATAAAGGTTAATAAGAAGGAAAGAGAGGAGTAAGAAAACCCAGAAGAAAATTTATAGACCAAATAAAAGAAAAATTAAACGTGAAAACATATAAAGAGGTAAAGAACTTAGCGGAAGGAAGAGAGACATGGAAAGCACTCCACCGACAAGAGCCCAGCTCTTAAATATAAGAAGAGAAGAAAGGTTAATAAGCTGTTTAATGTCCGGATTATCATAATCATATACAGATACATTTCCACGTCTATATCTCTGACGGGGCAGACAGAGCCCAGGTCCGTAAGACCCAAAGGCCGCGCTTAGCGTGATGGTAGGCGTTAAGATGGAAAAGGAATCAAAATATTAATGGGTTGCTATCCGCATCGCCTATTACTATTACCATGATTCAAATCTCGCCCTTTCCCATGATCGACTTTTACGATCTGCACGGGATATCATAATCATATTTTAATGTTATTCACTTAGTGTGAGCAATATATCTCAAAATATTTATACTGCTAGGTTATAAAAATAGTAAATGGACATTTTAATAGGTTAGAAAAAGATATTTCTTTTAAATTAACCTGTACTGTCGTACTGTCCCACTGCTGGAGAAAGGTTTATCCCATTTTTCTCCATTCTTTCTATACAGAGCTGCTTCTGACCAATCACTCAGGAAAGCGCGTGGCCCATCAGTTATGCTAGTCTTCGAGAGATTAATCTTCTCCTTCTTATCGTGTGTGTCAGTGACTAACACTAGTGTCAGAGTTTTTAAACCGCCTTTAAGGCCTCTGACATGGTTTTAGATAACGACCAATGTCAAAGACAGTGACCGGGACCGACGGCTTAACGTGCCCTCCGAAGCACGGAACATCTTATTTATCAGACAATCAGGTGATAAGCCTGCAATGTCCTGACCAAACTAGGACAACAACACAAAGTCGTTGCCCCCGCCGGGAATCGAACCCGCGACCTCCGGGTATGAGTCGAACGCTCTAACCACTACACCACGGAGGCAGTTTTAATTAAAAAATATTTCACAGAAGACGCTATCTCCTACACAATGTAGACACCCCTCTTCATGCGATCACGTATTGTCGGGAGCGTCACAAATCATACGACGACAATACGCGCTACAGCCTCTTTGTGGCCTGATTTCAAACTTGTCTGAGGCAAGGGTCATGACCCTAAGGTCACTTCTGGAGGATCATAATGACCTGACGTGAGTTTTGACTTTGATGAAACAAATTGGTGATCATAAAAGACTTACCATAACACAAAATGTGTAGTTTTCTTCACCACAGTATCTCACCGCTCCACTACAGTATCTCATCGCTCGCGAAACCGCCGTGTCAGCGAAACACATTATTGTTTTATGCAGAAGACTTTGAAAAGATGTCTATAATTTTTTAAAAGTTTCACCTTGATTTAAAATTATTTAAGAAAGGTTTCTTTGACATATCTAAGCTACAAATGTCAAAATTACGAGTTGGGACCGGCAGAACCCTGTTAGGCCTATATACAAATAAAAGTTTATCACTAGTATCGAAATAACGGGATTAATATTTACTTCGTCGAAGATTAAGGTCACTTACGTTACTATTGTTATTTACTTTAACGAATATTAAGGTCACTTACTTTTATATTTTGTTCAACACTTGTTTAAAAATTTGAGTTAATTAATAACGCTGGCAATGCCGCAAGCATCAAGTAGTAAAAATACAATTTGGAATAAGAAGTTCATGTTTTAAACCAACCTGCGGATTTAGTCTTATTGATTTAAATCGATGATAACCGAATGAACATCGGTAGCAATTAACAATCGATTATCCAAAAGAAACGGCAACCTCCGCCTAAAGGCATAACTTCTTAAACCAAGAAATTAAATCACCTTTACGAAGTTATATGTGACGTTATAATAACACTTAATGTTTTTCTCCTTTAGGTTTGTACTTCTTGGTCCAATTGATTGGACCTTACCCGTCTTATTATAAAACGAAGACTAACTTTGTTACTAGTTTTAAACCATTATCCGACCAAATCAAGTTGACATTTTCAAATGAGACAGTGGCATATTACTAGATGTCAAAATGGTTTGGTCGGATAATGGTTAAAAACTAGTAACAAAGTTAGTCTGCGTTTTATAATAAAGCGGTACAAGTCTAACTTTAGTTAATAAAGTAAATAATGTCTCAGGGGGGAATGTATAATAAGTATATGAGGTCTAACAAAATATACTGAAACTATTTTAAGGGTGAATTCAGTCCGTTTCAGTATAGTTAGACCATAACACATTTGCAGAATTTTTATTACTGTTAAAAGCACTGTTAAAAACATGTAAGTTGCGTGTTTTTAGAAGAAAACACCACTGAATTTTTATGCATAAAGCGGAAAAAAAATCCTAGTAATGGCAAGGAATAAAAACTATTACGAATACCTATTGCCATGGAAAAAAATGTTGGTTATTTTCTAAAAATGTTAATCAATTGCATTTAAAGACGTACATGCAAAAGTTTTTTCAATACAGTTTTTGATGGGCAGGTCCTACCTGACTATTAAAAACTAAAACCAAACTAAATAAAATCTGATGATCAAAACAAATTAATATAATTATGTATAATCTATTTATATCCGCGATACTTCAATGTCATTGAAATGTATATAAAAACGTGGTCGCATTACGGTTTTTGTACTTGCTTTTTGACCTCGTCGTAACATTTTAAAGATTAAAAAGTACATAATTATCTAAAAGCCTACGTATTTATTATACATTTTCGTAAGACTTGAAGAAATAAATAAATTTATAAGGACAAATTACACTGATTGAGCTAGCCCTAAAGTAAGTTCGAAACTTGTGTTATGGGATACTAACTCAACGATACTATATTTTATAACAAATACATATATTGTAGATAAAATCCAAGACCCAGGACAATTTAAAAAGGCCATTTTCCGTCTAGCCCTGACCGGGGATCGAACCCAGAACCTCTGGGTGGCAGACTAGCATGGCGATCACTACGCCACGGAGGTCGAATCCTTTATTGCAATGAGGATAATACTCCTCAAACTTATGTAAAGTTGGAATAATGACAGTTTAAGAATTAATTGTTGATTTTAACGCATAATTGATGACAGTTTGATTTTATTTCAGTAAACCTTCAGTTTAAAAGTAATTATATGTAGTATTGCCGTGTGGTATCCGGAAGAGTAGAATAAGTCCACTCCAAGTCCCCCGTGGAAGTCGTAGAAGGCGACTTAGGAAATACAAGCTAAACAAAGCTTATAAACATTAATAAGACTTCTTCAATTCATTAGGCCAGCGTGAAGAGTGTAGTTCAAGTCACTGAGAGGAAGGGTCGTCCTTCTGGAGTAAAGACTAAAAAAGACTTGACGACGATAATGATAATGGTGTATTTAGTATTATGATTGTGTGTTGAAGTGAGATATAGTCTGGTCGTTATGACTACACTGGCACTGTATTAAAGATTGATCCATGTAAAACCACCGGGCCAAGCATCGGGCCAAGATTATACTTGCATCAGCATGGATTGATAGGGGTCTTAAAAATATTAGTTTATTCATTCCATCAGTCCGTTAGGTTTTCCAAAAACAATGGACCCATATTTTGTAGTAAACGCCCTGTATCTTCATTAATATTTGATAATCAGAGAAAAAAAAATATTTTTAATAACAGAGCGCCTCCGCTGCCGGCGCCGGCTCCTAAAAATATCACTATTGGGAACCGGCAGTTATACTAATGGCAGCCGAGATTTAAAACACCGGCTGCCCTCGCCAGCACACAAAATTTGCCGTGAAATGTAGGTTAGATTCGTTAGGTTTCCTGTGACTAAAACGAGCGAGCGAGCGACTCAAGCTAAGGGCGAAAGTAACACAGACACATATCGAGTTATACCAGCGCCGGCACCAGATTCGGCAACCAGCGCCGGCAGCGGAGGCACTCCCTTTTAATAAATCTACGCTATGAGCCAAAAATAATTTTTACTCCACGTCCTATCTCCTTGAAAGATTATTTCAACTTACTGCCACTATGATAAAGGCTAGAAATGCAGTAAAATCTACAAACTCACAACGTCAATGTCCCATAGCGAATAAGGTTTATGAGAAATGCTTCCAGTGGCACTGTGTGTGTCACTTTATGATAAACAGTTCAAAATTTCACTGCAGCAATACTTTACGCTGTTCACTGTGGGCGAGTAAATGAGCGAGTTAAGTTGCAAGTGGTAAAGATACAAATATTTTTATCTCGTCTTTAACCCTAATAGATTAGGCAGAGCCTAGGGTTAGAAGATCCAATGATTAAAATGGTAAAGTAGCAGGTAAAGATTAGTAGCGGTTCAGAGATTCAAAGGTTCAAAACATAATAATATTTTTTTTACCAATTTAGGACCAACTGAATTCATGCGTTTTATGCCCATTAAAATAAAATTTTACCGCTCACAAAAACATATTTTTCAATATCGTTAGTGGGAAGTACATTAATTTAAAAAAGTTTACTATCAACAACAAAAATATTTTTTTTTTTGACAAACTACACTGATTGAGCTAGCCCCAAAGTAAATTCGAGAATTGTGTTATGGAATTACCAACTCAACTATACTATATTTTATATCAAATACATATTTAAATAAACATGCAAGACCCAGGACAATTTGAAAAAGGCCATTTTCCAACTTGCCCTGACCGGGGATCGAACCCAGAACCTCTGGATGGCGGCATGGTGACCACTACGCCACGGAGATTGTCGAGTCCTTAGGAAGTATCGATAGTCTATCGATTGTGAACTATCGAGCGACAACAGTAATTATCATCAACTTAGTTGCATAACAGAGATCGCAACTTAGTTGAGGATTACTTGGAAAATTTGAACTTGACGAAAACTTACAAAGTATGTACCAGCGATTGAACGTCAAGTCTGGAACGGTTTCTATTAGGTTCGCGTTTTCTGCCAACCGTACCGTCGATTCGACGACTAGAAACGTCTGGTTTCAGAGCTGTAGCGTTGGCAAAAAAATACTTGATATTTTTCGTTTTTTACTTACTAATAAATTTTGTTTTAAATATTATTAAATTGCGACGGAACAGAGAAGTTACAGACAGAGAGATAGAAACGAAGCCTTTTACTTAAAATTTGTTAATAAACTTTTATTTGTGTACATATATCCCTTGACATTTTCTTTTCAAAGTTGTAAGTTACCCAATATTTTTCTGTCATTGGAAAAAGTACGACTCCACGAGCAAGAGCCCTATTATTTTTCATTAAACCCGATGAATAATGAAACAAACTTAAAAAAAATATTAAAAGGTTTATATTCATAATACGATGAACTTTATGATATGGTGAAGGCAAATAGTTAAGACCCATATAATTTTTAAGTTCGGACATGAGCCAAATCAGTCAAAGAATTGACGAGTTATGGGATTATGCCTCCATAGCTTCATGCTGCACGGGGCAAACGCTACCAGTAAATAAAAGTTCCCAAATGTCAGATGAAGACAATGTTAACAGGATTGCTTTTTAAACACCGGCAACATTTTTGGAGTGGGAGAATCCTAACTTCCATTACTAACTAATATTATAAATGCAAAAGTGAGTTTCTTCACGCTTCAACTAGTGAACCGATTTGGATAAAATTTGGTATGGATATAGTTTCAGACTCGGGGAAGGACATAGGGTACTCTTTATCCCGAAATTTCCACGGAGAGTGAAGCCCCCGGGTACAGCTAGTTGTCTATAAAAAAAGATAGTGAAAATCGAAAAAAATATTGCGTCTTCCCATAAAATTTCCATTTTATTTTGTCTACACGCTGATTTCAGGGAAAGCCGATTATTTTCGTTATCCGATTATTGTTTTTATGGAAAGTTCAGTATCACGGACTAACCTTGCTCCAAAAGTGTTGCCAGTATTAGTATAAACAGTATCAGTTAAAAAATAAATAAATGAACGTCCTGTTTTGCCAACAGTACCTCAGTACAATAGAGTAGCAAGCCGATAAAATTCCCAGACGGTCTGCATCGGAAATTGGTTTAACCGACTTACCTGAGGTGTTATTATGCTCTTGAGCTACTATACACTTTGAAATGATGTTATTCGAATTCAAATCTGTGATTCAATTTTATTGTTGACTGTTCAATGTAAATATTTTATGTAAGTTTATTTTATTAGGAAATGTAACATTTGAAATGGGATTATTTTGAGGTGTGTGGTATGTAGTACGGTTGTGAAGTGAGCAGTCAAGGTTTGAATTTTACTAGTTGGTACACATTTGTTTAGGTATGTTGTAAAATTTATTTTTATTATATTATTTTTTTAAGCTATTGCATAGCTTCTATCACGGGCCTTGAGCGCGGGGCCCGAATCCAGAAATTCCGTAACGAAAAAACCTCACGCTCTCCCCACTCCGCCTACCATGTAGGTTGCCGCTTCGTCTCCGTCGTCCGTTTGCGACGTTGCCGTCCTTCCTTGTTTGCAATAGCTTTACCGCGGCAGTCCCCGAGTGCCACACGTCTTTTTATTTAATTTTAACGAACCATCAATCTATCCTAAAAATAAATAAATAAAAATGGAATATATATCGCAATAAAATTATTTGTTTTTTTTTATTGATTGAAAATGAATTTATATTATAATCAACGTACGCTACGATAAAAAAATAGACATCAAACCATAAGTAAATTATTAAATACCTAAATATATATTCGTTAAGACCATGTAAGAAACAAGTATTTGTAAAGAAAAAATGACTATCTATCTTTCAAATCTTTATCTTTCCTTATCTCATCATCATTCATCATTTCAGCCGCATAACGTACACTGCTGGACATAGGCCTCTCCCAAAGGTTTCCAAAATGACCGATCTGGAGCGGCTATTGCATCCAGCGCCTTTAAGCGACCTTGGTCAGGTCGTCAAACCACCTTCTGGGCGGGTGTCCTACGCTTCGCTTGCCTGTACGTGGTCGCCATTCGCGAACCTTTTTGCCCCATCGGCCATCGGTTCGTCGCGCTATATGTCCCACCCACTGCCATTTCAACAAGCTAATCCGCTGGGCTATGTCAGTGACTTTAGTTCTCCTACGAATTTCCTAATTTCTGATTCGATCACGTAGAGAAACACCGAGCATAGCCCTTTTCATAGCGCGTTGCAGGACTTTGAGTCTTTTTATGAGACCCATAGTAAGGGACCACGTTTCAGAGCCATAAGTCATCACTGGTAACACACATTGGTAGTAAATTTTAGTCTTAAGACACTGAGGTATTTTTTACGAGAAGACACTGCGTAGCTTCCTGAGCGCTGCCCAGCCGAGTCGGATTCGTCTAAAGACCTCTTCCTCGAAGCTGGAACTTCTTGCCTGGATCAATTGACCCAGGTAGATATACTGGTCTACAACTTCGAGGGTGGAGCTCCCAACACAAACAGGTAGAGGCGCAACATGGACATTCGACATTACTTTCGTTTTGTCCATGTTCATTTCAACCCACCTGTTGGGAAACTTGGTTTAAATCTGCGAGCATAGTACTTAAGTCCTCCATCGACTCCGCCATCACAACGATATCGTCGGCAAATCAAAGGTGAGTGATATACTCGCCATTAATCTTGATGCGAAATGCTTCCCATTCCAGAAGCTTAAAGGCATCTTTCAGTGCAACGGTGAACAGTTTTGGAGATATGTTTCCCTGTCTTACACCTCTATGCACCTTATCTAAGTAATGAATAGATAAGTACTGTAATCAATCCATCATAAGATTATGTGCAATAAACTTAAATACATATGATGTGTTTCTAAATGTCACCAGGATGGACAGACATCTTGTTTTTGCAAATACGTGAAATTTCTTTACACATTGTTCTTTTAAAATCTTTCGTAAACCAAGCTGACGCTGCGGTGTGAGGTGTGAATTTTAACAGAAAAATTATTTATAGCCTGACGTTAATTTTAAAATTAAATCAACACATCATCAAGTTTACGACTACTGGTTAAAATTATGAACATTTAAATACACTTTTTATTTCTCTGTTTGACAATTACTCGGGTTTTCTCAGAATCATGAAATTAAAAAGTTGATGTTTCAATTATTTTATTCATATTGGTGTTCCGCGTTATGTATTTTCAAAATTTGAATTAAATTCTTAAAAACAATTATATTTACCGGGAAATTGCGTGTCCGACTGTTAAAAAGATGATCACGATAAATAAAAAACAAGTTTATTTGCTAAGCAAATACAAAAAAAGATCCCGACTGTTAAAAAAGCCATATAGTGATGGGTAGCGGATCTACCGATACGACTTGATATCCGTAGCGCATTCTTTTTTTTGCTAGCGAAAGCCTTGACTATCAAGCATTAACCGCAATTACTTATAAACGGCTGAATCGATTTTCATTAAACATAGCAAGAACCACCGCAAAGGAATTAGAAAAACACATCGAAGTCGGTCCCTCCGTTCAAGTGCTATGATTCCGCACACAGACAGATATTAGCGTCAAACTTAGCGTCTTTTTTGACGGGAGTTAAAAGGTAAATGCCGGATGCTCCCAGATAGGTGGACCAAAGTAATTACAGAATAGATTCCTGCAGATGGTCGTAGGAAACCAGGCAGGCCTAGAAAGCGTTGGAGTGATGACATCAGATGTTTTGAGAAGAATTGGTCGCAGGTCGCACAAAATCTGGATAAGTGGAAGGATATGGGGGAGACCTTGGCCCAGCAGTGGGATAATAAAGGTTAAAAAAAAACATTAATGAGACCTCTTCAACCCATCTGGCCAGCGAAGAGAGTATAGGCCAAGTCCTCTTTCTGCTCTGTCCAAGTATGGCTCTAGTAGTACAGAGAGGATCGTGCTCCTGCAGTGTAGACAAAAATACCTGATGATGAGCCGCAAGTAACTAATATTGTCATAAAATGCCGTAAAAAATACGGTCTGAATAAAAAATGTCCTGTTTATGTCATCTGATAAGAATAAATTGTAATAAATCGACCACATGGAGGTACCAAGCCTACGTGATAAAAAATAATTTTCCTTGCAAATTGCGTCGCTGAGCTTACGCAACCCATCATATCCCTATAAATTTACGTCGGGCATGCTTTATTCCGTCCGCGTAACATTCGGCTCAAATTAGCGAGCGACAGATGCGACATTTTTTGTAAATTTTGGCGAGCTTTGTGTAACAATCAATAATGACATGGTTAGGGAGGCGAGGTAGCTAAATGGCGTAATTCAACGGCGCCGTCGAGACCTATCAAAATCGAAAGATAAAATAATTTCGAAAAGATAAGCTCGTATGGTAAAAACCATTTTAGCGGTGGGTATGGCGTGTACGGTTTTTCAAAAATGTTAAAAAAACTGTTACTTGGGCATTCTCGAGCGCGTCAGATATTCATACTACGTATGCCCCAAGTGCCTCTGATAACAACTGTATACTAATCTGCCGGTTTGCGTGGTGGGGGTAGGCATATAAAGTAGCCAAAAATGCAAAAAAAAAATTTACTCGAGCGCGTCAGATTTTCGGAAGGGTTGTTAAGTAGGCCCCAAGGAAGCTCCCTTTAAAAAAACTGACGATTTCGGCGTGACGATAAGTTACGATGAATTTTTGAAAATGCAAAAAAAAAAGTTTTTTTGAAATACTCGAGCGCGTCAGATTTTCATAGTGGGAGGTTTATCTCGGTATCCTGAAAGCATATTTTTTTAATCTGACAAAAAAGTTGGTGGATTCCCTGAATCTGACCGAAAAAGGTTTTTTGGTTTCTTTTTTTGTCAAAAAGTTTTAACTTTGGACAAAAATGTAAAGAGACCTTTTTTGTGTAAAATAAAATTACCTTTTTTGTTTATTTAAACTTTTTTTTGTAAAATGTATCGTTCGCGATTTATATGCCGCAACGCGTTCTTAGGAAGACAAAATGGCTCCTCCACACTTCCGGTCATGCGGAAACCGGCAGATTTTGTATTTTTAGTAAGTTTTAGATTATATTCTTCAAAATAAAATAAAAAAAAATCGCGCTCGAGAATGCCGGATTAACGTTTTTTTTTACAAGTTCGCGACCCTAACTCGGCGGCGTCAAGGACTTATCGTCAGATTAGATAAATTTAGTCTTTAAACACTAAAATCAACCCCCAATATCTTAATCTGACGCGCTCGAGTATTTCAGACAATCGATTTTTTTTTACTAATCTGATCGTCTATCTTAGGCGCGCGTCACTACATATAGAGCTAAATACTTTACAAGGTTGTTCTATTAGGTCTAAGGTATCTCTCATATCTTAAACTGCCACGCTCGAGTATTGCCGAAAATTCCCCTATTCGCCTCCCTAACTACACAGAACGCGACACGTAGATAATATCTATATATCATTTACATATCACAATATTCAGGTCATTCATAAATTTTATCAATAGGCTACTTTATAAAAACACTAGCTCAGTAATTAGATAATGTGACACCCTACGTATGCCGAATGACTGAATGTTCAATTAGCAGCGTATTTTAGAATAAGTATGTACTTTAATACTAAAATATCTAGGCAAATTTACAAAAGCCGTAGTTATCACGTAGTAAAAGTTTTTGGGCAGCATAGCGCTTCTAAATTTTATTTTGTAATATGATGTTGTGTCGGAGTTTTCACGATAACTAGACTACCTCCTCTTATGCCCTCTGTACCCCACCAGCAGTACCATGATTGACCTACACTCTCCCTCGGTGGATAAAAGGCGTAAAAGTAGCAACGTATTGAAAAACCAAAATTTAATAAATATTTGAGCCAACGACACGATCACAGGAAAAAATATTGTAATAAAAGTTCGGAATAAGTTATTATTGTAGTGCTGGTACTACAAGTTATTCTTCTGCTAACGTCTATATTCCGCACATCGGAGCGGGCCATACAAGGCGTCCATCGCTTCGTATTTGGAAACCCCTGATTTATTGGTCGCGGGTGATCTGGATGCGTGGAATAGATCTCATATCAATTTGGTTTACTCGTGCTGTCTCCAAGTGGAAAAAATGGAATATACTAGCTGCTTCTATTTCCGCGCAGACCGTTTAAAGGATTGAGGTAATTGTCGTAAATACGAACCATGTTTATAGGAGATGCAACTGGCAAGCCATCACTGTTTTGATTCTTTTTTCCACCTTTCACCCATCGTCAAACGACGATGGTGATGATGACAATGACCCAAGGTCATTATCATCATCATCGTCAGCTATCACTGCTTCAATTCAATTCAAGTTAATTTAATTTAAATATATCTTTATTATCGTAGGATATTTATAATATCTCTTAATAATAGTAATTTTTTTGTTGCACGAAACCGGCCTTTGAGTCGGCCCAGACTTCAAGCCGCAAGACTCAAAATGCTTTGTCTGCCCCATTACGATTACGGTTAAATATATAAATTGGTTTTATTTTTGCAATTCCACAGCTTTCCAAAATCAGCTACCTTTAAAGACAATAAACGGCTAAGTGCGAGTCGGACTCGCGCACGGAGCGTTTTGCACCATTACCTATAAACAATCACGTCTGTTTTATCCCACTATATTTTTTCTATTCTGTTTTTAGTGTTTGTTGTTATACTCGTAGCGGCAACAGAAACAATATCACCTGTGAAAATGTCAACTATTTAGCTGCCTGGATACAGACAGACGGACAGCGAAGTCTTAATAATAGGATCCCGTTTTTACCCTTTGGGAACGTAAGCCTAAAAATTAAACAAAAATTTTAAAAATAATTTCATTCACACGGATACTAATTACATTTTTAATCGGCGATCACATTGACCAATGAGCCAATTAACCTTCAATTTACATACGTTATTCAAACATTATCTTTAACAACAATATTTAATTTTTAACGGTCACTACTTTCTCATAGCGTGATTCTTAATTACAGTCTCCGATAAATATGCAATATTTCACGTCGATAATAACTGGATTAAAATTTAAATCGATATTCCAAAAATCGATTTCGGTCTTACAATCGGTGAGTTTGCCGGCTCTGTAAGCGGAGCATCAAAAGCTATAAATTTGACGCAATAAGGTATGTAAGGAACTGATTTCACCAATATTTCTTTGGGGAGCCATAATTAATTGTTCGTATTTGGACGTAATTGTTTTTAATGGTGATACTCGGGGACATGTTTGGTGAAATTGAATATTCATTGGACGTTCTGGGAAGGTGGTACAAGTGGCAACAGCCCAGTTTTGAAGGTGGTTACCTCTTTTAAAGGTCCCACCTGCCTGCAGGCCTTATATATTATAAAACCTAATAAGGGAATAAATTGGTCAATATTCAATCAATCTCTACAATAAATTAAACAGAGGGTTTTGAAACAAAAACGTGTATTTCTAAAAGACTTATAATTTTTTAAATTTCTTATTTTTAATTATTGTTATTTTATAATTATTAATTATCAAAAAAAAAATGTTTCAATATTTTTTGTATTCTATGCCTCATTTTAGCAATTTTAATAGTTTTTTTGTTATACAATAAATACATCGTAATAGTAAGGTAATCTGGCGGTTGCCCTTTTAATACTTCATCATCAGGTCTTCAGGTCTTCACTGCAGGAGCAAGACCCTCTCTGTTTTACTTGAGCCACACTTGGCCAGAGCAGCCAGAGGACTTTGACCTACACTCTCTTCGCTGGCGAGACGGGTTGGAGAGGCCTAATGGATGTTTATAAGCTTTGTTCAGCTTGTATTTCCTAAGTCGTCTTCTACGACATCCACGGTAGGACTTGGAGTGGCCCTATTCTACTCTGCCGGAAACCACACGGCCAAAAAATATACTTAGTTAATATTTAAACCGAATTTTGTCTTTATTTTGACTAAGTATTTACAAATCGAGATTTTTCTCACATCACAGAATTAAGAAGAATTATTAACTGCTCAATTATTTTATCGTTAAAAAATAGTTATTTATAGAAAGAAAATCGACAATGTTAATGAAATAAAATATAGCCTAAAATTAAAGAGACAAAATTAAAAAATATACAATTATATTTTTGCAATAGTTTCTTCCATATTTTAAAGTATTTATAAATTAAATTCACGTAAGTTTTTCTAAATAGCATTTCTTTCAACACGGTACAAATCTAAAGCGCCAAGCAGACCACACTAGTCCTAAGTTCGTATCAAACGTAGTTTTTCAAGTGAACTAATACGTTATCCTAATACGGACCATACTCGCATTTCATCCATGCCATCGCCATATCGTTCTGTATAATTGAAACATGTATTTACGGGCAAGGCAGGAAATTTAAATATCAAACGCCATTTTGGGTGTTTAAATTTGTCATTTGTAATTAAATTATGTAAAACAGTTGCAGGCATTGGCTGGAATTCGACGTGTTGAGTTATGCTAGTTTTCACTGCGCCTAGACGTTTTTGCTACGTGTTAGTATGTGGGAGTGAAATAAATGTAGATTTATTTTTGCTGTAGACTTATACTATTTTTTTTTTGTGAAAACACTGAAAAAAATTCATATATATATATTTTTTTTATTTAAAAAAATAATAATTGGGAATATATTAGGGTAGACCTTTGCACAGGTGTGAGACTAAATAGGTCAAACTAAAAGCTAACAAAATAGTATGAACCTTTTTAGCAAGGTGTATTATATATACATAGCCGTTTGAGGGAATGTCACCAATCAAACAACTCTTTTTGTTTTTGTTTTGGATAAACCATTTCAAGGATCAAGGATTATTATTGATGATATTGCCCTTTTTGTAACATCTTGTATATCAAAGCTTTTTTCTCTATAGGGCGTTGTAGATGTCGTACTGCGACTCCATTACCAATTTTTATATTGTAAATATTTGTCAATTTGCAATCACAGACAAAGTGCGATTTTATGCATGAAAGTTCCATTAAATTGGAACGGTGCTGCCAATTTCTTGAAGTTATTGGAAGGTCAACTAAGGGCTATAATAGTAAGTATTGTGTTACACTATAAAATGTTCTATCCCTTGACATGCTCAAAGAATTTCAAATCTTTTATGTCACCATGAGACAAATCTTTCCACTGTTTTAAAATGAACAATAATTTTGAAAGAAGAGCCACCGATAAGCTTTAAAATAAGGTAAAATGAAGCGATCACCGAAACTGTAAAATTTACTCATAAAGCCCGCATTTTATGTGTTATTATATCACACACACATTACATAATTTTGTTTTATCTGTGTAATATTTTAATTTACGAAGTTTATCGAATTTATTTCTTTTACCCAGTTCTGTTTATTTAGGTCAGAGTGAGTAAATCTTTCGCGAAGATAAGAAATTTGAATTATTTTATTGTTGTAGTATGGTTATTTAGGTATAATGGAATACATTCTTTATTTTTATTTTACTTGGCGGCCTCCGTGGTGTAATGGTCTGGGTTCGAACCCTAGCCAGGGCAAGATGGAAAATGGGATTTTCTAAATTGTACTGGGTCTTGGGTGTTTATCTGAATTCATTTTTTGTACCTAAAGCCAAAGTACGTACTACGATAAATGAAGTAAACTCAAACTCGAGTTGCTAATACTGAGTTCCATCGACCACCCTCCGTTATTAGACCCTAGGCATCAAATCAAAGAAGTCCTGCTCAATGGGGTATGTTGTTTTATAACTGAGTTCCGTCGAATATCTCCCAGCTCCCATCATTAGAACAGCTCATATTTGACTTCATAATATTGTATTGTCATCCGACTTACATAAGTATGCAAAATCTCAGCCAAATCGGTTGAGGACAACTGGTTGAACATTGAGTTGCAAAATTTGCCCTAAACAAACATTCATACATACATACAAGATACATTGCAAGTTAAATAAAAGCTTGTAAAAATATATCAATTGTCCGGACAATTTATACGTGCTGAGTGAAAGTAAAAAATTATATGCTGAGACTATTCGTATTTTAGGAAAGGTTCTTCAATGTTGAATTTACATTCACATTGCTATCTTTATGCAAAGATTGGTTCAAAAACGTTTTTTATTTCACTGTTATCTTTATACCCAATAAACATCTGTAAACACGAGAAAATCACCTCGTATTTATTTTATTTCATTCGATGGCATTTACAGCAGCGATGGTATGGTCAAACCAATAATTTTATTGTTTTAAAATGACATTTGGGGACTGAATAACTTTTCGATAAATGTATGTTCTTGTGTTCATACGATTCATAATATTAATGACGACCTCCGTGGCGTAGTGGTCACCATGCTTATCCGCCATCCAAAGGTTCCGGGTTCGATCCCCGGTCAGGGCAAGTTGGAAAATGGCCTTTTCCAAATTGTCCTAGGTCTTGGATGTTTATCTATATTATATGTTGTATTTGTTATTTGTTGACACAAATCTCGAACTTACTTTGGGGCTTGTTTAATCAGTGTAATTTGTCCCTGTATATGTATTTTAATAATTTATTCATTTATGTAGAAAATAAAGACGCTTTAGGTCTCCCCCAAGGTTTTTCTTAATCGACCTACTGAAAGCAGCCTGCATCCGGCTTTTTTCTGACCTATGATGATGAACGACACTTTTGTCAATTGGTTATTAAGTTATACCTATTTGTATATAAAATAGTATTTGTTTGTTTTTCCTAAGTGATGTCAGATTTTCAAGCTGTCTTAAGGCATCTGATATAGTTTGACTGTAACACAATGATGACAGTCATGATCAATGGCTTTACGTGCTTTGCAAAGCACCGGAGAAAAGATTTACACTCCAAAACATCCAGCAATAAATAAATAGGCTATTTTACTGAGTTAATATTTTAAAACCAAAAATACCGCATAAAATATTTTTTGGAACAAGAGCAAGAAAATTGTTTAATTAATGAAGCAGCAGTTATGAGTAGCATTTCAAATATAAGATTGGGTGCATGACGGGGATATCTCATTATCTCTTTCGTACGCGCGAGACCTAATAGCAGTGACGTCAAGAGCGCTGTACGTGCATCCTTTTTCTGTTACTTGACAGTTTTCCCTTCCATCAGATTTTAAAAGCTCAATCATTTATACTTACTTTTGGCAGATTTTGTTAATCTATTATTTAATCGAGGCTTCAGTTGGTGTAACTATGCCAGCCTCATGGGAGACTTCGATTAAGTATTATCTAACTTCAGTGCACCATCACAGCTCGCAGAAAAAGTATGGTAGATTTAAAAAAAAAAACATGTTATTTATTTTTCGTATTGTGTTCCTTATTTATATTATTTGAAATAATAAAAATACTATTTTATTTTTTATTTTATTTTATTTGGGAAACAAACAGTTACATAAATTTTCAACAGTAATTAACTTAAATAATGCAAAAACCAATCAAGTTTCCTCCTATAACTTATACAGAAAATACCGAACAGACTGGAAACAAATTAAAAAAGAAAATATAAGAATTGGGTAGTCTAAAAACTAAATTTTAACCAAAACTTTAAACTAAATTTTAACAAATTAATTTTAAATGTCAGACCTCAGCGACCTAATGCCCCTTTTATACAAACCAATGGACAACATAAATATATCAAGGTCAATAAACAGTGAATTATAATTATGACAAGCACGATATATTAATGTATATTAATATATTAGAATACCGTATTTTGCAAACTGATTTGCATTGAGTTAAATTGAACCATTTGCCTAGCGTGCGGAGCGGCTATTCCGCTCATATAAATTGTGATCACCCTGTAGCTAATAGAATAGCTGTGGGAACGGCGCGGAAGATTTATTTGGATACAGATTGTGAATTGTTTACATGCTAGTCTGGGAGAAAAGAAAAACTTAGAATGTACCAGCTGCTTCTCTTCCCGATCGTAATAGTAGTGATTTAAATATACTTGTTATTTATTTACAACTAGCTGTGCCCACGGGCTTCGCTCCCCGTAGAAATTTCGGGATAAAAACTATCCTATGTCCTTCCCTGGGTATCAAACTATATCTATATCCAATTTCATCTAAATAGGTTCAGTGGTTGTAGCGTGAAGTGGTAACAAACAAATAAACAATCAAATATACAGACTTCCTTTCGCATTTTATAGTATTAGTAGGATTACAATATACATAAATAAAGTAATATACTATTGGGGCATACCATTTTTAGCGTATGTGGCCGAAGAGATGGAAAAGGTATTAAAATAGTGAAGGGTTGCTAGCCAGCTATACATGATTATCATTTTCACTCTGCTTTTCAGCTCATCGCGGGAAGAGAAGTAGCTATATTCTAAGTTTATTCTCTTCTTCTAGAACAACATATAACAACCATAAACTAAAAACAGTTATTTACTTCTTACTTGTATTTTTGTCTTGTGTGTTTATGTACGATAAAGATTTTACAAACAAACAAACAATGATATTAAACCTTTTATTTATTTGGGTGAGATAATAAAAGTAAAGTGAATTTAAAAAATAAAATGGTACTAAAGCAATATTGATTCTATGACTAAAGCACGGCTTTTTGCTCATCGCTCGCTACCTAGTAGTGTAAATGCGGCGCTATCAATTACACTTCGGAGCCCCGGGCATCTGTTCGTGACTACTGTGCAGAAGCTGTGAGAACACGTAGTAGTAGCAAAACGAGACATGTTCCTTTTATTTGTTTTATGTATTCGAATTAATTCTATGTTTGCAATTCTTCTTCTTTATTTTTCTTTTTTACGGCCTATAACAGTCCACTGCAGGATTAGAAGCCAGTCTAATAAGGGAAGAATTTACTTATCACCACGCTGGGTAGGTGATCGCATTTTGAACAAAGTCTCTAAACAGAGGTCGCGGCTGCTCGTTTGCTGTTATCTGTATCTGTCTTTGCCTATACGACCCTCGGGAGGGGAAAGGAATGGTGACAAATTAGGTATTTTCCTGGGTCAAAAAGAAATTATTTGGTACTGTTAAGAAAATAAAATGCACCAAAATAATGTCACTTGTCATGACATACCCATTGCGTATTAATGCAGAAAAACTGATATTAAGAGCGTTATTTGACTCTAAGAAACAATGTTATCATTAGTCTATATTTCATACAAATCTTGTAGAAAATGTTTTTTTGACGTTTGATTTGACTTGTTGGAAAATAGTGAATTGTATTCTACTCCGCCGTTACTATATGGTCATTCAAACATATAGTGGTGATTTTTCATAATTTTGAATTGAGAAAGCAATTATTAAAGAAATAATTACGTGGAGCATTTTGCTCATCGCTTGCTACCTAGTAGTGTAAATGCGGCGCTATCAATTACACTACAGAGCTCCGGGCGTCTGTTCGTGACTACTGTGCAGAGTGTGCAGTAGCTGTGAGAACACGTAGTAGTAGCAAAACAAGTAAATGTATTATTTGTTTTATGTTCTTATTGCAACCAATAGGGTTGTGAACTGGGTTTAAAACATATTATTTTATTAAGTTCGTCAAAAAAATCATTCAGAAATAAAAGATCCATATTTTTTCCTATAGCAAAGTCGTAAAAAGTCACAAACATACAGTTTTTCGAAGTTTTGGAGCGGGGATGATTTACTTTACCTTTGGTTAAAAATCATAGGTTAAAATGCGCTGTATCTTCCTCATTATCAGAGCTAAGAAAAAAACGACGGGTTGCACTCTGGGAGTGCCGGCAGAAGTGAAAACTTGAATATTAACGTTGTGCATTTTTGATATACGAAACAGCAGGCGCAGGCATACATTTTCGCCGCGCCGTAGAAAGAGAGGGGGATACTCCCTCTCCTACGCCGCGCCAGCTGTCTACTCTCCATCCGTCTTACGAATTTTCGATCAGGTCACGTGTCCTGACGCGAGCGTGTCCTGACGCGAGTTTAACATTTTTTACCCATTCCAAAAAAAGTGCACAACGCCGCTAAAGAAGTTTTCACTTCAAAAATACATATACCATACGTTTTAATAATCTATCTAATTAACCAAAAAGATGTATCCAGATTTACGTTAGTGCACAGTGTTGCTTGACACTGCTACACGGATACGCAGTAACGTCCGTCTTCGTACCTCTCTTGGAGTAACCCCCTAGAAATGCGCTTAAATCAGGAAGAGTAAAGTTATAATGTCGATGTCTCATTTCCCTATTGGCCCATACGTGAACATACTTTAAAAGGATATTTCTTACGACCCATTTAGACGGTTCACTAACTGCCTCCGTGGTGTAGTGGTTAGAGCGTTCGGCTCATACCCGGAGGTCGCGGGTTCGATTCCCGGCGGGGGCAACGACTTTGTGTTGTTGTCCTAGTTTGGTTAGGACATTGTAGGCTGATCATCTGATTGTCCGATAAGTAAAATGATCCGTGCTTCGGAGGGCACGTTAAGCCGTCGGTCCCGGTCACTGTCTTTGACATTGGTCGTTACCTAAAACCATGTCAGAGGCCTTTAAGGCGGATTAAAAACTCTGACACTAGAGTGATAGTCACTAACACACACGTGAAGAAGAAGAAGACGGTTCAAATTTATTGCGTGTTGCATACCATTTTATTGAAGCAATAAATAATTCGTATGGCTGGTGTATCGTTTAGACCATGAAAGTTATCTATTGCTTCAATAAAATTGTATGTAACAAGCAAAGAAACTTGCATCTTCTAAATGGGCCTTTATTCATGCGAATTCAATACAAACAATCTTAAATACACTGAATATAAAACCGAAATCCAATCGGCCAAATTCAGTTATAAATTAGGTAAACAATTACACTGCAGTCATTATTTTAACAATACGGACTCTTTACGCCATTAAACATGTTAAAAAGTGAGACATCCCAGTGGGTTGAATATGTAAATTTCGTGGACGAAATTTCGCAATCGGAAATTACGTGAACGATATTTATGGCTCAATTTTGTGCAGAGACAATACCTCGAATCGCGCTACGTTTCACCGAAACATCCGAAGTATTATGGGAGCACTGACCAGTTTAATTAATTATTTATAATGCGTAATATAGACTTTAAAACACATAAATAATAGTAATGAAGTGAGGTCGAATAAAAGTTTGGTACACATTATTTTCACTGCATACGATAGGTATTACATCCTATTACAAAGTTTATTTTTGATATGAAAATTACTTTAAGAATAGTTTTTAAATGTATTTATTTTTTCTATTTTTTACTAATTGACTTTATATAATGTCACTTTATAATCATCATTTGTATTATGTAGAGCAAAAGCTCCCCTTTTTATATTTTTATATTTATAATGTAAACGAATTACAGTGTTGAGTATTTGTGCAACTTTACAATTTTTTAAATAGTAACCAAAAAATAAATAAAGAAATTAAAAGTTCCAAGCGCCGCAAATATAGTTCTTTAAATAATGACTATATTTTTGTGCCGTTTGGCGTGGAGACTTTTGGACTTGGGGCCCCGGTGCTAGGGGTCTCCAAGAGAACTCTCCAAGACTAATCTGCGCCGCTGGTGACAAGAGGGCTGGCTGTTTGTACGCACAACAAATCAGTACTGCGATCCAACGCGAAAATGCGGCCAGCGTTTTTGGCACTATGCAACGTGGGCACGATATTTTAGACTAAATTATTAACTTTTTTCTGTGTGTATATTTGTAAATATGTAATTTTTTTTTATTATTCTTATTTCAATAAAAACCTATCTATCAAGAAATTATGTCAAAATTAGCTACAGTTTAAATGTCATTAATTATAGAGTCTCATTTTCGTGAAATTTCTGAAAAATCTAAACTTTAAGTTGGTAGCAATATTATTTTAATGACAATTAAATATATTGACGTGATACTTAACATACAACAACTAGTAAAGAACGCAATCATTATTTAAAGGTATCATTACTATAAGGCAAAAAAAAAAAAAAAAATTCATCGATGTCTACTAACATTTAGTTTGTAAGTGATTTTTATGTTTTTATTACTAACAAATGATGGACTTTATTTGTCTGGCATATCTGAATAAATTAATTGAATTTAAAATCTCTATCTTTTTGAGCGTGTCAACAGATAAAACTGGAGTCAGATTTTTCGAGCTGCGTACAAGCATGTGGCGTTGCTCGATGAATTTAATCTAGTGACAACAAAAATTATTACATACTAGTGAATCAATAAACACTTGAAATTAGATTTCAGATTACATTTTAATTTTATTTTATTTTGTCTTGACCAGTCCATAATTTTATAAGCCTATGGGCACAAGTCGGTCGTTTATGCAAGTGTATTTGTTATTTACGAGTGGTACTTTTTCTTGCAGTTGCCGAGTTTGGCTGACAACATGCTCGGTCGAGTTGAAAATATTTTGAATGAATTCATTTCACGTTTGTTTTGTGCGGCTTGCATTGATTGTATTAAAATATTTTAGTTTAAATTAATATGTATGTTAATAATTATTTTCACGGTTGTTAGCTTTTTGTATGCTTAGATAAAGACGCTTGTATATAGAGTATTATTGGTTTGTACTACATACTTGGAATTAAAATATTTTGATCCCTAATTGCAAGAGCTGAGTAAATAACAAACTTACCTCGACCAAAATTTAAAGTATTACAACCTTTAACGGAATTCACAAATAGAAACAGTTTGGCCAGCCTCGTTTAATTAAAGTAGATCATTAGGTTTTAAACACCAACTTTTTTTACCAGTGCGGAAGGATTCGAGTAACTGATACGTTTTGCGTTAGGCTAGTGGTCGGTGGCCGCGATTTTCGGTGGCCCGTTTGCGCCAAGTCTTAGTTATTCGCTCAAGTCCAAAATGAGAGAGTAGACTAAAATTGAAATCCTACATCCTACTATTTTGTTTGTCGTGAGTTTGTATATTTGTTTGTTTGTTAACTCTTGACGCTTAAAGTACTGAACCGAATTGGATGAAATTTGGTATGGATATAGTTAGAGACTCTGGGAAGGACATAGGGTACTTTTTATCCCGAAATTCAAACGGGGAGCGAAGCCCGCGGGTACAGCTAGTTGAAAATAAATAAGTTTTTTTTTTCAAATTACTAAGCCCTTCATCATTATCATATAACCGCTTACCCGAAATTATATTTAATTGTTCTATATAGTAAAACGTTATATGTACGGTATTAAAAAACAAACGTATCTACACTTGGATACAAAAATAGCCATTTTATTAACTAATGGAGTATATTGACTTTTTATAGTATTTTTACTACCGTATCAATTTGTAAAGATTAAAAAAGTCATAAATTATAAGTATAAAGTATCGTTTACTCGAAATACTAATAGGTGTGGTAATAATTATTAAAATACAGTAACAGCTAACAAGACAGTTATTTCCAATAAGATTTAAGGCGACCGAGATGACCTTACGTGGATTAGATTTTAGTAGCTTATCTGCCTAAGCCCCCGTCTTTAACTGAACATACGAGTATCTGAGCATCATTAACTAATCGTAAAAACACAGTTTTTTAACCCGAAGAAAACAAGCTTTAAAAATATAGTCTTCAAAAAAAGATCTGATATATATTTTTTCTTTTTATCCCTAGATTAATTTTCAAAAATCTACTAGCGTTTTGCAAAATTTATGTAAGACCGATACTGCATATTATGTAAAATAAAAAATATTTACTTGATTTTTTTTCATAATAATTAAGCAATAAAAAAGGTTTTTTTAATAAATTAAATATCAACCTTGTTTCAATAACATCTTAATCTGAAACAAATATTCAAATTTTTATGCAAATACGATGAAAAATTTTAATAAAGTAAACACAACATCATTAAACGACCGCATTGACACGGTTTAAAGATTATTACAATTTTGCGAAGCATTAAACTCCCACATATTAACTTTAATCACTAATTGTTCTTACAAAATTACTCGCAAGTAAAAACGTACTTTCAAAAAGAGTTTAAACAAAAAGCGACCGACGACATTCTTACTTACAACTCTCTCTATAAACACATGCGAGTATTCGAGTATGTAATCGTGGCATCGAATCGGCAATCGAATGGTTCGTTTAATCGAGTAAACTCAACTCGCCAGCGAATGATTTATTGCTGTGACACGTGTTTTTTGTGCTGTCTCGGACGCTCGCGGAAACAATTTTGAATCATTTATGCCGGCCCCCGGATCGCCGACGTATAAGGCGAAGCGATGACCTGCACTCTACCAGTTTTCGGGTGTTTCACCTTAATTTTTGAGAAAAATGGATGGGCTATTTTTTTCGCAATTTTTTCGGACAAGAAGATGAGATATTGAAATTGACAAGGGTTTTCGCTTGTAATTGTAACTTTCTTTTTATGTATTTTGCACCCTTATTACTGCCCGCGGCCAATTATGTGGTGTAACTGTTTTCAATTTCGCACGGTTTTATTATGGAGAAGTAATTAGGCGGTGGTTTTGCAACATGCTGTATATCGGGGAAAAAAGTTGCAGAGAAGACAAATTGCAGATAAAAATTCCCGAATGCAGAAACAGTGGGAGCCGAAAGGTTCTGCCGAAAGGCTTATTAATTTTCATGAGGTGAATCCTGCTCCAGATTTTTTGTCCATGAAACGGTGCGTCTGCCCAGTGTGTGTTCGATCCTCATTGACTTTTATAGCACCTTGCAGAATGAGTAGTGCTCTTCTACTTGTGAGATACTAATTATTTATTTATTTAATTTATTGCACTGAAATCTAAAGATTACAGTACAAAAGGTACAACTTAAAATTTAAAAAATATTGAACTTTCAACATTTTGTTTGTTTGTTATTTCTGGTTTGTTTCTGTGTTTTAAGAATTCATTCTGACAAAAAAATCGGCTTACAATCTTGTGGTTGACTAATACCTCTATACATTATGCGAACGTGTATTAGCTGTTTAACATTAATTGCAATTTCAAGATAATTTAGAGATCCTCGCTCGTTTCGCTCACACATTCAAAAAACTTTTTAAAAAGTCACCCACCATTAACAAACTAACCACCAAAATAAACCACATCGACTCTCGCCCAATCCCCGGTTCAGCTTTTACCATCTGCACGGAAATTGAAACAGCTGGTACATTTAGGTTTTTTCCCAGACCAGCCTGTAAGTAATTAATAATTAGATCTCCTTGCACTACGTATACAACAAAAATCACAGCCAAAAAACTCGAACCGGACGAAATGTGCAAAGTGAACAATTAATTAAACAATTAATCAGCTAATTGCAGAATGGTTTAGTTTTTGTCGGCATCTCGCCGAATTTCAGTCAATTTGTAGCGAATGCAACGAAACTGGTCCATCGCCTTATACGTGAAGTGTAACGGTTCAAAAGTTTTTGCGGCATTATTTTAAAAAGATTTATTAAGTGACTACTTAGTATCAAGGAATGAAAATGTTAAGGTATATAACTACAAGCTAAGGTTATAGTAAAAACATTTATCTTACTGATTTTAAGTCTAATTATGTATTTTAAGAACATTTTGATACGTTTTTTTTAAAGACAAAAGTACCATATGTCTTTTAAAGAAACATAAACTCAAATTGATCTATCTCTCTGAACTCAGATATATGTCTTACTGATTTTAAATCTATTTATGTATTTTAAGAACATTTTGATGTACACTTGTCTTTTAAAAAATCGTAAACCCAAATTGGTCTATCTCTCTGAATTCAGACATTTATCTTACTGGTTTTAAATCTATTCATTTTTTGTGTTTCAAAGAAACTTAAACCTTGGTCTGTCTTTAAAATTAGCGCATTCCCATTTGCATCCTCAGCTGTAATGCACGTGAAACATGCTTACTTAAGCTGCATTTTGAATATAAGAAAAGTAACGCAAATATTCTCAGTCAATTGTATTTTAAAATGAAACTCACCCAAACTGAGTCACAGGCAATCTGTCAAAATATGTTCCCATCGAAGGTCCTACCCAAATTCGCCGCTTATCTCACGTACCAGCTACCGCTTGTTAGCGCTATCTGATGAACGGGGATCATCAATTTCGCTCATGATTTGCGGAATTATGATCTGGGTTGGTCGCTTTTTGAGTTGAAAGAATTGCTGCGTGATGCCGCAGTTGGGTGTACATTTTTGGATTACAAATTTTATTTTACCATTATCAGGCAGAAGTCTTTTCTGCCACTTGTTTCCCGTGTATTTTCCGGCAGAGTAGAATAGGACCACGTCTTCCCGTGGATGTCGTAGAAGGCGACTTAGGAAATACAAGCTAAAAAAAGCTTATAACCATCAATAAGACCTCTTCAACCAATCTGGCCAGAGTTGAGAGTGCAGGCCAAGTCCTCTGGCTGCTCTTGCCAAGTATAGCTCTAGTAACTGTTATTAGTATTACGGGACTTACCGCGATTAATATCGTTTTGTGCCAGATATTTATGAGTCGGCCAGCGACCATGATGGCAGAAGGGCCGTCGAAATATCTGGCACAAAACGATATTAATCGCGGTAAGTCCCGTAATACTAATAACAGTAAATGTGACCGTGAAACTCTTAAATCATATATAGCTCTAGTAGTACAGAGAGAGTCGTGCTCCTGCAGTGGAGACTAAAAATACCTGATCTCGTCAGCGCTTTCTTAGATAACAATATATTTTGCCTTATTTTTTGTTCTTGGGCATTTAAGATGCAGTACTGAAGTATTTTATTTCTTTTGTAGGGTTTTGGGTATTCAAATAGCAGTGCTGAAGTATTTTGTTTCATTATTTTGTCTTAGTATGTAAGCAAATTTAATAAGCGTTAGCTCCCAAGCGATTTAGGCATATATTGTACGTTTGAGAGGCAAGAATCTTAACAGCATTCCTGCTGACATTAGCCGTCTTATTATAAAACGCAGAATATCTTTGTGACGAGGTTTAAACCATCATATGACCAATTTATGTTGACATTTTCAGATGATACAATATCATATTACTAGACGTCAACTTGATTTGGTCGGATTATAATTTAAACCTAGTTACAAAATTAGTCTGCGTTTTATGAATGCACTTTCTAACTTGTAATAATGCACTTTCTACCTTGCAAAAACGCACTTTCTCGTTGATTTTTTGTACTTCTTTCCCAAGAAAAAGCAAGTTCTGGTATTTGAAAACAGGAAGTCAGAATTAGATATGATCTACCACGAAAACCGAATTAACCTGTGCGCAGTAGCGTCATACTACGTGCACTACCTAACTTCTTACTACATCTGGTTATTCTTATAAATTATCTATTTTTTTGCGTGTAAGTGGCCAACAATGATGTCAAGGAGCTCGGTGTCCTGGCGGAAGTGCGCATTGCTAGCGATTTCGCAAGTAGACACCGGGTGTGATCAGCACTTGGATGAGTGACCAGTGGCATAAAAATTTATCGTGCTCCTCCGCGCTTCAGAAGGCACGTTTAAGCCGTTGGTCCCTGACACTGGTGTCAGATTTTTTAAGCGGCCTTCTAGGCATCTGACATAGCTTGCCGACTTCCATGCAATAATGACAGCCGAAACCAACGGCTTATTATCTTGCGAAGCACGGATGAGCTCGAAATTTTTCATGCCACTTGTGGTCACCCATCCAAGTGCGGGCCACGTCTGGTGTCGCTTTACTTGCGAAAGCGCTGGTAATGCGCACTCCCGACGGGCCACCGGGATTCTCCTATAATTTTCGTTTTAAAAAGATATGTTCATAGTAATCATACCAAGCTTGTTAGTACAGGCTGAATTTTTATCCACCAGCCAAACTTTCCATAAAAACATTTTTTTTTTATTTTGCGGTAAATAAAAAAAAAATTTCGCCTACCCCTACGAATTTTGTACGGAGGGATGAAAATATTTTTATCAATTTTTAATATTTTTTTATAGGAGTTAGTTTAATATCACGGACTGAAAATTGCTTAAAAAAATTGGCTGGTTAGTAAAAAGTCACCCTGTTTATTAAAACAAAAGATATATCTTTTTTTAAAAAGTCCAGAGTAATAACAAGCGATAGTAATAAATCTAGCCCGGCACGTAATAACTCTAGGGTTCGGTTCGATTCCCGCGAAAATTAAGTGAGCTCACGAAGCTTCGCGGTGCGCGGGAGCACGCAGGTGCCGTCAACATTTGGATCTTATATTATAACATATTTAAAAATGTAGAAGTATGTCTATGTACGTACGTATGTTTGTTCCAGAGCACAGACAGCTTACTTTGACCAGCCTGAGGGCTTCAGCTACAAACATACATACAATTTTTTAAGTCTGTTTCCCGTGGGGGTAGGCAAAGACTATGGATCACCGCTAGCTACGATGCTTGCAAACCTGTTTTGTTTCGTCAACACTCATTGATCTTTTCATGCATGCTCTCCGGTTATGGGTACTCTTTACATCATCTGTCTTCAGAACCTCTGCAATTCGATCGCAAAACATTTAAATAAAAACAATTTTTTGTTTAAATTTCGCAAAAATTAAATTTTCTTCTTTTTTCTATCACTTTCCCATTTAAATCGGGGTCGGCTCCCTTAGTTACTCGGCGCCAGGTCAGTCTGTCCTAGGTGGTCGGGTCTGGTAGGTTCTCCACTTTTAACAGCTTCGTCATACATAAAATTTAAAAAAAGTGTCCCAGAAAGTGCAGAAATCGATGACTTTAGTACCTTAGCTATTTGTTGAGACGAGAAGAGAAGAGAAGTAGTAAGGGAAGGAAAGATTAAGAAGACTGGTAATGAAAACCTTTTCCACATAAAAGTCTATTGATATCAACCGAATTAGAAAACCTCCTGTGCGTAGTGGTCACCATGCTAGTCCGCCACTCAGAGGACCCGTCTTCAATCCCCGGTCAGAGCAAGTTGGAAAATTACCTTTTTCAGATTGATCTTTCGTAGCATTTACCAAAAGTCATACATAATTCAGTAATAAATACATATGTAACTTGAAAACTCAAACACAAGTTGTCAACAGACCCCACCCACTGTCTTCAAATATTATATCCAAAACCAATTTGTATAACAAACGTATAATGATAAAAATATTTAAATAAAATTGTATCTAAGTTAATAAATCATAGGCCGATAAATCTCAAGACGCTAATAATGAAACTTGTTTAGATATAAATTAAGTATAACGCCCTAAGGGGTTTGCTATGTTTTTCTTATTATCAGGTAATAAAAATTTGTAGCGGTAACATATATATTTCATTTTTAATTGTAGCAGTCATAACATTATGATGATTTTATTAATAAATGCTACTTAAACCCTAGATCATCTACTTTTTCACTGGCTATGCAGTGGGGTTACTCAATCAGCGGTATACGGTAGCGGCAGACGGACGTATGATGATCACATGATCATATATATATCACATGATGGTCGCCGCATCATATGATGCCACGTGGGTCTTGACCGGTTCAAATATTTCACTTCGTGTCATAATATAACATCAGGAGATTTCTTTTTTATTTTAGATAATATATTTTTTAATCGTACATGCAAAGTTATAATTGGTTTGTCAAAACTATGATACTGTAAAGTACTTTACATTATATAGTTTTGACAATCCAGAGGTCGTAGCAAAAGTAGTAATATATGTGTACTTCATACAAAAAAGGTATTTTGCCACCGGTTGGCGACTCCTGCGCACAGTAGCGGCGACAACAAAGGGCGTCGGCGCTCGCACGACTACACTAATCGTGTTTGCTACTGCTACTGCAGTTCACTTCAAATACATACATACTATCACGTCTTTATCCCTAACGGGGCAGGCAGAGCATTTTGGGTCCTGAAGCTCTTAGTAGATAGATTGAAGTCCGCAAGATTCAAAAGTCACTTTTAGCGTGATGTAGAAAAAGGTAGAAGGAATGAAAATAGTAATGGATTGCTCGGTCTGCTTAGAACCGCATGACCCAAAATGCTCTATCTACCCCGATGAGGATTTCCAACACATAAGTAAAAAACAGTCTCATTTGGTCATACTCGTACATTAATAGTAATAAGGTATTTTAAGATTAAAACTAACGTGAGATGCAATCATTATTAAATTCAATAAACGGGTTACTCACGTATAGAGTCAGCTACTGCCGACATGTTTCGACCTCATCCGGAGGTCTTCATCAGGGCGAATGTGACGAGAGGCCCGTACACCGCACCGGCTCGGACCTCCGGATGAGGTCGAAACATGTCGGCAGTAGCTGTCTCTATACGTGAGTTACCCGTTTATTGAATTTAATAGTAGGTAATAAGGTAGTTTCCTAGGTTAAAAAATAATTAATTAGTAGTGTTAATAGAATAGAACGTCACTGTCATTGATCATATCCATCGTCAACGTGATTTTAAATTTATCATTGCAAAGAAAGTGATATTATGAGCTCTATTTAACTCCAAGAAACTATGACGTCATTACTCTTTATTTTATTCAAATTCCATTGAAAATGCTTGTTTTGACGTTAAGAAAAAAGTGTCTGATTTAAGTACCTTATTACTAACATAGTGTATAAGAATTTTACTAACAAAATGTATGAGTTTTAATTACTTGAATAAAGAATTTTATTATTATCTCTTTATTTATTTTTAAACATATATTAGGTTTTTATTATTATTTTGTATCTCCTTTGAGAATCACGGGTCTTTTCACCCCGGTCCTTTGAGAGGCTTGCGTGGGGATACAGATCCAACACGTAGAGGCCCTTTGGAGAAGTTGTTGTCATGTGGCGCTCCCGCCAAAACCTATTCCTGGATATACCTATGAAAGGTGTACCCTTGAATAGGTTTTGGCAGAAGAAAAAACTATTGCATGAAAAAGGGAAAGGTTTAAGGATTATGGAATGAATTTGGGGTGGATTGATGCTGGGATATTGCAATAGAAACGTCACCTGCCATAATCATGATTACTGACTATTGTAGGCAGGTGGTGGCTTGCCGCCCACTAGATGGGCCCCTCAAACGCGCCGACAATACTTGCCGGCAAAGGAGCAACACCGGTGCGGGCGACTCAGGGGTGTCGAGAGGTGTGCTGCGCTTTCTCCGAAGTTACTCGCGTCGTATTATTATTATTATTATATTAAGTCTTTGAAAACTTCCTTATTAAGTTTTTTTTTCATTGATTGTGTAAACAATATTTCTGTTTCCGTGATTATTTATTTAAATTAAGAAATTAAGTAAAAAATTAAGTATGAACATAAATTAAAGCCAGATTTTTGATTGTAATTTTTATGTCACGAGTGTCTCATATTCGTATTGTTATGTAATTATATTCATTTACATTTATATTAATATATACCAATAAAATATAAAATATTACTGAGGATGTTACGGCGATATGAGATTTGCATGAATTGAATTAACAATTTTAGATGTTTCTTCCATGTTGGTTTGGAAGGAAAGAAAACTTTAATGGGCCCAGGTATTTTGGCCCTAGGCTTTGTTTACTCCATTAGGGATTAAGACGTGATGGTGCAGTAGTAATAAAAAAGCGGCCAAGTGCGAGTTGGACTCGCCTATGAAAGGTTCCGTAGCAGCAAGTAACATTAAAAGGTTTTTTGCGGTTTACGATTTATGACGTATTAAAAAACTTCTTACTAGATCTCGTTCAAACCAATTTTGGTGGAAATTTGCGTGCTACATCACATATTTTTTTAGTTGTGTATTTTTTTTTATTTTAGATTTTACAGGGGCGGAGGAGGGGACACACATTTTACCACTTTGAAAGTGTCTCTCGCGCAAACTATTCAGTTTAGAGAAAAATTATATAAGAAACCTCAATATCATTTTTGAAGACCTATCCATAGATACGAATGGGTTTGATGAAAAATAAAATTTTGAGCTTCAGTTCTAAGTATGGGGAAAACTCATTTTTTTTCTATTTTTGTGTGAAAAACTTAATGCGGTTCACAGAATACATCTACTTACCAAGCTTCAACAGTATAGTTTAGGAAAAAAGTGGCTGTGACATACGGACAGACAGACAGGCAGACATGACGAATCCATAAGGGTTCCGTTTTTTGCCATTTGGCTATAGTACCCTAAAAATGGCATACTCGGTAAGTTACCTCCTACATAATTATTTTTGTTTATTTAACTTTAGTTATAATGTTACAACGTTCTTCGCTATAAGGAACTTGTGTTTGGGGAATGCAGGGCGCTAACAAACCTTTTAGAGCCATCAGATAGGCCGGCGCCGATAGCGCCACCTACCGCCGTATCGGGAGATTTATGCCAGCCGGGTTACGTCGCCGCTAATTTTGGTCTGCCCGATGGGAGATTGTGGGCCGTTGTTAGGTGTGACATTCCTTAAGTTTGCTTTTCTTGCTGGAAGACCAACTAGAGTTTATCAGCTGCTTTTCTTCTCAGGCAAATCGTAAAAGCAAATTAAAGAAATTGCTGAGCAAACTATCACTAAAATAGTGTAGTGACATTCCATAAGTTAGCTTTTAAAATCTGCTTGGAAAGAGATTAAATGCTTCTCTACCCAAGCAGAAGGTAAAAGCCAATTGAGGAAATAACCAAGCAAACCTTATTAGTGACTAGTTTGCTTTTTCCACCTTAATGCCCACTTCCAAACTAAGGAACTTGTGTTTGGGGAATGCAGGGCGCTAACAAACCTTTTAGAGCCATCAGATAGGCCGGCGCCGATAGCGCCACCTACCGCCGTATCGGGAGATTTATGCCAGCCGGGTTACGTCGCCGCTAATTTTGGTCTGCCCGATGGGAGATTGTGGGCCGTTGTTAGGTGTGACATTCCAGAGTCCCCTTACCCTAAACCAAACTACTTTTTCCATACAAACGTAGTCTACGTTTTATTTCGAAACGAAATGCCCGATTTCGGCAAAATTTTGTAATTTCAAAGATATTGCAATTATCTAGGGTTATACTTGGTTTCTGGTGGTAAAAATATGAACTTGAAAATTTAATATAATATACCTAGTGTGTAATGTCATTTTTTACCATTAGTATGGGAAACTTCTACATCCTTATATTTTCTTTCCAGTTCATAATTTTACCGTCGAAAACCAATTATCACAATAAATAATTGCAATTTCTTTAAAATTACAATTTTTTACTGGAATCTAATATGTGGTTTCAAAATAAAACGTAGACGAAGTTTGTATGAAAAGGTCAGGGTAAGGGGATTCTTAAGTTTGCTTTTCTTGCTGAAAGACAAACTAGAGTTTATTTAGCTGCTTCTCTTCCCAAGCAAATCGTGAAAGCCAATTAAGAGAATTGCCAAGCAAACTAAAATAGTGTAGACATTCCATAAGCTGGTTTTCTTTTTTAAACCCTCCTTTTATTGAGAGAAGCTTTTGGTCTAGCAGTGGAATGTTTAGGTTGATATGGAAAAAAATATACACGCTGACTTTTCATGGGTTTCAGAAAAAAAGTCGTTTAGTAAAGAAATTCCTCTGTCCATATACGTAATCTATTTGTGCATGACATAAGATACAAATGTTGGAAAAATGATTTACAATCGAGAATCGAGACCCTATCAACGCCGACGACACAACTTTCGAGTTTTAGTCGAAAATTTTTATTTCAGAATTTTTATTTTGAAGAGCTATATAGGTCTAACTAACAATTCTTATGAAATAGCCTTTGGTTTCAACACCAATAAAAAATCACCGTGTATACTAAAGTGTGCAATAAAAATGATGACTGAATGTTAAAGTAATATGAGTTTTTTGCACAGTTTAAAGTTACAATACTAATATATATTGTAACACTTTATTCTGCAATAAAAACTAGACGACTAAATCTATACATATGATAAAACAGTAAAATAATGTGTCTCTACAGAAAATATATTTCCAAAAAAATGCTATGAAGACATAGTAATAGAGAAAGAATTTAGAGAAAAATGTCTGTTTGTCTGTTTGTACCGTAAATCTCCGGAAATACTGGACAGATTCAAATGAAACGTTTTTTGTTATACAACCTGTGTAACATAAATATAGTATAACTGATTTTAGAAAATGGGACACCTGATGCATAACTATAATGGTCCAGCTAAACTATAAGAAATATAAAAATGACGCGACGTGTTAACAAAAGTTGTTCCGCTTGATGAGCAATTTCCGGAGTCATAAAGTCCACGCGAACGAAGTCGCAGGCTTTGGCTAGTACATTATACAGCATTACTCTCTGTAGAGGATCTCACTCCAGTCAAACCCTCTATGAAAGGCATCTAATTACAATATGTCGACGCCGTCTGCCTTCATAACATTGAGTAATGGCGATCAGCGAGTGCTTTATATTGCTGATCCGATTATAACAGTGAATAAGCAGTTAAAACATACAGTCGTAGAGAAAATACTACGAGCCTAGAAAAATACAATTTAAAAACAATGATGGGTATTTTTTCTTTCTTTTCAGCGGTAAGTTTAAGACGAGAAAAAGTCACGAAAAGAAGCAAAAGCCACTAAAAGCTCTTAAATAAAAATATAATTGTTAACCTTTATAATGGTTGCGGTTAAGCTGTTTAGGCACTGATTAGGAGTTCGATTCTCATATTCTCTTAAGTTTGTACTTATGTACCTTTAAGTTATTACTCGTGTACGTTTCAGTGTTTCTGCCTGTATGTTTATCTGTGGCATCGTAGCTTTCGAATGGATGGACAGATTTAGATGCGGGTTTTTCACGCAAAAGCAAGTTTCCTTGCGGTAATTTTTAGCTTATTCTGATAGAGGTTCAGCGGTTTAAAAGTAATGAGAGTGAACGCTTGAAATCCTGTTGTTTTTAATGCGCCTGGTAAACAAACCTGTGGAATAATAATCGCGAGCTCTAAGTTCGGGGCAAACCACTAGTAATAACTACTGTCACTAGATGACAGTAGTGGAAAAATTCTGACAGTAGTGTTAGATCCATGAAGAGCTCTCACTTCATGGTTAGATTGCATATGATTAGATCATGGTTAGATCGCAATCGAGAAAAAAATATGTAAAAAATCAAACTGTCATCTTATTATAAAAGTGACATCTAAATGTTCTTAAGATGTCAGACAAAGGCATTCTGAATATAGAGGTATATTCGGCATCTATAAATATGAATAAATAAATGCATGCTTCAAATTCGTAAGAAGGTGATATGTGATGAGGAAAGTAACTGTGATTCGAAGATGATTCGAAGTAATTATAGCACAAAGCACAAAGTAGTAAGAACTGGTACACAATGCTTAGCATTAAGTTGTACCTTTTGAACTATAATCTTAAGATTTTAAGTGCAATAAATTAAATAAATAAAAAAGTAAAGTAGATCGGTCATTTTGGAAATCTTTGGGAGAGGCCTTTGTAAAAGAAGTTAAAAAAAGGGTGTTAAAAGTGATGCAAAGTCAACTTCGCACAAAGAAGTCCACTCATGGTATAGACAGGGAGTGACTTCAAATCTGACACAAAAAAAATCGTCGTTTATTTTTAATTTAGATAGATATATATTTTTGAGCATATGCTATCTAAATCAATAACCTTTAAAATAGTTTAACTGATGCCCCCTGCAGCAATATTATGACGTTTTGTATAAATTATGTCAGAATTATGCACAAGATTAAATTAAACAGTTTGAAGATTTTTATGCATTGAATGAACTTTTAAGATCATCCGCCTTTATTACTAATTTGGTTCGTGAAATTTGCAGTATAGTCAGCATCGAAATATGTAAGTATTTATAATTTTGCATACTACTGTTTTTTTTGTATTCTCTTAGCTTAGATCAACAAAAAATGCTAAAGAGCTTGAGAAGTAAATATTTCAATATTTCTGAAACTTCAGTTGGTAATCGCACTAATATACGAAATTTATAAAATGCTCTATCATTCTATGCAACATTAGAGGTCTTAACGCATTTTTAAATTTATTATTATTAACTTCAGTTTTCCCAAATACAAAGATTTTAATCCTACTAATATTATAAATGCGAAAGTGGGTTTTTATATTTGTTTGTTTGTTACCTCTTCACGCTTAAACTACTGAACCGATTTGGATGAAATTTGGTATAGATAATATAGTTTGAGACTCGGGACTTTCATGCTGGTCTGGGAGAAAAGAAAAAACGTAGAATGTACCAGCTGCTTCTCTTCCCGCGCAGATCGTAAGAGCCGATCAAGGGAGTGGGCGAGATTTAAATCATGGTAATAGGCGATGCGGCTAGCAACCCATCACTATTTTGATTCCTATTCCACCTTAACGCCCACCACCACGCTAAGCGTGGCCTTTGGGCCTAACGGCCCTGGGCTCTGTCTACCCCGTCAGGGAAATAGACTTGAAAATGTATCTGTATCTGTGTGAGACTCGGGGAAGGACATAGGATATTCTTTATCCCGAAATTCCCACGGGGAGCAAAACCCGCGGGTACAGCTGGTGTAAAAATAAAACTATGTCTGAAGGTCTATAATAAATATTTACAAGTAATATATACAGTTTATTATATACAACTTTATTTTATATAATATATATCACTTAATTTTGCCATGTAAAACATCAATATATTTTTATGTCATCAACTGTACAAAACACTTCGTCTATTGTCATTATCGATCGATTCTAAATTGACCTAAATTAGAATCCAGTCCACTTTAAATCGTATTGCAATAAAAAAGATATAAAATGGAGAGACAATGGGTTTATTTTAAAATGCCAATACCTCTCGCTGAGTCGTTTAGTTGTTTTTTATGCAAATATGTTGTATACTAGTTTTGAAGAAGTCATGAACTACCACATTTAGGTACATTTTACGAGTTTTATCAAGTTTAAGGTTGGAACCGCAGCGACCGGCAGCGCACTTTCATTGTCAAACCATATTCACCTTTATTTCTATTTACGTAATGCACAGTATAGCTTGAACAAAACCAAAGAGTCGCGACTGCCAGCGGCGGCGCTAAGCGGCTAAGTTTTGTTCAAGCTATTGTATGTTATTCGTACATATAAATAGAGGTGACTATGGTTTAACAGTAAACTAACTTACACTTTTTAGTACAACTGTTAACCAAAGCAAGTTAAAAGTGAACACTAACATTAAAATAGTCAAAACGTTCGCCTTGTGATCCAAAGGTCGTGGGTTCGAATCACATCTAGTGTGATTACCAGCTTCCTAGAAGCTGGTTAGGATATTGCAGGCTTGAATCATATGAAATCCGAAAATAAAGATAATTTCGTGTTTCGAAAAGCACGTATAAACTGTGGTTCCCGAACGCCATCTAGCTTTTGCTGAAACCTATTCAAGGATTGGTTTTGGTCTACTCTCTGGGTTGCGGAGGTCAGACGGCAGTCGCTTTGTATACAAAATCAGTAACCTCGTCAAATTACCTAGGTTGTACAATGGACCCCGCGCTCTAAAGGGTTACCGCTGAGGATGCAACCGGGTATAAGGGAGGATGATGATGATGAATCAGAATAATAGGACAACTCTATTTTTTCTTGTTAATGTCATATTAAGCGACTGCAGAACTATGTACAACCTGAACAACCATCTCATATAACAATTGAACCAAGGTATGACGTCAGTTAGCGGTCGGTAAGTCCAAATTTTTGATTAATTTTATACTTTACTAACTTTGTCTGAAAGTCATCATAAATAAATAAAACATAACCCAAAAAGAACGTAAGATATCAAAGAAGCGTGTGACTGAACCCAGTTCTTGAAATTATTTACATTTTTGTCCAAAATAATTACCACACGGCAGCGGTTAGTGTCAAATAAAAAGCTTAAATGACATCTGGGAGTTTTGGCGTGACATGTTATTAAATATACGCATTGTACACTTTTTTATTGCCGACTGTATTAAGAAATGTTCGTTTGATTTTTTTTTGTTACTTACTATTTAATACACTGTTACGACTAAGGGCAGATTCGACCAAACGTTTAGTTTAACCAGTAAAACTATTCTTGGGATAATTTTAATATTTGAATTTAACCTCGAGTAACTACTCAGACGTTTTTCCGTTCTAATCTTGGATTATTTAATCTTTGTTATTGTTAATCTATGGATAAGGAATTGAATGTATAACTACAAAAATCCGACTTGGATTGCGTAAATCATTTAATTTACTCCTACTCCCATGTTGGTCTGGGAGAAATAAAAAAACTTAGAATGTACCAGCTGCTTCTCTTCCCACGCAGACCGTAAAAGCCGATCGAGGGAATGGGCAAAAAAGCAAATCATGTTAACCCTTCAAATGTCGGCATAGCAGACACAATAGTAAAACAATACATCAGACGCCCGCTCCGGGCGTCCGACATTTAAAGGGCTAACAGGCGGCTAGCAACCCATCACTGTATTGATTGCTTTTCCATCTTCTCGCCCACCATGACGCTAAAAGTGGCTTTTGGGTCTTGCGGCCCTGGGCTCTGCATAGAACCGCAAGACCCAAAATGCTCTGTCTGCCCCATTAGGGATAAAGACGTGATAGTATGTATTTAATTTACCATAAGATAAATTTATGCCAAATACAAAAAAATAAACCATTCGTAAATTTCACTATTCCTAGAAAATTTACGGTATAAATAACTTATTCTAGAATACAAAAGACATCTTATTCTTGGATTAGTAATTAGTAAAACGTAAAATCGTTTAATTCATTTCTTTACGCATCTTTTCAAGGTGAGATTACTTTTAATAAATTAAGACCTTACTAATGTGCAAAATCCAATGTCCGTAGAACGAAATATAATCCCGGCATATAACAGCTTGTTCTCGTCTCAAAGCTTTTCACATGTAACTTTGACCGCCATCTCTTTTGCTCTTATTGTATTGTTTGTCGCATAAATTTGACTATGGTTTACACAGCTCAATGTTATAAAATGAAAGTACCTATTACACTTGCGCGACAAGCCATTGCCCGGCAGATCTATGACCGACACAAATTTGATGAGTCTACCACTTAATACCGACAGACGAAATCTCGACGAACGCTTTACCGACAGTACATTTATTTTTCGTGCATTATTCCGACAGAAGACAAAATCTAAATAAGTAGTCCCGACTGAATTCAGTACTACTGTTGCTCGACATCAATTTTTTTCGACCAATGATTGTCCGACTTATCATTTGATCGGCACTACTATTGCTCGACATCAATTTTGTTCTACCAATGTTTGACTGACATAGCTTTTGACCGGCACTACTATTGCTCGACATAAATTTTGTTCGATCAATGTTTGTCTGACATAGCTTTTGATCGGCGCTACTACTGCTCGACATCAATTTTGTTCTACCAATGTTTGACTGACGTAGCTTTTGACCGGCACTACTATTGCTCGACATAAATTTTGTTCGACCAATGTTTGACTAACATAGCTTTTGACCGGCACTACTATTGCTCGACATAAATTTTGTTCGATCAATGTTTGTCTGACATAGCTTTTGATCGGCGCTACTACTGCTCGACATCAATTTTGTTCTACCAATGTTTGACTGACATAGCTTTTGACCGCCACTACTATTGTTCGACATCAATTTTGTTCTACCAATGTTTGACTGACATAGCTTTTGATCGGCGCTACTATTGCTCGACTTCAATTTTGATCGACCAATGTTTAAGCGACAGATTTCTAGGTCTATACATAATAGCCTCAAGATTATCGATTACGAATGTTATGACGTAATAAGTACTTATTTCAGTTCGGGTTCCGGGGTCCACTCGGCAGCTGAGCAAATGTTTGCTAAGTGATAAGTGGCTGTAAGAGGCTGCTGTGTAATACTAGCCTACCATATGATTTTGTAAGAGGTTATCGAACGTACTTCAAAATGAAGTTCGTTCTAGATTATATTTATGTTAATTGCAGCCTGAAAAAAATGCACCTTTCATTTTTAACCGATTTCCAAAAAAAAGGTTATGTTTTTTGTTTGCCATGGTACAATAAAGTTAATTTGTATTGTATTGTATTGTAATCAATTCGTCGCGATCTTTCTTTTATGTATGTTCACTGATTATTCTAAGACTCCTAGACTGATTAAGAAAATTCCTTTTTTGTTTAAAACTGCATACTTGCGAGCTGGTCCCATAGAAATTTTATTAAAATCAGTTTGTACTTTGGGATTGAAGTCAGTTTTTAGTTTCATTCTACGACCAAATTGCAAACGTTCTAAAATAATTGGCTAAGTTCGTGTCGGGCCACGCGCACTGTAAGTTTCCGTAGTTGCGAATGCCAACCTTGGGTTCATGCTACTAAAAACGTCTAAAACTAATTTTCTATTGAATTTGTACGAAATTTTCCTTTTCCCTGTGGGAAACAAGCGTGATGTTATTTATGTATATGTATTAATTGTAATTGCTTTATTGCATAAAAATGAATTTAAACTTGTTAATTAATATTATTTACACTTGAATGCGATTTCGAAAAGAAAATTCAATCGAATACTACCACAAAAAAGTGTCCGGCTGTCCAAAGGTACAGTCACAGAAAAAAGTGCTCCGCTGCTCCCGTTCCGAACTGTCTATTTGCGAGATGTCTTAATAAATCGTCGCCATCTTTGGTTATAATGACGCGCTTTTCGGCTGTATTCTAAAATAAAGAAGAGACAGAAGAAGGACGTTTGAACCTATACGTTTTAATTTTTAATAAAGATATTATGACGAAAATTTATAAGCTGGTGTTATAAGAACAATTTTGATTCCCATATTAAGCAAAAAACAAAAATAACAATAAGTATTTACTTTCGACCCATATCTGATCATATTAATATTATTCACATGACTAGATGTATGTACATTTAATTGTTTAAGTACCTATATTTTGTTCTACTTTTTTAGCCTTGAAAACTATGGAAATGTCTCATCAAAAGCAATATTACAGCGTTTATGATGGAATTTGTAGTGTAGTGGCCATCTATCTCGCCACTCTGTGACATCGGAGGTCCAGGATTCCCTGCTCAGGTCAAGATGGATATTGGTATTTTTCAGATTTACCTGGGTCTTGGATGTTTATTGTTTATGTTATACAATATAGTGTCGTTGAGTTAGCATCCGATAACACAAGTCTGGAACTTACTTTGGAGCTAACTCAATCTGTGTATTTGTCAAAAAAGTTTTCTAATGAAACTTAAATATTTTTCTATGGCTAAAACTTCACGCTGTATTAAGTGTTCCATCCGTAATCCTCTTTAGTTTGACTTACGCATGGTGCAATCTCAATTAGTGCGATATATTTTCTCGTTAAAATCGCTCGTGCAAACTGGACCTTTTGGCGGTACTAGCAAGTAGAAAAGTACCAGGAGTGATCTAATTCTTATTTTGCAAATATTCGGCAAAACTATATTTTTCATTATCAGTATTTTGGCACTGCTGGATAATGGTCTCCACCATTTTTAAGTTCATTCTTTTAATTAAATTTAGCTTCGGCCAACATTCATTACTTAATTATTGTTTTTACTAAAGATAAAGATAAAGATAAAGATAAAGATAATTTATTTGTCAAACATGTGTTACAAGATATTAGTACATTCAATTTCGTCCAATCATGTTTACCATCACCGGTGTGCAAATGTGGTCAGAAAGGCTATCTATACCTATGCTACCTATATAACTATACTATAATAATATACTTAATCTATGGACCTTATATATAAACCAAAATCAATTTACAATTTTTCAGAAAATAACATTTGTCTACCAAAAATGACTTAAATTTTTTCTTAAACAAAGTAACATTTAATTCTTTATATTGTTTTGGTATTTTATTATATATAATCGGTGCCATACCTAATACACTATCATGTAATAAAGCAGTTTTGGATGGATGTATGCACAATTTGTCTTCACGTCGGTTTCTTTCTACTCTATCAGATAACTTAGGAAACAGGTGAGGATTACTTTTTACAAATATAGCTGTTTCTATTATATATAATGACGGAAATGTTAGAATCTTATGTTTTTTAAATAGCGGTTCACAACTATCTGTACTTTGTAGTCCGAACATTGCTCGAATACAGCGCTTTTGCATTTTAAATACTATATCTTTATCGGTGGAATTTCCCCAAAAAATTATACCGTATCTAAGGACTGATTCAACAAGGCCATAGTATGCAGTTATTAGTGTATCAGTATTTACTTCATTAGATAACCTATATAGGGCATAAGATGAACTACTAATCCGTTTACAAAGACTTTCAATTTGTTCTTTCCATTTTAACCTACAGTCGATTATTATTCCAAGAAATCGAGTAGATGGAACATTAGATACAATATTGCCCTGGTATTCTAAGTTAAAATTGTTCGCCTTTTTAGGTCTTTGAGTGAAATGCATAATGTTAGTTTTATCAAGGTTTATTTTTAAATTATTATTATCAAGCCATGTTATTAGTGAGGCTAATGTCGAGTTTATATGATTTTTTGTCCGTGCATTTAACTGTTACTGTACTATCATCAGCGAATAATGTTATACTATGTTTAATATTCATAGGAAGATCGTTAATATAGATAATAAAAAGGAGAGGCCCTAAAACACTACCCTGCGGAACTCCATATGATACATATCGTTCATTTGATGTGTAATATTTTTCTGTTTTAGATTTAAAATCAAATTTAGATATTTCTGTTACTTGACGACGATCTGATAAGTATGATTTAATTAATTGTAAGACATTACCTCTAATTCCGTATGCTTCAAGTTTGTCTAATAATATTTTATGATGCACATAGTCAAAAGCTTGCGTCATATCACAGTTGATAGAACAAACTGGATTTCTTTTGTTAACTTCAGTAATAACATTCAGTAAAAAATCATAAATTGCCATATTAATTGTTTTTTTACGACGAAACCCTTTTTGTTCTTTGCAAAATATTTGTTTCTCTTCAAAGTAGGAGTTGAACTCATTTGAATAGTATTTCTCAAATATCTTTGAAAATATTGAGTTAAGGGCAATGGGTCTAAAATATTCCATACGTTCCCTGTCCGTTTTTTTAAATAAAGGTTTAACTATAGACAATTTTAAATCTTCTGGAAAAATACCTGTTTGAATACTGAGATTTATAATATGACTGAGATGATGACAAATGTGTTCATTTACGGCTTTAACTATTTTTGTTGCAATTCCATCATAACCAACACTGTTTGTATTTTTAAGATTTTTAATAATTTTATATATATCTTGTGGTGTGCTTGGCGCCATAAACATAGAATTTGATTGGTGTCTAATATTTGACGTAACATTAGATCCACATCTCTTTACAGGTTTAACCTTATCAATAAAGTAGTTATTAAAAGAATTTGCTATTTCATCGGGGTCTGAAACAATTTTATCATCAATCTTCAGTCGCGTTACTGGTTCATTTGGTAAATTAAATTTGGAGTCATTGATAATTTGCCATGTCGTTTTTGACTTATTTTTTGATGTGCTTATTTTATAATTATTTTGACTAAGTTTTGTCAACTTAATAATTCTTTTGAATAAGTTTGCATAGCGTTTATAATTCATTTTATTACTAGGTAATCATAATGTGAAAATTTGAGTTAACATAATTACTAACTTCTAAAAGTTAACTAGGACCAAATAATAGGTTTTTAAACCGATGAAAATATAATTGTCAGTAACAGATAGTTGCTTATAAAACTAGGTCAATGTAAATTTCTTTAGTCTAAGTTAATAGGCTAGATTATCATAATATTTGTGTACTTATTTCATTATTTGTAGTATGTAGGTACGTAAATAAAGTAAAAAATATATACGTAGTAGTTCCTACTAAAACTATTTAAACATATTTTTATTTCTTTATAAAATAACTTTATTATAATATTTTTCAACCTAATGATTGATTCACTTCCACGCCTGACTGTACTTCGCTCAATAATGTAAAGCTCCCATTATTCCAGCTAACGAGCTACATTTCTTTCTCCGGTTGTATCGGGAAATGACCGACGGCCATTCCGAAAAAATAATGATTTGTTCTTTCGCACTGCAACATTATACCAATTAAACTGAGTGACAAAAATCTTGTCAAAATGGGAACACTGTTGCGGACGAAAGGTGATATCTCAATTTAAATCATTTTACCGATAAAATTATGTATCATTTGAGACAAATAATAGCTTATTATTATATCTTTGTCTTTTAGTACAAGTATAATTTAAGCAAAAACTGAAAGCCTATCTTTAAAAAAATGATTTGTTCATTCGGATTGCAAAATTATACCAATTAAACTGAGTGACAAAAATCTTGTCAAAATGGGAACACTGTTGCGGACGAAAGGTGATATCTCAATTTAAATCATTTTACCGATAAGATTATGTATCATTTGAGACAAATAATAGCTTATTATTATATCTTTGTCTTTTATTACAAGTATAACTTAAGCAAAAACTGAAAGCCTATCTTTAAAAAAATTATTTGTTCATTCGGATTGCAACATTATACCAATTAAATTGAGTGACAAAAATCTTGTCAAAATGGGAACTCTGTTGCGGACGAAAGGTGATATTTCAATTTAAATCATTTTACCGATAAGATTATGTATCATTTGAGACAAATAATAGTTGATATTATATCTCTGTCTTTAAGTACACGTAAAGCTTTAGCAATTAACGGAAAGCTAATCTGAAAAATAATGATGTGTTTTTTCGCACTGCATAAATATACCAATTAAATTGAGTGACAAAAATCTTGTCAAAATGGGAACACTGTTGCGGAAGAAAGGTGATATTATATCAATTCAAATCATTTTACCAATAAAATGACGTATGATTTGAGACAACCAATGGCTGATTTAATATCTTTGTCTTAAAGTACACGTATAGCTTTAGCAATTAACTGAAATCCAATCTTATAAAAAATGATTTGTTCTTTCGCACTAAAAAACATTATACCAATTGAGTGACAAAAATCTTGTCAAAATGGGAACACTGTTGCAGACGAAAGGTGACATCTCAATTTAAATCATTTTACCGATACAATTACGTAGATATGATTTGAGATAACTAATAGATGATATTAATAAATCATTGTCTTTTAGTACATATATAGCTTTAGCAATAACTGAAAGCCAATCTGAAAAATGATGATTTGTTCATTCATTGAAGTGCGAATAAACAAATCATTATTTTTCAGTCTTGCTTTACCAATTAAATTGAGTGACAAAAATCTTGTCAAAATGGGAACACTGCTGATGCGGACGAAAGGTGATATGGATTTCTCAATTTAAATCGTTTTACCGATATAATTACGTATGATTTGAGACAGCTAATAGCTGGTATTATTATATCTTTGTCCTGTAGTAGCTTTACCAAATAATTGAAAGCCAATCTGAAAAATAATGAATTGTTCTTTCGCACTTTAAAACTTTACCAATTGAATTAAGTGTCAAAAATCTTGTCTAAATGGGAATACTGTTGCAGACCAAGGTTTATATCTAAATTTAAATCAATCTACTGATAAGATTACGAATGATTTATCTAGATTCAAAGTATATTAATTTTCATTTTCATATTTTCTACCGATTTCAGAAAAGAAAGTAGTTTATTTATTCAGTCGTACTTTTTATGTCCGTAACCTTAGAAACCCGAATTTTTTTGTCATTTAAAAAAAACCTTTTTTGACAAAAGGAGGTTAATCAAGATTGTGTACCCAGGGCAAGTAATCGTTATTTGATTTTAAATTATTACAGAAAATGACAAAAAATTGAAAACTCAAATGCTATAAAAATTTTAGCTATTCGCTTTATCTCTTGTAGTTATTACATTGCAGGACAATCGTTCTTCTTTGTAAATTGTATCTTATTACTTACAATTTAAAGATTAAATTTAAACGTTGAAATAAAAACTTCATTGAATAGTGTCAAAAGCGGAACGAAAGATTTAATGACGTCAATTATATCTGTTAAGGTTTTATGAAGACTTTTGGCATTCATTTGTTTTCTTGGAAGTAATTTTATTGTTTGTTGTATGTGGATCAACGTAATTTTGATTTGCGACTTTTAAATAATTAAGTGTTTGAATGTTTTTTATTACATTTTGGTTGATAATGAAAGGTCCTGTTGGAAAGGCTCGCATACAAAAATCATTTTGTCAATCAATCTATATAGATTGATTTCCATTTTTTACATAGCTATATAGCTTATTGCAAGAAAATTGCAAAAAAAAAGTAATTAGACCTTTACAGTCTAAACACGTGAATAAAATTATTGTTTTTTTTATTATTTAAATTACTTTATACAAAGACTACGGCTTCAGCTCTTTGGTGGCACTGCTTAGAAGTAACGCCAAAAGAAACTCATTTACATAGTAATTATCGCCTACCCAGATGGGCCTTGCCATATAGGTCTGTCATTTAACAGCTTATATTTATAAGTCATAAGAAATAATAAGTACCTAGTCACCTTTTGAGAAACTTTTTGCCCCATCGGCCAATGGTTCGCCGGATATTTCCAGAACATTTCAAAAATAACCGATCAAAGATCGGTCGATCGATCATCATCAGGTCTTTTACAGTCTCCACTGCTGGAGCACAAGAGCCATACTAGGCCAGAGCAGCCAGAATAGGAGGAGAGGATGGCCTACACTCTTCATGCTGGCCAGACGAGTTGGAGAGGCCTCATTGATGTTTGTAAGCTTTGTTTAGCTTGTAATTCCTAAGTCGATTTCTACGACATCCACAGGAAGACGTGGAGTGGTCCTATTCTACTCTGCTAAATACCACACGGCTGACACGGCTTTGTACTTACTTACGTTGTATTGTTGTTCGAAGTTACGTTACTTACTCCGGCGGCTCGGCGAATCGAAGTGGATTAGGCCTCCGAGACGAGAAAGCCCCACAATTTTCTGTTCTGAGCGATATATTGCCATCTGACAACGTCCATCTCCCGCAGGTCAGCTCCATATTGTCACGTTGTGATTTCTTTTCATTCCGCGGAACGCACTCGCGGATATTTGTGAAGTTGTGGCTGTATAGATTTTGTTCTTTTGCCATGTTTTTTCTTTTAACGACAAATGTCACTTGGACATTTGTGGGCAGTCAAACACAAAATTGACGAAATTCTAAAATAAATAAATAATAATAAATATATAGGGACAAATTACACTGATTGAGCTAGCTCCAAAGTAAGTTCGAGACTTGTGTTATGGGATACTAACTCAACCAACGATACTATATAACAAATACATATATAGATAAACATCCAAGACCCAGGACAATTTGAAAAAGGCCATTTCCCAACTTGCCCTGACCGGGAATCGAACCCGGGACCTCTGGGTGTCGGACTAGCACGGTGACCACTACGCCACGGACGACACGGACGTCGTCTAAGGAAACGTCTTTACGATATAATCGCTCCATTTAACGTGTATCCTGTATATCGTATTATCAAGTTTATAGAATTTCCATAATCTATTCACAATAAATATTTGTTGATTACTCAATTTCGATTCAACGCATCTACATTATGTATACTGTACACATTTGATTAAAATACAGTAGTTTGGTAGGTAGCATTGCGCTGAATAATTCAAGATGTGTACTCAAATTTCATTAATCAAATTAAAATACTGCCACTGAATTATCGCCGTCATTTACATTGAAATAGAATTGTTAATCGTATGTATGTTGTTAACTAGAATAGCTGTTTCGAGAATTAGAAATGTTTGTTTTGGGATAGTCTAATATTTACTTCTTTTTGAGAATAAGGTGTGTGTTCTGTTCTGTCTAAGCATTGTTGTCTTAACAATTAGATTTGCTGCTTTTGCCTTATTCGAGGTCGTGTATGTCATTTTTTGGGCTAATTAGTTTGGTACCCAGGTAGCATTTTTGTTTTATTTTGTAAGTTTGTATTTGTTTTAAGTACCTATTATGCAGTAGACGAATAACGAAAAATTTGATCTGGGAGAAAAAAAAACATAACATTATCTTGCCGCGCAGATGTATAGCCCGTGGTTCGATTTATTACGGATATGTGCCTTCCACGTTGTATACCGACTTGGAGTCTAAAATAAAACAATGTATCAAAGGCACTCACATTTATTTCCTTCAATATATTAAGATTTATTTATAAAGGTAAAAAAAAATGTAAACACATATAAAAATATCGTATCACACTGATAACAACTTTCAGAACAACATCAAAAATTAAAGTACAATGTTGTACATTTATTCAAAAACACACTCAAAAAATTGTTCATATAAGTACATTTGACCTAAAGTGATTTTTACAAAAAGCTTGTTTATTTAACTTTTGTAAAAAAAATAAAAATCTCGATGTTTAATTGAGCACTACTAAAATCATAAATTCTTGTTTTTCCTCACAAAATGGGTAGTCTAAGGTTTAAAAAAATTATATTATCCGGAATTCTGATCATATAAAAATAATTAGTTATACTTAACTTTTTTTATAAAATTTTTTTGTAAGAGATATTGATAATTGTAAATCTTTTCCCAAAGAACACAGGTTCGTAACTTATCTTTTTTTTTGTTTTCTTTTAAATTTAGAATCTTAATCTATTTGTAACAGAAAATATTTTAAGTACATAATAATATTTTATGTAACTTATATGTTACTCTGGGAAAAGTTGTTCAAATTGTAAGTACCTCAGTTGACTGACTTTAAATTTTTTATTGATTTCCGAGATACAGACTAAATTATATACCTATTTTTTGGACCCAGAATTCCGGATGAATTTATTCAAAACCTAAATAATAATAAAATGTCTTTTAGACTTGTACATTCATATTAATGTAATATATCAAATGTACGCACTGTACCTATGTACTATAACTTATAACATGGCACCTCAAACAAAATTACGTATGAGCAAATATCATGGTTTTTTTTTAAGTCTGTATGTCTGTATGGCAATGTAGCTCCTAAACAAATAGACCGATTATGATGGGGTGCAGATGATTCTGAGCTACAGTCGAGTCGGGGTTACTTTTAAAAAAAACACATTTTTTGTAGACTCGACATTTTCCCCTTCAGTGTACAAGATGTTTTAATGGAGTGGTATAACATAACTTAGTCATAAAAATGATTATCTTGTCTATTGAAAACTATAAAATTTTCATTTAATAAGTCTCTATAATAGACTTAATCAATCATAAAAAGTAAATGTGTGTCGTAAGCATTAAATTCTTCACTTAATTATTGTGTTTTATGGCATTTATTTCCATTAATATTTAATTAAGTAAATATTAAAGCAACAAACAGTATTAGAAAGTATTCATTCACCGATTTCTCAAACAAAAGAGAAATTTACTATGACAGATCTAAGATTGTATCAATGGCATAAATATACGGGAATCAGCAAACTTTAATTCTATTAGTAATTTTGATCTCAATTTCAAGAGTCAAAAGTAACGCCTAGTTACTTTACTTTTGACCTTTGAAATTAAAATTTGAATATCGTGAAGAACGACCCCCAAAATTATACTATAGTATACTATAGTATTATCATTATCAGCTTTTAAAAACCCACTGCTGGGCATAAGCCTATAAGTATAAAGTACATATATATGATACTATAGTATAATAAAATGAAAATAACGGCCAAGAGTATTAGAAAAAATCTGCATTTTCATACAAAAGTGTAGAGCCGCCCGGGTAATTTGTATGGAAATGTAATTTTTTTGTTTTTTGACTATTATTTTAATTTCATTAAACTATTTTATATAGTAAACAAGTATAGCACTTTGTTCGATTTATTACGGGTACGTCTCAGTTCTTATTATGTCTTCATAATACGAGATTTACTTGAATGTAATTTTAATGGGGTTTTCGACTGGATAAGAAGAGGATGGGATAATTTTATGCACCTTCTTATGCTTTTTTAGTACATAGATACATACATATCACCCCTATTTCCCACATTGGTAGACAGAGAATATGGACCTCCACTTGCTTTTTCAGTATATATTGTTTGCTGACAGAAATAATTAAATTTTAACTATTGACATCTAAGTAGGAATGTATAAAAATATTTAAAATCTCTAAAAAACGAAACAAATAACAAAATAGTAACACGCAAGCCATTATACTAATCTACATTATAAATTACAAAAAAAAACTAACTTATCTACGATTTATTATCTACTTAAGAAATGACTCAATACACTGGCCTATTAGCTAAAGAAATAAATACTTAGACAATTTTTCATACAAATCACCTAATATTTTACAAGAGTCATAAAAAATATTTGTACATTATAATTTTGAGCTTCACGCAACTGGCCGTTGATCCCATAAGTAAACTAAACTGGTAATAGTAAAAACTGGCATAGTTTTGAGACTGGCATTTATATTAACTTAAAAATAGGACTTGTTGTACCATAGATATGATACAAATTTATTTATTTTTTGTCGACAAAGGTCATACGTAACATAACATTCTGTATTTCGCATTGAGAATTTATTTGTATTTTTCTGGTATCACAAAAATGTAAACAAAAATATATGTATTTAACAACGAAATTGTCTCTGTTTGATGTTAAAAGCATATTTGTAGGTAAAACTTAAAAACTTTATTGTAAATTTGAATTAGTTAAAAAAATTAAGGAAGTTTCTTTAAATAGTGGTCATGACCATTCTTTACGACATTTTCTATTAAAAACCCTAAAATCTAAAGCATACAACTAAAAAACTGGTAGTTAAATCAGGTAAATGAAAAGAAGGAATGTACAAGTTTCTTAAAATACTGTATGGCAGAGTATTTCCAAAATACAAAGAAGTATTAGCTAAAAATATTTACAAAATAAATAGATTAAGAAATATGGCTTCATAATGTTCAAATCAACCAGTCATAGGCACTTCTTCAGTTCTTTTCGGAACAAGTGACAGGTCTAAAGGATTCTTCATCATATCTCTATTATTATCTTCACCCAAATCAATTCTCAATTCAGGTTCTGAATCGCTCACTTCGTCATGTTTCGGGCTTCTATATAAAACTGCTGTTGATTTGATGGAAAGATCTATAGGCTGATCTTGGTCAATAGCCACACCAGCAACTGCTGGAGAATGAAGAATAGATTCCCCACCATTCCTCACTTGCCAAGTAGCAATACCTGGTGGAACAGTTCTTAAGTTCTGTAAAGCAGGCAAGAATGGTCTTGGAGAAAAACTTGGTGTAGCTGATAAAGTTCCAAACGGAGAAGGAGGTAATGTAGATGGCTTTCGTTTTCTTACGTCTTTACTTTGATTTCTTATAACTTGTAATCTAACGTCCTTTTCACTGCAAGGAGAAGATGTAGGTCTAAAGATGCTGAGACCACTGGTGCTTCTTGAACTATTATCGTCTTCGGGATCAGCCGATGACGCACCTGAATCTGATGGGGACACGCTTTGCCGTGTGACGTCATCAGTGAAATGGTTTTTCTCTGAGTTCTTATAGTACTCAGCTAAGGCTGCCGCTGGCAGTAAATTTGTTGGAAGAAAGGACGGACTTATAGATGGATTGAATGTAGGAGGTGATTTATTCGTTTGTAGATGACTAATCTGTTGTTGTTGTTGTTCTTGTAAGAGGCAATGTATCTTGAACCAATTAGATCTCCTTCCATATCTGGATCCAGACTTTGACATGCCAACTAGTAGACATTTCCGTAATCTACAAGCCTTGCAGGCTGTTCTATTCTTCTTGTTGATGACGCACTCGCTGTTATTCTTGCATTCTGATATCGATGAGATGTTGTTGTAGGTCCGGCCGAAGAACGACTGTAACAAGAGAAAATTCAACGTTAATGTTATACATATTCATCAACTTTTAACGTACGGGGTAGATAATTTAATACGAGAGAGAGAATCTAGAGTTTAAGGATCTTTCATAGAGATAAAGTATGTAGGTAGAAGAGGAAACCAAAATATCAAATCCGCCAATTTCTATCAAGTCATATTAGAAACTTTTTCTCAACGTCAAAACAAATATTTTCTTTTAAATTTGTATGAAATTACAAACCGTGGTGTCATAGTTTGTGTCAAATATAGCTTTAAAAAACATTTTTGACTAATTTATAAATAAAGAAAAATTAAAATTGAATACGATTAAAGACAAGTGACATTATTTTATTATGTTTTATTCTCTCAACAGTATGAAATAATTTATTTTTGACCCTGAATACTGTACTATTTAATTCTTCAGATTTTTGCTCATTCTCTCAATTAGCTTCTATGCAAAAAGAAGCAAATGGTTCATATATTGTAGGTACTGTCTCTCTTCTCTCAGACCAACGAAACAGATTAAAAATTGCAAATTAAAAAAGGGCTGACCACCAATTTTGGTTCAGCATTAATTTAGTGTAAAATATCGACAGACTTCCGTCGATTTCATATAAGAAATAGCAATTTATACACGATACAGTTAAGAGTCATCTTGGTATTCTTGGTCCCATTCAATTCGCTCCGACTGAAATTAAAAATTACATTTTTCAAAAAGTCATCATAAAGAGCACTGCGAGGCGTATTACAATCTGGGTCAACGCGAATAAGGCTGTATCTCACACTTAATATTACTGAAGCAGACTTGGTATGGTCATAAAATATGTAAAGTATAGAAAAATATGTCTTGAATGAGTATGTGCTTCAATTAACATGAGATACAATTTTTGATTCATGATAAATTTTTTGAAAATAATTATTAATTTCGCACAACATTTTACAATTACTAAAGTGCTGAATAAATGAATCAGACCAATATCATATTATTAGTAATATTTGGTCAGAGTAGCCAGATGTTTTGGCTTATACTCTTCACGCTTGCCAGACGGGTTGGAAAGGTCTCATGATGATGAGCTTTGTTTAGCGTATTAACTAAGTCGCTTTCTATGCCATACACGGGAGGACTTAAAGAGTTCCTATTCTACCTTGCCGGAAACCACACGAGAAATATAGTAACGACAATTTTTTCATTGAGCTATGTAAGTTTTCCTGCACTAGCGCCTAGAAAGCGGCACTTAACTTACCAGCAAGTAACGGTTTGACGTCAAAAGCTATGTAAAATTAAAACAAAGTGATTATTAAAAAAAGGTATTATAAATATCTTGCGGCAATAAAGATATATTTAAATTTCATTTTGAATTTAACACACTGTGTTTAAAATGTACGATGCGTTCTTTCTTTACTATAATTATTTTGAGACCAGGTCCTGTTGCGCCTGCGACGTAAATAATGGGGGCCTTTCGCGGATTTTTTAATAAATTTGGAAGTAACCCGCTGAGAACCACTCTGGCTCTTCTTGCTCAATTAAACTCGTACAAAAGCGTAAAATATGTGATTGTGCTACAGTTTCTCCCGACACACTCTCCGACGTAGGAATAAATAAGACTCTGCCACATTATTTCCGATTATAACAATATTTTGTATTGCAATTTGCGCTTACTGCAGCTTATTTGAATATTCATGTTTGGAATTAAAATTGTATCTACATTAATTTTAAATCTAATTGTTCTTAGGAACGGGGCTCGATTGCGGTTTAATTAATTTTGAGATACAATGTAGGTAGGTTGGTGGTTCTAAAATACTTTTAGTAATGTCGCGAATTTAACCTTTTTTTTCATCCTAGTAAGAAAATATTACGCAAAGCATGTGTTTTTCTTTGGAACAAAATTTTTAAAAAGCCAGCCACATATTTATTTAAAATACATTACATTCATTATTGCAGTAGGTAACTAAATTTTTTTAAGTCGCTGTATTTTCAGTATGTAATTCTGATTATATTTTGGTATTTTCTCTAATGGTATGGCTTTTTTTAAATATTGAAAGCGTAGAATGCGAATTTTTACTTAAACGAGCGAGAAAAATTGAGATTTGATTTAAACAACTGAAACATAAAAAGGACTATAAATACTGCAAATGTCACGAATTTGTATACATAACAAAAGTGCCATAAATATTATCCATTCAGATCTCCATATGAAAGAAAAGCTAACGAGCCGTTTTCGTCACCCACAGATTAAATTTATGGCGTACTTCAAACCGTTATCTGGAGAAATGACACATTCTAATTTATTACACTGTGTTCCGAAATTGAATTGTACCACGTTGCGGTCAATGCACCTGTTTATATTATACAATGTTGGAAATCAGCTGTTTCATACAAAATGATCTAAATATTTGTTTTGTTTTTGTAGAATTTCTATTTCTTACAGTTTTTTATATTTCTTATAATTTACCTGGACCATTATAGTTCTGCTTCAGGTGTTGCATTTTCCGAAATAATTTATACCCTATAGGATTAAGTTAAGTTTAATTCGAATCCGTCCAGTACTTAAGGAGATTAGCGTGTACAAACAGACGGATTTTTTTTTAAATTATTACTCTATTACTATGTCTCCATCGCCCCCAATATTTTCTTTTGGTAATATACTTAATGTACAGACACACTTTTGTAACTGTTTTATTATATGTATAGATAGATTACAAAAGCAATAGGCTTTAATTTCTGCCAGTCAACACACTGGTGATGATGAGAATAAGAGGTGTTTAGAAGGAGGTACAAAATAATATGTAGTTTTAAAAGATATAGGTATTACTATTATTTAGTTAGCAAACAGTGTACCTGATGGTAAATGATAACAGGCGAATCGCCAGGGGAGAAAAACGTTCTTTGTCAACATTGAATTTTTTGTTTGTTTTTCGTGTGTGGGCAACACTGGATCAGATTTTTTTAGCTGGCAAAATTTATCTGACATAGCTTGAAGACAGGCAATGTTGACTACCGAGACCAACGAATTTAAGTGCCTTCCGGAGCACAGAGACGGACCTATCAAAGTGTGGACCACGCTCGATGTTACTAACTACATGAGTACTTGCACCGGGCCGTAGTAAGAGTTTACTATATCTATTTTTAACTAAACACCAACGTCAACCTTGAACTACACAACTAATTTTAATAAAAAGTATATGCAACCACCTCGAAGAAATAAAATAGAATTTTTCAAATTATTCTCGGCGTCTTCGAATAATCGATAAATACATAAAATAAAAGGCCAAGTGCGAGTTGGACTCGCGCAGTAAGGGTTCCGTACCATTATCTATAAAAATCAAGTTTTTTGTATAGAAGCCCCCCTTAAATATTTACTTTATTTTGTTTTTAGTATTTGTTGTTATAGCGGCAACAGAAATACATAATTTGTGAAAATTTCAACTGTCTAGCTATCGCGGTTCTTGAGATATAGCCTGGTGACAGACAGACGGACAGACAGCGAAGTCTTAGTAATAGGGTCCCGTTTTTACCCATTGGGTACGGAATCCTAAAAAAGACCGCGACGAATTGATAACCACATTTTTTGGAAGTCGGTTAATATATAAAACAATATAAAATGTCATGCCTCCAAACGAGCAGAAATACAATACACTCTATAATCTATCTCTAGTCTCGGCGTCTAATACCGAGTCTTAAAGCAGATACGATCTGATCCATACGTACCCCTGGTGACCTGTTCACGAGTTGGCGCATAGAACAGCCCTCGTCAAAATAGTTAAGTCTATTTTTTTCATCATCATCATCATCAGATCTTTTTGTCTCAACTGCAGAAGCACGACCCTCTCTGTACTGCCCAAGCCAAACTTGGCCAGAGCTGCCAAAGGTCTTAGCCTACACTCTCCACGCTGGCCAGGCGGGTTGGAGAGGTCTCTTTGATGTTTATAAGCTTTTTTTAGCTTGTATTCCCTAAGTCGCCTTCTACGACATCCATGGGAAGTCTTGGAGTGGCCCTATTCTACTCTGCCGAAAACGGCGAACTATTTTTTTATTTACGGTAAATACAGTACACCGACTCGCAGATTTGGCAAAGCAAATGAGTAGATTAGAAATTTGAGATAACCCGGCTTCCTTATGGGAGCATCGCTACAGATATAACTAATTGAGCGTTTTCAGTACGTGACTTGTTTGTGCTATGAATATTATTAGGTCTAGTATCCATCAAATGATTTTGGAAGATTTCTTGGAGCTTTCGTTCGTAATATGCAAGTGTAAATAAACCTTAACTAATTTTCGGAGCGCACTTTTTTAAATGAAAATATAATTCATAAATATTATTCCTCAAAGCGCACCCAGCGCTTCGAAGAATAATATTTTTGAGGTATTTCTCGAAGCGAACCTTTGAGTTGCGTTCACGATAGCAATTAAAAATATTAAAATTGTATTCCTCGAAGCGCACCCATGTTTAAATAGGTGCGCTCCGAGGAAAGGCTGAGGTGCGCCTCAATAAGTGTGCCTTAAACTAGTTGCGCGTCGAGGAATACCCCTTATTTAAATGTTAAGTGCAAGTGTAAGTCGGTTATATATAGGTTTGTTTCTCTTTATAGTGTGTGTAAATTTTTCAAGCTGTGACGCATCTGACTCGACTTGATGATTATCTAACAAAAGAACAACGGAAAACAAATTTCAAACTATCTTAGCATTTACGAAGCTAAGTGTGGATAGTAAGCTTTAGTAAGACACTGACCAATTTGGTACGAGATAAGGAGAGGCTTGTACGGAGTGAGAGGTCAAAGACATTTTATGTAACAAGGACGTTGTTGTTAATATAATTAGATGTAGTACTTTTGCAGAATTAGGGAAACACGTTTCAAGAATACAAATTTTTAGCGCGTATGATAAATTACACTTTTATGTTACAACTGTACAAAATATAAACACACTTAAAAAAATTGCATTATTGGTAAAATAAAATACCAAATGTACCGAAGGTACCTACATGTAACGAGAAAGTATTTTTTTTTCTTTTCTCACCCGTAGGGTTTTGGGTGTCGTTGAATAGGTCTTTCAAAAATATTTTGAAAGCACGACTTTTTCTGTACAACCATAACCTTGCTTGGCCAGAGGACTTGGCCTACACTCTCCTAGCTGGCCAGCCCGGTTCGTGAGGTCTCATTGATGTATAAAAGCTTTGTTTAGCTTATATTTCTAAGTCACCTTCTAAGACATCCACGGGAGGACTTGAAGTGGCCCTTTTCTATATTATACTCTGCCGGATACCATACGGCATCGAACACATATCTGTCAACTTAAATATGGTAAGTTTATAAAAAGACTGATGATTTCCGCATCTGCCCAGATTATCGCAGATTACGCCCACGCAAAAAAATAATCTTTACAATCATATATTTACGTTCATATTTATAGGATTAAAGCCACCAATTTTTATTCTATTAGTATTTTATGCGCGTTTTGTTGGAAATCAATAAGAAGCATAGTTATTGATAATATTGTGACAGCTGTTTTGTAAAATAGACATTTGCGTAGGTGTATGAATATTTAAAAATGCTTGGAAGATTCTTAGAAAGGAAAAATTGCATTTTTTAAATAGGTTGGTCCTAGGCGTCCTAAATATACCCCATGGGGTTGCTAAGGCCAATAGGTCATAAAAGGCCACAGAGTTGCAAATTTACAGTATTTACTGAGTTATTTAAGATGATTTTTTAAACAAAGTAAAATTGACTTAGTCTTATCAAACCTATATTCAATTTGTCGTCGAACAAACTCACAAACATATAAATGTCAGAATATCAAAGTTTTATCCCAGAATAGGCATGTAAAAGTAAAAAAGCTTTTATTCTACCAAAATAAATAAAAATAACATCTCTTACATGTGCATTTACAACTATAACAAAATTATAATTTGTAGCCTTCCATGCTGGTCTGGGAGAAAAGAAAAATCTTAGAATGTACCAGCTGTTTATCTTCCCGCGCAGATCGTAAGAGCCGATCGAGGGAATGGGCGAGAATTGAATCATGGTAATAGGCGATGAGGCGATGAGCCCATCACTTTTTTGATTCCTTTTTCATCTTAACGCCCACCGCCACGCTAAGCGAGGCCTTTGGGCCTAACGGCCCTGGGCTCTCTCTACCCCGTCAGGGATATAGACGTGAAAATGTATCTGTATGTATAATTTGTAGGCTTCCCCCAGTTTCTTCCACTGTTGTCTATTTCTTGCCTGTCTCATCCAGTTAATCTTCCCTATTGTCTTTTTCCATCCCTAAAGATTCATTCCGTAGCTCTCTTTGTCTACCTCTCCTTCTCGAACCTACACACATCACCGGCCCATTTTCTTTAAGAATACGAATTCTTTTAGTTCTTTTCCTTATTCATTAATTCGTAAGCCTATCCGATAATACGCATGACTAATAGAAAAACATTTCGGTCCATCGGTTAAATTATTAAAAAAATATGGTACACGATTTTTTTCTTTTCTTTGAGAAATCAAACATGACAATGATACAGCGCATTTAAATTTCACATGACGTCACGCCTAGGTGCGTAAGCTAAAAAATATGGGCCCTATTTTTGGATAATATAAAAGACGGACTAATTATGATCATACTTTTCTAGCCCGCTCGTCACTCCTTTCATAACATTATCCCGATGTATACTTAAATTCTGCATTAAATTAGTCCTCAATAATACGAGAAAGCAAATAAGAAAGACATAACCCTTTAATCGAAAAATAGATAGCACCCGTGTGTTATTTCAAATATCCTTTTATACCCTATAAAATTGAAATACCTACTTCAGTGCAGTAAAACTAAGCAATAACCCTTTGCAATTTATCCATGAAAACAGCCGGTAGTGAGCAATTTACACGTTTTATTAGGAAACGTTGATTAGGACGATTCCGAGTCTGCATAACATATGTCATTGCGAAATATGACCTGCGACCTGCGAGCACAGATGATGTAATTATAGATGCCAAGCTATGAAAATGTTGCAGCGGGCTGGACACATAGCACAACGAACCGATGGCCGATGAGACAAAAAGTTTATCGAATAGCGACCACGTACTGGCAAGCGAAGCGTAGGATACCTACCCACAAGATCGTCTGACGACCTGACCAAGGTCGCTGGAGAGCGCTGAATGTAGGGCGCTCTAGATCGGAAATTTTGGAAATCCTTGGGAGAGGCTTATGCCTCGTTTGCTATTAATTAGAATTTACCATGAGTAGGTGCTATTTGGTTTAGATATAATATCTTATGTAGATATAAGTTACGAATGTATACCGTTACATCCTAAAAATTTAATTAAATAAACATTTTATCTACCAACTGCAAATTATAGTTTAAAAATCATATGCTAATTCACGAATTATAGAGGGAAAATGTTTGGTCATCTTCTACGTCACAGAGGAAAAAGAGAAGTAGGAAAACCCAAAAGAAAATTTATCGACCAAATAAAAGTAAAATTAAACGTTTAAATATATAAGGAAGTTAAGAACTTGGCGAAAGAAAGAGAGACATGGAAAGTACTCCACAGACAAGAGCCCAGCTCTTAAATATAATAAAAAGAAGATGGTAATTCACATTGAATAATTTATTTTAACCCAGTCTACAGCCCTACTATTTTGCGTTATCTACAATGCTTAAACTCTATAGTTTATCTCTTGTAGTATACCTCGGGTCAAGTGTCGCAACTGGCCGCCAGGTGGCATTGTGGGCACATTCAAATGTTTTGATGGTCGTGTCACCTGCTGTAGCGATTATAGGCTACTGTGTTTGGCAATGTTTAAATTACGACAAAACCCATATCACACCGCCTTATAATAAAACGCAGACTATCTTTGTTACTAGGTTTAAACCATTATCCGACCAAAATAAGTTGATACCTAGTAATATGCCACTGTCTCATCTGAAATGATAACTTGTTTTAGATACTGGTTTAAACCTAGTAACAAAGTTAGGCTGCGTTTTATAATAAGACGGATATTGTTTAGTTACTGCTCTTCAATGTATGTGATTGGTGTAATATTAATATTTCTTTTAGGAAAATATCAATGTTGTATCAGAACCTTTAACATAATAGGCAATTGGTCATTAAGGCAACAATGATTATCATTATTTCAGCCGCATTATTCCCATCGGCCTAGATGGAGTGCGTTAAGGACGATAAGGATAAAAATAATGTGACAAGTGCCTTGAAAAATCAAATCATTTATTAATTATTAATTCTTAAAAATCATTTATCATTTATTAATTAACAAAATAAGTAGCAATTAAGGACCCTGACGGGCGCTGCAGTGGGAGAAGGGCCACATTTTTGCCAAATTTATGTAAAATATATTCTATTTTTATGTATATGTATTCAAGCAAATTATATTTCATACGGCGCATTTTAAGTTAATAATAAGTTAAAGATGTAAAAATTTATAAAGTATTGCTTTTACGGTGTCATTTTGTCTTCCAAATTTTATTCCTTGATTGTGTAATAGTATTTATTAGTCAATAGTTCTTTGAGTTGGTGTAGAAACCGTAGACGTTAATGGCGGTTGGGAGGGCTAGGCTACGTCTCTGCCCATTATTTTTAATTTTTTTTATAGCCTATAATGTTTAGATTCCTAGTAACTGTTTCTACTTAATCTCTAAGAATTTTGGCGCTTTATATGTACTCGTATCATATTTTATCAAATTTTAACGCTGTTAAAAACCAAAAACTACTTACTAATTTGCAGGATACATTTTATTATAATAAAAAAAACATTTTGAAAAATGTCTTTATTATTCGAATCAGTCACCAAACAAATGTGGTTTTAGACGAAAATTGCCATAATACAGTAAAAGTTAAGTTACAAATCTCCCAACCGTGGGAATCCTTGCCCACGCGCATTCTTCGTACATTCGTCATTTGTTAGAATTTCTGTGGGCTGTCATCTGACGGGCCTATTGTTTCATTGTATTTGATATTTGATACGTAATGGAGTTCCCATAAATATGGAATTCATATCATACTAATATTATTTATCATTTTAACTATCTATGCATGATTGAACCCACAGTTAGACTAAATTTGTGTCAACATCCTATTTAAATTTTAGATTTAAGAGGGAGGTAGCGTATTTATTGAGATAATACCTTACTTATTAGGAAATAAGCATTGCCAAAGACATCAGACAATATTTTTGAAAGGGTAGACACTTAACTGAGATACGAGAACGGCTGCAAATCAAGCTTAAACCGCCTTATTATAAAACGAGGATTAACTTTGTTACTAGGTTTAAACCATTAACTGACCAAATCATGTTGACATTTTCAGATGAGACATTGGCATATTACTAGATGTCAACTTGATTTGGTCGGATAATGGTTTAAACCTAGTAACAAATTTAGTCTGTGTTTTATAATAAGACTGAATATGTTTTTCGCTAGAACTTATCCTACATTATATTATGATGACAAAGTGTAAACAAATTCTATGTGTCTGTATAAAATTCACGTTACTGTCAAACAAAAAGCAAGGTAGAAAGGTTGACGTCAGCCGACGTTTATTTTTCTACCTGGTGTGAATATTTTTTTAAAACTAAAAGCCGTCTTTTAACGCCAATCTACAAAACCGAAGTTGATAAAATTCTATAAGACCATTTTACAAGTACCCCTTTAAAAAAAAAGCATTTTCCATCTTAGCGAGTCGGAATGGCGTTTTTATATGGTTGTGGACTAGACGTCTTAGAGTAATCCGGGAATCTCCCCCTTTTTGAATTCAGTTAAAAACATCTCCCAACTAAGTATGCACCCGAAAACTACATAAATTCAGCAGTGGATTCATAACATCCCTAAAAATTATAAAAATGTAGATGAGATGAGTTCATATGTATGAAGTTAAAGCAAATGCGTAATTCCGTGCATTGTGCAAGACAGATTTACCCGATAACCGCAAGTTAACGCACAGGGATTGCGCAACCGCATGATGATATTTGCATACGTCGCTTCTTAGGGAGACAAGTTGTTTGTCGCGGCTGAGATGTTGTTTGAAGGCACGTTATTCATTGCTGTGGGTTGAAAATAACGGAGTTGTGTTGTAAGCTAAATGAATTGACTGCGTTTTAACGTTATTTAATAAATTGTTATATTTGAATTAATTGTTATACACGCCGAGTGGTTTCCGGCAGAGAAGAGTAGGGCCACTCCAAGTTCTCCTATGGATGTCGTAGAAAGCGACTTAGGAAATACAAGCTAAACAAAGCTTATAGACATCAATGATACCTCTTCAACCCGTCCCGGGCAGCGAGGAGAGTGTAGGCCAAGTCCTTTGGCTGCTCTGGCCAAGTATGGTTTTGGTAGTACAGACAGGGTCTAGCTCCTGCAGTGGAGACAAAAAGACCTGATGATGATGATGTTATATTTGAAGTGAAAAGGCCTTTAGGCCCGTGGGGCATTTTTTGAAATAGGAAAAAACTATTGAACTCTCGACACTGTTACTGAAACCGACACCAATTTTTTACTTCTCCCGGAGTGCCACTGTTTTTTATGTATTTATTTGAAGACGCCTAAACCTACATAGAAAATGAATTCCTTTTTTGTTGGAAAGAGCAAATTTGTCAGGTGATCCCATAGAAATCGGTTCTGTAGCTTGGTGTTGAAGTCGGTTTTTAGTTATAAAAAAATATATCAAAGAAACTTCAATAGGTCGGCGATGACGAGATATACATACATACATATTTTTGACGCCTGTTTCCCATTAGGTTAGGCAGAGACTATGGATTTCCACTGACTAAGATCCGTGCAAACCTCTTTGATGACGAGATATGATACATACATACATACTATCCCTAATGGGGCAGACAGAGCATTTTGGGTCTTGCGGTTCTATGCAGAGCCCAGGGCCGCAAGACCCAAAAGCCACTTTTAGAGTCATGGTGGGCGAGAAGATCGAAAAGCAATCAATACAGTGATGGGTTGCTAGCCGCATCGCCTGTTAACATGATTTGCATTTTTGCCCATTCCCTCGATCGGCTTTTACGATCTGCGTGGGAAGAGAAGCAGCTGGTACATTCTTAGTTCTTTTTATTTCTCCGAGACCAGCATGGAAGTATGATAAATCTTATTATTTGCATCAAAGAATTATTGCAAGATGGATGCATTTTCCCTATTGTATAGACCCCCTCACCACAGACTGAGCTTCTTTCCAACGTCAACAATAAGTAAGTATTCTCATAAGAAAGTTGCCCAAAAGTTGTAACTTAAGAAGCTGCATCACAAATTTATTCGTTTCGTAAAACATTAAAACAGATTTTAATGTGACATTTACATCGTAATTCGCCTGCAGTGATAAAGTTATTCAATGAACGATGTTTATATGTGTTACCAATATCAAATAACGATTAATTGAGTGAGTTTCAATTGAACTGTTCATTGAAAAGATTGGTACTTAAAAAATTATAGGCATTCATAAACCGGCCAAGTGCGAGTCGGTCAGAACGCTTCAACCATTTTTTGTAAACAAGTAAATTAGTCGCGTGCGATTCGTGCGCCATCGAATTAAACCCATAGATTAACTAAGTGGTTGAATTTATCTAAATTAAAATGCTAATTGCACTGTAACGCTGTTAGAAAGCAATAAAACATATCTTTAGTAAGATTGTATTTATCTACAGCCTTATTTGTAATAGTATTTTATGCAACAGTTGTATAATAACGGTCAAAAAATGCGAGTGGCGCAGGTTACGATGCGAGCCTTGGCGAGCATCGTAATTAGACGCCATCGAGCATTTTTTGACGTACTTATACAACGTTGCATACAATACTTTTTCTACGACTATATTTACTAAATAAAATACAAAAACAAACAAAGAAAATATGAAAATGTTTGACGTATGTTTGGTAAATCAGATTTAAAATATACAAGTACTGATCTATATGGTATCTATGGTAAACTTTTTTTTAATTGACGTCTTTTTAGTGACTATGTGAAAAAAATATTTTTTTCTTATGTTGGCAGTATGGTAAATGTATAGAAAAAAAAGTTCTACGTCTATGGCTAGGCGTATCGTTTTAGTGAAATAACGACACATGTGCTATTATGAGGCATAGAGTATAGACTTTTTTTTGCAATCATATTATCAATGTTCTTATAATAGTGTTCAGAACCATTTAAAAGACAGATAACAGTACAGGAGTAGAAAAATAATAAAACCGTATTAACTACGTACAAGCTTTCAAAACCCGAAATCCCCTGAAGCTAAATACCTAATCAAATTCCCCGAATATCGACACGATTTTTCATGTTATGCTAATATCGGCTACTGGGTCTGTGACTTATGATTTGAGTGGAACAATGCTAGATCACAACAGTTCACGATTGTAGCAGCGAGCCACGGTCACTCGGTGTTCTCACGGGTGGGTACGCCTATCGCTCTGCTGAGGGAGCGCTCTGCGTGATGAGAAACGCGATTTTGGACTTAGCGATGTATTTATTCTTCTTTGTTGATCTGGAAAAAAGCCGTGTATTGGGTGCACTGGGTTTCTGACTTATGATTTGAGTGGAACAATGCTAGATCACAACAGTTCACGATTGTAGCAGCGAGCCACGGTCACTCGGTGTTCTCACGGGTGGGTACGCCTATCGTTCTAATAAGGGAGCGCTCTGCCTTATGAGGAACGCGATTTTTGACCCGACGATTTATTTATTCTTCTATGTTGATCTGGCAGAAAGCCGTGAATCGGCTACTGGGTCTCTGACTTATGATTCAAGTGGAACAATGCTAGATCACAACAGTTCACGATTGTAGCAGCGAGCCACGGTCACTCGGTGTTCTCACGGTACGGGTACGACTATCGCTCTGCTGAGGGAGACGATTTTAGACCTTACGATTTATTTATTCTTCTATGTTGACCTGGCAAAAGCCAAGCAAACAGCTTAACATTGACAAATAAGAGAGATAAAATTAATACTTTAAAATCATGGTAGCCAAATTAAGCGACGTGCAAGCCTTCACAAATATTATCCCCGTTATAAATCGCTTCGCTCATCACCAACTCTAAACATTTGAAACGAAAATCGCCTGAGGCGATCCGTGCATATAGTAGCGACGCTACCAATCACTATGACCTATATACACGTATATTTATTGTAATGATAGCTATAAACTAAAAGTCATGTGGTCTTACTTTGATGCTGTAGGAAATTGTGAAGCTTACGTTTTTTGGGTTCCATACCAAACGCCCTATTACTAAGATTCCACTGTCCTTCGGTCCGTTTGTCTATCACCAGGCTGTACCTCAGGAACCGTGATAGCTAGTCAGTTGAAATTTTCACAGATGATACATTTCTGTTGGCGCTATAACAACAAATACTAAAAACAGAATAAAATTAATATTTAAGTTTGGCTCCCGTACAACAAACGTAATTTTTCCGTTTTCATAAAAGTTAAAAAAGAAATAAAGTCGAAAGCTATAAATTATTGGCGTGTCAATATAAAGTTCAGAAGATACATCAAAAAAAAAATTGTAAAGTAGGTACCTCTTGATCGACTAGGTATATACAAAATTTTACCGTTACAATTACCTTGTATCTATACAAAAACACAACATATTGTATACACTCTACTACACTATACTCATTATAAAACTTTACATTTACATAATGAAAGTACATTATAATGTGTGTTTAACTTCTCGCAATCCAATTTATCTTAATTTTAAAAGGTTAAAACGTCTCTTTGACTGAGGTTTAACGAGCTAATTAGAGTCTTCGGTTCATTAGTTATAGTGAAATCATGTGTTTGCATAAATTATTTCATTAACCGAGTTGTTATGTTTTGAAATTGAAAGTTACACTTCAATTATAACGAACATAAAGGCCATGGTATAATAAAATAAGGTATTCTCTTCCCGAGATGGAACTTGACTACGTCACGAAAGTGTTGCCACTGATTGTTCTTTTCAGTAAATCTAAGGACTTTCTCAATTAGTTCATGAATATTAAATAAAATATTTAGTAACTTAGCTATTTAGTATCTCGCGATTCTCGCGTGATTCATCAATCCAATATTTTATAGATTGATATTAATGGATTATTAATTCGAAATTGGTATATAAAGTTCAAAAATGCATTACGTTCGGGTAATTCAATTTCACACAGTGGCAACATATCAAACTGATGACGTAGTCAAGTTTCACCTACGTCATCAGCTGTCACGGGAAGAGAATACCTTATTTTGTTATACCATGTTATAAAGGCTATAGCCCACTCCATTAACTGTACGACTTGACAAGGCATATCAACACAGTAAATCGATATTGTAAGATTTATAAGAAGGTGGTGTTTCTTTCGTGATTTTTTTTTACGTTTAAGTTAGCGATGATTGCATATTTAATTCAAAAATAAACGCAGAAAAGTTTAGTTGATTTTTTGTTTTTTAATTACCAGAAAGAACATGCTTTAGCATTTGAATCATTAAATCTACCTATTGTAGCTTTTGGCAATAATGGATTATAAAAAATATTTGTTCATATTTACTTATTTTTTAAGACGTCACGGTATCTTTCATTATTTACACCGGACATTACATTTTGATAAACCGAAACATATGGGTCCATTAACTTTAGATGACCTACTTAACTGGCGGACCAGTATTTTTAATAAACTAGTTAGCTATATATATATATATATATATATATATATATATATATATATATATATATATATATATATATATGTAAACCAAAATATATTAATATAATCTTATTCCAAATACCAATCATTGTAACTTTTAAAAACTTTAACATAACATTTTTATACCGGTCTTATATCAAGATTGGAGAAAGAATAAAAGTGAAAGATATCGAAAACCAATTGTGAGACGTGTATAAATAACAGTTTTACCATATAGAAGAATGCTGTGGCGCCACCAGCTATGCTATGCGTCACATTTGCATATGATAGGTCAACAACGTGGGCGCAGGTCGAAAGTCACGGATCTGATTCGAATATCGATTTCAATAACATTTTTTCGGCATTCAAAACCTTAAAATTTCCTATAATGACTTTAAGTTTCTGATTTGGGCTTGGTTACATAATAATTATTTATGTATTGTAGGTTATACAACATAGACGGAATATACCCGTAACCACGGGCTCTATATCACTATAGTATAATGAAATTAATATAGCAAGCAAACAACCAAAATCTATTTTTGACATTCCTATACTAATAAGCCGGTGTTCTCATCGTGTGTGTTAGTGACTAACACTAGTGTCAGAGTTTTTAAACCGCCTTAAAGGCCTCTGACATGGTTTTTAGGTAACGACCAATGTCAAAGACAGTGACCGGGACCGACGGCTTAACGTGTCCTCCGAAGCACGGATCGTCTTACTTATCGGACAATCAGGTGATCAGCCTAAAATGTCCTAACCAAACTAGGACAACAACACAAAGTCGTTGCCCCCGCCGGGAATCGAACCCGCGACCTCCGGGTATGAGCCGAACGCTCTACAACTACACCACGGAGGCAGTTAACCAAGCTCCTTACAGGTTCATATTAAATCGTCAACGGAATCCTAAACATAATATTATTATAGCCTTTGACCTGGCTTAATTTACTATCAAAATCGATCGAAACGAGTTCCAATGATATTTATAGATCATTGTATGACTAATTTCATTATTTAAAAAACATAATCAGATCCGGTATACATTTAAATTGCAAATTAAAATTAATGATCTAAGATCTTCAACTCTTTGTTGAAGAAATGTTGTTTTATCAGGTCTTTAGTTCAAGGATTTCCACATATTTTTTAAATTATTTTTTTTTATATTTATAAAACAAGAGGAATAAGGTCAGGATAACTAACGATATAAGGAGGAACTGGGTGGGTCGGTTAAACCTCGCATAACTAACAGTCTCGCTGGTTAAGCGACTCCGGGCGTGGCCCGCACTTGGATGGGTGACCGAATTTTTTTGGCGATGGCGCTTATTTAGCCGGTAGTAGCTTGAAAAATCGGTGTGCGAGTCCGAATTAGCGTTGAAAAAAGCGGGAAAATTCCCCGGTTTTTTCAAAGTCCTTCGTTTTTTTCAACTTTTGTTCGTAAGTTTCAAGAAAAATAATTAAGGAATTTTTCATGTTTTTTATCAATAAAACGGAAAAAACGGAAAAAAATGGAAAAAAACGAAAAAGACGGAAGAGTATTGATGTTTTTTCATAGAATATTTTTATTATGTTTCGGAGGGTAAAATGATTTGATTTTGTTGTCATTCTTGTCATGTGGTTATTCCTTTTCGGCCTACATCTAGTTCATATCACGCACACAATACTATACTACTATACTGTCTGTTGGAATTATAGTAATAAAAACTTGATTATTTCAATCGTTTTTTTCAAAAATTCCGATATCTTCCGAAAAATTCCGATATCTTCCGAAAAATTCCGATATCTTTCGAAAAATTCCGATATCTTTCGAAAAATTCCGATATCTTTAGAAAAATTCGGAAGGTTTTTTTCGGGAATATTTTAATGCAACAAACGACTAAAACGGTAAAAAACGAGATATCGTTTCTTTCACCGAAGAAACAATTTGTTTCTTTCGAAATTTTCAACGCTAATCCGAATCGCACTTTACCGATTATTTTTAAATGTCAAGTCTAGCTGCTTCCTGAAAATAATTTTAGTTAGGGTACGTGGCGTTCTCCCCCGGTTCCGTTTACCCCCGTGGCGTTCTCCCCCGATTTCTATAAATTTGATATCAATATTTTTATCAGTAAAAATAATATTTATGCTAAGTACAGTTGATGTGAAAAGTTTCCTGAGGCAATTCAATGATTATGTACACGGGTTTTAAAGAAAAAATATAAAAAGATAAAAATAGGTTCTTCTTAGTCGTACACTCTTGACAGAGTGGTCGTGATTATGGATTGGGTTGTTCGTCCATTGCCGCTGCTCTTGCGATTTTTCTCCACATGTCTCTGTCTGCGGCTTTTTTGGAGCATTCCGTTGCCGGGCACTGTGTTACAGCCTTGATAAGATCCAACCACCTCGTTGGAGACCGACCACGTGAGCGCTTGCCTTCAATTCGACCCTGAATCACCAAACGCTCCATAGAGTGTTCTTTGCGAGTGACATGGCCGAAGAATTTAAGGATTCGTAACTGCACAATCGACGAGAGCCTCTTCTTGATTCGTAATTCCTTCAATATGGAGATGTTAGTGCGGTGGGCTGTCCAACTTATTCTGAGAAGTCGACGCCAGCACCACATTTCTAAGGCATCGATTTTCCTCCGCTCCTTTAGTCTTAATGTCCATGTTTCAGCTCCATATAGGAAAATTGGAAAGACTAAACAGTACATAAGCCGAACCTTGGTGTTTTTGGTAATTCTGCGATCCTTCCAAATTTTCGTGAGCTTTTCGACTGCTGATCTCGTCACAGTGCAGCGTCTTTTTATTTCGTCCTCACAACTTCCCTCATTGGACACAGTGGAACCAAGATAAATGTAGTTTTGAACCACTTGACAATTAGCAATGTTGGTGATTTCTGGTCTGTTATTAGTTTTTACGATCCACTATCATTACTTTGGTCTTTTCACGGTTAATTGCGAGTCCAAAATTAAGACTGGTTGATTCTAATCGTTGGAGAAAGTTCTTCATGTCTTCTTCAGATGTTGCAAGTAGAGAAGTGTCATCAGCATATCTTAGATTTGAAATCACCTGCCCTCCAACAGATATGCCCTTATCCCAACTCTCGAGAACAAAAAATAGGTAGGTAGTTTTAAAAATAACTGCCTCCGTTGTGTAGTGGTTAGAGCATACGGCTCATCCACGGAGGTCGCGGGTTCGATTCCCGGTGGGGGCAACGTGTTGTTGTCTTAGTTTGGTTAGGACTTGTAGGCTGATCACCTGATTGTCTGATAAGTAAGATGATCCGTGCTTCGGAAGGCACGTTAAGCCGTCGGTCCCGGTCATTGTCTTTGACATTGGTCGTTACCTAAAACCATGTCAGAGGCCTTTAAGGCGGTTTAAATACTCTGACACCAGTGTAAGTCACTAACACACACGATAAGAAAAAAAAAAGACGTGTGGCACTCGGGGACTGCCGCGGTAAAGCTATTGCATTAAGGTGTTTCGATACAAGGAAGGACGGCAACGTCGCAAACGGACGACGGAGACGAAGCGGCAACCTACATGGTAGGCGGAGTGGGGAGCGTGAGGTTTTTTCGTTACGAAATTTCTGGATTCGGTCCCCGCGCTCAAGGCCCGCGATAGAAGCTATGCAATAGCTTAAAAAGTTTTAAAAATCTTTATTATGTATTTCTACTATTGTAGGAATATCCTGTAAACACGTATACATTACTGTGCAATTTAAAAAGTTGTTCAACACCTCGAAGTGTGTCCAAGGCAGAAATTTACATGGAAATAAACCTAGGACAGCTTGTGTGCTTATTATAAGGCTATCTTGTGAATCTTACATTCATATTCTCACGCAGCGATCAGTTTTTGTGCAAACATGTCTTTGTAGGAACGTTGGCATTAATTTATATTGCGCTTGCGCATAATTTGATCTCGTACTTATTTAAATAGTTATCATATTTATGTTAAAAAGGAAACTTGTCAGTTTCCTGGATTCAAGTGACGGGTGTTTACTTAATAATAAATATATCTCCCATGCTGGTCTGGGAGAAATGATAAAAACTTAGAATGTACCAGCTGCTTCTCTTCCCGCGCAGATCGTAAAAGCCGATCGAGAGAATGGGCAAAAATGCGAGTCATGTTAACAGGCGATGCGGCTAGCAACCCGTCACTGTATTGATTGCTTTTCCAGCTTCTCGCCCACCATGACGCTAAAAGTGGCTTTTGGGTCTTGGGGCCCTGGGCTCTGCATAGAGCCGCAAGACCCAAAATGCTCTGTCTGCCCCATTAGGGATAAAGCCGTGATAGTATGTATGTAAATAAATATATACGGATATATTACACTGATTGAGCTAGCCCCAAAGTAAGTATAAACGTGTATTATAAAATACTAACGTAACGATAATTTATTCCTAAACTGCCCGGGCGGCAACACACTTTTGTATGGATTTTTGGAACGAAGTTCCTTAAAGCGCGTTGCGAAAGGGGGCTAGACGAAAAAAAAATTAAGACCAAAAGTTGTAACGACACTTTTTGCTATAGTTGTAAGCCGTGCGGCGTGCGCGTGTTTCTCTGTCTCTCTCTCTCCTAATTAATCGAAAGGAACTTCATTCCATCCGGGTGTCCCCTGACACCTCTCAAGTTTTTATTGTGTTTAGGCTGTTAATTTTTATTATATTATACTTATCTAGTATGTATAGCCTGTGGTTTCTTTTTATTTTATATAGAATCGAACCTGTAACCTCCTATGTGACAGCCTGGAATGATAACCACTAGGCCACAGCCTCGTCTCCATTTTGTTCTTCTCGCCCACTATCACGGTAAATAGGGCCTTTGGGTATAGCCACCGTTAGAAACTAGCTTTTAGAAGGAATCCTAGCACGCCTAGGTTGGCGGTAGCTGAAAATCAGTGTTTTTCTCACACCACATTAGGCTACAGCCTTTCGTAGTACAGTAGCACATACATGCCTATACTTAGTTCATATTATTTATTTATTTATAAAAACTTTATTCATCACAGTTCCACAATATAAAATTGTATACAATTGGCAAACTTAACGCTAAAAGCGTTCTCTCCCAGTCAACCATAAGGATAAACAGAGATTTGGTAGCGGCGCAAAATATTACCTATGTCAAATATTAGGTTAAGTTTTTCTTTTTTTATGTGTTGTAGTGTGCTTTAGATGCAATAAACTGACTCCGTGGTGTAGTGGTTAGAACGTTCGGCTCATACCCGGAGGTCGTGGGTTCGATTCCCGGCGGGGACGACTTTGTGTTGTTGTCCTAGTTTGGTTAAGACATTGTAGGCTGATCACCTGATTGTCTGATGAGTAAGATGATCCGTGCTTCGGAGGGCACGTTAAGCCGTCGGTCCCGGTCACTGTATTTGACATTGGTCGTTACCTAAAACCATGTCAGAGGCCTTTAAGGCGGTTTAAAAAAAAAACTCTGACACTAGTGTTAGTCACTAACACACACGATAAGAAGTTGTACTCAATGTTTCATTGATTAATATGTTTACATTTTTCGACCATCATTTTTTTGTTTAACACAAATCAGTAGCACCAACTAGATCTACCAACAACAGTTAGATCATCTGAAATCAATATGAGCGGCGTCATTTCTACCTGCACAGATTGCCACGCGATTACGGTCGTTATGGCGTGGGGATAAGAAGAAGAAGATGCAATAAATAATTAATCTATCTATCTATTCTATTTTGTTAAAGTTTAAAAGTATTTTAGCTTGAAGGGGAAGTCATTCACTGTTTGTTACAAGGAAGATGTTCTCATAATAAAGTACCCGTAATCGAAGATGATTAATATAAATGATGATGACTATAAATGTAGATTACCTGATAAACTGCTTAAAATATAGAGAGTGCAGATAGCAACGTACAAGGTATTACTTGATTCATTGAATACTTTTGGCGTTACCAAATTTATTGAAACGTAGTTCCTTATCGCGCGTTGCGAAAGGGGGCTAGATGGAAAAAGTTAAGACCAAAAGTTGTAACGACACTTTTTGGTATAGTTGTAAGCCGTGCGGTGTGCGCGTGTTTCTCTGTCTCTCTCTCTCTCTCTCATAGAAAGTAAGCCAGTTATTTTCGTATCGTCTTTCTATTTCGCATTGAACTGAGTGGTGTCGTGACGATTATTTTTGTTGAGTGTATACATTTTTTTTGCATTTATAGCGATAAGTCCGCCTTTGTGCCTATATTGTTTCTTGTTGTTGTTGTAATTTTTTATGTATATCATGGTGCAATAAAGTTAATTTGTTTTGTATTGTTTGTAATAAAAAATAAAATATATTATTATAACTTAAAAAAAATTACAAGTCCTTCACTAATTAATCTAAAGGAACTTCGTTCCATCCGGGTGTCCCTTGACACCTCTCAAGTTTTTATATTTACTAACGGGTTATAAAAGTGTTTTAGTAAAGGAAACCAATTAAGGAGGATACTGGGATTTTATTGCGCGCACCAGATAAACATGCTGTTTTGTCAAAATCAAAAATAATTTGAAGTTTGTAAACACGCTATTAAAGTCGGTTTTTAGTTTTAAAAAATTATACACTTTAATAAAATACATTTATTGTTTTTGGCAAGTCTGCATACCTCTACCGCAGGATTGTCTAAACGAACGATTATTAAAAAGCAACCAGTACTAAATGTGATGTTTTTCCATAGCATAAATATTTTGTGCAAACACTTCGTGCATCTGGGTTCTTTATGATGTCATTCACGGACCTACAGCAACCTTGGCGGAGCATCTCGTAATGCATGTTTTCATTGCAACTCCTGTTCACATTGGCATGATGACTAAAAATCCTATTCTACTAATATTATAAATGCGAAAGTGAGTTTGTATATTTGTTTGTTACCTCTTCACGCTTAAACTACTGAACTGATTTGGACGAAATTTGGTATGGATATAGTTTGAGACTCGGGGAAGGACATAGGGTACTCTGTATCCAAAAATTTCCACGGGGGGCGAAGCCCGCGGGTACAGCTAGTCATATTTGACGACCTCTGTGGCGTAGTGGTCACCATGCTAGTCCGCCACCCAGAGGTCCCGGTTTCGATTCCTGGTCAGGGCAAGTTGGAAAATGGCCTTTTTTAAATTGTCCTGGGCCTTGGATTTTTATCTATATATGTATTTGTTATATAGTATCGTTGGTTGAGTTAGTATCCCATAACACAAGTCTCGAACTTACTTTGGGGCTAGCTCAATCAGTGTAATTTGTCCCTATATATTTATATTTATTTTATATTATTATACAGGCGAAAGTTTGTGAGTATGTGTGTATGTTTGTTACTTCTTTAAGCGCAAACGGCTGAAACAATGTAGATAAAATTAGGTATGCAAAAAGCTGACACCCAATTAACACATAGGCTACTTTTTCTGCTGGTCGCGGTAACACCGCGAGGCGCAGCAAGTGTTGGATACATTTATCTCTTATTGAAGGATATTTTTAAATATTATTTTAGTACAAAAGCAGAAAACTTAGCGTTTTGAAAAGATCACTGCTGGGAAGATTACGTCGAAAGAAACCCAGTTATGTTTTAGTCCCTACCCAGCCTGATGGGCTCCCTATGTTACATTTACAATACAAATACATAATAGATACAAATGCAAAGACTTTTTAAAGCGAATACTTTTAAAACTTTACGACCTAACCTACCTTTGCTGTGTGTTTTAGTTTGGTGCGAAGTGGAATTGGACCACTCCAAGTCTTTCCGTGGATGTCGTAGAAGACGACTTAGGAAATACGAGCTAAACAAAGCTTATAAACATCAATGAGACCTCTCCAACCCGTCTGGCCAGCGTGGAGAGTGTAGGCCAAATTCTCTAGCTTCTCTGTCACAAAATTAACATAAGCTGACTAAGTACAGCTCTGATAGTACAGAGGGTCGTGCTCCTATAGTGGAGACAAACATACATACATACATACATACTATCACGTCTTTATGCCTAATGGGGCAGACAGAGCATTTTGGGTCCTGCGGTTCTATGCAGAGCCCAGGGCCGCAAGACCCAAAAGCCACTTTTAGCGTTATGGTGGGCGAGAAGATGGAAAAGCAATCAATACAGTGATGGGTTGCTAGCCGCATCGCCTGTTAACATGATTCGCATTTTTGCCCATGGAGACAAACAAACCTGATAATGAATAAATAATTAAAAAATAGATTTATTTTTAAAATAAATTCTTCTCATCTTGTTACTTTGCATTATCAATAAATCCACATACTAAACAAGGCTACTCAAAACTGGCTTGTAAACATAAATATAAAGCTCAGCTCATAAATAAACCCAGCACATTTCCGAATCCAGTAAACAGTACAATAAAATGCAAAACAACGATTTTACTGCCGATCCTAATTAATGGCTTATTAAAGTCGCTCTGCCTTGTTTTACTTAAAATATGACTTCGGACCTTAAAACACGTGTAACGGATTATATATGACATGTATTTAACGCAAGGTGATTTTGTTATTGTCGTAAATGTAAAAGTTTCTGAATATAATTACCTACTTAGTATAAATTGTTGTTTTTTATTTATTTATTCAAGATTTTTATTTAGCCAGCAGCTACAACATTCTCTCCCTGTCGATATTTAAGAAAAAGAAAACAAAGAAAGATCAACCTTTTTGTCTACTCGTAAAATTTAATTATATAGGTAAATCATGACTTTAGATCTAATCTACACAATCCTACTACTGGACAAAGGTCTCTCTTATCTAGTTTTACCCCTATACACAAGATAATATTACTAATAAAGATGCATAAAACTTAAAATGATCCCGTGTAGTTTATTTCGCGTTACGTCACGTGTATCCGAGCCATAAGTACCAGGCTTTCAGAATTCACGAGAAGGCATCAATGTTTATCAACAAACAACACCCTAAAAATCAATACAAGACCACACACACACAACGATGCTCAGAGATTCACACTCATATGCCTCGATCATAATAGCGCTATCTTAGTTCCTCTAGGGTTTCAGAGGAGGACGGAGGATGTGCTACCTCTTATATGATTCTGGGCGCCTAGTAGATTTCACTGGATTCCACGTGACGGCTGATGGGCGGAATTCGTTGAAAAACTTTTCTTCTTGTAAGGGTTACTTACACCAACGCATTTGGGATGGTTCGCACATTCTATCATAAAATATAAATAATCGTTTAATGTCCGAACATACTGGTATTTGGGGTCCAAGGTACTTCGCATTATTAACCGACTTCAAAAAAAGGACGGTAATCAATTTTATGTTCACCTATTATTCAAAGACTTGAAATGTTTTTATTTTTTTGTTAGAAAGGGCATACTTGTATGGTTGTCTCATAGAAATGTTATCAAAATCAGTTGTATAGTTTGGGGGTGAAGTCGGTTTTTAGTTTTGAAAAATTATTAATAGTCTATATTTTTTAAGAACAAACAATAAAAAAAAATTGAAAGAATTGAAAGAAAACTTGTCAATTATCAAATGACACAAATATTTGATTTGACTGTGACAAAAGCTTTGTCGAAAGAAGAAGGAACCTATTATTATTATTTCTTATCCACGTTTTCCAGCTGAGCCCTAGAAAAACTTACGGGATTTTGTTACCCTAGGTTCTGTGTACCGCTAAAATAATTAAGGGAGGAAACAAAATAAATGTTTTCATAGCATTTTATAAACCATTTAAAAACAATTCATAGCATTTTAAAAACTTTTTGAAATACTGTAAATTTTTTGGAACGAAGTTCCTTCTCAGACGAAACGGACTTGGCGGATATGGCACGGACGGGCTAGGCGAAAAAAAGTGTAAAACTTTTCAGTCACTTTTTTCCGTCACGAACTTTTTTAGAGGCTAGAACTTTTTGGGGTATTTTTGGGCTTCAATATTGAAGCCTCGTTCAAACAGAGTCTACGATACTCAGTTATGTATTTAATAAAAATTAATCGCATTCAAATATTTTGTTACAATAAATTCTTAATGTAATTTTGTTAAACTTATGGCCGAAAACTGTCCTTACATAAATAAATTCACTTATAACGAATCTGACGGCAAAAATTCTTGATGAACTTTGGGCGCTCATAAATATTTCATGCATAGCTCATACGACCTCACAGGACGTCGATAAATCGAAATTATTCACGGATAAATTAAATTATTACATTATTTTTTGGGAGAATCGTCACGGCTACGCTTTAAGGCGAAGGTTTTGCGCAGTGGCGCCCTCGTTTATATTACTCAAAAGAAAATAATTAGATTTTTAATCAATGATCCTGAACTACTTTCTCAAAAAGCAAAAAAAATATAAAGTGAACAATATTAATTGTTTTATGGTAAATGTAGGTGATGTTTCAAATTCTGTTTATCAGTAGATTTTGCGTATTGAGGCTTTGAACAGATCTTTTAATAATTTTCTAAACTGAATAGATATCAGCTTTGTACTTAGTTTCAGAATAAGTACATACACGTTTATAAGTACAGAAAGACAGACTGGGAATTCAATTTATAATAAGTACTAGATGGTGCCTGCGATTATTATACAATATCTACCTATATAAATGGTAGCTATATTATTGTAAATTTTCATTAAAATCCATTCAGTAGTTTTTACATAAAACTAACAATAAATAAATAACATAAATAGAAATGGTAACAAACGTCCATCCATCCATCCATACTTACAAACTTTTGCGTTTATAATATTAGTAGGAAGTAGGATATAAGGTGCCATTGGACCAAGTCTTTCGCCTTAAATTATTTTGGGCGAATCTTCACGGTTACGCCTTAAGTTCAAGTTTATGACATGGAATATAAAGTTTAATGTATGAGAGAGAAGTGTATGATATGACTGCGGGCGCGTGGGTGGGACACGCTTTATGTAACATGTAGTCGACAAGTAAAATACTTTGCGTTTCTTCAGTAACAAGACATGTAAAAAACAAAGATTTTCGTTATTTGCATCAACTTTGTGAAAATGTAAGTCATCATCATCAGGTCTTTTTGTCTCCACTGCAGGAGCATGACCCCTCTCCTCTAAGTCCACCCGTGGATATCGTAAAAGGTAACCTAGGAATACAAGTTGAACAAAGCGTACAAACATCAGTGAGACCTCTTCTTTCAACTCGTCTGGCCAGCGGGGAGAGTGTAGGCCAAAATTCTCTAGCTGCTCCAAGTATGGGTCTGGTAGTACAGAGAGGGTCGAGCTCTACGCAGGAGCTCCCTCTCTGTACAGTATAGATATATATCTGTACAGTACAAGTGGAGACTAAAAGACCTGATGAATGATGAAAAAAGATAATGATGATGATTCGTAAATTAGGAAAATCGTCGATCTAAATTTAGTTCCTTAATTAATTGATTGATTGCATATTACATACTCCCATTCAGTGGCATAAAGAATTTGTCGTTCATCAGCAAAGCTTCCCGCGGCCGACATCAAATTTCTGATAATTAATTCAGCTTCTTTATGTCGCTTTTATATTTATTCGCTTTTTATCTCGGAGGCACGAGTCGATAAAATACCAGTTGAAGTGTGGTAGCTGGTAAAAGCAGTAGCGAGTAGTTGTAACTACTTAAGAGAGAAACAAAATATAAACCAAAATTTAAGCATAAAGGTTTGAGTGAAAATCAAATAAAAAATATATAGGGACAAATTACACTGATTGAGGTAGCCACAAAGTAAGTTCGAGACTTGTGATAAGGGATACTAACTCAACGATACTATATTTATAACAAATACATATATAGATAAACATCGAAAATGTGTCAAATTTTGAAGTTTTTTATTTCTTGATTGAATAATAAACATTAAAAAGGTACGCAAATAAACAGCCAGTGCGAGTTGGACTCGCAAACGAGGGTTCCGTTCAGTTATCTATACAAAATTACGTCTGTTGTATGGGAATCCCACTTAAATCTATATTTAATACTTAAATGTATATTTTATTCCGTTTTTTAGTATTTTTTGTTGTAGCGGCAACAGAAATACATCATATGTGTAAATTTTAACTATTTAGCTATCACGGTGCATGAGATACAGCCTGGTGACATATAGACATACTGACGCACAGCAGAGTTTTAGTGATAGAGTCCCATTTTTACCCTTTAGGGTATCCTTAAAACATACAGACAGATAAAAACTTTTCCACTATACGCTGTCTGCTACCACTTACTCCTCAATAACATTTCGTAATCGGAACTTATGGTCACCATTTTTTATTGTTAGGGTCATCGTACACAGTCGGTGTCGCATTGTGTTTTATAGATTGGTGAGATTTAGGGCTCCCGATCGCGGTGATAAATTTATAAGTGCTTATCATGCCGCGTGGAATGCGTTATATGGCCCTCTTAACAGGTTCATTCGAGTAAATTAGGAATTGGTTGACGGCCGCTTTTTTGGGGTTTGTGTAAATTAGTTTCAGTTGTGTTTTAGATTACTTATGTGTATTTTACTTTTATTTATTTAACTTCATTACAATATACATGTAAACGGCGGACTTAAGGCCAGGGGCCTTTTTCACCAGTCAACCAACAGGTGATGCTGAGAACATAAACTTTTGGGGTAATATGCATGTCTTTTGGGTCGCAATAATCGAATTATTTTTCCTATTGCATAGAAACATCAAACATTTAATTCCCAAATAAGGTAATAACTAGTGGCTGTGTGTGCTTTAGACCTCGCTAGTTACCCTCAACCCGTTAAATAATATCACATAAAAACGGCTGGTTAGGCAAAAATATTATTATTTTTGAAAATGTTTTCGGCATGGCTAAAATATAATTATTTAAAAGATTGTACCGCCCACAATTCCGCCATTTAAAAAAAATCGAGGAACTAAATAGACAATTTAATTATATATATCGAATCTGGTCACAAAATGTCACTGGAATCGGGTGAGAAATGCGATCTGTAGGCGAGAACAGACAGATGGATTGAAATATGGACAAAAAAATTAGTGGCAAATCTCAAAACTGAGACGCTTCGCTCGCTCGGTTAATAAACAATAAATAAAGTTTGATTTAACACACACATTTACGGCGCAAAACGTCTCTTTCGCAAAATGTACCCTAGTCGTGAAACGTCTCATTCTCATAACGCCTCTTTCGCAGAATGCCTTTTTCGCAGAAGGTCTCCTTCGCAGAATGTCTCTTTCGCTAAATGTCTCTTTCGCAGAATGTCGCGACAGGTTCTTAGAATAAAATTTCGATTTTCGAAGCAAATACGAGTAAGTTTAATAGGCATCAATAAAGTAAGTTTAATAGATCATTTAAAATGAACAAGTTCTAAATAAGCAGATGCTAACTTAAACCCCTATTTACTTAAAACTGACCGTAAATAAAATTACAAACATGTACAGATGAACATCTAGATAATCTGTATCTTACGTTCTTGATAAAAATATAACATTTATCCTGAGATTAGGGATCAGTGCCATAAGTATAGCACGGGGGACCATAAGTAAGTGTTATCTTAATGTCGGAGCTGCGATGCTAGGTGCGCGGGCGTCGGGCGAGGATATAGTGGGTTTCATTTAGCAATTGCATTTTATACAAGTAGCGGCGCGTAAGTTTAGCGCTGAGTGAAATGTAGAGGGTATACTGCGCACGGGTATAGTATTAATTTTTACTTCTGTGCAATAACGGTCAGCGCTAGAGTTTCATGCTACCTGTACGTTGATATTTATCTGTAGCTCGGAATCTTCTAAGGTCCCGCGCAATATGCTTCCCCGTTCCTCATCCTAGCACTTCTTCCTCGTTCTCGCCTTACGTAGGTGGCTCCAGGTGCCTGCGTCCGCCCGATCAACATACTCCACAAGGCAAGAACGGGGGAGAGGTGCGAGGATGGAGAAGACGAAGAACCGGAGACGGTTTGTACAGATGTTTGTTCCGTTTTCATGCGAAACCAGTTAAACAGATTGGAATGAAATTTAGCTTATAGATAGCTAGAATTACCTGGATTGAAACAAAGAATTTTTCTTTTGCTACGGGTAGCAGCTAGTGATGAAATGAATATTGGTAAAAAAAATAACACGCAAGTTTCGATCATATATTTTATTACAAGATATTTTCACCTGATTGATAACTTCAAAGTGTCTTTTGTTACTTCTAATTCAGTATCTTCTCACGGCTCGGAAAAATCTTTAGACGGGCTTAAAACATGTCTTTTTAACCTGAGCATACGAATATGATTATCCGCTCCTCTCATCACCATACCACCACGTTACCTTTGACCGTCGCGAAGCCGGTAATGGCCGATCCGAAGCCTAGATAACACGAACTATTCACTCGGGAGATTTTTAATTAGATTAACAGTGACTTCGGATTGGTTTGCTTGTCTTCCGATGGTCACGAGGACATATGTGAACTTGTTTGGTTTAGGTTAACAAAGTGATATGTTTAGGAAGATAAGCTTTGTTTTTGGAGAAGGGTTTTTAAGTTTTTTTTTATGTAGAACAATAGTTAAATAATTTAATTCAAACTATAGAGATGTGGGCTAAATATTATTTTTTGATTAGATGATTTTCTTTTCTCTGATTACCAAGTCATGACGAAGATACAGCGCATTTAAATTCCGCGTGACGTCACGATCAGCTACGATTTTTAACCAGTGACATAATTTAACTGAAGGTGACGTAAATCAGCCCCACTTGGGAACTTTGAAGCGCTATATCTTTATATATTTTTACTCATTTGCTAAACGAAAAAATATGAGGCCCCTTATTTTTGGATAATCTAATTAACACTAAATAAAATAATATATATTTCTTACCCAGATAGATAATGGCATGTCATAAATATATACATTCTATTTAGGCATTTATTAGCGTAAGGAAATTATAAAAAATATGTTATTTGTAACACAATTTGCATAGTAATCATTTAATTTATGGCGGTTGACTCACGTAATATAGTCGAATCGATCGGGTCGCCAAATCAATCAAAACTTGGTCGGCCCTTTTCATCTAAATTACGTAAGTCAACCGTCTAAAATTAAGTAAGTTATTAAGAATAAATCGTACATTAGTTTTAATTTTTTAATAAAACCATAATTTGGATTGAATTGGAATCCGATGTATCTACGAAAATTCAAATTCAAATGTTTATACCGTAATTAGACATTTACAGGCATTTTTACACGTCAATAAGTATAATTAACATTTTTTTTAAAGAAAATCTACCGATACCTTTTTCAACGACCACTGCTGAAAAGAAACACCGAAAAAAACTCGTTATTACAGTATTTATCGCCTATACTCGCCCGAAGGGCTTTTTTATATGTAAAGATTTAAGTATCTACGAAAATTACACAAAGTAAATGTAACATAATGCTTAATTATTAATATAATCTAATATATTTTTTTTATTTAGTAAAAAAATAATAATAATCATAACAACTGGCTTTTTATTACCAAACCTGAAGCAATTTTTTTAGTTCACAATCTGCTAATAACCATAACTAATTTAACTTTTGAACCGTTACGAAAATAGACAATAAAAAATACAATAAGTTTTCTAAGTTCATTATTGAATTCCCCATGATATCCAATTACCGATAAGACGCGCTCGACTTTCAATAGACAGACTGACAGGCCGAAAATTATAATAAATGTTATATTTTATATGTGTTGGAAACAATTACTATGTGTGAAGTTAGGAGTTGAGTCACGAGCGATAAGCGGGTAAAGTTTTGAGTGGAAATGTAATTTCTACGTGCTTTTGAATAAAAAACTATGTAAAATTTAAATCATTTTATATTAAAATAAATGTGTGGTTAATAAAAGTAACTTCTTGTTTCTAATTCTTCTAACAATTTTTATTTTCTTTCTTACGCCTCCTTACATATAGTCTCTCTTTTTCTCTGTTACAATAGCAACATCATAACAGAGAGACTATATATATTTTGCAGTATTATGCACAATTTGTTGGTTCATTGTAAACAAATAACAGATTGTAAACAAATAACTACTTATAGCAAACGCTTGCGAAGAAAATAGAATATCACAAAAAGAATGAGCCACCACCAGTCCGTCGGTTTTAGAAAAAAATCGGAAACCTCTACCAGAAAACCTTCATGTCGCTTAAGTGATTATAAATCACAAATTCAAATAGGCGTAGTTGATGAAAAACTTACTATATGACTGTTCTTCTTTCTAGTAATATATACTAAATTAATATTTTTAATAATATTTAAAAATGTCTCATATATACCTACTAATCTAATTTTAATTTTGCGCTTTTTCTGTTAGAAGTTTAAGACTTATACCACATCGTGAGAAGTAAGTCAGTGGCGAACTCTCGCTACATGTGATTGATTTTAAATTCGTAACGAATCGTTAAGTGACTCCTATGTTTATTGATTCCGGAGGTCTCGTACGATTTGATATATATTGCATATTTATTGATTCCGGAGGTCTCGTACGATTCGATATATATTGAGTTTCTGTGTTTTTGACGGGTTATTGGTTCAAAGGTCGGTGCTTTGTTTCTATCGAGATTTATTTCTGTTTAAATTTTGAAAGATATAATTTAAAAAAAAACTTTTTTAATTTAGGTATCAAATTTTAATTAGGTGATCAAGATTTACTATTAGTTATGAGATAATTTCAGTAGCATTTTGTTTAGTTCCTTTTAAATTGTATGTGTTTCTAAAAACTTTTTCTTAACGATTTATAAGGAAAACATTTGCAAATTTTCAAAAACTTTAATATATTTAAAGTAAAATAGTCAAAAGTCAAAAAACTTTTTCAATGTAGGATAAATTTATCTCTTATTGAAGGTCATTTTTTCAAATATTATTTTAGTAAAGAAATTAAAATATAGAGTCAATTTAACAATGTTCATTGAATTTCAAACCAAAATGTATCATCATAATCATTATTATCAGGCCTCTTTATCTCCACTGCAGGAGCACGACCCTCTCTGTACTACCAGAGCCATACTTGGTCAGAGCAGTCGGAGGATTTGGCCTACACTCTCAAGGGCAAGTTGGAAAATGGCCTTTTTCAAATTGTCCTGGGTCTAAGATGTTTTTCTATATATGTATTTGTTATAAAACATAGTATCGTTGAGTTAGTATGCCATAACACAAGTCTCGAAGTTACTTTGGGGCTAGCTCAATCTATGTAATTTGTCCCTATATATTTATTTTTTTATTATATATATCCAATATGATACAAATGTCTAAATTAATTAAGGCATGCAAATAAATTAAATCTAAATTAACAATACTGACACACCCACCGTTAAATATGTATCACCGTAATATTTACAATAAAAATTAATTAAAAAGCCGGATTCTACCAATGGACATAATGCTAATATTTTCATAGTTGAAACTTATCAACGAACCGTAACCTGTTTTTGTTATAAATATGCAATTTTTATGGTAATTTTAAGAACTGTCATTTTTAAAGTCCATAGATTAAGTTGTTTTTACAAAGAGTTTAATTGCCTCTAAACTATGTTTTATCATTTGCCCTATCTTCATAATTGTGGTTTTTACGGTAATTTATTTCTTTTTGAATGAAAATTTGTTAGCTCTAGAAAATATTTAATTTATCCTTAGTTCAAGGAACTATTTTATTCTATACGTTGGGAAGTTTTTTTCGGTAGGTAAATGTTTGTATTTTAGATATATTTTTATATTTAATTTTAATAATCAAACCCAATCAGGGTTTTATCCGAAGGCAGGTCAAGATATAAACTTATCTTTTTTATATTTACCTGTTTATCTATAAGTATGGAATACCTACTAACTCAACGATAATATATTTTATAAAAAATATGTATATAGATAAACTTCCAAGACCCAGGTCAATTTGAAAAAGATTATTTCCATCTCGAACTCAACGGGGACCAATCTCAAAAAAAATTTTTGTGTTATAGTGTTTTTTGTAATAAAAAACATAATTTAAGAAATTGTGAAAACTCTCTTATAAAGACTTTATAATTAAAAATAACATAATCATAAACATAACTATAAAAAAAATCAAACTACATTAACACTCCAAAAACCCGCCCAAACATAAAATACTTACACAAACTTACTGCAAAACGTTAGTTTCCTAATAAAAAAAACGCACCATAATTGACGGTTGTATACACTTGTAATACCCTGTAATTATAGTGCGCGTACGTTCATTAGTACGTTACTTAGCAATTTAAGTAATACACCTCTAATAGAGCCGTCGAGTTGAGACGTGGGAAGAATTTTTTGTATCGATGAATCGGTGTTCTAGATTGAGTGAAATATTGATGTGTGCATATCAGATTTTGTGACGTAAACTCGTTATTTTTATGTTATGATGAGTATTTTTATATCTTGCAATGGAAATATAAATAAAAAAAACGACGGGTTGCACTCTGGGAGTGCCGGCAGAAGTGAAAACTTGAATATTAACGTTGTGCATTTTTGATATTTTGGAATGGTTAGAGAATAATTTTGCACGAATTGCTTTAATTATCAGTATAAAATATTTCAAATCTTTTCTGAACCACAGTCTGTCACAAATGTCACAAGCATGACCAAATTCATTTTCAACAAAATCATTTTCAAATACACAGCATTATGGCCACTACACAGACGGTCGAGCCATCAACTGTCACCATCCATGGATGCGCGTAGCACGCTGTAACATAAACACACACGAACATTCGCGTAAGCGCCCTGCGCCGTCTTACGAATTTTCGATCAGGCCACGTGTCCTGACGCGAGTTTAATATTTTTTACCCATTCCAAAAAAGTGCACAACGCCTCTAAAGAAGTTTTCACTTCAAAATATTAACAATTTTTTTTATAATTTTAAAGAAATATTAGTGTGTGAAATAGAGAAGGCAATGGTATTAGAAACCTACTCCATTATCTGTGCCATAGTTTAGTTATCTATGCTAAAATAGTCATCATCTGCATCACACTGTGACACCGGCAAAATCCTGGCTCTTAGAATTTAAGATTACCTGTATAATATAAGACTACCTATATATATTTTGTTTTATATATACAATATAAGATAACATATATATATTTTGATGTCTGTCTACATTTAATGTAAACAAACATCAAAATTATAGGTACATAAGTATAAAATCTTCTTTATCATCTTATCTGTTGAACACGTTCAACGTCAAGTTTACCTTTTTTGATTTGATACACCTTAATTGTTTTACTATTGTTACGTAATACTTTTATTAATTCTGTACTGTGTCTGAAATCCCTGACGGTCAAAGGGTTAATTATAACATAGATTTCTTATTCAGATTGAATTCTTGTCAGTAGCTAATATTAATACGAGAACGCGTCACTCAAAATGTATCTAAAATAAATTAAAACACAGTATACCTTATCCATCACGAGTGTCATATTAAAATTTCATATCACATTCATCAAACAGATAACGTTGTAAAAAAATTAATAACCTATCATCAAAAAAAAATTATTAACACGGTAGACAATTATCATCATTTGAAATGAGGGGCTGTCATTAAAATGAATAAATGATTCGGACCAAATTCTCGGTGAGTGTCATTAAAAAAATCTTAAGATCTATACCGGGAGTAATTTATCATATCTCGTATCTATAAGTGTGGTAGCCGCTACCGAAATAATTGTTATCGCCTGGGGCACAAAATAGCGTTGGTGTAGAATGGACATCATTTGATACACCAGGATCGATTGTGCTGTACTGCAAGTGGCAACGGTTAAGATTGGCAGGTCACCTCCAAAAGATGGATGATTGCAGGTCAGTGGAAATAGTAACTAATTTGACACTACAACAAACAAGACCCCAAGGTAAACCCAGAAAGCGCTGGAAAGATGGAGTCGGAGAAGACCTACAGAAGATGGGAAAGTACACGGCATGGACAAGGGTGGCCAGAGACAAATCGAAATGGCGACGAATGGTTGTGGAGGCTAAGATCTATAAAGGGATGTAATTTCGAAGAAAGTAAGTAAGTAAGTACAATGGACACTTTATTCAGCGCCAATTTACACTGGCACCCGCACGATAGCGGTTGGCAACATGCTTCGCTGTCAATTTATTTTAATTCCCTAATATTTTCTGTGCTGGTCTAAAAAAAAAACGAACAATACCTAAAATGTCCAAATTATAACAGTTCTTATTTTAGACAAGTAAGAAAACGGATAAATTTATGCAATCTGCAAGTTCTGATTACATTTTAGGATCGAATTAAGGCAAACATTCCCAATCATTCCCTAATAAAATTTTAAAGGAGGCTTTGCACACCATTTAAAATTTTCCATTTTAAAACGAATCCTGCGTCATAATCGCAATTTACTAGTAATAAAATAGATACCTACATATTTATTCTAAGAGGTGGTATATCTCCTTTTGGTGTCTATCTATTTTGTGCCTAAAGTTCAAATCTATAAGGACTCTCTCTTTCGTTAATTAGAGGTTACAGACGGACAACCGTATTGTCAGTTTATAGATGGATGGTCTTATTTTTTGGTCCATTTCAAAAGACATTACAACACCTTATCGGTAATTTAGACTTGCCTAATCAGTTGGACGGTCGAAAATCTAATTGTTTTTAGTTCTCACGTTTAGGACTTGATGAATGGCACAGTTTTTTTAATATTTTTGAAGTGAAAACTTCTTTAGACGCGTTGGGCAGGCACGGAAATTGTAAGTACTAAATGTATTGGGCGGAAAGCATTTTTTGAGATGGGGTAAAAGCATTATTTTTCTAATCCTGTACTCTGTTATCTGTCTTATAAATAATCACGAACACTAATAAAAGAACATTGATAGTTTATGATTTCAGGAAAGTCTTCTCCCATATGTCGTAATTTAACTAAAAGATACGCCTAGAACTTTAGATGTACCATACAACCAGTTTAAGAAAAATAATTTTTTAAAGAAGTCATCAATTTAATAAAAAATGTTTACCACAAATTTCTAGTAAGTATCTACCAAACATATAAAATAAATAAAATAAAAATAAAATAAACTTTATTGTTGTGTCTCTTAAGTTCTAGTACTACATAGAGATTGTTATAGAAAGTGAATTACAACTTACATACAATAAGTCAAAACATTCTATTTTTCTTTTTTTATTTATTAAATGTAGTCGTAGAGAAAGTATTGTATGCAACGTTGTAGATATAAGTACGTTTGATAATGCTGAATGACCTATTCTTACGATGGCGTGACCGGCACCATTTGCATTTTTTGATCCTACTTATACAACTGAAATAGTAAAATAAAAGTAAAAAAGGATTATGTATAGAGAACATGCTGAATAAAAATAAAAATATTTTTATATTATATCCTATCTACATAATGTCTACATCATTATTTAACGCTGCCAAGATGGCCAAAAATGGCTAAGTAGAGTACATATTTTCTTTAAATGGAAATTCATTCACTGTTTAATAATTTTCAAATTTGTAATAAGTAGGAAATCTGTAAATCGGAAATTTTTAATAATTACAATTTTCTAAATATTTAATTTCATTAATTAAATTTGTAGATAAAAATGTATCTTTCATAACTAGGAAATAACATTTCTAAGAACTTTATTTGCGTAAATGTGTACTTTTATATCATCTTTAACAAAATCAACGTTCAAATTCGTAAGAAACATATAAAGTACCATTTGAGTGTTAATAGAAAGCTGTTTTAATATTCCTCGAATATAAATCCGTCTAAGTTAATGCAACATCATAAAATGATAGTAATTTTTGATCTAAATTAATATGATTATGTGCATACGTAAACGAAGATTAAACTTTCAAATACTGAGAGTTATAAGGGCATTTATGTGCATATTTAATATGTTAAGATAGACTCCCATGCTGGTCTGGGAGAAATAAAAAAAAACTTAGAATGTGCCAGCTGCTTCTCTTCCCACGCAGATCGTAAAAGCCGATCGAGGGAATGAGCAAAAATGCAAATCATGTTAACAGGCGATGCGGCTAGCAACCCATCACTGTATTGATTGCTTTTCCATCTTCTCGCCCACCATGACGCTAAAAGTGGCTTTTGGGTCTTGCGGCCCTGGGCTCTGCATAGAGCCGCAAGACCCAAAATGCTCTGTCTGCCCCGATAGGGATAAAGACGTGATAGTATGTATGTATGTATGTAGTATCGATGGGGTCACTGTTGGGCCAGTGCCGGAGCATACGTTTGGTTTTTTCCGTACGGAATAAGCAATAAAAAAATCATTTTTTGTGTAATAGTAATAGATTTATCATTTGCCGCGTGATTTCGGGCCAGAACAGAACTATCCATCTTAGTACAAAGTAAATAAGCTTTTTGAAAAAAAAATATTTTTTGTACAGATTTTTTTGTGAGGCCAAAGTACCTAGTAAGAAAAATGAAATAAGTCCAAACTCGATAGAGCTGCGTCGTTTTATTACCAAGTACTATCGATCACCTTCCGTCTCTATGATTAGAAACTAGGCATCGTCTACCATAAAGTGCTCGCCCAGGCAAATCAAACGACTCCTACTCGATGAGGTTATGTAGTTTTATAACTGAGTTCCGTCGAATGTCTCCCGGCTCCATCATCAGAAAAGCTCATTGACTAAATAATAGTGTATTGTCATCCAAGTTACACAACTATGCTAAATTTCAGCTAAATCGGTTGAGGATAAATGGTTGAAAATTTAGATGCAAGATTTGACCTAAACTAACATTCATACATACAAGATACATTGCAAATTAAATTTAAATAAAATAATAAAACTTGAAAAAAAAAGAATTCATTTTTGTGTAATAGTGATTAATAATAATAATAATAAATATTTGGGGACAAATTACACTGATTGAGCTTGCCCCAAAGTAAGTTCGAGACTTGTGTTATGGGATACTAACTCAACGATACTATATTTTATAACAAATACATATATAGATAAACATCCAAGACCCAGGACAATTTGAAAAAGGCCATTTTCCAATTTGCCCTAGCTGGGGATCGAACCCAGGACCTCCGGATTGGCGGTCTAGCGTGTTGACCATTACGTCACTTATAGATTTATCATTGGCTGTGTGGCTTCCAGGCCATCATCATCATCATCAGGTATTTCTGTCTCCACTGCAGGAGCATCTCTCTGTACTACCAAAGCCATAATTCCAGGCCAGAATAGAACTAATCCATACAAGTACAAACTAAAAATACCATTACCTATATTACTAGAATATTCAAAACATACGTGACCAATCGCCCATATATCACGAACTCGAAATTACGTACAAATAAAGCCATTACTCGTGGGAACGGGCAGTGAAAGTGTTAAATTGTAACACGCAACATTGTAATACACATTAAAAGTGTTATATTGTTTTTTGTTCAGTTTTAATCTAATGCTGCTTTGGGAGAATAAAAAACTTAAGAGGGTTTCAGCTCTTTCTTGTTCTGCGTATATCTAAAAGCATCACTATTTTGATTATTTTTTCTACTCTCTCACTTACCGTTTTTTCTCCCACCAGCACGCTAAAAGTGACTCGATAAATGATCTTCTTCTTATCGTGTGTGACTAACACTAGTGTCAGAGTTTTTAAACCGCCTTAAAGGCCTCTGACATGGTTTAAGGTAACGACCAATGTCAAAGACAGTGACCGGGACCGACGGCTTAACGTGCCCTCCGAAGCACGGATCATCTTACTTATCAGACAATCAGGTGATCAGCCTACAATGTCCTAACCAAACTAGGACAACAACACAAAGTCGTTGCCCCCGCCGGGAATCGAACCCGCGACCTCCGGGTATGAGCCGAATGCTCTAACCACTACACCACGGAGGCAGTTGAGATAAATGATAATAATGTCTGTTTGCCGAGAGTTGATAGATATTATAAATGTCTCAGACTATCACTTAACTATCGCAAACTGTTGTTGTCGACCGCAGCCCGAAAGGGCGAGCGGATGCAGTGGCCATATGTTGCCATTCCGTTCTGGAATGTGCTTTTGAAAGTGGTTTCAGTGTTGCGTTTTGTTTTCAGTTTAATACAGAAAACTGTTAAAAATTGTATAAGTTTTTAAACAGATAGCAGGCCGCAATTTGTAATGAGTTAAAAAACCCTGACATTATCAACTCTCCGCGAATACAGATAAGTGATTAATGCCCACTTTTGAACCGGTGTGTAGTTTTCTTTACAATGTTTATTTCTTCGGAAACGAGTAGTAGTTAGTGAAAATTTCCTTACATGAGTATATAAAAACTTAGGGGTACAAGTCTCGTTTATAATAAGCGAGGATCAAACTCATGCCTCACGTACTTAGAGCTAGAGTCTAAACCACCTGGCCACACGGCAAAGAAGTAAAGGTTATTCAACCTTATCTTCTATTTATATCAATTTACATAATACCTATTAAACATACCCTAAAAACGCTGTTGTATAATTATTCTAACTAATTAGCTAAAAATAAGCTGATTCGGTCACAAATCATTTGGTTGAGTTTAATCCTGATTGAGTAACAGACTAATAAACTTTCATTTTTATTATGTTCAGAAGTGGCGTAGTGAAGAAATGGGCATAGTTCACACCGGCTGCTTTTGCGATATTTTCCTGGTGTGCACACTACTTTATGTCAGAGGTGGCCAACATTTTTTTTTCTTAATTTAAAGTCGTATGCACGGTACACTACTTTTTGTCAGAGGTGGCAAACATTTGTTGATTTTTTTTTTATTGAAATGTATGATTTGTTTCATCTATAAAATTACTGCTTAAACTTGGCTCGAAGAAAAGATATTCGATGGAGCAGAGAGGGAACAGACCAGTAGGGAAACTCAGAGAAAGTACTGGCCCGTTGGTCAGATGACATTGTGAAGTTGGCGGGGAAGCAAAGCACCGTAGAAAATGGTGCGAAAAAAGGGAGGAAATATCCAGTATTGAGTTGGCTGATAATGATGATTTTGGTGATGATGCTGAAATAAACAGCAGTTCTCTGCAGATTGCCGTAGAAACAAAAACTTGTTTTTGAAAAATGAAAAGCATTCAGAAACACACGCGATTATTTTGTTAAAGTATATGAAATATCGCTGAATGTGTACTAAGTTTAACCTGTAGCGATCCAGTTAAGTTTATAGATAGAGTTAGCCTCTAACACAAAAAAAATACTTTTCAAAACTAAAAACTGACTTCACCCCCTAACGATTTTGATAAAATTTCTGTCAAACCACCTGACAAATCCTTTGAAACAAGATAAGAAATCTTCCAAATCGGTCCAGGCGTCTTCAAATGATCAGTGAACATGAACATACAAAAAACAAGATTACGATTAATTTATAAAAATACACTCCTACTTTTTTGAAGTTGTTTTAAAAGTAGTTAAATGTATCATAACGTGATACGTTAAATATACTGAACTATGAATTAAAATAAATTTATCTAAAAAACATAAAACGAATTTATCTCGCGTTAGTTTAAATAAAATACAAATAAAGGACCAAAGGTAAAGCACCGCTAGAGAAACACATGTGCAATTTAGTCGTGTCGACGTGGTGACCTCACGCACACAGACGTACGTTCACCTGTAGCGATCCACCCGTGCGCACTGTCACATCGCCGCGGGGGACACACTGGGAGATAGTTTTTAAATAAAATATAGACACGTAGTTTTTGTATGCTTAAATTTTTGTATAAAATGTTAAACTAAACTAAGAAATAAAAGTATTCAGAATAGGTTTTAAAATGAAAGGACTGATAAATAAGTTGTATTTTGCCTTCATCATCATCTTATTAGTCACAGGATCAAATATTGTATTTTGCCTTAAAATCTATTTATTTTTAAGTGACTAACAGTGAATTAGAATCTTACTTTAGGATTGATTCAGTATATGGTCTTCTTATTCATTATTGAATTAACGACGGAATCTATCCTTAAGTAAGATTAATAAATATAATTAGACCATGTAGGTAATAACTGTTAAAACACGTTTGATCGAAATAAGAATATAAGTTTGGCCTTCCTTCAAATTAATTTATAAAACGAAGCCATTTTTAATAGGTAATATTAATTACTATTAAATACAAACGTAGCCAGAACATTGAGTTACTCGTAAAATAGATGGGATACTTATATCTAAAATTACGTCTTTTATAGATAATGTACCCTCAAATTTATTTTCACTCTGATAAACTAAAACAAGACAGAATCTTTAATTTTTTAAATAGAGCCTTCCCACTGCTGGGCAAAGGCCTCCGCTCTTTCCTTCCATAACTCTCTATCCCTGGTCTTAACTTTCCAATCTAGTTCGAAAGCTTTCAAAGCCATATCAGAATCCATATTTAAGATTGTTAAAATCTCATAACTTATTTCCAACGATGTTTTTATATTCACAATAAACATGCGATTTTGTAATAAATCATCCATCATACATAAAAACCAGTATGCATATTCCTTTGACTTTCGTTTGACTTATTTACATATTAAATCCTTGTTATTAATTACTGTTATATTTTAATGACAGTCCGCAAAAAATTAATGGATGCAACCTCTTGACATATCACTTTGACATTATCCTGGCGCAACATCCTTGAGGATGATCTAATCTATTTTTTGCATAATTAACAAGCAAATAAAACTGATAGCAATTTGAGCATCAAAATAAAGAATGGAAAATAAAAAAGAGAGTTGTAGGTTATTAAGTATTGGCAATAGAGACTAAAAAAGAACATATGATTTTAGAGTTTCACGGTCACAATTACTGTTATTAGTATTACGTCGTCGTTATAATGGTCGGCCAGCGACCATGATGGCAGAAGGGCCGTCGAAATATCTGGCAAAAAACGATATTAATCGCGGTAAGTCCCGTAATACTAATATAAAAGAACAGTTAGTGAATAACACTCTATTTAAAAATGTATTGCAAATGCATTTTAGAACTTGATATTGTTTTGTTTTCTAATAAATAACGTGTAACAAAATAAAACGAAAATATTATAGGGTAAATTCAGTCCATAAATAACTTTCCCCAAGGAACATAAATATATTGTAATATGAATTTTTTTTTGCTTTTCTAAAAAAATTCGGATCAGCTGATTGAAAAATATTTTTCATATTTCTGTTTATGTTCCTTGGGGAGTTGTTCAGTATCACGGACTAAATTAACCCGTAAAATTGGTTCAATATATTTTGTTAGACCCTGTATAGTGTTCAGAGATACTTTTATCGTCAGCCTATTTTCTATTGGTTGCATTTCGTCAAAATATTCAGTAGAGCTGAAAATGTCACAAAATCTCACTGTACCACTGCTCTAACCCATAAACTCTGACATTCCACACACACACGCAAACCATCGATAGAACATCTCCGCGTCACCTGTCGACTCTGCGGCGACCTCCTAGCCACTACATTATTAATACTCTTTACTATTGGTCAACACACGCACACAAACAAAACCCCACAACCCAATTTCAACTCTACACAAACCTCCATAAAGTTCAAAATAAGAATCTAATTTAGCAAACTGGAATCCAATGAATGGTATCTTCTTCACTCACACAATCAAACCTTAAGGTGTTACGCTTACGTGTGTGCTTGGGCCATCGGTTTTGAATGGGTATCGATATTGCTAAATCGATTTTGAGTTCTGTAATACCGTGTTAGGGTTTAAACTTGCATGTACTAGGAAGTAGAATTGGATAGAGCACAGCGAAATGTAGTTCTGAGGTCGTGGGAAGGTAACTGGTGATTCGGTTGGTTATATTTTCAGTTATAACGGTTAGTTTTTGATAACAGGTACAATAGTATTTATAGTAGGCTGAAATGGATGATTATGGCCGGAGAATAAGGTCGTAATGTGTGGAATAACATTTTGTATTACGAGGGGTCATACATGAGACCATGACATAAACCTTTAGGATTTGTACTTACAATGTCTTATCTCTTCATCTTCACAGCGTATTACTCTTTCCTTATAGTCATAAAAGTTGTTCATCTTATTAAAAAATAGTATAAATACATAAATGAAGCTATTTAAAGTCTAACTCGATACAATTTTGAAATAAATTAGCAGTTTATTATGTTAATGGCGTCTTATGCCGAGTATTTTTCGGCAGAGTAGAATAGGATCACTTCAAGTCTTCCCGTGGATGTCGTAGAAGGCGACTTAGAAAAACACTAAACAAAGCTTATAAACATCATGAGACCTAGGGAATACACGCTAAGCAAAGTTTATAAACAACATAAGACCTTTTAAACCCGTCTGCATGGCAGGCGTGAAGAGTGTAGCCCACATCCTTTGGCTGCTCTGACCAAGTATGGCTCTGGTAGTACAGAGAGGATCGTGTTCCTGCAGTGGAGACTAAAAAGACTTTATGATGATGATGTAAATGATGGTAATGGCATCTTAAATTGAGAACATTCTTACTAAAGAGCAATCCAATGTAAAGAGATCCAACTAAAGCTTGAAAAAAGGCCACTACACTAAAGGGCCCTGCTGCCTCCACTGGGCCCCGGTAGACGTGATAAACCCAAGAAGTGCTGGCATGATGAAGTCAAGAATGATACGCGTGCGAATGGTCTTACAACCAAGGATGCTCAAGACCGTGCGAAGTGGAGAAGAAAAAGACGGAAAGCGAACTCCAGGCTTCACAGCATAGCTGAGGATGCAACTTGAAATATGTTGGGAGATGAGAGAGAGAGAGGACAGATAAAAAAATTTCCTTTGCTAATAATACCAAATGTACCTCCAAGAGAATGAACTTATGGGACCATCTATAAATTACGTCACACGAATTTCTGGACTTTTGTCTACCTACTCCTTGTCACAGTTGTTCACAATTTTGACGTGTGACGTCAGAGACACCAATGTTTTTAAGTAAAAAAAAAAATTACAGTTTATTTATTGTTAGTGAAAACTTTGTATTTTATTGCTTAGGTATAGATTATGTATTCTGACGTCACTAACACTATGTTCCGCCCCTTATCACACAATGTCACACTTCATTAATCTCCTTCATTAATTTTATTCCAGTTTAGTATCAAGCACTCAACTTGCTGTAAAATCACAGCACTAGAATAATTTTTCAAAATTAAATATCGACTTCACCTCTAAACCACACAACTGATTTTAATAAAATTTCTATAAAAGCACTTCGCAAGTATACGCTTAAAAAAAAACAAATCGGTTCAGGCGTCTTTGAATAATCAGTGACCATACAAAAAAAAAACACGACGATATCGACGAATTGATAACCTTCCTCCTTTTTTTAATACTTACTTTACTAGCCACTTTATCTGCGCTGTCTTGGATAGTAGTTCAAAGGAATACAACTTAAAATATCAATTTACTTATCAATCGTGTGACCGGTCAGTAATTCCATTCCCAATAAGTTTCCAGTAAGCACCTATAAAGATCGATATAAAATCGATCGGATCTGAATTAAATCGATTTAATAACCTTCTTACTGCGGCGTTTAAGTATAAATTACACAATTAGAGGTAGCAGTTATTGGGTCTAATGGTCGATTCTGAATATCACGTTCCTATATAAGAAAGGGTGGGGTTTGACTCGTAGCGGAATACATACATACTATCACGTCTTTATCCCTAATGGGGCAGACAGAGCAATTTGAGTCTTGCGGCTCTAAGCATAGAGCCCATAGCTGCAAGACTCAAAGGCCACTTTTAGCTTGATGCGGGCAAGAAGGTGTATGAAGAAATCAAAATAGTGATGGGTTGCTAGCCTCATCGCCTATTAACACGATTCTAATTTTCGCCCATTCCCTTGATCGTAAAAAAATTACAAAATTAATAAAAATTAAAAATTAATTGTAGCGGAAAATTACAAAATTACATGCATACATATTTTCACGCCTGTTTTCCATGGGGGTAGGGTATGGTTTTTCAATTACTAAGATCCTTGCAAACCTCTTTTGCTTTGTCAACACTCATAACTGTTTTCATGCATGCTCTCCGGTTGAGCTAGTCCCAGTAGTCCTACCAAGTTTGTTCCACCAGCAGGACTACTGGGATATTTCGTCCCCATAGAACTACCGATTGGCTGTGACGTAACAGTAGTTCTAATGGGAAAATTCTTAATCCCAATAGACTTACTGACTTTTTTTTATGGGTACTCCTTACATCACCTTGCTTCAGAACATCTGCTATTTGGTCGCAGAACGTTAAACGTGAATAAATTACAAAATTATTTAGGTATATTAAGTTAATAAACGTATAATCTTTCAAAACTAAAAACCGACTTCACTACCACACTACACAACCGATTTTAATAAAATTTCTATGGGTCCAACTAACAATTATGTCCTTTCAAACAAACATATCTAAATCGTTTCAGGCGTCATCGAATAATCGGTGAAAATAAAAAAATGGATCGCGACGAATTACAAGTCGGTTAAAAATATTAGGTACGTCAAAGATTTAAAATATGTTTATTTATTATGCAATGTAGTACAAGTAAAGATTATATGGCCTACCTGACCCACCTGACTATTACAAAAGTGAATATTAATTTGACCTCATATATAGGTATTTTAATATTTCGAATTCTAGAAGGTAAGTAGGTGCCGTTACCTATAGAAAAATGTCTTTTATTTTATTTTTATCATTGCATTAGTTTATAATTTAAGCCTTACAGATTGAACTCACTTAAAGTGATTTCAAATTAACGTTAAAAATGTGTCGGATAATATATTTTGGTATTCTCGTTCTAGATAAGGTCTAACAAAATATATTAATTCAGTCAGTGATAGTGAACCACTTTCCCCAAAAAACATAAACATAATAATGTCGAAATATGAAAATCAATTTTTTGATTTCTTTCGATACAAACTCGGATCAGATGATCGGTCAACTTGTATGAGAGGTTAAAAACTATTTTTCATATTTTGATTTGTTTCTTGGGTAAAGTTGTTCAGGATCATGGACAGTTCACCCTTAAAATTGTTTCAGTATATTTTGTAAGACCTTACATACAATAATTACATGTATGATTGGCTGACGTTCTGTAAAAAGTATGCACTAGATCCATCATCAGCATCATTATCTATTTGTCTCCACTGCAGGAGCACGACCCTCTCTCTACTACCAGAGCCATGCTTAGCCAGAGCAGCCAGAGGATATGGCCTACAGTCTTCTCGCTGGGCAGACGGGTTGGAGAGGCCTCATTGATGTTTATAAGCTTTGTTTAACTTGTTTCTAAGTCGCCTTTTACGACATCCACTGGAAGACATGGAGTGGTCCTATTCTACTCTGCCGGATACCATACGGCATGCACTAGATTAAAGAATAAAAATCGTTTATAAAATCGCTACGTTTCCAACCACACCTCAGCTCATATCTATATTAAACAGCGCTTTCCTTTGAAGTGCCGACTTTTACCTAATTACAAATAACTTTAATTATTTAATTTTGTTTTCGATTAGCTCGCGATTTAATTAATATAACCAGTGATTGGTCGCAAAATATAAACGTTATTTTGATTAAGTCATTATAAGTAATTTTCAAGTAGCCGATCCATGGGAACTTTTTAAAGCTACTTCCAAAAAAGAGGAGGATATCGATTCGTCGCGATCCGTTTTTTTAATGTACAAACGAATTCATGGGGCAGGGATATACCCGTGATAAATCAAACCACAGGCTATAATAGATCACCAACTATAGTATAATGAAATTAAAATAACAGTCAAAGAATTAAATAAATCGGCTTTCCCATACTGATTCTCGGAGCGGGTGCACATTTCTGTATGAAAAAACAAATTAAAAAAAAACGACACTCCTATATAAATTGCTCGGGCGGCTGCACACTTTCATATGTAAAATGCAGATTTATTTTTGTGTTTTTGTCTATTATTTTATTATCATTACACTATAGTTATCTAATATTACCCGTGGTTTAATTTATCACCGGGAAGTACCACAACTATTCGACAAACCGTTTTGCCTGGCAGACGTTTGACCGACATAACATTTGATCGATACTACTTTTGCTCGATCTTAATTTTGTTTGACCAATGTCGTATAGCTCGTGGTTCGATTTATTACGGATATGTCGCTTCCCAATCGTTTAAGTCACATAATGCTATTTTTTAAACGTGGAGTCATAACGCGAACGGTTTTTTATTTAGAAAAACCATTCTTTTTGGTGACTCCGCGTTTCAAAAATGGCATTTCAGGTCCAGGAAGATCTCAAGCAACCCGTCCACTCTCTTGGGTCAACAATAACCCGTAACAAGTAACCGCGGTCATTACGGCCGCTCATTAGTTGAACAAACACACATTATGGCGCGCTAACACTGCTAACAGTTCTATATGGGTACAGGTCGGCAGACAAGGGGTTTCCGAAAATGTACCAATTGGGTAGATGACTGAGACAAAAATAAATTATTCGGTACTCATAAAATAACTGCTTCTGTGGAACGGCGGTCAAGGCATTCGCCTTGTGATCTGGAGGTCCTGGGTTTGAATGACTGGGAACCACACTTTGCGAGAAGTTGTTTCCAGTCTGCTTAGGATATGCAGGCTTGAAACACCTGATTATCCGAAAAGAAAGATGATTTCGTGTTTCGGAAGGCACGTAGAAACTGTGGGTCCCAAACTTCATCTAGTGTTTGCTCAAACCTATCCTCGGATTGGTTCTGATCTACCCTTTGGGTTGCGGAGGTCAGACGGCAGTAGCTTTGTGTAAAACCAGTAAACTCGTTCGCTGAGGATGCAACCGAAAATACGCTCGCTAACTCAAAAAATAAAATGTCACAAAATAGTAATCATATCCATTTTCAACATGATTTTTATTAATGTATGCATGATATTAAGGGCGCTATTTGACTTCAAACAAGCATGCCGTCACGCTTTTGTATTTCACACAAATTTAAACTAAAGATATATATTAAAGATGTAGCTTGCTGCTACCTATATATATTTAAGTACAATTGCTTTTGTAGATATTAGAACTGTATTGGTTTTCCAAATAAAATAAAATATCCATCATTAAACAAACCAACGTTGCAATTTAAAACAATAATTTTCTTCATTAAATTAAATTTTATTTCAAATTTTTATGTTTCCCAGAATCAGATAAAAAATAATAATACTAACTAAAAACTTAAATAAGATTGACTTTTTTAAGTGAAAAAAATAAAGATTGGCGAATCGAACCTAAGACAAAGTGTCACCTCAAAAGGCGTCCTGACAAAGCCGTTGCATCTTCACGAATCACTTTTCGTCACGTCTACCCCGGCCACTTAAGGTGATCCGTTATTCTATTTTAGGTAATGCCCGCTCATTATTTAAGTAAAGCCGCGGGAAATCGTTTGCTTTTTCTATTGACAAGTGCGAATTTATTGCTTAGGTATTGAGTGATGGAATCTATATTGATTGGATAAGTTTTTATTGCTTTCGATTTATAGAGGTAAATGCTTAGATTATCTTTTATCACCAGCGACTCTGATTTTCCGTTTAATTTTGAAAGATTGCAATTTTGCAAGTTAACGTGTAATTTTTCATAAATAAATCATCTGACGGTAAATAGTAAATAGAGTATTTTATCGAGATATTATGACAATCCGAGGAAAATACAGATTTATTATTTTATTAATTATTTTTACATATCGAAATATGAAAAGTAATTTTTGCCTTTCCATTTGATTGACTTGCGTTCAGTTCATAGACATTCGACCTGCTGATTCGATTTTGAATGGGAAAACAAAATATTTTTTTGTGTCCAAAGTTTTTATTTAAACCTTTTCAAAGCCAACAGGCCATGATTGTTTATTTGTTAAGTGATTTCACAAATTTCGGTTTAATCGTATAGAACACTAATAAAAGGTGTTTCATACTATAGTTTCCGGTTTAGAATATCCTTTCTGTCCAAAAAGTACAATAATGGTCTTAAAATTCTTCTTATTTGACCTTTTCGGGTGAAACTTTTTATTTTATACAACGTGGAAGGGACATACCCGTATCAAATCGAACCACAGGCTATACAAGATCACTATATTATAATGATAATAAAATTACAGTCAAAAACTAAAAAAAACTTTTTTTTTTCCAAGTTTTTTCGGCTGCACAATTTGTTATTTCAATTTCATTATACTATAGTGCTCTATCATGGCTCGGGTTACGATTGATTTAGGGTATGTTCCTTCCACGTTGTATATTTTCTTTTAATTAATTAATTTATTTACTAATTAATGTACAACTGAATATTTAATGGTTCTGGATTTTTTGCAACACCGCTTAGGATGCTAGCGGAAAAATGAGAAGATGAAATAAAGGTGTTGCGGCGCTGAAGCTTCTAAAGCAAAGTACTCATATATTATACAAGTAATAGCAAAAAGTATCGTTTACGTACATTATACATGTTGCAGACGGCGCACTCGGCAAAAAGCCGAACTATCTGATTCGCATTTCACGAACGTCTTCTGTTTGCATTGCAACGTTGTGTCCTGGTGGACATCGTATAGAGATGATTATACCTTAAGTTTAACTATATATAAGGTTTTACCAAATATACTGAAAATATTTCAAGATTGAATTCAGTCCATTACACTGAACAACTTTCCTCAAGGAACATATATCGAAATATGAAAAGTTTTTTTTACTAATATTGTAAATACGAAAGTAAGTTTGTTTATTTATTTGTTACCATTATACGCTTCAACCACTGAACCTATTTATATGAAATTTGATATGGATATCGTTTGATACCCAGGGAAGGACATAGGAAAGTTTTTATCCCGAAATTTCTACGGAGAGCGAAGCCCGCGGGCACAGCTAGTATATTATACAAGTAATAGCAAAAAGTATCATTTACGTACATTATACATGTTGCAGACGAAGCGCTCGCGGCAAAAAGCCGAACTATCTGATTCGCATTTCACGAACGTCCTCTGTTTGCATTGCAACGTTGTGTCCTGGTGGACATCGTATAAAGATGATTATACCTTAAGTTTAACCATATAAAATTTTCTTATAAAAAAATATACTGAAAATATTTCAAGATTGAATTCAGTCCATGACACTGAACAACTTTCCCCAAGGAACATTTATCGAAATATGTAAAATAATTTTTGGCTTTCCATACAAGTTGACCGATCGGCTGATTCGAGTTCAACAGATTATGAAAAGCCAATAATATTTTTGATATTTCAACATAAGTTACTTAGGAAAACTTGTTCAGTATCATAGACTGAATTCACCCTGAATAGTTTCAGTATATTTTTTTAGACCTTGTATACTGACACTTCTTTAAAAAGTATATTTTTTTATTACTGTTAACTATTCTGCTTAATTATGCATTTCAAATTCCCGGGAAACATGTATCTAACTCTATGTTTATTTTTTTAAGTATCTATTTTTCTCGCGCGTATCTCTTAAATTTTTACCATGTTATTATTAGTCAAAATGAATGAGTAATGATTTTTTGTCTCTTCTATAAAATTACTCACAAAAATAATGAAAAAAATTGTAAGCAACTACTTTGAATTCATGATTTGTTTTAGGAAATAAAACACTTAATTTTGGAAAATATTACTTACTGTAATATATAGAAAAAAGAACCTTATAAAATACAGATTATTTTTATGACCTGACATATTGTTCAATTCGCGTGAAAAGGTTCATTTATCCATATTAATGACGAGACAATGTTTATTTATTTGCATTTTATTAAAATATTCTATTCAAAATGGAAATTTTTATTGAAATTACCTTAAAATATGTCTAGCGTGAGAAAAGGAAATGTTTATTGATTTGACCCAGACAATACTAGTATTTATGTTATTGAAAACGTTATATCAATACTACCGAATGCGTATTTAGATCCTATATAACCGACTACAAAAGGTATGTTATAAATATTTTTATTACCATTGGATCTTACAGTAGGTGAGCGTTTCGTCCCATTAAATTTTCGTCCCAATCGCAATGGGACGAAATACACACAAAAAAGTATTTAGAATTCTGTGTGCGATTCGTCCCAATGATTTTTTTAAAGTAATGTCAGCAAGAAAATACAAATAAATGATATATTATTATTAAATTGGGCTTACTATGTGTTGCCTCAGCGCCACCTTATTTAAAAGTCTTAATTAATGTACAATTTATGAGTGTCGACTCTTTGAGAGCAGGTAGTTTTCAGACAACCTAATAAAGATAACCAGTGGCATATGTAATACTATTATTAATTCTGTGCCAGTGGTGATCATTATTACAATAGCGGATTAATAGTCATTTAATCAGACATTAAGCATTTGAAACGAGTTGCTACAATAGACTAAATATTAATAATTTGTAAATTGAGTCTTGATATGATTAAAATAATAAAAGTAACAGATCTCATACTGACATTACATTTATTATCGTAATTTTCAAATGTTAAAATTTAGTTAAGAAGAAACTTAGTATAGAAAAGACAATCGTTATATCCTTTTTTACTTAAAAAACCATTCTTTTGTCCATGTCTCAATGCTAGGCAAAGGCCTTTCCTCCTCCCTTTTTAGGGTTCCGTACCCAAAGGGTAAAAACGGGACCCTATTACAAAGACTTCGCTGTCTGTCCGTCTGTTCGTCTGGCCGTCTGACCATCTGTCCGTCTGGCCGTCTGTCCGTCTGTCCGTCTGTCTGTCACCAGGCTGTATCTCAAGAACCGCGATAGCTAGACAGTTGAAATTTTTACAAATGATGTATTTTTGTTGCCGCTATAGCAACAAATACTAAAAAGAAAATAAATATTTAAGGGGGGCTCCCATACAAAAAACTTGATTTTTATAGATAATGGTACGGAACCCTTCGTGCGCGAGTCCGACTCGCACTTGGCCGGTTATTTATTTGTTTTTAGTTTCTGATCCTAACTTTCGAATGCTTTCAAATCGTCTGCCCATCTCGTCCTCGATCTACATCTCATTAGAATCCAGTCTGTGTAAACAAACCGACAAAACAAAATATTTTTTAAAGTATTTTAAAAGTTATAAGAAGCATATTATCATCTCTAGATAAATCCAGACATGTCAATCGGTAATCAAATCAGTCGGTGCTCGATTGCGACTCACTTTACATTAAATTTGTCTCGGCTGGTTCTCTTACTTCGATGGACGGAGAATACATACATACTGAACACGTTTTTATCTTTAGCGGTGTAGACAGAGTTGCATTTTATCGAAAATTTCTAACAATTTGCGGTACAGTCGGCTAACGAGATTCCTGGGCAGGCCCTCCGCCTATATCTTGAGTAATATTATCATGAAAATGTATATTTAGAAAGACTTTAATACAATTTTACTGAATACACATTTTTATGTTTAACCTTCAATTGGTGAAGTACCGTCAAATTGATGTCGCGCAAAAAAAAAGACGTGTGGCACTCGGGGACTGCCGCGGTAAAGCTATTGCATTAAGGTGGTTCCGTTCGGTCGGTGAATTTTTACAAGGAAGGACGGCAACGTCGCAAACGGACGACGGAGACGAAGCGGCAACCTACATGGTAGGCGGAGTGGGAAGCGTGAGGTTTTTTCGTTACGGAATTTCTGGATTCGGTCCCCGCGCTCAAGGCCCGCGATAGAAGCTATGCAATAGCTTAAAAACCTTAAATATCAATCGAACGGTTTGTTCCCTGACTCTATTCCTCTTAGTAGCTGCTTGTTTCTTAGTTTAGCATCCACCAATAATCAAACTGAATGCCGCACTTGCATAAGTAAGAAGAAAGATACTATAGTGATCTAGATAGCCCGTGGTTTGATTTATTACGGGTATGTCCCTGCCACGTTGTATAAGCTTTTCCATTTCTCTTAGACCAGAGAGTTATTCTACGGGTTCTACAGAAAAGCAGTTTATGTGAAAATAAGTAACTCGAAGGTATTCCTATAAATCTAGTAGACATCGCTACGTCCTTTCATCGTCTACTAATAAAATGATACGGCAGTTCGTCTCAATATCCAACTCGAATAACTCAACGCAAACTAATCTTTATCACTAAAGACATAAAGCATCAAATCGATTAGCCATTTGTTTATTGCGCGTATGTTATTTGTCGATTCCGAACACGATTGGAATTAAAATACAATGCTGGTTTTGTACGGGTGGATGTGTGACGTCGGCGTTTATAAAAGCCGGTGTACGGCGATATATCCTTCAAGTATCTGCATTAGGGTTGCCGCTAGAATTTTTATTAGATCATGACAAATGTCATTGGATGAAGATTAATTCGAACTAAATATTCATTGAGGTGGTTTGACTCGCAACGGAGTAATGGTTTGTGATCGTAATGGCACATTTGCTCTATAAATAGTTGTGTTTTGAAGTAAAAAGTGATGGTTGTTGAGATGTGAAGACATGCTGCAGTGCAGTTTGTTGCCGCTTCATCTGCACTATCGCTTTGGAAGCGGTAGTAAACTTAGCTGTAATCATTTGACGTCAACAATTGTGCAACCAAACAATGACGATTATTATGAGATATTATAAATATCCTATGAAAATAAAGATATATTTGAATTTGACAAAACTTTTTTTTTCATAATTAATTTATCGTGTCAGAAATAGACAATTTATATGATCATAAAATTTGTTAATAACTAGCTGCACCCACGGAAACAGTAGCCTATGTGTTAATCCAGGGAGTCAGCTTCCTGCATATCAAATTTTATCAAAACTGGTCCAGCTGTTTGCGCGTAAGGAAGTAACAAACGTACGCACAAACTCACAAACTTTCGCCTTTATAATATTAGGGTGAATAAAAAAAACCCGACTTTCAAGCGCTAATCCCTCTTAACTTAGAATCCGCTGAATCGATTTGCAACCGATAGTCGATGGACATTAATCATGAAAAGTACTTATAGCGCGTTTTAGTTTCATATTTAAAATTAAGATAACATCTAGTAATGAGTAGAGGAACAATTCATAGCGCCATCTATTATTGGCAAGGAAAATTACAAAAGCCCCTACTACTAAACATCTTGTGCTGTATGCGTCTCTTACATAAACATCCCTCTCACAGGCCTACTGGAAGAGATCTCTTTTGAGATAAGTGCCTTTGTACAACTTTTATTTTATGAATTCTCTGTATACATTTTCCGTGTGCATAAATTGGAAAATAAATAAAACAGGTAATAACACAAGGCCACCATAAGAACAACAGGAGAACTTGCTTTCATGGGACACCCGGATGGAACGAAGTTCGAGAGAGACAGACAGAGAAACATGCGCACGCCGCGCAACACGTGTCGTTACATCCATGGTACAATAAAACAAGGTATTCTCTTCCCGAGATGGAACTTGACTACGTCATGAAAGTGTTGCCACTGATTGTTTTTTTCAGTAAATTTAAGGACTTTCTCAATTAGTTCATGAATATCAAATAAAATATTAAGTAACTTAGTTATTTAGTATCTCGCGATTCTCGCGTGATTCATCAATTCAATATTTTATAAATTGATATAATTGATTATTAATTTGAAATTGGTATATTAAGTTCAAAAATGCATTACGCTTGGGTAATCCAATTTCACACAGTGGCAACATATAACAAACTGATGACGTAGTCAAGTTCCACCTACGTCATCAGCTGTCACGGGAAGAATACCTTGTTTTATTGTACCATGGTTACATCATCTCTCTCTCGCATCGGAATTGGTCTATCTGACAGATACTAGCGTCTCTTTTTTGTCAGAAGCTAAAAAGTAAAAGCACAGCCCTACACCAGCGCGTGCCCTAACGTGACCGATTTGTAAACTACACACTCGCCGTGAAAGGATCAATCCGACGCTTATCTAAATCACTTGGCACTTATCCCCACGCCATAACGACCGTAATCGCGTGGCAATCTGTGCAAGTAGAAATGACGCCGCTCATATTGATTTCAGATGATCTAACTGTTGTTGGTAGATCTAGTTGGTGCTACTGATTTGTGTCAAACAAAAAAATGATGGTCGAAAAATGTAAACAGATTAATCAATTGTCAAGATTGTAAAAAAAAGGAAAAACATCTCGTGCTAATATCTTAACTAGTATAATATTACAGAACCTGTGCGACCGAGCTTTGCTCGGTTATATCTTAAACATTAACTAAATTTTTTTAAACTTGTCTAATAACAATAAAAATTAAAAAATTATATATAAACTTTAACATAAAAAAAAAACAAAAGTAGTCACCGAGTAGGATTCGAACCCGTAACACTTTTTCTTGCCGTCAGCGTCTTAAACCGCTGGGCCAGACGGATAGTAGCCTGTAGGACGTAATTAGAGCTATATTCTGCGTGGAAAGAAAAACGCATGATAACTCGAAAACACGCGTTTTCCCAAACATAAGACTATAGTTCTAGATCGATTGTTTACCCCCGAAAACCCCCATATACTAATTTTCAGCGAAATCGTTAGAGCCGGTTTCGAGATCACAGAAATTTATATACATATAAATATATAACATATACAAGAATTGCTCGTTTAAAGGTATAAGGTAGTATACGTCGTACGTATATCAAACAATACGCACCCCCTCAAACAGACATACATCTAGTCGCCTATTGTGCTATAGAAATTGTATTTTGTAGAATAAAGTATAAATTAATAAATACAGACAGACAGACAGACAGACATTGGCATTAAAATTATAACATCCCTCTTTTTTGTCAGGGGTTAAGATAAAGAAGAAGACTTTATATAACGTGGAACACGGGCTGTATTAGATTCCTATAGTACCTATAATGAAATTAAAATAACAGTCAAAACATTTAAAAAAAAACAAAAGTGTGCAGCCACCAGTGCAGTTTGTATGGAAATGTAAATTCTTGTCGGTTGTTATTTTAATTCCATTATACTATATAGTGATTTAGTCTAGAACTGCCTCCGTGGTTAGAGCGTTCGACTCATACCCGGAGGTCGCAGGTTCGATTCCCGGCGGGGGCAACGACTTTATGTTGTTGTCCTAGTTTGGTCAGGACATTGCAGGCTGATCACCTGATTGTCTGATAAATAAGATGATCCGTGCTTCGGAGGGCACGTTAAGCCGTCGGCCCCGGGCACTGTCTTTGACATTGGTCGTTACCTTAAACCATGTCAGAGGCCTTTAAGGCGGTTTAAAAACTCTGACACTAGTGTTAGTCACTAACACACACGATAAGAAGAAGTGATTTAGTGTAGCTCGTGGTTCGATTTATAACGGGTATATCTTTTCCCGGTTATATTAGATGATTTTAGTCGTAATACGTACTTTACGAAAGCATCACAAATTTCAATATAAATACAGTTTAGCTGAGAATGTGAAATACCATAGCAACTATTTAACGGGAATAGGCTACAAAATACTGCATTAATTTCAAAGGTTTACCCATAAAGGTCAAGAATGCAGCTGAGACCCAAGGTCGTTATATGGAACATTGCGTCCAATCACATTATCATCTCATTCATGCTAACAGTTATTCGTGATTCCTAGAATATCATTATTTTATGAATCACAGACTGACGGAACTGGTTTCTGGTATGTTTGTAATGCAATCAATTTGATGTGTCGACGACTGGTCGTTATGGATGGGCCTTAAGCAAGTCAACACAAAAAAAAATGTATTAGATAAATTCATTTTGTAGATTTTAAATTAAAAATGTTTTCTTCTCTTTTTTAGTATTATGGTTAGATAGTAATATACAATTATGTTTTAAAAGCTCATATCTCAAAAATAATCGGTTTTTTGGATATTACTTCAAAATATCTACCAAATCTTTGACAGCATGAATGAAGTCAACAAGCTTTTTTCAGTTAGACACATAAAACTTTTTTTCAATGAGTCTTCTAAAAATTTAGAAATGCTTGTGTGCTCCACTTGATATTATCAAATCATCGTTGATATATTGCCTTCATATAATAATCATATTCTAGATTGCCATCGCATTGAAAATATTGTTCAATTTTCAACCAACCAATTGTTAAGTTCAACATCATCATAGCCATAGTCAACTGATGAAAACAGGCCTTTCCCAAGGATTTCCAAAAGTTGCTAAGTTGATTAGAGAATGATTATTAAGATTATGACCACGTATTTATTACCCTGTGGGAAACAGGCGTAATATTATGTATGTATGTATGTATTTATTACCTAAACGTGATAAATACGTTGTCATTTTTAATACGTTTTTTGAACTGTCTTCTGGGACCTATCTATAATGTTAAAATTGTGTCATAGTAGAATCCGGGAAAAATCTTCACTATTTGCCGATTACTAATACAGTTCTGATGAAATAAATAATTGAACTATAAGAGGAAAGTCACAGTCAAAATTCTTCAACTAACTTAAAGTAACTATTTTTTTTATTCACCTACACTGTCCCACTGCTGAGCAAAAGTCTCTTGCATCTTTAAATAATAATAAATAAAATAAATCAATATATAGGGACAAATTACACTGATTGAGCTAGCCCCAAAGTAAGTTCGAGACTTGTGTTATGGGATACGATACTATATTTTATAACAAATACATATATAGATAAACATCCAAGACCCAGGACAATTGGAAAAAGGCCATTTTTCAACTTGCCCTGACCGGGAATCGAACCCGGGTCTATTGTCTGCCAAATCAAAATATTTCATAGAATTCGGAAAGTATATCTACCAAACTTGTGTGGTTTCCGGCAGAGTAGAATAGGACCACTCCAAGTTTTTCCGTGGATGTCGTAGAAGGCGACTTAGGAATTACAAGCTAAACATAGCTTATAAACATCATGAGACCCCTTAAGCCCGTCTGGCTAGCGAGGAGAGTGTAGGCCAAAGTCCTCTGGCTGCTCTGGCTAAGTATGGCTCTGGTATTACAGAGAGGGTCACGCTCTTGCAGTGGAGACTTCTTCTTCTTCTTCTTCTTATCGTGTGTGTTAGTGACTAACACTAATGTCAAAGTTTTTAAACCGCCTTAAAGCCTCTGACATGGTTTTAGGTAACGACCAATGCCAAAGACAGTGACCGGGACCGACGGCTTAACGTGCCCTCCGAAGCACGGATCATTTTACTTATCAGACAAACAAGTGATCAGCCTACAACGTCCAACCAAACTAGGACAACAACACAAAGTCGTTGCCCCCGCCGGGAATCAAACCCACGACCTCCGGGTATGAGCCGAACGCTCTAACCACTACACCACAGTGGCAGTTGATAACGATGATGATCTAACACAATATTGATATATATTTCTTTACTCTGCAGAACGAAAAGTGCAAGCCCATAAGCACAGTTCAAAATCTTGTCTGATGTCTACTCTCGTACATTCCCTTAAGTTACTCAACCGAGTTCATTAAACCTTTTACACATTTATGGCCCTTATAGCACTTAACATGGCCTAGCGAAGCCTCACTTGACGAAGCTCTGTCAAAAGCTTTATTGGCAATAAACGTTGTTGTTATCGGATAAACAATGGATTTGTGATCGAGTATAATCTAGCGGTTGTGTAAAGTGGAATTATGAGGAAGAAATAAAGCGGACAGTTTATTATAGTTTGTAGAAGATATGGACATACGTTATAATTAATAATTTTTGAAGTAAAAACTTTTTTAGCGGCGTTGTGCACTTTTTTTGGAATGGGTAAAAAATGTTAAACTCGCGTCAGGACACGTGACCTGATCGAAAATTCGTAAGACGGATGGAGAGTAGACAGCTGGCGCGGCGTAGGAGAGGGAGTATCCCCCTCTTTTTCTACGGCGCGGCGAAAATGTATGCCTGCGCCTGATGTTTCGTATATCAAAAATGCACAACGTTAATATTCAAGATTTCACTTCTGCCGGCACTCACAGAGTGCATCCCGTCGTTTTTTTTTAAATAAACTTCTGTGTGACCACCCTAGTCCGTTGGAGGTTTTGGGTTGTTAGAAGATGGCTTTTTAGGGTTCCGTAGTAAATAAAAAACCCTTATAGTTTCACCATGTCTGTCCGTCCGCGGTTTTACTGACGGTGAGACTATACGTACTTACTACAAATCTGTAGTTTGGTATGAATATGTATACTAAGTATGCCATAAAAGTGGTAAAATAGAACCAGTAGGCCACAGAGTTTGTCAATCAATTAATGTGAAATGTAGGGAAAACGATAATTACAAAGTGACATCAAGATACGTATATTAGATGCACTGGAAACTACTTTATGTCTTAAATATAAGTATCACTTGATCGTCATCATCATCAGATCTTTTTGTCTCCACTGCAGAATCACGACCCTCTTTGTACCATCAGAGCCATACTTGGCCAAAGCAGCCAGAGGACTTGGCCTACACACTCCACGCTGGCTAGACTGATTGGAGAGGTCTCATTGAAGTTTAAAAGCTTTGTTTAGCTTGTATTTCCTAAGTCGCCTTTTAAAACATCCACGGGAGAACTTCGAGTGGCCCTATTCTACTCTGCCGGGAACTACACGGCTTCACTCACACACACACAATCACTTTGATAAAAAAACTTACTACCTACGAAATATAAAAATGGTTTGCTGTTGACAACAGCTTATATCGTTATATTATAACTGTAAATATTCCAAATTTGGTTACCCTTCTAAAAAAAAACGTGCGTAATGTATAAATGTAGGCAAAATAAAGGTACTTTTTACAGAAGCAGATGTAATAATAGAAGTAACTCGATCAGTTCTATCCAATTAATACGCTAGTGGCGTACGGAACCCCAATTGATGATTCAACGCGCAAAGACGAGTTAACGCCACCATTTAAATGCTTTATTAAGATAGGGTTGCCAACTGTTTGATAAAAAAGTGATTAAAAATAACTTGAAAAAGTTTATATGTTTATTTTAGTAACGTAAATATTTCTAATAACATGATATAAAAATGTTTGTCTCTAAAAGTGTGTTGCAAAACTACAATTTTTTTTAAATATTTATTTTGCTTAAACTTATAGTAAAATTTTAACAAAAATAACAATTAGATATTGCTATGAAAATGAAAGCACCTAAATAAAAAATAAATTTAACTACAACTTGGAGAACTTACAATGTGTAAGTAATATGTTGGCAATATTTAAAAATTGAAAGATTTAAAAATTGATGATTTTTCAGGTTACAGACACTTTTATGAATCGGTATTATAAACAAGTGCAACGAAACAAATGGTAATAAAGTTAAAAATTCCAACGTAATAATTAAAGAAGAGATGACGGCACGCGACACGATTCAAATAAACAAAATGTCGTCAAGACTTTACATTTAATAGACCAGTCTAGTCCCTGTTTTATACATAGTATTTTACATACATGTGTGGCACTTTAAAGAAGCGGAGTAACATTTATGCCTACTACTAGCACAAGCGAAACTATATGTATCCATGCACGCGTCAATGTGTGAGTTAAAACGCACTCAAGAGCGGGGAAGAGGTGCGGGGACGCCATATTGCGGGACGCTGGAAGACTTTGTTCTGTATGTAGTTAATGTAATAATTATATAACAGTACTCTTTGTACTCGTAGTGTACTTATTAATTCTGTGACACTCGTGAACTAGTGCGCAGGATTTCTTCACTACTACATAATTACTAACTCAACAGGTTCGCTTTGTGAGGATCAAACTTGTGCCTACTTTAAAGAGACACAATTAGTACCGAGTAATTAGGTTTATTTAGACAAAAAAAAATAAACACATTTTCTTAAAAACTAAAATAAAAATAAAATACTACTCACTACAAATACACTATACAAATTATAACAAACTTACAAATAAAAAGGCCCGGTAATTATTTGCCCTGCGGTAACGTGCCCAAAAGGCTTGCTGTTTGCCACGTTTTATGGCAATGCTTATTTTCTGACCTAGATATAGGCAGTACCTAAACTTTGCCTACTCTGCTTCAATTTCGGAACATTTTAAAAAAACATACCTTGACATTGAGATAAAAAGAAAATTTTATCTTGACTGATCCAGTTTGAAAGTCTACGTTAACAATTATTATTCATCCAACGATGATGTTACGTAAAGCTTTAAAATGGATTAATGTGTCAATGTACTCGTTCTTTTATCGAAGGTCTGTAATCGAATCGTCTAATTTACATTGTTTTAGCGATTCGAATGCCGATAGCGTCTCGTTTCGACACGGTTCATCTTTATTGTTACCGAAAACGTACGAGTGCGATATGACGTGATTCGATAGTCAAAGTGTTGTTTGGTTACAAAATTAGATTAATTTAACTATTTGTCTATCTATACAGCTATGCTTTTCTTTGACGAGTAGCTGGTGTTTCATTAAAACGATTGATTTGTACTCCCATACTTCATCATCATCAGGTCCTCCCGTCCTCACTGCAGGAGCACGACCCTTTCTGTACTACCAAAGCCACACTAGGCCAGAGCAGCCAGAGGACTTGGCCCACACTCTCCATGCTGGCCAAACGGGTTGGAGAGGTCTCATTGATTTTACATACATACATAATATCACGTCTTTATCCCTAATGGGGCAGACAGAGCATTTTGGGTCTTGCGGTTCTATGCAGAGCCCAGGGCCGCAAGACCCAAAAGCCACTTTTAGCGTCATGGTGGGCGAGAAGATGGAAGAGCAATCAATACAGTGATGGATTGCTAGCCGCATCGCCTGTTAACATGATTTGCCTTTTTGCTCATTCCCTCGATCGGCTTTTACGATCTGCGTGGGAAGAGAAGCAGCTGGTACATTCTAAGATTTTTATTTCTCCCAGACCAGCATGGGAGTTGATTTTAAGCTAATTATAAGCTTTGTTTAGCTTGTATTCCCTTAGTCGACATCCACGGGAGGATTTGCAGTAGTCCTATTCTACTCTGCCGGATACCACACAGCGAAGTTCTGTACTTACTTAAATGCAAGCAAATCTTTAACTGACTCAAAGATAATATAGATCTAATAAAGATCAGGTTTCACACAGAAATAGACAGTGCAATGAAATTTTAATAAAACTTTGATTTTTATCGTTCTATAAACTGTTTCTGATCGTCGTATTGTTTTTGCATAATGAAACAAGTGTTGGACATCCAATTATGTATGCTCTAGACGTGGCATTTGCGCAAGATTTCTAAATATGTATACGTACATGACGAGTACAAAACGCAAATCGTTTAGTCTTATTTCTTATTGCAAACTACACCTACTATCTTATATGTAATAGGAATACAACTATTAGGTTATACATTCATTTATCAAACTTTATTGTTCCAAAGTAAAAATATACCTACGTTTAACAAATTAATGTGCAAAAATGCTAGAAGCATTTTTTCAAGTATAAAAATAAGCAGAGAAAATATATCCTGTTTTCGGAAATACATATATTCTTAAAAATATTGATAATGGTTTTTTTTATAAAATATTTACAATTTCATTACTTTAAAAGATTTAAGAAAGGCATTTCACCATAGTTACAGAGTATTATAATTTTATAATGTATGCCATTTGGCTAGGTAATTAAAAGTTTTGTCTGAAACTATTTACATTTTCATTATGCCCAAGAACCGATTATTCAAACCCAATAAATTGAGTTTAAAACCAAGTAAAATATTTTAGTTCAGAAAAGTGAGCTCTAAAAACCGTCTCGGTCTTAGCGTAAGAGTCTAAAATAGCTTACGCCACCTCTATACTAGACTAGATTCACCATTAAAAAAGTGCCAACAAGATGGCCGTAAATAACCATTGATACCCCATAACCACCATCAATGCTCATTCCGAATAACCATTGAGCGATACAGTACATACGCAGCGTCATCCAAATGATATTTACGACGTTAAACCGATAAAGGGATATAAACTAACAGATAAATATGTGAACGGACACGTTACCATTTGCCCGTGAAAAAACTAACATATCTTGGATAAATAGATTTTGAAATGCGCTGCGTTTAAGGTCCATTGTCCACTAAACCGAAGCTTCGCTGAAAGTTCTATTTTTGTTGTCTATATACCTATCTTTTATTTGAGCTAAGATTGGCAATAAGTACTAGATTCACAGTTAATATTATTTGTAAAAACATTTAAAAAAATATTATACTAAAAATAATCAACACTAATAGAGCGAGCATCGTAAGGAGGCGCCATCGAGAATTTTTTGACGTACTTATACAACGTTGCATACAATACTTTTTCTACGACTATATTTACTAAATAGAATACAAAACCAAACAAAGAAAATATGAAAATGTTTGACTTACATGTTTGTTAAATCAGATTAAGAATATACAAGTACTGATCTATATGGTATCTATGGTAAACTTTTTTTTAATTGACGTCTTTTTAGTGACTATGTTAAAAAAACATTTTTTTCTTATGTTGGCAGTATGGTAAATCTATAGAAAAAAATGTTCTTGGTCTATGGCTAGCAGTATCGTTTTAGTGAAATAACGACACATGTGCTATTATGAGGCATAGAGTATAGACTTTTTTCTGCAATCATATTATCAATGTTCTTATATTAGTGTTCAGAACCATTTAAAAGACAGATAACAGTACAGGAGTAGAAAAAGTTATGAATTTGATTGACATTAATTTTATATTAAGTACTTCTTATATAAAAAAACTTACATATCATCTTTTAATTTTAATTTATAGATACGATACCAATCCTATACTTGTCATATCCAGAATATGTTTTCCTTTCTTAATCTAACTTTTTTAAAATAAAAAATAAAGAAATCGAACATAAACAACCAATAAGTTAATACTCGTCTCAGATCATTAATAATTCAGAGTAATTTTATTTTTTTGTAATAACCATAATTACATAACGCATAAATTATTTGCGATTTAAAAAAAAAATCAGATCAACCAATGCAAAATACGAAGCTACAATTCAGTGGATAGCAAGCCTCGGCGTCCAGGCGAGAATCGAGAAATCGATTGAAGTGAGCGCAGTTATCGATAGAATGTATCGAATGATTACTGTAATGACAATTTATGCGCGATCCAAATGGAATATGTAAACGAATAGACAAGGCGTCTCCACAGGACCACCCGTGTGAACCAGTGTGACATTTTGTCTCTAAAGTGCTTTAAGTCAATGGAGTGTTCATATTTTGTAATGTTTGTTTAGTAAGCTAAACGTTTCTTTCCACGCTGTTTTCTTTCAGCGATCATTGTTTTGTAGAAGAATGTAAGGAGTAAGAAAAAAGGTTAAACAATCTTTCATAAAAACAGTATTTTACATTGCGTTATAAGTTTTTGTTAAATATCCTTAGTGAAATGTCACAAAAAGGAAACACGAGAATCTTTTTACAAAATATCGATCCGTATGTAGGGTCGAGTATTTGTATTCTACTTATTTGTATTTTCAGCCTTTATTTTCTCACCGCAGGGCAAAAGCCTCCTCCTACCTCCAAAACCTTGCAATTGAGGGCTTTTGAGGCCCAATCTTTATGAAATTATTCAAGATCTTCCCACCATTTCTCTTAGGGTTGCCCATTTACTTCTTACTAACTTCTTGCACATTATCAAATATATTTAGAAAATGTACCTATGTGTAATTTAGTATTTAAAAATACCTACCTTTCTATTTTAAGCCATTCCATTACACATACTAAACTTACCACTATTTTTTACCATAAACAGAAAAAGGTGATGAAGTAAACGATTACTATCATTACAGAGTTCACACAATAAATATCAAGTACTCTAGTTACCGTTTCCTCTTGACAAGCCATAAAATGAGTTTAACATCGAAATTCATTTAGTTTTTTGTACCATTGCATAATTGACGATAAAAATGCTTAATTGGCATAATGCTATTAATAACGGGTTCAGGCTTCACTTTTTTTCATATTGGTCGAGTGTAAACACTCGCTACTTAATTACTTCGAAAAATATTTATGTATAAAAATAAAAATTGACTAGCAGTGCCCGTGGGCTTCGTTTCCCGTAGGAATTTTGGTGTAAAACTATATCCATATCAAATTTCATCTAAATAGGTTCAGTGGTTGAAGAATGAAGTGGTAATAAACAAACAAACAAATAATCCAACTCACTTTCGCATTTATAATATTAGTAGGATGAAGGATAATCTCTAAAATGGCTGCAACTATTTCGACGAAACTCATTATCTACCTACGTAAGAAAAATCGATCTAGATAGGTTTTATTATAAGTAAAGTTTTCTGTGTGTTTTTTATTAAAATCTATCGCCCAGACATATTCATTTAATAAAAAACTTCTTCGAACTTAAAAAACAGGTTTTTGTTTTGATATAGTATTTTATGCAACAGTTGTATAAGGACGGTCAAAAAATGCGAGTGGCGCAGGTTACGATGCGAGCTTTAGCGAGCATCGTAAGAAGACGCCATCGAGCATTTTTTGACGTCTTATACAACGTTGCATAAAATACTTTTTCTATGACTATATTTACTAAATAAAATACAAAAATAAACAAAGAAAAATATGAAAATGTTTGACATCATTTATGTTTGGTAGATAATAGGTGTCTATGGTAAACTGTATTTTTTTTATTGACGTCTTCCTAGTTATTACATTAATAAAACGTTTTTCTTATGTTGGCATTATGGTAGATCTAAAGCAAAAAAAAGTTCTAGATCTATGGTTAGGAGTATCTTTTTGGCGAAATAACGATACATGTGCTGTTATGGGGAATAGACTATAGACTTTTCTGAAATCATAAACAATCAATGTTCTTATATTAGTGTTCGTGACTATTTAAAAGACACATAACAGTAGAGGAGTAGAAAAAGTCATTAATTAAATTGGCGACAACGAATTTAACAGTAAAATCATTTTAAGGACTGTTTTAGCGTAGAACTCAATGACTAATTGAGTGTTACTAATATGTACCTTAACATTATGCTTACTACTTACAATATTAATAATTGCAATAGTATAACTGGTGTGTATTATAATTATCATAGGAGTGTAAAGGGTATAAATTGAAGAAGGCCTTTTGATTTGTAGACACTCACTAATACTCGTATATGGTATACTTACGTGTATAGTCGACTAATTACAGTCAATTTAGGCGACCATAAGGTCGAAATTCACATGAATGTTAGCATATAATTTGCAAATTGTTAAAGTACCTGTAACAAAAGAATTATTATTATCAATTATTCAGCTTTCAATATTGAAATCTTTAAACTTAAAAACTAATTGGTTGACCGCAAGTATGCATGTTATACTTTGTACTATAATGCACTTGCTAACAGACTCGCCATTTATCACCATCATCGTAGAGTGCTATTTTTCATTGAAGGACTCACCGAAACACAAAACGTGTAGTTTTCCAACTCACCGCTCGCGTAAAATACAAATGGATCGTATTTTTGAAACCGTTGTGTCAGCGAAAAACAATATTGTTTCACGCAGAAAACATCAATAATTTGTCTATGCTTTTCTTAAAATTCGAACATGAATAAAACAGCAACGTGAAATAGAACGGATTTCCCATGACTGATTTCGATTGCACACGTTGCTAATCCTTCGCATACGACCGATTCAAAAATGCTCTCGTTTGGAAACGCTCGCGCACACCATTCGTAATGTGACCAGTGATTTCAAAAATACGTCTCTACGTCTTTTTGTCTTTACTGCAGTAGCACGACCCTCTCTGTACTACTAAAGCCATACTTGGCAGCTAGATGACTTGGCCTACACTCTCCTCGCTGGCCACACGGGTTGGAGAGGTCTCATGATGTTTATAAGCTTTGTTTAGCTTGTATTTCCTAAGTCTGCTTCTACGATATCCACGGGAGGACTTGGAGTGGTACTATTCTACTTGCCAGGAACCACACGGCAAACCACTCGCCATGCAACTCGCCCAAATGTGAACTAATCTTAATTACTGTGTAACATTTAATCGCAAAACACTTAATGAAGCACAAAAAGTAATAGATGACCAGCACTGTGTAACAAATGGGACTATATTAATCAACTCAGTATAAACAAGACTATGATTAAGCTCTTTGACTTTCGTTTTTAATTTGGCGTCATACCATGATCTACGATATTGTGGTATATGTTAAGCTGGTTTAATGTTTTTTATAAAAAGAAACGATATTTTTAGAAGTTCAAATGTGTTATTAATTATTGAATTTGGAAAAAAAAATGTGAAGAAATTTTATTTCTCCAAACCAAATGATTTATGTATTTTCTTAATGTTAATTAAATAAAATAAAGCCTAAAATTAAACCAACTTAACCACACATAATTTAAAAATGAAAAATTTACTAATTTATTAAATATGCATGTTATTCTTGAAATTTTAATCAGTGAGATATTTTAACAAAATTTATACAAAAATATTAATTAATGGTTTATGCAGGTGTGGTTTATATGTTCTAAGGTTCTGTAATTATTTGTTTTTGAAAAAGATAGAAGATATTTTTTTTTTTAATTTGGGCTCGACGCCGTTGCGTATTTAGCCATGCTCAAGTTAATAGAAAGTGGGAAACAACAATTGATGTGAAGTTATATATGCAATCAAAGGTTGGTATAGATCCTTTGATTGCTTTAAGGGAGCTTCTGGCGACAAATCTATACGAGTCCACTGGTTTTCATAGCCGATTGAGTGGCGGACGGCGCCTAAAGACGCCCACCGCAGTCTGCAAATAAATATCACTACAGCCGCACTATGATTGTCCACTTTAAACATTTCACATATTGATCATCAGAATGAGCATTTATAACACCAATCCACACCAATTACATATTATAAAGTCTACTAGAATCAATTTGCAAAACAATTTAAAGCAAACTCCAACTAAACCCCTTGACTTCCCGCCAAAAAAAAAACATATGTTACCTTTATTAATGCAAACTAGACAAATATCCAAATAGAAATCCATCTTTTGTTCGACTCTTTTCCAAAAACATCGATATTAATTTACATAATCTCGAAGTGTGTGAACAGTTTATAAGTACTTAATGTTAACATTAATATTATATCGTAACTATGAAAGTGTAAGTAATCTACCATGTCAAAATATATCCGTGATTTTCGCTGCAATTTGAATCTTATTTCTATCGCGAAAAGGCAATAAAAAAAGAATGATTGTAATTCACATGCACTTTCCGTTGTTCTCAAGGAAAAGAGTTGTAACTATTTTAATGATAGTATCTTAATTTTAATTATCTGTCTCTTCATCTTTGACCTTGTAATGAGGTTTTATGTTGGGAAAGGATATTGCCTAACTAAATTTCTCTATGTATAAATAATTTAATTTTAATTAGTGTCAAATGGACAGGTTCTTAAAGATTTTACAAACACTTAGATATAATAAAACACATAATTAAAAACTTAACACACCAATATATTTTTTTGCTTAAAAACGTTTATTTAAAATATCGTAATTATGGTATAAATTATATTAAATTAAAAGCTTTATATAATTAAAACTATTTTTATAAATAATATAAAACAGGCCAATTTGAAAAAGATCATTTCCCGTCTGGCTAGCGTGGAGAGTGTAGGCCAAGTCCTTTGACTGCTCTGGCCAAATATGACTCTGGTAGTACAGAGAGGGTCGTGTTTCTAACAGTGGACACAAAAAGACCTGATGATGATACAGTATATCTGACATACTGCACCGCCTCTCTTAAATATTCACTTCTCCCACTACCCAAAGGTTGACTGGAAGAGATTGCTATGCGATAAGTCCGCCTTTGTATCATAATTCTGTCTTATTTTTTTTTTTCTGTTTTGTATTTCCTTTTGTTTATGGTGCAATAAAGAGTATTTGTATTGTATTGTATTGTATTGTATTGTATTGTATTGTATGATGATGATAGTGATCTAGTACAATCTGTGGCTTGTTTTTTACGCAAATGTCTGTTCCAAATTGTATACTAATATTTATTTTCATTAATGTAAAATATGTCATATTTGCTAATTCTTATGAGACTTTCAATATGCTGTGAGAAAGTGCCATTTCACCCTGATTATAATACAAATTGGACATAACCGCAAAAATATTGCGTTTATACAAATATTATATGAATATTAAGTGACTATTGCAACCTTTGACTTCGTAATGAGGTTCGTTATGGAAACTCGTTTGTGTGAGAACTTAGAACTTGTATCTCGGTGACAGTCATTCATAAAAAGTAAGGACTTATAGTATATATATATATACATAGAACTTGCTGTGCGGTTTCCGGCAGAGTAGAATAGGGCCACTCCAAGTCCTCCCGTGGATGTCGTAGAAGGCGACTTTGTAAATACGCTAAACAAAGCTTATAAACATCAATAGACCTCTCCAACCGTCTAGCCAGTGTGGAGAGTGTAGGCCAAATCCTTTGGCTGCTCTGACCAAATATGGCTCCAGCCAACAGTACAGAGAATAAATAATATAAATAAATAAATATATGGGACCAAATTACACTGATTGAGCTAGCCCCAAAGTAAGTTCGAGACTTGTGTTATGGGATACTCAACGATACTATATTTTATAACAAATACATATATAGATAAACATCCAAGACCCAGGACAATTTGAAAAAAGCCATTTTCCAACTTGCCCTGACCGGGAATCGAACCCGGGACCTCTGGGTGGCAGACTAGCATGGTGACCACAACGCCACGGAGGTCGTCAAAGAGAAGAGCGTGCTCCTGCAGTAGAGACTAAAAATACCCCATGATGATACATAGAAGTTATCGTCCTTGTAAGTAACCAGCTTTTTAAATCTGGTGGAAGGGAAAACTGTCAAGATACAGGCAAAGGGTATGCGTATGGCCTGTGACGTCATTCTACGGTTCAGCGCGTACGAATGTGATAGTGGTTTCGGTACTCTGCTACCATATTTCTTCATACAAATATTTGAAAAGCTGATTGATGTTTTGTAACTAATTTTCTTGATGATTTTTACAAAAATTAATCTTCATGTTGTAACTAATTTTCTTGATGATTTCTGAACAAAAATGCATCTTCATGTTTCGTATAAAGCGTTTCGTTTAAAAATTGACCAAAAATAAATACAGTCAAATTTCACCGCTTTTTTTACAGTTTAAATTATAATCTACTGCTAAAATACAGAAATCTCTGCTATCAGTATAACAATAAGAAATTCACTTTGTTTACTTCAAAACTTCAGTATTTTAGCATAATCATTTATAAATTTAATTAAAAGTTGTTATGTTCTTTGCAAGAACTACTTATTTGGACATAAAGAATCCATATTAGTGGATGGTGGCCTATTTGCAAACAAAACCGTATGTAATGCTGGCACCGCGGTAAGGACGGATCCAGGGGGGGAGGGGTCGTGGGGTCATGACATGACATGATTATTTAAAATATTTTTGTCACAATACAGATATAATGTAATAAACTTTAATATTTAATCAATTTCATATAATATTTCATCTGATCACGTCAAATTTCACGTGACACAAGTTTTCGCGTGCGTTGTTTCAACTAACGTCTAGCTAGACCTAACTTTAATCGGAACGACTAAACTTACTTCAGTCAATTGTTATTTTCTTAGTAGTTAGTAAGTACTAAGTTATTTTTCTTTATTTACATAAAGGTATATTAAGTTTGCCGTGTGGTTTCCGGCAAAGTACAATAGGGCCCACTCCAAGTCCTCCCGTGGCTATCGTAGAAGGCGACTTATGGAATACAAGCTAAACAAAGCTTATAAACATAAAAAACCCCTGACGATGATGATATTAAATACAGTAAGCACTTATATACATTAATAAAGTACCTTTTTTCTACTTGTATCTAATATGATCAAAATTAAATTAGAACTTTTTGCGACTTGACCACGCCTGTGACCCCCCTGGCACCATAGCTGGATCCGTGCTTGCACCGCGAGTGGTAACACAGTCACCTGCTGAGGCTATATAAATTTGTTTAGCAAAATATAGTGCCCCTACCTCGCAACGATGCTTTAGTACCATGCTAGTGCTCTAAGTTATAGTTTTAACATGAATATTATTTATTTAGGTGCTAAATTGTGCGTTTAATTCAACACATTCTAATTTATGAGGAAATTATGGCTGAATGAATAAATTCTGCTTAGTCGACGTTGCTTAATCTAAAAAGATGATAAATGACAGATTATTTTGTGATTATCCTACTTGTTTCATTTAATACGTACGTACGTAAGTACGAATGTAAAAGGAACTACAGAAAGGATCGACTGCAGCGAAGATTCTGCGACCAAATTACAGACGTTCTAAAAAAAGGAGAGGTAAAAAGTACCCATAACCGAAGGACATGTATGAAGAGATTGGCGAGTGAAGATGAAGCGAAAGAGGTTTGTCAGGATCGTAGCAAGTGGAGAACCATAGTGGGAAACAGGCGTGATATTTCGTATGTATGTACGCATTATCATATTATGCTTGTTTCCTTTTGATGTATAAGCAAAGACTAGCTCTTAAGTAAAGTTCTTTGTAAAGTCCTTTGCAGAACTAAAATGATTTGAAGTTTGTTCTATTTTTAAGAGGCATATGGTATATTCTATTTTCTTTGATTTCAAACTATAAGTTATATTAGAACGACAGTTTACCCCAAATAAAAAATCTTGGAGTTAACTACTCGTAAAACTTTTTTTGTAATTGCCCAATAAAACTGCATGATTTATCGTTCCGAGGACGCAAATTGCGCGGATCTTAGATTTCGTTCTGTCTGTAATATTCAATCATATATAAATCATACGCCTATAAGAAATATTAAAGCCTATTTGTTTCTTTAACATACATACATACATACTATCACGTCTTTATCCCTAATGGGGCAGACACAGCATTTTGGGTCTTGCGGCTCTATGCAGAACCCAGGGCCGCAAGACCCAAAAGCCACTTTTAGCGTCATGGTGGGCGAGAAGATGGAAAAGCAATCAATACAGTGATGGGTTGCTAGCCGCATCGCCTGTTAACATGATTCGCATTTTTGCCCATTCCCTCAATCGGCTTTTACGATCTTTTCGATAAAAAAATAGAAATGATATCTATATATATAGAATAGAGAATCTAAAACATTAGAACTTACCAACTAGCCCCATGTACGATATACTCCAATGCAACATGTTGCAAGATGCACCGGACTTTACGCCCTGCCGCGAGGAATGTTAATAGGATTTTTTGCCACCACGCCGCAAACCACATTGTATGGAATGTATAAAATATATTGGCAGCTAAAATTGCTGCTTATTCCTTTTTATGTCTACTTTAAATCAGGTGTCAACGGCAATCTAGTTTTATTGATGTAATTGCGACGAAGTGGCGCGGAGTCATTTTGTCTTTGCTTGGTAATTATTTCTAATTAAATTACATGAAAAGTTGTCCCATAAAAATTACAGTCTGAAGTAAATTATTAAAGAAGTCGACGAACGATTACTTTTTTAGATATTGGCAATATACATACATACATAATATCACGCCTGTTTCCCGCAGGGGTAGGCAGAGACTATGGACCTCCACTTGCTACGATCCTGACAAACCTCTTTTGCTTCATCTAAACTCATCAATCTTTTCATACATGCCCTTCGGTTACGGGTACTTTTTACCTCTCCTTATGTTAATTATATTGGCAATATAATTAACATATTTTTTGTAATATGAGTTTTATCGCCATCTATTTATCTGATTTACTCGTATTCGGTAAGCTACTTTGACTTTCTTCTAACATATTAATTTCGGACTTTGCCTACAATGGCTAATTATACCTACACATTACATGGTTTGTATATCGTAAGATTTTGTAACTAAAATAAATAAATAAATAATAATATAGGGACAAATTACATTGATTGAGCTAGCCCCAAAGTAAGTTCGAGACTTGTATTATGGGATACTAACTCAACGGTACTTTATTTTATAACAAATACATATATAGATAAACATCCAAGACCCAAGACAATTTGAAAAAGGCCACTTTCAAACTTGCCCTGACCGGAAATCGAACCCGGGACCTCTGGGTGGCGGACTAGCATGGTGACCACTACGCCACGGAGGTCTATATACTTTGTTTATTTGGCGTCCTCGGAAGACCAGCGTTGAGGTCAGAAGGCCACAACATTATGCTGAGAAGCCATTTTGAAATAGGCACAAATATTTTAGTTTTAGTTACTGAGATCTGCTATTATAATTGTTAAACCGTGTTTGTGATATATCAAATAAATTATTTTTCTTTCTTTCTTTTACAGTTGGGGGCAAATAAACCTAACCCTCTGACTTCAAGACCGTACGAAGGAACTTTTATCTGCCCGGCCAACAATAATATCATTAGATAGCTTAAAAAAAATTTATACGTAACACTCAGATTAGCGAATAATCTTTACTCTGATTAGCAAGTAATGATAATAAATAAATAAATAAATATATAGGGACAAATTACACTGATTGAGCTAGCCCCAAAGTAAGTTCGAGACTTGTGTTATGGGATACTAACTCAACGATACTATATTTTATAACAAATACATATATAGATAAACATCCAAGACCCAGGACAAATTGAAAAAGGCCATTTTCCAACTTGCCCTGACCGGGGATCGAACCCGGGACCTCTGGGTGGCGGACCAGCATGATGACCACTACGCCACGGAGGTCGTCAATGATAAAGATACATCGCATTTAAATTTCACGTCACGTCACGAACAGCTACGATTTTTAACCAACAGTGACGTAAATAATTAAATAACCCCAAATCTGAAACTTCAAAGCATTGTAACAATGTGATTTTTTGCTAATTTGCTAAAAAAAGATTTGGGTGTTTTTAGTTAGAATATTTTAATTTAACTATTTTAAATTAGGTAGGTTATTTAGTTTTTAGTTAAATAATTATTGTGTACTGTATTTACTTATTTTGTGTAATGATCAACATATGTCATATGTCTTCTTCTTATATTTAAGAGCTGGGCTCTTGTCGGTGGAGTGCTTTCCATGTCTCTTTTCCTTCCGCTAAGTTCTTAACCTCTTTATATGTTTTCACGTTATATATGTATCACGTTATATATGTATCACGCTATGTATGTATGTATAATATATATGTATGTACCTATATAATATGCCTATAACTGCTGCACTGTTTACTAACCTAAAAACTTTTTCCAAAGCCGATGGACCTTGCCTCACTGCACTTAATGCATATGAATTAGGCATTAACCTAACGAATAGTAAATGTCACATTAATAGCAAATTAGAGTAAGAAACTGAGTCAACGCTGGAGTTAACCGGTTAACCTCACAACTGGGGTAATGTACGTTTGATAAAACGGATCAAGTGCAAGTTGATCTCACATATAGAGGATTCCGTAAAAAAAATTTAATGACTATTTATACATACATACGTACATACATTTACTATCACGTCTTTATACCAATTGGGGACGACAGAGCTCATGGTCGAAAGACTTAAAGTGCACTTTTAGTGCGAAGGTGGGTAAAAAAGAAAAATGGTGACGGGGTTTTTATCTTTTCTACCAGACCAGCAAGGAAGAAAGTGTTTATAGCTTTAAGAGGAGACACTAAGGACAAGAGAATTCAAAAATAGGTATAAGTAAAATCTATTGTTTTCAAAGTGCGACAACTGCAGCTAGAACCAAGAATAATTATGAAAAGTACACAAAATCTTGTCCCCTGATTTCCTTATTCTCCAAATTTTAACGAATTGAGTTTCTTTTTTCATACAAATTTGACTTTGACTTTGACTTCGATAAATTTGTTTACTATATGTTTGGAAAATCTTACAAATTTTTCAGGTTTATGGAGGTTTGTATCTCTTGTAATAAAAAAATATAAGAAAACATAAGGACATGCGTATATATCAATAATTTTTTTCTAATGTCATTGCTCTTTCTGCACTATCCGGCGGCGAGAAATCAGGGGACTACGTTTGTATACGGTTAACGATTTCCTCTTTATATTTCTTCATTAGCAAATATCGCCTTGCCTTATCAATGAGGTTTCACTGTACTGTAACTTATAAATAAGGGACCCTAAAAATTACGTAGTAAGTCAAGAAAGTAATCGTTTTTATTACGGCAGGGGCGTTTTATATCGATTCATCGAATCGAGAATCGAGTGTTGAGTGATATAGCCCACCATCGACGTTCGTGCTCTCGATACAATTTTCACGATGATTGTACACAATTTGATACAACTGCGTTCACAGTCATTACTTATCTTTTTCGGGGAAGTTGGCAGTTTTTGGCCAAAATAACAAGTGAACAGAAGCGTATTTTTAATTTACGCCATTACCCAGCAATGGCGTCTGCAGCCATAAAATTAGAATCAGTTTTGAAAATGAGGGCTGTCGGCAACCATTGCCGATCGTCACTGACGCTGACTGCCGCATGACTCGGCGACTATCGGCAACTGTCGCCGACAGTCGGCAACAGCTTTTGACAATTTATGACAGAATGACGTCACGCGGTAATTAGCAATAGTCAGCAATCGTTACCGACAGGTGTCGCGGGCTCGCTCGTCTGTAAGAGCCCTTATTTCCACCGGACCTACTGTCGCTCGTGTTTAAGAGCCCTTATTTCCTCAACTGATTATAATTTAATGGCTGTAGACACCGCTTAGTATGCCAAGAGAGCTCTTTTGCATACGTATGATGTAAACTAAAACTACTCTTTGTACCAAGTGCCAGTTCTATAATTCGACATTGTAAGATTTCAGAGGAATTCAGTGTCATTATTATTTATTGATTTGCCACGATGGAACTGTAATTGCCATGCTAGTTAACAATTTGTTTCAATAACTGAAGTAATCAATGTTATTTTCAACCATTTGTTTTGCAATGCATCTTTGGTGGTTTGGGAAAACGTGGAAAATTTACGCCATTATTATAACAAAGTAATTAATAATTTTAAAAATTCAAAAACTACACCTTGTAAAACTCATTAAAGAAGATTTTTCGTTTAGCAAAAAGTAGTAGGGGTTATTTACGTTTCGGAGTAGGGGTTATTTACTTCATCTTTGGTTTAAACTCGTAGTTGATCGTGCTTTATCTTCGTCATTAATTGCTCATTAGAGAAAATGATATTTAGTCTAATTTAATATGTAAATAAAAATTATACCCGCGGGCTCCCCTTCCGTTTACCCGGGTGTCATATATCCACATAATATTTTAACTAAATCGGTCCAGCCATTCTTGAATTATAAATATTGTAAATAACACGACTTTGTTTTATATTTAGGACATTATATTGAATACCACAGGATTTTCTCATTAACGTTTTATTAAAAAATAGGTACCTAGTTTTAATAGCATTTGCATTTAAAGTCTTAATTCTACGAAAAATGTCAGCAAGCCAACAACATTCAATTGCAGAGAAAGATCGTATTTCCAGTTGAACTTTCCTCCCATCTTGCTTAACATTTAGCAACAAGTACTTAGAGGGAGATGTCGCATCCAGTGATCTTGTGATCCCACGCTTCCGCGTTTCACAACGACTCGACTTGATTCACACGTATCTACAATCGATTTAATATTTTTCACGCATTCAGTTCAAAAACTGCGCATGCTTTTTAATCTTTAATGAGCACTCTATTTAGAACTTCCAAATCCAACAATAGGCCCAATCAGCGTTCAGAAACCACAAGCCACTACCGTTACAGCGTCACTATAATTCGTATTCGATATAATCATGCTCGATTCAGTATCGATTCAATGATCGACATAGTGACGTGCTGTCCACCTAGACACTGGCACAAAAGAAAAGAAAGTGTTGAGTCCGTTAACGATGTTTAAATTTGGAATGGACGCGTTTAGAACCGTTTTTGAAATGATTTTGTTATTTGATGGAGCGAATTTTGAATTGTGCCAATATCAAACTTTCTCTAGTGTTATCTTATTCGTTACGGTCTATTATGGTTTATGTCAATGATAGTTTTATTAGTCAAATATTTTCTCTCTATAGTCCATTAAATGTATGAAATATAGCGTACTATAAGCGTACACTTAGCAAGATGATGCACCTATATAGCTGAAAGTTTGTCGGTAGAAAATGCTTTTTTCCTTCGTAGTTCGCTTTAAAATATTATATAACCGTGTAACTTATTCTTAATGTGAACTTTATAGGTACCTATATAAGTATTTTTTCTGTTTTGCGTTCTTTTAACTTAAATAATAAATTCTAAATCACGTTTACTCTTTTTTATTCTGAATTAACCGAAGCCCGCGACTTCTTTCATGTAGACTTTATGACTTTGGAAAATGCTCATCAGGCTAAACAACTTTTGGTAAGGCGTAATTTTTGTATATCTTATAGTTTAGCTAGACCATTATGATTCTGCATCAGGTGTTCAGTTTTCCAAAATCAATTATAAGCTATATGTTGCTTAGACTTAACAGCTGTAAACAATAAAAGTTTTATTTCAATCCTTCAAGTATTTCCGGAGATCAGCGTGTACAAACAGGCAGATTTTTTAAATTATTACTCTATTACCATGGCTACATCGCCCCGAATATTCTTTTACTATTTTATTATATGTATAGATTGATTTTTTTTCACTATATCAACGTAGGAGCATAATGGAATAATTAAATAATTCGCTACATAATATTATTAGTACCTGGGCGACCGAGCTTTGCTCGGTTACATCTCAAACATTAACTATTTTTTTTTAAACTTGTCTAAAAACAATGCAAAATAAAAAATTATACATAAACTTAAACATAAAATATAAAAAAGTAAGTCACCGAGTGGGATTCGAACCCGTAACACTTTTTCTAGCGGTCGGTATCCTTAACCACTGAGCTAAAATCAAGGCGGTCAGCGCGACGAAATTAGCGACCATATTCTGCGTGGAAAGAAAAACGCATGAAAACTCGAAAACACGCGTTTTCCCAAACCTAAAACTAATCTAGATCGATTGTTTACCCCCGAAAACCCCCATATACAAATTTTCAGCGAAATCGTTAGAGCCGTTTTCGAGATCACAGAAATTTATAAATATATATATATACATACATACAAGAATTGCTCGTTTAAAGGTATAAGATAATCTAGCCTACATTGATAATGACAACACAAAACAGTACTTCTTATAAAATTATTTTGCAATTTTTAGTGTAGTACCTACCTAATAGTAATAAAGCGACTGATATTATTTAGCATTAAAAATTTCCTTCGTTAAAAACAACTTGTCATGGAATCTTGTTGTTTTTGCATTTTTGCAGTTTTTTGGTGTCTGTGCCGAGCGTGTTCAGACGCGTCTCAATCGGTGAGAAAACTAGTGGATTCATGGGTTTAAATTTGAACCAACCAAATTATGTAGGTACCTGCATAATTATTTAGATTGAATGCAATTTTTTTGCAATTTATTCCTCCCTTCTTGGCATAATCTTCCCCATGCCCCATATTCCTTCAGACCCAGGGTAGAGAATTAGATTTTTTTTAAAATTAACCTGCATTGTCCCATTACTGGGCAATGGGCTCCCCCATCTTCCTCCAAATATCTCGATCGTGTGCCACTTTCAAATTAATATGAAATTAGAAAAAAAAAGATCTTAAGAACGCGTATCCAGGCCCGTAAAATAATCCTCAAAAAAGCAACTTAACATTTGCCACACATCCATCAAGTACAACGGAACAAGTTTTTAATCGGAAATTAATGGCTTTGATTTTTTCGGTATTTATTTCATCAAAATCACGCGAAACGCGTTAAAATACGAGTTTTAGCCCGAACCCTCCATCAGGGCACATTAACTTGGCCACTTTAAGCGACATTTTGATAAAAAAACATTTAATAATGACTTGCTCTGATTACGTGTCTTAACTTGATAAATTTCCGATGTGTGTGGCTGTCTTGTATAGTAAAATAATATAAATAAAAATAAATATTACAAAACTGACAGAATCATAATAATATGGTCTCTTTGGATTTTTTATTTGTCTGCCAATTTATGTATGTAATTAAGTTAAATAAATAAAAATATCCTAAGATCTGCAATCCAAGGATTTTTATTAACACTATCTATTTAGAAAGAAAAACAAAAATTTAATCTAAAATGTAGAATTTTGTTAAAAACTCACTCGCTACGAAAAACTTTTCATCACTTTATAATAATTTAGATATTTTTTCGAACATTGTAATGCGAATTAAATGAATATAATTTATTATAATGCATCCTATGTTAATATAATTATAATTATAATTACACACAAAAATACTTCGAATACATAAACTTCTATTAACGTATTCCTTTTGATCATTCGGTCCTTTATTCCGATTGCCGCACCTGGACCAATTTGGAAAATTCTTTTTTTGTTAGTAAGGACATATTACTTGCAAAATGGTCCCATAGAAATAATACCAAATTGGGTCTGTAATTTGGCGTTGAAGTCAGTCTAGTTTCAAAAAACTTTTGACATTCATTTAAATTTTATCAATTTAAATTATCTACGAGTATCTTCTTAAAAATCTTTAAATAATATTGTATGTTTGTTTGTAATAATTGTATGTACATGAATTTGCCAAGTCCTTTGGCTACTCTAAGTATGACTCTAGTAGCACAGAGAGGGCCGTGCTCCTGCAGTGGAGACAAAAAGACCGATGAGGTAGAATATTATTCATTCAGATTATTCGGTCCATTCATTCACCGCCATTAAATATTCAAGCAGCGTACTACATTAAAGTTCATTAAAACGTCGCATGTCGTCAGACATATTTCATTATTCCATATCTTCCGCGCAATCAAATATTTTTTTTTATAAGCGTGAATTATTTTTCTTTTTTGGGTTCCGTACCAAAAGGGTAAAAACGGGACACTATTACTTAGACTCTGCCGCCAGTCTGGCCGTCTGTATCTCATGAACCGTGATAGCTAGACTGTCGAAATTTCCACAAATGATGTGTTTCTGTGGCCGCTATAACAACAAATACTAAAAACAAAATAAAACAAAAAATTTAAGTGAGGCTTTCATACAACAGATGCAATTTTACAGATAATGATCCGACTGGCACTTTATTATGCAAGATTTTTGACATTAATTTAAATTTTATCAATATTCATCATCGACGATTAGGTATCTTCTTTATAACCTACATTAGTCCACTGCAGGGCTAAGGGTCGCTTAAAGCGACTTCAAAAAAGGAGGTTATAAGTATAACATACATACTACATACATACTACATACATACTATCCCGTCTTTATCCCTAACGGGGCAGACAGAGCACTTTGGGTCTTGCGGCTCTAAGCAGAGCCTAGGTCCGCAAGACTCAGAGGCCTCTTTTAGCGTAATGGTGTTCAAGAAGGTGTAACAAGGAACCAAAAAGGATGGTTTGCTAGCAGTATCGCCTCTAAAAATGATTTCCATTATCGTCCAGTCACTCGATCGGCTTCTACGATCTGCGCGAGAGAAGCAGTTAGTACAACTTTTTAATTTTTTCCCTGACCTGCATGGAGGTTATATTCATATTTTTTATATATGCTTCCCGGTTATTCAGAGACGCCTGGACTAATTAAAAAAAAAAAATTATGAAGTGGTCGTAAAGAAATTTCGTCAATATCGGTGTGTAGTTTGGTGTTGAAGTCGGTTTTTAGTTATGCATTATAATCGCCTTAAATAAATAGTGTTTAATAATTCAATTAAATTTATGCTGAGACATTAATTTTAATATATTCATACACAGTATAATGTATCGTTATCGCAATACTGTATAAAAATCTATATATAACTTTCACAATTTTATTGTGTTTGTTATAAAATTTACTCGCAAATATGATGAATATGCAAAATTAATTAAACAAAAACAAAATATCTACAATACATATAATATTCTACAAAAATGCAAATCACACCACACCTTATTGTGAAAAGTTGAATCCATTAATTTTCTAATAATGGTAAATAAAATTAGAGAAAGGATGGCATCTAACCTTTGATACCTATCTCGAATTAATTAAAGATTTAGGAATGTTAGACATTCGTGCAACATTATAAATTGGATGGTGGTCGTTCCGCCCCACGACGACTTTGTCCCATCACACAAAATCCTTTTTTGAGATCGAAGTTTCTCCAAATTGAAGACGGCTAAACTTTTTTGCGTTTCGGTCCGTTGGTTGACGGGGCAAGTTGCCAAAAGCTCTTTTTGTACTTGTAAGAAACTCAACATATATAGAAAGTTTACCTCCTCCTTTTAAGATTAAAGTCTACAACCAATCTGAGTTACCAGTGATGACTTAGGCTCTAAAAAGTAGTCCCTTACTATGGATTTCATAAGAAAGGTCGTGCAACGCGCTATGGAAAGAGCTATACTTGGTGTTTTTCTACGTGATCGAGTCAGAAATTAGAAAAATCATAGAAGAACTAAAGTCACTGCGGTTTTAGCGGATTAGCTCATTGAAATGGCAGTGGGTGGGACACATAGCGCGACGAACCGATGGCCGATGGGGCAAAAAAGATTCTCAAATGGCGACCACGTACTGGCAAGCGAAGTTTAATACACCCACCCTCAATGTGGGCTGACGACCTGACCAAGGTCGCTGGAAGGCGCTGGATGCAAGCCGCTCTAGACTGCTTATTTTGGAATTCTTTTTTGAGAGGCCTTTGTCTAGCAGTGGACGTTATACGCCTGAAATTATGAAATAATGATGATGACTCAAGGCTTTAGCACTAAACCACGGGGCAAATAGCTTATGGGGCAAAACGACCTATACCCATTTACACTATACGGATGTGTCATGTTGAACATTCCACGTGTGAATGTGGCCTTAGAAATTAGTTCACGGAATTACAAGTGCGAACATAAACTCATTTATGGTTATGCGGTATGTCTACACAGTTAGACGCAGGCTTGCATAATTTTGCTTCGGTTTCCAAGTCACATAAAATAGAGTTGAAACTTTGTAAATGAAACTAAGTAATGCTGTGCGAAAATTTTATATCAATGTTTTAAAATAAGTATGTTTTTAACATCTCAAATTTGCCAAAAATTATATAGTCAATTCATCAAAGTTACATTGAATGTGATACTTGCCCAATATTTTTCTGCAATGGCAAATTTTTTAACTTGTCTATACAAATTTATAAGATTTTTATTATTCAATTAAATGCTGTACATCATAAATATTTAGCTTTTATTTAAATATTACCTTATGCAAAAAATTTCAGTAGGTTTGAGTGATAAAGCTTAAACAACGCATCCTTAACAAAACTATGAAGAATTTATCGGCCAAATGCGTCCCGTTTTTACCCTTTGATTAAGGAACCCTAAAAAGCCGTTACCTCGAGAGTACCACAGCAATAACTGAATAAACTAAAATTGACCCATCATGGCATCAAACCCATTCCACTAATATATAACATTTCTCACTCCAAATGGATCATAACAACCATAGACGTTTAACCCGTCATAAATCCGTGATAAAAAAGAGCGCAATCGATTCATCGAGTCGATTATTGAAAAGTGTGCAAATTACGGGGTAATCGATACATGCCCTGTAATAATCAACCCGATTACCGATGCGGATAATTTCACTTAAATTCTTTGTAATTTCGCCGTTCCACATACTTGATGCTACTTGTATCGAATGAATATCGATTATTAATTTATTCGATAGTTTCGTTTTGGTATTTTGATCACAGATGTAGTAGAGATGTGTAAATTAGTTAATAAGGTGTTATATATAACTGTTTATTGTACCGTGTAGATCGTAAACGAAATCAAAGATATGTTCTTTTTAGGGTTCCGTAGTAAACAAGGAACCCCTATAGTTTCGCCATGTCTGTCCGTCTGTCCATCTGCGGATCTATCTCAGACTATAAGTACAAGAAACTGGGTATTTAGGTTATATACCTACATACCTATGGCAAATAACAGTTTCTTGTTTTTTTTTTTATGCCGAAAGGTGGTATAATAAAATCATGATTTTTTTTACGGTAAGCTCCTACAGCTGAAGTGTGAGTCAAGTTTTTTTTCTCGTCGTATATCGTATGATATTATCGTTAATTGAATAGGTCTTTCAAATATATTTGAAGTTATATATATATAGTTATATATATATAAAAGTTTGTGAACAGCGTTTTTCGATTCAGGGATTCGTTTATGAAATATTGGTTTTAAAGTGAAAATTTTTGGTAGAATTGTACGTAAAATTGTGCCCTATATCTGCTAAACGGTCGTATATGAAGACGTGAAAAAAATCACGCTAGTATTACATATAAAGAAGTTTAAAGGGAAACTCCTACACCCCGAATGCGAGCCAGAACGACCAATTTTGTTTTTTTTATTTATTTGGATCGACAACTGGCTAAACAAAAAACAATAAAAATGAGCCTTATTAGAGACGCGATATCTATTAAATTACGAGAGTAAATACATCCGTGCAATCACTTGTTTATCTATATATGTATTTGTTATAAAATATAGTATCGTTGAGTTAGTATCTCATGACACAAGTCTCGAACTTACTTTGGGGCTAGCTCAATCAGTGAATTTTGTCCCTATATATTTATTTTATTTTATTTATTTTTACTTAATAAGTAGTGAAAATAGATAATTAAAAATGGTAATTTTTTAAAAGTCGTAGGCCATACGATGTGCCCTAGAAACAGCGACATTTTCAAATTTATTACAAGTTATCTCTCAATTAAAGTAATGAAGTACATAGGAAAGGTGTAGGAAATAAGTAGTAGGTTTGATTAATGTTGGGAATCATTAAAAATGTAATAGAAACTGAAAGTTAGAAAGTTACATGCAAAATGCTCCCATGCTGATCTGGGAGAAACAAAAATAACTTAAAATGTACCAGCTGCTTCTCTTCCTGCGCAGATCGTAAAATTCGATCGAGGGAATGGGCAAAAATGCGAATCATTTTAACAGGCGATGCGGCTAGCAACCCGTCACTGTATTGATTGTTTTTCCATCTTCTGGCTCACCATGACGCTAAAAGTGGCTTTTGAGTCTTGCAGCCCTAGGCTCTGCATAGAACCGCAAGACCCGAAATGCTCTGTCTGCCCCATTAGGGATAAAGACGTGATAGTATGTATGTATGTATGTACATGCAAAATTAAGGGCCATTTTTAGGCCACGAGGAAGTACCTATTTGACTAATTCCCAACTAAAATACAAAGTCTCTTTTTTATTTGACAGATTTTCCGGGTTTTGTTTTCCGGCTTTCTTCACTTGTACGGTCTGTGGCATATTTGTGTTGTGAGACCATTTGTAAATTAAATTTTATATAGGTTACATTATCTATATCTATATCTATATCTATCTATACATATAATAAAACAGTAAAAAAAGTGTCTGTACATTATATATATTTCCATAAAAAAATATTGGGGGCGATTGAGACGTAGTATAGAGTAAGAATTTTAAAAAAAATATCTGTCTGTTTGTCTGTTTGTCTGTTTGTCTGTTTGTCTGTTTGTCTGTATGTCTGTATGTCTGTTTGTCTGTTTGTACACGCTAATCTCCGGAAACACTGGACGGATTCGAATGAAACTTTTTTTGTTATATAGCTATTAAGCCTGGGCAAAATATAGGGTATAAATGATTTTGGAAAATGGAACGCCTGATGCAGAACCATAATGGTCCAGCTAAACTATAAGAGATATAAAAATGCCGCCTTAGTAAAAATTGTTCAACCTGATGAGCATTTTCCAGAGACATAAAGTCTACGCGAACGAAGTTGCGGGCTTCGGCTAGTACAGTATAAAAATCTTTGCTACAAAATATTATACTCTTTCAAGAATATCCTTTAATATAAAAGATATTATTATACTTTTTAATATAAAAGAAGAAATAATTCTACAACTTATTTATTTAAAAAATTAGAAGAACCATAAGACACGTACTTTACAGGAAGTTTTAGTTAATTTCGCAGTGAGTCATCGCGGTTTGAGATTCTTTGGAATGATGACCGATAAAAGAACTGTTTTCAATAAAAATTTTATACATATTTGTGTATTCGTAGCTCGTAAAAGTTTATTTTATTGATGTCAAAATCTCGCATGTCACTCTACATCAGTTTTAGAGCCGATGGATATGAAATTTGGTTCCATAATTAGGCCACACCTACTCAAAAAAGACCACATACTACGAAGTTGAACGCATCCATATGTCATATTAAAATACCTAATGTAAATTTTAATTTTCCTATCATATTTTAGAAACAAATTGGTCGATTTATCAGTGTTAACTCAAAGAGCCGCATTCGAACATAAAAAATCCATAATTCAAACGATTTCAGTAATTAGACACGTAATAAATAGTATTGTATCGATTTTATAAATCATTATAATTATTACAATATGGCCGACTTTTGTCGGTTACGAAATTTCGAAGCCGCTTCGTAAGTGTCGTGTTAGTTACTTTAGGAATTTTGTCATTTAACGTTGTTTTGATATGATTAATGTCTATAATCATGTTTTTGTATGAACTAATATTTGATAAGTATCTATTTGTGACCTTTTAGTGCTGTCAAGCAAATGCTAGTGTTAGTTAATTGCGAGAGTTTGGCGATTTGGTATACAAAACTAAATTGTATTTAGTTTTTTAATTTAGATTGTAATTTAGATATTAATTTAGATTTTTAATTTAGTTTTTATATTTAGTTCAGTAAATATTTATTAACATATTAAATTATTTGTGTTTGAATGGATACTTGAAACTTATTTATACACTTAATTCAATATTAAATTTAATAAAATTGATTAACTAATTTCAGTGGGAGGTTGAAGGTAGGATGAAGAGGTAATTTGTATTAAGTACTTATATTATTTTAATATGGAATAGATTATTTACATTTTTTTAAAATTAGGCAAACAAGTTAATTTTGTAGTTAATTAATTAATTACCATTAGATATTTTAATTATACAAAATTGTACGTTATATTATTTGAAGTATTAAGATTAGTAAAATATACAAGACGGGAACTCCTAGGGTCCCGCGCAATATGCGTCTCCGATTCTCGTCCCCGCCCCTCTCCCCGTTCTCGTCAAGTGTGTTGGGGGCGAACACACACACACATTGTTGTGTGCATGTATAGTTTCTTTGTAGTAGTAGTAGGCATAAATGATACTCTGCTTCTTTTAACCCTTTCACCGCGAGACTTTATATCAGTTGTCGTGCCCCCAGTGCGAGACATGGTAAATCTAACATACCTATCTACAACCAAAAACGGATATGGATACGTAAGTTATGTGCCATACGAGCATTTTTTTTGTCGCAAATATGCGACCTTCGCGGAATGGGCCCGACAATGTTTGTCACATATTATGCGACGCTCGCGGTTAAAGGGGTGCCATACCTGTGACAAGACTACCTATGACAAAATCTTTGAAAGTTAACCAGTGATTCATACAAATTATGTACCTGTACAACGTGGATGGGACATATCCGTAATAAATCGAACCACGGGTTATACTAGATCACTATAATATAATGATTTTAAAATAATAGGCGATAACTAAAAACAAATTCGACATTTCCATATAAATTGCTCGGACGACTGCACACTATCGTATGGAAATGTCGAATTTTTTAAAAGTTTTTTAATGTTATTTTAATTCCATTATATTACAGTGATCCAGTATTACCCGTGGTCTGATTTACTTGCGGGTATGTCCGATCACTATTTTAAGTACTTTTTCCATATTATCGTCCATATCTCGACTTATCTTTTGACGACCTCCGCAGCTCCGTGGCGTAGTGGTCACCATGCTGGTCCGCCACCCAGAGGTCCCGGGTTTGATCCCCGGTCAGGGCAAGTTGGAAAATGGCCTTTTTCAAATAGTCCTGGGTCTTGGATGTTTATCTATATAAGTATTTGTTATAAAATATAGTATCGTTGAGTTAGTATCCCATAACACAAGTCTCGAACTTACTTTGGGGCTAGCTCAATCTGTGTAATTTGTCCCTATATATTTATTTATTTGTCCCTATATATTTATTTATTATATCACGCGAAAGATAATATACCTACTTAAATTGTTTTAGAGTGGTCTGTGGGTCTTGTGGCCCGGGACCTGTCTGCTTAGGGCTACAAGCCTCTAAATATGCTTTATCTGCCTCATTAGGGATAAACACGTGATTATGTATACTATATAATGTATATCTGTAGTATAGTACATTTGCACATCCAGTTTATGTATACATTTTTTTTACTGTTATTTTTATACATACATACATACTATCACGTCTTTATCCCTAATGGGGCAGACAGAGCATTTTGGGTCTTGCGGTTCTATGCAGAGCCCAGGGCCGCAAGACCCAAAAGCCACTTTTAGCGTCATGGTGGGCGAGAAGATGGAAAAGCAATCAATACAGTGATGGGTTGCTAGCCGCATCGCCTGTTAACATGATTTGCATTTTTGCCCATTCCCTCTATCGGCTTTTACGATCTGCGTGGGAAGAGAAGCAGCTGGTACATTCTAAGTTTTTTTATTTCTCCCAGACCAGCATATTATTTTTATATTTAAGACAATGTTCAACAAATAAAAAAATAAACAAGAAACTAAACTAACTAAAACTAAACTTATAACTTAAATTACTTATAAATAAAATATTTATGAACCATTTAAACATTTTTAAAGTAACAGTTAGAGAAATTTCACGGTCCCGAATATCAAAAACGATCGAATCACGTAAATTTCCATTCTACATCCCAAGTACAGCATGTCGAACAATTTATTATAACGACCGCGATCCACTGATTAACTATTAACATAATTAAGTATTCAAATGACATTAAAACAAACACGACTGTGGACAATGAGTGGGCGTTATTACCACTTTATATGCAGATGTCACCCTTATTCCAATGGGATTAGTATCATATTTCGTTGGGCATAAATTATAGTTCAAAAACACTCCTAAATTTAATGAATTACGTTTTAATTAAAACGAAATCGCACAATTTATTGATGTTTATTTTGACAGTTTATTTATGTAATTAAATATTGAATTGTGTTAATTATTTTGTGTTTCGCCTAATGTTGTTGTTCAGCTTCGCTTGATATGGTTTAAAAAACTCTTAAATCAAAGCCGGGAAGTAGATATATTAGAATTAAATTCGATCTTTCTATGCTGGTCTGTGCAAGCTTGACGACCTCCGTGACGTAGTGGTCCCCATACGAGTCCTCCACCCAGAGGTTCCGGGTTCGATCCCCGGTCAGGGCAAGTTGGAAAATTGCCTTTTTGAAATTGTCCTGGATCTTGGATGTTTATCTTTATATGTATTTGGTATAAAATATAGTATCGTTGAGTTAGTATCCCATAACACTAGTCTCGAGGCTAGCTCAATCTGTGTAATTTGTCCCTATATATTTATTTATTTATTTTTATTTCCTAAGTCGCCTTCTACGACATCCATGGGAGGACTTGAAGTGGGTTTATTCTACTCTGCCGGAAACTACACGGCGCTGTGAGTCATATACTTAGTTAATTCAAGCCAAGTGCAAATCAAATTCGCACACGACGGATTCCGTACCATTCTACAAAAAATCACGTTTGTTGTATGGCCCCATGAAATATTTATTTTATTCAATTTTTAGTATTTGTTGTTATAGTGGCAACATAAATACAACATCTGTAAAAAATTACCTACACCATCATGTGTAAAAATATCAACTGTCTAGCTATCACGGTTCATGAGATACAGGCACACAGTAAATGGTGACACACGGACAGACAGAGAGACAGATGGACGGACAGTCTTAGTCTTAGTAATAGGGTCCCGTTTTTACCCTTTGGATACGGAACCCTAAAACCTGATACAAATTGTTGGGTTGTCCTGCTCTTAATTCATTTCCGACCACTAAGGTGTTTACAGAATCTGTGGGTGGAACCGAGATAATTTGTCGATACAGCCTTAAAAAAAAGTTCAATTTGCGAAATATTCATATAAAACATATTAATAAATATGTATATCCATTTAATTGATCCATAAACGTCGGATTTTGTATCAATATTGTGAAAATTTTGATTGAAATGCCGGAATTGGGAGCTGATTATAATTTTTTGCTGTGATGTTCGATGTCGGTGGGTGTGCTATAAAATTTGATATACAAACTGTTTTTGACAATATATACTATAAAAAGATTCGTCATAATTATACTGTAAGGTTGTATATATACACGGTGATTTTTCACTGGTTTTGAAGCCGAAGGCCACTTCATAGGCATCGTTAGTAAGACTTAATTAGCTAGTCAAAATAAAAATTCAGAAACAAAAAATGTTGTCTAAATCTCGAAAGTAAAATTGTGAGATCAATTAGTAGTACCGCCGCCATACACCGCCCGCCGGCCGGCCGGGGTTATCGAGATTACGCAGCTGGCGGCCGGCGTATAACTACGTGGTCTCGATCGAAAATCATTTACGCAACTTTTTTGTCTTATGACATACAGAAATTTGGATTACATAAATGGATAGAGGAATTTATTTACTATACGCCTTTTTTTTTCCAGAACCAATAAAAAGTCAGCGTGTATAATATATATTGCCAAAATAAAATCAGTCAATATTTGTAAAAAAATAAATGAAAATAGATTTATGAGATTCCTTACCCTAGATATAATCATCTTTTTCCATACAAACGTAGTCTAGCTTTTCTTTAAAAACGACGTGTCAGATTTCGGTAAAATTTTGTAATTTCAAAGTAATTGCACATGTGTAGGCTAGGTGAAGGACCGTTGACCCTACATATGTATTATGTAGATAAAAACTCGAGCCCTTACAAATTACCATCAAAATGAACAGACCATTGCTATCGGTCACCAAGCCGCTATGATTGATGATGCGATGCCTTATTACATGTTTTGATGGACATAAAGAGATTGGAATTAAAATACACTTATTAGAAGCATCTTTTTTTTATTTAATAAGAAGGCGCGGATGAACTTTGTTTTTAAAATGCACTGTTTTTTTGGACTCAATGTAATGATGTCACTTGTAATGATCATATCCATTTTCAAAGTAATTTTTGATTTATACATACATAATATCACGCCTGTTTCCCGCAGGGGTAGGCAGAGACTATGGACCTCCACTTGCTACGATCCTGACAAACGTCTTTTGCTGGATTTTTGATTTATTTTTTAAAAAAATTCAACTTTTCCATAAAAAGTGTGCAGCCGCCCGGACAATTTGTATGGGAATGTCGTTTTTTTGTTTTATGATTGTTATTTTATCATTGTTGCATTATAGTGGCCTAGAGTGTTGCCCGTGGTTCAATATATTACTGGTATGGTTACCCTTTCACGTTGTATATTTTGTTGTAAAAAGTATCTAATTTGAGTTGAAGTAGCGAATTTCAGATTTTGTGGGACTCTGTATATTTGCCGTCAAAGTCGACACGTAATAAGGCTGGCAGTGTGTGGCGGTCGCTTGCAATTTGCTACTCCGAATCAATTTGCCCGCTTTTTGTCGCCCGTAATGTCGCTCGAATCAATTTTCTGTGAAGCTCTCTTCACATTCACAGGCTGAACGGTAATGTAGTCTGACATTGACGATTTTTACTTATATGTAAAACTTGCTGTACCTGCGGGCTTCGCACCCCGTGGAAATTTCGGGATAAAAACTATCCTATGTCCTTCCCCAAGTCTCAAACTATGACCTTACCAAATCTATTTCAAATCGTTTCAGTAGTTTAAGCGTGAAGAGGTAACAAACAAATATACAAACTCACTTTCGCATTTATAACATAAGTAGGATAAGTAGGAAGTAGAATAGGATATATTTTGGTTATGTCCCACTGCTGGGCAATGACTCCTCCCTCTTGTTCCTCTACTCATCTCTGTCTGCTGCAAGCTCTTCCCATCCAGGAAAAAACCTATCCAGATCATTTAGCCACCTGGTTTTGGGTCTACATCTGCCCCGGTGGCCCTCTGGTAACCAAAATGTTGTTAATTTTGCCCATTTTTCCGGTCGCATTCGACTGACATGTCCCGCCCAGCTCTATTTTATGCAAAAGAAAGGTTCCATTTTAGGAGAAAAAAAATGTATTTTAGTTTTCTAACGATAGTGTCATTTTATTTGAATATCAAACCAAATAGGACTATATAAATATTTCGTTGCCTCTGCAACGTGGCACTACGTACGTGTGCCGTGCCACTATTAAAGTTTTTTTTTTGTTTATGTAAGTGGCGCCCACACTGGTGTCAAGTGGTTTCAGATTTTACACGCACCCAAAAGGCATCTGATCTTGATGATTGCCATCAATAATGACAGCATAGCAGTTCACGTTCCTTCTCAAGCATGGCTATTGATGTAAAGTATCTAAAGAAATAATAATAAATAATAAATCTTTATTGATCATAATAGGCAACATGCAATGATACAAAGTGACAATTGATCCCACACTAGGCTAGGCCTGTATCGTAGGTATCAAAACCAAACAATCAACTGGTAACATACAGCCACGGCGCGGCATTACAACAATCTAAATAACTTACTAAATTTTAACGTCTTACAATTTAATCTGAACAGCAGAACTACCGGCATTAAGTATAACATATATAAACTAAGATTTTCTGCAATTTGGAATGTAAGTATAAGTAAATAAAGAAAGGAAGCAAAAATCTTATTCGGCACAAATAATTACAAATGATGTAGTAAAACTTTCTATAACGCGATCCATTATGCAAACTAAAACCAAAACAGATAGTATAAAAAAAAAAACTTATCAATAGGTTGTGCATAGTCCACATGCGCTTGCGCCTACCTAACAACTCACAGTTTCGCCCTTGTAGCGGTCGATCGGAACTTGAACAAGAAGCGAATTTACATCGGCTTCTCAAATGCCAACGGGTAGACTGAGAGCTAATGGCTTTGTTTCAAGAAAAATAGCTACTTTACGAATTGGGTAGAACACTAACCGCCGATTTCTATAATTTGTAACTCATCAATTTCATTTAAGTCATTCATTAATTGATCAATTTCCCAATTTCGTCAGGGCATTGTGTAATTTTTTACATCTCGTCAGTTTATAGATTACCTTGATTTCCTTTTTCGGTCAGTAGTAGTACAATTGCACACACATGTGTGCATCCAGCTAGATAGATCAGAGATTTTATATTTTGATAGGGTTTGAGTAATAACTTTTCAGGGCGAGAGTCAGAGTGAATAGTGTAGTGACCTTTCATACATTGAACATACAAAGTAACCATCTACAACGTGTTACAAGCTCCCGAACTAACACTTTATTTTTTTGAAGATAATGCACTAACAATCTTGCTCTTCCAGTAATATAACTATTTCCTTCTAAAGGGACCTCTGATGGATTGGAATGTGTTAAACAAATGTTCAGCAAGTCATTATAAATTGAAATAAATAACACGTTACAAGCTCCCGAACTAACACTTTATTTTTTTGAAGATAATGCACTATCAATCTTTTTCCTTCAAAATTTTTTCCTTTCTAAAGCGACCTCTGATGGATTGAAATGTGTGAAACAAATTTTCAAAAAGTCATTATATATTGAAATAAATAACACGTTACAAGCTCCCAAACTAACACTTTATTTTTTCGAAGATAATGCACTAACAATCTTGCTCTTCCAGTAATTTAACTATTCCCTTCTAAAGCGACCTCTGACGGATTGAAATGTGTTAAACAAATGTTCAGCAAGTCATTGTAAATTGAAATAAATAACACGTTACAAGCTCCCGAACTAACACTTAATTTTTTCGAAGATAATGCACTAACAATCTTCTTCTTCCAGTAATTTAACTATTCCCTTCTAAAGCGACCTCTGATGGATTGCAATGTGGTAAACAAATGTTCAGCAAGTCATTGTAAATTGAATTGACATGTTACAAGCTCCCGAACTAACACTTTATTTTTTCGAAGATAATGCACTAACAATCTTCTTCTTCCAGTAATTTAACTATTCCCTTCTAAAGCGACCTCTGATGGATTGCAATGTGTTAAACAAATGTTCAGCAAGTCATTATATATTGAAATAAATAACACGTTACAAGCTCCCAAACTAACACTTTATTTTTTCGAAGATAATGCACTATCAATCCTTTTCCTCCAGTAATCTAACTATTCCCTTCTAAAGCGACCTCTGATGGATTGAAATGTGTGAAACAAATTTTCAAAAAGTCATTATATATTGAAATGAATAACATGTTACAAGCTCCCGAACTAACACTTTATTTTTTCGAAGATAATGCACTATCAATCTTTTTCCTCCAGTAATTTAACTATTCCCTTCTAAAGCGACCTCTGACGGATTGAAATGTGTGAAACAAATTTTCAAAAAGTCATTATATATTGAAATAAATAACACGTTACAAGCTCCCAAACTAACACTTTATTTTTTCGAAGATAATGCACTAACAATCTTCTTCTTCCAGTTATTTAACTATTCCCTTCTAAAGCGACCTCTGATGGATTGAAATGTGTTAAACAGAGTTATGTTCTACACTTTTTAGCTGCATACTTAGTTGTTATCCCTTGTGACATTCTTAGATTGATTTTATGTGTATCCTATCTCTCAGTAATTGGTAACGATGTGGGCTTTGAATTATATTGATGGATGTAGGAGATTTACTGATGCTTGTTATCTTGTTGGTGTTTTTTTTGCCTGAGCCACAGGTATGGCACTTCATACAAACGGAGCAGCATATTTACCTAGTACTACTACAAGCGAAACAATCTATAAAATGTTCGTTCTTTTTTGTTTTCCGTGGATAAACAATGATACTATGCGCAGTTTTTCACTATTATGATTCAATAATCCTAAGTAACTCGCGTAACGTCGATGTGCGACTAGCAAGAACCCTGTTTTACAGGCTCTTACACCTCACAATAACGGGGGAGGAGTTGCGGGGACGCCAGATTGCGGGGGACGGTGCGAGTTTCCGTTCTGTATGTAATACTATTATTAATTCTGTGCCTGAGCAACAAGCAACTGTTAAATCTTAATTACACAACGCAATTTCTAGCTACGGGAATCAGCACCTTGAAAAATCCTTGAAATAAACATTGCGCAGTACTACAAAAGCCTAAGCCAGAAGGGCTTAAATTTATTTTAGACTTATAAATAAAATTATAAAAAAGCCGTTATTATACCAAACATAACATTACGATCTGTTAAGTTAAAGTATTTTTTTATTATTAAGTAAGAATAATTAATCAGTATGAACAAACGAACTTTTATGTATTTACGTAATGTAGTAGACGCAACATCACAGTTTGGTTTCTTATATCATAAGCTATCACTTTTTACTTTACCCAACATTTGTTAGTCACTTGCTAGCATTATCGCGCCTAGTACACCAATAGTTGATAAAAACAACACTGTCAACAAACATAAAAAAAAATACTATAGTGTGTGTTCAATCAAATACATAATTCAAGAAAAACGGCAAAGTGTAAAGAAATAACTTTCTTTCGGACAGTAACCTTATTTCATTATTTGAAAATTAAAAACGTATGATAAAATTGCCGCCGTCATGTACTCAAAAATAGAACAGGGTCAATGATATAGCTGGTCTATATTTCCGGTAGAGTAGAATAGGACCACACCAAGTCTTTCCGTGGATGATGTAGAAGGCGTTTTAGGAAATAAATAATCTATGTTAATGGTATGGACTCATAATTTTTTTTAAATATTTCTTAATTTGTGTAAAAGAATGTGGTTGAAGAATCTTTATTTCTCAAAGAAAATATTACATTTCCAGTTACAGAGAAATCTTAATACTTATTATAATTGCATTTTGAACAATATTGGTGAGAGCATTCAAACAAATACTAAAATAATAAAAGCAATGTAGGTAGTTTACTAACAATCATGTTGCGCTTTAGGTACGAAGTAGACGACGCGAAATATCTGTTCAGATGGTATTTCACCTGCGTTAATAACAAATGGAAGTTGGGCCTAGGTAATTTAGTTTTCAATTAATAAGAAATAAGATATCTACCTACTTGTTGTTCAAAAAATTACGGAAAGAAATTATAAAAATAAATTTCAATTCTAAAGTGGATTTCTCATATATTTCAATTTTATTATTAACTTTCAAATAACAATATAATATTAACTAAACTAACAATAATTCCCTCAGAAGCGTCCCGCCGGCGTCCGTGCTGTCACCGCTTAGTAAGTCTTTGAGGTGTTGTGGTGAGAGCCCATCTAGGCCGCCGGCTGAGCCACTTCTAAAGGACATCACCGCTCCAAATACCTGTTGTTCAGTGACTTGTAGAGATAAATCGTTGTTAGAGGGAGGATCAGGAAGATGAGGTACTGCACAACGTGGATGTTTTTCCTGCAGGGCGGCAAGGGTGTCTGGTGTGTTGGGGGCAACTGCATCGTCTGAGAAAAGGATTCTTGCAGCTCCTTTTATATCCCCCTCGCTAATTTTGGATTCTACATATTGGGCCAAATTTTTCTGATTTGGTTTCGGAATCGTATAATCTAAAGATATCAATGAATTGTGGTTGTTACAATTTTGTTTAATTTTACTTGTTAAATTTTGACTGCCAGACGAGTTTTCCTTGGAAATATGTAGAACCCTGTAAGCGAAAGTTAGTAGGTGCTCCCAGGCCTCTTCGGAGTTCTCGTTAATAGTCTTACTAATATCATTGGCTAGAGCTTGAGATACTGAACGACGGGCGCCTTTGGGTATGCGTTTAATGATAGGTACGGAACGTTTTAAAACTGATAATTTTTCATGTAATTGTATACGATTAGGTTGGATATGGGAGTCTGGACTAGGTGTAATTGAAACTGAAACTGATGATAAAAGGGATGTAGAGGGGTTAACTTGATTGACATTTGGCTTGTGAGCTCTAGCCACATGGATTTTAAGCCCTCTCTGACCCTTAAAAAGACGAGGCTGGGAGCACTGGACACATTGAACCCAATTCTCAGAGGATATTGGTTGGTCTGTGTCAGAAATGTTGGACGGAGTATTTCCGCATAACGACATGAGTTAGGTTTTTATAATATTTAGAATAACTCACAGTTCCGGCGAAAGGTACTGTACAATGTACTTACAAACAACATAAATAAAAAATTATATTAAAACAGACATAAAAACACTCCAAGTGACTTTGACGGTTCCCGTTGGCTGTCTCTGGGAACAAGATTGTTTATGAGCGCGCAGGGCGCCTGTGCACTAAGCTGTTCAGGGCGCAGCGGAGTCAGATAGGTAAGATCAGAGATATGGGACTTAAATGAAGATGTATATTATATGTCGTTGTAAATCAAAATATTCTTGAATGACTTCAGCTGTCATGTAGTCGTAAGAAGCAAATTATTTCTTTAATAAAATATATCATGCGGAAATGACGAAATATTATAAAATAGGCATAATAAAGACAAGAATTTTATAACGGGAGGCCCAATATGTTATTTTAAACCAATAATTAATAATTATTATATTATTATGTGAACTGACAGGGCACTGTCACCTTCCCGGTTTTTTTAATTTTTTTTCTCTAAAGTAAAATACCCTTCTAAATTAAAATATCCTACAGTTTTTCATTTTTAGCTTTAGCTTAATACAAGTACGTGATCTAGATCGTCTTTGAGTCTCACTTTTTCGTTTCATTAACCAGTCCACATAAGGATGTAAACCATTTTTAGGACCTGATCGAAGATTTCAAAGACAGATTGCTATCCCCACTCCCGCCTTGCAACGTGTGTCCGTCTGTGTCACCATTCAGACGTCAATCTCTTCTGTATTTAGTATTAGATGGTTTAAGTTTACTTTTTGGGTTGAAAATATGTTGACAAACCATAGAGTTTATTTTTAAATAGATATTTAGGACGTACTCTCATGCTGGTCTGGGAGAAATAAAAAAACTTAGAATATACCAGCTGCTTCTCGTCCCACGCAGATCGTAAAAGCCGATCGAGGGAATGGGCAAAAATGCAAATCATGTTAACAGGCGATGCGGCTAGCAACCCATCACTGTATTGATTGCTTTTCCATCTTCTCGCTCACCATGACGCTAAAAGTGACTTTTGAGTCTTGCGGCCCTGGGCTCTGCATAGAACCGCAAGACCCAAAATGCTCTGTCTGCCCCATTAGGGATAAAGACGTGATAGTATGTATGTATGTATTATATAACAGTGGTCCAGTATAACCCGTGGTTCGATTTATTACGGGTTTGTCCGATCACTATTTTGAGTACTTTTTCCATATTATCGTCCTTATTACGCGAAAGATAATATACTTAAATTTTTTAAGAGTGGTCTGTGGGTCTTGTGGCCCTGGTCCTGTCTGCTTAGGGCTACAAGCCTCTAAATATGCTTTATCTGCCTCATTAGGGATAAAGACGTGATTATGTATACTATATAATGTATATCTGTACTATAGTACATTTGCACATCCAGTTTATGTATACATTTTTTTTACTGTTATTTTTATACATACATACATACATACTATCACGTCTTTATCCCTATTTAGGACGTAATTCGAAAAACTAATCTATATTCGATTAGATTTTCCAATTTAGTTAAAAAAAAAACAATTTTAATAAACCACTTTGAATTTATTGCTAAGAGAGGAGAGATTGTAGCTTCTTTATTAACCGACTTCAGAAAAAGGAGAAGGTTATAAATTTTTTCAGACTTTTATTTTTTTATGTATATTCACCGATTATTCAAAGACGCCTGGCCCGATTTGAATGTTCCTTTTTTTGTTTGAAAGGACATACTTATCAAATAGTTCAATAGAAATTTTATCTAAATCGGTTAGCTTACCCTCAAGCTACACTAAAGGGTAAAGTCGACTTTGGTAGTTTTGAAAAATTATTACAAACATATATAATCATTTTCGAAAAATTATACAACTTTATGCAAAATTGAATCCGTAAAACAGGAATTACTGTAAAAGAACACACACATTTACTGTATAAGATATAAAGAATAATTATATATAATGGATTAAATAGGTGCTTGACAAGTGGATTACCGTATAAATCAACTTCAGCCCATCTTCAGTTCGCTTTGCATTCTAGAATGCCTTTACAATGTATTTGTATCTATAAAATTATGTTACAAGGTAAACTATACTATACGTATTATTATTATTGTGTAGTTTATTGTATTGAGTAGTATTTTTATATATGTAGTATGATTTAATGATTAAATGAAATTTAAACTATACTGAATAATCTTTACTTTTATATCCGTTTTCTTTTTCTTCAATTTTTCATCTTATTTAAATTTTCTTTTTCTTTTCAAGATTTCTTGAAAACCTCCTTGATACGTTAAAAACTGAAATGTACATAATATTAGGTTTGTCAAAATGTATTAAAACTATTTTAAGGATTTATAATAAAATACCTTATGTATAAATGTGAGAAGCATTATATAAAAAAAAAATAACTTTATTTATTTTTCATTTAAAAAACTATACAGAGTAGTGTCAATTTACAATTTTATTACTTACGTAAGTTCTTAGGTAGCTAAGTATTTGTATGCATAGTTGGACACTTAAAGATTTGTCGTCTACCCGCCGTAGTAGTAATAGATTTACTGTATCACGGTCGGATAGTGATTCATACATACATACATAATATCACGCCTGTTTCCCGCAGGGGTAGGCAGAGACTATGGACTTCCACTTGCTACGATCCTGACAAACCTCTTTTGCTTCATCTAAACTCATCAATCTCTTCATACATGCCCTTCGGTTACGGGTACTTTTTACCTCTCCTTTTTTTAGAACGTCTGCAATTTGGTCGCAGAAAGTTCGCCGAGGCCGACCTTTTCCTACTGTTCCCTTCACATTCGTCATATAAATATTTTTCGTCAATCTCTTTTCATCCATCCTTTCTATATGCCCAAACCATCTTAACATCCCTTTCTCTATTTTTGTCACAACATCCTCTTTTACTCCACACCGCTCCCTTATGGCATCATTCCGTATTCGATCTTTCAAAGTAACACCACACATACTCCTCAGCGCTCGCATTTCAACTGCATTTATTCTACTTTCATGCTTTCTCTGCCATACCCAACTCTCACTACCGTACATTAAAGTAGGTATCAGTACTCCTTTATGAACAGCGAGACGTGCCTTGTCTGATACCTTCCTACTGCTCATAAAGGAATGCAACGCTCCATTCACTTGGTTACCCGCATTCACTCTTTTTTCAACATCACCCTCGTGCTTACCATCCCTTGTAAACATACATCCCAAGTATACAAACTCTTTCACTTGCTCAACTTTCACCCCATTTATTAAAATATTGCATTCTGTTGCACTATCGTCCTTTTCAAACACCATAACTTTGGTTTTACTGACATTAACTTTCATACCCTTTTTCTCTAATGCATCATTCGTAACAGCTATCATCTTCTGTAATTCCTCCTCTGAGTCCGCAAGTATTACTTGGTCATCGGCATAGAGAAGGCATTTGATTAATAACTCATCCATTCTAACACCACATTCATCATCTTTCAAATCTGTCAAACAACTGTCCATGAATAAGTTGAACAGCCAAGGCGACGCTACACATCCCTGTCTAACACCTTTTTCGATGTTAAACCAGTCTGTGTATTCGCCGTCAATTCTGACACAAGCACTGGAATTCCTATAAAGAGATTTCAGTGCTCGGATCAGATGGCTGCTCAGCCCATACGCAGACCATGTTGACCACAATTCATTTCTCACCACTCTGTCATAGGCCTTTTCTAAATCTACGAAGATGCAATAGACTTTTCGACCTTTGGCCAAAATCTTCTCTAAAATGCATCTTAAAGAAAAGACCTGATCCGTGCATCCCATACCCTTTCTAAATCCCGCTTGTACATCCCATAACTTCTCTTCGGTATTTTTCACCACCCTTTCTATCAAGACCTTTGCATACAATTTGCCGACAACGCTGAGAAGACTAATGCCTCGGTAGTTTTTACAGTCTTGCTGTGAACCTTTTCCTTTATACAGCGGTACAATTACCGCATTGCACCAATCTTTTGGCACCACACAGTTTTTAAAACAAAGATTGAAAAGGTGACACAACTGACTTGCTACTATGCCCTGTCCAGCCTTCAGCATTTCGACAGTAATCCTATCATACCCTCCAGCTTTTCCCATTTTCATACTATTTAATGCTTTCACTACTTCATCCATAATTATTTCCTCATCATAATTTTGCATATCACTCTCTTGTGCGTTATTTTCAGGCTCCGGTACTCTCATTTCATCTTTTTCAAACAGTCCTTCAAAATATTCCTTCCATCTATGTACAACACTCTGTAACCCAACTAATAATCTTCCATTCTTGTCTCTGATCTTGTTTAACTCAGAGGTCGTATTTTTACCTCTAGCTGTTTTAACGCTCTTCCAAAAATATTTAATATTACTTTTAAAGTCTTGAGACAACCTTATATCAAAATCATCCTTTTGTTCTTTTTTCTTCTCTTTTACTATCTCTTTCACAATCACATTCATCCTCTTATATTCTTGCTTTGCTGCAAATACATCACTATCCCTTGCATTCTGATTTCTTGGATAGTGATTCCTCTCTTGTAAACAACTATGCCAGTACGTAAGCCAGTTGCTGTGCAAAGTAATTATGATTTGTGACAAGTACACGAGCTTTATTTCAATAATTTTAAAGTGTATTTTTAAATGGAGTAGTTACATGCACGTAATTATGATCAATTTTGCTTGCCGGCCGCTGCCAGTCGGAGCATAGAATGACTCACAGTCACAGCAGGCGGGTAGGCGGCAGCGGTAGACATAGTGTATGTGCGTGAACAGAGTCAACACTCAATAATCATAACCAAAACAAATACAGACAAAAATTATAATAATGTACTTACATATCAAAGTACATTAGATATCAAAATAATATTGTCGTCGAGAGACATTATAGCAAAGTTAATAAGTAGATATTGTTTATAACTAAACCTAAAAACGGAACAAGATCATTTTTATTTAGTTTTTATTTACTAAACTATAATTATTCTCTCTATCCATCGGTAGTATGGAAGAAACGCGATTTTAAATACAATAAATTAAATAAATAAATAAAAACATGCTACAATTTTTTTCGCATAAAATAATGGTATTTACCTTGCAACCTTCACACGTGAAAGCTCCGAAGTGGAAGCCCGCGGCAGGCTCTCCGCATACTTTGCATTGCTGGTTCATCTGCAAAGAACATAATGAGTTAATAACTGCACGTTTTGGAAAAAAACATAAAAAGGCGTTTAACCTAAGGGCTGTTACAGACGAGCGACAGTTTGCTGCGACACCTATAAACGATAGTCGCAATACACCGCGTGACACGTGTCGCCGACCGTCAAATTTATAAATCGTAGTAAAGTGCTTTTCACCCGAAAGGTAAAAACGGGACCTTATAACTTAGACTCCGTTGTCAGTCCGTCTGTTTGTCTGTCTGTCTTTCTGTCGGTCTTTCGGTCTGTCTGTCTGTCTGTCTGCCCGTCTGTCACCATGCTGACAGATTAGACCGTTGGAAGTTCTACATATGATGTATTTCTGTTTCCGCTATGGCAAAAATTACTGAAAATAGAATTAAATAATATTTAAGAAGGACTCCAATACAACAAAAGTTTTCAAACCCCATATATACGCCATTTTATAAATTTAAAGAACTAAATCGACAAAAACCTTCTCGGAAAATTTTGCAAGAATTGGTTAAGAAATACGACTTGTAGGCGAGAACAGCCGAACAGACTAACAACCGGACGAAAGCATTTTTGGCAAATCTCAAAACTGAGGCGCTTCGCTCACTAGAAAAATTATTTTTTGTGCTTTTAAGGAAAAGGACGTGATAGTGATTATAATATATGAAGCATAGAAAATCTACACTAATATTATAAAGAGGAAAGATTTGTTTGTTTGATTGTATTGAATAGGCTCCGAAACTACTGGATCGATTTTAAAAATTCTTTCACTGTTGGATAGGTATGTTATCCCTGAGTGACATAGGCTATGTATGTACCACGGGCGAAGCCGGGATGAACTGCTAGTAATCAATAAAATGATACTGAAACAGTTTACCAACATTCGATTGGTCCATGAATAGTTGGTCAACTTTATCTTTAACCCATTAACTTTTCCCCCACAGTTCACCCACGAATGTTTCGCCAACATAACTTTACGTCAGTGATATATATAACTTGCTCCAGTTGGTTTTTTAAAGAATTTTTTTACACGAATGACCGAATAATTGATAAATTATTAAAAGGTCTGTTGTACAATTAATCACGACAATTATCATACTCAACGAGATATCTGCAATTATATGCAAATTAATACGTGTTTAAAACAAGAAAATGTATCTTTATCTATACAGTGCAGATAAATAAACATAAAAGCTAGTTTGAACAGTAAAGTTCAACACTTTTACTATAAATAAAACTAAAAATTACAATAATTGAAAAGTATCAATGCTTGCACTTTGCAACATTCTTTTACAATTTCCTCAAACATTAAAAATAAATGTTTTATTTGAAATGACTTCGAGTTCCACTGTACAGATAAATAAATCCGCTCTCTTTGAATTCTCAGGTCTTTTCGCTCCGTTTTTTTGAGATGCTTGCGTGGATACAGATTCAACACGTGGAGGCCCTTTGGAGAAGTTTATGTTATGTGGCGTTCCTACCACAACCCATTCCTGGATATAGGTACTTATGAAAGGAAATAGAAATAAACTCTTATTATTAGTAAAATAACATAATCTACAAATATATTACAGTTTTACCTATAAGTGTGGTTTTCTCATCTTTGAACGAAGTTTGGAACGAATTTCCTTGTCGCGCGTTGCAAAAGGGGAGAGACGGAAAAAATTAAGACCAAAAGTTGTAACGACACTTTTTGCTATACCTGGTTGTAAGCCGTGCGGCGTGCGCGTGTTTCTCTATCTCTCTCTCTCTCATTAATCGAATGGAATTTCCTTCTATCTGGGTGTCCCTTGACACCTCTCAAGTTTTTTATTCAATTAATGCATTATCGAAAGATTTGCGTTTTACAAAAATTACATACATTATATATTTCTCTTTTTTGGTCATTTTTCAAAATTCTTGTACATCATTTAAGTGGCTTTTGAGCCTTACGGCGCTAAGCTCTGTCTGTTTCATCAGGGATATGGACGTGATATTTGATGTACTTATGTATTACATAACTTTCCGTAATTATAGCTGTCTTGTAAATGATATATTGTATACAAATCGCCTCACTTAAACTCAATTAATTATTGATTTTTAAAAACCTTAATATCAAGTCATATATATTGATGTCATTTTTCATATCTTTCAAGGAAATATCTGAGTTATTTATTGAAAACACGCCTTTCAATTATTGACTTGTAATTGTTGATAATTAAAAGCAATTTGTTAAATTATATCAGGCGAGCTGAGCAAGGGTACAGGAAAACGCTGGATGGATCTTTGGGGAAAGATTTAACCGGTTTAAAAAACCATCATCGTCGTTTCAGCCGTATGATGTCCACTGTTGGACATAGAACTCTTTCAAGAATGTCTAAACCAAACGTTTTACAGCGGCTTGCATCCAGAGTTTTCCAACGGCTTTGGTAAGTTTCATCTTTAGGTCTTTTAAGTCTCCACTGCAGGAGCACGACCTCTCTGTACTACCAGGGTCATACTTGACCAGCCACTAGAGGACTTGGCCTACACTCTCCACGCTGGCCAGATGGGTTGGAGAGGTTTTATTGATGTTTATAAGCTTTGTTCAGCTTGTATTTCTAAAGTCGCCTTCTACTACATCCACGAGAAGGTTTAGAGCGGTTCTATTGTACTCTGCTGGAAACCACACGGCTACTTAGTAAGTTTATCTCTTTAAGATGCGCCAATACCAGACACAATAGTTTAACAATCGAAGTCGGTAGGAATTCCTCCCAGTGCCGGCTTAGGGGATATCTGACTACAATATATTTAAAGTCGATAAAAAAACTTCGTCTTCCCATACAATTTCCATTGGGCTAAACGCAGATTTTTATGAAAAGCCAGTATCTTTTAGTTTTTCTAAAATAAAAGATATGGAAAGTAATTTGGCATCATGGACTCAACTTGCTCGAAAAGTGTTGCCGATATTTAAAAAGTAATCCTATTGGCCAGTATGATAATTTGGAACCTCCTTGGGTTGATCTTTTTAAAGCATACAACTCGTACACAACATGTATATATTTACCTATCCTGTCCGACTCTCGAAGCAGTACTATTTAAAGTCGATCTATTCTCGAATAGAAACTTAACATTGAATCGAGTGCAAATAATTATGCTAATTTTGTGAAAATATTTGTTTGGATATTGTTTGTCACCTTTAAATGTTTTTAAAGTACCTAGTTAATATTTTTATAGCAGTTAAACATTGATATGACTTTAATTTTTTTTTTGTCATAAACAAAATTATACAAAATAACCGGCCAAGTGCGAGTCGGACACGGGCAAGACGGGTTTGTTGAACGTTTGTTGTATCCAACCCAACTTAAATGTTTAGTACCTGGGCGACCGAGCTTTGCTCGGTTACATCTCAAACATTAACTACATTTTTTTAACTTGTCATAATTTATATATAAATTATATATAAAAAAAAACAAAAGTAAGTCACCGACTGGGATTCGAACCGGTAACCCTCTTTCTAGCGGTCGGTATCCTTAACCGCTGAGCTAAAAACAAGGCGGTCGGCGCGACGAAATTAGCGACCATATTCTGCGTGGAAAGAAAAACGCATGAAAACTCGAAAACACGCGTTTTCCCACACATAAAACTAATCTAGATCGATTGTTTACCCCCGAAAACCCCCATATACAAATTTTGAGCGAATTCGTTAGAGCCGTTTTCGAGATCACAGAAATTATAAATATATATACAAGAATTGCTCGTTTAAAGGTATAAGATTTTATTCTGTTTTTAGTATTTGCTGTAATCGCAACAGAAATACATCATTTGTACAAACAACTGTTTAGCTATCACGGTTCATAAGATACAGCCTGGTGACAGATAGACGGACAGTGGAGTCTTAGTAATAGCGTAAAAACGGGACCACCGTTTTTACGCTTTGGGTACGAAACCTTAAAAACGAATTGAATAATATAGCGTTCTGCTTTTAAGTTTTCTATATCATAACTCCTATGCTGGTCTGGTAGAAATAAAAAAACTTAGAATGTACCAGCTGGTTCTCTTCCCAAGCAGATCTTAAAAGCCGATCGAGGGAATAGGCAAAAATGCAAATCATGTTAACAGGCGATGCGGCTAGCAACCCATCACTGTATTGATTGCTTTTCCATCTTCTCACCCACCATGACGCTAAAAGCGGCTTTTGGGTCTTGCGGCCCTGGGCTCTGCATAGAACTGCAAGACCCAAAATACTCTGTCTGCCCGACTCTGCCCCATTAGGGATAAAGACGTGATAGTATGTATGTATATCATAACTAAATATTTGCGGATAAAGCGAAGTAACTTATATTAGAAGTTCGTAGGTAGAATTTCAAAGCTATCGAGCTGGTAAGCAGAATCCTAATAATCAACTCGTTCTTTAATTGAATTTTAAATAAACTTTATAAAAAAAAAAATGTAAATACTGGGCTCTACCCATAACCTTAAAGTACTAGTTTGTCACGTTAATTTAATATTCAACTTACAGAAACTTACTTGTAAAACATCACAGGCAAAACGATAAAAATTAAGCACTCAAATATAAGTTGCGTTTCAAGTACTTTCCACTGCTTCCACGAAAACATACCTTAAGTCAAATCGATCAAAAATCGATCGGATTCGAATGCTACCTTCTAAATTCAAATTAAATCGTCACTCGGACATCAAGTGTTATCACAGTACAATTCCAGGCACGGAATCGGTTGCTCCCAAAAAATTAAATAAACATTTGGTCACGATTGTAAAAATACTGTCGAGTGGTCACAAGTGTATTTTGAAGTACGCGATGTTTAATCAGAGTCTTCAATTGTGAGATGACGTAACTGTTTTGAGAATAAGAATGTTAAGGAGCGTGTAATTTTGAACAAACTGAAGGTAGCTATACAATGTGGAAGGGACATACCCGTAATAAATCAAACCACGGGCTATACTAGACACTATAGTATAATAAATTGAATGACCAGCAGCTTTTCGTCCCACGCAAATCGTAAAAGGCTCTCAAGGAAATAAGTGATGCGGCTAGCAACCCATCACTATCTTGATTTTATTAAGCTATTGCATAGCTTCTATCGCGGGCCTTGAGCGCGGGGACCGAATCCAGAAATTCCGTAACGAAAAAACCTCACGCTTCCCACTCCGCCTACCATGTAGGTTGCCGCTTCGTCTCCGTCGTCCGTTTGCGACGTTGCCGTCCTTCCTTGTAAAAATTCACCGACCGAACGGAACCACCTTAATGCAATAGCTTTACCGCGGCAGTCCCCGAGTGCCACAAGTCTTTTTTTCCACCTTCTCGCACACCATCACTCTAAAAGTAGTCTTTGGGTAGGGGGTTACTCCAAAATCGGTACGCAAGACGGGCGTTACTGCGTATCCGCGTTTCAGTATCAAGCAACCTTGAGCACTAACGTTTAGTGATAAAGTCTAATTTAGTTTGACATAGTATGTCGTTGCTTAGAGCCGCAAGACTCAAAATGCTCTGTCTACTACAATTATACTGGTCTTTACTACAATTTTGGTCATTTGCACTGTAATTCTAACATTCTAAATAAATAAAACGTTTCGTTTCATTTTTGACTTGTCATATTATAATAACAAAGCATGTATTGAACAAAATATTTCTGTTGATACAATTACATACGTAATTGATGTTAAATCGTACAATAATGACACAATCATCCGTGAGCTCGTCTTAAGTGTCGTTAAACTTGTGACATGGCACTTTTAGTGGTTACGTTTTTAGGCTGTCGTGTGTACAGTTGATGAATGTAAATTATTGTATATATTTTAATACAGGGAAATAGGCATACGATTTAATTCAACACAATAACCTTTATTGCACAAAATGAATAAATACAGTACATAATTATGTTAAAAACTAGGAAATGCGTAAAAGGCGGCCTTATCGCTAAGCAATTTCTTCTATGCAACCTTGGTATATAGAAAAAAAGTGATGGGAAATTAGGTAGTGATAGGAAATCAGATAGTACGATCCGTTAGGATTATATATTTAGTAATGACTAACGATGCTGCCTATGTTATAAAATTACGTTTTTTCTTGGGTGAAAAATAAATCATTTGGTACTGTTAAGAAAATAAAACATCGCAAAAAAATGTCACTCAAAGTGAGTTTTTTTTTTTTGCATGAGGGCATTTCTTCAAATTTCGTTCTCCGCGTAACCTTCGTGGCGAAATTGAAATTACCAATAATCTTTTGAAAAAAAATACTACGCTATAGATGGTTTAAAAGCAAATAATATACTGTTTGAAACTTTCAAATTGACTAATAAATGATAAATATATAAAATTCCGAAAAAAATCTGCCCACGAAAGTTACTATTGATACCACGAAAGTTACGCCAGTAAAAAATACAACTCAGTTGTAGCGAAAACTTTAGTTTTCGCTACAACTGAGTACAATCAATCAAGACAAGCATATGCATTGCACCAGCGGTTAATGTTTAAATGTTGCATTAGCATCACTTTTCTATTTTTTTATGAATTAAAACTGCATAAATTTATAGTTAGTGTAAAATTAAACAAAGCAATTTTTAAAACAACATTTTTTAATCACAAATTCGAACATTATTTATTTTTTCTATTAATGGCTAAAGAATATGTGCGAAACAAAATAATTAAAAAATGGTTTGACATAAAAATTTAAAAATTATTAACTTATAGGACGTTTTAGGCTTTCTATGACAAATTTTTAGATGTAATTTTTATTATGTTGGTCAATTGCAATTAATATAATTCACAGACAGGTATTATTTCTTTTTTTGCTTTTGTAGTAAATTTCTTTCGGCTTTGCTTTTACAATATTGTGTAATTCGGTATCTTTTTTTATTTTTTTCTCTTCTTCTTATTTCGGCTAATCGCTTTTTCTCCAGATGTAATTTTTTACGGCGGCATTTTTATTTAAATACGTTAAACCATTAAATTCGTTAAGTTATGATAATTCTATAAAAAAATTTACACACTTACAAATATTCATACAAAGTCACAAACGTGGATATAAACCTGTATACAAACTTGTCATAAACTAAAATACAGAACCAAATTCAAACTCTCATATAAAGTAACATACAAACGAATACTTTATTAAAGCAAAACAAATCCAAAAACAAACTCTAATGGAAACTCACACATAAACTCACATTCTTACTATCATACTAATTCAGAAACTTACAATTAAATTCACAGACAAACTAACAAACCAAATATATAAAACCAAACACAAGAAACTAATTATACTTCTACTCGCGAGAATATTCTTCGGCCGGCTCATCGTTACTTACACATACTAACACTTACCAAGAAATACCAATACTTTCCAACACTGAAATACATATATAACAGTCAACGAATAATTGTGGATGGAAAAGTCGAAAGCAGAAATTTTGACTCGACATCTTTGTTAGGACTAGTTAAGACATAAACATACTAAAAGTTCTTACCCCTCCGAGGTGAGCCCGCGAGGGAAGGCCCCAAAAAAAGGTCCCGTTTTTTGGTTTTTTGCTTACATCTCGAAAATGGTGCGTTGTACGAAATTTTATTGTACCACATTATGAAATCTGATAAAATTCTCTACAACTATGGCTTTCATTTTTTTATCTATCTCCAATTTTGACCTAGATATGACGTACGAAAATTTTTCGAATTTTTTAAAATGTGTTATACACTTTGGGCGTATTCGGACGAAAAGCGCACGCCAAGCCCACGTCCAATGCATGCCTTTCATTGCGTTTCTATCCCCATAGTTCAGGAGAAAGGTGTCCAAGCTAGTCCTAACAAAGTTGCCGAGTCAAAATTTCTGCTTTCGACTTTTCCATCCACTTGCCCCTTTTGAGCACTCATTGACCGAACTAATACCAACCCATAGCAACACTTACATATACCATAACATACCGACACAAGCAAACATTGTTTGAGAACATTTTAATAGATTTTTCATTGTATTAGATTACTCGTATATTAGAAACCGCTATAAGGAATATCACAAAAAAGTTTGTCGTATAAAAAAAACTAAATAAACATGTTTTTAGTATTTTGTTGTTACGAACATAGTAAGGTATGATATAATATATGTAAAGAAATTAATATCATTGGTAATTTAGTGAGAATTAACAAAGATACGTAACTTTCGTGGCATGCTTTATAACTTTCGTGGCGAAATCGCCACGAAGTCCGCACCACGAAAGTTACGAAAATTTAACATTTTTTAAAATTACGGAGGCAATTACGTATGAATTTAAAAACAAAATACTCTAAAATAAACTCGAAGGCATATTACATTTAAGGAGTGAATCGTTAAATGCGGAATAATTACTATTATTCTTCGAAAAGTGACCACAAAGGTCACTTGGGTTAGAGAATTTGAAAAAACTTAAAGAAATACACATCTGTATTTATTTGCAGACAACCGTGAGCAGCGCATGAGTTCCCCACCAATGACGGGTCGCTACTGTTTATCCGCGCAACTAAAATTTGTACCTATGATTCAACTCGTTCTGAAGTTATGAGCTGTTTTGTATCGTTTTTTGAAAACTAGCAAAATCGTGTGACAGAGACTAAATGCTTCATAACTTTTTTTATTTAAGAGATACAATTACCATTTTTTGTACAACTATGCATTGTTTAATCATAAACAGTTAGAAATACAAAATTTACTGATTGGGTGATAAACAAAAAAGTTATACGAGAAGGCAAAAGCGCGCGCGTAAGTGTGACACGCGGAGAACAGCAAATTTGCTCCCGATTTTGGCATTCAAATATTATTTAATAAATTACTGTACATGATGTATCTTATTTAATTATAATTTTGTATAGGGGTATAACCAAAGTAACTCCTGCAATCGGTTTTAAAACCATACATTGGTTAAGTTAGGAATAAAGACCGTGTGACAGTAAAAAAAGGCACTCTGAAGAAACACCCATAAAACTATGATGCCATTAGCCTGTATTTCACATAAATCCCATAGAGAATATTTGATTTGAGATTTAGAAGAAAGTATCTGATTGTAGTTGTAGGAAATTTCATGCATTAGTCTCTTGAAAAAAAAAATACATGACCTCTTCTAAAAGGAACCTTCTTAATTTTGATACCTATTCTAAAGTTGATATTCTAGATAACTTTTACAACAGATGTTAAATGATCCGAATAATGAGTAACCATATGCAAATGTTATTTTTAATGAAACGCAAATGTTATTTTTACAATAAACTAAAATTCTATTTTTGAAAATAACTCTGGTCAATTTCAAAGATTACATATCCACGAAAATTTTCGAACAAAATAAATGTTAAATGCCATATAAATTTCACTCCCAAAAACCATTTTGTAAGATCTATCTACCCTACACTTTCGATCTGATACAGTGATGTTCAACCTTTTTTCGCAAGATCACAATATAGTTAACGCATGACAAAGTGTAGTCATTTGTTTTTATACCAAAACGGTCGACGTTAAGTAGATTATATCGACAATAAGACCATCAGATATTTCTTAATTAAGGGCCGTGGCACACTCGATACTTTTTGAAAGCATCGACTTGTAGCTGTGGCGACTTTAAGTCACATTTTTGTGAATCTCTCCCAGAATTCTAAATTGTAATGAAATAATGTTGTCTAAGAGATTGGTAATCTATTTTAGAGATTGAGACAAATAGACATGCTGATTTGCGATTTTGCGAATTTGTGTGTTTGAATTGAAATGAATTGAACAAATATATTGACTTTAGATTTTAATATAATATTAAATATTTTATTCAATTTAATATTTTAATTTAGGTGTAGGTTATTTAGTTTTTAGTTAACTTAATAATTTTATGTATTGTTGTGTATTTAATTGCAATAAAATTGAAATACATACATACAATATGAATTAAGAGATATACATAACATAACATTAACTTTTTACATTAATTTCAGCGTAATTAAAAATCTACTTAATCTTTGCGACTAAAAACATTATTTTACATATTATTATTTAAAATATCAAAATAAAAAACCATTATTAAAAAATTATTTAAGTCGCAAAGTTTTTTAATAAACAATATTTTTAGGCGCAAAATTATTTTTATAATAAAAAAATAATTTTGCGACTAAAAACATTGTTTTACATGTTATTATTTTAATATTTTAAAAGAAGCACGTCTGTTAAAGCCATTATTAAGATTTCAGCCCAAAAATCCGACTTTGATATATTATTGAGATAGTATCGGTCCGATGTATTGCAAGGCAGTTAATGGAGACAGGAATTATGAGTTCATTTTTGTCATTACTATATGAGTCACATTTTTGAAGGGCCTTTAATTATCTTCTTCGCGAGATTTTCGGTACAACTAAGGCACATAATTAATATAACATACGAATTAATATTATAATTATAATAATAATATCTCACTCCATAACCCAGTTATCCGGCCCACTAACATCCCATCCACATAGCCCAAACCAAGTCAATCCCTCCCTGGCAATAGTTCGGCAGCTTTGGAGGACTGTCCGTTAGTGCATCTCAATGGTACATTAAGGGATAGACCTTCGTAGATGCAGCTATCTCACTTTTTAGATAAAAAGATACTAAAAGGCCTCTTCATGTTGGCTTTGGCCCCATGAACGCCTCAAAGGACCGGGTCCCCATGGACCCGTGGCTGAAAAGCGTACCAACATAATAATATAATAAAATTAAAATAATACATAATCTATAAAAAAATCACGTATGTTGTATGAGAACCCCACTTAAATGTTTATTTTATTCTGTATCCGTGAAAAATTGCCTATCTTCTAATCTTCTAGCTTTTACGGTTCATGACTGGGACAGAGAGACGGACAGAGGGACCACCGAGTCTTAATATTAGAGCCCCGTTTTTACATTTTGGTACGGAACCGTAAGAATAAACCAAAGGTGTTAAAACTTCCGAACTCAACCCTAAATCTCATTATCCAATATGTAAAGTCAGCAAAAAAAGAATTGGTAAAATGAGCAGTAAAAAAAAGATTTGCGCGTGTAACAGACGGCGCAGGCGCGGCCGATCCGTCATCGGCTTGTAAACCCAACAGTCAACAGTCACGCGATCCAAAACGTATTATTACACAACATTTATTTAATTCTTTAACGAAAACCCTAAGTGAATACGAGTTTCGGGCACTGTTAGCAAAATACACAAGTTTTGCACGCGATGATTGTAATTTTGGTTTTTTCGCTAATTGCGGTGAAACGGGAACATCACGACCGGGAAGTTTTTAGGCGAAAATACAAATTGTTTGACTTTTTTTATATGTTACATTTGCCGTGTGGTTCCCGGCAGAGTAGAATAGGGCCACTCTAAGTCCTCCCGCGGATGTCGTAGAAGGCGACTTAGGAAATACAAGCTAAACAAAGCTTATTAACATCAATGAGAGCTCTCCAACCTGTCTGGCCAGCGAGGTGAGTGTAGGCCAAGTCCTCTGTCTGCTCTAGCCAAGTATGGCTCTGATAGTACACAGAGGCTCGACTTTCAAGCAACTATACAAACCTGACTTTCAAGTGATAACTTAATAACTTTAAAACGGCCGAACCGATTTTCATTAATCATATCTAAGAACTGCCTCCGTGGTGTAGTGGTAAGAGCGTTCGGCTCATACCCGGAGGTCGCGGGTTCGATTCCCGGCGGGGGCAACAACTTTGAGTTGTTGTCCTACTTTGGTTTGGACATTGTAGGCTGATCACCTGATTGTCTGATAAGTAAGATGATCCGTGCTTCGGAGGGCACGTTAAGCCGTCGGTCCCGGTCACTGTCTTTGACACTGGTCGGTACCTAAAACCATGTCAGAGGCCTTTTAGGCGGTTTAAAAACTCTGACACTAGTGTTAGTCACTAACACACACGATAAGAAGATCTAAGAACCGCTGCAATGGAATTTGTTTTTACGTAAAACAAACAGATGTGTCCATCCGTTCGAGAACTATGATGTCACAGAAAGACATTTACTTCGATTTTATAACACCCCTGTTTTGTCGGGTGGTTAAAAATGGAATAAGTTAAAAGCCTTAAGTATAAAAGTTAAAAAGAATAAGTTAAAAGCGTTATAGCCTAAAACCATGATTTTAGATTATCACTTATTCCCTCGATCGACCTTTAGGATGTGCGCGGAAAGAGAAGCAGCTGGTATTCTACTTTTTTTTGCCAGACCAGCATGAAAAGTAACTACGAAATAGAAAATCACTCAGGTAAAACTGGCATTGAATTGGCAGCTAAACAGAGTCAAATCAATGCAAGAAACGGATCGTATAAGGCGCAACTCTAACTACGGACTGACTGACTCCTGTTTTGCATTCCAAGGGTAGATTTACAGACGTTGGATTGCAAAATAAATAGAGTATAAACGTAATTACATATATTGACGCGACACGAAAGTAGACGAGTCAACAGTAGGAACGTGGACAAAGTTTCGTTTTTTTTTTGGCTTATTAGATAGATTATTAAAAAGTATAGTATACGTGTGTTTTCTTTTCTCTCATTAGCAAATAATGATGAAGATACAGCACATTTAAGTTTCGCGTGACGTCACGATTAGCTACGATTTTAACCAACGGTGACCTAAATCACCCCCACTACGAAACTCCGAAGCGCTGTATCTTCGTAAATTTTGACTACTTTGCTAAACGAAAAAATATGGGTCCTTCATTTTTGGATAATCTAGTTGACGGACTAACTAAAATAATATATTTTTGACCCAGTCCACATCCCTATTGACATGAGAAAAATTGCCTATTTAGTAGGTATATCTAAAAGCTAATATTTCAGTAAAAAAAGGATATAATTTTATTACACGTAAATAAATATATATATAATTCTTAGTCTAATGTTAGTAAATAAAAAAACAAAAAAACAAGAAAGCTAACCAAAACTAGACTAACAACTTAAATTACTTTTTGTAAATTATACCTATCTCAGTATATTTGGCCTGTGTACGAAATTTCCGAATAATTATTTACTGGCCTAAAAAAACAAAATTTTATCACATAAATTTGAATAATTAAAGCAACAAACACATAAAATGTTTTGATGATTATATAAATGTCAAATTATAGTGAAACTTATCATAATCAAAAAGCTGAAAATGAACTAAACTGCTGCTTATTCTAGCATTAACGTACATTAAATAATACAAAAATATCAAAAGAAGACCGCTACGCCTTTGAGTTGAAAATTTGCATCCAATTGCATCGAGCTGATTATCATTCTTCATTGGGACTTTATGATGTTGGAGACTGGATTATAGAAAGAAGTTAAATTGAGGTTTAATTTCCATGACACTCGTGATTTTAAAAAATAAAGAAAAACTATTGACCCCTCATATATTATTTTGTTTGGCAACATAGTTTTATTTAATAATGATAACCCTACATGTGAACTAAAAGTTAGCTGTTTTGTTAAACGTAACTCATTGACAATCCAGCTGAACGATTTTCCGCTGCTTCACAAGACCGAGCTGTAATGTCAAACAGCTTTTGATTTTGTCAAATACCGACTAACTTTGGATTATACAATCCAAATGTTAGAATCCCCATCAGATAAAGACATAGGTATATGTGCTGTAGTTTTTTTACACGTTATCCGTCTTATTATAACACGAGGACTAACTTTGTTTCTAGGTTTAAACCATTATCCGTCCTAATCAAGTTTACATTTATTAAAGTGAAACTAACTCATCTGTCAGTGTCAACTTGATTTGGGTGGATAATGGTTTAAACCTAGTAGCAAAGTTAGTCCTGTTTTTGTAATGAGACGGTATGAGTCGCAGTTCTGTGCTGTCGTATTTTGTGATGGTCAAAAATGGTAAAGCAAATTGTCGCACGTAGACAAGCGGTAGCCATCGGTCCATAATAGAGTAACTTTTGTCTTGTTCACACGTCGCCTCGACCCGATCACTGACTGTGGGATCTGTGTAGTTAAAGCTACTAGGGATTGATACAAAAAATTTTTTTTACATGAAAATTTGTTTGATCCTATTCGTAAAAGTGACTACTCTCTTTGATTGCTTTGGGCGAAAATGCGAATCATGTTAACAGGCGATGCGGCTAGCAACCCATCACTGTGATTGCTTTCATCTTCTTCCCCACCATAACGCTAAAAATGGCTTTTGCGTCTTGCGGCTCTGGGCTCTGCATAGAGCCGCAAGAAATGCTCTGTCTGCCCCATTAGGGATAAAGACGTGATAGTATGTATGTACTCTCTTTGTTAAAAATATTATCACATTTTAAAATGATATCACTTTGTTATTGATGCTGTGTGGTTTCCGGCAGAGTAGAATAGGGCCACTCCAAGCCTTCCTGTGGATGTCGTAGAAGACGACTTAAACAAGCTAAACGAAGCTTATAAACATCAATAGGACCTTTCCAACCCGTCTAGCTAGCGAGAAGAGTGTAGGTCAAATTCCTCTGGCAGCTCTGGCCAAGTATGGCTCTGGTAGTACAGAGAGGGTCGTGCTCCTGCAGTGGAGACAAAAAGACCTGATGATGATGACTTTTTATTATAAAAATTAACGTTTTGTTTTGTATTATCATTAATTAACTTACTAAATATCATACTAAAATACTGACAATAATGTAATAATTCCAACATGACAGATGCCCATCCAACACCTGTCTTAAGCGACCCGAATGTAAGTGTAAATCGATTACAAATAATAATCGAGAGGCGGGTCGATTGGGCGATAGGACACGCGAGTTCAGAAATTCGAACGAAAATCGCGGATTTTTTGAGTAATTAAATTTGAAACTTGAATTAAATTAAGAATATTTTTTTACACGCCTATTGTCACATCACCTTACGGTCGCAAGTACATAAAATTCCATGCCTTAGAGCAATATGGCGTCCACTACCCCAACGTTTTTAGCAATGTAAAAAATTTGTAGTTTTGTGTTATCGTGCAAAAAATTTAAAATTTCAATGCATTTTATGGTACTTATGGATAGATAAAAAAAATTTTTGCTATATGCTTTTAGCACCATAGACTGAAATTGAGACACTATTCAAAAATTGGTTTAATTCCCTATATTCATAAAAAAAACATCTTAAGTCGGTAGCAATGTACTACTAAAACTATACAAATTTATGAAATGCAGGTTTTTTTAATGATGCAAGCTCAAAGAGACGTACTGCGAAGGAGGCATTTTGCGGAAGTGACATGCTGCGAACGCGTCATTCTGCGAAAGATACATTACGAAACAGAGAGGTTTCAAGACTATGGGACATTTTACGACTGAGCCTTTTAATTTGCATAAAATACCATTTAAGCTTATAACGATAACTTAAAACGATACTGATTTATTATTTAATTTAAATGTAGTAAAGACGTTGAGTACCATATTTGGTTATCTATATAGAAGAATTATTGTCCGATTAATTGCCGATTATCGATACAATAATTTATCTATCCGATTTATAGCGATTTTAGGTGTATTTTAGGATAAACGATCGTAAATTGCATGTTATAGAACCAGTAGTGTTACAAATCGGTATGTTAATTAGGCTTTTGCCCAGCAGTGAGACGGACTCTACTGGTTAAGACACAAAATACGAAAACTTTATTTCTATTTCATTCCTATTTTATATCTTGAAACAAAATACGTAATCTTCATTCGGCATACCTATCCTGCTAATATTATGATTGCGAAAGTGAGTTTGTATATTTGTTTGTTTGTTTATTACCTCTTCACGTTTTAACTACTGAACCGATTTGGATGAAATTTTGTATGGATATAGCTTGATACCCAAGGAAGGACATAGGATAGATTTTTATCCCGAAATTCCCACGGGGAGCGAAGTCCGTGGGCACAGCTAGTTTTATATATAACATAGTCAAATTTAAATATGCAAAATAAACTTGAATACTGATAAGATTCTCATCTTCAATTTTTTCAAAGGAATGTTCATTTTTTATTAATGAAATGAAAAACCAACAAATCAAACTAATTAATATTTAAATTAATTAAACTAAAAGTTATACAATATGGAAGAGATACGCCCACACTAAATTGATTGATTGATATATTAATAATGACTCGCACGAGACGCAAGCAGTACGATCTGACATTCGAACTACCAATTGTTCAATCCCGCAGGGAAGCGTGCTCGGGTGCATCCTCTTCCTGGTATACATTAACGAACTGCCCAAATTATTTTCCAATAACTTGTGTGTCATGTTCGCCGATGACATTTCACTACTTTTCCAATGTGGCACATCAACTGAGGCTAACGCGACCCTATTAGATAGCATTACGAAATTAAAATCCTGGCTTGACAAAAAAAATCTAGAAATAAATATGAAAAAAACTAAAATAATTCAATTTCACCCATGGCAAAAAAAAACGCTCACCTTAAAATTATCTTTTGAAAATCAAGAAATCACAGAAGTAAATAATTTCAAACTCCTAGGCGTAACAATAGATTCTTACATTGACTGGAAAAAACATGTGACAAGCATCAAAAATAAACTATCAAAATTTGTATACGCACTAAGCATTCTAAAAGTAAGCACAAATTATGAAACTGCTCTGACAGCGTATTACGCCTACGCGTACTCCTGGCTAAAATACGGTGTTATGCTTTGGGGCAATAGTGTCCACGCGGACGACCTACTCCTAATGCAAAAAAAGTGCTTACGCATACAGTGCAACTTACCGTACAGACATAGCTGCAAGACGTATTTCATAAAACAAAATATCTTGACACTACCCTCAATTTATATCCTTGACATATGCACATTCGTGAGAAAAAATAAACACATATTTACGCAAATGAAAGACACACACAACATAAACACACGACATAAATATAGACTGGCACTACCGTCGAAAAAAAACCTGGACATATTCAATAACGGACCATATGTGAGTGCAATATATAATAAACTACCAAAATCACTGCAATTAGAACATAATGACAAAACTTTTAATAAAAAACTAAAAACATTGTTATTGACAAAAGGTTATTATTCTATCAAAGAGTACTTAGAAGACAAATTACACAACTAGTTTAAAGAATTCTCAAGCCACAGCCATTAATATACTGACATTTATATTTATCTTTTTTTTTCCTCTTTTAAATATTTTTTTTTATTGCAATATTATTGTTACGATATTTTAAATGTTCGGATTTACAAAAACTACATCTCATTAAAATTAAATTAAAATGTAATCAAACTTAACTGAAATGAACGGCAATTATTTATATATATTTATAACATAAAAGTTCTATGTATCTCTGCTGACATTCAATGTAATCACTAACAATTTTTGACATATCCTGAATCTAAAACCACTATTATTATATAAACTCAACTCAACATACTTTTAGTTCGCAACACCCTGTCAGGGTTCATGTACTTATTAACCTACTAACCATGTAATGTATGAGTGCATGTAAGCGAAAATAAAGAAATAAAGAAATAAAGAAACCAGGGCTATATTTGATCACTATAGAGATAGTATAATAAAATAAAATTAAGAGTAAAAAATCGGCATTTTTATACGAAAGTGGTCAGCCGACCAGGCAGTTTGTATGGGAATGTCTTTTTTTAATGTTAAGTTTTTTTTTGTTGATTTATTTCGGATACCTACCTATATGATATGTGGACGTAAAGGAAGAGGAAGACCAAAGAAAAGATGGATGGAGAGCGCTAAGCATGATATGAGTATAGTTGGGGTGGAAGAAGTAATGACGGGGAATAGGGGAATATGGAGGGATAAGACATACTGCGCCGACCCCAAATAAAATGGGAAAAGGTAAGACAGAAGAAGAAGAAGAAGATGATATGACCTTTTCATATGGTATACTAAATAAACATGGTTTTAGTATATAATAATGGATGTAAAATAAAACATTCTGTGTACAATAACTTTTTATCAACGTACTTTATAAAGGAAAAATAGTTACTATAAAACAAAAAAAATATCGTTAAATATAAAAACAAAACAGTTCTATGTATAAAAATGTAAATTTAAAAAGCCATTATTATAATTCGTAACGACTGTCACTGTGCTAATTAATAGTGTCACATTTTAACAATAAAATATGTATCTAATATATTATAATAACACCAAAAAGTTTTGTTTTTGTCGGGCAATCGCGTGACAAACTGACATAAATAAATACGTTCTTAAGAGAACATAATGTAACGCAAGTTTCAACACTTGCGTTATTTGAATTGTAAAGTTTTTTGTGATTTAAAGTTTTATCGTTTATAGTATCTCTTTTCTATTTCTTCCCGATAACGGTATATCATACAATAGAGATGTAAAAAAAAACGGCCTATTTTAAAGTTATACCTTTTGGGTGGGTGTCCTACGCTATGCTTGCCAGTACGTAGTCGCCATTCAAGAAACTTTTTGCTCCATCGGCCATCGATTTGTCGCGCTATGTATCCCACCTAATGCCATTGCAACGAGCTAATCCGCTGGGCTATGTCAGTGACTTTAGTTCTATGTTCTTTCCCAAACATTTACAGTCAGTTTACCGACTCCAAGCGCAAACAATTTATGGATACAATGGATTTTATTTATGGCTACAAAGCTTTAATGCTACACTTCTAATCGCCTATTTCCTAAGCATAGTAAAAACGACATGTGCCCGTCAATCAATCTATGTTACGCAAGGACTGCAGTTGTCCACAACGTGGTAAAGCTTTGGTTCGATCGAAGCGGGGAGAAGCGATTGTATCGTGGCATAAAGTTTATAATATAGTACAACAAAATTGGAATAATGCATTTTAAGTTTTGAATACCTAAGCTAAGCACACGAATACAGTTAAAATGCTTGATATACCTATGCAATAACCAAATTTTGCCGAAATCTGACATGTCGTTTCTATGTAAAAGCTAGATTAAGTTTGTATGAAAAAATCGCTATATTTCACTTACTACATTCAATATTGACCAGTTAAAGGTTGTTTTTCTTTTGATTTGACCAAGTAATTGTTTTTTAAATAGTTTTATTGATAAGGTTAGGATTTTTACTTGTTGTCAGTGAGAAACATCAGACTCAATAGTAAAACAATGCATGTCGACCGGATTCCAGACGACAGGTTAATAATTTAAGTTATCAATGGTGAGAACGTCGTATTTTATACATTAAAAAAAAACAATAATTACATAAAAATTGATAAAGCCATCAACAATAGGAGGATTAAAAAACTTTTCAGTTGTCTAAGCATAAAACGCTAATCGCTCAACCTCTTAATATCACACCGCAGCTTTAACAAGACAATGAAACAGACATGCATGCCACATTACTATACGGGACCTTATCCAGGTACTAATTGCTCGCGTGTCGGGATTGTAAGGCGGGTGATATACGTTTGTGATAAATTGGGAAAGCGACTTGAAGAGAACGATTTTTTATAGATAATGGTACGGAACCCTTAGTGCGCGAATCAGATTCGCACTTGGCCGGTTATTTTTAAATAATAAAATTTTGCCGAATCTATTATGTCGTTTCAAAAAAAAAGCTAACGTTCGTAGGAAAAAGTCGGGTAATGTTTACTGAGTATCCTCAAGATTTTCTTTTAATTTGACCTTAAGGTTCTTTTTAAAATAATTTTATTGAATAAGTTAGGACTTTTATTAAATAAGATAACAATGTCGAAAACGTTGTTAAATTTTATTTATTAAAAAATAGAAAATTAACTTTAAAATTGGTTATATCGAAAGTAAATAAACAGTTGATAAAGCCATTAACAATAGAAAGATTAACAAACTTTTCAGTTGTCTAAGCATGAAACGCTAATCGCTCAACCTCTTAATATCACACCGCAGCTTTAATAAGACAATGACACGGACATGCATGCCACATTACTATACGGGAACTTATCCAGGTACTAATTGCTCGCGTGTCGGGATTGTAAGGCGGGTGATATACGTTTGTGATAAATTGGGAAATCGACTTGAAGATAACGATTTTTTATAGATAATGGTACGGAACCCTTAGTGCGCGAATCAGATTCGCACTTGGCCGGTTATTTTTAAATAATAAAATTTTGCCGAATTTGTTATGTCGTTTCAAAAAAAAAGCTAACGTTCGTAGGAAAAAGTCGGGTAATGTTTACTAAGTATCCGTAAGATTTTCTTTTGATTTGACCTTAAGGTTCTTTTTAAAATAATTTTATTGAATAAGTTAGGACTTTTATTTAATAAGATAACAATGTCGAAAACGTTGTTAAATTTTATTTATTAAAAAATAAAAAAAATAAACTTCGAAATTGATTATATCGAAAGTCAATAAAGCCATCAACAATAGAAAGATTAACAAACTTTTCAGTTGTCTAAGCATGAAACGCTAATCGCTCAACCTCTTAATATCACACCGCAGCTTTAATAAGACAATGACACGGACATGCATGCCACATTACTATACGGGACCTTATCCAGGTACTAATTGCTCGCGTGTCGGGATTGTAAGGCGGGTGATATACGTTTGTGATAAATTGGGAAAGCGACTTGAAGAGAACGGTCCGAACAAATTGTTTATGCGATGTTTCGAATTCCAGATATATCGGATATGCAGAAGCGTTTCGGAATGACGAAATAATACTTTAAGGGCAATTTTAATCTGTGATATTGAACAGCTTAAAACAGAAAAAAAAACAAATACGATATTTCAAATATTTTTTATAAAAAAATTGAGCAAAAGGCTGATCAATTTTCTATGAAAAAAAAAATAATATTTCCAACATTTATTTTATGTGTAACTTGAAGTTCTTAAATGTGTTTTTTATTGTAATTTTAAAATATAATATAATAATAAGTAAGCCTTAATTAATTAGGTATGCTAATAATTGACAAACCGACATTTTTCCACGTATTTTTTGACAAGTATTGACTTACCTCAAAAATCAGTAAAAAAACAAAATTTGCAAAATAATATTTTGAGAAAATGCAAGATGACTTTTATTTCATTACGCATAATTAATATAGATTTATTTTATAGTTTAGTTTTCTTATTTGTTCCTGTTTATATTTACACTTCTCAAAAAAAATCAATAAATAAAAATAATAATACATAGTTTTAAGAAAGTAGAAATATCCTTTGATAGACAAAAACTTAAAATAATAAATATTTGACAATTATGCAATGTGCTTTAAGATTTTCCACATACGCTTTAAGACCTTTATTTACTCTTTTTAACTAGTAAAAAACATAAACCACCAAAAAACAAATGGAACTTAAAGACCCCGTCTGCACAAATTGCTCAGAGGTCAATATTAATTGTACAAAAACGGTCCATTTTTAAGATTCCCTCGTTAAGGGATTAAAAAGAAGCCTTACTTGTAATAGTATTTTAATTAACACACTGACGACTCAATCTCAAAATAATAGGTCACCAATTACAACGGTTGTTAAGGAGGTAAATAATGTAACAGTGGCTCCCTCAGCGTATTCATTTCTTACAGTATTTTTATATTAACAAACAAATGTTACAGACATATTCTTTCTCTGTTCCGGCTATTTTTGTCACTTTGGCATGGTCTTAGGCATCTTTGGGTGATCATTGATATGCCCATTTTACTAGATAAGACGAGATTTAGGGAGTAAATAATTGTCAAATTACCTTAGGTGTGCCGGATATTAAAAAAATCTGAAATAGCCATCATATATGAATGGTTGCCATCATGCTGATGTAGCTAATTTTCAATTTGGTGTAATAAATGGCATTCTATACTCATCCACTGGAGGAGCACGACCCTCTCTGTACTACCAGAGCCATACTTGGCCAGACTACTTTGGGCTACACTCTACGCGCTGGCCAGACGGGTTGGAAAGGTCTCATTGATGTTTGTAAGCACGAACCTTTTTTGTTACGTTTAACGTTTAAATATCAATAGGAGTTACATCATTCATGGTCGCAAACATGCTTGTTTGTCCCGTCCCCTTTATATATGATACATTAAATGTGTTCAAAGCGCGATAGTTTAAAAACCAATAATGATGTATATCTTTTGTGTTAAAAGTGGGAAAGCGTACCTAGGCTTCGAAGCAGCAACCTCGAATGCACTAAGACAAAAAAGCGACCCAGCCCGTCAAAGAGCCAACGTTTCATTTCGTAACACCTTAACACAAAATTGCTCACAAATTGCTACTTTCATACGCGAGAGTAAACTCATAAATAAGAAATATTGTAATTTAATGATTGTTATCTTTAATTGAATGTCTTCAAAAAAATTAACACTGACCATATAAAAATGGGTAATTTTTTCAAAATATTTTGCCAATTTTTATATAATTAATCATATTTTTTGTTCATTATTAAAGTCTAGAAGGTCTTAAGTTTGATTGTAGTTTAACTTTAGGCTGTACATGAGAGCCAGTGCTTCGTATTTGTCATAAATATATCACAAATAAAAGATGTATATTTTTCTTAAATTTATCTCACTAAAACTTTTTACCGGTGCCAATTGTCTAAAGTAACTTCAAGATTTGATACATATAAGAAATAAAACGTGATTTTTTATAGATATTGGTACGCAACCCTTTGTGCGTGAGTCCGACTCGAACTTGGCCGGTTTTATTAGTTCAAATACTTTAACCATTCTTGAAAAATCACCTTGTCATAATAATAATAAGCATTCAAATTACAAAATGTGCAGCCCTCAGCCGCTCGAATAAAAGTTCGTGACAGCCAAAAAATGGTGGATCGTCCTTCATGATAGTACAGTTGGCAACATAAAATGTAAGTGAATATGCTATTGCATTGGGGAAACCTGTGATGATAGTGTAAGAAGTAAAAAGCAAATAAACGCAATTCTTATTTTTAGCATGAAAACTGGGCAAAATTTGACGTTTTTAGGGATGTGGACTGAATCTATACATCTATACATATAATAAAACAGTGAAAAAAGTGTGTCTGTACATTAAATACATTTCCAAAAAAAAAATATTGGGGGCGATGGAGACATTGTAATAGAGTAAGAATTCTAAAAAAAATGTCTGTCTGTTTGTCTGTTTGTCTGTTTGTCTGTTTGTCTGTTTGTCTGTTTGTCTGTATGTCTGTATGTCTGTTTGTCTGTTTGTACACGCTAACCTCCGGAAATACAGGACGGATTCGAATGCAACTTTTTTTGTTATATAGCTATTAAGCCTGGGCAACATATTATGATTTTGGAAAATGAAACTACTGATGCAAAACCATAATGGTCCAGCTAAACTATAAGAGATATAAAAATGTCGCCTTAGTAAAAGTTGTTCAGCCTGATGAGCATTTTCCAGAGATATAAAGTGCACGCAAACGAAGTCGCGGGCTTCAGCTAGTAGAAAATATATTATTTTATTTAGTCCGTCAACTAGAATATCCAAAAATAAAGTACCCACATTTTTTGGCTTAGCAAAGTAGTAAAAATTCACAAAGATACAGTGCTTCGAAGTTTTGGAGTGGGGAGATTTACGTCACATACGGTAAAAATCGTAGTTGACGACACGCAAAATTTGTTATGTATCTTTGTCATGAATTTCTTATCGGAGACATAAATTTTAATAATTTATCTAATGATCCAAAAAACATTTTAGGTTTACATTTTCTGATAGCATTATAAAAGGAGAAAATAAAAGTAGTAGAAATTCACATAGATATAGCGCTTCGAAGTTTCGGAGTGGAGGTGCCTCACATTTCGTCTTAGGCCACCATTTTTACTTACTAATCTTAAAAAAAAGGATTTTTTGATCAAAGAAATTACTGAACGTAAGAGCAAAATTTTCCTATTCAAAATTGAGAGCCGACTGTACACCCCATCCAATTAAAACTGTCTCGTCCGCGAACCGAGAATCTGACGCGAAATTAATTTAAAAATTAAACAAACGCAGATACAGTTTTTAAAATTTTAACTGGCGTTTAATCTGGTCATTGATTTCACGTCTACATGTCTACATGTAATTACGTTTTGGTATAAAGGGTTAATGTTAACCTGTCAGCGGTCTCGCGGGCCAGTGTGGTCGCGTTCTTGATTGATCGATGTACCGCTAACAATTAAAGGTTAACCGTTTTATTCATAAATCTGCTCTTCTTAAGGGCCAGGACTTTTTAGCAAAAAAAAAATTACTATGAAATGAACTTGTCAAGACCAATGCAATAACTCAAAGGTGCGTCGGTTTATTACAGGTTGTTCCTTCCAAGTTTGTCCAAGAGACAAGCTCAAAAAAGAGTCTTCAAAAGAGTCTCTTGCATAAAATAATCTTGCAAGTATTATCAATAGTTTCACAATCAGAATTGAATGAAATTGGGAAAAAAACGAATAGCTAACTCAATATCTATGCATATAATATAACAGCAAAAAAATGTGTCAGTATTTTGAATATATTTCCAAAAAAATATTTGGGGGCGTTTGTGTACACGCGAATCCTCGGAAATACTGGACGGATTCAAATTTTCTTTTTTTGTTACATAGCTGTTAAGCCTGGGCAACATAAATAGGGTAAGGGTAAAAGGGTTTAATTGATTTTGGAAAATGGAACTCCTGATGCGGAACCATAATGCTCCAGCTAAACTATAAGAAATATAACAATGACGCCTTAGCAAAAGTTGTTCAGCCTGATGAGCATTTTTTGGAGTCCACGCGAATAGAGTCGCGGGCTTCGGCTAGTATACAATACAATATAATGCAAAGTGTAACAAAACAACGATGTAGTCACAAATAGTACGGTATATTTTAAAAATATTTTTCTCATTACTAGTTACCGTACCAATAACATTAACTATTTAACACTTCGCTGACACGTTACAGTTTCTCCCAGTCATGCACAACCGTCACATTTCACGCATTTCCACGCAAACAACAAACACCTCTTTGTGACACCGCCTCACAAAAACAGCCGAGCGTGTATTGTAACAATAAATTACGTTATGACCAAAAACTTAAACAAAACGCAGATTAGAAATTCAAAATGTCAACCGTTAAACCGAAAGGTCAACGCACCATCTGAGACGATGGATTTTATGCACCAGTTTCGTGAAATATTGTCAATTTTCTCAAAACAAAATCTGTATTTACAACTTTACTATTTCACCTTAAGGTGGAGTTTCGTTAAAACGATTTTAACTTTACATATGCAAATGCGACGGAGAATTTCGCTCTCGGGAATGTATTGATTTTTTTGACATGTCATTGTGTATAATTACTCAGTTGAATAACTGCTGATGTTTATCTATTTCGGATCTAATTAATGGGTTCGATAATTTTGCGAGACTTTGTGACATTTTAAAATTTCTAACGTACACGACAACCGTGTAATTTAGTAAATCGTACTTTTCTTAAGAAATATATCTACAGATTATGTAAATGAATGTTGAGATGCGATAAATAAATAGTTTTATCTTCTCTATGACGTATATTATTTTAATTGGATAAATTAGCAGTAACGTGACATTTGATCTCATTTTAAGGAGCAATTTGTTACTTTACTTGGCAAGATGAGTTCATTAGGACTTGTTTAATTTATTATGCTTTATAATTTACAATTTTAATAGGCCTCTCAACTAGAATTGTCTAATTACGCAACAAGTTCATATATTATTCTAATATTTACATGTGTCAATGTCATGTCATACATCAAAATTCTGGTTTATTATAAAATAGTACCTGGGTGACCGAGCTTTGCTCGGTTACATCTCAAACATTAACTTTCTAGCGGTCGGCATCCTTAACCGCTGAGCCAAACGGATGGCGGCCGGCGCGAAGAAATAAGCAACCATATTCTGCGTGGAAAGAAAAACGCATGAAAACTCGAAAACACGCGTTTTTCCAAACATAAGACTAATCTAGATCGATTATTTACCCCCGAAAACCCCCATATACCAATTTTCAGCGAAATCGTTAGAGCCGTTTTCGAGATCACAGAAATTTATAAATATATAAATAAATAAATATACAAGAATTGCTCGTTTAAAGGTATAAGATTAAGAAAATTTAAAAATTTTGGACGATTTAAAAGATACACCGTATATAATCTCACAATCACGCTGTTTCTTTAAAATACGTGAACTATATTTTCTCGTCAACAATGTGTTTTATGAAATGTAGGTACTATAATATTCTGTTATAATTTTGTAGGTACATAATCGCTGAAGATAGACTATACAATAAAATTCAATAAAAATCAAGTATATATACCTATACTACTCAATATTCCACTTTAAAAAAGTCCTTCATAACAATATTATCATTCAAAATGTCACAAAACCCATTGACCGATCGTAAACCATATTCAAAAACGTAAGTACCTATTTAACTTATGCTCACGTACGATATGATGGATTCCAAGTCATGAACTCATCATCACCAAAGGGCGCGGTTTGCAACATTACTGTGTCCCGCCTTGCTCTCAATCGCCGTACCTTATATCGATTTCACCACATAAAACCATCAGCAGGTGCTATAATCTCCAACCTTAATCGCAATATACACCCATTACCAAACTTTAAACACTAACATATTTCAGCTTTAACCCTTAAAATCCGAGGATGTATTAGCAGTCATTATTTCACAGTATTTAATAACGACTTATCCTTAAACGAGTTCACTCACCTCAATTTGCGGGAAAGAGAGAAAAAATGTAGCTCCACATTTTTGGATACAAAAATTCATTAATCAAAACGAGGTTTCGTTACATTGCCCGGGGGAGTGAGAAGAGATTAAGGTGTGGTTTCATTAGTAACGTCAAGTCGTGCGATTTTTATCATTTAAATGACACGCGATTGTCGCGGAGTCATGGGTTAGCAAAAATATTCATTATTTTTAAATTGTACGAAAGATTTACAAGGATCGTAGTAAGTAGAGATCCGTAATTTTTGCCCCCATGGGAAACAGGTGAGATAGTATATAAGTTTGTTAAAAATTGGGTAGCTAATTAGTGTGATCGATACCTTTGCGCCAGACACGTCGTAGGGTGAGTTATAGCTTTTTTTCTTTTATTGTTATTTATTTTAAAGATTGAAATTTGTATTAATGTATGCGATATGAATAAAATCTAAATTGGTTTCAATTTAAAAAAATATATATAAAAATTCTATTTGAAAAACTTTAATACAAAAACTTTCAATTGCCTGTAATGCTGAGAGCAGACATAATTTAAATAAATTATGTTCCATTCCTAGAGTGATTGATAAGTTTAAGTTATTTAGTTCCATTAGGTTTTTAATAAACTAGCGACTCGTCTAATTTAGCACTGTTATACACGTAAACATACTATCACGTCTTTATCCCTAATGGGGCAGACAGAGCATTTTGGGTCTTGCGGCTCTATGCAGAGCCCAGGGCCGCAAGACCCAAAAACCACTTTTAGCGTCATGGTGGGCGAGAAGATGGAAAAGCAATCAATACAGTGATGGGTTGCTAGCCGCATCGCCTGTTAACATGATTTGCATTTTTGCCCATTCCCTCGATCGGCTTTTACGATCTGCGTGGGAAGAGAAGCAGCTGGTACATTCTAAATTTTTTTTATTTCTCCCAGACCAGCATGGGAGTATGGGAATATTAATAAAAAGCTTAGCAAAATCAGCCCAGAATTCAAAATATTTATCAAGTGCAGACAGATAGAATTACGGAAAATCTAAAAATCGTGTTTTATGGACCGGACTTTACTCGTCGATTGGTCACGATCCAATGAACATTATTAATAAGCGAAAGTCAAACTTTAAATTTAATTTATGCTTTAGTTAAATTAATTTTTATTGTTTATTAATTAGTGCATGGATATGGATTTGTTTCTTTTTATCTTTGATGACTTCTGTGGCCCAGTGGTCATCATGCCACGATGTCACACCGGAGGTCCCGGGTTCGGTCCCCGGTCAGATCAAGAAGATGAAAAATGGTCTTTTCAGATCTATATATGCTTTTGTCATGAAATATGGTGTCGTTGTGTTAGTAAACCATAACACATAACTCGAAATTACTTTGGGGCTAGCTTAATCTGTGTGATTTGTTGTTTTTTTTTTATAAATTATTATACGGCTCTGGATACTTGTCCTTTAGAGCCCATCTTTATTTTTCACTTCTTTATTCCTAACCCTAACTATATAATCAAAGGTTGGTGTAGATACTTTGATTGTTTCAAGGGAGCTTCTGGCGACAAATCTTTTAAAGAGCACTGGTTTTCATAGCCGATTGAGTGGCGGATGGCGCCTACACATAAATATCACTGCAGCCGCACTATGCTTCCACTTTAAACATTTCACATATTGTCCATGATAATGAGCATTTATGACACCAAACTACACCAAATTCATATTAAAAAGCCACTAGAATAAATTTGCAAAACAATTTAAAGCAAAATAAAACTGAATCTCTTGATTTCCCGCCAAAAACTCCGGTCCAGTTTGGTCACTCCCTTGTCTGTCAAAAAACGGTTACATCCTATTATGAACGCAAGTGAATATGCAATCGAATTACATAACCCACTTGATATTTGCAGTCGGTAAGTTTCAATGACCTCTACAATTATACGAGTCATCTTCACAATTAATTTGGAGCTGTCAATAACACCACATTATTAAATAATTAAGTTAAATTGACGATTATTAATTATTCGTGTCTGCAGGGCATATTTTTAATAGTCGACCAAAAAGAAAAAAGTTGCTTTATGGTACTAATACTTTTGTTTAAAGTTTTTTTTTATACACAGTATAGACAATTTGTGGCACTATACCCAATCTCAAATCTGGGGGGTGACCCCCCATAAAATAATAAGTTAGTCTTCGGATAGTTGACGTCCAATTTCTATGTCCAACCATATTAGACTTTATCGTCATACGTTAGTACTCAATGATGCTTGACACTGAAACGCGGATACGCTTTACGTCCGTCTTGCGTACATTTTCTGGAGTAAACCCAGTTTAAGAAATGTTGTTAACCAATACTCCGAATTGTTGGTAAATAAGTATTATACCTTTGCCAGCTCAACGAAAACACAGAATTAATATGAGTATTACTGCCAGAACAGAATCTTACATTTTTTGAAGTGAAAACTTCTTTAGCGGCGTTGTGCACTTTTTTTGGAATGGGTAAAAAATGTTAAACTCGCGTCAGGACACGCTCGCGTCAGGACATGTGACCTGATCGAAAATTCGTAAGACGGATGGAGAGTAGACAGCTGGCGCGGCGTAGGAGAGGGAGTATCCCCCTCTCTTTCTACGGCGCCTGCTGTTTCGTATATCAAAAATGCACAACGTCAATATTCAAGTTTTCACTTCTGCCGGCACTCCCAGAGTGCAACCCGTCGTTTTTTTTTTTTTTAATATTTCATAATACATGTTCATGATAATTTCATAGGTAAAAGCCGGCCCAGGTATCTCGTTTGCTGGCTGTACTATACCTATATAATTATTTAAACTCCGCAAATTGCGTATCGGCAAATTTGTTTGTCTGTCCGTTATAGTGTGTATGTTGGCTTTTCACACAGCCCAGTTTTGAGGCGCTTGAAAGTCTTTGAAGCGAAGTAAACGGGCGGTTTTTAAACGCGCGTTTGTTTTATTCATTGTTTTTTTTGTTTTTGACATTGGAAATTTTCATCATCATCACGTCTTATTGTCTCCACTGCAGGAGAAAGACCCTCTCTGTATTACCAGAGCCATACTTGGCCAGAGCAGCCAGAGGACTTGGCCTACACTCTCCTCGTTGGCCGGACGGGTTGGAGAAGGCTCATTGATGTTTATAATCGTTGTTTAGCTTTTTATTTCCTAAATCGACTTCTACGACATCCACGTAAGAACGTGGAGTGGCCCTATTCTACTCTGCCGGAAACTACACAGCTTTTGGAAGTTTTGTTAAGTATTAATTGGATTAAAATTTGGTTAATAATTTATAGAAAGAAAGGGTTGGTAATTAAGTTATCAAAATCTTTTCGTAACGAGGTCTATGTCTAGCAGTGGACGTTATGCAACTGATGATGATGATGTATATACTACTTGGATTTAGAATCGTAAAAGTCCTATTCGAGAGCAGACATTAGCAAATAGTTTTTTTATTCTTATTTGAAAGCGAGTTTTTTCTATTACATGTATCTATGCTATTTGATTTAGATTACTTTCGCCGCATCAAAGTCACATACACGTAGCATGTCAATTTGACTTCCCAACGTAACGCCTAAATCTATTAACTATAATTAATAGATTCAGGTGTTATTTTAATGTTCGAGATATAGTCTGGTGGTTTTATACCCCCTACAAAAATGAGGGGTGTTATAAGTTTGACGCTAATATCTGTCTATCTGTATCATCGTAGTTTTAGAACGGATAAATGGACCGATTTCTAAGAGGTTTTTTCATGTGAAAGCTAGTTCCCTTGCGGCGGTTCTTAGCTTGGTAAAAATCTATTCTGGCAATTATATTTATTAGGGTTAAATGCTTAAAAGTCGGTTTTTTTTAATTGCCTGGAAAATAAACTCGTTATACTTGAAAAATAATATTTTTTTAATAAACGCCGGTCTACAACTCGAACATTTGAATAAAGACAACAAACATTGCTCATTGCTGTTCCGCGTGTCCATGTTGACGGACTACAAGTTTTCTGACCGATCTTATTAGAACTACAGAAACTAGTGTTGTAAAACATCTGTTTAAAAAGTATAAGTTATTCCGTTCCGAAAGGTAGAAGTTATATTCTAACCGTAAAATATTACAATCAAACTATGAACTTCGGATACTTCTTCTTCTTCTTATATTTAAGAGCTGGGCTCTTGTCGGTGGAGTGCTTTCCATGTCTCTCTTCCTTCCGCTAAGTTCTTAACCTCTTTATTTTATACTTTACTCCATTTTGACTCCATTTTAGGGATATAGTACGGTGGTTTCCCCATTTGCCTTCGGATACTTACACGAAATTAATAATAACATTTTATTAAAGAAAAAGAAAACAACCGACTTTATTTACTTTCAGGAGTTTCTTCCATATATCCATCTTCAAAGTTCTTCATCATGTCTTCACCAAATAATATGGGACCAACTTGGTAGTAAAAGAAAGAACAAAAAACACAGTCGATTTGATAACCTCGTCCTTTGAAGTCGGTGAAAAATAATTTTGTATCATCTACATTTTTGATATAAATGACTTGTACAATGTTTTATGTTCGGAATATCTTAAACCAGAATATTATGTGGTTGATAGTTACAGAAAATATAACACATACGAGTATGTTCTAGTCTAATATGTATTGTAGTTCTTATAAGAATTATGTTTTATTCGAACTACCGCCGTAGACCAATAAAAATCTTGTTTACTTTAGTCTTATTGAACAATCCGGCGTTTGTTTGTATGTTTGTTCGGTTATGACTAGAGTATCTTGGATCGGAACTTTAAATTTAGTAGGCGTGTAGATATACTACTAGATAGACGTCAAAAAAATAAACGTAGTAAAATAATTGTTCTATATTCCATTTGGTTAGGTATTTAAATAAATGTAAACAATCTTGACATGTCTTTTTATTAAAATATACACTTTATAAATTTTGCAAATTACAAAGTAATAATGTAAATTATAATTTATAGCATAATTACTTTGTAATTAGCAAAATCTTTGGTTTATAAAGTGTATATTTCAATAAAAAGACATGTTAAGACTGTTTACATTTATATTAATACCTAATCAAATGCAGTATAGTATAGTTGAGTCCTAAAATTAATACTTACTTTCAATAATGTTCACAACCTGCATTCCAAAGGTCAAAAATCAGAGGGGCCAACATACACTGGCCAGAAGGTAACATGTGTAAGGTTTTAGGAATGAGATCGTTATGTTGGCACCACGAGCTTCATTGTTTGACATGCCATTACGTTTGAAATTGGAATTCGGATTTGATTTCGAAATCGGAACACTTCAGTTTGTTCGTCTTTATTTTTTAACGGTTACCACTTCTTAGAGATTTCACTTCTTCCACTCAAGTACATTGCTCATTGTTTTCCCTGTCATATACCTACCTACTTACAAAAGTGACCCCGTTCTCCTTACTATTCTATATATAATTAAAGTTGACTGGAAAGTTTCAAGAATTTAAGAATCCCTGATATTTTTACTATTTTGCAATATTTTCTCGTTACTTACGGATCAGAATATAAAATAGAGGGTAAAAGTCCGTCGAGTCGTCGAGAGAAGTAAAACAAGTAGCGGATGAAAAAGGCAAAGGGAAAAAACATACTCCACGGACAAGAGTATAGCTTTCAAATATATAGATTGAGGTCTAATTACTGCCCAGTGATTGTTATACATACATACTATCACGTCTTTATCCCTAATGGGGCAGACAGAGCATTTTGGGTCTTGCGGCTCTATGCAGAGCCTATGGCCGCAAGACCCAAAAGCCACTTTTAGCGGCATGGTGGGCGAGAAGATGAAAAAGCAATCAATACAGTGACAGGTTGCTAGCCGCATCGCCTGTTAAAATGATTCGCATTTTTGCCCATTCCCTCGATCGGCTTTTACGATCTGCGCGGGAAGAGAAGCAGCTGGTACATTCTAAGTTTTTTCGTTTCTCCCAGACCAGCATGGGAGTTGTGGTGAGTGATTGTTATTTGGTATGTTATTACTAATATTATAAATGCAAAACTGAGTTAGTATATTTGTATGTTACCACTTCACGCTTTAACTACTGAACCTATTTAGATGATAATTGATATGGATATAGTGTGACACTTAGGGAAGGACATAGGATAGTTTTTATCCCAAAATTCCCACGGGTACACTGAAAAAAGTGATAGCTAAACCACTTTTGCTACTTGCAATTTGTTTATTAGATACCAAACTTTTGTTCAAATTAGAAGAAAAATGTAGTTTTAATTAAAAAAAACGCATTTTAACTACTTGAGTTCAGCTGTCACTCGATTTTGGTAACGTGTAGCAAACATTTTTTTTACAAGCAACCAATTTTTTTTTAGTGTAGCGAAGCCCACGGGCACAGTTATAGTAAATAATATAGATATGTAACTAAACTCAGAGCTAAATATGTATAATGTACTCAAGACCGTTTGAAATCCTTTTTAACATATTGGAGCATCGCCCGCCGCCCACCTTTTTCCAATAAGGAAGGCTTAAAAATAAAGTTAAACACATTATTGTAAGTGAAAATCTGACAGATTCTCATGTAGCATCGACGCATCTTGGTTTATGGGGCAGGTATCCGATAAAATGGACAATTTGTTTCCGAAACTTTAGACTTTGTTGTGAGAAGTTACAAATTTGTATTCGTAATTTCCTACTTTTTTTACGAAATTAAGTTAGTCTGTGCCATGTCTTTTATTTTTACAAATGTGATTTTTCCTGGGTTTTTAAAGCGAATTTAAATATCATTGAGTATGTTATTACGTCAGCCCGTTGGTCAGACGATATTCTTATACCTTTAAACGAGCAATTCTTGTATATATACCTATATATTTAAAAATTTCTGTGATCTCGAAAACGGCTCTAACGATTTCGCAGAAAATTTGTATATGGGGGTTTTCGGGGGTAAACAATCGATCTAGATTAGTTTTATGTTTGGGAAAACGCGTATTTTGGAGTTTTCATGCGTTTTTCTTTCCACGCAGAATATGGTCGCTAATTTCGTCGCACCGACCGCCTTGTTTTTAGCTCAGCGGTTAAGGATACCGACCGCTAGAAAGAGTGTTACGGGTTCGAATCCCACTCGGTGACTTTTGTTTTTTTATGTTTAAGTTTATACATATTGTTTTATTTTGCATTGTTTTTAGGTAAGTTTAAAAAAATTTAGTTAATGTTTGAGATTTAACCGAGCAAAGCTCGGTCGCCCAGATACTGTTAGGTTAAATGGTAAGCAGTGGATAAAGGATAAAGGACTGTAGGAAATGGCGCAAAAAAGAGGAGGCCTACTATTTGGGTACGGAAACTTACAAAGTAAAGATGTAAACAAGCGTAAGGCCCAACTGTTTATATTTAATTAGATTACTGTAGCATACAAACAGGATCTGCAATATTATTATGTTACCCGCACTTTGCTTCATCTGTAGAAACTTTACCCCGTACCCAAAGGGTAAAACGGGACCCTATTACTACGATTCCGCTGTCCGTCCATCCATCCATCAGGATCCGTCCGTCTGTCTGTCTATCACCATGCTGTAATCTAATGAACCGAAATTTTCACAGATGATAAACTTCTGTAACTGTTGTCGCAATGACAACAAATATTAAAAACAGAATAAAATAAATGTTTAAGTGGGCTCCCACACAAAAACGTAATTTTTCGTGCGGTTATTTCAAGAACCTTAAGCAATAATCAAATTAATTTAATTCTGCGGAGCAATTAAGCACCAGCCATATAAAGGATCGGATAAACAAAATTCGATTACAAGTCAAAACCTAAAAAATAAAACAATCTGTCAAACGAAATCGAATCGAAACCATCGAATCACTACGCATCGATTCATTTAAAATCGAGTCGACCACCTGCATTCTGCAAGTAACGGACCCATATCTTATTACATCGACACCTTCGATATTTCGATTATTACCAACAATTACTCGAGAGATCGATTCGAAATATCGATTTTAATAACGCCAAGACAGTGCTAAATGTGCTCACCGTTATCGGGTATCTTTTGTTCAGTGTTGTTTCTGGCGCGATTTTTATTACCATTTGTGTATTTATTCATGTGTTTATGTTTATTTATTAATGTGTAATAATTTAAGTGAGTTATATATATATATATATATATATATATATATATATATATATATATATATATATATATATATAAAAGACAATGAGTTTAGATAAGGGGGTGGGCGTAAAACTATTTTTTTTGTAAATGTTATTACTAATACGCCGCTGTCCGTCTGTCTGTCAACAGGCTTTATCTTATGAACCGTGGTAACTAGACAGTTGAAATTTTCATATATTATGTATTTCAGTTGCTGCTATAACGAAAAAAATTGAATAAAATAATTATTTAAATTGGGCTCCCATAGATAAAAACGTGATTTTTTATAGATAACGGTACAGAATTCGTACCGATAACTATGAGAAATCACGTTTTTTTCAAAAATCAAGCCATAATGACACATAACTAACTACGGAATTTCTTCTTGCGCGAGTCCGTATCGCACTTGACCGGGTATAAAATTTATTTAAAAAAAAATATTAATATTATTTTTAATACTTCTTCTTTCTTATCGTATTCCTCATGACTGAGGGTCGTGACCACCATAATTGGTTCTGAGTACGCGGTCTTTCCAGGCTGCTCTATTTTGGGCGCATGTGTATAGCGGCTTGGGTGTTGCACTTCAGTGCACTTAAAAGAGGATCAGTCCATCTTGTTGGGGGTTTGCCTCTAGGTCGTACTCCTTCCACGCGGCCAACAAGTATTTGTTTTTCTAGATTGTTTGGCTCTCGTCGTGCTATGTGACCGAAGAATGACAAAGCCCTTTGGAGACAAATCACTGATAGGCGGGTCCTTATATTAAGCTGCTCCAATATCGATACGTTGGTGCGGCGTTCTGTCCACGCTACGCCTAACATTCTGCGCCAGCACCACATTTCAAACGCATCTATTTTGTTGCGGATCGCAACTGTAAGGGTCCACGTTTCTGAAGCGTAAAGAAAAATGGAGAAAATAAGAGTGCGCATTAGTTTGATTTTGGTGCTGCGATAGATATTCCTGTTTCTCCAAATTTTCTCTAGGCGCATAACTGCCGTTTTCGCTATCTGAGCTCGGCGCTTTACCTCCCCCTTACAGTCGCCATCATTGCTTATTGAGGATCCCAGGTATACAAATTGGTCTGCGGTGTCTAGATCCCGTAGTTCATTAGTTCTTTGGTTAGTCTCAGCTCTGTCCACAACCATTAGTTTGGTCTTACTACGGTTGATCTTAAGCCCATATTCTAAACTCACGAACTCCAACCTATGCAGCAATTCCGCCACTTCTTTCTCGTTTGCACCAATTAATGTGGTATCATCCGCAAAGCGAAGGTTATTGATTAAGTGGCCTCCAATACGAATTCCACCCTCCCAACCCTCCAACACTCTACGCATGAGATGCTCACCAACCAGATTGAAAAGCTGCGGGGAAAGTATGCATCCCTGCCGGACACCGCGTTCCGCTCTGAAGGGTTGTGATAAAGAGCTCTCCAGCCTGACCTTGGACTGTCCATCCATGTACAAATTTTGCACAAGAAAAACTAGGTGTTCTGGTAAGCCCATCTCTCTCATCACTTGAAACATCTTGCTCCAGTTGATGCAATCAAATGCCTTACTGTAGTCTATAAAGCAGAGAACTAACGGGATATTAAATTCTCTCGCTTTTTGTATCAGCTGCCTCATGTTTAAAATTTGTTCGCGTGTGCCTCTTCCCTTAACAAACCCAGCTTGCTCTCGAGAGAGCTGATGAGCAATGAAATTTTCCAGCCTCTTGTTAAGGATGTGGAGAAGGATTTTGCCTGCATGAGATATGAGAGAGATGGTTCGGTAGTTCTCGCATTTACGTTTTGACCCTTTCTTGTGCAGGGGGATCACGATAGACTCTGTCCAGTCTTCTGGCCACTGTCCAGTTCTCCATGTTTTAAGGCAAATAGCATGCATGACCTTAATGCCCTCTTGACCCAGATGCTTCATGACTTGTGCCGTAATACCATCGCCTCCTCCAGCTTTGTGTTTGAGTCTGGAAACAGCTGCTTCTACTTCTTCGATAAGGATATCCGGTTCTTTGACGGTGTACTGTAGTCTTTCTTTAGTTACTGTGTGGCTGTTTTGACAGTACAGTTGCTCGCAGTATGTTCTTTTTTGCTATTTTTAATACATATATCTCTATAAAATGACTGCTGTTACCAAATCTTGTCATTGCATAACTTGGAAAAGAGTATGCATCATACCTTACTTATTTTGCCCTTTATTCAAACGGCACTGATATAAATCTACCCCGAACGCGTGACCTCATAAATCAACCATACCCCATATCGAATAAAGTAGAAAAATCGAGCACACCCAACAAATCGATTCGGTATGCGATACTTTCGCGAATCGAGCGATTTTTCATATATATCGATACTCTTACAATTATCGATCATTAATCATTCGAGCCACTTTTGAACAACGGCTGCGGTGTTTAAAAGGTTTCAATAATGGGTCTTCATTTTGGGTACAGTCGAAGGGATTATTAATTTCTCCTTTATTCAAATCACATTGCATTTCATAAGAAAAAAAACAAGCAATGTACAGAGAGGTTTAACGTAAATTGTTTCTTTTTTAATTTAAGGCGGAACTAGAAGATAAAACTTTTTTAAATAAATCAATATATATACAGACACCTCCCTTTTTTGATTTGAAAAAAAAAAGGAATGCTGTTTTTGTTGTTAAGTTTTTAACTTACTTTGAGGTTAAATCTTGTTGATGTGTGCGGATACTGACCTGAAACAAAACATGTTATCAATTTAATATAAACACCAAATCAAATGAATTATTGTTAAAAGGGTTGCCGTACCGTTATCTATAAAAAATTAACAACAATTTGTTATATGCCTGACTTAAATATTTATTTTATTCTGATTTTAGCATTTTTTGTTATAGCGGCAACAGAAATACTTATAATTTTACGGGATTGTGATGATAATTTCTTTATTGAAAGCGAAGAACAAAATATTTATTCCAAATTTAAATAAGCGGCCAAGTGCGAGTCGGACTCGCCCATGAAGGGTTCCGTAGTAGCAAATAACATAATATAAAAGTCTTGTAGTATGTTTTTTTAATTTTTATATTTGAGTTGATTGAATGAAAGGTAAATTGCCGTTTACGATTTATGACGTATTAAACAAAAACTACTTACTAGATCTCGTTCAAACCAATTTTCGCTGGTAGTTTTCATGGTAATGAACAACATATATTTTATTTAGTTTTATCATTCTCTTATTTTAGAAGTTACGGGGGGGGGACACACTTTTTTCCACTTTGGAAGTGTCTCTCGCGCAAAGTATTCGGTTTAGAAAAAAATGCTATTAGAAACCTCAATATCATTTTTGAAGACCTATCCATAGATACCCCACACGTATGGGTTTGATGAAAAATAAATTTTTGAGTTTCTGTTCTAAGTATGGGGAACCCCCAAAATTTACTGTTTTTTTTCTATTTTTGTGTCAAAACCTTAATGCGGTTCACATAATACATCTACTTACCAAGTTTCAACAGTATAGGTCTTATAGTTTCGGAAAAAAGTGGCTGTGACATACGGACGGACAGACAGACAGACATGACGAATCTATAAGGGTTCCGTTTTTGCCATTTGGCTACGGAACCCTAAAAATACGACGCCTTTTAATTATTCTATAAAAACTTAATTCTTTTTTTTTTCTACATTGCCAGCATTATTTATTAAATCTAATTCATTACATTCGTGTTCAGTTTTTAATTCCTAGAGATTTCCTTTTTAGGGTTCCGTAGCCAAATGGCAAAAACGGAACCCTTATAGATTCGTCATGTCTGTCTGTCTGTCCGTCCGTATGTCACAGCCACTTTTATCCGAAACTATAAGACCTATACTGTTGAAACTTAGTAAGTAGATGTATTATGTGAACCGCATTAAGGTTTTGACAGAAAAATAGAAAAAAAATAATAAATTTTGGGGGTTCCCCATACTTATAACTGAAACTCAAAAATTTATTTTTCATCAAACCCATACGTGTGGGGTATCTATGGATAGGTCTTCAAAAATGATATTGAGGTTTCTAATATCATTTTTTTCTAAACCGAATATTTTGCGCGGGAGACACTTCCAAAGTGGAAAAAAGGGTGTCCCCCCCCCCGTAACTTCTAAAATAAGGGAACTATAAAACTAAAAAAAATACATGATGTTCATTACCATAAAAACTACCAGCGAAAATTGGTTTGAACGATATCTAGTAAGTAGTTTTTTTTTAATACGTCATAAATCATAAACGGCAATTTACCTTTCATTTAATCAACTCAAATATAAAACTCAAAAAAAAAACATACTACAAGACTTTTATATTATGTTATTTGCTACTACGGAACCCTTCATGGGCGAGTCCGACTCGCACTTGGCCGCTTATTTACTTTGCAATCCGGAGAGAATCAGCATTAGCTCTAAAGGTTTATAAATGAAAACAACGTTTTTCAAATAGGTGAAACTAACCCTATTTTACTTAAAACGTTTTGTCCCTTTTCTACTTTTCAATATTTGACATTGCAAGAACAAGGCAAAACATATTTTAACTAAAATAGGTTTAATAGTCATTTATCAATCAAACGAATCATAAAATCCATAATCATACCACCTCAGATGTACCTTTCCTATAATATATTGATGTAATCTAATAATTAGACTCATTAAATTCTGTTCAGCAATTTAATGTGCACTAATCTTGTTCTAAATGATCGAAATTTATCTAAAATGGCAATATAGTGTCATTAGTAATATAATATTAGATATCAATACGTCGATAATAATTTATAGTTTATTTAATCGTAAATGTGTCTCATTAGGAATATATCTTAGATCTGGATTATTATATGACGTCAAAGGTCATATAAATATGATAATTCGAAATATTGGTCGTTATGAATTACCAAATAGAGAAAATCACAATTTGTGGTTTTATAATCCATACATATAATACTTATAGGCGATGACTGTTCGTACATATATATTTTATCGAAAACAAAACTATAAGTAGGTATATAAAAAGTCTTCCCTGGAAATATGTGAAAAGAAGTAAAGAAAAAATTAAAGCTGTATAGATTCTTTTACACCCTCTCCTCTCTAAAAAATAAATATTTTTTTCCAACGGCAATTGTAACAATTCAAATATTTTTCGAACTATTTTAAAAGTTCTTTCGATTGCCTAATATCAGGGACTGCATAAACAAGCATACCCGCCCATTAACAATTTTTCATTTAATTTAAATACATAGGTACACTTTTATTTTTACAGATTCATCATCATCATTTCAGCCGCATAAGGTCCACTGTTGGACAAAGGCCTCTCCCAAAGATTTCCAATATTATTTCTTTCTTCTGGAAATCTTTTTCAGATTCTAACTGTAGCTGCGCGTGTATATATTTTTGGCTTTAAGTGCCTTGGTGATTTGCCGTTAATGATGATAATTCGGTGATGAAATTAAAATGCAGTCATCTTTTTGAGAGTTAGATGACAAGTATATTTCGCTTTTAATATTACAAAATGTCATGAATAAAAGGAAGTGGGAACAATTGTGAACCAATAAACATTCGCACATACGGAGTAGGCAGAGCCATACTATACAAATGGAATTTTCCGAACCAAATTTTTCCAAACATGTTTAAACTCGTACTATTCAGATGTAGTATGTCTATGGTCGTGATTCGTGCGATAGTGTCAATTCCTATGCGAATGCGCTGACGACATTATTGCTGAGCTATAACCACCCACGGTTAGACTTGGTGCAAGTAAGGAGCGAAATATCTGACGACCTCCGTGGCGTAATGGTCAACACGCTAGACCGCCAATCCGGAGGTCCTGGGTTCGATCCCTAGCTAGGGCATGTTGAAAAATGGCCTATCTCAAATTGTCTTAGGTCTTGGATGTTTATCTATATATGTATTTGTTATAAAATATAGTATCGTTGAGTTAGTATCCCATAACACAAGTCTCGAACTTACTTTGGGGCTAGCTCAATCAGTGTAATTTGTCCCTATATATTATTTTTAATTTTAAATAGGTACAAGCGAAATTTGCATTTTCAGCATAAATAGAGGCGAGGACAAGATCAAAAAAAGTATGATTTTAACTATCCAAAAATAATGGACCCATTTTTAGTTTACCAAACAAGTAAAAAATGAGAAAAGATAAGGAGCATGAAATTTCCGGAGTGGGGGCTTGCGACGTCACCGCTAAGTAAAAATCGTGCCTAGCCGTGACATCATGCGAAATTTAAATTGTCATTTTTCGTTTCTCAGAAAAAAAAATATACGTGTACAATATTTTTCAATAATTTAGCCCATGGGTCTAATATAACAAAATATTGGTACTGAAAATATTTTAAGGGTGAATTCAGTTCATGATACTGAATAACTTTCTCTAAGGAACATATATCGAAATATAAAAAGAATTTTTTTTTCTTCCATACAGTTGACCGATCAGCTAATCCGAGAATACTATAAATATGACTAAGGCTGGATTTAACCTAACTTTTATTCTAAGAATAACGCATAATCTATACATCTATACATATAATCTATATCTATCTATACATATAATAAAACAGTAAAAAAAGTGTGTCTGTACATTAACTATATTTCCAAAAAAAATATTGGGGGCGATGGAGACGTAGTAATAGCACAGGTATGGCTCTTCATACAAACGGAGCAGCATATGTACCTAGTACTAGTACAAACGAAACAATCCGTCCGTGCACACGTCAAATGTGTGAGTTAAACAATCAAGGTTGCCACCACAGAATTTGTTGCTTTGCTTACCTGTTTTCATCACTCGGAAATTTATAAAATTTTCGTTATTTATTGTTTTCCGTCGATTAACAATGATAATGTGCGCAGTTTCTCACCATTACAATTCAATATTCCTAAGTGACTCGCGTAATGTCAACGTGCGACTACCAATAACCCTGTTTTACTGCCACTTAAACCTCACAATAACGGGGGAAGGGTTGCGGGGACACCAGATTGCGGGGGACGGTGCGAGTTTCCGTTCTGTATGAAATACTATTATTAATTCTGTGGTAATAGAGTAAGAATTTTAAAAAAAAATTCTGTTTGCCTGTATGTCTGTTTGTCTGTTTGTACACGCTAATCTCCGGAAATACTGGACGGATTTTAATGAAACTTTTTTTGTTATATAGCTATTAAGCCTGGGCAGCATATAGGGTATAAATGATTTTGGAAAATAGAACGCCTGATGCAGAACCAAAACTGTCCAGCTAAACTTTATGAGATATAAAAATGTCGACTTAGAAAAAGTTGTTCAGCCTGATGAGCATTTTCCATATGACATAAAGTCCACGCGAACAAAGTCGCGGGCTTCGGCTAGTCTTAGATAATTATGTCAAACTTTTAGGGAGTTTTGACATTACTATCGGAGAGTAGGAGTTATTCATGGATTATTCTTGGAATTAAAGTTTGATCGAATCGGGCCTAAGAGTTAGTAAGTTATATTATATATCTGTCAAAGTATATAAAAAACGCTTCAGTTTAAGCGTTGGGCGCCTACCAATCTGATCTACATAGCGTTTAACATCACAATTTGTAGACAGGCGTTAATGTTCTCTGGGTTTAGAGACACCTTGTTTTCAAGAACAGATGTAGCGTGCTTTCACGTGTTAAATCTTTGCTAGAGGTTTTCTTAGACAATATAAAGACATTTTCGCTTTTTTATAATATCATCATCATCATCATCATTTCAGCCGCATAACGTCTACTGCAAATATATACAACGTGTTAATAAAATAACGCAAAACCTCTCAGATGGTACTTCAGCCCATTAAACTAAACAACTTTTGTTCTACAACTTTCACAAAACAAAAAAAAATATATTTGAATTTTCATACGAACTGATCAGCTGATCGAATCAATTTGTATGAAAATCTTAATTTTATTTCTGGCATTTTGGGAATATTCTAGAACAAAAGTTGTTCAGTTTCATGGACTGAGTTACAACCTGAGAGGTTTTGCGTTATTTTATTAACACGTTGTATAATATAACATATTTTTATAATATATTTTTACCCTATCGCGCATATACTTTAGTAGAAGGGACATACTCATAATAAATCAATCCACGGACTATTCTAGATTACAATAGTATATATAAAATAAAATGATTTGATTTGATTTGATAATGAAATTAAAATACAGTCGAATACTAAAAAAAAATTTCATTTTCATACGAAAGTGTGCAGCCCCGGGCAATTTGTATGGAAATGTTAATTTTTCGTGTCTTTTGACTGTTCTTTTATTATTATTATACTATAGTGATCTAGTTTAGCCCGGGGTTCGATTTATTAATGTTACGTCCCTTCCACGTTGTATATATAGGTGATTATTATGTACATTTTTTTCTAACAGGACAACCAAGCCTATTGCATATTGCGGCCCTAGGTAAACAAAGCTAAGCTAATCTGCATACTGACATAAGAAACATGAAGTCACACGCCTGTTAAGTCTAAAAATAAACTAAAAACACTAACAAGGCATTTTAAATTCGATCACACACTTCCTTAAAATTTATTTAAAACCCGCAATTTGCTAATTGGATTAAACACGCTTTTAAAATTTAAAACGACCGTCTTGACAGACTTTTATATCCTAAAAGATTTATCACCATTTACACCGTAAAATAAAAATACTAATTGTGTTTACCCACACGGGTATAAATGTCATATGTTTCGTTGCTCCAGTTTTGATTGGTTTGTTAGGGTGAGTGCACACTGATTGTGTCTACTAATAGCAAAAACCTTTAACTAGAAGGGTTTACTAACATTTTTACTGTTCATATTTGTTTACAGAATTTTGAGGAAAAATTACGTAAAAACTATAAATAATTCACTAATGAAGAAATTTGTGTCTCAGTACCTATTTATATCTCTATGAACTAAATGGTTTTGCTGTCAATTTTTTTAGGGTTTTGTCCAAAAAAATGAAAAAAAAATCAGAACTCTTATAGGATCACTCATGTAGCTCCGTTCGTCTGTCACATCTGTCACAACCAATTTGCTCTGAATCTACTAGATCAAATCAGGTGCAATTTGGTAGGATGGTGAAAACCCTAACATAGATGTGCAAAGTGAAATTAATCGAAAATAATACGTTTATTTACGCATAATAGTTCACTAAAACACCCTTAGATAGTGCTAGTAGTAGTTAACTTGCGTTTTACTGTTAGGGTTTCAAATGTGATTGACTTTGGCATTGTACGGAACCTTTCCACGCGAGTTAAATCGCAATTAGCCATTTATTTAATTTATAATAAAACTTTTTTTAAGATAATGACCGATCATGAGTAGTTAAAAAAAATTGAGATATTATTTAGTGCGTGTAAGTAAGGACTGAGCGTTAAAATTTGTTTTACAGTTTTATACATTTTTAATAACTTCACACCGATAAGTAACAAAAAGGTTTTATTGTATTTTAAAATTAATGTCAGCTGTAAAAGTCTTCGTGAAAGTATAATGTTTGAGTTTTATATTATCCCTTTTTCGATTTTAGCGACCTTGAGTCGTAAAAATTTGGTCCGAATATAAAAGTGTTAAGTTTATTTACACTTCTTTCCATCTTGTCTTTTACACTTAAATGTGCTCTTATTTAAGAAAGTATTTTTCGGTTCATTTTTTTACAGTATAAAGTCGTCATGGTATACAATTAAATAAAACAAATGTATTTTTTATACTGTGAAAATAAATCGATAATTTACTTTAATTTAGACGTAAATGTGGACACATCCTTTTTAGTTTTAGATGCTCAGATTCTTGTACACTGTTGTGTGAATGATGTCATACATTTTTACGTCTATATCCCTGACGGGGTAAACATAGCCTAGGGCCGTTAGGCAAAAAGGCCACGCTTAGCGTGATGGTGGGCGTTAAGATGGAAAAAGAATCAAAATAGTGATGGGTTGCTAGCCGCATCGCCTATTACCATGATTCAAATCTCGCCCATTCCCTCGATCGGCTCTTACGATCTGCGCGGGAAGAGAAGCAGCTGGTACATTCTACGTTTTTTCTTTTCTCCCAGACCAGCATGGAAGAGAATTATGTCAATGAGGCAAATTTCCTGTTTCGTGTTATCAAAAGTATAAAATATAGAATTGTTGAGTTAGTATCATATAATTTAAATTTAAACTTGCTTTGGGGCTAGCTTAATTAGTGTGATTTGTCCTTATCTTTTTAAATATGTATACTATGTGCTTTCCGGCAAAACAGAATAGGGCCACTCTAAGTCCTCCCGTGGATGTCGTAAAAGGCGACTTAGGAAATACAAGTTAAACAAAGTTTATAAACATCAATGAGACCACTCCAACCCATCTGGCCAGCGAGGAGAGTGTAGGCCAAGTCCTCTAGCTGCTCTGGCCAAGTTTGGCTCTAGTAGAGAGGTTGGTGCTCCTGCAGTGGAGACAAAAAGATCTGATGATGATGATGATGATGATGATTTTATTTATGTATCTTATTTAAACTTATCATGCTCAAAGGTTTCACGTTTTAACTTTCTATACAACCTGTGCAGTTAAAAAGCCATTTTCGTCTAAAGTAGAAGATTGCTATAGTTTTGCGCAACAGTATAGTTTGCGTCGTAAAACCTACAAGAACGGACACATTTTACGACTGTTTAATACCTCATAGGTTGAAGTTTTCTGAACACTAGGTGGTCGCTTTAGTTTTATGGGAAGTGAACGTATATGCCATATCTACTCTCGTAAATTTCTAATTACACGTCGGTGTAAATAAGGAAAGATATTAACGTGTAGGTACCTTTACATGAAATACAAGAGAGTATAATAAAGTAGCGGCCGGTTTAGGTTAACTCTTGAGTATATTTGATCACAAAATTAATATACGTAAGTAATTTCTGTTGGTTTTTCGTTTATGAAAGTAGCCAACACTAGTGTCCGATTTTTAGCTGCCGTAACAAAGACAAGAAAAGAAAAGAAACAATAAAGTTTAATTAAAATATATTAGTAAAATGTACATAGTACATATTTAATTCATTTGCTATATTTTATGTAAAAAATTAAGAATTCCTATTTCTATTTTATTCTGTAAATGTCGTAGGGATATTTCTAATCTCTACTACGTACGATAACTGCCTCCGTGGTGTAGTGGTTAGAGCGTTCGGCTCATACCCGGAGGTCGCGGGTTCGATTCCCGGCGGGGGCAACGACTTTGTGTTGTTGTCCTGGTTTGGTTAGGACATTGCAGGCTGATCACCTGATTGTCTGATAAGTAAGATGATTCGTGCTTCGGAGGGCACGTTAAGCCGTCGGTCCCGGTCACTCTTTCTGTCTTTGACATTGGTCGTTACCTAAAACCATGTCAGAGGCCTTTAAGGCGGTTTAAAAACTCTGACACTAGTGTTAGTCACTAACACACTCGATAAGAAGAAGAACTACGTACGATATCTCTTTTCTAAACTTCCCCATAAAATCATTGCACGCTTCACTATGGCGACTAAAGTATACTATAACTGTTAAATCGCTATCTTTACGGACGACTTTAGTATAACTATTTTGAATTTTATGCATCCAGTTTTATGTAATTATACCTTATATGTACTTTGGGAATGAAGCGGCGCATATCTCTGCATACGTTTTATATTAACAACTAGGCGGCAAGTGGCTAAGTAGACACATTTTAATACGATATAATATTTAGATTTATACAAATTAAGATTTTAGATTTTAACTGAATTTAAATAATCTCGACGTCACGTTAAGGTAATAGAGGTGACGACAGGGTCCAAAAAGTATGATTGTAAATAGGCCGTCTTTTAGATTATCCAAAAATAATGGATCTATATTTTTCAGTTTACCAAAAAAGTAAAAATTAACAAAGATACGGAGCGTCAAAGTTACAGAGTAGGGCTTGAGACGTCACCGTTAAGTTAAAATCATACGCAGGCGTGACGTCATGCGAATTTATATGCGCTGTATCTTTTTCATGTTTGGTTTACATATCAGAGAAAAGAAAAATACGTGAACAATATTTTTAACAATCTAACTGATGTAACAAAAATATTTTTCCATTCGTCATGCCTAGGTATTGTTAATTCTTAATTCTTTTTTTCATTTCCTCATTTCATTATTAAGTTTGAGCACCTACTTACAATGCCTAAAAATCCAAAAAAAAAGTATTTCTTCTTTTGGTACGAAGTTACTTTTTGGAACATTTATCCATAGGTATTATATAAAAATAAATAAAAAAGTATGGTTCACGTGAATTGTCTAAGCATTAATGTATTAATGATGCTACGGGACACTTTAAATTGGTTATTTTATAATGATTTAAGAATTTAATCCATCAAAAAATAACTAATCTAACCGAATCGACAGAGATACTAATAAAATACGAATTGACCATTATAATAACTAGATTATAATATTAAAAGCTATATTTTATGTTCCTTAGTAGGTAATCTGATTATATGTTCTAAAGAGACATTAAATTGGTCACCTCGTTACAAGTTACGATCTGGAACATCAATAAATAGGGTTGAAATAACTATTTTAAGACTTGCATAATTGCAAAGAAAAATAAAACTTTTGCAATGTCGATATCTTTAAGTTTAATAAGTTTAATTGAACCATTTATGTATAATCCCCATATTGCTTTCTGTGGTGTAATCTTGGCATGAGAAACACTAGAAAAATACAAAATCAAGAAAAGACTCGGTAAACCAAGATCACTGGCTAAATGCAGGCCGTTCTAATCAGTCATTTTCGAAATCGTTGGGAGAAGCCTGTGTCCAGCAGTGGACTATGATGATTTGCCAGGCAAATCAACTAAACTGGGAAGCATTTTGTGCAAAGTTGTTTCCAGTCTAGTTAGGATATCGCATGCTTGAATAACCTGATTACCCGAACAAAAAAATGATTTAATGTTTCGAAAGTTAGTGTTAAATTGTAGTTACGAACCGATCTAGCTTTTGTTCAAATCTCTGGTTCTAGTCTACCATGGTTGCGGAGGTCAGACGGCAGGCTCTGTATAATATAAAAACCAGTAACCTCGTCAAATCACCTAGGTTAGGTAGCGGACCCCGGGCTCTGAAGCGTTACCGCTGAAGATGCAACCGGAAATACCGATCTAGCTTTTGCTCAAACCTCTGGGTCTGGTCTACCATTTTTGGGTTGCGGAGGGCAGATGGCAGTCGCTCTGTATAAAAACCAGTAACCTCATCAAATCGCCTAGGTAGCGGACCCCAGGCTCTGAAGCATTGCTGCTGAGGATGCAACCGGGAAGCCGTTTATAAGACAAGAGGTTTCGATGAAGTATGTGTGTCTAGAAGGCAAGAGGTTTTATTTTGCTAGTATGATTTTTTTTTTAGGGACAAATTACACAGATTGACCTAGCCCCAAAGTAAATTCGAGACTTGTGTTATGGGATACTAACTCAACGATACTATATTTTATAACAAATACATATAAAGAAAAACATCCAAGATCCAGGACAATTTGAAAAAGCCATTTTCCAACTTGCCCTGGCTGGGAATCGAACCCAAGACCTCCGGATTGGCGGTCTAGCGTGTTGACCATTACGCCACGGAGGTCGTCAAATATTAAGATGCAATAGTCACTTGTACTATTAATAATGTAACATCTTGTAAAACAGTGATTTGCAATAAATTCTGATTCAATACCTGTACTCGATTTGAGAGTCCATACAACATTACCTAACTAACTTTCATAGCTCAATAACTTACCATAACTTCTAACTGCAGTAGCGCCGCAACGGCCCATTATAATACAGCCACTTTAACTATGTAAACCACCAAACTTTACTACCCCACTAAAATTCATAGATAACAATCGATTTTCTTAATAAAGTGCTACCTTATACGCAGCCTTAAATTTTCTATTTGATTCCACTGCATATTTTATACAGTTTATGGTTGACTGTAAAAGTTTCTTGAATAACTTGATTTGAATCTGCTTTATTATAGATAAAAATACGGTTACATTGTTTTGTAAGCTTAATTTGATGAATTTGCATATTGAGTTATTTGAAATATGTCACAGTTTTTATTATTTTTTCTATCTACTTGCTGCCATGCTGGCCTGAAATGAAATAACCGGCCAAATGCAAGTCGGACTTGCGCACAAAGGGTTCCATACCATTACCTATCTATAAAAAAAAACATGTTTTTTGTGTAGGAGCCCTCCTTTATATTATTAATTTTTTTTCCTCTCATTTTTTCACAGGATTACTAATTTGACTCCATCTTCACCCACAGATAATCACATTAATAATCTAACTTTCATAGCATATGATCTACTTAGAAACGTTTTTTATTTGGCCCGACTTAGAAACATAAACTGACTTCCCATCATCAACCGGCATATTCGTCAGAGCAGCGGAAGCATATAACATGTCCCAAATTTAATCAGTATGGTTCCCAAGCTTGCAGCGCGTATCAAATCATATCATTTATCAAATTCGGGCTCCCGTACTAACATTACCACACACTACGTTTCAAATTTCCTTGCAAAACATTCAATATTCAACCTAAAAGAAAAGTGATAAAGTTTATTTTTGAATGAACCTGCGATTTCTGAAGCCAAGTGAAGCTTTGGCACAACTTTGGATTTTACTGCTCGGAGTTAAGGTAGAATTTTGTCAGTTTTGAAAATGTTATAGATTTGCACGAATTATTGTTTATCGTAAAATTGTCACGCAAGGACAGATGTTCTTTAAAATATTTATTAATGATTCTGTTGAAGCTCAAGTGTTTGTGAAAAATGAGATAAGTGGTTGGAGAAATGCACCGTCATTTGGTTTTATTGTGATAGAATTTTTGGTAACATTTTTTGTTACATTGTTGGTATATTTACTTTAATCACGTACGGAGTAGAACTATTTTTTTTTCTTTATGACTATGAATATGAATCATTGTTCCGTTTATGTCTACTTATTTTCGGGTAATTTAGGTATGTTACGACCCAAAATGCTCCGTATCAAAATGTCTCCCACTTAATAAATAGAGACGTAACAGTCATATAAAACTAGTCACTAAAGAATATTATAGTCACAAATTACCTACATTATTTGGTTTTTAACTAATATTATTTATGTAAGTATTTATAACAAAATATAATATCGATATGTTATTATCTATAGTAAAACAAGAAGGGCCAAAAGCAATTATTTTACCCATTGCCATTAATACTGCCAGCCTTTGGGCACTCTACCACAGGCCAATAATCTGCACGACGTTTTTTATTTGTAAGCTTTTTTTATTTATTTAGTTTAATTTAGATTCAAATTTAGTTTATAATTAAGTAAACCTTGTTAGTTAATATCCCACAATGTTAAACTTATTTTGGAGGTCTCAATTACAATAAGTACTAAAAAATAACACTAATATTATAAAGGTGAAAGTTTGGGAGTGTGTGTCTGTGTGTATGTTTGTTCCTTCTTCATGCGCAATTTTGATAAAATACGCTATTTTCCAACAAGTCAAATCAGCAACTTTTTTCTAAACGTCAAAACAAACAGTTTCTATGGGATTTTGTATGAAATACAGGCAGATGACGTCATAGATTTTAGGAGTCAAATAGCGCTCTTATTATCAGTTTTTCTACAATAATAAATTTAAAATCACGTTTAAAATGGATATGTTTAAAGACAAGTGGCATTATTTGGCGACGCTTTATTTTTTTATGAGTACAAAATAATTTATTTTTGATTAAGGAAAGTATCCAATTTAGTATGCAAGAAGCTGACACCCTAGAATAACACTGTTATTAAGCTACTTTAACCCCGGGGCGAAGCTAAGTATATATTTTTTTAAATGCATATAATAATAAGATTAATGAATTCATAAATACCGTATTAAGCGTTACGTAGCCATCTTAAAATTATTATTGCTGAAGGCTGGTAGCGACTAGGATATAGTCCATAAACAATATGTTCTTACCATAAGTTATGGTGTTAAGTAACAACTTACATAACTTGGACAGTGTAACAACGCTCCGGTATTTTAACTAGCCATTAAGACTCGTTAACAGGGCGTTATGCCATCAATGCATCCATAAAATTTGTAATAAAACAGTAGATTTACATACATTTTGACTATGGTGGTATGAACTAAAGGATGATTTGAATTGTTAATCGAATTGAATTTGGAGCAACTTTTTTTAAAATAAATATGTGTCGAAAGATAAATGTATAATTTTTGCAAATTTCTGGCAGAATAAGAAAAAAAATTAGAATAAACAAATAAATATAACAACAAATTGCACTGATAGAGCTAGCCACAAAGTTAGTTCGAGACTTGTGTTATGGGATACTAACTCAATGATACTATATTTTATAGCAAATACATACAGATAAACATTCAATACCTAGGACAACTTGAAAAAGGCCATTTTCCAACTTGCCCTAACCAGGGATCGAACCCCGGACTCTGAGTGGCGAATAAAAGTGGTGACCACTATGTCATGGCGGTCGTCAGAATCGTCAAAATAGACCTGGCGGCAGTCGGTAACATCGGAAATGAAGACAATTGGGCTATCCTTGCCTGAAGTGAAGCACGTTGCTAATGAACGAGATGGAGAAGTACTGTAGCGGCTATCTGCCACATCTAGGTCATAGAACAATAAGTCAAGTAAATCAAGAAAAAAAATCTGCTTGGTCTAATGGTTGACAGAGAGAGAACGCCATATGGCATAAGGTCTGCCTCTTGTATCAAATTATTATTAAGCAAATTTAAGTTTAAATTAATTAAAAAGTATATGACCTATTATTTTTTAGCATCACCAGTGGGTCGACTGGTAGATAAAGCCTATGGCTTTATGTCCGCCTATTACACTTGTAATAAATAATATTAAATAAATAAAATTGTACTCTTTGCTTCTTGTTCCATGCTGGAAATTCATCGTAAAATCCGATTACGGTAATGGGCGAAAACCTGAAATCAGTTTCAGTAAGTGGTACAAATAGCAACTTATTACTATTTTGATTCGTTTTCGGTACACGCCCTATATCACGCTAAATGTTTCCTTTGGGTCAATGGCCCTAGGGTCAGACTACTTCGCAAGAAATAAAGTTGTCAGTCAAAATTTAACTCAAGTATTGGCAAAAACCACCTACCTATTTATAAACTAAGAGAGTTTTCATAAGCTTTTATTAATTAAATTGCAATGTATTTAGCATGTTTGTTTATTTAGGTTTATTTAGGTTTGACGAAGCATGTTGCTGATATTGACGAAGCATGTTGCTGATATTGACGAAGCATGTTGCGGATATTTTGCTGTTTACATTTTTGACGAAGCATGTTGCGGATTTTTCATTGTATCTCAAATTATTCAAATCTTGCAACTCAATTTTTGATCTTGCATACTGTAGCAATATTATAAAGTGAATGAGCTGTTCTGATAATGGAGATATTCGACAGAACTCAGTTATAAAACTACATAACCTCATTGAGTAGAAAAACTCATTTGATATGTCTTGACAAGCACTTAATGGCCAACAATGTCAAGGGCCTGATCACAAAAACAGAAGGTAAGGAACCCCTTTAGGGATGAATTTCCAAACATCCCTTCTTAGTACTCACTTACATTATCTAAGGAACGTTTGTGCAAATTTTCATGTCTCTAGACCCAGCTGTTTTAGCTGTGCGTTGATCGATCAGTCGTGTCTATGAGTACTTTGTGTCTAGATGGTCTGATGATGGAGCTGGAAGGTGGCCATAGGAACTCAGTAATAAAACGTTGCAAACCATCAAGTTTGGGCTTATTTCATTTGTTTAAATAAGTTACTAAGTACTTTGAAAACACAATTTGACGACTCCGTGATGTAGTGGTCAACATGCTAGTCCGCCACCCAGAGGGCCCGGGTTCGATCCCCGGTCAGGGCAAGTTGGAAAATGGCCTTTTTCAAATTGTCCTGGGTCTTGGATGTGTATCTGTATATGTATTTGTTACAAAATATAGTATCGTTGAGTTAGTATCCCATAACTCAATTCGCGAACTTACTTTGGGACTAGCTCAATCAGTGTAATATGTCCCTATATATTTATTTATTTAATTAAAGCTTGTACAAGACAAAAGTAGTTTTTTTTTTCAAAACCCTTATTATAATCCAAATTACTATCATTATGCTATAGTAAAGACGTTTACTAATAAAGTTAATCCAACATGTTAACTAGTCCAACACAATAATTCACGTAATAAAATTCAAATCTATAATTTAATGCAACACGGAGTCATAATTTAAACATACAATAAATTAGATATATGTAAATGGAAATTTATAAAAATTTCTAACGTTTATCTTTAATGTACAACATTAATTAATATTTGAAACTTAACGAGAGTATCTCAATTAAATTTTAACATTAAGAGTAAATTAATATTCCATGTATGAAGAATTAATTAAAGATGAAAAAGGCCGAAGTATAAACTACATTAATAATAAACATTCAATAGGAGTTCTCCCATGCTGGTCTGGGAGAAACGAAAAAACTTAGAATGTACCAGCTGCTTCTCTTCCCGCACAGATCGTAAAAGCCGATCGAGGGAATGGGCAAAAATGCGAATCATTTTAACAGGCGATGCGGCTAGCAACCCGTCACTGTATTGATTTCTTTTCCATCTTCTCGCCCACCATGACGCTAAAAGTGGCTTTTGAGTCTTGCGGCCCTAGGCTCTGCATAGAGCCGCAAGACCCAAAATGCTCTGTCTGTCCCATTAGGGATAAAGACGTGATAGTATGTATGTAGTATTCAATAGGAGTGTAAAAATATTTTATCCCCTACATAAAGAGGAGTGTAATAAGGTTGAAGGATATGTGGTATCGTAGCACCTAAACAAATGGGCCGATTTTGATGCGTTTTTTTTGTTTCAAACCTGACTTGATCGACGTGGTTCTGAGCTGTTTGATGGAAATTAGTTTGGCCGTTTAAAAGTTTAGGCCCTGAAATTAGTTTTTAAAGTTCCGTCTTTTGAATTCGTCTTTTTTCGTACTAGCTTTTATAGTGAGGCCCAAGTACTTCCTTATCAAGATAAATTTAATAAGTCGAAACTCTATGATTGCGTCGCTTTATTATATATTTATATTTATTTATAAAAACTTTATTGTTCCACGATATAGAATTGTATACAATTGGCGAACTTAACGCTAAAAGCGTTCTCTCCCAGTCAACCATAAGGATAAACAGAGATTTGGTAGCGGCGCAAAATTACTTAAATAAAGACAACACGTAGATACCTTATAATATACATACATAGGTACATATACCTACACTTATAACATACATACACATATACATATTCATAAACATACATAAACATTTATGATGATGATGAAACTGAAAGGGGATTCCTTATTTTAGAAGAAGAGAGTGTACTTTTCTTTTGGAAGAAAATTTTGTGGAAATGTCCTTGGTGTCAACGGGAAAAGCATTTATTACACGGTTTCTATTGACACCTTCCAACTCCATCATCAGATCAGCTTCTACTCCCAAAAAAAATTCTTATTGTCTTCGGAAACCGGGAAGTGGGTCAAATTTAACTTGAAAGATTTGATTACCAACAGAACGACAGACAACGAGGCAGGTGAAACTAAATAAAACCTAGTAAAATAAAGAACTTAACATACATACTATCACGTCTTTATCCCTAATGGGGCAGACAGAGCATTTTGGGTCTTGCGGCTCTATGCAGAGCCCAGGGCCGCAAGACCCAAAAGCCACTTTTAGCGTCATGGTGGGCGAGAAGATGGAAAAGCAATCAATACAGTGATGGGTTGCTAGCCGCATCGCCTGTTAACATGATTCGCATTTTTGCCCAACTTAACGTATAGTAAAAAAATCTTTTAAAGAATGTTATTTTCATATTTATACCTACTTTCATTTGTACAATTTTTCTATCAATCATTTGAACAAACATGTTTTTAATTTCATAAAGATATTTAAAATACAAAATTAATTAGACGCTAAAACGATTATACCTATTTTATTTTGCATAAAAAATCGCTTTCCGTCTTCAAATGCAGCCTATTTCACTAATCAAATGAATAAATTAATTTTACAATTAAGTTTTCTTAATACTAATTTTGTGTTAATCGAATAACAATTAACAGAAACTTGTGAAAGTAACTTAATTCGTATTATACCGAACCTTAAATTTAATATAAATAGACAAAATTAGAGATATTTTTTACTGAATGCATCATCATCATCTTCAACAGGTCTTGTTGTCTCCACTGCAGGAGTACTTTCCGTAAAAACACAGCCGTACATGGCCAGAGTAGCCAGAGGACTTGGCCTACACTCTCCTCGCTGGCCAGACGGGTTGGAGAGGTCTCATTGATGTTTTTAAGCTTTGTTTAGCTTGTATTTCCTGAGTCGCCTTCTGCGACATCCACTGGAAGACTTGGAGTAGCCCTATTCTACTCTGCCGTAAACCACACGGCACACTGCATGCAGATCTTACTACGAACGTTAATATTTATCACGTCTTTATCATTTATGGAGCAGACAGAGCACTTGCTTGCTGCTCTAAGCATATCCAGGGCCGCAATATTCAAATGCCACTTATAGCTTGATAGAGGTGGACGTCAAGATGAAATAATAAAATCAAAACAGCGATGGGTTGCTAGTCGCATCGCCAAGCGAAAATCATGAATAAATATGATTCAGATTTTCGCCCATTTCATTGATCGCCTTTTACGATCTGTGCGGGAAGTGAATTAGCGATTACATTTTAAAGCTTTTAAGTACTTTTCTCCTAGATCAGATTGTACGAACACTTTCATTATTTTATTTTGTATTTAAAGGGCTTCTACTTATTTTTTAAAAAGCTTTCGTTTAGTTTCACCTGTCTCGTTGTCTGTATTTGTCTTTGATCAAATTTTCAAGTAAAATTTAGCAAACTTCTCGGTTTCCGATTAAACTGAAATTTTTCACCCAAACGTATATTGCGTGACTATGCAAATATTACATACATACATACTATCACTTCTTTATCCCTAATGGGGCAGACAGAGCATTTTGGGTCTTGCGGTTCTATGCAGAGCCCAGGGCCGCAAGACCCAAAAGCCACTTTTAGCGTCATGGTGGGCGAGAAGATGGAAAAGCAATCAATACAGTGATGGGTGGCTAGCCGCATCGCCTGTTAACATGATTTGCATTTTTGCCCATTCCCTCGATCGGCTTTTACGATCTGCGTGGGAAGAGAACGGCTGGTACATTCTAAGTTTTTTATAATTCTCCCAGACCAGCATGGGAGCAAATATTATGATGATATATAGCTGATCTGATGATGGAGTCGGAGAGTGGCCATAAGATCTCGATAATGACTGGTTGCAAACCTAAAGTTTGGGCTCGTTTGATTCGTCTTAAAGGTACTAAAAACTTTTAAGTTCATAGTTGAAAAAAAAATTTAATAACTACTTTAATTAATATTGAACAAAATGAAAGAGCCCATCTCTTTCGATATTTATTCGTGTAGGCTGACGATGAAACGCACGCTTATTATAATTCCAAACACGTACGATAGTAAATTCTGTGACAATTATAACGATAGTAAAAGATATAGGGCCAGAGTTCAAACGTCTTTGGGAAAGCTGGGTGTGGGAAAAGATATTGTGTAACATATTATGATATAGACATATTATTTTATTGAGAAAAAAGAAATAAGAACAAGAATAAAGATAAATAAAACTAAACTAAGCTATATAATTTTATACAAAATTTTGCTCAATTAAAAAAATATATAAGTGTAAAATACTACTTACTTTATACTGGTTTTCATTGACATACACTGTTTTAGATAACAACAAATACTTAAAACAGAATAAAATATATTTAAGAGGGGCTCCCATACAAATAGCATGATTTTGTTTAGGTAGTGGTATGAAAACCTTCGTGCGCGCGTCCGACTCGTACTTGACCGGTTATTTAGGAGATGTGTTTTAAAATTCAAGTATCATTTTGACATGATTAATTCAAATAAAATTTATTAAAAAAATAACCCCTCGGCTTGTCGACGCCGCTGGTGACAAGAGGGCTGGCTCATATCTCGCGCAGAGTATTGCAGTAGCTATTCAGCGCGGGAATGCAGCCAGTGTTCTTGGCACCATGCCACATGATCAAGATTTAGATTTTTAATTTAGTTTTTTAATTATGATTGTAATTTAGATATTAATTTAGATTTCTACAAATTGATCGATTTAAAATGTTTAGGTACGTATATTTTGGTTAACGAACGAAGATTACAGATTTTCATTCAAATAAGGAAATTGGAAAGTATTCGTTCTAACTGAAAATGTTCGATTGGATATTACATACTATTGGTTTATTTATTACGTTTAATGCATATCTGACCACCGCCGTTGGTGACAAGAGATGCTTGCTGGGTGCGTTTTTTCTGATAGAATTAGCGTAGTTCTTCAGAGAGGAAACGCAGCAAACGTTATAGGCACTATGGCGAACGGTCAAAATCTTTTTGATATCTAAATCAATAATTTAGACTAGATTTTATTTTTAAGGTTTATTTTCTACTTTAATTTTGATTTCAATCGCATTTATTTCTTTTTTAGTAAACCATTTAATAAAAAAGAAATAAATGCGTTAATTACTATAAAAGCATTAATTTACTAAAAAAGAAATAAATTAATTTGAAAAAAGTCAGGTATTTCCCTACTACAAAACATCTTTTTTAAATGCCTTACTCTCTTATCCAAATACATAAAGATGTACCTATTTTATGTGTTTGTTCCAAAAGTATGAAAATTTCGAATTAATAAAAATTTAGGTATTGACACCTTCCAAATCTTCAGATTCTTAAAAAAAGTATATAAATATCAGATTGCTTTCTTAACAAGATACAATAAAAATATACCTGATAATATCTCGAACGTATGAATTTATCTATTTGTGTGTATTTTATTATTAACAATTACCAAAGAGTTTAAACAATCTTTGAATTCAGATTTTACAGATATACTTTGTTAATATCTTTTATCTTTTTAAAACGAGAGGAAATCCTCAGTGTCTCAACACTGTACAAATTACACACTTGAGTAATTACAAAAATATAATTAGTGTGCAGTTCCTTCGAAATAGGAAGCAGTGAGCCATTATTTTTTTACAGCTTTTTGATTAATTGCTTAGTGTCGCACGGTAAATCAAGGTTTATAGGAGGTTTATAGAGTAAAACTGGGTTTCTCACAAAATTGGTTTCCTACAAAAAGTGGTCTAAATTTATTAATTAAAACAACGTAGAAGGGATATACCTGTGATAAATCGCACTACGGGCTATACTAGATCAATCAAGTAAAGTGAAATTAAAATAACAGCCAAAAATAAAATCGACATTTCCATATGAAACATGTATGAGAATGTCGTATTTTTATTTAACTGTTATTTTATTATCATAACACTAAAGTGATCTAGTATAGATCGTGGTTCGATTAATTACTGGTATGTGCTTTCCAACGCTGTATATGATATTATAAATACGATTTATAAAAGAAGAAAAGAACTTAGATCTCTGCAAAAAAATCACAGCAGGAATATCTTCTTATTGTGACTTTTCTTGCGGAGATCGTAAAAGAGTGGGCGATAATGTGTATTGCTAACGATCTGCAAAAATTTTACGCCTACATGTTCATTATTACCCTAAACGTGTATATAACGTCTTAGGCTAAAGACGTGATACTTAGTAAATTCGTCTATATGTGTATAAAGTGTTTTTAGGGTTCCGTAGCCAAATGGCAAAAACGGAACCCTTATAGATTCGTCATGTCTGTCTGTCTGTCCGTCCGTATGTCACAGCCACTTTTTTCCGAAACTATAAGACCCATACTGTTGAAACTTGGTAAGTAGATGTATTGTGTGAACCGCATTAAGGTTTTGACACAAAAATAGAAAAAAAAATAGTAAATTTTGGGGTTCCCCATACTTAGAACTAAAACTCAAAAATTTATTTTTCATCAAACCCATACGTGTGGGGTATCTATGGATAGGTCTTCAAAAATGATATTGAGTTTTCTAATAGCATTTTTTTCTAAACCGAATACTTTGCGCGAGAGACCCTTCCAAAGTGGAAAAAAGTGTGTCCCCCCCCCCCTTAACTTCTAAAATAAGAGAATGATAAAACTAAAAAAAATATATGATGTTTATTACCATGAAAACTACCAGCGAAAATTGGTTTGAACGAGATCTAGTAAGTAGTTTTTTTTTTAATACGTCATCATCATAAACGGCAATTTAATTTTCATTCAATCAACTCAGATATAAAAATTTAAAACAACATACTACAAGACTTTTGTATTATGTTATTTGCTACTACGGAACCCTTCATGGGCGAGTCCGACTCGCACTTGGCCGCTTATTTCTGATTAGGAGCTCTTACAGACGAGTGACAATATGTCCGCGACCATGGCCGACTATTAGCAATCGTCGCCGACCTGTGTCGCCGACTGACGCAAACGGTCGCGCGACACATGCCAATCTATCTCTAACTTAAAAAAACTGCCGTGCGACCGTCGCCGATGGTTGCCGACAGGCATTGCGGGCATACTGACGCTTCTGCAAGAGCTTCGTTGTAAAAAGAGTTCATGCTTTAGATTTCCCGAAAGTCTCATGCTATAGAACAGTATGAGATTGTATAGTACTATGTTTCTTGGGGAAAATTGATCAGTATCTTTGACTGAATTTACCCTTAAAATAGTTGCAGTATATTTTGTTACCCGTTATGTGAGCACAGTATGGCACTTCATAAAAGCGGAGAAACATTTATGCCTAAATATCATTATCATCATCATCATTTCAGCCGCACAACGTCCACTGCTGGACATAGGCCTCTCCCAAAGATTTCCAAAATAACCGATCTAGAGTGGCTTGCATCCAGCGCCTTCCAGCGACCTTGGTTAGGTCGTCAGACCACCTTGTGGGTGGGTGTCCTACGCCTAAATATGCCTACTACATATTTACCTATGCTACTATTACTACGAACGAAATTATACATCCGTGCACTCAGCAATGTGTGTGTTTGCCCGCTCGATACCCTCGACAAGGCGAGGACGGGGGAGAAGTGCGAGGGCGGGGAACGGCGACGCATATTGCGCAGGACCTGAGGAAATTCTGTTCTGTATATAATACTTATATGAATTGGTAAAGGTAATAGGATTTTCTGTTCTCCCAGACCGGCAAGGAGAGGATACCAAGTAAACAAATTCACTGACACTCTCACGATAACAAGACTGTATGTCGCAGGAAGTAGTACCACATAGAGGTCACTATATTCATAAGATTTGCGATAAACTGATAGGTATCTAAGTAAAACACTTTCCAACGACATCCTACCGGGTAATAAAGCAAGTGTGAATTTTTACATCTAACACTAGATACATCCTTGGATTTACTACCGGTAGTTGGCAGCTCTCACGTTGATATGAAAGATAACGTGTGTAAAAGTTGCGTAAGATGTTCTGGTTGCCACGGGTCAGATTTGTTGGCTTCCTTTGGTCAGCGAGTGATGCTGTAAGTAAAATAACAGGCCAAGCACAAGTTGGAGTAGCCGCACGGAGGATTCCATACCATTTTATACCATACCATTATATACCTTGGTCAGCAAGTGATGCTGTAAGTAAAATAACAGGCCAAGCACAAGTTGGAGTGGCCGCACGAAGGATTCCATACCATTCAATAGAAAATCACATTTGTTGTATGGAACCCTCACTTACATTTTATTCTGTTTTTAGCATTTGTTGTTATATCGGCATCAGATCAACAATGCTATCATGGTTTATAAGATACATCCTGGTGATAGACAGACAGAAAGAAAGACGAATAGTGGTTTCTTAGTGTTAGGGTCCCGTTTTTACCTTTTGGGTAAAAATGCAAAAGGCAAGAAAAAATGTATACCTTTTGAATGCGAATATTGAACTTGCGAACCACATAACTAGTTAGCAGTAAGTGGCGATAGTTACCGTCAAACAAACAAACACACATACATACGCATAAACGTACATAAATACGCTAGGATTTTTTTCAATTAAACTTGGAGAACTTGGCTCGCTTCGCTCGCTCGCAATAGGATTATGATATTAAATAGTGCATCGCTTGTATATAACTTTTCTTTGATAATTCTAAAAGTTAAAGTTAACTGATTTTGATGTTAAAAAAATTGTCAAAAATTTTATCCATTGCCATTTTATAGAAATATGTAGGGACGGATTTAGAATATCTTAATAATTAAATGTAATGAATTAAATGACCTAATCTACTTATAATAAATAAAGAAACAAAAACACTTGAACCAAATTTAAATAATCGACACAACATTATTCTAAATCTCAATCTTACTCTACTGAATTACTTAATGAATACATGTCATTCTCCAAATGATACCAGCTACCAACGTATTGTCTCAGGTACTTTATATTCAGCCATGAATAAAACATTCGAAGAAATAATAGCTTCTAACAATGAGGCAGACGCTCATACCATTGTACAAGACCCAGTAAAGCGTTAAGTATAACAAAACATGTCAACTGTTAAAAAATAAACATGAATGTTTGATCCCAAACCAGAATCATTAGTCAACTTTTTATTATCAACAACATTACGCGAAATCTTATCAAAAAATTCGAGCAAATTTCAACTCTATCTTCAAAAGCTTAAAATCTATGTCACATTATTTTGGGTTTACATTTTTTGTCACGTTCTTCAGTAATGGTAACAATTGTCTTGCTTCCTTCGGAGTTTGGTGATAATAGTTTCGGAGTAACATCATTTATCAAACAGAACACATGCGGATTGCCTTTTCTTTTGACTGGATCACACAAAACTACATTTTGATTGTCAACTTTAATACCTTCCTTACTAACGATATCTACAGCTATATCTTCTCAAACGATTATAACATCTATTTCTTCAATATTAGTTTCTAAAATAGCAAGGTAGGATTTACATCATTTATTATAATCTAATATCCTGTATTTATACTTGGATTTTCACCTCAGTATGTGGGAATATTCAATTTGTTTCGTCTGTTTTTGTTCAATTGACGTTAGAAGACTAATGATGTCAATTTTTGATGGCAGCTTAAACAAACTATGTGAAGATTTTTTTTTACATCCATGATGGAATATCCGTTGTGTAAAAAGCAGGCAAGATGATATTAGATTATTTTTTTACCCCCGAAAAAAAGGGGGTAACAAGTTTGACGCTAATATCTGTCTGTCTGTCTATGTATCTTTTTTAGGGTTCTGTAGCAAACAACGACTCCTTATAGTTTTACCATATGTGTATGTCTGTCTGTCCGCCCGCGGTTTCACTCAGAGACTAAGTACTAGAAAGCTGTAATTTGGTATGGGTATGTTATAGGTATAATAATGATGCCTAAAAAGTAGTAAAATAAAATCTTTCTTTTTTACCGTCCACGAATATCTTGCAATAACCTTTTTTTTTTTAAAACAGATCGTATTTCTAGATAACTTTTCATGATGTATGATGTATTCACGAACATTTTTAATTTAGTGTTTTTGATCATCTTCTTATTATATTTATTTCTTGTTTTTGATCAAGCAGTCTTTATTATGTTTCGTGTTTATTTTTGATTCTTTCGTAATAATTGAGACCATGTTATTGAATGTCTAAAAATAGTGATTGCTCAAACTTGTTTTTAAAATTAGTTGCATATATCACCTATGTGTAAAATTAATCGTAGAAGAAAGATAAATGCATTTAGAACAGTTTAAACCAAAATAAACTAATGTTCGTTACGGATTTATCTTAATTTAGACATTTAAATGCGACCACGTTCATAATTATACTTCTGATATAACAGGATTGTATGAATAATTCATGAAACTGTTTGTTTAACATTCACCATTTGAATTGGAAATAACGTAAACTATTATATTTCTTTAATTTTAATTATATTGATAGGTTAGATTCCATTTTACCTGCTCCGATAAAATATATTATTGTAATTTAAAGTATTTTAACATTCTTTCTCACACATTATTGGTTATTGATTTATTAACAACTAGCCGAAGCCCGCGACTTCGTTCGCGTGGACTTTATGTCTCTGGAAAATGCTCAACAGGCTGAACAACTTTTACTAAGGCGGCATTTTCATTTCTCTTATAGTTTAGCTGGACTATTATGGTTCTCCATCAGGCGTTTCATTTTCCTAAACCATTTATACCCTATATGTTGCCCAGGCTTAATAGCTATATAATAAAAAAAGTTTCATTCGAATCCGTCCAGTATTTCCGGAGATTAGCGTGTACAAACAGACAAACAGACAAACAGACAGACATTTTTTTTTTAATTCTTACTCTATTACTATGTCTCCATCGCCCCAATATTTTTTTTGGAAATATATTTAATGTACAGACACACTTTTTTTACTGTTTTATTATATGTTTAGATTTCAACGTGTTGCCGGGTCGCATATAGCGTTTCCTCTTTCCTACTGATATAATAAAAAAAAATAGTTTCAGAAAATAATTCGTTTTTCAATAATTTCCAGAAATCGTATTCTAATTCTTAAAATTTTCTGAAAACCAACTTGAAAATTTTCCATTTTTTTTAAAGTTTTGGAAAATTACCCAACAATACGACCGCTACGCTTGTGCAAGTATTTGGCAAAAGGAAAACTTAACAAGGTAGGTACCTATAGTCTTAAAACTATAACCCGACTACGGGAATGTTCTTCATAAAAGTACGTTTATCTAGATTATAAACAATTAAATTTTTTTACTAGTTTTTTTCTTAGTTAAATTCAAAGATATTGTTTTATTGCAATATTTCCGTTATTTTACAATTGAATTAAAGTTTATGTGCTTTCCGGCAGAGTAGAAGGACCACGTCCTCTCGTGGATGTCGTAGACTTAAGAATACAAGCTAAACAAAGCTTATAAACATCAATGAGACCTCTCCAACTCGTCTGGCCAACATGGAGAGTGTAGGTCAAGTCCTCTGTCTGCTCCGGCTAAGAATGGCTCTGGTAGTACCAAGAGGGTTGTGCTCCTGCAAAGACAAAAACAAAAACACCTGATGATGGGTGATGTAATAACTGATTTGCACTTCATAAATGGATCTTTATTTATCTAATTTAGTATTTACTCATTATTTATTTGATACTAATAATTCATAGTAGTTACTTGCTCGTAAGTTAAGCCTAACATCTGTGTAGCGTTGATACCATAAAATAAATTTTATGTTAATCTACAAATCTACTTTATGCCCTCAATTGCAAAATGCTCTGTAAATTGTAGGTTTGATCTAGATTAAATGGATTATAAACGTATATTAGAATTAAAATTATTGAGTGCAACCTTCGCTAAGACATAGTTTCATATATAAAACTTTATATTACAACAAAAAAAATTACGTTATTGCAGCCAAGCGGAAGTCGGAAACAACGACTAAACGTGCCTTCCGAAACACGGAGAAGCTCTATATTTTTATGCCACTTGTCATCTACTAACAGTCCTTTAGGCGTAAGCTCCGCATGCATTAGTGTGAATGCCAAAAGTAGTCAGTCAAAAAATTACGTAAAATTAAATCAATGATTTCTTGAGTTGATGGATTGTAACTTTTTTCAACTTTCTTTTACACATAAAAATTTGTATGTGAGGTATCTTAGTATCTGAAAATAAATGTGTTTTATTTATTGAACCGAAATTAACCATTATGATTGTTAAAAAAAATACAATATTATGTTTATTTATTATTTTCTTCATTACTAGTTTATTTGATTAATAATTAAAACATAACAATACTACAACGTCAAGTTGTTAGCGGTACCAATGGTGAAGGTGAAAGCGGAATGTGCGTGGCAGGGAGATGACGCGCGAGGGTCGCACTTTGTCTCAGGCCGAGTTTCAAAAACCAATAAATAAAATAAGGGAGGAGGAAATCGCGAAAATGGCGAAAATGCGATGCGACTCGAAACCCATCACAATTTTTTTTTTTTTTTTACCCTTTTTCCCCACTGGCCTTTGGGTCATAGTCAATAAAGCCACAAAACCCAAAATGCTCTATCTACCCCTGCATAGATAATATGAAAGTGATAGTGTTAATACAAATAAGACATTTATTTGTATTAACACTGCAATAGCACAAAAAAATTACTATAACAAATGTACGAGTAAGCAATCATTGCTTTATATAAATCACAATAAATCCCTCATACAAAAACTTAGACGCACAGGCAATACGCTATCAATGGTTTTTCTAATCGATTATATTAGATCCGGATCATCTCGGAGAATCCTTTCAATGAGATATAACTCAATCGATCCGTTTATCGAAACGTTACGTTTATTACTTCACAGTTGAGTATAATACGGTCGTAAGGGTGCATCGATTTATGTGATGGTCTATGTATAAATGTATCGTGATTTGTGCTTTTTTTTCTATGGTGGCAGTTGCTTGATATGACTTTGTATCTTAGTTTTTCTTATTTATGAATTTGATTGAATATTTCATACTGCAGAGCCACCTAGACTTGTAATGTTCAATGATTTTGTCGCATTAATATTCTTTTTTAGGGTTCCGTACCCGAAGGGTAAAGATGGAACTTTTTACTTAGACTCAGCTGTCCGTCCGTCTGTCTGTCACCGGGCTGTATATCACGAACCGTGATAGCTAGACTATGATATAATATGAAAGTGATAGCTAGACAGTCGAAATTTTTACACTTGATGTATTTCTGTTGCCGCTATAACAAAATACCAAAAACAAAGTTGGCCTACCATACAACAAACATGATTTTATATAGAAATGATATGGATACCTTTGTGCGCGTGCCGGATTCTCACTTAGCCGGTTATAAGTGAGTAATTATGTATTAGAAGTTCATTAACTTACATTAAATTCATAATATGAAAAAAAAAACTTACTGAAATTTATATATCGCTGTCCCATCCTAACTTAAAATCAATTGATTGTATCAAGTACGAAAAATCTAGTTTTTGTTTTGAAATCCGTAGGTATCTTCCTAGTAAATGTCTCAATATAAATGTCAAAAAACTCAATATGTTTGACGAACTTTGCTATAGAAAAAATTGTGCACTGAAATTAACCTGTGTGTATGTCATAACATAACCATAACCAAATAAAGTGTCATGATTTTGATCCAAACACTTAAGTAATTTGTCAACCTTCCTTTGATAACATTATAGATCAAAATGTAGAGCACAAACCGCACATTCCATTGAACAAGAAGCCTTTGCGTAAGAAGTATGTGTACTATAATGCTACTCCATTTTTTAATACAATGACAAGTCGGGGCACAATGGTAGCGGTTCTGTTAGGGTTGCCACCCGTGATGACACTTATAAAGCTAGTTATTTTAAAATAAGTGTATTTATCAATACATCTTATAAAGCATGTTATTTATTTAACTATTAGTCGAAATCGCAAGGACTCTGGAAAAATTATTAGACTGCTTTATGACTTCGGAAAAGTTATGATTTCGCATCAGGTGTTCCATTTTTCAAAATCAGTTATACCATATACGTTGCCCAGGCTTAACAGGATATCAAAAAAAAGTATCATTCGAATTCGTCTGTTATTTCCGGAGGTTAGCGTGTAAAATTAGATTTGTGCGATTATATCTATCGCTAAATATTTTTTTTGGAAATATATTCAATGTGCAGACACAATTTACTGTTTTAATACGTAAGATACTCTGCCTAAGAAGGAGGCGTAAAAATAGCAATGTTCTGATAGAACAAAATTTACAATTTGAGCAAACGACACGATAAGAAGAAGAAGCAATAATTATATTAAAACAAGTGCTTTTATCAATACATATTTATAAATGACATAAACATAGACTGTAATGCTTTAAATATTGATTTGTAAGAAAATTAAAATGCCTGTTTGTATAAAAATGCAAATCAATTAATTGTTTATTACACTTATTGTATTTTATGTTTTTCAAGTGTAAAGTATGCCAATTTAAGCTCGTTTTAAATTTAATAATTCGAATAATACGACAAGAGATTCGTTAAAGATAGTAAAATCTACGTCCTAACTTTAACTAAAATTTTACCTGTAGCAACTTTTTTGTTTTACAAAAACAGTTATATAAAAACAGTTAATATAATAATAATATGTACATATGTCGAAATTGGTTTTGTAAGGCGCAGGACTAATGTGGTTAGCACACATTGAGAGAGGCCTATTCCCAGCAATGGGATATAGAAGGCTGCCGATGATAAACTTATGTAAAGTATTTATATAAAATAATACGAAAATAATAATTATTAATATTTTCGTATTATTTTTAGAATTATTATTTTCGATCAAACAAAAAAGATACATTTTATAAGTTTTTAAAGTAAAGTTACTTTAAATAATTGAAAGTTTAGCAACCCTAATAGCTCACAATGGCTACAATAGCATTGTGCGACAGTTTACCAACAAACAGTTGTGCCACGTGATTAATTTTATAAGTACGAGTACACTCCGAGTGGCTGCTATTGTACTCAATGGGGTTTGGCACAAAAGCTTCAATAAGACGTTCAAACTTCGGGGTGTCGTGAATGGCCAGTATTTTTTATAAAAAAAAAAACGGATTTAGTTTTAGATCCAAAAAGAATTTATTGAACGACACTGTTAATATACTAATTTGACGTCATCAATATGCTAATTTTGTAATAATCGAAAGTTATATTTATCATAGCAAAGAAAGAATTTTAAATTTTAGGTACCTTGGCATTTTTAGTTTTAAAATGTAGATTAACCTTTGTTTAACTATTTGGCATAAAATTCTATTTTGTGCCAAATAGCTAAACAAATTTTATAACTAAATAATACCATGGCATTTTTAGTTAGAAAATGTAGGGTAACCTTTGTTTAGCTATTTGACACAAAAATATATTTTAATAGGTACTGTAAAATTAATTATAAAACACTATCAGGCGAAACATCTTATACATAAATTATAAACAAGGTAATATCATTTTAAAATTAATTCTTTTATTAAAATATTTATATAACAATAAACTTTATTATCAATCGTAAAATGATGGAATAGATATGAACTTAAAAGGATGTAATTCGAATTTTTAATTACAATTATTTAGGTGTTAAATACTTGTATGGATATTTATAGACTAACAAAATATATTGAAACTATTTTAAGGGTAATTTTTTTTTACTTTTTTTTTTTACTTTTACTAAGTATAATAATTTAAATTATTATATATTTCTGAATAAATTTTACCAAGGAACATTTATTGTAATCCTAATATGAATAACATGTTTTGATTCCCGAAGAAACCCGAATCAACTAATAGTTACTTGCATTTTTAGTATTCCGTAGTAAACAAGAAATCATAGTTTTACCATAGCTGTCTGTCCGCGGTTCTGCTCAAAGACTATAAGTACTAGAAAGCTGTAAAATACTTTCAGTATATTTTGTTATATCACGGTTTAAAATATGTTTTTTAATAGACATTATTTTTACATATTTTTAAATATTTCACGCATGCATTTTTTACATAAAAAAATGTTTTAAAAATCCACTAAGAATACTACAGTACCTTTTTAAATAAAAGTAAATAGTCTTAATCGTTTTTTGCACGTCTCTGTCAATCACGATAAAATTCGTCATATCCTATTTTTACCACTAAAACTTGCCACATTACTGTCAAACTGTCAATGTCAAATTTGCTATCCGTAGCAAATTGATTTATATCGATACCTATAATAAACGTCTTTTGTTATTTCGAAGATCGTGTCCGTACATAATTTTATTAAAAAATGGTTTGGTTTCCACGATCGATTTGTTTATTTTTTATTTACTTTTTATATACACTTAGTAGGTACATGAAATTCACGTTTGTGTAACAAACAGAAAATATTTATTGCAATATACTTTTCAAAAATCATATAATGTTTGTGTTTTATGACGTAACAGTTTTGGTACAATACTTAATTATTTATATAACTTAATATATCATACTTCCGATAAGCCAAAAATATTTTTGGCATACTTGTTTGTTCAAATATTTTTTTTACGAAATTTGAAGATTGCACCCTGGATTTCAAAGCAGTTTCAAAGAGTAAAATCAAATCAAAATGTTAAAAAAATGCAAAAAAGACGGTCCATCCTGCTTGTTATCTCACTAAAGATTACAACTAGTACAACATTGAAAAATGACATCACTATATCCAAAACCGAATTCTTTTTCACCTTATCACGTTGCGCCATATTACTGTAATAAAATGTACAAGATCACAATATATTGACTGAACAGAAGAATAACTAGCTCATGATTAAAATTATTTATTCGTACGTATGTCTGTCAGTCCAGTTAAAATCCAAAACTGAATACTCATATGTGGAATAAAAAATTGGTTTTTATTTATGTTTTTATATTAAATAAGGTATGTCGAAAAATAATTATATATACACATTAAACTTTTTTTATTTATGTTTTTATATTAAATAAGGTATGTCGAAAAATAATTATATATACACATTAAACTTACAGTAGATTTAGAGTCCAAAATAAACTAGTTATGTAGGATCATAAGATAACATAAAAATTGCGAATCTAGCGGACCTAATTTTTGCTGCTAATTTTAGATGATTAGGTATTTATTTAATATTTTAAATTTCATTGCCAATATCATAATTTTTTATACGATCCAAATCTATACTAGCAGAAAACACTTGGTGTATATAAGAATTACATTAACACGCTCAGCGCTTTTGATACACCTAGATTGTTTCACTATTGTATCTGGAATCCATGGCGGTTAATGGGTTAATTATTGCTGGAGCAATAAATTTAATAAACTAAATTAAACATAAAAGTCACTGGTTATTTTCAGTAGAGAGGGAGTTTTTTCGAAGACTCATTCTGTACCCTTTTTATTCTGTATTCAAGACACCGTTAAGACGACTCCAAAAGGTCATCTGCCAATTGGTGTAATGTACGATATTGTAGCCATACTTTATTGGCGGGAGGTGAGAGACCGCTTTTTTCTTTATTGCCTGTTTTTTAGGTAAATTGTGTTAGTGATTGTCTTAACAGTTACTGTTTATCGGTTTTGATTCTACGTGAAAAATTCCAGTTCCATCTCCGAGTGATCTCTCCAATCTTCTTTAGATAAATCTTTGAAATATTAAATTGGAAAATATTACTTTGAAATTAATGTTCGTATTGTACATTTATTCACAAATTATGTGAGCCTGATTATTACATAATTTAAAATAAAAAATGAATTAAATGTATAATATACAGCATAAATGTACATATAAGCTTTTAAACCTTCTAACTACATTGAAAATAAATTGTAAATTGTTCATGTGACAAGTACGTATACTTTTTCAAATAAGTTCTTAAATTTGCTCATATAAATTTGTATCTATAGGTAAAAATTTAAGAGACCACCGACCTCGATTAGAAGCCAATACAGAGAACAAAACTTAGTCTTCAAGTTTTTATATTTAAATGTTGCCTACTTTTTACCTTAATTGAAGTTAATGAAAATTAATTGTCAATTAAATTCATGTTTTAGATAAGCATATAAGATTTCTCGTCAATATTGACACCTAATATCAATATTTGTCCAATTTGTAATTCTTTAATTATAATGTTTCGTAAATTTGTTCATTTGTCTGTTTCAACATGCAAATTTAATGTCTTATTAACTACTTTTATAGATTTAGAATATTTTTAATTGGTAACTGTGTGTGGTCTACGTACATTTGTATGTTAATAATTTTATTAAAAATAAATATGTAAAGAGACTAAACCTTAATTATTAGTTTTAATGTCAAATGTCAGATTTTTTATTTTTAGATTTTATCTAAACCAGATTACATATTTAAATTTATTATCTGTTAATAAAGAAATAAACCGTAAGGTCTTAGGGTTGTTACAGTTACATACCCCAATAATTCACAAACACAAAAACCTTTTTAAAATGTAACCCTTTAAAAAACCAGTTTCCAAAACACTCGATATAATGAACTCTCTAAGGGTTAAGTGTATTTTTTTATTCAAAAAATTAGGTCCATTATTTGAATATTACGCCACTTAAGTGAACAATGGTTGACAAACCAGAAGTCAATTTTCGGACTGGTTTAAGTAGTGTAATAAATTATTTGAAGAGACAATGGGGTGATGTATGAGGAGACTCCATTACGAATAATGGTAACAAACATTTGTTTATGGGAACGTTTTTTTAGGTCAAATGATGCCAGTGTCACAAGAAAAATAATTGTTAATTGTAAGGTTTGGTATCTAACGCAAGTAAGACCTTGCGTATATATTTTAAATGTTTCTGGCAAATAAAGTTTCAGATTTTTTATAAAATTATACCTGAAAAGACGTAGAATGTCCCAGCTATTTCTATTCCCGCGTGGATCGTAAAAGCCGATTAAGGGAATGGATGAAAACCCGAATCATATTTACAGGTATTGTGGCTAGCAACACATCGCTATTTAGATTTTTGTTCTACTTTTTCCCCCAACTACAAGCTAACAGTATCCAAATGACGTCTTTTCAAAAAAGAAACAAAAACGATTTGTTTTTAATTTTTTAATTCTTTTTTCTTTTCTTTTCTAGACTGCGTCTATATGAAAAAGTCTAAGGCAAGGGCCTTTAAGCAACAGGATATGAAGTGTGATAGAAACTGATGAACACATTTCAAGCCCAGTTTTATAGCCTCCATTAGTATTAGTACTTCAATAAAATGTATCAAGAAACGAGGTAATCCTTCCGATCTGATTTCTAACGCTATACAATGTATTGATTACTTCTTTAGGGCCTAGACAGACAGAAAGACAGTTATTTATTAGTTAACTTCCTAGCAGTGGTCGTTCCGAAACGCTAATAGCGTTAAAACAAAAAGAATTAAAAAGAAGATTGAATTTATCTTATCGTATAAAGAGCGTTTTTTTCATGGCAATAAACCAACATGGTACAAACGATTGAACAAGTAATTATATATATAAAAAAACAAAGAACCCGACTGTCAGAAAAAAATCTTATCTAAGGACGATTGAGCTTTTGAGACCTGTCTAACGATACCTTCATAAACTGTCGCAATTGATCTTACCGTTTAAAAGGAGGTAATTAAGAAATTTACAAACAAACATACAAGATACGTGCGAATCACATAACTCTTTTTGAAAATCAGTTATAGATAGGATCAGAGAGTCCGAGTTAGTAGTATCCTCTCCCACCCCCTCCATTCCCAAACTCACCCAATCCTGTCCTGTATTTATTTACATAAATTCTCTTATATGTATTTCTTTTTCCCTGCCTTCCATTTATTAACACAGTTGAATCCCGAGGAGGGTTGACGTCTGGTTGGCGGCCGGTCATAAAAACACCATGCCAAATCTTTAAAAAGTATGTCTAAGGTATGAATAATTTTCAAGGCGATAGGACTAGGGCGTACCCCCGAGGCGACGCGCAGTCACAGCACCCGGTGACTGTGAGAAATGGACCAGGGTTGTCGCGTCAGTCCGGATGGACGCGACGTAAGAAGCAAGTCCAGGAAAAGAAAATAAGATTAGGGACGTTAAATGTTGGAAGTATGACGGGAAAGTCAGCAGAAATTGCAGACTTATTGAAAAGAAGAAGAATAAATATAGCGTGTTTACAAGAAACAAAATGGAAAGGTTCAAAGGCAAGAGAAATCGGGGAAGGGTATAAATTTTACTATTGCGGGAAAGACGGAAGACGAAACGGTGTAGGTATTGTAGTAGATAATGATTTAAAAGATAGTGTTACAGAAGTAAAAAGAGTCAACGATAGAATAATCACAATAAAAATCGTATTAGAAAAAGCAATTTTGAATATTGTAAGTGCATACGCCCCACAACAAGGATGTGATGATAGAGCTAAAGAACATTTTTGGATAGAGTTAGATAGAGTTATAATGTCGCTACCTGGGGATGAATATTTATATATTGGAGGTGATTTTAACGCTCATGTAGGGAAAACGAACGAAGACTATGAAAGAATTCATGGAAACAATGGATTTGGAATAAGAAATGAGGAGGGAGAAAGTCTTCTAGAAGCTGCAAGCGCATTTGACCTAGCACTTGTAAACACCTTTTATAAAAAAGCAGACGAACACCTGATAACGTATAAAAGTGGATCGCATAAAACACAAATAGATTATTTTTTAACTAATAGAAGTAGGCTAAATTTGATAAAAGACTGTAAAGTAATACCAGGTGAAGCAGTAGTAACACAGCATAGGTTTTTAGTTATGGAATTAAAATTAAAATTTAAAGAAGTAAAGAACACATCAACTCCTACTCCGAAACTAAAATGGTGGATGCTAGAAAAGGAAGAATGCGCTAAACAGTTTAAAGATAGAATTGTAGATAAAATGTTAGAAATGAATGATAGAATTCCAGTTATGACAGCCAATGAGTGTTGGGATGAGATGGCTAAATGTATTCGGGATAATGCGCTTAATGTTCTTGGAAAAACTAAAGGCAAAAGGAGCAAGCCAGGCAAAGAAACATGGTGGTGGAAAGATGAAGTAAAGCGGGCTCTACAAAAGAAAAAGGATGCTTTTAAAGAATGGCAAAAGAGTAAAGGAAGTCAGTATGAACAAGAAAAGAGAGAATTCTATAATGAAGCAAAGAAGAAGGCAAAGAAAGCTGTGGCAATGGCAAAAGCGGAACAACAAGATAAGCTTAATCAAGAGTTGGATAATCCTAACAATCAAAAACTTTTGTATCGAATTGCTAAAACTAGGGAAAGAAAAAGTAAAGATTTAGCATGCGTTAAATGCGTTAAAGATGAAGCAGGAAAAATTCTGACAAAAGATGACGACATCAAACAAAGGTGGAAGAAGTATTTTGAAAACCTATTCAACGTAGAAAATGATTGGGATGGGGTTTTGGTTGAATCGAAGGAAAATCTGGGAATGGTAGATCAAATTAGCATAGACGAAGTTAGAGACGCGGTAAAAAATATGAAAAATGGGAAAGCAGTAGGACCAGATGAAATTCCGGTAGAAGTGTGGAAAACTTTAAGTGAGGATGGGTTTAAGTGGTTAGCTTTATTCTTCAATAAACTGATGAATGAATGTGTAGTACCCAGTGAATGGAGCAGCAGTTACTTGGTGCCCATTTTTAAGGGGAAAGGCGATGTTCAGGACTGCAACGGGTATAGAGGAATAAAGCTAATGTCACACACAATGAAAATTTGGGAAAAAGTACTGGAAAAAAGACTGAGGATTGAGACTGATGTAACACCAAATCAGTTCGGTTTTATGCCCGGAAGAGGTACAAACGACGCCATCTTCGCAATTCGACAGTTAATGGAAAAGTACAGGGGTACCCACAAAAACCTGCATATGGCATTCATTGACTTGAAAAAGGCTTACGATAGAATTCCACGAAAAGTCATCTGGCGGGCCATGAGAATGAAAAATGTGCCTATTAAGTACATACATTTGATTCGTGCCATGTACAGTCAACCTGTAACGCGGGTGAAATCTGCCGCTGGAGTAACAGAGGGATTCGGTATAACTGTTGGCTTGCATCAGGGTTCGGCTTTAAGCCCTTACCTCTTCCTGATAGTAATGGATGCTTTGACATCGGCCCTACAGGAAGAAGCCCCCTGGTGTATGCTATTTGCCGACGACATCGTACTGGTAGAAGAGGAGGGTACAATGTTGCAAAATAAACTAAATACGTGGAGACACACACTAGAAACTGTGGGCTTGAAAATCAGCAGAACCAAAACAGAATATCTGTTCTGTGATTTCGGCGGTGTTTCTAGGGAAGTGACCCTTACCATCGATAGTGATATAGTACCAGCTTGTTCTGATTTTAAGTATCTGGGTTCGTTACTCCAGCAGGACGGCGATGTTGACAGGGAAGTAAAGCGCCGAATTAATGCAAGTTGGCAGAAATGGAGAGAATTAACCGGTACAACATGTGACCCAAAAATGCCATTGAAGCTGAAGGGCAAAATCTATAAATCAGTTATAAGACCGGTAATGTTATATGGCTCTGAATGTTGGGCAACCAAAGTACAGGACGAGAAGAGGTTACATTCAGCCGAAATGAGGATGTTGCGATGGATGTGTGGGGTGACACGAAGGGATAGGATTAGAAATGTATATGTAAGGGGAAGTATAAAGGTAGCACCAATAAACGAGAAAGTAAGAAGTAACCGGTTGTCTTGGTTTGGACATGTAATGAGAAGAGAAGATCAACACGTAACAAAAAGAACTTTAAACATGAAGGTAAGTGGAAATAGGGGAAGGGGAAGACCAAAAAAGAGGTGGATGGAATGCGTAAAGCAAGATATGGGGGTAATAGGAGTAGATGTTAGTATGACGGAAAACAGAGGACTGTGGAAAGAGAAGACATACTGCGCCGACCCCAGATAATGGGATAAGGTAAGGCAGATGATATGAGTTATAGGATCAGAGAGGTATTTTTTATGAATATGATGGATTATAGACTTTATTTAATTAGTAGACTGTCACTCATTAGCTGGTAAAGTAAAAGATAATAAAACAAAAATAATATAAGAAATAAGGCCTGTCTCCACAAGCCCTAGCCCATAATGAAAACACGATACTCAACAAACCGTCCGTGCTACAGTATGAACCAACTGGTTATTACTACTAACTGTGGCATTACATGTAATATTGCTCGAATTAACCGTATTAGATTAGAGTAATGGTGCGTTTAGATTAATAGACGTGTTTAATGGAAAATTAGATCAGTTTGTGTGGAAGCTTTTAAAGCTGCAGCTAAGCTACAATAAAGCTATATATATTGACGTATCACACTGTTTAAGCTAAACCCAAAGTAAGTTCGAGACTTGTGTTATGGGATACTATCTTATGATAATATATTTTATAACAAATACGTTTATAGATAAACATCCAAGACCCAAGGAAATTTGAAAAAGGCCATTTCCCAACTTGCTCTGATCGGGGATCGAACCTGGGACCTCTGAGTGGCGGATGAGCATGGTGACCGCTACGTCACGCAGATCGTCAAAGCCACAGCTAAAATACGTGATACAATACAATACTCTTTATTGCACAAAATTAATAAATACATGACATAAATATCTTAATAACTAGGAAATGCGCAAAAGGCGGCCTTATCGCTAATGTATTTGTAATGTATCAGTTATTATTAACCTATTTAATGAAAAAAATAAAACGCAAGAAAAGTAATTTTATCACGCTAATAAAATGTTATTTATACGACGAAACGCTATCTTTCAATCTATTATAATAGTATACTTGCATGAATCGGCAATCGGAAAGGCACGTATCGATTTTCATAAAATATTCATTCCATTATACATTCCTTTCTTATACAAAACTTGGAATTCATCGCTCGATGAAATATGCCTTAAAATCTTTATTACTAACGAGAAAATAAATCTTATTTGTATCGATTAAAGAACACTTTTGTATTCAAATCGAGTCCGAATCGTGGGCTAACTCGGTAATCCGATTATGAACATTCGTTATTCATAAATTTCGATTTAAATTATTTCGTTTCAAACAGTAAGTCATCTTTGAAATTGGTTCATAGGTTACACACATTTGGGCATTTTTTGGGGCGAGAAATACTACCAAAAATGGGAAAATCAAAAATCAAAATCAAATATTATGTCGTCATTCTTAGCTGATTGCTTTCAGCCCAACATCTTTTCATTTTCATTCAAACACGCTAAATCCATCTGTCTGTCTGTCACCAGGCTGTATCTTATGAACTGTAATAGTTAGACAGTTGAAATTTTTACAGATAATGTATTTCTATTGGTGCTTTATCAACAAAAACTAAAAACAGAATAAAATAAATATTGGAGTGGGGCTATCATACCACAAACTTGAATTTTTATTGATAATGGTACGGAACCCTCTGTGCGCGAGTCTGACTAGCACTTGGCCGGTTTTTTTAAGGTCTGTCTACTATCTCGTATTAGTTTTGGTCTGCAGTGTGTATGTAGGATTATGAGTAGGTCCATATCGAATCGGGGCAATAACCTCTGACCTGACTTTTATATAAAGTACCTAAATCCTTTCTTTAGTATGTTTCATACTTTTTTTGTTTTAAATCAGCTTCGAATTTGGTTTTGATGAAATGTTGAAGCTACACATGTAATCTATGTTTAATGTATGTTTTTACTTTTTGTTGAGGTTATCAATTCGTCTTCGATCGCGATATTTTTTTTAGGTATTACTGATTATTCAAAGACGCCTGGACTGATTAGGAAAATAGATTTCTTTGTTTGAAAGGTCATAAATTTCAGGTAGTTCCACAGAAATTTAATCAAATTCGGTAGGGTGCGAAGTCAGTTTTTAGTTTTGAAAAATTATAGTAGTTTCGAAGATAGCGGGGGGGCGGGGGAAGTATTGGTGTTAAGATTGTTAGTCACTATGTGATAAATATTATATTTCTTGATAGATACAAATACCTTATCACATATTTATCCATAACAGGCCAGACTAAACTCACGGGTCGAAGGCCACATTTTAGAATGATGATAACAAAGTAGTATTAAAATATTATTTATGTAACATGATTTCGAATCTCGCCCATTCCCTTAAACAGCTTTTAAGATTTAAGATCTGCCTGAAAAGAGAAGCAAATCCTACTAATATTATAAATGCGAAAGTGAGTTTGTATATTTGTTTGTTTGTTTGTCTCTTCACGCTTAAACTGCTGAACCGATTTGGACAAAATTTGGTATGGATGTAGTTTGAGACTCGGGGAAGGACATAGGGTACTATGCCGAATATACTTTATCCCGAAATGCCCACGGGAAGCGAAGCCCACGGGCACAGCTACTAATAAATAAAACAAAATAAATGACACTTAGACCTCCAGTTGCCTCTATAAATAAAACGACCATAACATCTCCAACTTTGCCACTTGGTTTTAATTTAAAAATACCTTAAGTTTTATGACAATTCGTACTGAATTCCTCACTACACTATCTGCCATCTTTACTATCTTGTCCAGTTTTATTGAAATATACTAGCACTAAAAGTACACAATTATTGCTTCATCGAAAGGGTTTTGAAATATAAGATTTTTAAGATAAACTAAATGATCTATAACACTTTAAGTTGCTCTATTTAAGTAAGTAACGGTAAAAAAGGCTAAAAATTTATAAAAACGGAATAAGTTTTCAATTTTTTGAACTGATTTCAAAAAAGGAGGAGAATGTCAATTCGAATGTATATACTATTTTATCTATGTTTCCCAATTACTCGAAGAGGCCTGGACAAAATTTAAAAAAAAATTGTTTGAAACTTAATTAGAAATTTTATCCTTATAAATTTTATCAAAATTGGATCTGCAGAGTGGTATAGACGTCAGTTTTTTTTAGTTTTGAAAAAATATTTAATTATCTGCTAATGGAATTACTTTACATATTTTAACATTTATCATCTACTTCAAACTTTTATATTTTTTTCTGCATTTTTATATTCTTAAAACACTAATTTTATTAAAAAAAAAATCTATATTTACACTTACATCATTATTCATTGCCTTTCTAAAACAAAAAAGTACTTTCAAACAAATGTATAGCTTTATTATTTATTGCCGTTTTAAAACAAATGTACAGCTTACAATTAAAGAACACTCAAAACAAAAAAGCATCTCAATTTAACATGTTATAATATGAATCCGTCAAAGCCGTAACGCTCTACATACAACATGTCAAGCGCGGCGGGCTGTCCGTCGACGTGATGGGTGTGCGTGTGCGCCGTCATTCTCACGCGGACCAATTAAATCGCAACAATTTAAAATGCCAAGCGTGAGGAGTATTTTTTGAGGATTCCGTATAAATATTTAATTCAATATTGTACGTATGTTTAACGTACACAATCACATATTTTATCTAACGTAGTAGATTAGAGACTTTTATTATTTGGGTAGATGACTGAGTCAAATATATATAAATAATTATACGGTACAGTATGAACAGGTATGTACTAAAACGTCACATAATAGTGTCATTTTTAGGGTTCCGTACCTCAAAAGGAAAAAACGGAACCCTTATAGGATCACTTTGTTGTCCGTCTGTCCGTCCGTCCGTCCGTCTGTCAAGACCCTTTTTCTCAGAAACGCGTGGAGGTATGAAGCTGAAATTTATATCAATTACTCAAGTCTACTGTCCCTTGAAGCTGTGAAAAAATCAAACTTCTAAGCCAACGCAATCAAAAGATACAGCCGTTTATGCCGCAAATTTTCGACACTTGCAAGGGAATCAAAACCTACAGGGTGCTTCCCGTGAACTCAGAATCTTGAAATTTGGTACGAAGCAACGTCTTATAGCATAGATAAAGGAAAAATTACGAAAACCATAAATTTTTAGTTACATCACATAATATATTTTTTTTTAATAATTTTAAACTTACTACCCATTTCCTCATAAACGCGTAGAGGTATTAAATTGAAATTCATACCAAATTCTCGTTTGTACGGAACCCTCGGTGCGCGAGTCCGACTCGCACTTGGCCGGTTTTTTCATTGATTGATGAAATGGATATCATTTACTACATGATTTTAGATTTATAATTGCAGAAAAACTGATATTATGAGCAACATTTAACTTTTGTACTTATTTCTTACAAAATCCCATACAAAATGTTTGTTTTGAAGTTTATAAAAAAGTGTCTGATTTAACTTGTCATCTAGCCCATTATCAGTAAATGGTATCAAATATGTCTATTTATTCCGTGCTTAGTTTTTTTTTTGACCTTTGTTCCAACTGCCATTATTAGATGATATTTGCTATACAATGTCTTATGTATTGGGGTCCAATGGACAGCATTTGAAATAAATTATAAAAAAAGATATAGAGATTTCATTTAAAAATTTATCTCATGCGGCTCTTGATTACTCTTCAAAATTGAAGCCGTTTTTTGCAAAAATGCTGGGGAAATTAAGTCAGTAAATTTTTCACCTGTCAATAGTGTAAATAAAAATCAATAGTTGAATGACAGGGTAAAAAGAACACTGACAAAATCTAAGTCAAACGCAGAAAAGGAAAAATCTACAAGCTATAATTGAGAAGCACCTATTAATGGTTCCGATATCTACCCGCATACTCCTAACTGTCAAAAGTTCTCGGTCTAACTCAGCCTTCATCATGTATACCGACGTTGATATTAACTAAGTGTTCGTAGATAATGTATCAGTTTAATTAATTCGATCATAGGCATGATCTTTACCTTTCAAAACTGTAACGGAGATGTTTGAAATGAGTACGATTTTTTTTTATTAAAAGGAGGCGTGTCATAAGTTTGACGATATATCTGTCGGTCTGTTTGCCTGTGGCTCGAACGGACGGATCGGTAACGATGCGGTTTTTTTTGATCATTCTACAATCTCTAATTCCATCGGCAAAGAGTTCCATGGAACTATTGAGATTTTTTCTTAGTAATTCCATTGAAGTTCTGAATCAATGAAACTACTGATTGATGATCCGCCTTTTTTGCGTAAAAGTAAGTTTCTTTGTGGTTGTTCTTAGCTATGTTTGATAGAAATCCAATTCCGATATTTCAGAAACGAATCCCTAAATGGAAAATTGTATTTATAAGCTCACAATATTTTGAAAGACCTATTCTACGATACCCCACATACTCCCACATATTGCAAGATGCCGAACAAAAAATACCACTTTTTTGGCTTAATTAATATCATACCCATGCCAAATTACAGCTTTCTAGTACTTATAGTCTCTGAGTAAAACCGCTGACAGACAGATAGGCAGACATGGCAAAATTTAGGTCCCATAACTACGGAACTCTTAAAATGCATACAAATATGAGTTACTGACTTACTTCGGAAATAACTAGGGTGTGGTTGAACTATAACCAGTATAATTGCAAGGAAGAAGACACCAACTAGTATTTAATATATTCCCTTGAATGCTGTGAACTTTTACTTTCCTATCGGGTTAGAAAGCGGTGACCTTTGCTCGTTATTAGGACGAGTAATGCTTTGTTTACATGGGATTAGTAGCTGAGAGGTAACTTGTTGTGACTTATGGTTTCCGGCTTGGAATAGGGCCATTTAATCTTTTTATTTATTTACAAAATTCATGTATCCAAAATACAAACACAGAAACAATCAAAGTAACAACATTAAGTACATAGGTACTGCTTATTTCATAAGAAATCTCTTCCAGCAGACCCAGGAGAGGAAAAGAGAAGAAAAAAGGTAATAGTAGGCGTGTAAAAAATAAACTAAAGTTAAATAAAAATACATGCAGGTACTAATTTAAGGAATCTGCGGAGGTCGTAACAAGCGACACAAAGATTACAAAGTTTAGACTTGAATTACAAGACTTCGTGAAACAACTGTTTTCCTAAAGGTTTACATTATGTCTAAAACTGTTTGCATAAATGCAATATAAAGTGATTATTATTTCGAATAGCCGATAAGTTTTTTTGCCAGCATAATTAAAAAATCCCCCGAAGACACCATCTAGTCTGTTTTTCTAAAGGTTTATTTTCATCAAATGTAAAACTGTTAGCACAAATGCATTATAAAGTGAGTATTATTTTATTTAAACAGTCGATAAGTTTATTTGCTAGGATAATTAAAAAATCCCCGACAACACCATTGTTGGCAACTCCAACATTTTATTTTATAATTTTAGTCTGTTTTATCTATGCTAAATTTCATTATCTATGGACAATGTATTTTTACTTTTCTTCTTCCACTTCCATTCATGGCAAAATACACGTAATTAAACACCGTCGGACCTTTTTATTCACCAGCCCTATTACAGTCTACTCAACCCCAAATTTTTACTAAATTCTACAACCATCAAGTGATGAGTGCCGAAAATGTCAACTGATGTTTAGTGGAATTAATATCTGTAGCACGCAGCATCTCTGTTCATTGACTAACAGGATAAAAACAGATACCGTATAGCAACTAAGCTCATGTAAATGGTACTTCAAACACGGGATAATAGTTATTAGTATGAAAGTAGTCGACACATCGTTGGCTAGTTTAGGAATACCAGTCTTGGAACCATATCGTTTAGTGGAAAATTAATAACGGATTTGATAAGGAAGATGATTTCTAGTCATGTTTGTATTTGGCCATGTAACATTTGAAGTAAGTTTTTTGTGCAGCAATCCTACCTTTATAGTCAACTAGCTGTTTTAATCCAGTCAGCTTCCTGCATAAAAATTGGTCATAAACTATCAATATTATCGACAGTACTTCGCAATATTATCGATACTATCGTTCGTCGTCTAATACTATCGATTTTATTTTAAATATCGATAATCTATGGACTATCGAGCGGCAGCACTAGTTTATAGTACTTACAGAAGCGTCGGAAGCGGTGACGGCTTAGCATCAACCTTTTTTGAGGCTTGAATTCATGGTCTAACAAAATATACTGAAACTATTTTAAAATTCAGTCCACGGTACTGAAACTTTTCAAAAGGAATATACATCTTCTTTTTCTTGTACCTTATCCTTATCCCACTATTTATGTTGGGCACAGCATGTGAATTTCTTCCATTTAGTTCTATCTTCAGTCAATCATCCTTCCTCCTTCCAAACAACATATATTGAAGTATAAAAAACTATTTCTGGTCTTTTATACTATGACTATGATACAAGTTGATCGAACGAAAGTATCATTTATTGCAATGCTCATAGGCCAAAGTAAGTGAGGTTGTTTTTCATTACTCTCAACATTAACATGTCAAGCATTTTGTACAATTCGATATGTGTTCATTGGGGAAATTTGTTCAGTATCGTATACTGAATCTACTTTAGTACTACTCTATAATAGTGTCAGTATGCATAAAGTCACGTTTGAGATATTCAAAAAGATAGTTATGAAATCAGATACGGGCTTAGCCACCGATGATACGAAACCGTGATTATAGCACTATATTAATGCTTGTATCACATTTCGATACTCGATCTCTTATAATTCAGGAGCGATATCTGATTTGTTTGGCGTTTTTATGTTTAGTAGTTATTGATTTTATTTATATTTGTAAATCGTTTTAATTTAGTCAAGCTTTACATTGGCTGAAGCTTTTTTACACAAATTAGACAATTTTCGCAAATGTGCGTAGAAAAGTGCCTAAATAAATAATAATAAATATAAAGGGACAAATTACACTGATTGAGCTAGCCCCAAAGTAAGTTCGAGACTTGTGTTATGGGATACTAACTCAACGATACTATATTTTATAACAAATACATATATAGATAAACATCCAAGACCCAGGACAATTTGAAAAAGGCCATTTTCCAACTTGCCCTGACCGGGGATCGAACGTGGGACCTCTGGGTGGCGGACTAGCATGATGACCACAGCGCCACGAAGGTCGTCAACAATCTTAAAGGGCTTCCTTAATATTCCGGGGATCAGTGCTGCTATTTGAAAGGAAACGGAGATATCATTTAAAATTGTGTCTTGATCAAGCCCTAGATAACACTTCAAACTAATTTTTCTACTACTGTTTAAAGTTTAAAGCGAGAACGTAAAGCTTTTCTACGCACATTAGCCAAAATTGGCCGTTTTTCGCAAATGTGCGTAGAAAAGATTCACGTTCTCACTTTAAACTATAAACAGTAGTTCAAAATAGTTTGCAGGGGTAACCCTTGGATCCTAGATCAATGTTCTCCGTTTTCTTTCAAATGGGGCAGCACTGGACTCCAGAAAATTTATGTATTCTCTTAACGCGTTAGTTCATGGTCTGAAATGAAACAGTCTATGTGGAAACGCGCCTAAGTGCTTTTACAGGCAAACTACAGCAGGCCAGCGACACCTGTCGCCGACTGTTGACACGCCGACGTGTCGCGGTCATAGTGTTTCTTGTCTGTAAGAGCCCTAAAACGCAACTTAGAACTTGTTTAAATAGCAACTCGTCCAAGTTGCAACCAGTCTTATGTAACTTTGACTAAGTTGCAGATAGTCTGTGGTCTTAAAACTCTCCGACAATAGTAGCAGTAAGTACGAAGAAAATCTTACAGCTGACATTTTGTAAGAAATCCATCCAACTACTTGAATTTACCCTTTTCAAAAGACATGGTCCGTTGAACACTGCCTCTTTCTCTCTCCATATAAGGGACAAGGATATAGCACCGATTCTCAGGCTGGGAGTAAATCAGAGTATTTCGTGCGCTAGAACCTAATTAGGGTTCGTCTAATTGTTTTCTACTGGGCAGTTAATTTGTGGAACAAAAGTGCTGGGATGGGCTGGATTCTTTATGTGTGGTGCAAGTGATAAGGTCTTGTAACAACTACGTTGATCTCGAGTATAACTCATTTTTGTGACGTGTGTAATTTATTTTTACCAATATTGTATAAAATTGTACTGTATACTTGTTTGAAATTTAATATTTTCTTTGAGAAATAAAGATTCTCTAGATACATTTTGTAGCAGTAGATGCTTACATTTTCTTAACTCTAATAAGTGCTTGACTTAAATATACCTTTAAAAAAATTAAAAAGTAATTTATTTCCTTCAAACAATCAATGTACTATACAAAAGAAAGAACTACACATGTTCATTTTGTTTTTAAACTGGTTTTTTTTTTAATTTATTAACTAAACTATGGTGCTGTTTAAAAATCGTAAAGAAACATAGATCAAATTGTTATGAAATACTTAACGATTTATTTGGTAGTTTAATTTTAAAAAGTAGCAAAGTTCACAAAATTTTAAGCGATTTAATAAATACCATCAGATATAGCTGACCTATCGCATTTCACAATTCAAATTTAAAATATTCTGTGTACATAACATGTTCGTATCTCGCAGTTAATTCCAATTAATGCCCACGTGTTGCCAATTAAAACCACATATTACTATGACATACTTAGCATACGTCGTCATATAAACAATTTATATGCAAGCAAAATTACCCATCCTTAATTTTACATTCATATCAGAACATAGATTTTAACATACATGTAGGTACTTATCTGCATAAGACACAACGAAGTTACTCGAATATCTTTTTAATTATGCGACGTAACTTGCGTCGTTCATGCAATATCTATCCGCAGAACTTACGCGTGGGTGAGAAATTGTATGAAATTTAGCCGCGAAGTAAAAGATTTTGTCAATACCTCCTTAAAAAAAACAGACTCTCTCGAAACTGCTTAAAAAATGCTGATAATTTCAAATAATGATTGCTATTTGAGAACGCCAGTCGCCAACTACCGAATAAGTGTTTTCAAATACATCCAATAACAATAACTTATTAGACCTCTCTAAAAGGTGTTGTCACCAAAACTCCCAATCATCATAACTGAAAAAATAAATATAAACACAATGAATTATGTCGTCATAAAGACATAATGCAATGAAGTATTTTTTTTAATTATAAACTTAAACTGAGTTTTGCCAAAACTACTTCTAAGTTGTCGCCAACATACGGGGTAAATCGGCTAAAACTTAATAATGACAACGTGCAGAAAAGTTCTTACAAATTTCTCCGCCTACTCTTTTGAACTGTACCACAGCACCCATAAAGTGGCAGCGTATGACCGTAGGGTCAAATAGGTTCGTTTCTCCACGTCGGCTCTCACAGCCCGATTAGAGTTAATCTATCGTTCACTGGTAGCAAAACATCATGTGTGATAACATTTTATAGTCACCACAGACAACGCCTATTCTTCTTTTACCTACTGTTAGTGACTAACTTCTTATACGACTATCTCAAAAGGGTTATGTCTTTAGGATTCATGAATGTATTGTCTATAATTTTATCATCATCAACCGAGCGAATTTTCCGAGTTGTATCCTCAGCAGTAATGCTTTAAAGCCCGGGGTCCGCTACGTAACCAAGGAGATTTGACGAGGTTACTGGTTAACACAGACCGTCTGCCGTCTGAATTAAGGGGCAAACTAGAACTAATCCTTGGGAAGGTTTGAGCAAACGCTAGATAGCGTTCGGGACCCACAGTTTTTACGTGCCTTCCGAAACACTGAATCCTATTTAATTTTCTTTTTGGCTAATCGTGTAATTCAAGCCTGCAATATCATACGTAAATTGTTTATTATTATGTTGGTACGCTTTTCAGCCGCGGGTCCATGATGATCCTTTTAGGCATTCATGGAGCCAAAGCCAACATGAAGTGGCCTTTTAGTACGTTTTTATCTAAAAAGTGAGGTGATTGCATCTATGAGGGTATATTTTTTAATGTAGCATTGAGATGCACTAACGGACAATCCTCCAAAGCTGCCGAAATATTGCCAGGGAGGGATATGCTTTGTTTGGGGCTATGTGGATGGGATAATATTATTTTAATAAACTGATTAATTTAATATAAGTAAACAATAACTTTAATTTCCGTGTTAGGTCTTTTAGTCTCCACTACAAGAGCACGACTCTCTCGTACTGTAGTACAGAGCAGCCAGAGGACAAAAAAACTAGACTAAACTGTATCAAAATAATATCCCGTACTTTGGAAAGCACGTAAAGTCTTTTGCGGTCATCATTGTATGGATGTCAACAAGCTTTGTCTAAAACCAGTGTTAGCCAATTACACAAACGAAAAACAAAACAAACAAAACCAAATTTCTAGACGAAATGTAACGGAGTCTTATATTTTATTGTTCTGTCTAGGTAATAAAAATATACTTAAAAATAATAGGCATTATGCAAAACATGCATAATCTTTGCATATGTATGGATTATTAAACAAATAAACTAGTTATTTATTTGTTTTGTTGTTGCTATGATAACTTTATACAGCTAAAAAGTTGAGCCGAAAATAAAATACTTTTAAACCGACTCCCACTGCCTCCGTGGTGTAGTGGTTAGAGCGTTCGGCTCATACCCGAAGGTCGCGGGTTCGATTCCCGGCGGGGGCAACGACTTTGTGTTGTTGTCCTAGTTTGGTTAGGACATTGCAGGCTGATCACCTGATTGTCTGATAAGTAAGATGATCCGTGCTTCGAAGGGCATGTTAAGCCGTCGCTCCTGGTCACTATCTTTGACATTGGTCGTTACCAAAAACCATGTCAGAGGCTTTTAAGGCGGTTTAAAAACTCTGACACTAGTGTTAGTCACTAACACACACGAAAAGAAGAAGAAGACCGACTTCCACAAAAGGAGGAGGTTATCAATTCTTTTATTTTCTTTTTTACGTATGTTCACCGATTATCCGAAGACGCCTGGACTGATTTGGAAAATTCTTTTTTGTTTGAAAGACTATACTTGTCAAGTGGTCCCATAGAAATTTTATTAATATCGGTGGTGTAGTTTGGGGTGAAGTCGGTTTTTAGTTTTGAAATTTATTCTACCTGATGTGATGTAAGAGAGCTATAATCACATAATCTTTAAATTAAATAATTCCTTACAAATAAAATATTTTATAGGCTTTAGATTTTTTTATAATTTAAAAATCAAAAAGATTTTGGCCGGCCTGATTTCAAAGTTGAATTTATCAATTAAGCATGGGCTTTTAAAGTGCCTATTTTTAAATATCTGCAAGTATTAGATTTTTTAAATTTATCTATTAAAACAGTAAAATTAGTTGCTCAAATTTCATAACCAAAACTGACAAAGTAATGGTAGGTAATTAATTAAGTAGGTACTGCAATGTTACTTTGTAAAGACGAAATACGTTAAGAAAAAAATGTCATTAGCTGTTTAGTCGAAGTAATTCTTTATGGCTTGTACAGACAAGCGACGGTCCCAGCGTCTGTTCGCGACCCGAGTCGTCAACATTATAATATCACAAGCTATCGCACGACCGTAGGCGATGGTTGCCGATTATCGCCGACGGTTGCACTATATAAAATCCTATCCTACTAATATTATAAATGCGAAAGTGAGTTTGTTTGTTTGTTATTTTACGCTTCAACCACAAAACCTATTGATATGGATATAGTTTGACACCCAGGGAAGGACATAGGATAGTTTTTATGCCGAAATTCCCACGGGCACGGCTAGTACTGACATAATTGTCAATGAAATATTGTCTCTTTTCTGTCTAAGCCCTAAGATTTACAATATTTTCTATCGGTGATTCATGTCTATAGGGATGTAGGCAATAACTTAGCAAGTATTTCACAAATAGACAAAACGAGACAAAGTACGAACATTCACTTTTCCAATGTTTACGAGCCGATGGAAAGTAACCATGCTGTGGTTTGTGTGCTTGGAAATAACTTTACGACATTGTCAGTTTCTAGGTTTCTCCCGCAAGAAGGAAATTTAGTTGAGGCCCTTAACGAAACCAAGCAAGTACTTGTAAATTTATTTATTTATCAAACTTTCAAATTACGCACCTAATGCAAAGTGCATTTTCTCCCAGACAACCTCTTAGGATAAGTAGAAAAAATTATGTAAATGTCTTATAAGTATCATTGTTTGGTTTTTAAAAGTGTAATGAACTGCATAAAATATTTTTTGTCACACAATTTACTAAGTGATAAAAGAACAGCTGTGCCTGGAAACCTAAACAAAAAATGATCTTGAAGATACTTACGAAGTGTAAATCCATAGACGTATAAAGTAAATTACCTGAAACAGAAAATGAAAACATTATGAATGAGTGCTCTTGCTGATAAGCGATACGTGTCGGCGACCGCCGACGACCGTCGCCGACCTGGGTCATGGGCATATTGTCGCTAGTCTATAAGAGCCCTAAGAAGCGTGCACTATAAAATAAAACAAGTTAGGATAGGAATGGGAAAAACTCATAAGTCTAAAAATCTATAAAATAATAAAATAAAAGTTTTAAAAAGTAATACTCGGGTATTAGGGTAGTCAAGAATCAGGAGCCATTTTCGGCTAACAAAGTGTATAGTTTTAAAGTATGCTAATTAAGTTACACCTTTAATTTTTTTTGATTCGAACTTTTTTGTGTGTAACATTTGTTATATACATTTACTGTATACAGATTGTAGCCTATGTTACCTGGACAATAATTATAAACTGATTGACATCTCAATTGTGAAAATTGGATCAGAGGTTCTGCTAATTAAGTTACACCTTTAATTTTTTTTGATTCGAACTTTTTTGTGTGTAACATTTGTTATATACATTTACTGTATACAGATTGTAGCCTATGTTACCTGGACAATAATTATAAACTGATTGACATCTCAATTGTGAAAATTGGATCAGAGGTTCGGATGTTACGGTAAAACAAACATAAATAAATACCCACATACATAGACTACTGAAATCATTACCCTACCTATTGGCTTTGCCGTGGTTTAATTCAAAGAGCTCAGCATTTTGACTATCTTTTAGAACAAATCAAACAACGTGATTTTTTAATTTTTACGCTTTTGGTCGGACTGAAGATTTTTTGTATTTTTTTTTTACCAAACCGCTCATTCAAAATGAATGCTTTAAGTCCATTTCTAACACAGTTCTAAGAAGATTTTAACACAACGTTTGTGGGTTAACACCTTATTGTTCCAACAACATAAACCAACTTTGTCATAGCGGTTGCATTCTCAGAAACTAGCAAACACAGTTACGACCCGCGACTCTACATAATGGAAAATTGATTTGTTTGACAGTTTATAGGAATGTGACATGGCGTGAAACTGGGGGTTTACTCCAAAAGCGGTACCAGGCTTGTGTCATTCCCCGTTTAGGTATCGAAAATATACCTAAACTAGCCGTACCCGCGGGCTTCGCTCCCCGGGGGAATTTCGGGATAAAGAGTACCCTATGTCCTTTCCCGAGTCTCAAACCATATCCATACCAACTTTCATCCTAATTGGTTTAACAGTTTAAGCGTGCAGAGGTTACAAACAAATATACAAACTCACTTTCACATTTATAATATTAGTGGGATGGGATATGCATGATGAATGGAAAAATATTTTTGGTCCATCGGTTAGATTATAAAAAAATATTGTACACGTGTTTTTCTTTTCTCTGAGACACCAAAAATGACAAAAATACAGCGCATTGAAATTTCGCGTGACGTCATACTTAAGCACGATTTTTATTTAAGTGTGACGTCGTCGCAAGCCCCCACTCCGGAATTTTAACGCTTCGTATCCGGTCCATCATTTTTGGAAAATCTAAAAGACGGACTAATTACAATCATTCTTTTCGGACCCTGTCGTCACCCCTATTATTAATTCAAAGTTTTTTATTTATTTAATAATTATATTGCATTGCACATGATCCATACAAAAAATACATGCACCTTGTCAGGCATGCAATGGAACGAGAGGGAGGTAGACATTTTCTATTTTTTCTTGCCCTATTTTATAAGATACACCCTGGTGACAGACAGCGGAGTCTAGTAATAGGATCTCGTTTAGGTCCGTTAAAAAAGAAGAAGCATTGAATACTCTTTAATGGTCAAATGACGACATTACGTCATTTGACATGAACTCATTGATAAATCCTATCCTCCACCCACTCGTTTCGATAGGGCCAGTTCAGACTGAGGCGCGACGCGACGCGACGTGGTCCGGGCTTTGAAGTAAAATAGAACTTGTTAACTGTACAAAAAGATACCAATTTCACTGCGCCGCGCTGCGCAGCGCGGCGTTGTACGTAACACTGAAATTGGTATCTTTTTGAGTAGTAAACAAGTTCTATTTTTCTTTAAAGTGCGCACAACGTCGCGTCGCGTCTCAGTCTGAACTGATCCTTAGTGTCACCCGATACATATGGACATAAACCTGACTGATAAATCACTGACAGTGCTACCTGTGCGCATAAAATAGTAATAGGACAGAAGGATACCTAGGTGAGAAAACGATATTAGAATAAAAAAATTGTCTACTACAACTTAATGGATTTAGATCCTGCCAATATTAAATCTTGATCTGATACAAATATAATTAATAAAAGAAAAAATGTGCAGTTTAGACGTATAAAGAAAAATAGACATATACTTACGCAAAAAAATATTAAAGCCATGACAAGTAATACTACATATTTTAATCGAAAGGACTATGTAGACAATGGCTTTGCTAAGCCAGGGAAACGGTAAAATATTGGTTATTTTGTGGTTGTAAATGTTCTCACAGAACCACTAGTAATAACAATTTAATATAATATTAATTAACACAAAGTACATTCCAATCTCAAATGTTTTTAACATATGTGAAACATGCATTATACAAGACAGTGTCAGATATACTCTTAAAAAGCACAATAAGTATATTTGTGTTCTACTTCTATATTCACCTTTTTGTCATGAACTACGACCGGGTGACATCACCGCACAATAATGCTCTTTTCTTTTCTAAAAATGTTGTTTTCATCTAGATGAGGACTAACGGCATTTTGTTATGTCATCACATGGCTATTTTTTCGATCAATAACAAATTAAGGTGTGCCTTATGTGACTTTGAAATATCTGAAAATGATAGAATAAAATGTTTTTTGTACTATCATCGAGTTAGATCGTTGACTTGAGACAAATAAAATACATCTTAGGTATAATTAAAATGCCTGTTTAAAATTTTAGCAGAGTACTAACAAAAATGATATAACTTTATGATATTTTTAATTTATTTTTATTGGAAAAAAGTCTCTCATTTTCTGTCACTGTTTTCATCGTTGCCGACCAAACATGCTGAAATGCGTCAAGTAAGGGCTCTTACAGACACATGTCAGTCTGTCAAAAAATGTAACGCGACTGTCGGCGACAGTCGACGATAATCGCCGATGGTCGCACGGCAGTTTTTGACAATTTGTGACTGATCGTCGCGGGCACGGTAAATGCTAATTAAAGCCTTAATGCAAATAATTTACTGTTAATTAGTAAAATAAACATCATATTTATTATTTTATTCTAAAAATCTGCTAAATCAAAACGTAACATAAAACAAACAACATATATTCTGCAGACATTAATTTGCTAATAAGCATAAAATGTTGACAAAAAATCTATAATATTAAAATTAAAAACAGTTAAGTTTAATAGTTTGAATCGTGGGCCACCAATTCATTACTGAGGATGAAAGCTCACTTAAAGGGTGTTCAAACTGCAATCAAGTGTTGACAACAGCTTGACCCGTTAGTGGGTCACTTCCGCGGGTCACCCGGACCCCCCGCGAAGTTCACTTGCGTCATAAATCTTCATTGACATGGTTAAAGATTCCAATTTTACGCAGGTGGCTTTTTCGATAAATAGTAGCTTCAGGTTGAGATGAGAGTCAATGATTAAATCTATACAAAACACTATTAAAGTTCTTTATTGTTGCAAATAGGTGATTCAGAATTTTATTCTCGGAACAAATGGTACCGCTTAGTATAGATGTTAATTTCTAATATTTGGTTTAGATTTTAACACAACAATTTATAAAAAATAACAATTTTTTGCTTAAACTTTTTGCCATATCTCTCCTTTTGATATTTGACATAGTAGGAACGAGACAAAACTTGTTAAAATTACAAAAGGGTTAAGAAACTTTAGACATTGTTTATTTATAATAAAGTAATCGTTTACTTTATTAGTTTAAACTAAAGTACCTTTTTCATTGAACTTAAAGCGATCTATTACCCATTTACAACACTACTACGCGATTTTCGCGCGAAACGTGATGTGATGATCTCAGTGATTTGAAATTTCGGACACATATGATTGACCGCGCGTTTGTACGCATGAAATTCGCGCGAGCTTGCGACATGTGATCGCTATTTCCGTTCTTTTAGGCCGATGTTATATGTATTTTTATTAAAAAGTACATTCTCAAAGTTTTTTAAAACATAACTCCTTATATTTGTACACTATAAATGTTCTTTTTTTTACAACTCAAAGTAAATTAAACATGTATAAATGTGTATCCATATTATTATTAGTTCATTTTTACATTTTTTTTAATTATGCACCATTCATCATTTTAGCCGCACAACGTCCACTGCTGGACTTAGGCCTCTCCCAAAGATTTCCAAAATGACCGATTTACAGCGGCTTGCATCCAGCGTACAAATGCAACATTATGTCATTAGTACTATGTTCTTAAAACAACAACAAATAAAAACTCATATCATTAAAATAAAAACACCCGTTCATTAGAATATTATTGAACACAACATTCCAAATTAATTGAATACTTGAAAACTACAAAAAATAAACTAAATTGCTCATGTACTAAAAATACAGCCTTCGGCCGACCCTGCAACGTCGTGACCAAACTAAATTTGTTTAATTTAATAACTTATAGAAACGTCAAGCGTGAATTGTTAATAAAATAGGGTTCTGTATGCTTTTAAATATAAACTTGTGTGTATGTATCATAATTGGTATATTATATTGGTACAATTCTACTATAGTGCTATATTTTTTATTCCTAATATAAATGTGAAAGTGAGTTTGTATATTTGTTTGTTACCACTTTACGCTTCAACCACGGAACTTAGGTGTTTGATATAAATATAGTTTGATACTAGCTATGCCCGTGGGCTTTGCTCCCGTGGGAATTTCGGGATTAAAACTATCCTATCTCTGCCCTGGGTATCAAACTATACTATATCAAACTTCATCTAAATAAGTTCAGTGGTTGAAGCGTTAAGTTAACAAACAATGACACAAACAAATATACAAATTCAGTTTCGGATTTAAAATATAAGGATAAGGATAATTTGATATTCATAACACATAAAACAAATGACGCTAAAAGTGGCTTTTGGGTCTTACGGCCCTGGGCTCTGCATAGAACCGCAAGACCCAAAATGCTCTGTCTGCCCCATTAGGGATAAAGACGTGATAGTATGTATGTATGTATAAAATAAACATCAACCATTTACCTGAACTCTATGAAAAAAAAAGAGTTAAAGCTAAAATTAAAGCCGCGGAACCCTAAATCTTAATATGCTAAAGTGTTCAAATCGTTCAAATTAACTCGTCTGTCACAGCTGTCAGCAATTTTGACAAGTCGTGTCAACATGCCCACGATGACAGCCGAACTCACGCTTAAGGTCTACACACACTATGTTGTGATATATATTTACGGATAAGATCTATTTAAACGATATGACTGGCAGTGATTTTGTGGTTAGCAACATTTTTTTATCTTTTTTGTTTAACTTTTAACTTAATTCAAAAAATAATGAGGTTATAAATTCGTCTCGATTTTTTTAAATGTATGTTCACTGATCAGGGCATGTTAAAAAATGGCCTTTTTCAAATTGTTCTGGTTTTTGGATGTTTATTAATCTACATATGAATTAGTTATAAAATATATTATCCTTGAGTTATTATCCCATAACACAAGTCTTGAACTTACTTTGGGGCTAGCTCAATCAGTGTAATTGGTCCCTCTATATTTATTTATTTTAATTTAATGTCACACAGATAGCGATTTAGGTATTTTTATTGTGACTAAAGCATTTTAATTTTACGTTTCTTTTTCTGTCTAAGAATATCATGGAAGAAGTATGAGACAAAAAGTATGTAAACAAATCTATATTGATTTTTAACGATTCAATCATGCGAATAACATGTGATCAACGAAAAAAAACTAATTCAATTATTACATACCTTTAAGCAAAAACTGCGCCCGCGCATTTTATGTTTTTCTTGAGCTTCATTTAACTCTGAAGCACAAAAACTTATACAAGCTATTAAAACCACTTAAACATGAATAGTGTATGATCTTAATATAGTATCTTAAACTCATAACGTCTTTATTCCTTACGAGGCAGATAAAGCCTTACGCAATACGACCACAAGACATATACGTGGAGATACAAGCCGCTCTAGATCAGTCATTTTGGAAATCTTTACGTGAGGCCTATGTCCAGCAGTGGACGTTATGCGACTGAAATGATGATGATGATGATGATATACGTGGAGAAGGGGAACAAAATACTGAGGTATTTATATTCGTTTTGCTTATCGATTTGGTTCCTAGAAACTTTCACTCCTGTATCAGCCTTTACGATTTGCGCGAGAAGAAAAGCAACTGGTACTTTCTGCACTACCAAAAAAAAAAGTAGGTTGTTGTTGGTTGCTTGTAGGGTTAGAGGAGATTCCTCACAGGGATAACTCCGCCTTTGTACTGTTCTGTTTTATTTTAGTTTCAATTGTGTCAATACAATACATCAAAAATAGGATACCCGGGCGACCGATCTTTGCTCGGTTATATCTCAAACATTAATTAAATTTTGTAAACTTCTCTAAAGACAATAAAAAAAATATGGAAAAAAAAAATATAAACTTGAACATATAAAAAAAACAAAAGTGAGTCACCGAGCGGGGTTTTAAAACTAAGATTAAAACTAAGATGCAAGTTTTGACCCAAACAAACATACAAGATACGTTGCAAGTTAAATAAATGCTTGTAAATAGTGATAAATCAATCCATATCTTTTGAAACGTCAGTCTCACATCCGCAAAAGAAGTAGGTAACAGATGATGCTCCATAATCCTAAACAAGCCATGATCCGGGGTCTCCACGTTGGCGTGACCTCTGATGGATCACATCACGATACCGTGACGTCATACGTACTATATGAATACACACACGATCTGAGTAGGTAACTTAGGCTTTGTGCACACTGGAATAAATTAGAATTTATGATCTTCTTCTTATCGTGTGTGTTAGTGACTAACACTAGTGTCAGAGTTTTTAAACCGCCTTAAAGGCCTCTGACATGATTTTAGGTAACGACCAATGTCAAAGACAGTAACCGGGACCGACTACTTAACGTGCCCGCCGAAGCATCTTACTTTTCAGACAATTAGGTGATTAACCTACAATGTCCTAACCAAACTAGGACAACTACACAAAGTCGTTTCCCCTGCCAGGAATCGAACCCGCGACCTCCGGGTATGAGCCGAACGCTTTAATCACTAGGTACACCACGAAGGCAGTCAGAATTTGTGATAAGACGTAGACTACAAATGATTTATTCAAACGAATACCTTCTATCTATATCATGCTGGTCTGGGAGAAAAAATACTTAGAATGTACCAGCCAGTAACCAGCTGCTTCTCTTTCCGTGCAGATTGTAGAAGCCGATCGAGGGATTGGGCGAAAATGCAAATCATTTTAATAAACACGGCTAGCAGCCTATCACTATTTCAATTCTTGTTTCCATCTTTCTTATTGTCAGTTTATCTCATGACCATCGCCTTAGGATATCGTTACAGATGGTCAGAGGTTCAAAGATGCGTTGTTTCTTTGTAAACCATCAACGGATGTCAATCTGTTGGTGATTTATTTTGATTGTTACAGTAAGTTTTATTTGACTTTACTTTTAACAAAAGAATGGATCTAATTCGCTCAATACGCTATTTTCCAACAAGTCAAATCAGATACTTTTTTCTAAACGTCAAAACAAACAGTTTCTATGGGATTTTGTATGAAATACAGGCAGATGACGTCATGTTTTTTGGAGTCTGTATCAGTTTTTCTGCAATAATAAATTTAAAATCACGTTAAAATGGATATGTTCAAAGTCAAGTGACAATATTTTGCGACGATTTATTTTGATATCAGTACAAAATAATTTCTTTTTAGCTTAGGAAAGTACCCAATTAAGTGCTGATAGCTTCGATTTGAGATACTTATAAAACGTGGAAGGGACTTGCCCATATTTATCGAACCACGGGCTATACTAGATCACTTTATTGTATTAGGATTAAAATAACAGTAACAGAACAAAAAAAATGGCATTTCCATACTAAAGTGATTCTAAACTTTAAGGGTCCCCCGACCCTAGACCAAAATACAAGTTTCCATACAAATTTTATTTCAAAACGACATGTCCGATTTGGGCAAAATTTTGTAATTTTAAAGATATTGCAATTATCTAGGTTTATAACTCCGACACAGTAAAAATATGAACTTGAAATAGAATATAGTGTTTTATATCATTTTTGACCATTAGTATGGGAAACTTCTAAATCGTTATATTTTCTTTCCAGTTCATAATTTTAGTATAGGAAACCAGTTATAACCCTAGATAATTGCAATTTCTTTACAATTACCAATTTTTACCGGAATCTGACATGTGGTTTCAAAATTAAACGTAGACTACGTTTGTATGGAGAAATCTAGGGTCGCCGGACTCTTAACTCTTCCCCCTCTTATTTGCTAGTTCAAATAATCTTGGTCATGTAAAGTCATCATCATAATCAGCCTTCAAAAACCTACTGCTGGGCATAAGCCTCTCCTTGTCTGCGCCATCCCATTCTGTCCGCGGCCGCTGCTATCCAGTTCTTACCAGCGACTTGCCTGATATCGTCGACCCACCTAGCCACTCAACGTTCCACACTGCGCTTACCATTTCTGGGATACCACTTCATGGTGACCTAACTCCAACTACCATCGTTACTTGTAGCCAAGTGTCCTGCCCAGTTCCACTTAAGAGCCGCAATTCTTGAGAGTAATAAATAAATAAATATATATGGACAAATTACAATGATTGAGCTAGCCCCAAAGTAAGTTCGAGACTTGTGTTATGGGGTACCAACTCAACGATACTATATTTTATAACAAACTAGCTGTACCCGCGGGCTTCGCTCCCCGTGGGAATTTCGGGATAAATTGTACCCTATGTCCTTCCCCGAGCCTCAAACTATATCCATACCAAATTTCATCCTAATCGGTTCAGTAGTTTAAGCGTGAAGAGGTAACAAACAAACAAACAAACAAACAAATATACAAACTCATATTATATAGTAGGATAGTAGGATACATATAAAAATAAACATCCAAGACCCAGGACAATTTGAAAAAGGCCATTTTCCAACTTGCCCTGGCTGGGGATCGAACCCAGAACCTCCGGATTGGCGGTCTAGCGTGTTGACCATTACGCAACGGAGGTCATCAGAGAGTACATCGTGAACTTTCGTCCGCGGGTCTCAGTCTTGTAGTTTGATGATGTAAAGTCATGTGTGGTCGAAACTAGTGACAAAGGTTATAAAGCGAGTGAACCCGGTAAATTAACTAGTCTCATTTGCATAGCATATTTGTGAGAGAGAGAGCTACAACAAACATTTGATCAGAGTTGGCCGCCGCAATAAAATATTATCTATGTAAATCGCATTGGGAAACTTGCTCGGTTTTATGTTAGTACGTGGTGTTGGAGTTCCGTACGTATTTAAATTTTATTTTTAGGAGTCGTTTTTTGAATTAAAGTCTTTAACGCGGTTTGCTAAGGTGTTGACAGATACCATGATTTAAAAACTACACAATTGATTTTGATAACATTTCCACCACCTGGTAAGTTTCACACTTTCAAACAAAAAATGTTTTTTTTTAATTCATCCAGGCCTCTTCGAATAATCGGAGAACAATCAAAAAAAATTGTCGCGATGAATTGACAACCTCCTCCTGTTTAAAAGTCGGTTAAAAATTAAATGATATATAACGATTTTGATCGTCAGACCGGCGCTTAGCAATAAACTTCTAGACGGAACTAAGTTCGTTGTTGTTTAAAAAAAATGCTTAGGTCAGAAACTTAATTTTTGACGAGAGTTACCCAAGAATATATTTTGTTCTGAATTCTGCACGTGTGCTCTATTATAAAACTAAATAATATACTATATAAATGAACTAAATATCAATTTAATGTGTATATATAATTATCTTTCCTCAAATAAATTTAATTGCATTATAAATATTAATACATACAATCGTGTTATTAAACTTTTTAATATTTAATATTATTAATATTTATTCATAAGAAATAATTGTCATGTGATTTAGAAAATACATGTGTTATTAAAAACTTTGAATGTACTGGGTGTTGTCCCCTAAAATAAAAGAAGTTCATTTTGAACGTATGAGGGCCATGAAATTTTACTATTTACGTAAAATAATATTCAGTAAACAAGGAGGGGCTATTATTTAAAAAAAAAAAACAGAAAAAATTACCACTGCTCAACCATTAAGCAAAAAATTAAAATTATTATCTACGGAACCCCACAGACAAGATAGGCTTTTGAAATAAATAACAAAAAGTACCACCGCACAACCAGCAACTATTAGTACACTTTCGCCATGCAAGAAAATTAATATTTATTCTACGGAACCCTACAAGAATGATGTCATATAATAACCAGTTATCACAACAACTAGATGTAGTGATAATTCCCTTGTTTTTATGTACGTTTATGCTATAATTGTCATTCGAAAAATTTTAATAGTATTCTGTTTATTATAACATCGTGCATCAGATGTTCATAGATTTCTTATCTTTTACTATATTTTTTATTACTCAATGTGATTTTTAATTTTATGACCGTGATGTTGTCAGCCTTGGTGCGAAATTGACGCTCATTTAATTATACTTTTTTTGTTTAAAAATAGGCATAATACACTATTTTGTCTGCTTTTTTTATTTACATGTTTATTTTTTGCTTAGTTATCATGTTATTTTTTTGTTTTAAATAACATGAAAATATATGAAATTAGATGGATTTACGATTTGATACATTATGTATCTGAAAAAAAACACAAGTTAATTTAATTAAATAAATAGACTAAATATTTTTACATAAGCAAATTAGGCTTAAAGCAATTTTAAAAAAAATGTACCTGTAGGTTGACTAATAGTAAAGGCCCTGGGCCTTAAGTCTATTACAATTTTTATAATAAAGTTATAAATATAAAAAAATATATATGCTTTAGTAAAATTCATTTAACTAATTCTAGACACTTACGACTATAGACAGGCGAGTGTCCTGCAACGTGTTAAGTAACATTAAATTTAAAAAAAAAACACGCACAATTTTTTTTTTAAGCCTGTTATAGTACTTCATCTATCAATTGTCAAGGATCTTACATTCAAACATGGATCTTTTCATAAAAAGCACGAGGGACGCATAAGTACAAGACCATATACGGAACCCGCCGCCTTGGTGTTTCCTACTAATCATAATAAACATGGTAAGTGTGGACTACATTTCACACATAGCACATCATCGGCTAAATTCTGGAATAGACGCAGATGTGCGAAGTACTTGCTTATGCTGCATTTACATTCGCTTGCGATGCGTAGTCTACTTGACGTAGAATTAACTTTGTATTTAATGCCTAATGATTTATACGATATGTAAAAAAAACCCTGTTCGATCCGTTAAGGTAATGATGGGTAGATTGTGTAGGTTCTATTTATCGTTTTCTCCCATTCCTAAATCGCAAAAAAAATCTGCAGCTTCATACATTTTGGAACGGTTGGTATTTAATTTTATATGAAGCTGCAATTTTCTTTGCGATTTCAGAGATAGAAGAAACCTACAACATAGAAGCTACACAAACTACCCAAAATTACCGGGTTATAAAGACAGTATTTTTTAACATATTTTATATTATTCCTGTTTGCATGTTTTGTTGATTTTTTAATGCTCTCTTACGACTGAGCTCATAGGTCTCAACCTCTTTATTCCAGAGCGAAACTGCGCTGGAAAGCGTTCAAGCCGCCACGGCAATACTTTCTGGGCCTGTTAAGACAGGCCTAAAACCGAGTCTTTCACTGTTTTCAGGTATCCAGTGTGTAACATGCTATCTTATTTAATCGTTAAAAAAGATTAACTTTATATGACTTAAATGTTATTTAAAAAAAAAACTTCAATAAATCAGTTAGTCATATTGAATAATTAAAAGCTTTTAAAATAAATCTATGTAATTATTTACCTATATACATATTTACCTGCTAAGGTTTTAAAATGAAGCAAGCCAAGTTTATGTAGGTACTTGATACTCATGACCTCATGATCTTATTGTAATAAATTAGCGATGAGTCTATATTAATTGCTATAATGATTTAAGATCAAATTTACATACAGGTAAATTCAACATAAAATTGCAAGTAAATATATAAATCAACATCTAGTTATTTTTGTGTTTATTGTGGATATCAGCTAAGTGTTTTGTTCTTCGACAATCTGACTCTATTTTAGCTTTTTACATTACAGTATCATTCTAAATATGGCTCTAGTAGTACACAGAGGGTCGTGCTCCTGCGGTGGAGACTTAATAGATAGATAAATAAGATATATTATTATCATTCATTGTTTTTTTAAATAATGGCAACACTGAATTTTTTAAACATAATAAATAAATATCAAGAAGTAAAAAATATTTTTTGTTTGTTGGTTTGTTTGTAATAGCTTTATTGTACTATAAAAAAACACAATTATGTACAATAAAAACAGAGTAAATTGACAACGGCGGATTTATCTGGAATCTCTTCCAGTCAACCGGCGTATAAGCAGATAGGACAATTGCTCACGTTTTTATTTTTTTCTAAATAGTCACCAAAATCTACTCAAGTGATCGTGAAACAAACATGCTTACAAGCATTCGACGGACTGTCTAACTAAACTACCATCATTCCAGTAACTATCCCTTTTACTGCCCTATTCAAACGAGGCTCGACGGGCCCAGTTTTGCAATTATCTCGAGCGCACTGTTAAGTAATAGTATGTGTAACTGGTGATTCTCAGAAATTAAAGTGACTTGAGTCATTTGCAACTTGGCCATTCTGCTTTTTCACCAAATGCCTTAGACTTGCTCCTTATTTAAATACTTTTTAGATAAAGGCTTTTGTACACTTTGTTTGTTTTAAGTAGTTGTTGAGGAGCTCGGTGGCCTGGTGGGAGTGCGCATTACTAGAGCTTTTGCAAGTAAAGCGACACCAGGCGTGGTCCGCACTTGGATGGGTGACCACAAGAGGCATAAAATTTCTCGAGCTCCTTGCTTCGGAAGGTACGTATGAGCCGTTGGTCCCGGCTGTCATCATGGTATGGCAGCCGTCAAAGCCGTCAAGCTATGTCAGATGCCTTTGGGCAGCCTGCAAAAATCTGACACCCAGTGTTGGCCACTTACACTAAAAACAAACAAACAACTTAGTTTGTGTAAGTAATTAAGTGATTCTTCCGACGACAGTTATTTTCATGAAATACTTAAAATGTACCAGCTGCTTCTCATCCTGCGCAGATTGTTAAAGCCGATCGAAGGAATGGCCGAAAAAGCAATGCTGTCCAAAGGTCGTAAAAGCCGATGAGGGAATTGGCAAAAAAGCGTATCGGGTCAAAAGGCGATGCGGCTAGTAACTCATCACTATTTTGATCAGCTTACAAAATACGAAAATTAAAGTGATAAATGAGAAAATTAACAAATATACAAAAACAAAATCGACATTCCCAGACAGCTGCCCGGGCGGCTGCATACCTTTGTATGGAAATGACGATTTTTTTAAAAGTTTCTCTACTGTTTTTGTAATTTATTTATACTATAGTGGTCTAGTATAGTCCATGGTTCGATTAATTACGGGTATGTCCTTTCCACGTTCTATAAAAATCTATATCTATATCTATATCTATCTATACATATAATAAAACAGTAAAAAAAGTGTGTCTGTACATTCAATATATTTCCAAAAAAAATATTGGGGGCGATGGAGACATAGTAATACAGTAAGAATTAAAAAAAAAATGTCTGTCTGTTTGTCTGTATGTCTGTTTGTCTGTATGTCTGTTTGTCTGTTTGTCTGTTTGTACACGCTAATCTCCGGAAATACTGGACGGATTCGAATGAAACTTTTTTTGTTATATAGCTATTAAGCCTGGGCAACATATAGGGTATAAATGATTTTGGAAAATAGAACGCCTGATGCAGAACCGTAATGGTCCAGCTAAACTATAAGAGATATAAAAATGTCGCCTTAGTAAAAGTTGTTCGGCCTGATGAGCATTTTCCAGAGACATAAAGTCCACGCGAACGAAGTCGCGGGGTTCGGCTAGTTAACAATAAAAAGCAAAGTCCAACAAAGATTTTTTAGTAAAAAAATAAGATTTCTTAATCTCTCATAAAATACACATTAATTTAAAACAATTTTGTCAACACGTTAAACAAATCAATCGCATCAATAAAGATGTAAGTACTTAGTATTCAAACAAATACGTCTAATTAAGGAAACGGCGTATACAAGATAAAATGCAGTATAAATCAATTCAAATTCTCCAGCGAGTAGGCGGCATATATCACAGTAACGGGTCTTTTTAGAGATCCGTATATGAATTAGAAATTTGTAAACACCGTTCGGTGTCCAGCAGAGTAGAATAGGAACACTCCTTTCCGTGGATGTCTTAGAAGGCGACTTACGGAATACAAGCTCAACAAAGCTTATCAACATTGATGAGACCTCTCCAACCCGTCTGGCCAGTGTGGAGAGTGTAGGCAAAGTCGTTTGCCTGCTCTAGCCAAGTCTGGTAGTACAGAGAGTGTCGTGCTCCTACAGTGGAGTGGAGACAAAAAGACCTGAAGATGATGTTGTGTCTGTAGCTTCAATGTTTTTTTATTTCTATTTGTCTACAGCAAAATAAAACTTAAAGAAAAAGTTGTACTTACTATAATAACTAAAATATATTTTACTCAAATACATTCAAGGGAAGTTATTTTTTTAAATAGCTATTTGTGTTGCAGTATTGAACATAATACTCAAATAACTTATTAACATTAAAAAAACATATTTTAGAAAAAAAAAAAAAAATTAATCTACGTAAAAACTTCTGCTGCTAACCAGCATTACGTTCCCAAAACACATACAAATTCTAAGTAACATGTTGAAAATGATACGGAACCCTAAACAACTAATTCAAACTCGTACATATGCACCTATTTTAGATTACAGCGACACTGTTAAGTAAAGAAACATAAAAAGAGTGGAAATAAATTTAAGTTAACAAAACTGTCTCATTTGGAGCAAACGTAGCTGTCGACATATCTCACGAAATAGGGCGGGAAGGGTCACGCTGAGGTGGAAGGGAACGTGTTAACGGAATCTAAAATACCTGAGAATATAATTAGGCTATTCGACAAGTTTGTTTACGACAATATTTTATACGAACAACAAATAGGTTTTTTATATTATAAGGCAGCAAACGAACAACCAGGTCACCTGATGGTAAGTGATCACCGCTGGACCTGCAACACCAGAGGTAAGCCGGAGCATTACCGGCCTTTCAGGGAGATATAGACTCGTTTTTTTCAATGTCGTAACGGTCCGGAACACCGATAGTAGTGCTGCAAAGGCCCAACGCAGACGACAGACTAATCCGCGTCGAACTTTTTAGTCATAAGATTCCATGGGTTCTATTTTCACAGACTATCACAGACTAAAAAGTGCGTCACGGGTAGTCTGCCGTCTGCGTTGGGCCTAACGGGTAACATAAATCATTTATCGATAAATTGAAATAAGTTTAAATTTCACATAACGTCACGATTAAGAACGATTTTCACTATACTGTGGGTGACGTGAATCACTTAAAAACTTCGCTGCACTGTATCTTTGTGAATTTTGAGTGCTTTGATAAACAGAAACATATGGGTTCAATATTTTTGGATTATTTAATTAACGGACTAAATAAAACAACGGGTTCCCTCTATCTAGCAGAATCTTGATGCTCCAAATTTCATTAGACATAACACACTTGGCAGAATCTTATATAAAAGAACATTTCAAATGCATTAAAAATGTTTTAAATAATTTATTTTTGGCCGAATTTTCATATATCCGAATGTACAACAGCATACTTTTGAGATGACGGAATTTCATTTAGTACAATCACCTTTTACATAAATAAAGTTTCGCATAATTTGTTTTAGAATAATCTTAAATTAGGGTGACCTATCATACTAACGAATTACTTTTTGACCACAAAAATAACTTGACTACGATGAGATGTAGGTTTGTTAGGTTTCTTGTGACCAAAACACGAGCGAGCGAGCGACTCAAGTTTAGGGGGAAAGTAATACAGACGTAAAAACAACTTTGCCGTGAAGTGTAGGTTAGGTTCGTTAGTTTTTTTGTGATCAAAACACAAGTGAGTAAGCGTCTCAAGCTTAGGGCGAAAATAATTAACAATAACGATTCTGCATTGAAATGATCATACGCATAAATTAAATGCTAAAAGAAATTCTGACTGCCAAATTTCTGCGATATAATGATACTTCTTTTAAATTATTATTGCTATAAAATTCATGCTCAAAGACATTATGATTTTTAACATTATTGCTTTTTAATCTATGAAAATGAGTAGATGCCAAACAATTTTCTACGAAATGACGTTTCTGTAATGTGCTATTATGCATAATAATTCTGCTAAAGCTCTGCTATAAAGGATAGAAGGAAGGGTTAAATAAATTTTTTTTTACTCAGTCAACATCCTTCCTAAGGCTACTGTTCATTCCATAACTATGTATTGCCAGCCCTGTTTGGATAATCTATAATAGTGTCAATTATTATGCTACCTGCGCCTGCTATCCTGCAATTTGTTACTAATCTGTTAATCTGTTACTTTTTGATGTGAATAAGAAAAACTGCGTGAAATACCGAATTCTATAATGAAAACAATACGGATGTTAAAAAACGTGTTTTGGGTTATTAATTTCTACCTAATGAACAATCTATCTTTAAAAATATTGTACATCTAAGTACATTAATTTGGTGAAGACATGATCAAGATCTTTGGAGATATTGAAGAAACTCCTCAAAGAAATTGAAGTCGGTTGTCTTTTTCGCTATCCCGCATTTTGTCAATCTGTTACTTTTTAATGTGAATAAGAAAAATTGTGTAATACACCGAATTCCATATTTAAAAAGATACGCATGATAATTAAAACAAATTTTTTTGCCCATTACGCAGATTGTATAAAAATATTATATACTTACGTATTTTTCTTTTCTCTGATTAGAAATAAAATAACGAAAATAAAGCGCATTTAAAATTTCGCGTAGCATCACGATCGAGTACGATTTTCACTATAGGGTGGGAGACGTGAGACTGTGTGTTTGTAAATTTTGACTACTCTGCTAAATGAAAAGATATGGGTCTATTATTTTTGGACAACACACGGAACTTTTCCTTTTTCTTCTTTTAGAAGTTCCAATAAGCTACCTCAAAAAAAGGCAAAAATGCGAATCATGTTAACAGGCGATGCGGCTAGCAACCCATCACTGTATTGATTGCTTTTCCATCTTCTCGCCCACCATGACGCTAAAAGTGGCTTTTGGGTCTTGCGGCCCAGGGTTCTGCATAGAGCCGCAAGACCCAAAATGCTCTGTCTGCCCCATTAGGGATAAAGACGTGATAGTATGTATGTATGTATGTAATAAGCTATCTCGCTCTATCAAAGCGTGGTTTTATTCCATGTACTGCCAGCCCTGTTTGGATAATCTATAATAGTGTCAATTATTATGCCACCTGCGCCTGCTATTTCGCAATTTGTCAATCAGTAATGTTACGCTCTATAAGGTGTGTTTCATCGAGCCATTTATTTATAAGCTTGTTAAAGATATGCTGTTTCTTTAGAGGCATGCCGCTAGTTATTTTTTGTGGTTTAAGTATGTTGTGTCTTTTATTGAACTTTTTAAACCCCCTACAAAAAAGTGGGGTATTATAGGTTTGACGCTAAAATCTGTACGTCTGTTTGTCTGTATCATCGTAACTCTTAAATGGACGCATTTCAATGCGATTTCTTTACGTGAAAGCAAGTTCCCTTGCGGTAGTTCTTAGCTATGTTTGATTTAAATTAGTTCAGCTGTTTAAAAGTTTGACGACCTCTGTGGCGTAGTGGTAACCACGCCAGGTATCACACCGGCCCGCGTTAATTTCTCAGTCAGATCAAGATGGAAAATGATCTTTTTCAAACTGACCTGGGTCTTGGATATTTATCTACCTAATATTATATGCATTTGTTAATAAATATGGTATCTTTGAATTAGTATCCCAAAACACAAGTCTTTGTCTTACTTTGGGGCTAGCTCGGTCTGTGTGGTTTATCCGTATAAAACGCCAAATTTATTTTAGCCCCGGGTTCTTTCTGCTTCAAATTTTTTCAAATTTAAATTTTTTTATTATTATCTCCACAACCTTGACTTATATCTATTTAAAACTATAGTAAAAAGTAAATTTCATGGTTTAAATAAGATTGTGAGAGACTGGTGTGTCTGAACTAAGCAGAGCCTGTATCTCAGTACACCAGCCTCTCCCCACTAGGAGCTAAGCAGACTAACAAATGGTAAAGTATACATTTTACTAACAATGTGATAAAGACTAACAATACATAAGATAAAGTATATTATTTTAATCTTTGAATCCTTGAAGGACTAAAAGAAAATAAAATAAAATATAAGAATAACACATGTTTAGAGCCGCAAGATCCATAATTCGTTTACTTATTTACCATATGCAGTGATAGAAAACACTATCAGAGTTAGTACCTATGTAGGTATATTCATCAGCAAAAGTATTTACGTCAATTTAACTGAAGTAATACATAAAACTTTAGAAGTTTTTAACAGTTTACACGTCTATTACTCTTAACTCTAGCTTTTCGCAACTGCCTCTTAAGAAATAACTTTTAAGGGCCGAGTAAGTTATTATCTCGTTTAGTATTCCTTACCACCTCCCTTCCTAATACGCGAAACTTTAATAACTATAATTTTGTACTGTTACTCGAACCATATAAACACTGAGTGGTGTACAATAAAAAGTTTTTGTATAGCGCTAAGTGTTCTAAGGCATCCTACGCACGCGGCGGTCGCTCGGCGATTTATTTATCCGCGTGTTATGAGTTATTACAGCAAAAAGTTAGTCCTTTTGCTGCTAAAAGGCTTATACATTATTAATAGGATAGGAGGAATATGATTTATTGTTTTTATTAATTGTTGTTAATTGACGCCATGGGATGTCGTTCTTGACACTTAAGATATAGTGGAAGGCAGTCATTTTATGTTTTCTTATCGTCCTATGTATTTAATCTCGAATGGAGACCTCGGCCTGGCCGGTAAAATGTTGGAAGACCACCTATGCGCTGGGCCGATGATTGCAGAAGACCGTGAACTACCATGAAGAGGCCTATACCCAACAATGGGTGAATGAAAGCTGAAGAAGAAGAAGATTTATTTAATCCCCGACAAACTAGAAGCGTGTTATAAGTTTGAAGCTAACATCTGTCTGTGTGTCTGTCTGTGGTCTGTATTTGGCATAGTAGCGCAATTAATAAAGCGCATAAGCACTGGACCTCAGAAAATTCAGGTAGTTTAATAGGTTGTTCTGGCCTGCAGACCAAATATAAAGAAAAATTCTCGTCTATCTTCTTCTTATCGCGTGTGTTAGTGACTTACACTAGTGTCAGAGTTTTTAAACCGACTTAAAGGCTTCTGACATGGTTTTAGGTAACGACCAATGTCAAAGACAGTGACCGGGACAACTACACAAAGTTGTTGCCCCCGCCGGGAATCGATCACGCGACCTCCGGGTATGAGCCTAACGCTCTAACCACTACACCATGGAGGCAGTTATTACCAGTCTATGATTATCAATTACTAAATATTCATCTTTGAATTTTTTCTTCCTCATCTTATCCCACTTTACGAGAAGTTAGGACAGGGTGTGACTCTTTTCCACTTTCGAATCAAATCAAATCAAAATTAATTTACTCTGTCCTTTGTCAAGCTTATCTTTAAACGCTTATCGCAAATAAATGAATTTCTGTTTTCCTGACGACTTCCGTGGCGTAGTAGTTACCATGCTAGTCCGCCACCCAGAGATTCCGGGTTCGATCCCCGATTAGGGCAAGTTAGAAAATGGCGTTTTCCAATTTGTCTTGGGTCTTGGATATTGATCTATATATGTATTTTTTATAAAATATAGTATCGTTGAGTTAATATCCAATAACACAAGTCTCGAACTTACTTTGGGGCTAGCTCAATCAGTGTAATTTGTCCCTATATATTTAAGTATTTATTAAATGGACACCAGTAGCCTCATCACTATTTTCTTTCTTTTTTTCATTGTTACGCCCACGTTAGGTCTTACGGCCCTGAGCTCTGTCTACCTCGTCAGGGATAAAGACATGAAAATTTGAAAATATATCTGACCGGTACAAAATGCTCACTTTTTGTACAAACCTGTGAAGGTTAAATTAAATAAAGTGCTTTCATTGTGGTTTTTATTAATGAAATGCAGAATGCACAAACTCGGTTATTAACTCTATGTTGACAAAAAGTTGGCCACTTACATGATAACAAAGTGTTGGTCACTAACATATTTAAGAAGAGTAGTAGATGCAATTATTAAGAATAATGTGATGTGTGTGAAGTTGCGTACGCAAGCTTTGTTGTTATGAGTGTGGTTTTAGGTTAAACGTAAGAGACGAGCGTTTTAAAAAGGTTAATCTTTATTGTTTCTATATCTCCCATGCTGGTCTGGGAGAAACGAAAAAACTTAGAATGTACCAGCTGCTTCTCTTCCCGCGCAGATCGTAAAAGCCGATCGAGGGAATGGGCAAAAATGCGAATCATGTTAACAGGCGATGCGGCTAGCAACCCATCACTGTATTGATTGCTTTTCCATCTTCTCACCCGCCATGACGCTAAAAGTGGCTTTTGGGTCTTGCGGCCCTGGGCTCTGCATAGAGCCGCAAGACCCAAACCGCTCTGTCTGCCCCATTAGGGATAAAGACGTGATAGTATGTATGTATGTATAAATCCCACATATAAGATGATTTAAAGTAGTTTAAGTATGTTATTGTTTAATATTAAGCACAATAAAATTGTATTTTTATATTGTATATAGGTACTCACACAGCAAAAATATTACATAGGAATACAAATAAGCACGTCTCGAACAAACTGCCCCGGGAAACTGATTACCGAGGGAGTGGCCTAGCCACTTGTAGCACAGGTTCCTTTAGGAACCTATTTCAGGGACTAGCCGCTTCACAAATGTTACAAACCCGAATACTTATGCTAACACTATGTATAAATAAATATAAATACATAGACTAAATTTAGGCTTTCACCCTTAAAATAGTTTCAGTATATTTTCTTAGACCTTTTATATATACAACGTCACAAACAACGTGTTAATAAAATAACGCAAAACCTCTCAGATTGTAACTTAGTCCATGAAACTGAACAACTTTTGTTCTATAATATTCCCAAAATGCCAGAAATAAAATTAAGATTTTCATACAAATTAACTCGATCAGCTGATCAGTTTGTATGAAAATTCAAATAATTTTTTTTTTTTGTTTTGCGAAAGTTGTAGAACAAAAGTTGTTTAGTTTCATGGGCTGAAGTACCATCTGAGAGGTTTTGCGTTATTTTATTAACACGTTGTATAAAAGGTATAACAAATAACTTTAAGTTAGTAAGGATAAATAATCAAGTATCGATAGTACGGATTTTTAACCGACTACCAAAAAAGAAGAGAGATTATCTATTCGTCAAAATCTTTTTTTATATATGTTCACGGATTATCCGAAGACGCCTAAATCGATTTAAAAAATCTTATTTTGTTTGAAAGGACATACTTTCGAAGTGGTAACATAGAAATTTTATCAAAATCGATTGTGTAGTTTGGGGATGAAGTAGGTTTTTAGATTTAAAAATTATTAAAAATTCAAGAGTTTTGTTAGATTTTTATTTCCGAAAATTTATTAAAAAATAAAAAATTTTTTGGTGTTAAAAAGTTTATTGCATCTTTTCGCTACCGCCTTTACCTCACACCCGCATAACCCGAGCGTAGAAAGTTTCGAAACCTAAGGTTTTTACAGCAGGGCGCGCCTGCGGTCAGCACCTGATGGCATTTTCACCTTTTGTGCTGCACTGTACCGGCCATTTCGGTTTATTACTTGTCGCATCGACTGTACCACAAAATATAGATGTAAAATTTTCATACGTGAACTATTGTTAAGACAGTTTCACTAGAAGGCTGTCACAACTGCATATGTTCAGTAGTATTGCGAATGTTATACATTAGTCGTCATACGAAAATTTGATTTGTAAAATTGTAAACTGTCTTACTTTAGAAAGATATCGTACTCCTTTACTAGTAGTTTGTGTAGTAAATAAAAATGCAACTTTTTAAGGTCATTTTATCATTCTGGCAAAAATGGAATAGGCCATTTGGTTCAATCCTTTTAATAAATTCGTAATTGATTAACCAATCTTTTAGTTTACAATTATTCAATAAAAATATAAATATGATTACACGTATATATTTTAAACAAAAAATAAAAATATTATATATTCCAAAGACAAACTCACCCCATGAAAATTTTATATGAATTAGACATTCACAGATCCATGTGTCGATAGTGTCGATACTAAGTTTCTTTAAATAAAACGCTTTACCAAATTTGTCAGTGATAAGATTTATTAAACAAAAAATCTAATGTGTCGGTACTAAGTTTTTTTAAAGAAAATGCCTTACCTTATTTGTTAGTAATATTCTTTATTAAACAAAAAAATGTCAAATTGGTGGATTGTCACGTCTTGCCTGTAACCTGTCATTATATTTAAAAATACGGTATGGCTATCTCGTAACTCTAGATCTATGGCATACGCATAATCCCGCGTACCGTTGAGGAACGGTAGAAGATCATTACGTCGAGATGAACAGTCAATATATTGTGTTATTAACACTGAATGTATTGTTGATAAAGTTAATAAGGAAATAACATGCCACGGGGCGATAACCAGATTTATTGCGAGGCCTTTGTGAGGGAAATGTAGGTGGTTATCGAAGTTTTGTAGAACTTTTATGAAGAGTGATAATATTGGACAATGATTTATTTTCCATCTCATATACTTCCATGCTGGTCTGGGAGAAAAGAAAAAACGTAGAATGTACCAGCTGCTTTTCTTCCCGCGCAGATCTTAAGAGCCGATCGAGGGAATGTGCGAGATTTGAATCATGGTAATAGGCGATGCGGCTAGCAACCCATCACTATTTTGATTCCTTTTACCACGCTAAGCGTGGCCTTTGGGCCTAACGGCCCTGGGCTCTGTCTACCCCGTCAGGGATATAGACGTGAAAATGTATCTGTATCTGTATGATTTATATTTTAATGGACTACTATTAAGTATTATTTTTGTGTGTATATTTTTAACCGACTATAAAAAGAATGAGGTTATCAATATGAATGTATATATACAACGTGGAAGGAACAATACCCGTATTAAATCGAACCACAGGCAATAGTAGATCACTATAATATAAATATGACATTTGTGAGTATACAAACCTTTTTAACCGACTTCAAAATAGGAGGAGGTTATCAATTCGATTGTATGTTTTTTTTTTGTATGTATGTTACGCGATATTTTCATCAACCGTGGACCGATTTAGATGATTCTTTTTTTATTTGAAAGCCCTTACTTCCAAGTTGGTCCCATATTAATTTGGTGAAGATGTGATGAAGAACTTCGGAGATATGGAGAAAACTCCTGAAATAAATTGAAGCCGGTTGTTTTTTTTTTTTGTTAAAAATTTAATTATTATGGGACGCAAACGTTATTACTGATACTAGTGTCAGATCTATCGACCTGCCTAAAGACATCTGAATGACGATGTAGACTAATTTTTCTTTTCCTATTTTCCATACAAAAGTAGATTTTATTACAAAGTACAAAATTTACGCAGACGAAGTCACGGATAATGTCTAGTTTCTTATAAAACGCCACTATTATTTATCTTTCCTCATCATCGCACTACTCCATCTACTCAACACGACAGCTTTTGCAAAAAGTACAGAGTAAAACGGCTCAAAACAATATTCCCTTATACAACCTACTTTTTGTAATTCCGTAGAATTATCTTGTAAGGCTTCAACTTCCGTAAAAGAGTGATGTGTGTTTGACTAGAGTACTAACTTAAGGGCGTGCGGCGGAATATCTATTGTCAATTATCGGCTTACACTTTTTGTTAGCACTTCTGTCACTTGGATTAAATTTAATGGATGGTAAGAAATATTTCAATGGTTGCTTTTATATTAGAGTTGTCTCGTTTCGAAAAAGCCTATTATCACGCGAAATGTCGTTTTAGTTCTTACGGGACATGGCTCTGGTTAGTCCGTATAGGCTTTAGACGTGATTTTTTATAAGTATTTTAATTTAGAAGAGGATTTTTGGATTGTAGGTAGATTGTATTATTTGTTTTAAGGCATGCGTTACTTTAGACTAATATCAGAAAGTACTTTTATACAGATACATTAAGAGTCCCCTTACCCTGGACCAAACTACAACTTTCCATACAAACATAGTCTACGTTTTATTTCGAAACGACATGCCTGATTTCGGCAAAATTTTGTAGTTTGATAGATATTGCACACATGTAGGCATATAACTTTTCACAATCAAAATATCAACATAAAATAGAATAAAGTAAATTATATCATTTCTGACTATCAGTATGGAAAACTTCTACATCCTTATATTTTCTTTCCAGTTCATAATTTTACCGTCGAAACCAATTATAACCCTAGATAATTGCAATGTCTTTAAAATTACAATTTTTTACCGAAATCTGACATGTGGTTTCAAAATAAAACGAAAACTACGTTTTTATGGAAAAGTCTAGGGTAAGGGGATTCTTAAAGTCTTAATCACTAACAAAGTGGACAAAGTAATAAAGGAAAATAAATAAACAAATCTCCCTCCCATGCTGGTCCGGGAGAAATAAAAAAACTTAGAATGTACCAGCTGCTTCTCTTCCGACGCAGATCGAGGGAATGGGCAAAAATGCAAATCATGATAACAGGCGATGCGGCTAGCAACCCATCACTGTATTGATTGCTTTTCCATCTTCTCGCCCACCATGACGCTAAAAGTGGCTTTTGGGTCTTGCGGCCCTGGGCTCTGCATGGAACCGCAAGACCCAAAATGCTCTGTCTGCCCCATTAGGGATAAAGACGTGATAGTATGTATGTATGTAATAAACAAATTTGGCCCTTTCATACAAAAGTGTGCAGCCGCCTGCGCATTGTGCATAGAAATGTCATTTTTTTTTTCAAAAGTGGTCTAGCTTAGCACGTGGTTCGATTTATAACGGTTATGTTAGTTCCACGTTGTATATTACAAATGTTTTATTCAAGTGTATTTTGTCACATAAATGATATAATTAATAATTGTATTTGGCAACAATTTTATCGAAATAAATTAGTTCCATTTGAAATATAAAATACTATTATTTATAAAATATATATTTTTAAATTAAATACACATACAGCATTAAAAATAAAACACAGTTTTATTATAAGCATCGATACAGCGTGCAATAAAAACACAAGATACCGACCTACAATCGCCATAAAAATCTATTCTGTAACAAGTCACCACCAATATGGCTATAAAACCTCTTATATTTTATCTATCGACGGGTTTGATAGCGCAGCGGTGCGCGCGCATTGTCAGCGCTTGCGCATAGTGAGGAGCATGGGCGTGGGCATGCCTACCCATTGCTTTATAAATATGGATATTTCTCTTTTGTGTCACTAGATGGCGCTATAAGGTAATAATTAAAACATTAAAATCATTTACGACGACCTCCGTGGCGCAGTGGTCACCATGCTAGTCCGCCATCCAGAGGTCCCGGGTTCGATTCCCGGTCAGGGCAAGTTGGAAAATGGCCTTTTTCAAATAGTCCTGGGTCTTGGATGTTTATCTATATATGTATTTGTTATAAAATATAGTATCGTTGAGTTAGTATCCCATAATACAAGTCTCGAACTTACTTTGGGGCTAGCTCAATCAGTGTAATTTGTCCCTATATATTTATTTATTTATTTCTATTATGTTCAGAGTAAATACATAGTAAAGCAAAGTAAAGCACTACCTCAAACACTCCGCTTATGAGACGTGCAATACTGTCAATGGAAAAGACATCAACGAACTACAGCGCGTCGATGTCTTTTCATATTATATTTGAAACTTAAACATTTCTGTTTTTATAAAGAATTTACTAATGTACCTATTTAATTAATGTTAGTTTTTTATGCAGTTAATTCACGTAATATACCTAGTTTTTAAAGCTGACCAGGTTTTATCGATTTAAGAAAATATATCATTATCATCAAAAAAAAAACACGTGGAAATATATTTTTGGAGAATTTATTTAATCTTTATTGCTCATGAAATACCTACCAATTATGCAGAACAATAGGTGAACTTAACGCTAAAGGCATATAAAAGTATATAGTACACAGAAAAATATATAAAAACAATGATATATATTTTCTATATTTATACAAACTTGTGTATATAATACTAGCAGTCCATCCCGGCTTCGCCCGTGGTACATACATAGCCTATGTCACTCCGGGATAACATACCCATCCAACAGTGAAAGAATTTTTAAAATCGATCCAGTAGTTTCGGAGCCTATTCAATACAATCAAACAAACAAACAAACAAATCTTTCCTCTTTATAATATTAGTGTAGAAGTGTAGATTAATAAATAACAAATAAGTGTGTAGTTTATGATTAAAAAGCATGAAATGTTATGGTAATATTACACCACCTGATGGTCAAAAGTTCAAAGCAAAGATCTAATATATAAGGAGGACACATACAACCATTGCTATATGTACTCTCTTCTGCAAGACTGTATTATTTTTTGATTTCATGGTGTTATATTTTATTATTAAAAGAACTGACACGTTCAGGTTTTATTTATACTTTTTAATTTGATATTTCACTCTTATAAATACGAGTATCGCCCAATATTAAGGCATTTTACTTGATAGTTTTAATATCTTCTTAAAAATGACGAATAAATAGTACTGTATAAAAATTATAAATATATAAATATATAGGGACAAATTACACTGATTGCGCTAGCCCCAAATAAGTTCAAGACTTGTGTTTTGGGATACTAACTCAACGATACTATATTTTATAACAAATACATATATAGACAAACATCCAAGACCCAGGACAATTTGAAAAAGGCCATTTTCCAACTTGCCCTGATTGGGGATCTAACCCGGGACCTCTGGGTAACGAACTAGCATGTTGACCACTACGCCACGGAGGTCGTCAAAATTAAATTATTAAAATTTGTAAAATATCCGTCATTCATAATATCATATCAGTATATAAAGTATATAATAATAATAATAATAATTATGTAAAACCTACGCAATTTATTTAAAAAAATATGCGTATTACAGTTTAAGAATACATAATATCACGCCTGTTTCCCGCAGGGGTAGGCAGACACTATGGACCTCCACTTGCTACGATCCTGACAAACCTCTTTTGCTTCATCTAAACTCAGTTACAGCTTTACTGCTGTAACTGCCTCCGTGGTGTAATGGTTAGAGCGTTTGGCTCATACCCGGAGGTCGCGGGTTCAATTCCCGGCGGGGCAACAACTTTGTGTTTTTGTCCTAGTTTGGTTAGGACATTGTAGGCTGATCACCTGATTGTCTGATAGGTAAAATGATCCGTGCTTCGGAGGGCACGTTGAGTCGTCGGTCCCGGTCACTGTCTTTGACATTGGTCGTTACCTCAAACCATGTCAGAGGCCTTTACATCGGTTTGAAAACTCTGACACTAGTGTCATGTTAGTCACTAACACACACGATAAGAAGAAGTTACAGCTTTAATTCGCCAAATTACTAAAACCACGACATTTTGACAGATGCGTGATCAAACTGTTAATATTAACAATTATTTTAATTCCATTTTAACTTTAACTCCATCCAAGGCCTTCTTATACAAAAATAACGTAAGTTTTTCGATTGAGCAATAGTTACGAGATAAGTAATCAATCAAAAATTTGATTGTGATGAATCTGACATATGTTAGGGATCACAGATATAAATATATTTTGTTTTATATTAAACTTGATTACGGGTCACGACTTCACTTTACCTTTTTTTTTAATTGTGACTTATGACTCTTTGGATTTAAGACAATACTGATCTGTGTGATAGTATTTGATCTTTGATCTTGAAGTATAATTTATTTATAGATCGTAAAGATCTTCCTGGGTATCGTAAATGAATAATTATGGTTTGTTATTACTATGTGCGCATACACATAACATTGTATAACATACAAAATTAATATTATAATATTTTTTAAAGTTACGTCAATGATAAAGTAAAACAAATATGCACATTGTATCAACACTCAATTGTTACATTTTTTAGAAAATTTATCACTGTTTTTAAAAAACAATTGTGTACAAATTACTAAATTTGTCATTAATACAGACAACACACACGCAGAAACCAAACAAAACAAATAAATAATATAAATAGAACATTTTATTATAAAACAGTAAAAACTTGATATTAAAAATAAAACTTACCGTGATAGAAGTAAATAAAACTGACCACTGGACTCCCGCTTCGAACTAAAAAAGTTTCATTCACAAAACTAAAAATTTTCGTTTCTCATTTTCGCACACAACTACACAAACTCACAAATTCCACAAAAATAATCCAATAATTACAAATCCAAAACAAAAAATGTCAAATAAAAAAAATATATCAGTCAATGGTTAAAATTTGCGTACGCGAATTCGAAAATCGATATGCGCACGCGACGAACGGCGAACCTTTTTCGAGGCTCACTCGGATACGGTTCGTGTGTGACTGTATACTCATCTTGCACTTCACGATCACCGAAGAAGATACATCGTCTATCTCTCTCGCACGCTGCAAACAGGTGTGCTTCCGTCCCTTTCTCTTATTATCAGAGGTTAAGCTTCGCACATCACTCAGTCGACATGCGGACACCGGGTGGGAAGGCCGTGTCGCCGACACACAGTTACTTTCTCTACTTTATAGCACCATAAAACATGTTATTACGATATAGATATGACGTTTTATAACGTTTAAATTATGTATAAGTAATTATCAGAAAAATTTGATAATTATCAGGTTTTGCAATAATTAGGTCAAAGGTCGATAATTGCGAAATTAGATCAAGATTATCCGAATTTGTCGCGTCGCACCGTCCAATCAGGTGGTCGCGAAATGACAGTTCGCTAGATCACAGGTTTAGATCGACATACATCGCGGTGATTGGTGTGGAGACCACAAGCCCCGCCTGAACCGTTAAGGGGCAATGACTGACAAAGTGGGGGGTTTGTAGAGCAGAAGGGGGGATGTGACATATGGCATATGATACCAGTTAATTAATGTTTGTTTATAAAGTTGTTTTGTCCGCATTTTTGTTTTGTGTCGGAGCGTAGATTGCTTGTTATGGCCGATGATTCTGCTTGGTTATTTAATTATCAGATGAGCATTACTTGATACATTGTTGTTTGTTAATTGTTTTTTTTTCGTTTATTTATTGTCTTTTTTTCATAAGCTTTTAATTGAGATTGTTTGATTCATAGTGAATCAAACAATCTCAATTAAAAGCTTATGAAAAAAAAACTTTATGGTTATGTCATTTATGGTTTCGTCCTTCATAAATAACTATAAATCGATCTATGTCGAATGACCTACTTAGTTTCATCTCATATCAAACACAAAGAAGTAATTTTTTTACCCTTAAAATAAAAATATGGATATTATTATGTAATAATTAATTGCATCTAAAATTTTAAGAGTATAGTACAAAAGGTACATCTTATATGTAGATGTTGCTTTCTCTTCTATGCTGGTCTGGGAGAAAAGAAAAATATTAAGAATGTACCAGCTGCTTCTCTTCCCGCGCAGATCGTGGGAATGGACGAGAATCCATTAAAGAACTTTGTATGGAAACTCTATTTAATTTTACTGTACAAAAGTACATTTTATTTTTACGCGGACGAAGTCAAGTATTTAAGCAAGTTAGGAATAAAGAAAGACATTTTTTTCTATTAAATAAATATAAAGGGACAAATCACACTGATTGAGCTAGACCCAAAGTAAGTTCGAGACTTGTGTTAAGGGATACTATACTTTATAACAAAGACATATATAATTAAACATCCAGAATCCGGGCCATTTAAAAAAGGCTATTTGCCAACTAGCTCTGACCGAGGATCGAACCCGGAACCTCTGGGTGGCGGACTAGCCTGGTGACCACTACGCTACGGAAGTCATCAAAGGTATATTTTGTATTGTTATATCAGGTGCAACATCGAATAACCGAACTCAGATATATATGCCTAGAAAATAACCCTTACAGCATTTCACGTAGGCGTTAAAAGGACCAAGGGTCAACTAAGTTGATGGGCGAGTGTAACCTGCTCTGTAATTTAGTAATGAGTAATTTAACTAGTTTAACTGGCAGTAAAACAGCCTGGAGATAGTATAAATGTCCTGGCGTAATGGGATGCGCGAATTATTGTTCGTAAACACTATACTGCCTCGGTGTAGTGGTCAAGGGATTCTCCTTGTGGTCCGGAGGCCGTAGGTTCGAATTCAGTGGGAAGCATAGTTTGTGAAAAGTTGTTCCCAGTCAGCTTGAGTCACCTGATTATCCGAAAAGATGATTCGACGATTCCGTGTTTTGGAAGGCACGTATAAACTGTGGGTCTTGAAAGCCATCTAGCGTCGCTCAAACTTATACCAGTAATGTTCTCGTCTATCCTTTGGGTTGCGGAGGTCAGACGGCAGTCGCTCTGTATAAAAACCAGTAAGGTCGTCAAATAACTTAGGTTAGGAAGCGGACCCCGGGCTCTGAAGCCTTACCTCTGAGGATGCAACCGTAATACGTGAGGATAATGATAAAGGCTAAACCTCCTCCGTGGCGTAATGTTTAACACGCTAGTCCACCAACCCGGAGGTTCTGGGTTCGATCCCCAGCCAGAGCAAGTTGAAAAATGGAATTTTACAAATTGTCCTGGGTCTTGGATGTTTATCTATATGTTTATCATAAAATATATTATCGTTGAGTCAGTTTCCCATAACACCAGTTTAAAAACTTACATTAAGGCTAGCCTAATCATTGTTATTTTCTCTACATATTTATTGGAATCTAAATAGTAACTGTGCTTAAAACCCATCACTACTTTAATTGCCTCTTTTCTTCTTTAGGCTAAACGTAGCGCCTTAATGACTCTGGGTTTTGTCTACCTAGGCTAAAAGATGAGAAGTTAATAAATTGTATACTCTTATTAGTTTATATTCAATTAGATTATAATTGGAAAATAAATTTATTAGTAGCAAATTGTTCAATAGATCTATGTCCAATTGGATTCAAGGCAACTTGGTTATAATCTGTCATAATTAAGTTGTATTTCTGTATATTTATTGAACAATACATAAAATAATTAATTCAACTAATAATAAAATTGTCACACTTAACATTTAACTAATAACTAAATAAAGTACTTGAATTATCATCATCAAAATTCCAATTAATAAATCTTATTCAATTTCAATTTAAGGGATCATCCTCAATATTTCCATGGTCAGGTTTTTTTTTCAGTAGTTCTATTGAATTAGTTCCATTGAACTACTGAGAAAAAAATCTTACTAGTTTCATGAAACTATTTGCCGATGGAACTAGTGAGAATGATCCAATTTAAGGGTCACTATACATAAAACAATACACCTAAAATAATCGTTAAAATAGTCTGTTATAAATTAAATACAAAGAAGTGGTTTTTTAAAGATGTTATTCATAAAAAAAAACACAAAAGGGTCATAGTCAATCCGTAAATTATAGAAAAATGTATGTAGCTAATGTACGTGTAATGTAAAACAAAAAAAAACAATTAGGTACGCTAAAGAGTACAAAACATAGACCCATCACATCGAGTCGCTCGACCTTCGACCCTTAACTCAGCACAGGTGAGCCTACGTTTTGAAATCGTCTTCTAGGACCAGTTTAGGTGCAGATCAGACAATTACGCAAAAAACAAATGTTATATCTCAATTCCGGAGGCAAATAAACATCACCTAGTCTCTTTAGTAAATTTCATATATATTAATGTAATTAAAGCTACTGATTTAAATATTTTTACAACATATCAGCGCTCCTTAGTATTAAATAGTCATTATGTGATTATGCTTTTAGGCACACATTTTTTGGATTATAATTTAGAACGATACTTTTACGCATGAAAATACTGATCCTCTATTCGATTGTAATCTGTTTTGTGTGTTAACAATAAATAAAATAAATAAAAATATACAGAAATCTTTTTATCGAGCGTTGAGATAGACTTTGCCATACAAACGTAGTCTACGTTTTATTTTGAAACCATTCGTAAGATTTTGTAATAGTAAAGAAATTGCATAGATCTAGGGTTATAATTGTTTTCCGACCATAAAATTATGAACTGGAAAAAAAATATAACGATGTAGAATTTTCCCATATTGATGGTCAAAAATGATATAACACACTATATTCTATTTCAAATTCATAATTTGACTGTTAAAACCAGTTATATACCTAAATATGTGCAATATCTTTGAAATTACAAAATTTTGCTAAAATCGGACATGTCGTTTTGAAATAAAAATTAGGCTACGTTTGTATTTGTTGTTATTGTTTAAATAGATAAGATATGGCTGTTAGTTTTCCATAGAATAGTGTCTGAATAGTGCAGTTTTGTCAAGGGTAAGTGGACCCCTAATGATTTTAATAAGAATAAAAATTCAGAAAACAAATATCATTAACAGTCCAATTAATAAAGTCAAAGTAAATTTTTTCCTTAACCTTCAAAAAGAGATAAATTTATCTTACATTGAATTAAATGTAGGTCATTATTTAAATACTATTTTAGTGCAAAAGCTAAAAACTACTAGCGTTTCGGAACGACCACTGCTGGGAAGAAAGCTTAATCATTTCCAATTTAAGTTAATTAGTCGTTAAAAATAGGGATAAATGTTTATAAATACAAAACAAGTAGTTTTTTATGAATATAAATATATCACAAACACAGTCTTAGTCAAACTGTAAATTATACACATACATACTATCACGTCTTTATCCCTAATGGGGCAGACAGAGCATTTTGGGTCTTGCGGCTCTATGCAGAGCCTAGGGCCGCAAGACTCAAAAGCCACTTTTAGCGTCATGGTGGGCGAGAAGATGGAAAAGCAATCAATACAGTGACGGGTTGCTAGCCGCATCGCCTGTTAAAATGATTCGCATTTTTGCCCATTCCCTCGATCGGCTTTTACGATCTGCGCAGGAAGAGAAGCCGCTGGTACATTCTAAGTTTTTTCGTTTCTCCCAGACCAGCATGGGAGGACAAACACGGTCTTAGTCAAACTGTAAATTAAAGAAAGATGTACGTAGCCTGAAACATTTTTTTTTTTCTAAATTAAACCAAAACAAAACGTATTAACCCATTTATCACACTCTGTCAGAATGATAAGAATTATTGATTAAGGATCACATAACTGCGTTCAAGCCAAATTAAGCCCTAATGCACCATTGCATAAGGCTTCATTGGGCTTGCACTCAAATACCTGTACGGTATCGGTGAAGCCTGCTGTCAGAAGATGCGCCTGAGCACGCTTGTCACTCATGCGAAAGCTTGTTGTAGTTCCCACAGTCGCTAGCAGATGGCGGTAGTAGTAGCATTTGTTGATAAGTTTTGAGTTGAGAAAATAATTGTTAATCATGTTACTGATACGTATTGATATTGTTTCAAAGTTTTTTAGTTTAGGTTATTTCATAAATTAGAAGAATATATTTTTGATTACGTACATATTTGATTAAGTATTTATATTTAGTTTGGTTGTAGTTATATTAATCATTATATTTAACTTTATAATAGGATATTTTTTTAAGTTATATTTTCGATTATGTTTATAATTGGGTATTTATCTCAGGAGAAATTATTATGGTACAGTTAAAAAAAACGTACATACATACTATCACGTCTCTATCTCTAATGGGACAGACATACGTTTTGGTCCTTGCGGCCCGAAGCAGATAGAGCCTAAGGACTCAAGATTCAAAGGCCATTTTTAGCGTGATGGTGAAAGAAGGAATCAAAAAAGCCCATTCCCAAAATCGGCTTTTACGATGTTCGTCTTTATTCGTCGTTCTTTCTGTGATCTATATATTATGAAATTGTTATAATATATATTATCATCAATAACACAAGTCTCGAACTTACATTGGGCCTAGCTCAATCTGTGTGATTTGTCAGTATATATTTATTTACTCTGGATTCTTTATTGTTGATTCTGTTTGTACAAAAGAAAAAAACCTTACCGTAAACAAAGAGAATCATAAAAGGAAGTTTACTTGTTTTAGTAATCTGCAACTTGGTAACAAAAATACGAAGTAAATGTATACGAGCAATATTTTTTGACCGGTCCAAAATAATGAATGAAAGAGTTTTTAGGGTTCCGTAGCCAAATGGCAAAAACGGAACCCTTATAGATTCGTCATGTCTGTCTGTCCGTCCGTATGTCACAGCCACTTTTTTCCGAAACTATAAGACCTATACTGTTGAAACTTGGTAAGTAGATGTATTCTGTGAACCGCATTAAGGTTTTGACACAAAAATAGATAAAAAACAATAAATTTTGGGGGTTCCCCATACTTAGAACTGATATTAAAAAAAATATTTTTCATCAAACCCATACGTGTGGGGTATCTATAGATAGGTCTTCAGAAATGATATTGAGGTTTCTAATATCATTTTATTCTAAACCGAATACTTTGCGCGAGAGACACTTCCAAAGTGGAAAAAAGTGTGTCCCCCCCCCGTAACTTCTAAAATAAGAGAATGATAAAACTAAAAAAAATATATGATGTTCATTACCATGAAAACTACCAGCGAAAATTGGTTTGAACCAGATCTAGTAAGAAGTTTTTTTTTAATTTGTCATAGACTGCAATTTACCTTTCATTCAATCAACTCAAATATAAAAATTAAAAAAAAATACTACTACGGAACCCTTCATGGGCGAGTCCGACTCGCACTTGGCCGCTTATTTAAAGGCTACGTGAAACCAATCCTTTTTACACGTTTTCACCCTAAAAGTGGCCTTTGAGTCTTATGGCCCTGGTTCTTTCTGCTAAGAGACGCAAGATCCAAAGCTCTGTCTGCGTCATAAAGGATAAAGATGTGATAATATGTAATGTGTTTAAAAATTAGATTACATTTGATAAAGTTTGATTAAACATTGTGCTTGAATTTTATTGTTTTCATTACTTGCTTCAAAATACTTTATCTATTTATTCCTATGGTTGACTGGGTCCGCCAATTGTAAACAATAGTAATTGTGGATCAACAAAGTTTTAATATTGCCATGTGGTTTCCGGCAGAGTAGAATAGGATTAGGTACTTCAAGTCCTCCTGTGGATGTCGTAGAAGATGGCTTAGGAAATACAAGCTTAATAAGGCTTTTGCTAAGCAACCCGTCTGGCCAGTGAGGAGAGTGTAGACCAAAGCCCTCTGTCGGCTCTGGCCCAGTATGGCTCTGGTAGTACAGACAGGGTCATGCTCCTGCATTGGAGACAAAAAGACCTGACGATGAAAGATTTAATAAATAAATATGAAAGTCTCTAACTTACACCATATGCTGATAATAAAACCAACAGATTTGTCATCGTTTTACTGCAACTTAAACAGCACGGAATCTCAGAGGAGAGAATCTTAATTAAAAGTTTATGTGTCGTAAACTTATGAAAGCTCTTTGTTGTGCGACTGATGACTGGTAAAGATATGAGGTTATTTTATTTTTTGATGTGACTTTTAATCGTGTTTAAAATTTTGCGAATCTCTTTCCTCTTAAGTCACAACTGACGAGGTTACTTGAATAAATAGATCTTGATCTAGAAAAAGGGTGTTATGACGTGATATTATATAGACGTAGTTGTGTATCTTTTTATCTACCATTTAGCGTTTAGCTTAGCATTTGCTCAATTTAAAGTTTGTCAATCCATAACCCATTAATCTTTCCTTTTTCATTGCAATAGATCTTTCTCAGGACAAAACCTATTCATGGGTATACATTTCATAGGTATATCCAGGAATCGGTTTTGGCAGGAGCGACACAAACCATCAACTTCTTCAAAGGGCCTATACGTGTTGGATCTGTATCACCACGCAAGCTTCTCAAAGAACCGTGGTGATACGGGTATCACCACGGTCCTTAAACGACATATTATGTTAGGTAGTATAAAAATATATCGTAAATCGTTTGATTTGTGATTCAACCACTTTTAAAGTTGATGTCATAGATGACACAATAAAATAAAATGTTGCAAAAAAAAATTAGAGTGATCTAATAACTCAAAATATACGTTTCTTAGAAGTGACCGACGTTTGAATCCAGCGAAAAATGTCGCTCTTTATTTCATTGTTGTAGGTCCATTGAGTGTGGACAACAAACATAAAAAGTTATGGTTGAGTTTCTTAAGATATTTAGAGATATGTTGAAAAATAAGTTTTTAAGCATGCGAATTTCTGGTTGTAGAAATCGTTTTTATGTACTTTTTAGGCTTTCGTATCAAAAGCATAAAAAGGGATCCCTATTACTTAAGATTCCACTAACCGTCTGTCTGTTCCAGGCTATATCTCAAGAACCGTGATAGCTAGAAAGTACAAATTTTCACAAACGATGTATTTCTGGTGCTTCTATATCAACAAGTAATATAACTTTCTTGTATGCATCCTAATAAAGTTTTACCAAAAGCATTTTTTTTTGTAAAAGTGTGTGCAAATACATATATAGAGGTAGATAAACATCAAAACCCAGGTCAATGTAAAAGTGTCAATGTAAAAGTTTGTAAAAGTGTGTGCAAATACATATATAGAGGTAGATAAACATCAAAACCCAGGTCAATGGAAAAAAGATCATTTCCTATCTTGGCTTGACCGGGGATCGAACCCGGGACTGCCTGGCAACCTGGCATGATAACCACTGGGCATAGAATTCGTCAAATTTCTGATTTCATATTAATGATTTGATTATTTTTTAATGCTCGCAATGCTATTCTGTAGTTTATACCTAATAAATTGTATTTCTATAAAAAAAAATTCACGCGTTTTGGACAAGCGAGAAAGGAAAGAAGGTTACCTGGCCATAAAAGATGAAAGGACTCCTCTGCGCTGGTTTTTCCTTGTGCTCGAACAAAGTCAGGTCAAAGTCAAAGTCAACAGTCTTCGTAAGGGGGTTGGTTACAAGCACTCACTTACACGAATTATACTTTCTCACACTAGTCTATAAACAGTTTTTGAAATTTCAGGTTTCGGCTTAATTTTAGGTTAAATTTTAGGTTTCGGCGATCTTGACAAAGAGCAGAGAGAAAAGAATAGAGACGTAGAGGGGGCGGGGGGAATTAGTTGATTCGTAGTTGGTTAATTTGTAAAAGAGAGTGTACCTAAATGCGTGTGTTGAATGAGTATGTATATGAAATGAGCGGGTGTTTTTTTTAATTAAACTAATAAAATAAATAAATAAAACATTTGGCGAAGACACGTTTTCTTTCTCGTGAAATAAATGTACAAAATATGCGGAACCTCATAACACGCTCCTCTTCGTTTACCCAAAATTCGTCCACACACACGGTGTCCCATTTTTTGCGTCCAATATTTTGATTAATGCGTTCGCATGATTTTTATCATTTTTGGAGCAAGCTTATGGCGCGGGCGCATCCATGCAATCTTGGTGCAGCCATTAATTATGAATGTTGATGTCACTGCAGCTTTTTGTTGGTTTTATTACGTTGGCATTGAATAATTGGACTACTTTTGTTCTTTTTACAAGCGTTTTAGAAAATGTGAACTATATTTTTTGCGTAAATAGAATATTGTTAAGTACATAAAACAATCAAACTGCATTTTTTTTGTTATGTCCCACTGCTTGGTAAAGGCCTCTCCCTAGTTCCTCCACTAATCTCTGTCTGCTACAAGTTCTTCCCATCCAGGCCAAAACTTATCTCATCCAGGAAAAACTGCATAACTGCTTCTAAATTATAATTTTAAAACTAGAAACCGACTTCTATCGACTTCGGCTGATCTGGGAGAAATAAAAAAAAAACTTAGAATGTACCAGCTGCTTCTCTTCCCACGCAGATCGTAAAAGCCGATCGAGGGAATGGGCAAAAATGCAAATCATGTTAACAGGCGATGCGGCTAGCAACCCATCACTGTATTGATTGCTTTTCCATCTTCTCGCCCACCATGACGCTAAAAGTGGCTTTTGGGTCTTGCGGCCCTGGGCTCTGCATAGAACCGCAAGACCCAAAATGCTCTGTCTGCCCCATTAGGGATAAAGACGTGATAGTATGTATGTATGTATGTAGAAACCGATCGACTTCACTCCCAATTTGCAAACTGATATTCGTAAACTTTCTATGGACCACCTGATCCTTATAAAAAAAAACAAAATTTTCTAAATCAGTCCAGGCATCTTGGAACGATCGGTGAACATACCTACTTAAAAAAAATCTTATCTTTTTTTGTCTTGTTATTCAGGTCAGAATTTATTAAAATCATCTCGCAACCTGGTTTTTGATCTGCCTCTATTGCGACGTCCTTCAGTAAAGTAGAAGGTCACCAGTTTTGCCTATTTATCAGACCTAAATCGACACATGTTTTTTTAGGAAAGTTGTTCAGTATCATGGACTGAATTCCCTCTGAAAATAGTTTCAGTATATTTTGTGAGATCTTATATATAGCATCATATGAGTTGTTCAATATTATTTTAACAAGTTTTCAAAGCGCATTATCAAAAATAATCCAGAGTATGTACCTAATATATTAAAGTCAAAAATAAAAAAAAAACCGCACAAAGATGTGAGTACCTTGACGAATGACTGCAAGATATACATTTCCAATCTCACTGAAGGTCCATTGAAGTACTGCTGTATGGTTTGCGAAATCAATACAAATAATGCTATCATTTGACACAATCTCTCAAAATATTGTAGGACCAAATGTGCTTTATGTAGCGTTGCAAGTTATAAGAATTAGCGAGATAGATATTTAGTAGGTACTTGTAATTTTCAAAAATAAAAACCAACTTCACAACTAACTTTGATAAAATTTCTATGAGAGAAAAAATAATAAAAAAATGTTTATTTGGTACAAGTACTTATGAGAGCACCTCGCAAGACGTATACCCTTTTGAACAGAAAAAGAATTATCCATATCGGTCTAGGCATTTTTGAAATCGGTAAACGTACATGAAAAAATGAACGCGTCGAATTGATAACCTCTCTTTTTTTAGAAGTCAGTTAAAATATAACGTAAATGACATTATCATTGATCATTTCTCCTGAATAACGTCCACTGCTGGATATAGGCCTCTCCCAAGGATTTCCAAAACAACTGATCTAGAGCGGCCTGCATCCAGAGCTTTTCAGCGACCTTCGTCAGGTCGTCTCTAATAGAACTATCAGGGTGATCCACCTAATATTTATATTTTATCGGACTTTGTATTTGTATCGAACTTATTATTTATTAGTTTGTAAAAGCATACTAAATGCATTAAATGTTTTTGCTAAATGCATTAAATGTTTTTTTTTTCAGTAAGTGAAATAAGTAATTCTTATGAAAAATAAAGTTATTCTAAACTATTTTTTTACACCTGTGTTAATTATTTTTATTTCCAATAAAATACTACGGTAAAACAATCAGTACAGACACAAATCGCTTACTCTTATGCCTTAAAAAGTGCCACCGAAACACTGAACGCTTTCGCGTTAAATGGACAATGAAATGTTAAGTGGGGGTGCTGTCCCTCAGTTTTGAACAAAAACGTGTCAATATTGTGAACAATGTTTTCGTTACTATTGTGGTCGGCGAAGATAAATTACTATCGCAATCTCGTAATGTAATTTGTTGGGATTATTTTTATTAGTAAGGTTAGTGTGGATAAGACTTTTTCTTAGATTTTTTTTAAAATTTATTTACTAGTAGTTCGCCGCGAACTTAGACCTCGCGATTATTTTTCGCAATTCAGTTTCCTAAATTACCCCTAGATGGCGCTATCCAAAGTTAGAACGCGCTATGGTTTCGTTTGCTATGTAGCAATCGCGGACATTTTTATTAATATTTTAAAAACGACTGAACCGATTTTGATGCCCAACGAACTTGAAAATTCTATTGATATTTTCTACATGCCTACCAAATTTCATCAAAATCAGACCATCGGTTCAGCAGTTATCGCGGTACAAACATACATACATACATACATACATACACACATACATACATACATACAATGTGTTTTCGCCCCCAACTCGATTTAGAGTAACTAGTAGTTCGCCGCGAACTTCGACCTCGCGATTATTTTTCGCAATTCAGTTTCCTAAATAACCCCTAGATGGCGGTATCCAAAGTTAGAACGCGCTATAGTTTCGTTTGCTACATAATCGCGGACATTTTTATTAATATTTCAAAAACTACTGAACCGATTTTGATGCCCAACGAACTTGAAAATTCTATTGATGTTTCCTACATGCCTACCAAGTTTCATCAAAATCAAACCATCGGTTCGGCTGCTATCGCGGTACAAACATACATACATACATACATACATACATACATACATACATACATACAATGTGTTTTCGCCCCCAACTCGATTTAGAGACCTCACTCGCTTCGCTCGCTCGGTCAAAAAAAAAAAGAAATGACTATGACTTACGTTGTTTATCACAAAGATCTGTATGTTTATTATCATTTTAACGCGCATCATGAACATCAAGGGTTAGAACTTTTTTGGAAATTATTTGTGTAAAATTTATACTGTAGTACTAAATTATTCTCTGATTTTGTTAAAGATAAAACGTATCTTACGCTTTAGTGCCCTTAGCCAACAAAAGATTTTTCAACATATCTTTATTGTACAAATATTTAATACCAATTTCAAAATATCTAGCGCCTAAAAAAATAATAAAAAAACTGAGTGTCTTGGAACACTGGGCTGGAATGAAGTTACAAAAATTAAAGCCCCCCAAAAACTTCCAACCCTAAAAAAGTTAATGAAGGAAAAAACACAGAATATCTTACACTTCTTTCGCCTAGCCTTCCATCCGCCAAGACCGTACTTTCCGAAAAGGAACTTCGTTTCGTTCGAATTATTGATTGATTTATATTTTCGAGATAAACAGATCTGAGAATGTAGCACGATAAAAATATTTTTGAAATAACTGAGATATATTTATGGTACGGTAAGAGAATACATAATAATACTAGCTGTGCCCGCGGGTTTCACTCCCCGTGGATATTTATGGATATAGAGTACCCTATGTCATTTCCCAAGCCTCAAACTATGTCCATACCAAATTTCATCCTTATCGGTTTAGTAGTTGAAGCGTGAAGAGGTAAGAAACAACAAAAAAAAACAAACTCACTTTCGCATTTATATTATACTCTACTGAATTATTTGGTTCAGACCAAAAGTTCTTTTAAATCTGTGAAATAAAAGTGAAAGCATATCCACCTTTACCTTTCGTCAGCTACTGTGATCGTTTACCGATCACCGCCTACCAAATATACGCTATTGTTGCAAACATCTGTTGTCTGATCCAGGTGGCGATATGTATCTACTGATTGTTTTTTGCACTGTGGTTTTTAGGGTGTCATTTATGGGGTGTGGTTGGTTTGAGGTAATTAATTGGTTTGATACAGTAAAATCTTCCATGCTGGTCTGGGAGAAAAGAAAAAACATAGAATGTATCAGCGAGCGGCGATGCGGCTAGCAACCCATCACTGCAATGATTTCTTTTCCATCTTTTCGCCCACCATGACGCTAAAAGTGGCTTTTGGATCTTGCGGCCCTGGGCTCTGCATAGAACCGCAAGACCCAAAATGCTCTGTCTGCCCCATTAGGGATAAAGACGTGATAGTATGTTATGTATGTTATACAGTAAAATATGTATGTCATTTTAAACACAAAAATGTAATATTTACTTTTAAAAATACAGAAAAAATATTAACTAAATTGACAAGTATTCGGGTGTGGTTTATTGTAGTGGTTGGTTTGAGGTAATTAATTGGTTTGATACAGTAAAATATATATGTCATTTAAAACGCAAATATGTAATATTAACTTTAATATTACAGAAAAAATATTAACTAAATTGACTAGTATTTGGGGTGTGGTTGGTTTGGGGTAATTATATGGTTTGGTAAAGCAAAATATATATGTCATTTGAAACACAAAAATGTAACAAGATTTACTTTTAAAACTGGAGAAAAAATATTAACTTAATTGACTAAGTATTTTTTATTATGTTTTAATAAAATTGTGGGTTTAAACAAGTTTGTGCAAAAAAAGTATGTGCATATATTATATCTAGTTGTAGTTATAAATTTCTCGTAGTAGGCCAATCATTTAAATAAATAAAAAATGTAAATAGAAAATAGTATGAATAAATTTTGACCTATATTTATTAACTTAATAATAGACAATTTTTTTTATTAACTTGTAAATTTTTTATAAGGCTTTGTGTACATTACCAATTTAGCTAGTTGACTAACTAAACTATTTTAAGTATGTTTTTCTTGTATTTTATTTGATATTAAAAAAATGTAAGGCTTTGTACAGTTACAATTCATATAATTAACTATTAAAACTATTTCAAGTTCGTATTTTTTTTGTATTTTGTTTATTTTCGTAATAAACAAAAATCCAAAAACGTAAATAAAAAATACCTATGCAATACGAAACCCTATAACATCGTCATCTGCCCAAAATGTAACAGATAAAGAAAAAACGAGATAAATATCAATGCTTTTTAACCGACATATGCGTGAACGAGTTATGTTTCTGCGGGTTAACTGTTTGGTTAAAAAGTATAAAAAAATTAAATGTACCAGCTGTTTCTTCCTTGAATATAAAGAAGGACACTCTATAACGTCTTTTATTCTAGCGGGGCAGACGGAGCATCTTAAGTCTTACGGTTTTACAGAGTCTTTTTATAAGCAGACTGTTTTCCAGGGCCAAAGGCCAGGGCAAGACTGAAAAGCAACTTTTATCGTGATGTTGGGCGATAAGGTGGAAAAAAAATCTAAATAGTGCTGGGTTGCTAACCGTATCGTCTTCAAACATTTTTGGAATTTTTGCCCATTCTCTAGATTATTTTTACTATCACGCGGGAAAGGAAGTAGTTAGTACATTCGACGTCTTTTTAAGGTTCCGTGCTCAAAAGATAAAAACGAGACCTTATTTCTAAGACTCTGCTCTCCGTCTGTATGTCTGTCTGTCACCAAGCGGCTGTATGTCTCATGAACCGAGATAGCTTCACAGATGATGTATTTCTGTTGCCACTATCACTACCGAAACACTAAAAATAGAATAAAATAAATAGCGGGGCGAGCAAAAACGAATGTGATTTTTTTGCCGTTTCTTGCTCGATATTAATGACGGCAATTACAGGTAGACGCTTCACATATTCACAAAATATTTAGTTGTATTAAAAATAAATAAAAATACCATACAACAAACGCATTTTTTTACAGATAATGGTACGAAACCCTTCGTGCGCTAGTCCGACTAGCACTTGACCGGTTATGTTTTTATTCCAGACCAAGTAACGATTTTTTAATAAAAATAAATTTATTCGGACAACTACCGTCCAAGAACAAGACAAAATTAAAACCACCAGCTAATCTCTACTCGTAATCTATAACAATTTACGAGCACAAAACCTTGTTACAAGAAACAACATAATTTTATATGACCCTATTGATAAATGGTATCATAAACGTCGTACGTAAAAGATTATCTGTATGCACAAAAACCGACGTAAAGCCGCGGTGTCTAACGAAGCGTATTGTTGTTTCGTGTACGGTCGTGTAAAATTGAACGTACTGTATGCTACATATGGTTATAAGGCATAAGCGCCAGCGGTTTGTGATACCTTTCTTTATATCTGTTTTTTTAAGTACACCACTTCTAAAAATAGGCCTTTTCCAAAGATTGGAAAAATGACCTATCAGAGCGGCCTGCATCGATCGCTTTTCAGCGACTTGGGCCTGGTCATCTAACCAACTTGTGGGTGGGTGTCCTTCGCTTCGCTTGACAGTACGCGGTCGCCATTTAAGAACCTTTTTGCCCCATCAGGCCATCCGTTCGTCGCGCTATATGTCCCACCCACTGCCACTTTAACGAGCTAATCTGCTAGGCTATGTCACGTAATTTTGTTCTCCTAATCCTCCGAATTTCCTTATTCCTGATTCGATCACGAAGAGAAACACCGAACACAGCCCTTTCAAGAGCGCGTTGAGCAACCTTAAGCCTTCTTATGAATAACATAAACATAAAACAACAAACAGAACCAGACATTCATAATGTCTTCAAAGCGCGGTATTTTAAAAACCAATAAAACAATTTCTGTCTTCATTAAACTTAGAAGTTTTCAAGTGGCGTAGAAGTCACCACAGATCTTTTCAAAACCTTTTTGCTAGATACAGACCATTCCCTTGCAGTTAGCTATTTTAAATAAAATCGATTCAGCTGGTTAAAGTTCATTGGGGTTTGAAAGCCTGAGTTTTTTAATTTGTACTAGATGGCGCTACAGATATCAATAAAATGTGAGCGCTCAAAAGTCAGGGTCTTTTTTTTAATTGTCTGATTAATGAACTTTTAATTTTATGCGTTGTATTGCTTACCCATCTTGCCGTTGTCATTTTAACTAAGGTAGATAATATCATATTGATCTTGTGACTTACGCCACCGCTGGACAAATCCAAGCAAAATCGAAGTGCCAACCAACAATGGTGCGTCCTCAATACAAAATTGACAATGGCGGAGAAGAAACGCGGAATTTATCGCCCACTGTTTCTTGTAGACCAGCAACTGTGACTAAATTGTTGTGCTCTTGGCATGTTGCTACTTTTAATCTATGGTAAATTAAAAAAGTAGGAAATATCATTTTTTACTCTTATTTTCTTTTTTTTTGTGTGTAAGCGGCCAACACTGATATCAGATTTTTCAACCTGCCTATAGGCATCTGACATAGCTTATCGACTGCCATACCATGCAAATATCTCTTTCGTCTAAGTGAGTTCTGTTTAAAAAAAATTGATTGACATTACCATGTCATCTAATGTTTATTTTGCATTAAAGTAATAAAAAATATTAAAGTACCTTATCTCAACTTGAGATTAATCTACATTGAGTAAAACAATTTTGACTTTGATAAAATTATATAGTTCTTAACTCTCATAACTTCTCAAACTTTAGCACCAAACTACACCACCAATTTCGATAATACTTCTATGAGACCACCTAACAATAGTATACACTTTCAAACAAAAAAAAACGAGTAATCAGAGAATATTCATAAAAAAACCTAAAAAACACATATAAGTTTGAATTGAAAACCTCCTCCTTGTTTGAAAGTTGGTTAAAAATGAATCCTATTTTGACAATAAAGTACGTGTTACACAATAATAAGACAATACCAAGGTGCACGTACCACGAACCATTTGAGGTGAGTGCGAACGCGTGGGAGGCACTTGAACAGTTGTGAGGAGTTATTGGGCTGTATTTAATATCTCACGGATTGGGGGCATGATGTGTGATAGAAGGATATGAAGAGTCACTTCATAGTTTAAATACTATGACGTATTTAATCCTAATGGAGCAGAAAGTATTTTAGCAGCCCAGGGCTTTGTCTCTGTTTACAAAACAAAGTAAGCGTAGCCAAAGTTTTTTTTTTCAGTTTTCGATAATTGTTTTTATGTAAAATAGTTCAGTGTCCTAATCATGACTTGCTCTAAAAATTTGGCCGGTGGTTAAAAAGTCAACCGATGAATTATCACAATTTCAGCTGCATAATGTCTACTGCTGGACATAGGCCTCTCCCAAGGATTTCCAAAACTACTGATCTTGACCGGCTTACATCCAGCGCTTTCCAGCAACCTTGGTCAGGTCGTGTAACTATCTTGTAGGTGGGTTTCCTACGCTTTACTTGCCAGTAAGTGGACGCTATTCGAGAACATTTTTGCCCCATCGGCCATCCGTTCGTCACCTGGCATAACAAATCTTTAGGCCTTTTAGTCTCCACTGCAGGAGCACGACCCTCTCTGTACTACTAGAGCCATACTTGACAAGAGCAGTCAGAGGACTGGGCCTACACTCTCCACGCTGGCCAGACGGATGAGAGAGGTTTCATTGATGTTTATATGAATTGTTTAGCTTGTATTTTCTAAGTCGCCTTCTACGACATCCACGGGAAGACTTGGAGTGCTGCTATTCTACTCTGCCGGATACCACACGGTGAACAAAGGGGTCTTCAAAATTATAATCGCATTTCTTTAATTTTTTTTCGTTTTTAAATATTTATTTCCTGCATTCTGTATACGTCCTTACTCACCACGCTAACCTTGGCCCGGCGTGATTTACATCTCTTACTTTATTAGCATAACGCGGCTTTTGGTGACTAATACTCCTGATATGTTCTGTTTATTGTCTCAATTTGAGCTGTATGTAGCTTATGCTGACAGCTTTATTGTACACTAACGACCCGAATTGGATGACATCATCATCATCATCATCATATCAGCCACAGGATGTCCACTGATGGACATAGGCCTTCCCCAAAGATTTCCAAAAGAAGCGGCTTGCATTTTCTTCCTGCAACCTTGCTCAGGTCATCTGACCACCTAGCAGGATGTCCTACGCTGCGCTTGCTGGTACATGGCTGCTATTCGAGAACCTTTCTGCCCCATCGGCCATCGGTTCTTTGCGTCATGTGACCTTCGTTCTTCTACGAATCGTCATTTCTGATTCAATCGCGTAGAGAAACACTGCATTTCCCCCTGTTGTATACAGGCATTTTTTATGGCCTATAGTCCCATCACTGGGCAAAGTCTTAAAATTTCTAGTCCGCCATTGGATTCTATCACTTGGTATGGTTTTCCAAGTTGAACAAAATAAGCCAGACCATCATGCCACGTTGTCCTTGGCCTTCTTCTGCTGCGATGCCAATGGTAAAGAGAATATCTTAAGTTAATAAAATATTAAAAACATTTTATTAATATACCTAGATAACATTATGCTTTGTCCTAGTTATATGGTTAGCGATCTATTTATTTTAATTACAGAACGAATTTTGAAAAAATTATGCTGCATACTTATGCTCCATCTGTTAAAAATATATTTGCAACGCATTCAAACATTTTATATGTACCACTATTAAGTTTTTTCAGATACCCTTACCTATGTCCCATTTTTTTTTACTTTCTCGGCCCAAACACATATTCTATCGTCCTCAGCACTTTATAAAAGTCAAAAATGTCTATTAAATTCTTATTTAAAGGCCAAAACGAATTGTCAAAAGATTTGTCGCGCCCCATTCAATAACGACAATCCAAAATCGACAATTGTTACAATTCTGTACTATACTTTATTTATTGCCACTTTATATCTTTTTAACAAAATTAAATTTACACTTAAAGCTTCTGAATTAACCTTTCTGTCGATAGCATTAAGGTATTAAATACCTTGATTTGAAATTGTACAACATAAACATTAACTTTGTGGGAAGTCTATTGAATGTCCTTATAGTTTAAAGTTAAAACATCACGCTTCATAAATAAAATTAGATGAAATAGTCAAAAACGGTTTCCGAACTACCCTAGTTAACCTCATAATAAGGGGGAAATATTTTGACATTTGTTAACAGTGGTATTGAGTAGCGAATGCTGACAGAGCTTTTGCAAAAAGCAATCAAATATAGAGAAGCAGATGGCAAGTTGATTTTTAATGTATCTTGTAAGTAGGCCACAGAAAAATATAAGTATTACATACAGAACGGAATCTCCTAGGTTCAGGGAACGCATATTGCGCGGGACCCTAAAATATTTCGTTCTGACTTATATTCATTTTGTGATATGGCTAAAGTTTGAGTTGTGGCAATAGACAAAACAAAACTAAATAACAGAAAAACAAATTAAAAACTTACGAAAGTTTCTTTAAGATTTTTTGTTGTTTTAAGCCTACTTCTGTTTTTGTTCTTGTATTTTTTTTTCTTAGTTCCAGTTTAATTTAGATAAGGCGCTGTAGGTTCACAGCTCACAATATTTCGTTTAAAAAAATGCGGTATTTAAATTACTACAATTTATACACCACTCCAAATCTTTACTTGGAGTGGTGTCTCTTTAGTTTACTTACCCCTATTCATAAATAGGAAACATTTGCTAAACCTATTTAAGTTTCATTGTTTGTTGTTCTTATCTCTTAATAAAATATTTGACATAGTATATGAAAGAAGCAAAACATATTTTTACTAAAATGGATTTAACAAACATTAAATTTTTTTATGAATAAGAGGGTTAGTCTTTACTTGGAGTGATCCTATTCTACTCCGCCGAAATCCACATGAAACTTATTCACCACTCCTTTTAAACAGCACAATGTAGCGATTAAGATATAAATAAAAATTAATATTTACATTAATAATAGATACAGAAATGCCATAATTTATAACAATGGAGGATACGCGAATGACTTCTGAATATTAACTACCGAATTATTAATTAAAAACACTAAAAAGGAATGTGGTCATAATGTCAGGTTAATATAACACAAGAAATGTCAGTCAACTTTGGAAATTAAGGTGATGTCATACCAATTATTAAATTAGTTTATGATCTTTATTAACACTTAAATATGTTTGTGATAAAATCTTGCATTTGGATGTAATTTAATATTTAGCATTTAATAAGATATTATTTATAACGTGAGATTGAAATCTTTACAGACGGAAGCGCTCTGGTTGCTAAAATAATAAAAATAGTAGCATATATGTATACAAAACATAAATATATCTCTTTTGAGATAAGTAGTGCCTTTGCACAACTTTTTTTTATCTATTCTCTGTATACATTTTCCGTGTACAGACATTGGTTAAAAATAAATAGATAGACGATTTTAATCTTTATTATAATACTTATATTTAATTCTTTATTTGTATAATTACTGTAATAATCCAGTTCCCCCAAATAAAGTACAATAGGCATGACGAATGGATAAACATTTTTGGTCCATCGGTTAGATTATTAAAAAATATTGTACCCGTATTTTTTCTTCTCTCTGAGAAACCAAAAATGTCAAAGATACAGCGCATTGAAATTACTCGTGTCGTCACACTTAAGCACGGTTTTTACTTAAATGTGACGTCGCAAGCCCCCACTCCGGAACTTTGACGCTCCGTATCTTTGTGAATTTTTACTTTTTTGGTAAACTGAAAAATACGGGTCCATTATTTTTTGATAATCTAAAAGATGGACTAATTACAATCATACTTTATAGACCCTGTCGTCACCGCTATTTAAATCAAACTGCTAATCTCACTACCGTGCACCTTCGAAATAAATCTCACATGGCTGCTTCCCAACATTTTTTTTTATCTGACGCCATTGACAAAGCGATGATTTGTTTGCAAGCAGCCCCATAAATAAAGCGGGTTCAAGCATTCTTTAGGCTTAGAAAAAAATATGAATTTATTGCTTAGTACTGGTAAAGATAGGATCGGTATGGGTGTCATAATTTTTGTCAACACTGTTTGGTATTTAATTGAATGGTATGGGAGTGTTGTGGCTCTTTTGGGGAGATTGTGACAATTGTAGTTTTTTTATCTTCATTAAAATATGACATACCTTAGCGTGACACACATACCAACAATAAACGGCCAAGCGCGTGTTGCTATCAACGATTTCTTTGTGCAATACACACATACAAACTATGACGTCCTTATCTTTTGGGGAAGAAAGAGCTTTTTGTATCTTGTGGTTCTAAGCATAGACACTATTACTATTAAAGGGCGCAAGTAGGCAAAATTGGAGCTTTACATAGATGTATTATAAAAACCTAATCCGTATTATTAACGCAGACTAACTTTGTTACTAGGTTTAAACCACTATCCGACCAAATCAAGTAGACATTTTCAGATAAGACAGAGGCTTACTAGATGGCAATATGCTTTTGTGGGATAATGGTTTAAACATAGTAACAAAAATAGTCTACGATTTATAATAAGACGGATTGTTTGTAACTAAATAAATAAAGAGAATAATAAAGTGCTTCTCTTCCCGGGCAGATCGTATAAGCCGATCGAGGGAATGGGCGAGATTTGAATCATGATAATAGGCGATGCGGCTAGCAACCCATCACTTGGTTTCTTTTACATCGTAACGCCCTAAGACCTAGGCCTTTAGGTCTTACGGCTCCGGGCTCTATCTGCCCCGTCAGGGATATAGACGTGAAAATGTATCTGTGTAATAAAGTACTGTAATGCCAACGAACAATTTCGCTCCAATTTGTCTTAGTAGATTTATATGAGCTGTCATAACCGCTTGTATATTACAGTAAATAGTATCACCAGCCAAATGTCGTGAATATATCAAATAAATCTGAAAGCTGACTTATCGCAGGTAATTCAAGGCGCTACGATAATTCCTTGAAGTGACTTTGATATAAGTAACTGTACATGTGCTTCTATTGTAATAAATTCAAACGATATTTTCTAGGCTCTTTAAAGTACTCTTATTATAAATAATAAGAACCGAACCGTAACCGAAGGGCATGTATGAAGAGATTGATGAGTTTAGATGAAGCAAAAGAGGTTTGTCAGGATCGTAGCAAGTGGAGGTCCATAGTCTCTGCCTACCCCTGCGGGAAACAGGCGCGATATTATGTATGTATGTGAATGTATTATAAATAAGTTGTTGTTTGATTTCAACAATTTATTTAGATAAATTTTGTATTTGGTACAAAATATTACAAATGATGTACAGTCGGTCGGATGTATTATTATTTTCAGTTTAAGAGAAAATTCAAGATATAGATAGAGGAGGGGTTAAGTATCTCTGATGCTGACTGTACACAAGTGAGTACTTTCCTTGGTCATAAAGAAATTATTTGGTACTGCTAAGAAAATAAAACGTCTCAAAATAATGTTACTTGTCATTGATCATATCCTTTTTTTTTTTATTCAGCAAACACAACAGTTAACAATCACATACAATTTCATAAAATTTTACAAAATATATAGGAACTAATTTAGATCATTAACCAAAAACGTGAATGCATTACATGTTTACAGGTTAAGCACTACTAAATATTAGACATAAAACAAAGATCTAATTTAATTATTACTACTTACACTAATACTGTTAACTTACTTGTTATTAATCAAATTAAGCTGGGACTAGCCGGCATTACCGACCAGATCAGTAATAAGTGTTTTTCAATCAAAATACAAATATATTTGTACTTTGATTGAAACCTTGACCGATAGAACTCATTGGAGGACACTATTTACTTGTTTTTTAAATTTACTGAGTTTAAACTCAAAAAGGTCTAAACTATTCATGACATCTGACTCCATGATTTCATTATATAACCTACACATTCTTACAACTGGATTATAAAAAGAGGTGTGATTATGTAATATAAACATTTAACTTTATATTATTATTGCAGAAAAACTGATATCAAGACCGCTACTTGACTTTATAAAACTATGCCGTCATTATTTTTGTTTTACATTACTTATTTGAGTTATTGGAATGTAGCGAATTTGTTCCATATTGAATATTGGTTAAGTAGTTCTTAATTGGATATTCTAGATCAGAGAAGATCTAGAATCATCCAATTAAGAACGTAGTTTTTTGAATTGTTCTTATAAAATCGTCACCTAATTATGCGCTGTAATCATTAGTAGTCAATTTATGACACATATCCTTAATTCTATAATACGGAATAATGAACTATAACATTATCCTGCTGTTTATACTAAGCAAAGCTGTATAAAACAGTATTTAGTAAGTTCAGTTAAAAATTATTCGCATTGTTCTAATTGACGTTAACAATTCTGCTCGCACTGATCGATAAGTACTTTGTATTCATTTTAAAACTGTATAGTAAAAATGCAACTAATTAAAAAATATTTAGGTTCATTGGAGACATTTTAAAGATGAAAAAAAGATAGTAAATAAAAAACATTATGTTCAATTACATATTCAATTTATTTATTATTTTCTACACACCATTTGTATAAACAAGATACATTTTTGAAAGCACAGCATTTTAAATGGTATATGCAACTTTGAATATCAGCAGATTGAGAGTACATTTCATATAATGTTTCTAAATTGGGGCAGTTCAAATCTTCTAAGTTCTGTACATTTTTGTTTTCTGTAATTTCTTTCATCCATGATACTTTTTCAACACCTTTCACAAAAATACGCTTGCCTTTTAAGTAATTGTGTAATAAAAAATTAAATTTATAGTAAGGCACAAATCCTTCATTCCACAGTATTCCTCTGTTTTTTTCGATCCAAGCTACATGTGAACGTTCTTTTCTTGTCAGTTTATAAAATGGATATGGAGGCTGTATCAAAAATACTAAAACATGATCTTTAGATCGAATTGCTATTTCTTTTGGTATAAATTTGTTGTCTTCGCTTTTGAAACCTTGCAAGTCAATAATTACATTCATGATAACTTCCGTACTATGTTAGTCAAAGGTTTATACTCGAAAAGCCGATCATTAATAATCAGGCAGAAAGCAGATGTCTTATCTGGGATAGCTTCAGAGCACTCGATTTCTAGACGTACGTCAACTGGTCCAGTTTTTAAATTATCATTTTGTCTCGAACAGTTAATGACAAATAGCGGCGCTTTTTCTTTAAATGTTTTCAGATCAAGCAACGGGTCTATGCTGGAGCCGTAATAAGACTGACGAAAGTTTGCGTACATTTCGTATAATATACCAAATTTATCCTGATCAAATTTCAGATTAAGTGAATCATAAGGAAAGTATTGAGAGTTCAAAAATAATTTTACATTGGTAACTTTACAGTGATCAAATGTTGATGAGCTCCTAGATGAATTAAATTTTCTATCAGTTTGCAGTCCGAATATAACATATCTCGGTTTTTCTAATTGAGATGCTGTTTTAACAGACCACGAATGCTTTGTGGTTTTAGGCAATAACGGATATTCGTACAAATCCCAATTTCTAAATGCTAATTGTATAGGGCGATCTTTTTCTAAAGTTTTAAGTAATAACAATCTTTCACGATCGGAAACTTTAATGTGTGGTACACGCCATTGCACTTTATCTATATCTACATGAATATTATCATTTTTATCATTTATAATTACGCAATTCGAAATAGACGTACTTCTATTTAATATGAGCTCATGTCGACCGTTAATAATTATTTTGTTATAATCTTCAGCAAATCCAAGAATTTTATTTAACGGAAGAATAAAACTAAAATGCCCATTTGTTTCTATAGTACCATTCAAATTCCAACCCCACAATGCAGCCGCTTTACTTTCACCTTTATTCATAGAGATATAAGACTTTATAGAAGTTGTTATTCCAGCATTTTTTATGCGATCTATTTCGACCCCATTTAATTCGTATCTAATATCTTGAAATAAAAATGTTAGTGGATTATTTATAAAATTTACATCCTTTTTAGCCACTTTTCCTATTGAATCATCACCATTGGTCACTTTAATGAAGCCCTCAATATGAATTGAGCTAGCTGATGGAAGGACATAAACGTCTTGCTGGTGAATGGGTATTCTGATTTCATCATTATCTTTGAAACTATTATTATAAGGGTTATAGCTATGTATTTCATAGCTTTCAATTGAATTATCATAATGAGCTAAATCAGTGACTTGAAGCATTTCCAAGTTTAAATCCAAGAGCGCGAAGAAACTTTTTATTTTCTTTACTAATTTTTTTAAACGCTAAGCGTTGTTGTGGTCGTCTTACTCCTTTCGTTTTGGAAGATGAAATGTAGGTTTTCTTGCTGTGGGTAAGAGTTTTATTAAAAACAATCATTATGATATGACGCAATGTTACTTTAATTTTCAAATTTTAAAATTCAAATGTTAATGTTTTGTAATGTTACTACGAGATGTAGATACTAACTGATGAAAATAAACAGGAATATGCACATTTAAACAGTATGAGGTGTCCAAAATGACCTGAGGAATTTTAAACACAAATGTCCACAATTATATGAACTATTTCCTTGAAGATTATTATAGTTATACTGGATATTGCGTCCTACGTATTTAACAAATTCTTTCGGGGGTTTCAAATTTCCATAACTGTCAAAATACTCAATATAGTCATTAATTTTTCCATAGGCTACCCAGTGAGTTCCAGAGTTTTTGGAGCAATCTAGATTGATAACTCCACACTCGATATCTAATGGTTCTTTTGGTAATTCATCCCTCATAAATACTCCACGAAAATAAGGAATAGATTTCGAGTGACACATGATATCAATATTAGTTAAAGCTCTTCTAGGTAGCCGAGTACTCAGTTTTTTTGTTTTGTGACGTAGATTCCTAATCCATCTTTGTAAGGCTTGAGATGTACACCTTTTCCTACACATACTGGTTCCGTATTTCTGTCTGTGTTAACTTTTGACATTAGTTTTCTAGCGGCTTGAAATACTTTGATAGCCCGTCTTATTCCAGCAACGCCGCCAGCTAGAGTACCGGTCGCGGATAATCCTGCAAATATAGGTACTAGAGGAAGAAAGCCCCCAGTCTTTGGAACTGGTATAACTCTCGGTATTTTAATAGGCAAATCTGATGCAATTTCTTGAGCTGCCGCATATGCTAATTCCATCAGCATTTTCTTACAAGTTGGTTTCAAATTATTAATGTGTCGTTTCGTATGAGAAACGATATTTTTGAAAGTTTTCTTAATTCCAGCTCCTGTCTTTTTTGTAAATTTTTTTTCATCATTTGATTTTTTCCTGCACGTGCTATGTTTTCTAGTCATTGTGATATGAATCTCGTATAGTCTCACTCGTAGAAAGAACAAAACAGAAATGAATCAAAATAACTTAGCTCCTTTATTATATGCTATTGTTTGATAATACTTGTTATTTACATATATTTGATTTGTCTATCCAACTATTTTCACTCGCGGGAAGACCTAACCACTTGACATATACTTTATGTCCTTTTTTCTTTAAAACTTTTTCAATTAAGTACACATCTGGATGTTTAGTTTTTTGAATTTCTTGAGAATAAAATGCTCCTAAAATAGGTCTACCCTTCGTATCTTCTAATAAATACGTGGTGGGATAAGTGTTTTGTACTCTTATTATCTTAAATATTTCTGTCGACCAATTTGGTGTGAAACCCTTTTCAAAACAACTTTTATATTTACTGATTCTTACGAAATCTCCTACCTCAAATCTTTTACATTTTAGTTCATGGATATTAGCAAGGGATTGGCTATTATATCTTTGTATTATAAATTCTTTGTTACTGTGGTTAACCAAGGCCGGTATGTTTTTAATCGTTCTATGAAAAGAATTATTATACTCGTGTAAAACTCTGTTAAGTGTACCATCATTCCATTTATATTTCCCTTTTAAACTAAATTCTTTATACAATTTACTTTTTATTGTTCTTATAAGTCTTTCCACAATTGAGGCTTTTTTGGTAGAATATGTTGAATAGTGGTTAATATTAAATTTCGTTATTATAGATTTGAATTTGTCATTATAAAATTCTGTTCCTAAATCAGTTTGTAAATTTTTTGGTATTCTTCCTCTTTTTAATAACGTGTGGAATGCCTGAGATACAAGTTCTTTATTTTTTTGTTTAACAGGTATTGCCCATGCGTATTTTGAGAAACAGTCAATAACCACTAATATATATTTTAAACCTGCATTTAGTTTAGATATCGATTGCATGTCCATTAAGTCTGCTTGCCATAAATCATCTATATCTTTAAGGATAACATGTCTTCTAGGAAAATTCACTCTGGCATTTTTATGAATTTCATTTACAACATCTGCTTTACTCATAATGTTGGTTTATTAGATGTTATTTCCTTAATATATAAGTATATTCATAATATGAGAAGAAATCAACTTAAACACAACACAATAATATACAAGTATTACAAATTATTATGGTGTTCTAATAATTACGTATTAATAATATATGTTTTATCATTCATGCATGATTGTCTGTTGAGTACTGTCGGTTAATAATGCGTTACATTAGATTTTATTCTGTTATGATACCAGCTTCTTGTAGCTCTTCAATTATAGAAATTATTTCATTGTTATGATTACTGTTGCCAGCTACTTTTGATGCAACTAACAGTTTTAACCTTTCAATCAACTCATTAGGATCATCCCAGTAAATATAATCAGTATTTTTTTTATATTCTTTGAGATGTGTTAAGTTACCTCTGACATTTTTGTTTTTTATTTTTTTCAATTTACTTAAGCGACCACCAGTCTTAGGTGGTTGCTTCTTTTCAGGTTCTTTATTACAATACTGCTGTGCGTATAGAGGTTTAATAATATTACAATACTTTAATCCTTTGTCCCCTTTTAACTGTCCATGGGGATTAAAATCTCTTTTGTGAGCGTTTGTATAATCAAGTATATTTTTATACACATTTTTGTCTTCATTAGTCACTAACTCTAGTTTAGGTTTATTGTGTAGTAAGAGTTCTTTTAATCCAGGAGTTAATTCATATTTTTCATTGTTAATAGCGAGAACATAACATTTTTTATTTGAATCATTTCGTACTAACAATATACGGACTTCTGAATTCCCTATTTTAAGTTTTTTATTTTCACTATGGATTCCAAATGGCACATTGATGTCATCACATATTTCCATCATATCTTCTTTTTTTAGAGAGATAACTGAATCGTTATTTTTATTATTTTTTGAAGGAGTTTTATCATTGTCAGGATCATAGTAATCTGAACCATTATTAGATTCGTTTTCGGTAAAGTTTTTAAAATCATCATAATCAACAGAGGAATTTGAATCATCCAATTTAACATCACTATCATCCGATCCATGTCCGTGAGAAGGAAACTTGCGTTTCTTATCGTTTGTATCAGTATTTTTAGATATACTGATAGTATTAGGGTTTTCTTTTACGTTTACTTTTATAAGTGTATCTAGAGGATCTGTAATAGGTTTAAAAACTTTCTTAAATTTGAAATCTGCGGCATCATTTTCATTTTTAATCATTTTTATCTTATGTTTAATATTGCTAACTGATTGTATCAATTGTTTTTTTATATCTTCATTCATCGTTTTATTCATGTTCGTTACGCCACTGCTTTATACAAATACTTGACACTTAATGAGTTACTTTCAATTAAACTTAATAATTTATGTACTTTGTCGAATACATACACAGTCTAAGACACAAGGACTATTTGTGTATTATATAGGAATTATGTCAAAAGTGAACAAACTTGTCGAACCCCTGCCTATACCTTCCTTTGTTTAAGGCGTTGTCTTTGTTTATTAATAAAAAGTTATAATTGTTTTTTTTCCATATAGCGGAACAAAGACGTTTAAATGCTTGCCAATCCATATCTGTATTCACGTGCTCGTTGTATATATGTCTTAAATTGATATCGTCCTGTTTGAAAATAATAATGAGGTTAATATTATCTCTTAATAGTTGTTTAGGTATTTTAGAATAGGTTTGAGATAAATAAAAACTGTCTATTCGTCTATGTCTACCCATTGTAAAGTAATTTCTTATATTTATTTGATTTTCACAGGCAACATCATCAAAAATAATAATTGAATCCGATAAGGCGTCATTTGGGTGCAGAACTTCCTTGCTATCATTAAATATAAACAGTTCAGCTCCTGGTATTCTTTTCATAACTTGGTATAAAAAACGGTACTTTGATTGAAAAGCTGTTTTAGAGTACAAGTAAATGTGCTTAAACTTGAGACCATTTGCATGTATCAATAAATTAAGCATGAGGTTAGTTTTCCCGCAGTTTGATGGACCGCATATTATACAACGAATCGTATTAGGCAAAAGAGTACTATGTTTTATTATTTGTGCATTGTTTTCTAATTTTATATTGTTTATTTCCAGCGTTTGAGCTTGCTTGACAAACTTCATTGTTGAAATGTTAAGCATCAGAATGTTGTTTATCATTATATATTTACTTGTTGTAAGTTGGTGTTACAAGGGTTAATAAAACAATAAATTTGTTACAGTAAATAGTTTTATTGATATACAATCTAAAAACAATTTATGAATATGTATGACTTGACATATTTAAAACTTAATACTATCCGTCGACTTCATAGTTATACATAATATTATTTGGAATGATTACATTATTTAGGTACCTTAACTACTTGTTATAATTTTTATTAAAAATATATAATAGTTTTCAGAAAATTGTTTTAAAATGTCCCCACGGTAAAGTTTCTACATTCGATTTCAATATTTGTCTTTTGTCATCATTACTATTCAATACCACTTTATTGACTTCTTGTGAATAAAGAACATGTTTAATAGACTTAATCATATTCATTTTGCACTTAAATACGTTTTTTGAATGTAATGCTCTAATATAATCGCTAACTCGTAATCGATTAGTTATTGGTTTGGATACACCCTTTGCCTTTTTTATAGTAGTTTTCACACTTTTTAAACAATACAACTTAGCTCGTAAGCCAACAAATTCCGTAATCACTGAACCACCAAGTTCATCTTTAAATATTCCAGGTACTTTTGCATTAACTTTGTAAATTCCATAAGGATTGTCGTCCTCATAATTACTAGTATCGAAATTAGATATATTTAACAATAAATCTTTGTAAATATCGTCTGTTTTAATACAATAAAGAAGACTGTCAGTATCAGTATAACACAGTTTAACATCAGAATTGTATTTCCTTTTAATATAGTTATAATGAAATTGGTATAAATGTTGCTTAGCAAGTTCCAGTACTGTGAAACCAATATATATTGGTTTATCTAATATGAGTTTTTCTAGTTGTAACTGAATAGCTACCAAATTTTCTGAAAAAATAGCAATATTTTTTACATTTGGCTTCGTTAACAATTTTTCTGCACCGATATACTTATTTGTTTTATTTCCAGAATCTTTCCAGGTCGAAACTAACTTGATATTTACTTGCTTACGTTTATTTTCAATGGTCTTCCCAAATATTGCATTGTTTAATAGTTTAAAAAAATCTTTTTCAAATGTTGACGTAGCATTTTGTCGAAGACGAGTATTTAAATCAATATATTTTTGTAAAAACGATTCTTGTTTAAATTGTAAAATTCGATGAATTTTGTTCAGTATTAGACCATTTTTTAAACATTCTTTTAAGTGAACTAAATGAATAATGTAATTATATTTATTATATAAATTTGCAATTAATTTTTTTGCGTTTCCTCCAGGTGGAATAAATTTTTCTGGTGCAAAAGGTAAATCACAGTGATTGTCATGTAAATATTCTGGATAAACAATGTCTACTTCTAAAATATACCCGTATTCATCATCATCTGGTACTTTTATTACATTGAAAAATTTACAATCATTTTCTGTTAAAAATTTAAAATCTGAAACTGGCATTTTTTGTCTCATTGCATAGCCATAGAGATTATTACAATCAAGATACAATAAGTAAGTCGATGGTTTTGAATCATCAAAATCGGGGACGTATTTGTTATTTGCCTTTACATGTCGCAGAGAACATTGTGCTAATCCACCGCGGATACCCTTCTCAAGCATTTGATATATTTCTAAATCGCTTATTAACTCTAATTGAACACCAGTACATAGGAGCATCGCGTCCCAACTTAGGCTAGGTGCTGATACATAATAAGCTGGATCAAGACCATAATGGTGCAAGCTTGTATTTCTGAAATTCTCAAAGATATCACATAACAGTAACACGTCACATTTCAAATATAAGTCTGTATATTCTCCCAGTGAACGAATATTAAAAGTATTCCACACGGATTGCGCGTGTCTATACTCAGCGCTAGTAATGTGTTCCATTTTCAAAGTATTATAAAAATTGTCCTTACAAGGAAGTTCTTTTTCATCATACTTAAGCCAAGAATCAATATATTCGTATGGATAAATGCCTTTTTGTTTTAACAAATGTAAGTCCTTGTGATCGCTGAATTCTTTTCTTAATGTTTTAAAATCTTTGTCATCTAAATTTTTGATTAACTCATCCAGACTTGAATGCAAAAATTGATACGAATCTATAAATTTAATCTTAATACTTTGCGATTTGTCTGAAGGCTCTATTATTTTAGTGATCGATGTATATTTTTCTTTTGATTGTGGAATAATATTTATGGGACCCTTGTATTTTGTCAATTCTTCAATAAATAAATGAGCGTCGTAACCAGCTAAATTATGAAAAATCACGGGAATGTAGGGACACACTCTGTATTTTAAATTGCAAAGAGAGTGTGCTGCTCCACGAAACTCTGATGTAACGTGATCATGGTCACGCACTTTGTCTCCAAATAAAAATTGTTTACATATATGACATTTACTAGCATTTTCATACACATATTGTTGTTCTAAAGTCAAAGGTTTCATTTGATTATTTTGCGACAAAACGTAAGTTAAGTTCTGTATATCATCGATCAAACGTTTTATAAAGACCTCAGTGCATTTTTTACCTCTGTATGTGACATATTTATTTAAACTTGAATCATAAGAACAACATATATAATAGGCAAAACATGAAGGTATGTGCAATTTTTTATTTGTAGTATTTTTGTTATTAACTTCGCAATTCGTAAGCATACTCTCAAAATCAGCATATATAACGAAGGGAATCTTTTGCTGACGTTCATAATTTTTGAATTGTACTCTTGTATTATGTTTTGGTAATGTGGTCAGAACTTCAGAACAACTGTGCGATTGATGCTTAATTTCACTAGCAAAAAATTGTAAGCATGAATCACAAAAATACATTTTACCCCTATGCGAACTGACTTGCCGTCGCACGAGTCTCACAAGGTCTTTAATTAAGCAGTAATGTCCAGTACCATGACTTTCAATATATAATAAATTAATGTGATTTTCTCTTTTTGACTTAGTTGAATACAAAGGTCCAGTTACTATGCATTTATCTAAACCATATATATTAATGCTTATATTAGGATTATTTTTTTCAAACAACTTGATATCATTCATCGTTGGTGGAAACGTCATGCCTTCTAGATTCAATACATTTGAAAAATGCGGATATGAACTAACTCTACATACATTGTTTTTTGCCGGATAAAGTGATGCTATAATACTCCACAAAAAGCAATGGTTATCATTATTCTGAATATTAATACAACTTTTCGTATGTCTAATAATAGGCGGCAGCTCTATAAAAGTGCCTCCTCGCATCGGATTATATTTATTGATATTAATTTCTAAATGATTTAGTGCAAAATAACTCCAACCTGATTCGCGATGCTCAAATTCGATCATTTTTTTTTTCAATTTCATAACTGTATTCATGAAAAAATCGTCTATATTTGTACTTTGATAGACAATTTCGTATTTTGTGTTAAACGACTTAAGCTGCTGCTCGCTTGCATTCGGTAAAGTAAAGTAAGCAAATAGCTCAAAGTTAATTTTAATACAGTTATGTTTTAATAATGATATTTCAATAAGTTTCATAACATCACTTTGCATCTCGAATAGGAACGCCTCAGGAGTGAGGTACTCGACTTCCTTTCCGGGATTTATACGATATGTGACAATTCTGTTTTTAAAGGCAGAAGCAATTATTTCAACATTTTTAAATTCGGTTTTCAATAAACAATTAGATTTGTGCAAGTTTGTTCTCAAATGATATCGGTATTCACGTTTCGGTATTTCAATTTGGCATTTATCACATAGCATTGTCACATTATCGGTGTAACTAGGAGAGTGCGAAGTCGACGGAACTGTAAATAAAAAAAAGAGTACTTATAATTATAGTATTTATTAATAAAATAGTTATATATCTAGAGATATATAACTAGAGATTATAATAATGGGTATACAATTAAAAACACAGGCTAACATAATATATTGTCTTCATAATATATAGGAAGACATTTAGCCAGTAGGTAATTATTATAAAATTCTCATTTTAATAATAATTACTCATAAAAGTCGGAGGGCAACTTTTGTACTCCTTTCTCGTGGCAATTATAAAGTTTGTCAAGTGCTTCCATGCGTCGCTATCGTCATCAGTTTGATTTTTGATGGTGACAATAGCTTGGCGCCATCTGTTCACCGGAGTTACGTTCTGTATCTCCTGGGTCTTATATACCTTCATTTCAATAAAATATGACCCTGTTTTAGTAGGATGACATTGTCTTGACGTTCCGTTGGCAACTCGTCGAGAAATATATGACAATAATTTACCCGACGAAGTGGTGGCGGGCGGCGACTCATCTTCATCGCTGTCGCTGCCGAAGAGGTCGTGCGCAGTAGACTTATGTTGTTGCATCACAACTGGAGCTATCTTCATTTTTTTAGCTGCGCTTGATGATGAGGATGCAGGCTTCGCCGTGCGCTTTTTCTTTTTCTCGCTCATTTCGAGTTGCACCGAAGATGATTCCTCTTCGGACGGGAACAGCATATCAGCATTTACTGGCATCGACGACCTGAAAACATATTATTAAAGAAATTAGATCAATATATTCAACAAATACTTGCAATATATTTAGCAATAAATAGAGATTATTACAAACTGAAAAAAAAATCTGTTTAGTTTATATCTTTACACTAAAACGGTGGGCAGAGACAAATAAACTGTCTATTAAATTAAAATATATATTTATCTATTAAAAATATTGACTCTTTATTAAAATATTCCATCTATTCAAATATATCATCTATTCAAATATTGACTCTATTTAAATATATTATCTATTCATACATTGACTCTATTTAAGTATATCATCTATTCAAATATTGACTCTATTTAAATATATTATCTATTCATACATTGACTCTATTTAAATATATCGTCTATTCATATATTGAATCTATTTAAATATATCATCGATTCAAATATTGACTCTATTTCAATATATCATCTATTCAAATATTGACTTTATTGAAATATGTCATCTATTCAAATATTGACTCTATTTATATATCATCTATAAACTATATAGTCTCGGACTTACTTTGAGGACTAGTTCAATCAGTGTAATTTGTACATATAAGGTCTAACAAAATATACTGAAACTATTTCAAGGGTATATTCAGTCCGTGATATTGAACAACTTTCCCAGGAACATATGTCAAAATAGGAAAAATAATTTTTTGGCTTTCCATACAAACTCTGATCAGCTCATCGGTTAACTTGTATGGGAGGCCAAAAATTACTTTTTATATTTCGATATGTGTTCCTTGGAGAAAGTTGCTCAGTATCATGGACTGAATTCACCCAAAAGTTAGTTTCAGTATATTTTGTTAGACCTTATATTTATTCAAAATCTCTACTTTATTAAACATATTATCTTTCCAAATATCAAATTTTATTTTAAAAAATATCTATCAAATATGATTTGAAAAAATAGCAATATTGCGTGTGAAAATCACGAAAATCACGTAAGTGAAAATCGCATCAACATTTTTTTTTTTTCGAAACGAAATAACCCATTGAAAATACTATATCTATTAAAAAAATTACAAATATTTAAATACGTTGTCTATTTCAATACTATGTCTATTTTATATCTTTACACTTGCACAGATATAACTATTCGATCTATTTAAAAAAAACTAATAACAAATATAATAAAACTTACATTGTGTTAACGATAATATTCCAATTTCCAAGGCCTCTGGATGCAAAAACTAGACCAATCGCTGAAACAAAAAAGAACTTGTTTAGTTGATATCTTTACACAAAACGGTGAGAGAGAGAGAGACAAATAAACCATTTACATTATTATCTATTCAAAATATTAATTGTATTTAAATATATCATCTATATTGACTCTATTTAAAAATATTCTTTTCAAAAATTGTCTATTGAAAATATATCAAATATTTAAATATGTTGTCAATTTGAATACTATGTATATATGTTTACACTAGGTTAATATTGATTATATTTAAATTTATCAGCTATATTGACTCTATTTAAAAATATTATCTTTTCAAATATTGTCTATTGAAAATATATCAAATATTTAAATATGTTGTCAATTTGAATACTCTAATTCAATTTGAGTATTTGAGTATATGAGAAATTTTAGTATTCAAATTGACATATGTTTACACTAGGTTCTTGAATGGATGCGCAGAGATAACTATGCGATCTATTCAAAAAATTAAATAAAAAAATATAATAAAACTTACATTGTGTTAACGATGATATTCCAATTTCCAAGGCTTCTGGATGCAAAACTAGATCGTTCGCTGCGAAGAGTGAAGTGATGATACCTCGTTGTCGATCACAATTTAAATACTTCTAAATCTACGTCATTCTTCCCGAATATGGAGAAAATGCTTGCTAGTCAAGAATCACAGATTGACATACTAGCGCAACACCCGTGTTTGCCTAACCATCTTCGAAGCAATATCTCTATAGAAATGTAATCAAAAGCCTGCTACAAACAAACATACCGCATCTTATTGTCTAATGTATTAGCATCCTTATACAGAATCGCTTGCACTGCGTTTTTATACTCGGGACTGTAACGAAGCAAGAACTTACATATAACAACATCGCTAAGGCTAATGTCACACGACGCGGTTTTTATTACAGATACATTTTCACGTCTTTATCCTTGACGGGTAGACAAAGCCTAGGGGTCCGTAGGACCAGGTTCTATTATATAAATTATTATATTCGGACTTATGTAGTAAGAGCATATATTTAAAGAAATGTAACTTACCTGTATAAACTACTAGCTTGCGCACGTGGCTCCATTCGTTTGGATATCCCTGGGTATAGTTTTTTGGATGAAAAGGTTAGTAGATACGACTTGAAAGCGTATCAAACAAACTCACTTTCTCACTAACAATATTAAGTAAGGATATGGCAGCGTTTCAACGCGGCTTATCATCAGTAGAATGACGGTGCTGTGTGTGGCTAGCCTTAATTTTAGGTCTTGTATTATATCGTTGTACAAATAATTGTCAATACAATTAGAACCTTATCGACTAACGAAAAAACATATAAATAGGAACATGAAATTTGGTAACACATTCATTTTCCCTGGGTGCCTTCCCTTGTCATCAAGTTCAAAGCAGAAATGTCCGTAAGTAATCATGTGATATTGTTTAATAAGCACAATAAATAATTAAGTTTTATTCTGACTATTGTAATGCTCTTTTAAAAATGCTCTATTCTTTTCAGGATACCGAAGATCTATTTAATTTTGTGCCTGTGGAATCTAATTCTGCTCAAGCTCCAGGACAAAGAACACTGGGGCTTTCACGTAAAAGAACAAGAAACGAGAAACCATTATTCTCATACATGAAAAAACCGGTGACGCGTGGTACAAAGATAATTAAAATAGAAATTCACGATGTAAGTAGCTGCTCGTCCAAATCTGAAGAGCCAATATGTAACTGTGATGCCGAAATTTGTGTACAACACGTGGTGAAGTCATTGCTTTTTGACAATGTATATGCTAGTGTCAAGGAAATTATTAGCAAAATTCAAGATGAAATGATGACCACTCAAGCAAATGGATATTCAAACCCATTGTAGTTAATAAGTATTAAGTAATTAATAAGTATTAAGTAAAAATTTTTTAGTTAATAATTATTGTAGTTAATAAGTATTTAGTAAAAATGTCTTAATATTTAAATAATTATGGTATTGTTTTATGATAATTGCGTATAGTATAAGACCTACTGTTTGTGTTTAAACTTAATATGTATACATACTTGTTTACTACTCTTCATTAATCATGACAAAAAATGTATTATGCTGTAACTGTTAATGTTCATTTATAAAAGAAACTAATGAGTTATATGTAAAAGTTATAATTAGCAAGTACATATTCCTTTCTTTCATTAAACCTCCAGTTGTTTATATGTGTAATGATATGCATTCCATATACGAAGCATGGCGCCTGTCATACGAGTAAATTGGAACGCGAGGAATTGGGTGCACGCATTCCGATTTATGTAGCTTTAAATATTACCTATTTTCTGTACTTTATATTATTCTGTACTAGATGATATTTATAACACAATTTGAATAAGTAGATTAAACATATCAAAAAAAAAAACAAAATCTGAACTAAGTAGGTATTTAAAACTACTTTGATGATTCCAGATCTTCTCTGTTATTATGATAAAATGTCACGTCATCAATGCCTTTTATTTTAAAAGATTGTTATAAGCTTATTTTATTTTTAATAAATATATTTAATAAATAACGTTGTTTTATTTGTATACCATCCAGCCCATTATACTCGAGTGAGATGATATAAATACGTGATTAAGTTATAATTTTTGACCAGTTAGGTAAGTACTGTAAAACAGTTTAAAAAACAAAGTATCAGTTATAAAATTTATTTCGCTGTTCATCGGATCAGCTACCATGTCGTTGAAAATTAGAGATTCATTGTGTTTATAAACAATTTTATTAGAACAATTCAAAAAACTACGTTCTTAATTGGATGATTCTAGATCTTCTCTGATCTAGAATATCCAATTAAGAACTACTTGGTTAGTCAATCCGGAGGTCCTGGCTTCGATCTCCAGCCTGGACAATAAGTCACATAACACTTATAATATCCCTCTTTTTGAATCGGGGATTAAAAAAGTTACAGATCATATGATTAACTAATCTCTCGTTACTCCAATCTATGGGCACTATTACTCGTGTCGAATTATGCAAATAGGCAGTTGAAACGATACCCTATAATGTATTATAACAATGATATAGACCATTGTCGAGCAGTGACTAACGCGACTTACCTAAACTGCTTAAGTAGACGATGGCCAAAGATTAGTGAATATTACTAGAGAAGACACTCCACATGAGAGGCGTCTACAGGACGTACCAACTACTTACTAACGCGACTTACCTAAACTGCTTAAGTAGACGATGGCCAAAGATTAGTAAATAGATTACTAGAGTAGACACTCCACATACGAGGCGTCTACAGGACGTACAAACTACTTACTAACGCGACTTACCTAAACTGCTTAAGAAGACGATGGCCAAAGATTAGTAAATAGATTACTAGAGTAGACACTCCACATACGAGGCGTCTACAGGACGTACAAACTACTTACTAACGCGACTTACCTAAACTGCTTAAGAAGACGATGGCCAAAGATTAGTGAATAGATTACTAGAGTAGACACTCCACATAAGAGGCGTCTACAGGACGTACCAACTACTTACTAACTCGACTTACCTAAACTGCTTAAGTAGACGATGGCCAAAGATTAGTGAATAGATTACTAGAGTAGACACTCCACATAAGAGGCGTCTACAGGACGTACCAACAACTTACTAACGCGACTTACCTAAACTGCTTAAGTAGACGATGGCCAAAGATTAGTGAATAGATTACTAGAGTAGACACTCCACATAAAACGCGTCTACAGGATGTACCAACTACTTACTAACTCGACTTACCTAAACTGCTTAAGTAGACGATGGCCAAAGATTAGTGAATAGATTACTAGAGTAGACACTCCACATAAGAGGCGTCTACGGGACGTACCAACTACTTACTTACGTGACTTATCTAAACTGCTTAAGAAGACAATGGCCAAAGATAAGTGAATAGATTACTAGAGTAGACACTCCACATAAGAGGCGTCTACAGGACGTACCAACTACTTACTAACGCGACTTACCTAAACTGCTTAAGTAGACGATGGCCAAAGATTAGTGAATAGATTACTAGAGTAGACACTCCACATAAGAGGCGTCTACGGGACGTACCAACTACTAACTTACGTGACTTATCTAAACTGCTTAAGAAGACGATGGCCAAAGATTAGTGAATAGATTACTAGAGTAGACACTCCACATAAGAGGCGTCCACAGGACGTACCAACTACTTACTAACTCGACTTACCTAAACTGCTTAAGTAGACGATGGCCAAAGATTAGTGAATAGATTACTAGAGTAGACACTCCACATAAAACACGTCTACAGGATGTACCAACTACTTACTAACTCGACTTACCTAAACTGCTTAAGTAGACGATGGCCAAAGATTAGTGAATAGATTACTAGAGTAGACACTCCACATAAAACGCGTCTACAGGATGTACCAACTACTTACTAACTCGACTTACCTAAACTGCTTAAGTAGACGATGGCCAAAGATTATTGAATAGATTACTAGAGTAGACACTCCACATAAGAGGCGTCTACAGGACGTACCAACTACTTACTAACGCGAATTACCTAAACTGCTTAAGTAGACGATGGCCAAAGAGTAGTGAATAGATTACTAGAGTAGACACTCCACATAAGAGGCGTCTACGGGACGTACCAACTACTTACTAGCGCGAATTACCTTAACTGCTTAAGAAGACGATGGCCAAAGATTAGTAAATAGATTATTAGAGTAGACACTCCACATAAGAGGCGTCTACAGGGCGTACCAACTACTTGCACTACAATGAACTTGTAGATAGATGCTAGAGACGTGGAAAAATGCGAGACAGACTTTTGACAAATACTGCACATTGATTAGGTACTATTATTAAAAAAAAAATATCTTTGATAAATTAAAACCCCTCAAACGGGCCCTGGGATCCGGACTAGCATGGGTACAAATGCTATCTTTGAGAATGCATTAATTGCATGTGATGTGTTATCTGAGGATACAGTTGTTGCAAATGGGCAGTTGAAACGATACCCTATAATGTCATCATCATCATTTCAGCCGCATAACGTCTACTGCTGGACATAGGCCTCTCCCAAAGATTTCCAAAATGAAAGTAACCCTATAATGTATTATAAGCTAAACAAAGCTAATATACATCAATGAGACCCCTCCAATCCGTCTGGCCAGCGTGGAGAGTGTAGGCCAATTGCTCGGGCCAAGTATGGCTTTGGTAGTACAGAGAGGATCGTGCTCCTGCAGTGGAGACTATAAAAGACCTGATAATGGTGATGATTCTAAGGTTGATTCTATTTCACGATACTGAACAACTTTTCATTATTTGGATCAGCTCAACTTGCATGGGAGACAAAAAACTATTATTCATACTTCGATATAGATTATGTTCTTCGGAGAAAGTCGTTCAGAATTTTATACTTACAGTATGATGGACTAATTCACTCTTGATATAGTTTCAATATAGTTGGTTAGCCTCTTGTTGTAGTTATAGACGACCTCCGTGGCGTAGTGGTCACCATGCTAGTCCGCCACCCAGAGGTCCCGGGTTCGATTCTCGGTCAGGGCAAGTTGGAAAATGGCCTTTTTCAAATTGTCCTGGGTCTTGGAAGTTTATCTATATATGTATTTGCTATAAAATATAGTATCGTTGAGTTAGTATCCCATAAAAACAAGTCTCGAACTTACTTTGGGGCTAGCTCAATCAGTGTAATTTGTCCCTATATATTTATTTATTTTTATTAGCTTATTTTCTACACATTAGTTTAAAGCACTTCTATACGTAGTTAGTCTACAATTCATTACAAATTCACTATTAATAATTTATCTAGAGCCAGCGTGGGCGCCGAGACAATGCCTCAGATTTTTATTTAAGCGAGCAACGTGCGCCGTCGTCAGGTATGTTGACGTGATATTAATATTTGGCGTGAGAAAATACCTAATCATGCACTTAACCCTGACAGAAGAAAGGAACTAAAGTGTTATTCTACCCATGGTATAATAAAACAGGTATTCTCTTCCCGAGATGGAACTTGACTACGTCACAAAGTGTTGCCACTGATTGATCTTTTCAGTAAATTTTAAGGACTTTCTCAATTAGTTCATGAATATTAAATAAAATATAAAGTAACTTAGCTATTTAGTATCTCGCGATTCTTGCGTGATTCATCAATTTAATATTTTATAAATTCAATATTTTATAAATTGATATAATGGATTATTAATTCAGAATTGGTATATAAAGTTCAAAAATGCATTACGCTCGGGTAATTCAATTTCACACAGTGGCAACGTATCAAACTGATGACGTACTCAAGTTCCACCTACGTCATCAGCTGTCACGGGAAAAGAATAGCTTATTTTATTATACCATGATTCTACCTAGTCCGGGGAAGCATGGAGCGCAGCGTGTAAATACATACAGAGTGACTTTTTTCCCCACAAGTCAAATTCTTTTAAGCATGACACTGAACTACTTTCTATAAAAAAGTTCTTGAAAATTGATAAAAAACTACCATATAAAATTCGTTTGGCCGACCGCTGATTCATATGGGAAGCCAAATATATATTTTTTTCAACTTTTGTTAATATTTTGAATGGCAAGTAGATCAGTATTATGGACAGAACTTGCTCTAAAAATTGGGCTGATGGTTAAAAAGTTATCCTATATATACATTTATAATATAACATATTTATCCCTATTGGCGTAAACAGAGCACTTTGGGTCTTGCAGTTCTAAGTTGAGTCCAGGGCCGCCAGACCAACAAGCGCGATAGTGGATGAGAAAGTGGAAAAAAAATGGTTCTTGTCACTGACGTAACCTAGAAGATTAAAGCTCATTGTAGTGATAGTGATGAACCGCTGGGACATACAGGGTTTTAAATTGCGCCCACCAATTAATCTAAGTGCAGACTACTGCTAAACGGCCATTTTGTAATTTTTTTAGGAAAAAGTCTTCGGACTTCTTTAAGCCCCGCAATAACAAGTGCAACAAACTACACATTTTACAAAAAAGAACCGAAGAGCACCCCGACGGATGCAAAACTGCTTTGTTAGCAGTCTATTATCCTTCCAAGTCTATATTACGCACCAAGTTTGTTTGTTTGTTCGTAATAACTTTATTGTACTATGAAAAAACCCAATTACATACAAAAACAATAGAATAAATTGACAACGGCGGACTTATCACATAGTGGAATCTCTTCCAGTCAACCGGCGAATAAGAAGATATGACAATTACTCACAAAAAGGGTATAGAAGGTCGTACTTACACAAGTATTATATCTGTCTTCCCCATACTGATTTGATGCAAGTATTCGGTCAGTTCTTACAGCTCCCGCTCTCTCCTACTTCCTGACTACATATATCTCTTACACTCCCCTATCCCTAGGAGTCCATCTGGTTTCTTGAACTATGAGAGTGGTATAACGAGGTTTGGCATCATCGCCAAGTTTGAGGAACTGAGGACTGTACACATACTGGCTTTGGTTTGCGAGCGTGATGATGCACTCTCCAAGGTAGACCTCATTCTTAAGCTCTTGCAGCGTAACTGCTGGCTGGGCGGACTCAGCACAGAATAGAATTGCAGCTAGAATGATGATGATGACGAGAAATCTAAAGCTTAGTGAAAGTCTAAACTATACCAACATTTACTTTCAATCAAAACCAACATTAAATCACCACACTTAATCATACAATCGTAATCGATTAGGAATTATTCATAAGTGCCCGAACGATTGTTTCGCACCGAGTCAAATCGCTCTAATCGAGAGATGAATCGAATGGGTCCGATCGTATGAATCGATTTGATTAATCGTCATCGCTATGTATGATTTATGTGGTGTACGAGAGCGATATGGATTGCATGTTTGTGTCAGAAGTTCATTACATTCTTTTATTTAAACGATTCTATTTACTTGCGATTAAGTTTCTTTAGACTGCAAGTTGCAGAGGCAGAAGAGTAGGGGTTACTACACTACACACTTATTCGGGTCGGTTAAATCGAATAACATAAGTAGTTGAATGTCGGGAAATCATAAACCGCTCGGATGCCTCGGGTCTGACAAATGCCTGTGTAAAAATAAAATCAAGCATTTGCTAGTCACGTCGAAAGATTAATTGTCTAAGACCGAGGCGAGGGGTAAAGAGAGCATACTGATAAATATGTAGCCAGCGGGGCTAGCATGGTTAGAGCAGCAGCAAGGCGACGCGGGAGACTTAAATTTTAAGTCATAGTTATTTCTATCTAACTCGCGAGCATGGTTTGACAGCCCTGTATATTTTTTACGTCAGATAAATTTTACCACGCTCTTATCCACAGAATAAAATGGCATTGCCATTTAAAACAAAAACACAACTTTCCTTTAAATTTTTATATGACAACACTGAATTGGTAAATAGTGTTGCCGAAAATCATTTGTTACATTCGTTCAATTTTTGTCATTTTCATCAGTTACTGTATGGTTTTTGACGTTTGCGTTAGGACTTATCTGTGTAATTTGTGGACGTTTGTCTTCAAATTACCTACTTCAAAAACTTTTCAAGTTTGTGAAATACCAAACTAATACTAAATACTTTTCTTTCCAAAAGACAGTAAATGTCTCACGTAGCCTCTGGACATCTACATATCGAACAATACAACACTGATAATTCATGAAGCAAATTTAATTCAGTAGGTAGATAACTAGGCAATAAGTACTTACTCTAAGCAAAAGTAACTCGAAGGTAGCCTCAATGGGAGCAAATCACCTAATTCGGCAACAATGGTTGACTTACAAATTTTATATACTACTTAACTGGGTCTTCGAAATCGCCGATAGATTTACACCATCAAACTGTCAAAGTTGCTAATTTATCCACATAACACGACCGCCATCTTGTAACCATGCTCGAACAGAAGACAAACTTATCGAGGCTGTAGATAACGTCGGCAGCCTACGATAAAGTGACAGGTCGATAGCAAAATTTAAACCACTCGAACGTGACCATGCTCGCAACGGTAACTATCGCGCGCGATGCGGGAAAAATGAGGTTAAAATCATTATCTGCGATTGCCGCCCTAACCATGCTAGGCCCGCTGGATTACACCGGGAATCAAGATACTACGGGAGCATAGTATAAACACGTCTGTTCTCTAATTGAGTTTATTCGGAGACAAAAGTACCTTACAATAAAATTAACAATTGAGTGAGTTTTACCCACGTACATCACACCCTTTCACTCAATTAAAAAGATATGATACTAATAACATAATTATTTTTTACAGTTACGTAACAGGGCCGGCCGACCGGTCGGAGGCCGGTGGGCTGTCCCAGGTATCGCTGGAGCGACGTAGTGATGGCGGACCTGCGCGAGCTTCAAGTTGGCGACAACTGGCAAGAGCTAGCACAGGACCGAGAGCGCTGGCGTGCTCTTGTGCTGGAGGCCAAGACTCACTTTCAGTCGTTGAGCCAGGATAGTAAGTAAGTATTTGCTAGCCCTATGTGTTGAACCTAATACCTCCAGCTAAAAAGCCTCATTCAGTAAGTCTTCAAAGTTTCCCTTTTTAATTAACAAAAAACTAAAGAACTATATATTATATATCTTGTAGGTTGAGTATCTTCAATATTTCCGACTTTTTGACTTTATATTTGTTTGGAAATGGAAATTCGTTCAGTAAAAGCTTACTTAGTTTAAGATAAAAGAGCCTTTTAAACTAAAAATCCCATGAAGCAGCTATCTTTACTTTCGTTACAAACAACATCGAATTAAGTACCCAAAAATTGCCCAATTATAGCAATAAAATGCGCTAAAATGTAGCAAATTGATATAAATAGGCCGTATTTCATAGCGGATAAATGATGAGAGATGTAAAAAACGTTTTAAACAACTAGAGCTGTATAGCAATGGTCGCAAGTAGATAAGGAATAGCGATTTTGCAGAAGCGTATTATTACTATCCATGGTCTGAGAAAGAAAGAAAAAATATCACTATGTAACAGCTGCTTCACTGAAAGTGTTAGCAGTTTGTAATAGCCGATTGAGGGAATGAGCGAAATTTAAATCATGATAGGCGATGCGGCTAGCAACCCATCACTCTTATGATTACTTTTCCATTTTAACCACCATCATGCTAAGTGTGGCCTTTAGGTCTTACAGCCCTAGGCTTTGTCTACTCCGTTAGGAATAAAGACGTGAAAATATAATTATTGCTTTTAATTTTTTATAGGTATACATTACAACGTTATTGCAGAAAATAATGAATGACATAAACTCAAATGCTTTTAATAAATACCGCTACATATAATCTAAAGACACGTTAAGTTCCCCAAAATCACCAAAAATACTTGAAAATAAATGCCTTTAAATTTTTTTCTAATACAAACTGTAAAATTTTAGGCTTACACTTTTTAAATTATACTATATTGACTTAAAATTTCCTTCTGTAAAAGACAGTTTTAAAATGACTAGTACGACTTAACATTTTATACTTAGATCTGAAATCAGTGCAAAAATGCCAAAGTTACCCGTGTAGCACGTTTAAAATGACTATTAATTCTTAAAAAAGCCTTATTTTGAAACTATAATGCAATCTACTAAAGGTCAGCATTCCGACTCATCGCTTATAACCTAACCCCGCACTATAATCACCACTCCCGACCCCAGTTATTGGGCCAAATTGCCGTATTTACTACTAAAGCGCTCCATTTTACCATAAAATTAATTTAACGTAAGCGACTAACACTCCATAAAACGTATGTACAGTGTTATCGATATACTTACGGACCACCCAGATATTGCTCATGGCTTGAAAGCCTTTAAAATTATGTAAAGAGCGATTCTGAGTAGAAAAACTACATGTATTCATTTTCATGGTAAATTTGAATGGACTTTTTCTTTAACTAGTGCAGTCTATACATATTACAAAACAGTAAAAAATGTGTCTGCACATTAAGTATATTCCAAAAAAAAAAAAAAAATCGGCGATGGACACATAGTAATAGAGTGAGAATAAAAAAAAATACTGTCAGTTTATTTATCTATTTTTCTGATTGTACTCGCTAATCTCCGGAAATACTAGACGGATTCGAATGAGACTTTTTTGTTCTATAGCTGTTAAGCTTGGGCAAAAATATAGCGTATAATTGAATTTGAAAATGGAACACCTGATGCAGTACCATAATGGTCCACCCAAGCTATAATAAATCTTGTATAGAAAGGATATACACGCAATAATGAAAAATTCCTGCAAGTGCGAACACTACATAAATTAACTGATCAGAGTATTTGAATTACACACTTATTACCTCACATTACACTTATCATTATATCATAAAATTTCATTCCTCAGTAACTTCACGATATAACGGAAGGGACAGTAACGACATAGTGACACGTAAAGTGATGAACTCAAGACATTAGTTGCTGAATCTCCTGCCCAGTAATTTCGTGATATAAATTCGTAATCTGCTTCAATACGAAACTGGAGGACGCGGTATAACATTAAGTTAATAAATCAAAAAAATCAGGTTGCTTTCAACAGAAACAACCCATAAATTGTGCGAAATTGATGTTCGGTCACCTCGTAAATTCGGCTATTAAAGTTATGCCGCCAACAATATGGAGAGTATAGAAAGATGACGTGTAGTTTAGTTGTGTCTATTATGTATTCTGTGGTTGTGTGAGCTTTTCTATATACACACATTTGCGAAAAACGGTCACGTTTAGCAAACGTGCGTAGAAAAGCTTTTCGTTGTCACTTTAAACTATTAACAGTAGTTCATGTAGGGCTTAGTCAAGACAACATTTGAAATGATATCTCCGTTTCCTTTCAATTAGACTTAGGGAGGGCCGTAACCCTATCTCATCGAGTAGCAAAATGTGACGTATGTAGGGTGTTGCATATTAAAAACATATGTCTTAATGTACAGGGTTGCCTGGTTATAACCTGGAGCATTTTGATGATGTGATGAATGATTTATTTCAAACGGCGGCAGCACTGGACCCCGAAATATTCAGGTATGGCCTTAATAAAAAGTTACAAATTATAAAATGTTCTCTGAAAAGGATAATATCTTACAAATATAACATAAAACATTTTTTAGACGTTTTTAGTGGCGTGAAATCAAAGTCGGCACTCGCAACTACACAACCCTACACTGCGCGTGGTCCAACACGCACTTAGCCGGTTATTTACATCAGAAGCTGCCTCTATGAAGTGATACATCTACACCTTCTGTAAGTTATGGCTACACTGCCATGCTCGGATGATTGTAGGCATTAAACGTTTGGTAAGCATCGGTTGGATCTCATTACGATCGCCTGTAATTTCCAAGCCGCATCTTCAGACTTTCTTTTAAAATTTTGATGTCTAAGTAATTTTCTGAAAAAAATTTAAAATATTTTTTTATCATATTATTTGAGATTAAATGCAGTTGTTAGCAAGTTAAATTTTTGGCTGTTCTTCACATCAACCTTTTTTAACTTTCTGTGGGTTTAATCATTATTTCGACCTCGAGTGCTCTATGGTGTATTGGCATCCACGCTAGTCTGCCACTCCGGAAGTACTGGGTTCGATCAGGCAAGGCAAGTGGTGTTTATCTATATACAACGTGGAAGGGACATACCTGGAATAAACCGAACTATGGGCTATACTAGACCACTAGAGTACAATGTTATTAAAACATCTGTCAAAAACTTAAAAAAATCGACATTCCCATACAAATTGCCCGGACAGCTTCACACTATTGTATGAAAATGACGATTTTTTTTTAGTATTTGACTTTTGTTTTAATTTCATTATACTCTAGTGGTTCTCTACAAGGTTCATCGTCTTAAATTCTTTAGAGTTCTGTATTTTTTTGGATTTTTTTAAATAACCTTTTTATAATAATTATCGTTAAATTGATACAGATACATTTCACGTCTTAATCTCTGACAGGGTAGACAGAGCTCAGAGCAGTAGGACGCTAAGCGTGATGATGTTATATTAAATTGTAATGTAGACCACACGATAACACAAGTTGAAAAAAAAAGGTGTATTTTTATAAAGCTTTATTTATGACTAGCCGAAGCCCGCGACTTGGTTCGCTTTTATGTCTCTGGAAAATGCTCATCAGGGTGAATAACTTTTGCTAAGGCGTCATTTTTATATTTCTTATAGTTTAGCTGGACTATTATGGTTCTACAGCAGGTGTTCCATTTCCCAAAATCATTTCCACCCTATATGTTGCCCAGGCTTAACAGCTATATAACAAAAATAGTTTCATTTGAATCCGTCCAGTATTTTCGAAGATAATTAAGCGTGTACAAACAGAAAAACAGACAATTTTTTTTTAATTCTTACTATATTGCTATTTTTCCATCGCCCCCAATATTTCTTTTGGAAATATATATAATGTAAAAACACACTTTTTTACTGCTTTATTATATGTCTAGATTTATAGTTCGTAATGGGGACCCATCATAATATGAATAAATATGTAGGTATATTCTTCTCAATATAATTCAATTCAATTTATTTCTTTGCAGTAAAATTAAACGAAGCGGTAAATTAATATTTTTACAAATGAAAAACTGACATCCATCTATCTTCAAACTAATCAATATAAAATAATTAAGGTCTCAACAATAATAAGGAAAATGTCATGTCTGACCTTTTTGTCTGTTATACATCTTAATTAGATTTTTAAATGATGGTCAAAACCTTTAAATACATATATGTACCTAAAGTCACCATGCTAGTCCGCCACCCAGAGGTTCCTGGTTCGATTCCCGGTCAAGGCATGTTGGAAAAATGGCCTTTTTCAAATTGTCCTGGGTCTTGGATCTATATATGTATTTGTTATAAAATATAGTATCGTTGAGTTAGTATCCCATAACACAAGTCTCGAACTTACTTTGGGGCTAGCTCAATCAGTGTAATTGGTCCCTATAAAAAAAATAAAGGTACATTCGATTTGTAAATTAAAGATTATATTGTCTGATACTTAAGTGATAAAAACACGATTGAGGTGAAAAAAATTGCTTTGAGGAGATCGGTGGTCCAACGGGAGTAGGTACGCATTTTTAGCTCTTTCACAAGTTAAGTTATACCGGGCGTGGTCCGCACTTGGATGGGCGCCCACAAGTGGAATTAAAAGTTCTAGGATTCCTCTGTGTTTTCGAATCAGTTGTATGACAGTCGTTACATTTTGTCATATGCCTTTAGACAGCTTGCAAAAAATTACACCAGTGTTGGCCACTTGCACACACGAAGAACAAACATACAGGAGCTTGAAACTTCTCTTGCTCTTGCAAACCTCAAAATAGGGATATAGACGAAAATATAGGATCTATGGATCGAAACAATTTTAAGGCTAAATTCAGTCCATGTTACTGAACAACTTTTTCCAGGGAACATATATCGAAATATGAAAAATTATTTTTGCCTCCCATACAAGTCTCCCATGCTGGTCTGGAAGAAAAGAAAAATCTTAGAATGTACCTGCTGCTTCTCTTCCCGCGCAGATAGTAAAAGCCGATCGAGGGAATGGGCAAAAATGCGAATCATTTTAACAGGCGATGCGGCTAGCAACCCGTCACTGTATTGATTGCTTTTCCATCTTCTCGCCCACCATGACGCTAAAAGTGGCTTTTGAGTCTTGCGGCCCTAGGCTCTGCATAGAGCCGCAAGACCCAAAATGCTCTGTCTGCCCCATAGGGATAAAGACGTGATAGTATGTATGTATGTAGACAAGTTGACCGATTACCTGATCGGAGTTTCTATGGAAGCAAGCATCAAAATATTTTTTATATTTCGATACACATTTCTTGAGCAAAGCTGAGCAATTTTGCCTTTATTATCATGGGCTGAATGTCCCCTTAAAATAATTTCACTACTCATATTTTGTTACATTTTTGATAGATGTTATTTAAGGTCTAACAAAATATACTGGTACTAAATAACTTTCGCCAAGGAACATATATATCGAAATATGAAAAGTAATTTTTGGCCTTCCATATAACCGATCAGCTGATCCAAGTTTGTATGGAAAGCCAAAAATGATTTTTTATACTTCGCTATGTGTTCCTTGGGAAACTATTCAGTATCATGGACTGAATTCACCCTTAAAATAATTTCAGTATATCTTATACCTTTAAACGAGCAATTCTTGTACATTTATAATATTTATACATTCCTGTGATCTTGAAAACGGCTCTAACGATTTCGCTAAAAATTTGTATATGGGGTTTTCGGGGGTAAACAATCGATCTAGATTAGTTTTATGTTTGGAAAAACGCGTGTTTTCGCGTTTTCATGCGTTTTTCTTTCCACGCAGAATATGGTCGCTAATTTCGTCGCGCCGAACGCCTTGTTTTTAGCTCAGAGGTTAATGATACCGACCGCTAGAAAGAGTGTTACGGGTTCGAATCCCACTCGGTGACTTACTTTTGTTTTTTTTTATGTTTAAGTTTATATATAATTTTTTATTTTGCATTGTTTTTAGACAAGTTTAAAAAAATTTAGTTAATGTTTGAGATGTAACCGAGCAAAGCTCGGTCGCCCAGGTACTTTTGTTATAAAAAACGTTTTATAATATTGTAAAGAAACACGCTCTTGCATCCGAATTCCTCCTCTTTCCTCACAATGCCCTATCTGGTTGATATAACCCTTCCATTACAGTTACAAGACTATAATCCATGAATGTATTGCTACGGGTCATTTTTATCACGCGCTGATATTCCGTCCGATGATAAAACGGTTACATGGACCACCCATTCATAGACGACAGTAAAGTATGGATCGTAGCAAAATATTCTTTTAGATAATTAATAGTCTGCATATTTTTCCCTTTTTTACTGGTCATTCATAAACTTTGTGCGTTTACTGTAAGTAAATCTGAAAATTTTCAAAAAGGTAAAATAATTTTATTTCTTAATTAAAACTAACGCAAAAAACAGACTAATTAACTTAAATTGCACATTATTAGCTGACTCTCTTATCCGTTTAATTCTTGTTTTAGTATTTTTCTTCTAATTTTTAATTAAATAAATGTTTGAGTAGAAGTAAGCCTAGAATGTCAAGTGTATCTTTTTTCTTAAATTAAATGTAAGAGCAAAGCGATGTTTTATTAGTAACTACGGTATCAGTAGTTTAAAAATTGTGAAATTTGATAATTAGATGAACTCATTTATTTTCAAATTTTGATATGAGCAAAAATAGCGAAATTGCTGAGATTATGAGGTTGTAAAAGATAATAAGTTTACACATTCAGGGTTTACTTTTAGTAATTTGATTTTAAAATACAAAGAACTACATTCAGTGGCGTATCCTGCCTAATCCAACGCGCTCATGTATATCATTGTAATTGGATTAAACGATTTTTTCTGTCATTGTTTCCCGCGCCCATTGTTCTTGTTTGTGTGTTTGTCTGTGCGTCCATTCCGTGTGCTAATAAGCCGTAATGTGATTCAATATTTCATTTCGATAGTGAGGTTCTAAATAGACATTTGAATAATGTTACTATATGCGCCATTTGTAATGTTAGTCTGAATCATCATATACATTTTGGCGGAACTGCAAAGTGAAAAAGAAATCACATGGGATAAAAAAAATTGAAAACTCCGAATTGAAATATTGTAGACCAATCTACTTTTTAAAAACATTTATGAAACTTACTAAACAAGTTAAAATATTTCAAATAGTTATATTTTCAGACCTAAAAAGTTACTTTCACATCTTTGTTTGTTTTTGTTTGTTAAATCTTTATTGATAAACACAAGACACAAAAATACAACTTAGAAGTAGAAAACAGCACAAAAGCAAATAAAAAAATTAATAAAGAAAGAAAACTATTTATGAAACTTACTAAACAAGTGAAAATATTTCAAAAAGCTATATTTTCAAACCTACAAAGTTAATTTTACACTCTAAGACAGTCTTGATTTAAACTACATAGGTATTTACACAAAAAAACAATCAGATTTAAGATAATTTGCTACTCCAAGGGTCATCGATGGCCGATGTTGAACCTATTTAAGTAAAAACTCTATTCGTATGCAAACTGTCCTGGAGTGGTAAACAAAAAGTAGAATAATCTGGTGATTTGATAACAAAATGTATATTTTGACAGGTGACATTTGACTGGTTAGATCTGGGTGGGGTGCCGCTTAAAGCGAATTTTGAGAGCGTTTTATATATGGCAGTAGTACCGTCACTGTGCTGCTGCGGTGCTTGATGCCTATTGACATTTAAGTTTTTTTGACGTGATAACGTCTTTAAAATCGTTTTAGTCGGGTGACATGTTCAGAAACTTGTGTCACACCAAAACCTCACGAGCGCGATCGCAGGTATAACGAGAGAGAGACGGACCGATCTCCCGTCTCATCTCGAGCGCTGCCAGTCTGTCATACCAATAAGACGTTATCACGTAAACATCTCGATCGTAAACCTACTTTACAAACAACCAATTTTTTTTTTATAAAAGTTATTTATCTCTATTCAATATATCTCTCTTAACTACTCTACACTAGCACCACACCTGAATTCTCACGCGCTAGGTGGGGTTAAGTGAAGCGCAAAAAATACGTACATATTTTTTACGACTCATCGCGCATTCCGCTTCCATTCAAAGCTGTGCTGTACTGTGCTGTGCTGTAGGCTGTGCATCAGTATAATGTGCGTTTTCTGTTTTTGTTTTTTCTTTCTTAAAATGATATCTATTCATCTCAATGCCATTACTCAACGGCCACAATGACGTACATGTTTGTGTGAGAGTAAAATATAGGAACCATTTAAGCGATTTGCTTGTTTTTTTAACTTTAAAAGAGAAGAAAGTTATCAATTCGAAAGTATGTTTTTTTTTTGTATATGTTTTACGACATATCAATTGTGAAACAATTTTATTGTTTTATTTTTTTAGGCCCATTTAGACGGTGCAAGTTTCTTGCGTGTTGCATACAATTTTATTGAAGCAATAAATGATTTGTATGGCTGACTTTTCGTTTAGACCATGCAAGTTGTCTATTGCTGCAATAAAATGGCATGCAACGGGCAAGAAACTTGCACCGTCTAAATGGGCCTCAGTTAGGTTCTCTCTTTTTTTCTTATCAGTTTGGTGAAGACATGATAAAGAAAAGTCTTTTTTTGTAAAAAAAAGTTACATCTCGCTATTCAATTTATCTCTCGCTGACACTAGCACCACTCCCGACGTGTCACGCGCTAGGCGGGGTCACGTAAAGCGCACATAAAACGTCGTGAATGGTCCAGTTTAGATAAACCAGTGCATTAGTGGACGTCATTGTAAAACTGTCGCGCCCACGTGCCTTTAAAATTTGGTTTAGAACGTGGATTACGGATCGTAAATTCATATAGACGATGGCTATAAGCTATTATTAATGATTACTTTGTAGAAATAATAATAAAAAAAGTATTTTATGCAACAGTTGTAGTTGTAAATGCGAGTGGCACAGGTTATGATGTGAGCTTTAGCGAGCTTCGTAAGAAGACGCCATTTAGCATTTTTTGACGTACTTATACAACGTTGCATTCAATACTTTTTCTACGATTGTATTTACTGAATAAAATACAAAAATAAACAAAAATATGAAAATGTTTGTCAAAATTTATGTTAGGTAGGGTAGATCTATAGAAAAAAAGTTTTATGGCTAGGAGTATCTTTTTGGCGAAATAACGATACATGTGCTGTTATGGGGTATAGACTATAGACTTTCCTGAAATCATAAATTATTAGTTTTTGCGACTATTTAAAAGACACACAACAGTAGGAGTAGAAAAAAAATATTATTAAAGTATCACGTAGCTGTATCCACGGTTAATAACTTGCACAAAAAGGGGACATCTTTTCATGTCACGTAAACTAAGAGCAGTTATTTTGCACAAAAAAATTCTATTGCGATGCAGAGATCCTGCCAGCTTCCTGGGTACCTTGCCTCACGGCACGGCGATGTATTGGAGTCTCTTTCATTTGTAATTTTTGTTTAATTAATTTAATAAAAAAAAAACAAAACATGTTTTTATTTAGTATTAGTGGTAGTAATTTGTGTATCTATTTAATGTGTATTTAACCGACTTTCAAAAAGCATGAGGTTATCAATTTGACACGATCTTTTTTTATGTATGTTCTACATATATTAACCTGTCGTCTGTGCAAAATACCAAACACAATAGTAAAACAATGCATGTCGACCGGATTTCGGTCTGCTCACAGATGACAGGTTAATATTTATACTTGAAATATTTTTGTTTGATATTGTATACCTACCTACTTGTCAGGTGGTCTCATAGATATTATATAAAAATCTGTTGGGGTAAAGTCGGATTTAAAAAAACCACGTGTATTATTTTGCCCTCTAAAGCTTTAGGAATGCCCTATGCTTTTGGAAACGCAAATCCTCCTACTAGAAAAATCTAATGTTTATGTTTACTATTTCACTCGCATTTTTAGCTGCGTGCTTCGAAAGGCACGTATTAGCCGTTGGTCGCGGCTGTCATCATTGTATAGAAGTCTTCAAGTTATGTCATATATTTAGGTAGCCTGAAAAAAATCTGACACTTGGCCACTTAAACACATGAAAAAAAACAACATCCATATAAAGACATTAACCAAATTCATCATCAGGTCTTTTTGTCTCTACTGCAGGAGCACGACCCTCTCTGTACCACCAGAGCCATACTTGGCTAAAGCATTCAGAGGACTTGGCCTACACTCTCCCTTTAGCTTGTATTTCCTAGTAATAGTTGTAGTCGCCTTCTATAACATCCAAGGGAAGACTTGGAATGGTCCTATTTTTCTCTGCCAGAAACCACACGGCAATTAACCCAATTGTAGGCTTAGAACCAATCTGTAATTTTATATCCATGTCTGATTGATTATGTCCTCTTCAAATTGGTACTGTTGCCGATTTGTCACGAAGTTGAATAAAAAGACATTATAAAGCCTATGACAGGTCGTAAACTCAGGCATAGATGTTAATAAAAATTACCATAACAGTTAGAGAAAACAGTTTTCACGTTTCGTTAGTGCAATTAGTCCCTCGTGACAAATTAATTTCACATGGTGACGAGTTATTGACGTTTTTGAATACATGTAAAGAGGCTTCTACGCTGGTCTAGGAGAAAAGAAAAAAATAAAAATGTACCAGCTGCTAACTTACCTTCTTATTACAGCAGCCGATCGAGGAAATAGGTGATTTTTCGGGGACAAGTGCTGCTCCCATTTTAAGTAAAATTTAAAAGGAAACGGAGATATCATTCGATGTCTATACGCACAAGCCTGCCTATCCTATGATACGCACTCGCCCTGCTTCCGCCCTGCGCCCGCCTTGCACCCGCGTCGCACTCGCCTCGCGCCAGCCTGGCGCTCGCCCAGACTAGACTTCGGTAAATGCAATTTGAGTTGTGTTGATTTGTGATAGGACTCAAATTATATGCGACAAATTTCAAAGCGCACTAGGCGTAAGCTAGGCGTGCGCTTGGCGATCGCATGTCATCTAAAGGTGCCCTAAGTGTATCATCTGTCACACTTGGCTATTGGTCAGTGTATGATCTTTTTACATAGCTAAAAAAAACTAGGTCTATGCTGGGAACGCTCTTAAATGATGAAGATAAGAACGCAGCCTTAGTGCATACTTCAAAATTCACCGCATACTATTAACCTAGGTCCAGTATACCTAGACACTATGTGACCATTATGTAGCAATTTAAATTGTAAAATATGCGTGACTTTTGTCCTTATTCACGGCTTATCGTTATTATAGCGTGCATTGATAGAGACATTTCTTAATTGTGTTGAAGGTATGTAATTGTTTACACCTGCCTTTCCGCTGGAACCAATGCGTAAACGCATTGTTTTGGTATTAATTGTTATTGTAGTTACTTAATTGTTTTTGTGAGTTTTGTCTTTTTTTTGAAAGTTAAAAAACAGAACATATGTGTTAAAAATTTTACGTACCTCTACTAGAAAATTTAAAGCTCGTATGTATCTTATACCTTTAAACGAGCAATTCTTGTATGTATGTATGTATATATATATATTTATTTATAAATTTCTGTGATCTCGAAAACGGCTCTAACGATTTCGCTGAAAATTTGTATATGGGGGTTTTCGGGGGTAAACAATCGATCTAGATTAGTTTTATGTTTGGGAAAACGCGTGTTTTCGAGTTTTCATGCGTTTTTCTTTCCACGCAGAATATGTTCGCTAATTTCGTCGCGCCGCGACCGCCTTGATTTAGCTCAGTAGTTAAGGATAGCGACCGCTAGAAAGAGTGTTACGGGTTCGAATCCCACTCGGTGACTTACTTTTGTTTTTTTTATGTTTAGGTTTATATTTTTTTTTTATTTTGCATTGTTTTTAAACAAGTTTAAAAAAATTATTTAATGTTTGAGATGTAACCGAGCAAAGCTCGGTCGCCCAGGTACTAAATATTATAACAATAATATTAACTGCCTCCGTGGTGTAGTGGTTAGAGCGTTTGGCTCATATCCGGAGGTCGCGGGTTCGATTCCCGGCGGGGGCAACGACTTTGCGTTGTTGTCCTAGTTTGGTTAGGACATTGCAGGCTGATCACCTGAATGTCTGATAAGTAAGATGATCCGTGCTTCGGAGGGCACGTTAAGCCGTCGGTCCCGGTCACTGTCTTTGACATTGGTCGTTACCTAAAACCATGTCAGAGGCCTTTAAGGCGGTTTAAAAACTCTGACACTAGTGTTAGTCACTAACACACACGATAAGAAGAAGATAACAATAATAATATACGTTTGAATTTAATTACCTTTTAAAGTATTGCTGGATACATTATTACAGATAATTCATTAAGATAGGTATACAATATGACATCTAAAACCTACAATTTAATGTTCAACTCGATTCGCATATCAAACACTGACCTTTGAAATCAGAGTATCCCAAGACCCACATTCGTGTGAACAAAATTAACAATATTCCACTGCACTGCACATGTAGTAATGATCACGTCACAACATATCTAGAATACAGAAATGACTCACATTATAAAAAGTATTTATGTAGTTTATTTGAAAATAATTTATATAATATGTACATTTGTGTGTAGGTTTATTATATGAGAGTACCTGGGTGACCGAGCTTTGCTCGGTCGGTTACATCTCAAACATTAACTACATTTTTTTAAACTTGTCTAAAAACAGTCCAAAATAAAAAAATTATATATAAACTTGAACATAAAAAAAACAAAAGTAAGTCACCAAGTGGGATTCGAACCCGTAACACTCTTTCTAGCGGTCAGCATCCTTAACCACTGAGCTAAGCGGATGGCGGCCGGCGCGAGGAAATTAGCGACCATATTCTGCGTGGAAAGAAAAACGAATGAAAACTCGAAAACACGCGTTTTCCCAAACATAAGACTAATCTAGATCGATTGTTTACCCCCAAAAACCCCCATATACCAATTTTCAGCAAAATCGTTAGAGCCGTTTTCGAGATCACAGAAATTTATAAATAAATATATATATATAAATAAATATACAAGAATTGCTCGTTTAAAGGTATAAGATATGTTTTATAATTATAAAGGTACATTTGGAATATCTTTACAAAAAGTTTTTGCTGTATTTACCCCAAAATATTGCTTTCTCAGCATCAACTATTGACTGATAGAAAAGGCCTCAGGCCTTTAAGGTCCGCAAGTCCGCCATTAACATGTGTGGTAATAAAGTAAATAAAACAATACATCATAACTTATTGTATACAGTGCTACCTTAGTAAATGTATGCGTGTAAAGTGAACATTACGGAACATGCAAGTGGAAACAAATAAACAAATGTTACCTGATACTTTATCCTACTAATATAATAAATGCGAAAGTAAGTTTGTATATTTGTTTGTTTGTTACCTCTTCACGCTTTAACTACTGAACCGATTTAAATGAAATTTGGTATGGATATAGTTTGAGACTCGGGAAAGAACAAAGGGTACTGTTTATCCCTAAATTCTCACGGGGAGCGAAGCTCGCGGGCACAGCTAGTAACGTTAAAAAGCATACTTATATTACAAAGCGCTACATCTGTATTTGAATTTATGGCTATGTAATGGCAGATGCGATATTATGTCAAATTATTTCATAGCGATCGGAAAAGTCAAGGTGAATGGTTGTGGGGAACGCCGAGTAATGATGGCGTGGATGTGAGAAACCTGTGATGCGGCATTTTGTATATTATTAGAAAGAAAAATATTGGTGTACAAATGAAAAAAACAAGTGAGAGTTTGGACGACATAGCGTAGTTAGAACACTTGAAAATTTTTGAAATTTGTTTTGTATTATACAATTTGAGTCCTATCACACATTAATACAACTCGAATTGCATCAACCGAAGCATTTGCCACGCGCTCGCCTTGCCTCCGCTTTGCTGCCGCCTTGCCTCCGCCTTGCGCCCGCCCGGCGCTCTCCACGTCTGGACTTCGGTTAATGCAATTTCAGTCGTATTGATGTGTGATAGGACTTAAATTATATGCAACAAATTCAAACCTCACTTGTTGTGCGCTTGTCATACACTAGGCGTGGGCTTGGCATGTGCGTGTCCTCTGAACGAGCCTTTCAATATAAATTAAAGAAACAGTACTAAAGTGGCCTCCGCTCAGCATTTTGATAAGGGATTACCACGACGATGATGTTCCGTAGATGCTATCACCATCATCATCTTCATCAGGTCTTTTTGCCTCCACTGCAAGAGCACGACCCTCTCTGTACTACCAGAGCCATACTTGCCCAAAGCAGCCAGAGGACTTGGCCTACACTCTCCTCGCTGACCAGGTGGGTTTTAGGGGGGGGGGGGGGTTACTCTGTCGAAAACTTATAGATAGGCTTTACTTAAACAAAAATATAAAACACTTACTTATATAAATGCGATTCCATATCATTATCTATAAAAAGACACGTTTTTTGTATGGGAATAAAATAAACATGCTTTTTTTAGATAATTTAAAGATAATGTTGTTATAGCGGCATTACAAATACATCATCTGTAAAAATTTCGACTGCCTAGCGGTTCATGCGATACAGCTCGGTGACAGATAGACTTTGGGTGCAGAACCTTAAAAATGAACCCTAAAAAGAGTTGACAGTCGGCTGCTTGTAAAACCATGGCAAGGTTTTTGGCAACCTTGAGTTCAGTATCATTTGAATAATTCGTGATTCGGAAATAGGTATATAGTATAGTTTATTTAATTAGCACGCATCTCTTTTGAACCGTATGGTTCCATCAAGGCTCATAAATGCATTGCAAGATCATCCCATTGCAAAACTGTTAAGATAGAAAAAATAACGTAATATATTTCTTTGCCCTTCATAATATCAAGTTCTAAATCGATTCATTTAAACTAACACCAAATCACATAAGATCTTGTGATCGATCGAGTGCAAGTAATGTGCTCAGACGCGCAATCTAAGTATATCGATTAATAATATAGATCAAAATATAGTGAGGACAGAAGTCTCACTTTATTTATCAAGTCCTTTACCAAAAAATATAGCTGAAGACTGAATGTGAGAATTAAGTCGATGGATATTCTTTTTTAATGAGTCCTTGAGAATACGATTATAAAGAGATAAGGATATATTTGCAATTTAATTCAAATTGAATTGAATTACGATATTTGTACCCTATGTAAGTAGTTCCCTATATGTGACAGAAGAAACCATAGTCGGTCTCTGTTTTATGTAGGAACCCACGATTTTCACTGTCTGATGAATGTTAAAAATTCATTTCGAGTTTCACATAGTTTTCCGATGATGAATTTCCATTTTTTTCTAATTTTCTTCTCGTCTTCATTCGTTTCCGGCTGCATTCTAAATGGTGCTGCTGCAGAGAAATATATCGATGTTCTTGAAAATTGATTAACTTTCTATTCATGATTAGACAAAATACACGTCATTATTTCTAATGTAATTTTACAAATTTGTTTTTCTTTTTATTCTCGATTTTACACAATATAATGTCCACCTAACTGTCTTCACGACATTGACTATTCCACGATGAACACAGAGCTTGGGGGCACTTTTTGTATTGTCAAATTTAAAGTATTTTTTTTAAATTCAATGTAAGATAAAATTGCATTTTATTGAAAGTCATTTTTATTATTTTTTTATTGAAAAAGTTTAAAACTACAGGCGTTTCGGAACGATAACCCAAAATAACCAGCCAAGTGCGAATCAGATTCGCGCACTAAGGGTTCCGTACTCCGTACCAATATCTATAAAAAATCACGATTGTTGTATGGGAGCCCCCTTAAATATTTATTTTATTTTGTTTTTAGTATTTGTTGTTATAGCGGCAACAGAAATACATAATTTGTGAAACTTTCACATTCCCGTCCCGTTTTTACCCTTTGGGTACGGAACCCTAAAAGGAACCCAGTTTAGTTAAAACCCACGACGTTGACGACTATCAATAGGTTTTCCTTGCAGAAAATCCTTATTTTGTAAAGCGATTACATCCAATCGAACTGAGATGGTCGGTTATCTGGCAGGTAATAAATTAAGATGTTTTTGGAATGACCCGTGTTTGTAGTTAAATTTTTTTACAAGTGAAACGATTAAGTTATAAATCAAAGATTGCGCATAAGTACCTAATTTTGTAGGTACTGTTTTGCTTTCAGCCTATCGGTGTTGTGACCCACTGTTGGGCAAAGACCTCCCCTTCTTCTTTTACTCGTCTCTGTCCTCTGCGATCTCTTTCCATTCTATTGCATAATCAACTATTTTCCAACAAGTCAAATCAAATCCTTTCTCTAAACGTCAAAATAAACACGATTTGTATGAAATATACGCAGATAACGTCACAGTTTCTTAGAATCAAATAGCGCTCTTAAAATCAGTTTTCCTGCAATAATAAATATAAAATCACATTAAAAATGAATATGACCGTGACAAGTGACATTTTTTGTAACGTTTTATTTCCTTAACAGTACTTACCATATAATTTATTTTTGATCTAGGAAAGTACCCAATTATAGAGGTCGTCCCGCCATCTTGTCTTCGGTCTAGCTCTACTTCGAAGGCCATCCGGCAGCCAGGTCGTAGCTAGTTTCGCCCATCTTTCTGGGCCTGTACGACAGATGTGCCCTGCCCAGTTCCACTTCAGACTGGAAGTCTTTACTCCTACATTAGCAACTTGAATTTGTAAACGTAGCTCTGTTGTAGTTTGTGGACTTGTCAATTTTGATATAGACACAGACAGACTGACACTAACGTCAAGATTATAACACCCTTCTCTTTTGTCAGGGGATAAGGGCTCTTCAAGCATCACGGCTCTGGAATGCTTTACCCGTTGACATCAGAGAAATTTCTACTAAATTCTCTTTTAACCCCCAAGAAAAGTTCACGCCCACAATTCTTATCTTCATAACTATGTATTTGTATGTTAGGTAATATATATATACATAAGCAGATGTGTATGTATTTGTGTGTATTGTATAAATAGAGTATTCATTCTGATATTTATATATAGTATATATAGTAGGTATATAATATAATTTTATTATTTAGTATTGATTTTTTGTGCCGCATAGTTTTTTCTGTTTATCCCTATGGTTGACTGGAAGAAAATGCTTTTAGCATTAAGTCCGCCATTTGTTAAAAGTATATTTGTACTTTGGAACAATAAAGTTTGATAAAATAAAATAAAAAAAGATTTGTATTTTTTCTTGACGTAAAATATACCACATCCAAACAATAACTATCATAACTCGTACTATCTACGCCATTGAAATAATAGTGACATAAAAACACGATCTCGACAAATCTACTGGATACGTCCTTAGACTTAATGCTTGTGGCTGCAATTATGTGTCCAAGAGTTCACCTCCACTTGGTGGCAAAAAATAATATCATAAAGATTAGATATCATTTATATGTATGTAGGTATACAACGTAGAAGGGAGATACCCGTAATAAATCTAACCACGGCCTATACTAGATCACTACAGTATAGTGAAATTGAAATAACAGCCAAAACACGAAAATAAAAATCATTATCTCCATACAAACCCCGGGCAGTTGGTATGGGTATGTCAATTTTTTTGGTTCTTATGATTGTTATTTTATTTTCATTATAGTGATCTAGTATAGATAGTACAATTTTATTTATTATTATATTATAGTAATACAATTTATTACGGGTATGACCCTTTACGTTCTATAAGTATTAAATGTACTTCATTTAAAAATGTATTATGTTTTTATGATAATTTTGAAGTAATTATAATATCTGGCTTAATACCTATTATCCGTTTTTGACGCCAACTTTCTTGTCTATTTTAAAGGTTGACAGGGGAAAATGCTTTAACATTAAGTCCACCTATTCTATCTTTTGGCTCAATAAAGATTTAAATAGATAAAATAAAATGATATCACGGTAAACAGGAAAATCACATATTAAAGAGTTAAACGATTGAGCAAAGCGAACAAAATTTCCCAAGTCAACTTGAACAATCAACAACTGAAACAAGTGATTGTTTTTATGTTAGTATGCATGTGAATATGTATGTATGTTTTTTGAAGAGAACGAGTAATTTGGATGGGGTATTTATGAAATTAGGTGTGTAGATATGACTAATAGAATTTTTATGTTTGAACATGAACCAAACTGGTCAAGGGGTTGCCTAGATATGGGGTTCTTGACTTCCCAGTTCAGGGCGAACTGTTATTTTTATGTATGTATATGCAGCAGGCAAAAAACTATCACTATATAAATGGCCCAAAAATCATGCCTCTTTTTAAATCAAAGTGGTATAGAGGTGTCCCACTACTGGGCAAAGGCCTCCCCTTCTTTCTTCCGCAGATCCCTGTCCATAGCAGGCTGTTGCTACTACATTCTGAAGCTGTTGATGTCATCGCGCCATCTTCTCCGTGGTCTCTTCGTCTGCACCCTTCTGGCACCCACAAGGTTTCCTTCCTGGCCCATCTATCAAATAATTTTTCAAAACTATAAACCGCCTTCAGCCTCAAACTACTCGTTTGAAACTGATAAACTGAAATTGACGACTTGAAGTATTTCCTTTTAAACAAAAAAAAAATCTAATCGGTCTAGGCATCTTTGAATAGTCAGTGAACATATACAGTCTTATTACGGATCAAAGTTTAGAGATAGATCGAGTTTTAAAGTCGATCTAAACTGAGTAACAAGAAAAATCATATTACGAAACAAGGTTTATATCTTAGTCCGAGGAAGATCCTCGATCTAAAGTTAAACCTGCTAGCACCCTAGTCTAAGCTCGGTACTAAGCTACGACTAACCACAACATCATAACATATATCAAAGAAAAACATAAAAATTGTAGTAAAATCTATAATTTTACCTGATAGCTATTAATAAATGCTTATTATATCCAGGAAATGTGTTGAACCTGCCATGAATATGATATAAAAGTATTTTTATTGTTTTACAACTTTTCATGACAAATTATTTTATCACTATTGTTCGTTTATTTACATTCGCAACATTAAAAACACGAGTTTATATTTCTTACACTATACAACACTCATATAAAAACAATATTAAGATACGTTGTCAAAGTTGTCAACATATCTGCGTTCCGTTTCTTGATACTGTTATACTTAATTTATTGTAAAAGAAATGTTATTTAGCAATCAGATCAATAAATAAGAGATTTTTGGTAAAATTAAATGCATTGCATAATTTTAAATCAATTATATTTTAACTTATTTCCCTTTAAATCAAAATATTTTCGAAAAAATAATATTATTATGAAAACGGAATGATTTTTCTACTTCCGGTCAGACTAAGTTGGATCTATCTTATTCCGTCTTTTTTGGACGTTTTGTAATAAAGCAAAGTCTAAAGTAGATTTAACGTTTGTTACCGTACTAAAGCCCGACTAAGATAATACGGGACTAAACTACGATTAAGGCCTTTTTTTGTAATAAGACTGATATAGTCAGTGAAAGTAGATAAAAGGTTTCAATTCCAGAAAAAAACGAGTTTTCCTTATTTCAAACATTTGACGATAGGTTCTGTCAAAACCAACACTAACGAACCAATTTCGTGTTGAAATTGTTCGGTCCAGTAAAAACCAAACAAAATTGAGCAATAATCATAATTTATAGCAAGTTTGGCAGATCAGACGGATGTTGTGGCGTACAGCACAGACATACTGACAAAAAGGCGATGACTTGCTGATTTGCGAAATTGGGGTTACGTGGGTCAGATGACATTTGTGTTCTATAAGTTTGACACCTGTATGAGATGGCCATTGCTTTGTGACATTGCTCAATGACATTTTTGTGGTATTTTCGTAATTGATGTGGCGATATAAATAAAACCTGAGAATAAAACTGATACGAGTGTTGCTTCCTTCTGGTCTAGAAAAGGACCACTTCATCTCTTCCAGTGGATGTCGTAAGAAGTGACTAAAGGAATAAGCACATACATCTTGTGTTAGAGCTGCATCTCAATGATATAATTTTATTTATTAAAACTAACTTAAGACACAGACATTATTAGAATGAGTCGAGACATGTTGGCAACTATACGTGAGTAACCTGTTAACTAATTCTTATAATTTAATCAAATTGTCCCTTTCTTATTTACTTTAAAAGGCTTTTGGCATCTTTGGATGACCACTGATATGCATATCAAGTGGGTAAGTAAACTTCGTAAAAATAGGTGAGAAAAGGTCAATATTCATCTTATTCTTCATCTCAACCTACTTTACTTGGTCTCAGGACAGCAAATTATATTTTCCATTTCTCTCTCTGTCCTTTTTCATGGTACTTGTCACATTGTTTGTATCCATATTATCCTTAACGCATTCCTTTATCATTCTTTGGTCTTCCTCTGTTCTTATATTCAGTACAGTAACCTTAAAAAAAACTGCAACTTTTAAGTAGCGTCTCAAAGACTAATACGATATTCGGAAAATAGTCAAATTAGTAGAAAATCACATAAATAAAAAGTTGACGAGATATGGCTTAAGAGATGTAGCAAGTTCATAGTTTGGGTTAGGTTAAAATCTTTTGAAGACGTTAAACGTAAAGTTCAGTTGTCAGTTATTTTCGAAATACTTATGCATAATAAATTAACAGCTTATTTAAATCAAAATGGCAGCCTTGATCATTTAAATTTAGCCAATCACAACTTTATTGTTATAATTCAAAGCATCTGTCACTGAAAATCAATTAAAACTTACGTGGATCTTGCGCCAGCGCATCGAAGGTTAGAACGCATGAGCAAATACGTATAACTAGAGGATCTTATAGTTCAGTTACGTAGACGGTTTTTTTTTTATTTCTCAAAGTATTTTGTGTACTTTTTTACAATGATACCAATCTATTTTAGTAAAGAAGAAATATTTTAGGGGGAGTTTCGTCTATTATTTTAAGGACCTTTTCCTAGTGAATATACACCAAAGTTTTGTATTGGATTCTGTATAAATAGGGATATGGACTTAATATTTTTGGCTCTCCAGGTAGACATTTAAGTAAAAGTATTGTATACTTTAACTAATACGGATTTTTTTCGCTATTTAGTTAATGTTTGTTTTATTTTTGTATTCCAAAATCTTTTATTTATGCAAATCATTAGTGGAAACTAAAAAATGGGTTTCACGAAGCCAAAGTGCCTGCGAACACCTAGATTTTCATTGAATAGGTATTTGATTTCTTAAAAATAAGCGAGCAAAGCAAACGAAGCGTCTCAGTTTCTAGTTTGGCCAAAATGCTTTTGTCAAACTGTCCGGCTGTTATTGCCTGCAGGTCGCAATTGTCAACAGACTCTTGTAAAAAGGTTCGAAAGGTTCGATAGTTAGATTTTTTTAATTATTCAGTTATTCGTAGTCTTTCAAATGGTGGAAAATATTTCCACCAATTTGAAAAATGCCATAAAACTTTTTTGTTTCCTTTATTAAGACGCAACTTTTTATCTTAACAACTTTTTTGTCCGATTAACCTCAACGGGTCGCCACGCGAAGTCTACAACACACAAAGCCACTAGTATAATCTTTGCTTCATACAAGTATATTTATTTCATGAAGCCTTACCATGGCTGCTTATTTACTCACGTGCATGTATTGATATAGTCGGTCCCACGACCCCAGAGGCATAGTTCACGTGGCAAATGAAATCAGATGTATCAATCATACAACAATCACGTGTTGTCCGTCTGTGTGGAATATGGGACAAGACCTCTCTCTCTTTCTCTTTCTCTCTTAACTTATCTCGATTTTTAAGGATTTTTGAACCTTTGTGGTTGGACACATTACTAGCGCTATTGTTAGTTGTTTGTTTCGTGTGTGTAGCCAACACTGGTATCAGATTTTGCAGGCTGCCTAAAGGCATCTGACATAGCTTGACGACTGTCATACGATGAAGCACGGAGGAGCTCGAGAAAATTTTATGCCACTTCTTGTCACCCATCCAAGTGCGTAAAAGTGCCTTTGTCTTTTTAGCTACTTATTCGAGAAGTTTCATATCAAACAATTTCCTGGCTATAAGCCCTAAAATGTCAGCCATCTCTTGGCGTACGCGTCTCATTTTAGCTTTTTCCATACTTTACATTATTACTCGTAAACGTGCCTTTGTCCTGTTAGCTATATTATATATTCTAGAAGTTTCAAATCAAACAATTTCCTGGCTGTAGCCCTAGTATGTCAGCCATCTCTGGGCGTATGCGTCTGCTCATCTTTGGCCTTTCCCAGCGCGTGGGCCGGCTCTGATTACTAGGGTCTGCGAATCAAATGGAGTGAATTATACATTCTTGATTAATTTTATTGGAACATTAGTATGATTTTTCTTAAACGTCTAACAAAATATATCGAAAAATAAAAAATAAGTAATTATATTTGGTTTTAAAAGAATCTCAGACCGGTTAACTTGTAAGCGAGGCCATTTATATTTCATATTTCGATAAATAATAAATGTTCAGTGTCATGGATTGAATGCAGTCTGAAAATAGTTTCAGTTTATTTTCTAACAAAATAAACTGAAAGAGACTGAGAGGTTAAGTTTTATCTAGCTAGCTAATCTATAACCTTATGGTTAAGGTAATATTTTTACTGATCTTTATTAGTACACTGCTGGGCGAAGGCCATTCTCACCTCCTTCCAAGACTCTTAATGGTGAGTTCCATCCACGTTTCTCGTATTTTTGGATCTCTCTCTCATTTCAGCGTTGTCCCGGTGCATTTTCAGCTGTAACGCTGAGAAGCCCGGGGTCCGCTTTCCGTCGTTTTCTTGGTTGTAAGACGCATATCATCCTTGAAGACGTCAAGTCAGCACTTCTTGAGTCTACCATGCCTGGCGGGCCCCGGCAGAGGCGACATGGCTATAGATGGGTCTCGTATTTTCGGATATCGTCACTCCATAAAGAGAAGCCAAGGATAATATACATTCAGATATTGAGATATATATCTGGCACTAGTGTTGACCACTTACACATATGAAATACTATTATTTTAGTAGTTGCAGCCACACCTCGATTTCATTAGTAGCTTCTTGAACGAACGCGAACTAGATATACATGCACTTTGCTCCAAATACCATAATACAAATTGCTTATACGCTTGTTTATACCATTGTGGCGTATTCTCGGTGTGAATATTATGTATTACAGTTTAGAGCCTCCTTTGGTTCGGCTCTAGTGTGGAGATAAATTTTATATACTACTAGCTGTGCCCGTGGGCTTCGCTCTCCGTGGGAATTTCGGGATAAAGAGTACCCTATGTCCTTCCCCAAGTCTCAAACTATATCCATACCAAATTTCATCTAAATCGGTTCAGTAGTTTAAGCGTGAAGAGGTAACAAACAAACAAATATACAAATTCATATTGAAATATTCATATTCAGATAGGATAGTAGGATACATATTTTTTTCTAGCCGTTTAGGTCCCATAGTTGAGCAAAGCCCTCCCTTTGTTGTTTCCACCTTGTTATTTCGATCTTTTGCTACTTCTTTTCAATTACATCATTTTCAATTACAATCAGGTTTTTTTTTTATTAAAACTAACGTGAGATACAATCATTATTTTATTTAGAGAACGGGTAACTCACGTATCAGCTACTAGTACTAGTAGCTGACTCTATACGTGAGTAACCCGTTCTCTAAATAAAACTACAATCAGGTTGATCGTTTTTCTTCTCCTATAATCCACATGGTCTATAGTATGTACTATACTATATACTATCACGTCTTTATCCCTAATGGGGCAGATAGAGCACTTTGGGTCTAGTGGTTCTAAGCAGACAAAGCCAGACCCAAATGCCACACGAGAAATAAAATAGTATAATCATTTATAACAAGTTATAAAAAATTAATAAAACATTGACACCCTTGTTTATAAAAAATACGAACGTTTGTTTTGTCTTGTTCTCACAATGTCAACTACTGAAAAGAGGAAAAGAAAAGACATGTTTTAACTAAAATAGGTTTAGCAAACATGTTGTTAATTTTTATGGATAAGAGGGCAAATCTACAAGGTAAAAAATATTTATTAAAACTTTCGGAAATGTATTTTCATCGTACGCTAAAATCACAAAACCTTAAGTCATACTTAGGAAACCTCCTGATTCCTTTAACCAATCCCATCATGGAGGTCTTTTGTCTATTGCAGTATAAAATCAGTTACGGCAAAATAACTAGCGTAAAATAAAATGAGTATAGAATTGACACTTATGTCTTTTTAGTATAACTGTGTAAAAAAGTAAATTTTAGGCTATTATAATACATTTCTTCAGAATGATGAACCAGCAGCTTTTCTTGCCGCACAAATTGTAAAATTTGACCAAGGGAATGGGGAAAAAATGCGAATAGAAGATGCGACAACTCACTATTTGATTGAGTCTTGCAGCCCTGGACTTAAAACATATTAGTTAGTATATTAATTTCACATAAAACTAGTTTAAATGGAGTAATATTACATATTAATACTACATATTTAAGCCGTTTGGGGTTGAAAACTTTAGGACCGTGGCTCCAGTGGCTTAAGCTCACAAATTATACGGCGCTATCTCACGGAAATTTATTGAAATTTTTACCGCAGTTTTGTTACCGCAGGGTAAACAATTACCGGGCCTTTTGTATTTGTAAATATTAGGTAGTTTGTAGTGTATTGTAGTAAGTAGTTTTTTAAATCTTTATTTTAGTTTTTAAGAAAATTTATTATGTGTATATACTATTTTTTCATCTAAATATAAAGTGTTTTTTGTTTAAATTTGCTGCAGCTTACAAAATCTGTGTGACTTGTTTATTTATTTTATTATGTCATATACATTTAAGATATTCTTCTGTCCTCTCAGTATTTTTTGCCTCAAGTCAAATTAGCTATGCCATGAAAATCTATAAAGAGGGTTCCCCACGATCAAGCTGTATAATATCGTTACGTGCTTTATGCATAACGGAACGTCGTAAAAGCCGAATGGGGCAAATTGAATGGGAAGTATAATAGCGACTAAACGACGAGATATGGCGGTGTGTTTCTAAACTGCTTGTAATTCACAACTTGGCTTCCTGTGAGAGACTTTGTATGAATATGTAGTACTAGCAGTCCATCCCGGCTTCGCCCGTGGTACATACATAGCCTATGTCACTCAGGGATAACATACCTATCCAACAGTGAAAGAATTTTTAAAATCGATCCAGTAGTTTCGGAGCCTATTCAATACAATCAAACAAACAAACAAACAAACAAACAAATCTTTCCTCTTTATAATATTAGTGTAGATAAGTCATTTACTTAAAGGCTTGTGGTATTTAACTGTCTTTCATTAATATAATGTCTAACCACATATGCTTAAATCATTTAAAGAGGTAAATCAGTTCATGATACTGAAAAACTTTTGTTAAGGAATGTATATCGAAATATTAAAAATATATTTTTGGCTCTCCATATAATTTTGGATCAACTGAAACTCTCTTAACTAAAAATGGAAGAGATCTCTTTTGAGATAAGTAGTACCTTTGTACATCTTTTATTTTATAAATTCTTTGTATACATTTTCCGTGTACACGAATTTGTAAATAAATAAACTGATCGGTCAAGTTGTATAGGAGGCTAAAATTATTTTTTTGTATTTCGATATTATGTTCCTCAACTCAAGTTATCGTCTAACAAACATACATACAAACGCGGGATTGTTCATGTGACTCTGAGAACTTTGCTTATTCGTTCAAATATATTTCAAATATCTTCACGCCATACTCCATTATGACCCACATTGTATGTTATGGCGCAGCAAAACTAATCCCTTGGTCGTAAATCTAGTTTCTGCGAAATGGCGCGGTGGTGGGTAACCGCCGGTTAGCGGTTTACCCTCGTTCTCAGTTCTAAGCTTTTGTAAGAAAAGTACTTTGTCATACCTACCTATTGCCATATAAACATAATTAATTCTTTTCCTTGTCACAAGATGGCGCTATATGGTAATAATTCATCATCATCATCAGGTCTTTCTGTCTCCACTGAAGGAGCACGACCCTCCCTGCACTACCAGAGCCATACTTGGTCAGAGCACCCAAAAGATTTAGCCTTCACTCTCCTCGCTGGTCAAATGGGTTGGAGAGGTCTCATTGATGTTTATAAGCTTCGTTTAGCTTGTAATTCCTAAGTCGCCTTCTACGACATCCACGGGAGGACTTGGAGTGGCCCTATTCTACTCTGCCGGAAACCTCAGGTCTAATCCATACTTATATATAAAGCTGAAGAGTTTGTTTGTTTGTTTGAACGTGCTAATCTCAAAAACCACTGGTCCGATTTGAAAAATTTTTTCGGTATTAGATAGGTCGTTTATCGAGGAAGGCTATAGGCTATTTTGCATCACGCCTGTGACTTCACTCGTGTGGTAAACGCGGGCGAAGCCGCGCGCTGTCTCTAGTTAAAACACAAAAATCTTTAATTTCTATTATTTAAATAAAGTAGTTCTCTAATTCTTCTTATTTGCGTGTCGATTGTTTATTTGTTTTTTAAGTATATTCTATTAGCTCAATATTGAGCTACTCTGATAGCGTCGTCAGTAGCCATATAGTCGTCCAGTGTGTACGTAGTAGGGCACCCGGGGCAAGAAAGTAGGTGCGCCATAGTTTATAAAAAAAAGCCACACTCGCACACGTTTTGAAAGCTATCAGTCATCTTCCACCTGGACAAAAGCTCTTCACAGCGACCTACTTGGGTACGTAGCCTATTCTGCGATTTCCAAGCAGACCAGAGCAAATCATGTCCAGTTGGCAATTCCTCTTTTGGTGTAATAAATTTGGTACAGTGCGGCCCCTTTTCCAGAGTTTTCTCCTGGCTTCTCTGATATCACAGTCCAGGGTTCTTGTGCTTTGCAAGAAACTATGCCGGCTTTTTAGTCTTATAATACTTTAATTCAATAAATATGACTTACATGAAATGCAATAAATATTTTTAAAGCATATTCAATACTTCTTTTTCCATCTCTGTGTGCCTAACAACAAATCCAGTATTGCCTTCTTACGGGCCCTCTGTTACGTTAGTAATTATATTATCTTTGACTTTGTAGAAGGCAAGTCACGGAACCGATTATTATTTTAAGAAGATACATACATTTTTCGGGTCCAGTGCTGGCCTCATTTAAAATTAATTATTTGTAAGCAAACGCAGATTTTATTTAAAATTTTGGTCTCATACGGCTCTAGATAACCCTTTAAACTATTTAATGAGCTACTGTTTACAGTTTAAAATGATAGAGTGAAGTTTTCCTTAGCACATTTGCCAAAAATAGCTGTTTTTCGAAAATGTGCTAAAAAGCTTAGAGCGCCTGACAAATCTGAGAACGAATTATAATAATCAATTAATAATTCGTAATTTTTTAGTTTTAGTTCTTATTTAGTTTAAATTTAAATTTTAATAAGTTTGTATAGTTCAAATTTAAGTTCAATTTAGTTTTTTTCAATAAATAACTTTTATTAATTTTTTTTTTCAAATAAGAAACATACTTTAACTTTATGGCAAGTGAAGTTGAGATTAAACAGGATCTAACAAATTGTAATGAATTTGACAAAATTGCAATAAATTAGGGTAACTCAATATTTTTTATAATATCTAACTGTCAATACAATGCGGATTTTTTCATTATCACGAGATGAGAAGCAGCTACTTGTCAGATAAAAATGACAGAAATTCCAATAGCAAAGACAATCAAAAGCATTAAAATATCATTCATACAAAATCCGTTAAATCGCCAGTACGTTCCGTTGTAACCTTGCCAGTGCATGAATGAAGCAGTCGTGACGGGAGATCTTATCTGGCATTTTATTTGTGAAACGGAACGCCTCGACGCCGCGTGGATTCAACTGGATAAATAATAGTCATTATTGATTTATCGAACTCTGGAGTTTGCCTGAGAATTAGGATTTACTTTTAAAAACATAGTAATCTAGATATAATAATTAAGAGCTCGGTAGCTTAGCAGTTTGTGCGTTTATTTTACGATAACGCATAAAAAGTATTGACAGTTATCATGAGGACTTTTTATCTTAACTGCAGGAGCACGACTCTCCCTGCGCTACTAGAGCCATACTTGGCCAGAGCAGCCAGAAGACTTGGCCTACACTCTCCACGCTGGCCAGTCGGGTTAGAGAGGCCTCATTGATGTTTATAAGCTTTGTTTACCTTGTATTTCCTAAGTCGTCTACGACATTCACGGGAAGACTTGAAGTGGTTCTTCTTTATGCTGGAAACCACAAGGCCACATATTTATTTATTTAACCTTTATCTTGCAAAATAAAATTTGTTGCATTATCTAACAGCCAACCTTTAGGTTGTAAGAGAAATTCAGGTGAGGGTAAAATAATGGGAAGAGTAAAAGGGAAAGTGGTATTGGGTTTATTACTTACACACTCAAAAAAAAACCGGCCAAGGGTGAATCGGATTCACGCACTAAGGGTTCCATACCATTATCTTTAAGAAATCGCGTTTGTTGTATGGGAGCCTTCCTCAAATATATTTCTTGTTATAGCAGCAATACAAACACATAATTTGTAAAAAAAAATAATTGTCTAGCTATCGCGGTTCTTGAGATACAGCTTGTTGACAGACAGTCGGACAGACAGCAGTCTTAGTAATAGGGTCTCGTTTTTACCCTTTGGGTACGGAACCCTAACAAACATAAACATTCAAGTTCCCTACAAAAATAAAGCGCAGTTGTTAAAGCGAGTCGCGTGTAGCGAGCAATGAATGGACGACCATTGAGAGCTGATAGCATCCAGTAGCCGGACACGGCATCGCTCGGGATTGAAACTATTTTTCAACCTGGCTTTTAGCCGTTTAGCCTGGCTTTATTTTAACTCCTTGACAAAAAAAGGAATATTATATGTCCGCCATTTGTTAACAGTATATTTGTACTTTGGAACAATAAAGTTTGAAATAAAAAAAAATAAGTTTAATAACACTAATGTCTTCGATCTGTTGTTTCAACTGTTTGTGTTGTAATTTAAAAACGGTTTTAAGTTATGTATATAGAGGTAGTATAGTGTATTCAATCATTATTCTATTAGAATTGTTTACATGCATGTATTTTCTCTGTTTTTTTATATATAGTAACAAATCACACTGATTGAGCTAGCCCCAAAGTTCGAGACTTGTGTTATGGGATACTAACTCAACGATACTATAGTTTATAACAAATACATACAAACACACAACAGCCCCAGGACAATTTGAAAAAGGCCATTTTCCAACTTTTCCTCACCGGGGATCGAGCATGGTGACCACTACGCCACGTAGGTCGTCATAGCTATTAGTATTTCCTAACTCGTCTTCTGCGACATTCACGGAAAGACTTGAAGCGGTCCTACTCTACTCTGCCGGTAACAACACACTCGAAAAACGAACAAAAACATCTACGTTCCCTACAAAAATAAAGCGCAGTTGTTAAAGCGAGTCGCGTGTAGCGAACAATGAATGGACGACCATTGAGAGCTGATAGCATCCAGTAGCCGGACACGGCATCGGTCGGGATTGAAACTATTTTTCAACGTGGCTTCTAGCCATTTAGCCTGGCTTTATTTTTAGCCTCCGACAAAAAAGAGAGGTAATATTAAGTTTGACTCTAACGTCTGTCAATACATCAATTTGAAGATAATCTTCATCCTGCCTTTTTAGCCTCCGACAAAAAAGAGAGGTAATATTAAGTTTGACTCTAACGTCTGCCAATACACAAGTCTAACACTAGTGTCAGAGTTTTTAAACCGCCTTAAAGGCCTCTGACATGGTTTTAGGTAACGAATAATGTCAAAGACAGTACGATGATAATATATAAGTTTGACTGTAACTGTTTGTTAGTCTGTGTCATCGTAGCGCTTAAACGAAGGGACCGATTTCAGTGTGGTTTTTTTTGCGTCGAAATTTTAAACGATGAACCGATTTTCACCAGAAGTTCCTTTACGTAAAAAAAACGCACCGAAATTGGTCGAGCGCTACAATACCACAGATAGACACACAGACAAACAGACAGTAGTGTCACAGTAATTGGGGTTGGCTTCTCAATAACACCCTCCCTTTTTGTCGGGTGATAAAAACCAGTAACCTCGTCAAATCACCTAGGTTAGGTAGCGGACCCCGGGCTCTGAAGTGTTTACCGCTGAGAATGCAACCGGGAATACGTGAGGATGATAATGGAAGCATCTCATTGAATATGTACACGATTTAGTACCCTATCCTATCCTTCCTACTAATATTATAAATGCGAAAGTGAGTTTGTATATTTGTTTGTTTGTTACCTCTTCACGCTTAAACTACTGAACCGATTGGGATGAAATTTGGTATGGATAAAGTTCAATACTCGGGGAAAGGACATAGGGTACTGTTTATCCCGAAATTCTCACGGGGAGCGAAGCCCGCGGGTACAGCTAATATTACTATATATTCATGCATTTATGAAAGAACCAATAAGTAAAAGCTTTTTTATTTTTAATAATTATTTTAAAATTAAATTCCATTTGATACTTCAAACATAAATAAAACAACTACAACACACGATCATAAGGCTTAGGTTACCTCCATAAAGACCATTAAGGAGGTCCTAAGCACACATTTATATCGTTACATAAAAACGTGTAATTTACATTAAATACGAGCCGATTAATCGAAACTACGCGAGAACTCGCCAATGCTCTTATTAACCCTAGATATCGGCATTAATAAAAACGACTTACTGTACGCTGTAGATATACAAATCTAGCAGATAGGGTATCAGTTGAATGTTTCCGAACGCATTACTATTGCTTCGTAGATATCATTTTCGCCATTTATCCTGTGGGACATACAGTCGTGGAGTAATGCGAACAGGTTTGGTAACAATCTCAAACTTCCATTTCTTAGACTTGACTTTGACTATAACTTCATTCGTTCTTGAGAAATTTAAAGGAAGATTTTTTTAATACTTTGGTTTGAACTCTCAAAAGAAAATAAAAACACATATTTTTATACATGTCTTTCATATTTAAATCTAATTTAAATAAAATTCATTCAGTCATTAAAATTAATTAATATATACGTACAAATCACGCAAATTTAGCTAGCCCCAAAGTAAGTTTGAAACTTGTGTAATAAAATAAGGTACTAACAATGAGTTAGTATCTTGTTACACAAGTTTTGATATTTTATAACAAATACATCTAGATTAACATGCATTCATTATACCTTCTCTATAACCGTGTGTCACAAAACATAAAGGTGCTTGATTATCTCACGAGTTAGCACGAGAAACGATTTCGATAACCTATTCCACCAACTTAACCCTACACGTGCATTCTTTACCTTCAACTCTACCTCTAAAGCAATAAGGTTTAAAATCAACTTTCAACTGAAAATATAAACCAGTTTTCTAGGTACCAACGTAAAGTTATTTTTATACTTTTCAGTGGCAACTGCTATCTTTGATATGTATTTAAATGGCTTTCATTATAGGTAATTAGCGAGACGATTTTTGCACTCAATACCATTTATTTACAGTCGGCTCCTCGTTTGCTAGATACCGGGTTATATCGCCTCGTTAGAGTATTTATTTTTATTAGACTTTAATTCCGAGTCATGTTTATGAGATAGGATTATAATAGCCTTAATTACTTATTTTATTTAAGCTCGTAAAGAGGTAGTAAAAATATGTTTTGTGATATAAGTGTACTTATAACTATTTTTTTTTATTAATTTGACGACCTCCGTGGCGTAGTGGTCACCATGCTAGTCCGCCACCCAGAGGTCTTGGGTTCGATACCCGGTCAGGGCAAGTTGGAAAATGGCCTTTTTCAAATTGTCCTGGGTCTTGGATCTATATATGTATTTGTTATAAAATATAGTATCGTTGAGTTAGTATCCCAAAACACAAGTCTCGAACTTACTTTGGGGCTAACTCAATCAGTGTAATTTGTCCCTATATATTTATTTATTTTTCATCGAAACTTAAAAACTGATTCACTCCCAAACTATACAATCGATTTGACAAAATTTAAAAGAGTACCTAGTATAAAAAAAAATCCAGATCTCTCCAGGCTCAGCAGATAGAATAAAGGACTATAACAAAAAATTGGTATATAAAATCAAATATTTCAGAAACGGATATGTAAATTGAAAAAGGATGTTCACAAGCTCACAATAGTTTTGGAAGACTTAAATAAAAGGGAACCATTTTTATATTTTAAGTACAAAATCCTAAATTTGATATCCTCCGTTATTTTCGTATTGTATGACTAGCGCCCTGTGGTGTTACCTGCGGAATGAAATGAAATGAATGAAATGAAATGAAATGTATTTATTTGCTTTAAACACGGTATAATAATACAGGTGTCATCAATCTGAATGTGCGCGTGTTTAGCCATAGTACAATGGCATGCAAAACAATTATTATTTAGGTACCTAGTATTAGTACTTATGAACATACAAAATTAAAAATTATATTAATTTATATTAATCGAATACGAAACGAATTAAAATAGAAATAAAAAAGAAAAAAAATCAAAGAATGTGAAATATTAATTAAATATAAAATGCACATACAATATTATATGGTCAATTAATAAGTAATTAGGTTATTCAAAAAAGTCACATTTAATGTCAGCATCAGAAAAATAGTCTTTAATATTATAATAACATTTATCTATGAGTAATTTGGTAATCACATGTTTAAACTTGTGTGCATTTAGACATTTCAAAGGTTCCGGTAGTTTGTTGTAAATGCTCGGTGCCATCTTTATTATTCGGAAAAAGATGCCTCTGTGTTAATTCAAGATGTCACCTTCCTGCATACCCAATTTTATCAAAAGAAGTAACGAACATACACACCCACACACTCCCCCACACGCACCCTCACACACCCACACGCACCCTCACACACCCTCACAATAACTTTCGCCATTATAATAATTAGTGTGATTTGTGCAAAGCCTCATTGCACAGTACAGTTGACATAAATGTTCCTAATATCAATATTAATATAGAGTACGAGCCATCATCCCATTCCCACGGCTACGGAACACAGAATCCGTGCCGTGTGACGTAATACAATTTTTCAATAACAATATTCACTTAATAAGGAGTCGTGAACTTGACGGTCGGTGAAGCACGACACTAAGGGGTTGTTTAGATTATTTACTTATTGCTGGTATTTATGGATGTATTGAAATATTACGCCATGTACAATGCGAAAATAAATTAATAAATTTAAATTGAAAAGTAAAAATTAAAAATTGAAACTTTAAAATTGAATATTGAAAATCGAAAATTGAAATTCGTTAGTTGAAATCCCCAGCTGGAATGTATGTTTTATTAATTTGGCAAAAAAAAAACCACGCAGCGCTTGGTGGGAGTAGATCGTTAATAAAAACTTTCAATAACTATATTTACTTAATAAGGAGTCGTGAACTTGACGGTCGGTGAAGCACGACACTAAGGGGTTGTTTAGATTATTTACTTATTGCTGGTATTATGGATGTATTTTAATATTACGCCATGTATTATGTGCAAATCAATAAATTAATTAAAAAACAAAATAATTTAAAATTTAAAATTGTGAAATGAAAAAAGTAAATTAGCAATTGAAAATTGAACAACGAAAATTGAAAAAGGAAATTGATAAGTGAAAATTAAAAATTGAATATGGAAAACTGAAAGCTGAAAAATAAAAATTGAAAATTATATATTGAAGATAGTTTATTGCAAATCCCTAGCTAGAATCCCTGGGTGGTTTATGAATTTATTATAAAATATAATACGTACCCGTAGCGAAGTTTTACTTTGTGTTACCCTTTAAATATAGCCATACACTTTTTTATAGGTACATATAAATAAAGCCTATTCATTTATATTTTATTTTATAACGGCCAAGTGCGAGTCGGACTAGCGGTCGATGGGTTCCGTACCATTATCTATGAAAAATCACGTTTGTTGTATAGGAGCCTTTTATTCAGATTTTAGTATTTTTAAAATTAGTTATTGTTAAAATAGCAACAGAAATACATCACCTGTGAAATTTTCAGCTGTCTAGCTATCACAGTTCATGAGATACAGCCTGGTGATAGACAGAAGACAGACGGACGGAAAGCGGAGTCTCAGTAACAGGGTAATGTTTGTAATCTTTAGTTACTGAACCCTAAAAGTATAGTTAATGCAAATAACCGACTATAATAGCAATAAACAAAATATTATAATATCTGAATTTGCATGTAAACCCATCTTTAGTTGAATAGTTTTCAAATAACCACCACCTTCGTGTCGACGACGTATTTCCAATTCAATATTCGAACCGTGTACCGTCAACTAGGTTTAGGGCTTCTACACCACCAGCGATTGTGATGACACTAAGTGTCAACATTTTGTTATTTTTAAGAAATTGCATATTCTTATTCTTATTTACAAAGTATAAGAAAATATTTATTGCACAAAATAAACAAATACACGACATAATAATATCTAATAATAATGAAATTATGTTAAACTAAAAGCTATTCTATAAATTAAAACTATTACTAAAAATAAAAACATCAATTTATATAAAAAATCGTTTCCAGATCGCCACCGTCAAGAGGCAGAGTCCCCAAGAGGCTGGCGGCATTTCCGCGTTGTATTGCAAGGCTAAGCCTTTGGCCGAAATGTGCACCAGCTCTTGGGTCCCCAGAGATGTTACAAAGTTAATTATTTTTATTTCATGTAGGATAAATTTATCTCGGTCATATGTAGTTCATTTTATTAATTAGATTATTTTAGTGCAACAGTTAAAAAGTACTAGCGTTTCGGAACGACCACTGCTGGGAAGACTACGCTGAAAGAAACACAGTCCAGTATGGGTCCCCAAGCTCACCTAATGGGCTATATTACAATTTATTACAATACAGATTTACATTTAAGCCATTTTAAATTACACAATTACAATTTGCAGTTAACACAACACGGTTTGAGTATAAGCACTCATTGCTCAACTATCGCTGCTCTGAAATGCTAAGTTCCCAGTCTGCCTAACAAATCTGTCATACAAAAGGTGGTATCGTCACAAGAAAGTGATACGTGATTCGGCGGCTGCACCAATATTGTAATCAGATCAAACTTTTAGAGTATAGGCGTTAGTTGCCCATCTACTGCTCCTCTGAAATGCCAAGTTTGTAATCTGCCTAACAACATTTTCGTACGAATAGTATCTTGCACATCAAAGTGATTCATGGCGGATACTGCACCTATGCTACCAAGTCTGTCAAGTCATTAATAAAGAAGAGCGAAGCATCCTAGCACATTTAGACTCCAACACCTAGTTAAATAAGATACTTTAAGTCCTCCAGTGGATGTCGTAGAAGGCGACTTAGGAAATACAAGCTAAACAAAGCTTATAAATATCAATGAGATCTCTCCAACCCGTCTGGCCAGCGAGGAGAGTGTAGGTGAGGAGAAATTGTATAGTAGTACAGAGAGGGTCATGCTCATTGTTAGCGTAAATAAAACATTTTTATTTATTTTATGTGCACTGCTAATTTTGTAATCTGCCTAACCACTGTTATGCGAATAGTGCTATCTTTACGACAAAATCATTCAAGGAAGACGCTCCACTACTACTACACTGATAAGGTCATCAAAGTATCTTACTAATATTATAAATGTGAAAGTGAGTTTGTATATTTGTTTGTTTGCATGTTTGTTTGTTTGTTACCACTTCACGCTTCAACCACTAAACCTATATAGATGAAATTTGATATGGATATAGTTTGATACCCAGGGAAGGAGATAGGATAGTTTTTATCCCGAAATTCCCACGGGGAGCGAAGCCCGCGGGCACAGCTAGTTGAGTATAAGCGTTAGTTGCCCAACTACCGCTCCTCTAAAGTAAACTAATCGCCAAATTTGCAGTCTATCTAACAACTCTGTCACGCAAATAGTGTATCTTTCACAACAAAGTGATTCGTGGCGGATACTGCATCTATGTCACAGGTATGGTACTTCATAGAACGAAAACAAACAAAACAATATATCTATGCACACGTCAAATGTCACACATTTGACATGTTATGTTAAACAATCAGGGTCGCCACCATAGAATTCGTTGCTTTGCTTACCGGTTTTCATCACTCGGAAATCTATAACATTTTCGTTTTTTATTTTTTTCCGTAGATAAACAATGATAATGTGCGCAGTTTCTCACTATTACGATTCAATCATCTTAAGTGACTCGCGTAACTTTAATGTGCGACTAGCAACAACCCTATTTTACAGGTGCTTACAAGGCTGAAAAGCGGGGGAGGGGTTGCGGGAACTCCAGATTGCGGGGTCAGTGCAAGTTCCCGTTCTGTATGTAACACTTTTATGAATTCTGTGTCTGTGTGGTAATCATATTTGAGTAGTAGCGTTAGTTGCTCAACTACCGCTCCTATAAACCGCCAAGTTCGCAGTCTGCCTAACAACTCTGTCGTGCGAAAGGTGGTATCTTCGCGACAAGGTGAATCGTGGCAGACGCTGTGTTAAGCGTTATAACTCATGAATGTTTTAATACCGAACATTTTCACGCTTCCGATGATAATATATTTATAAAACGAAGGAAGGAGGGCGGGAATATTTACAATTCAAAGTCGAGGTGAAAGGGGACATTGTTTCTTAAGGGAATGTGATGGTCGGAGCTCGAGAGGTTAGCTGGATTCAGAACTGATACTGGTTGGATCAGTTGGTTACATAGTTGTGATGGAAATAGTGATGTAGGGGCGATATCAATAAATATTATATAAATAAATAAATATAAAAAAAAATATAAATAAATATAAATATACACGCTGAATTTTCATTGGTTTTGGAAAAAAATGTCGTATAGTAAATTAATTCCTCTATCCATATACGTAATCTAAATTTGTGTCTGACATAAGACAAAAAATTTGCATAAATGATTTTTGTTTGAGACCACGTAGTAACGCCCGTCCAAAACAGCCGCGTGAGTTCTATGAACTTCGCCGGCCGGCCGGCAGCGGTACTACTAATTATTCTCACGATTCTACTTTCGAGTTTTACTAAAAAAAATTGTTACTGAATTTTTATTTTGACTAGCTAATTAGGTCTTACGAGTAATAACGATCTTCATGAAGTGGCCTTTGGCTCCAAAACCAATAAAATATCACCGTGTATAGGGACAAATAACACTGATTAAGCTAGCCCTAAGGTAAGTTCGAGACTTGTGTTATAGGATACTAACTCAACGATACTATATTTTATAACAAAAACATATATAGATAAACATCCAAGACCCAGGATAAATTGAAAAAGGCCATTTTCCAACTTGCCCTGGCTGGGGATCGAACCCAGGACCTCCGGGTTGGCGGTCTAGCGTGTTGACCATTACGCCATGGAGGTCGTCATTATATATCGTTTGTGTGCGAGTTCAACCAATAGTCCGACCTCGTATCAAAAGAAAAAAAAATTTTTTTACTAGCTGGTACCCGCGCGGTCTTCTGCGCAGGATTATTACACAATATCTCTATAAATAATTGTAAACGATGTGTTATTCTGATGTATAAGCTATATTATTGTAAAGTTTCATTGATATACATTCAGTAGTTTTTACGTGAAAGGGTAACAAACATCCATCCATCCATACTTACAAACTTTCGCGTTTATAATAATAGTGGAAAGTAGGATATTAGAAGGATGTTTCGTCATAATGTTCCTAAAGAAAAGTTCTGAATATCATGGACCCTCATTAAATGTCCCTTAAAATAGTTGCAGATATTCTTCTTACCGTGTGTGTTAGTGACTAACACTAGTGTCAGAGTTTTTAAACCGCCTTAAAGGCCTCTGACATGGATGGTTTTAGGTAACGTCCAATGTCAAAGACAGTGACCGGGTTGGTGATAGTTGCAGATTATTTTGTTAGACCTTATCATCATCACGTCTTTTTGTCTCCACTGCAGGAGCACGACCCTCTCTGCGAAGTATGGCTCTGGTAATAACCAGAGCCATACTTCGCCTGAGCAGCCAGGGGACTTGGCCTACACTCTCCTCCCTGGCCAGACGGGTTGGAGAGGTTTCATTAATATTTATAAGCCTTTTTTACCTTGCTCTCCCATGCTGGTCTGGGAGAAATGAAAAAGCTTAGAATGTACCAGCTGCTTCTCTTTCCGCGCAGATCGTAAAAGCCGATCGAGGGAATGAGCAAAAATGCGAATCATGTTAACAGGCGATGCGGCTAGCAACCCATCACTGTATTGATTGCTTTTCCATCTTCTCCACCACCATGACGCTAAAAGTGGCTTTTGGGTCTTGCGGCCCTGGGCTCTGCATAGAACCGCAAGACCCAAAACGCTCTGTCTGCCCCATTAGGGATAAAGACGTGATAGTATGTATGTATGTATGTTTTACCTTACAGTTTTATCACAAAGGAAGACTAATAACATATTCAGAGTTCAAATGACCCCTTACTTAAAAAGGTGTCAAAACTACCCCAAACCCTTCCCATGACATCCCAAAAAAACGACTCATCGGAAGTAGCAATAATGTGACCTCTTTCCGGTAAGCTGATGAGCTTTGTGACGAGCTTTTAATGGCGCTGTTAGGTGTCATCGTTAGCGCCATGGGAAACATCATTTTGACGTTATTATTGAGCCAAAAGCGGCAATAGGTGGACTTAATGCTACAGCATTCCCTCCCGTCAACCTTTAGGAAGAAAACCGATAAAAAAGTTGGCGTCTAAATAACAGATAAAAGATATGAAGTCTAATATCATAATTAATTTAATCTTATTTTCTCATCAAATCCGTTTCCGGGTATTTATAGAGAGCTAGGTCTTTAAAAATGATACTGAGGTTTTTAATTTCATATTTTTTCTCAACTGAATAGTTTGCGCGAGAGAAACTTCCAAAGTGATAAAATGTGTGTCCCCTCCTGTAACTTCTAAAATAAGAGAATAAATAAATAAATAAAAAAAAAAATATATATATATATGGACAAATTACACAGATTGAGCTAGCCCCAAAGTAAGTTAGAGACTTGTGTTATGGGATACTAACTCAACGATACTATATTTTATAACAAATACATATATAGATAAACATCCAAGAATGATACAATGTAAAAAAATATATAATGTACATGACCATGCAAACTTCCACCAAAAATTGGTTTGAACAAGATCTAGTTAGTAGTTCTTTTTTTAAATACAAACTAGAAATAATTCCTTAAAATATTATCAATTTGTGTGCCTCCTCCTCCTTGCTGCTACGGAACCCTTCATGGGTGAGTCCGACTCGCACTTAGCCGCTTTTTTTATAATTGATACTATAAATAGCGCTTCGCTTACAATGTCTTGGGCATCTGGAAAGATTGAAGGCAGGTCGTGGCATCAAGGCAGCATATATGGGAAAGGTATCAGGCCGAAGACCAGTGGGTCGACCCAGATATCGCTGGATGTATAATAAAACAGGTATTCTCTTACCGAGATGGAACTTCACTACGTCACAAAGTGTTGCCACTGATTGTTCTTTTCAGTAAATTTAAGGACTTTCTCAATTAGTTCATGAATATTAAATAAAATATTAAGTAACTTAGCTATTTAGTATCTCGCGATTCTCGCGTGATTCATCAATTCAATATTTTATAAATTGATATAATGGATTATTAATTCGAAATTGGTGTATAAAGTTCAAAAATGCATTACGCTCGGGTAATTCAATTTCACACAGTGGCAACATATCAAACTGATGACGTAGTCAAGTTCCACCTACGTCATCTGCTGTCATGGGAAGAGAATACCTTATTTAATTATACCATGGCTGGAGTGATAAAGAGCAGGCTGATCCACGGGAGATGGAAGTTGTCAGCTGGCAAGATATCGCTCTGAACAGAAAATTGTCGCGCTTTTTCCTCTCGGAGGCCTGGATCAACGGAGTATGTTAATTTTTATTACGAGTTGTGATCCGATTCTTACAAGCTTATGCTCAAATGTAGCTTAAAAAATGTACGTAGGATCTACGTACAACGTAACTCTGAAATTAAGATACAAAAAAACTAAGAATGAAAAATCAAGCTACACTTATTTATTATCTTGTTTAAAAAAAGTTTAGTCAAAGCCTCTATTTTGATCCGATATTGCTGAATTTTATTTCGAGGCAAATAATCAGTATTAATTCTTCTATGATAACATCAAAGAGCTAGACATTTATTTAATAATAGTAGAATCGTTTACTCGCTGCGCAAACGCGCTCGGTCAGATCGCTATCCTGTCATACTCTAGCCTTAGTAGTAAGAACTCGATGGATTTATATGGATTTAAATTGTTAATTTGTACAGAATAGTACAAATTATTTTTGTACCGTTTGGCATGGAAACTTTCAGACCTTGGGACCCCGGTGCTAGAAGTCTTCTACTAAACTGATCTCCGCCACTGGTGACAAGAGAGCTGGCTGCTTTTTCGCACAACGAATCAGTATTGCAATCCAACGGTTTGACGACCTCCGTGGCGTAGTGGTCACCATGCTAGTCCGCCACCCAGAGGTCCCGGGTTCGATTCCCGGTCGGGGCAATTTGGAAAATGGCCTTTTTCAAATTGTCCTCGGTCTTGGATGTTTGTCTATATATGTATATGTATTATAAAATATTCTATCGTTGAGTTAGTATCCCATAACACAAGTCTCAAACTTACTTTGGGGCTAGCTCAATATGTGTCATTTGTCCATTTGTATATTTATTTATTTAATAGTAGAATCGTTTACTCGCTGCGCAAACGCGCTCGGTCAGATCGCTATGCTGCCATACTCTAGCCGTGGTAGTAAGAACTCGATAGATTTGTGTGGATTTAGATTGTTACTTTATATATAACAAGTAAAGTCATTTAGTACACTCGCTCTTCACGGGACGACGTAGGTCTCCCTCCGTATCAGAAGAGCAATATAGTAAAACTAGCTGTGCCCGTGGGCTTCGCTCCCCGTGGGAATTTCGGAATAAAAACTATCCTATGTCCTTCCCAGGGTATCAAACTATATTCATATCAAATTTTATCCAAATAAGTTCAGTGGTTGAAGCGTGAAGTAGTAACAAACAAATATACAAACTCACTTTCGCATTTATAATATTAGTAGAAGTAGAAAGTAGAACCGTTTACTGCTGCGCAAACGCGCTCAGTCAGTTCGTTATCCTGCCTACTCTAGCCTCGGTAGTAAGAATCAGGTAGATGTGAATAGACTTAATTTTTTTAATAAAATTATTATGTTTGCTAAGTTTTAGTAATTCACAATATTTTTCGTATGTTCGTTGATGTCGTTTAAAGTAAAAGACATCAACGGGCCATAGGCTGAAATACCATACATACATAATTGGGTACTTTCCTAAGTCAAAAATAAATTATTTTGTACTAATAAAAAAATAAAGCGTCGCAAAATAATGTCACTTGTCTTTGAAAATATCCATTTTAACGTGATTTTATTAAATTTATTATTGCAGAAAAACTGATAATAAGAGCGCTATTTGACTCCAAAAATCTATGACGTCATCTGCCTGTATTTCATACAAAATCCCATAGAAACTGTTTGTTTTGACGTTTAGAAAAAAGTTGCTGATTTGACTTGTTGGAAAATAGCGTATTTAGCTTAACGTAAGCAGCTGCGGCGGAAGCCATCAAGAGGCGCAAATATTCAACTCTAGGAGAGCCGTATATATTTGTTCCTTTCGCCGTGGAGACTTTAGGGCCTTGGGGTGTGGAGGCGCGTCAAATATTTAATCTTCTTCTTCTTCTTAAAAACTGCCTCCGTGGTGTAGTGGTTAGAGAATTCGGCTCATACCCGGAGGTCGCGCGTTCGATTCCCGGCGGGGGCAACGACTTTGTGTTGTTGTCCTGTTTTGGTTAGGACATTGCAGGCTGATCACCTGATTGTCGGATAAGTAAGATGATCCGTGCTTCGGATGGCACGTTAAGCCGTCGGTCCCGGTCACTGTCTTTAACATTGATCTTTACCTAAAACCATATCAGAGGCCTTTAAGGCGGTTTAAAAACTCTGACACTAGTGTTAGTCACTAACACACTCGATAGAAAGAAGAATATTTAATGAAATCTCCACACGCCTGATCGACGTTTCTGGGGACCTAAGAGCTGGTGCGCATTTTGGCCAAAGATTAAGTCTGGCCATACAAGGAGGCAATGCCGCCAGTTTTTTAGGTACGTTGCCCTGCGACCGTAGCGACCTGGGGTCTATTTTTTATTTAATATAAAGTAGGTATTTTTAATTAGATTATTTTAGTTTATAGTTTTATAATTTAGGTAAATTATTTAGTTTTTAGTTATATGCATAACGAAATGTTTTAACATACATTATTTTTATCGTTATCTTTATTTTAGTTTGAATATTTATATGAATATTTACTTCCTTCCTCATTAAATAAATAAACAAAGGGACAAATCACATTGAATCATAAAACCATGTTTTGGCTATATCATTTTACATACATACTATCACGTCTTTATCCCTAATGGGGCAGACAGAGAGTTTTGGGTCTTGGGTCTTGGCTTTGACTCTATGCAGAGCCCAGGGCCGCAAGACTCAAAAGCCACTTTTAGCATCATGGTGGGCGAGAAGATGGAAAAGCAATCAATACAGTGACGGGTTGCTAGCCGCATCGCCTGTTAACATAATTTGCATTTTTGCCCATTCCCTCGATCGGCTTTTACGATCTGCGCGGGCAGAGAAGTAGCTGGTACATTCTAAGTTTTTTCGTTTCTCCCAGACCAGCATGGGAGTATATCATTTTAAAACATAATGGGTATGTCCTCTCTAAACTTTAGTTGTTAGTCGCGTGGGCGTCGCGCATCTGTCGCACGACTCGCGATAGCATTGTCACGGGAACACATCCGGTGCACAGGAAATCGTCTGATATTTTATTGGTTTTCCCATTACATTGTGCTGAGTAACATTCTGAATTGTGTAAAATTGTAGTCTCAAATGTTTTATTGAAGTTTATTTATATACAGAATACAGAATTTCATTTAAGTCATATTTAATAAAATATATTTAAAACTTCAAAATTTTCTTAAAATTAAAACAACTTTTAAATAAAAAGAATTATTAAAGCGCCGCACCGAGGCAACGTGCCCAAAATGCTGGCAACATTACCTCGCTGGATAGCTAAGCTAATCCGTACTCTTTCGATTTTCGTATGTGTAAGTGGCCATCACTAGTGTCCTAAAGACATCTGGTATTTCTTGATGACTGCCATAAAATTATCACAGTCGAAATCAACGGCTTATATGTGCCTTCCGAAGCACGGAGAAGCTCGAGAAATGTTCATGCTTTTGTTTGCGTTTGTTGCGGTCATCCATCCAAATCTTCGCAGTATGACTGACATCATTACTGGTCATTGTGCACTAAATATACACTTTTTCGCCCTAAGGAGGAGAAGCCATCTCGTAGTGAAAGTCACTGCGTGACAAAACCCCGTTTAATAAATAAAGAAAACAAAAACGCCTCGTAGAGTGTGATAGTGTAACACACAAAAGAAGAAGGTTATTAGAACATTCGGGAACCATGACAAAAGCATACTGGGTGCCAGCTGGTGTTCTGATCTACCTGCAGGAGCTGGGCTGGTTCGAGAACAGGGACCGCCGTCAGCTCTCCACGCAAAACTGGACAAGTAAATTCCAAACTGAGGAAAAGATATCCTCGAGGGAAAGAATTAAGGAAGGTCATCCATCCAAGGATGCAAGCCGCTCTAGATCGGTCATTTTGGAAATCTTTGGGGGAGGCCTATGTCCAGCAGTGGACGTTGTGCGGCTGGAATCATGATGATGATGATCCATCCAAGTGAGGATCACGCTTAGTCGCACTTTATTTTTTATAATTTGTTAATTATTTTATCATCTTTATTATTTTAATAAAAAAAAGACGTGTGGCACTCGGGGACTGCCGCGGTAAAGCTATTGCATTAAGGTGGTTCGATTCGGTCCGCTAGGAGCCTCACCGTCTTAGGGCCGATTTCATCGTTTTCATTGATAAACGAGTAAAATAAAACGACAAAAATAAAACATTAACGCCATATAATAGTTGGCGTTAATGTTTAATTTTTGTCGTTTTATTTTTTACGAATTAAACGTGCATTAATGTTTACAACAAATTCTATTCACGAAAACAATGCAATATTTGTAATATATCCCAACTACATATCATACAAGCACATTTTAATTTCTAAAGTATTAAAAATGTGAATGCTAATGTCGGATGGAATTTTCACGCACACATTCAAAGGGATTTTAAGTAAAAAATAGAATGTTAAATTCGTCTCTTACGTCATACGCTCACTGGACCAGCGGATAGGGTAACTAAAGGTCACAGCACACTTATCAACTCGTAAACGGAACGTAAACGTATCAACTCGAGCAGCTCAGTATTCTTTGTATGAAACTTCCTACTGCAACGCACACTATTCGGATTCGTAACGTAAACGCCTCGCCTCGGGACCAGCTCACGAACCGCTTTGCTGGTCGATCAACTAGCGGTCCCCGCGCTTGCGGCTCGTCGTCCGCGCGCTTACGCCTCTCCGTATGCGAGCTGACGTCTCCTCCGTTTCCTCACACCCGCGTTTTATTTATTTGTAGATAAACAAAAATTGATGGCTATGATTGCCAACTCGCGTATTGTGAACCAAGACATAACCGTGCGCTACACTTTACGTTTAAAATTATCTAGTGCCAGCCAGACCAAAGCGGCCGGCGAGCGGTAAGCGCGGCGTCGCCCAGCCGTAGTCGAGTCGACGTACCGAAGCTGAGCCTGTTTGGTTACGTGCCTACGTCAGGTTGACGCCTGGTTGACCGCGCGGCGAAAGGCGATACGGTGTCGATCCCTTTCCGAGTTGATAAGTGTGCTGTGACCTTTAGTTAGCAAACGCTTGGTGTCGAGTTCGATTCTCAACTGAGGTGAATTTTTACAAGGAAGGACGGCAACGTCGCAAACAGACGACGAAGACGAAGCGGCAACCTACATGGCAGGCGGAGTGGGGAGCGTGAGGTTTTTTCGTTACGGAATTTTTGGATTCGGTCCCCGCGCTCAAGGCCCGCGATAGAAGCTATGCAATAGCTTGAAAATATCTTGAGAGGTGTCAAGGGACACTCGGATGGAACGAAGTTCCTTTCGATTAATTAGTGAAGGAATTGTAATTTTTTTTTAATAAAAATATTTTATTATTTATTATGTACAAAAAACCTGTATACACTCAACAAAAATAATCGTCGCAACACCACACTGTTCAATGCGAAATAGAAAGACGAAACGAAAATAACTGGCTTGCTTTCTATGAGAGAGAGAGAGAGAGAGAGAGAGACAGAGAAACACGCGAACGCCGCACGGCTTACAACTAAAGCAAAAAGTGTCTTACAACTTTTGGTCTTAATTTTTTCCATCTAACCCCCTTTCGCAACGCGCGATAAGAAACTACGTTCCAATAAGAGAACTTTTGTAAATCAAAAAATGTGACTAAATTTTATGTCGCAACAAGAAGATTATGTAATAAATAAATCAAACAAGAAAATTGCTAAAACACTCGTATCTATAACTGTCCAAGTTATCATCATACAAAATGTGACCACATTAATTCAACGTAAAAATATAAGATCACACTTTCCCATAACCTTACAAAAACACATTAATACGAACAGAAAGACAAACAGATTCTTTATTGCAATCACTATAGCGATTGACGCGTATATATTTCTTGACAGGGGACCTATTTTTCTAAATCAGAGATAGTAACATCACCAATATAACTTGACCTTTAAAACTCTTTACAAATTACTTTTCCCATATTATTTTTAGTATGAAAAGGGGAGTGAGAGGTCTAATTACGTTGGGTGGTAAGTGTATTCAGATAGTATAAAGTATAGTTTTAAATTGCCAGCTATTAAATTGATTTGATAAGCGATTAATGGTGGGATATGGGTCTCGATTTAGTTTCTTTTTGATTTTGAAATATCTTTGAGTTTTATCACTTTAATTTTAATCTGTTGGGAGTTGAAACGATTTCTTTACAAGCTTTTATTTAACTTGCAATGTATCTTGTATAATATGTATGTTTGTTTGGGTCACGTTTAGCAACTCAATTTTAAACCATTTATCCTCTACCGATTGAGCTGAAATTTTGCATACTTGTGTAAGTGGGATGACAATACATTATTATGACAAAAAACAGATATGGCGGTGGAACCGAAAGGTGGCCATATGAACTCAGTAAGAATTTGACGCCACCCCATCGAATTTGAGCTTATTGCATTTGTCATCATAATAAGCGTCATTATAAAAGTTTGTACGATTTATTTTTCTCTCGTACCATTTTTCATGTCTGTATGAACCATTTTCAATGAAAATGGAACTTAATTGTTTTTTGGATTGTTGGAGTTTTCAACAGATACATTATCACATCTTTGTCTCTGACGGTATAGACAGAGCCAGGACAGTAATACCCAAGGACCACGCTTAGCGTGATGGTAAGCATTAAAAGATGGAAATAAGAATCAAAATAGTAATGGGTTGCTAGCTTTTCATTAGAATCATCATGTCAGCCAAAGGAAGTTTCCTGCTTGGCATAGGCCTCCTTTAAGGGTTTTCAAAAAGACCGATCGGAAGTGGCCTGCATCGCCTATGATTTAAATCTCGCCTGACTCCTCTATCGACTTTTTTAATGCAGAAAAGAAGAGAAACAGCGGGTACATTCTAAATTTTTTCTTTATTCCTAGATTTCGTGTGGCTTAAAATCTCATAATAACGTAATTTGGTTACTGTTGTAATTGTCTTAAGGTATCAAACACCTTTCATAACTTGAAGGGTGTCATCTAATGACAGCAATGATATATTACTATCAAGTAAAAGATTAAATTTCAGCCGTGTGGTTTCCGGCGGAGTAGAATAGGGCCACTTCAAGTCCTCCCGTGGACGTCGTAGAAGGCGTCGTAAACATCAATGAGACCCCTCCAACCCATCTGGCTAGCGTGGAGAGTGTAGGCCAAATTCTCTGGCTGTTCTGGCCAAGTAAGGCTCTGATAGTACAGAGAGGGTCGTGCTCCTGCAGTAGAGACAAACAGACCTGAATATGATAATGATGAAAAGATTAAAACCTTAAAGATGATGAGACTCGTCTTTATTTGAAATTTTCCATAATTTATTCCAAATCTATTTTCGATATCCCAAATTGGCATTATAATTCAAATTCCAATGAACAATCCTCCCACAAACTTGACATTTGGGCTCATTTGCCAACAAATAGTATATTTTGGAGCAATTGCCTTATTGTGAGCAAATGTCAACGAAACAATAATGGAGTCACAAAATACAAAGATAAGTAGAAGGATAAGAACGACAAAGAGGTTAGACCCATAGACCTAGATTTTTAAAGTAAAAACTTCTCTAGGCATGAAAGCATTTCTTGTTTTTTTTTGTATGTGTAAGTGGCTAACACTGGTGTCAGATTTTTCAGGCTGCCTAAAGGCATCTTATATAGATTGAAGACTGCCATACAATAATGACAGCAGGGACCAATGACTTTTACGTGCCTTTCGAAGCAAGTAGTAGAAGGAGGAGGATTTTTTGAGATGGGAAAAACTATTAAACTCGCGACACTGTTACCGACCAAGTTTTCGTTTTCGTCGGCTTTTCCGAAATGATCTTATTCTTGGCTAAGCTAAGATATGAGTGCCAATCGCCTTACAATCAAGGATGCTCAAGATCGTGCGAAGTGGAGAAGAAAAAATCGGAAAGCGGACCCCGGGCTTCGCTGCATTACAGCTGAGGATGCACCTCCATACGCTGAGATGAGAGAGAGTGAGAGAGAGATCTTACTAAAGGCCGGAAACTATACGATGACAGAAGAGTCATATCTGTCATTTTTTGATTTGTGACGGAGGCAAAGCATTCCTCATAAAGTGAAATCACGATCTCATTACCATCCCGGTTTAGGAGTAATCATATAACAAACTAACAAACGTTGCTTGTGATTTCATAGGGTTATTCTGTGCGTAAGCTTCTATGCTTGTCTGGGAGAAAAGTAAAATTTAGAATGTACTAGCTTCTCTTCCGTTGAAGCCAATCAAGGAAATGGGGGAAAATCTGAATCATGTGTATTAACATATACTATAAGACTAGTACCCGATAGTAAATTTGATTCCTTTTTCGTCTTCTATAACTATTACGCTAATGATCCATACGTAAGATAAAACAAAGTCAAATTAATTTTTAGTTAGAATGAAAGTTAGTTCGTTGTTTCGTTTCCCGCCATGGATGTAAAACATACTTTCACGTCTTTATCCCTAATGGGGCAGACAGAGTATTTTGGGTTCTGCAGTTCTATGCAGAGCCCAGGGCCGCAAGACCCAAAAGCCACTTTTAGCGTCATGGTGGGCGAGAAGATGGAAAAGCAATCAATACAGTGATGGGTTGCTAGCCGCATCGCCTGTTAACATGATTTGCATTTTTGCCCATTCCCTCGATCGGCTTTTACGATCTGCGTGGGAAGAGAAGCGGCTGGTACATTCTAAGTTTTTTTTATGTCTCCCAGACCAGCATGGGAGCATGGATGTAAAAATTTAAGGCAATACACGACACCCGCGCGCGCACCTTGCTTTATATACCTCCGCTAGCTTGTGTGTTACATTGTAATTTTACTTTACATTCCTCTCCCATTAAAATCTTATTTCTTTATTTCATAATATTCTACATTCATAGTTCATTCTTCCTTCATTTCATCTTCCTAAAATCAGTGCTTTCTATTGCAACTGCCTTCCGCAAAGTTTATTAAATTAGTGATACCTACATTAAGATTAATGTGGAGTAGTTAGGGTTAGGATAGGACTAACTACAAGCTGCCCACTTATAACTTTGATATATGAGTGGCACATATCAATAAATATATAGGGACAAATTACACTGGTTGAGCTAGCCCCAAAGTAAGTTCGAGACTTGTGTTATGGGATACTAACTCAACGATACTATATTTTATTGTAAAATGCATATATAGGTAAACATTCCAGACCCGAAAACAATTTGAAAAAGGCCAATATCCAACTTCCCCTGACCTGGGATCGAACCCGGAACCCCTGGGTGGCGAACTAGCATGGTGACCACTACGCCACGGAGGCCGTCGAAATCTAATATCTAATAACAAACGCGAGAGTCTCCCTACCGCAGATATAAACGGGGCTAGATAAGTCATCGCGTGAACCTAGATAAGTCGTCGCGTGAACTGCGCCTGCGCCGGTATCGCACGCCCACGCCAACGGTAGCTCATGAAAACTTACGAATCAGTTATGAATTTACTTTTGTACTAGCCGAAGCCCGCGACTTCGTTCGCGTGGACCTTATGTCTCTGGAAAATGCTCATCAGGCTGAACAACTTTTACTAAGGCGGCATTTTTATATCTCTTATAGTTTAGCTGGACCATTATGGTTCTGCATCAGGCGTTCCATTTTCCAAAATTATTTATACCCTATATGTTGCCCAGGCTTAATAGCTATATAACAAAAAAAGTTTCATTCGAATCCGTCCAGTATTTCCGGAGATTAGCGTGTACAAACAGACAAACAACAAACAGACAAACAGACAAACAGACAAACAGACAAACAGACAAACAGACAAACAGACAAACATTTTTTTTTAAATTTTTACTCTATTACTATGTCTCCATCGCACCCAATATTTTTTTTGGAAATATATTTAATGTACAGACACACTTTTTTTACTGTTTTATTATATGTATGTAAAAAGTTCAAAAAGTTAGTGTAAATCAAGTAAAATCTGAAGGATCAACCGTAGTGATGGGTGTGCCCCAGGGTTCTATCTTGGGTCCTTTGTTGTTTCTGATCTATATTAATGATTTACCATATTATGTAAAAGATTGTAAGGCTGTACTTTTTGCTGATGACACTTCCCTTGTTTTCAGCGTAGATAGGAAAACTGACACCTCTGATGAGATGAATAATATATTGTCGCAAGTGTTGGATTGGTTTACAGCAAATAATTTAGTATTAAATGCAAAAAAAACGAAATGTGTAAAGTTCTGCTTACCAAATGTTACAAAAATTCCAACACGATTATTTATTGATAAGGAAGCAGTAGATATGGTTGATAACACAACATTTTTGGGAATAACGCTTGATTCAGGGTTGCAATGGGGTGCCCATATTCAAAAATTAGCTGGAAAACTTAGCTCTGCGGCCTATGCGGTTAGAAGAATAAGGCAAATGACTGACGTTGATACAGCGCGTTTGGTATATTTTGGGTACTTCCACAGTGTTATGTCCTATGGAATATTGCTATGGGGTAACGCTGCAGATATAAATACCATATTTGTTCTACAAAAACGCGCTATCAGATTTATATATAAATTAGGTGCTAGAGAGTCTTTGAGGGAACTATTTAAAGACATAAATATTTTGACCCTCCCTTCGCAATTCATCTATGCGAACATTATGTACGTGCGTCAGAATATACACTCATTTAAGAGAAATTGTGATATTCATAGTATTAACACGAGAAATAAAAATAAATTAGCCATCACAGCTTTGCGGTTAGAGAAAACAAAAAAATCTTTTGTGGGTCTCGGCTTGCGCCTCTATAATAAAATTCCAGATGATATAGTAGCATTACCATTATCTAAGTTTAAGACAGCCGTCAAAAATCATTTATTACAAAATGCGTATTATCATGTAAATGACTACTTATCATCATCTGAGAAAAATTCTTGGAAATAGTTGTCTGCAAATTGTAATTGTATAATTTAAATGTATAGCTTAAGTGTAAATCTGTATTGTAATTGTAACATAGCCCATCAGGCTGGGTAGGGACCAATACTGAACTGGGTTTCTTTCGGCGTAATCTTCCCAGCAGTGGTCGTTCCGAAACGCTAGTAGTTTTTAGCTTCTGCACTAAAAAAAATATTTAAAAAAAAATGACCTTCAATAAGAGATAAATTTATCCTACATTGAATAAAAATTTTTGACTTTGACTTTGACTTTGTATACATGTTGCAAAATTGTAGGTTTTTTTCATTTATTTCTTGTAAATTTGTGTAAGATTTACCCCTGTATTCATTAAATTTTAAACTCGCTTGCTTAATCTACTTTAGATCAAACACGTTTTGTCTCTTTCACTCTTTACAAACTGTCATCGCAGAAATAAAATGAAACATATTTAATATTAGAAATGGGTTTAATAACCGTTTCTTACCGACTTAATGATGACAATCTAAATCAATAATGTTTTAGACTAAAAAGATAATGTGTTTTTCTCTTTTTAACATATCTGCGGTAGGGAGAATCTTGCGTTTGTTATTAGATATATTTTGACGACCTCCGTGGCGCAGTTGTCACCATGCTAGTCCGCCACCCAGAGGTCCCCGGTTCGATTCCCGGTCAAGGCAAGTTGGAAAATGACCTTTTTCAAATTATCCTGGGTCTTGGATGTTTAAATGTATTTGTTATAAAATATAGTATCGTTGAGTTAGTATCCCATAACACAACTCTCGAACTTACTTTAAGGTTAGCTCAATCAGTGTAATTTGTCCCTATATATTTATTTATTTATAACATGTTGCTTGCTCAAAAATGAGCATGAGCTTGCTTTTTAACAATCTAAAGCAAAGCAGTTACACTATGAGATCAAATATCAAATCCTTGAATGAGTCACTACACTGTTGTTCTCTCACGCCTGTATGCAAGTGATAAGATCGTGTTGAATTAACGCGAATTATCTTCGAGGTAGGTCTTTGTCATAGGAATCATTAGGTGACGTTCATCATTATCATCATCATTAGGTCTTTTTATCTCTACTGCAGCACGATCCTCTCAGTACTACCAGTGACAAACTTGACCTGAGCAGAAAGAGAAATTTGGCCTACACTCTCCACGCTGGCCAGACGGGTTGGAGAGGTCTCATAGATGTTTATAAGCTTTGTTTAGCTTGTATTTCCTAAGTCGCCTTCTACGACATCCACGGGAGGACTTGGAGTGGCCCTATTCTACTCTGCCGGAAACCACACAGCAAAAGGTGTTCAGAATCATGTTAGGTGAAGTTTTTCAGTAGGATTGATTGAAATTACCCTTAAAATCTCACTTAGGGTTGGACTACATCAGCCAGCAAGAAACAGCAACTCTCGCATGCCGCTATCCTTTTCTGCCACTCAGAACCGTCATGTAGTCACATTCACCCTAATAAAGACCTCCGGATGAAGTCGAAACATGTCGGCAGTAGCTGGATTACGTGAGTAACCCGTTAAGAGGATTGTGCAGTGTCGATACTGCGTACATCGCGAGGCGTGAAACAGATATCATTTTTGGAAATACTTATTTGCATAAATTATATCTGTTTCACGCCGCTCTGCCTCCAGACCAGTATTGTGCGATGAGAGCGTTGCAAGTCCTAGAAGTTATCGCCTACTTTTTTTTTTAAATATTGTTACGCGTGATAACGTTTCCACCCGCCTAAACTTTAACGAAATGAGGCAATTTTGGTGTCATTCTATTTGTTACACCTTAATCTCTTTTTTCTTAGTAATTCGGTTTAATTTAAATAAATTAAACGTTCGATGTTTTTTTTTTAATTAAAAAGTATGGGTACTAAGATACTTATAACTTTTGTCGTAAGCAATATTTCTTTAGTATACTAGTATATCAACAACATTTAAAAAACATCAAAATTGGCCTATTTTAAAAGGGGAAAATTTTATCACTGTTTGTATGGAAATTTACAGTTACACATTCCTCTTAATTCATTTTAATAATGTCTGTGTCTCACGAAAGTTTCAATAAAAAAAAAACCTCTACAGATTGAAATTGCTCTTAAAATATTTGCCTTCATTTAAATTGAGCTTTATTATAAATGATTCTGAATCAAAATCCTTGAATGAGTCACAGTGCTCGGGTCTCACGCCTAGCGCCGCGAACGAGTGATAAAATCGTGTTGAATTAACGTGTATTATCTGGGAGATAAGCTCTTTGTGTAAGGATTTCACCTTGGAATGGATTGTTTGATTTATGTTTCAATTTGAGCTGTAAACAAACAGTTTTAACTGTAAGCACTGGCAACTCTTAGTGCTTTTTTGTTGGTACTAATTGCAATAAAATCCCATAAAAAGATTTTGGCTTTTTGTAGGCCAAATAAAATTTGGTTAACAAATTAGTATTGGTAGATTGATACTGGGAATAAAAATAGGAACAACTTAATTTTTTTTTTTAATTTTACTTATATGCAAATACAAGTGTAATGCCTTATCTAACATTCAAATAACCGGGTGATGAGGAGAAGGGCTGTAGTTCTTTATTTATCGCTTAGTACATGCACTCGTACAAAAGATGGTTAGTAGGTAGTAGGTAAGTACATGAACCCTGGCAGGGTGTTGCGAACTTATAAAGAGTATTTAAGTTTATATAATAATAACATTAATATTCAGTTCATTATATGTTGTTTTTTTGCTCTTTTTGTCTGTTTATGTTTGTTTGTTTATTTTTAATGTGGTTCAGAGGCCAAACACTGCTATCAATTTTTTCTGGTAGCCTAAAAGAATCTCACATAGCTTAACGACTGCCGAGACTAACGACTCATATGCGCCTTCCGAGGAATGGAAGAGCTCGAAAAATTTGTATGCTACTTGTGGTCACCCATCCAAGTGCGGACCATACTCGATGTCGCTTTACTTGCGAAAGCGCTAGTAATGAGCACTCCCGTCAGGCTATCGAGCTCATAAGAAATTAGAATAGGAACTGAAACTACACCATAAATAATTGTGTAAAAATTACAAAAGTACAATTTAGACCACAATTTTCCAACACAAAATCATGTGCATTTACTGACTTGTAAATTCTCGCACTGCCTTCTAAATAGAGCCATAGCTCATAAGGTTAGGTTTATACGTTAATTGCGTACGTGCCTGTCTAAGCCCATGAGATTAAATACTAGTAAGAGTATAGTCCTTTTAACTTTAAGACGTCCTTCATTATCAGACACGCCATTTTTGTCGACGTGCACAATAAATTACAATAATTTTTCAAAATTCAATTCGACTTCAGCCCCAAACTATAAAATCGATTTTGATATAATTTCTATGTAACTATCTTACAAGTATGTTCCCTCAAACAAAAGAAGATTTTTCTAAATCGGTCCAGACGTCTTTAAATAATCGGTTACATAAAAAATTAAATAAATGATCGCGGCTAATTGATAATCTCCTTCTTCCTGGTTTTTATTTTTACTTTAACTTTGGTGGCGTTGCACGGGCGCTACCTGAAGAGTGTTCCGTCGCATTTTGTTTATACGAAATGTTCCACGTCACTGTGAAAATAAGTTTTAGCTCCGCTCTCTAGTCTCCGCTCCAAGCGATCTCCCACACAGGTGTAATACTTGCCTTCATCATCATCATCATTAGGTCTTTTTAGTCTCCACCGCGTAAGTACAACCCTTTCTGTACTACCAGAGCCATACTTGACCAGAGCAGCTAGAGGACTTGGCCTACGCTCTCCACGCTGGCCAGAAGTATTGAAGAGGTCTTATTGATGTTTATAAGCTTTGTTTAGCTTGTTTTTGTTGTGTTGTTACCTTCTACGACATTTTAGGAAAGACTTGGAAAGGTCCTATTTTTGTCTGCTGGAAACCACACGGCGTTAGCTTACGTATGTCTCCGCTCCGCGATATCCACCACACAGCTGTGAAACTAGCCTTACTAAAGATATTTACTCATGTGCCGTGGCCGAGTGGTCGACGCTCGGTTATGGCCCCTATTGTGAAGTCAGGTGCATGTGAAATATTTTGTAATAGCGACCCCGACGGGGCATAGATTCGAAGATAGCTTTTATTCGTTAGTACGTACGTAATTCATTTATCATTGTCAGTGAGCTTTATGGATTTCAGTGTCTAACTTTATATTGGTGGGAAGGGTATGTGGTTTTGGTTTATTTGCAGTCGATCGTTTGTTTCACCGTGTGGTTTCCGGCAGAGTAGAATAGGGCCACTCCAAGACCTCCCGTGGATGTCGTAGAAGGTAACTTAGGAAACAGCATATTAGAACGCTTTTCCAACAAAATGTTCTACTAATGTTTTTCATACTATACCATACAAGCTAAACAAAGCTTATGAACATCAATGAGGCCTTTGCAATCTGTCTGGCCATCGTGGAGAGTGTAGGCCAAATCCTTTTGGCTGTTCTGACCAAGTATGGCTCTAGTAGCACAGAGAAGGTCGTGCTCCTGCAGTGGAAACTAAAATGATCGAAGATAATGATGACGATGTTTGTTTTATCTATGGCACTAAAGACAACATTTTAGGTTAGGACTTTATGGTTTTCATGTAATCGCAGTATTTCTTTTTTCATTGTTGGTTTTGTTTTTTTTTTTGTGTTTAAGTGGCCAACACTGGTGTCAGATCTTTCAGGCTACCTGAAGGCATCTGATATAGCATGATGTCTGCTTTACAATGATGACAGGACCATCGGCTTATGTGTCCCTTCCGAAGCACGGAGGAGCTCGAGATTTTTTTTGTCACTTGTAGTCACCAATCCAAGTGCGGACTTCTGCCCGGTATCGCTTTACTTTCGAAAGCGCTTTTAATGTGATATCCCGTCGGGCCACCAAGCACCATCATCATCAGGTCTTTTTAGTCTCCACTGCAGGAGCTTAACCATCTCTGTACTACCACAGCCATACTTAGCCAGAGCAGCCACAGGACTTGGCCTACAGTCACCACGCTAGCCAGACGTTGGAGAGGTTCTATTGATGTTTATATAGATAACTTGTTATATGTTTATATAGATATCTACACATTTTTTTTTTGTCATATTTTTAAAAAGTTCTTAATGCCGGTAACTTTTTCTAATTACCGTTATCCATACTTGGCTTTATATTATTAGTACCTGGGCGACCGAGCTTTGCTCGGTTACATCTCAAACATCGAATATACGCGTTTTCCCAAACATAAGACTAATCTAGATCGATTGTTTACCCCCGAAAACCCCCATATACCAATTTTCAGCGAAATCGTTAGAGCCGTTTTCGAGATCACAGAAATATATAAATAAATATACAAGAATTGCTTGTTTAAAGGTATAAGATATATTATTTTACTAAAATATTTGTTACATATTGTAGTAAAAGTGATTTTTATTGATTTCCTTTATATGTCACACAAACTTATTATGTCAGACAAAATCGTACTTCGATCTCAAAAGATTAAACAACCTCTTATTGAAAGAGTCTTAATTCATTAACATTCAACCGAATCAGACGTCAAACACTACAATAGAAATAATTAATCTAATGTTAAATCACTGAAGGTCGTTTGTGTAATCTTTTAATTGGTACACACTTTACTTTTTGAAGCGGAAGAGTGGGTGTTACTGTGTAAAGGCTGGAGTCCACTAATATGAAGACGAGTCGAGCGAAACGCAGTATCAAATAGCTTTGCTTTAGATTTAATACAGTCGGTTGATTGGAAACTGGAGGAGTTAGTCGCGAATGGTCCTAATCGCAAATAGTCTATGTAGCAACTCGTCTAAGGAGCTCGTCGACGGGAGTGCGCATTACTATCGCTTTTACAAATAAAGCGACACTTCTTTCGCACTTAGATGGGTGACCAAAAGTGGCATAAAAGATTCCTCGAATGAGGGAAGGCGCGTATAAGCTGTTGGTCCCAGCTGACATTATTTTGTGACAGTCGTCAAGCTATGTCAGATGCCTTTAGGTAGCCCGAAAGATCTGACACCAGTGTTGGCCACTTACACACAGGAATAACAAAGATACAAATAGAGACAAGCAGAAATATCACATAGATGTTATATGCTATCCGCGAGATAACAACAAATCAAATAAAATACTTTTTCAAAACTTCAAAACAAAAATTTTCTTTGGGATTTGTATGACACAGGTACGACAGTGTGACGTCATTCATAAATTTTTCTGCATTAATAAATCCAAAATCATAGAATGGAATGAATCAATGAAAAGTGACACTATTTTGTAACGTTTTGTTAAATGAACCAAATAAATTATTTTTGACCCAGCATCTACCCAAATTTTGTAGATGCTGGATCCAAAATGTAGTAGATGTATTTTTTGACAAGAATAAAAATCACACACCAAACAAATACAGACAGAATGTGCGACAGTTAATGACAGAAGCGAAAGTCACCGATAGGTGTCGCTTGTCTGCTAGAGCTCTAAGCTATAAATATTTTATCCCTGCTTTGGTGGACATTGGTCTTAAAGGCTTTTGAGGATTAGCGAACAATTAACCTAGATGATGCCTCCTACGGTCGTATTAATTAGTTTTTAAACGCTGCAGTTGCTAAAACATACAGTTTACATCATTGGTCGTTACTACGACAGTGTTACTTATTTCGACATCGTTTTAACGAGCTGTTAAAGGATCATTAACTTAGCCAGATGTGTTTATGTCTTATAGGATTCTAACGATACTGAATAATAATAATAAATAATAAATTCCTTTATTTCAGGCAATAGCATTGTACTTACAAATTTTATACAATGCCAGAGACCCATATTATAAATACCTTATAACTAACATACATAATAATTATATATAATTTCTAATTTACACGTAGTGTCGGCGACGTGTGACGCACAGTATCGTCGGGTAGCCGACCTCGGAACCTCCGAAATACGACACCCTGCGGCCAGAAGTCCTCCTTCATGAAGGTTGGCAGATGATGCGTCGGCACTCTCACCACATATGAATTAAAATTCGCTTTGGGGTGAGACTGCAGCCGTTCAACCCTTAAGGTGAAGTTGGACTTCTTTCGGACGTAGTTCACGACCTCCTCTACCCTCGTAGACCAGTGCAGACGGGACACGTACAGCTGTGTCGATGGTACGGCAGGACGCAGCGGAGAGTCTGGTCCGGGCGGCGCGGTTCCGCAGAAGCTCCTCCGTACTTTGGGAGCTACCTAAAACCATTGGTCCCCGCTTTTATCATTGTATGGTGCTGCCCTTAGGCAGCTTGGAACACGCCAGCGCTCTCGGTCCGTTGCTAGCTCTTGCCGGTTGTCGCCAACTTGAAGCTCGCGCAGGTCCGCCATCACTACTTCACTCCAGGGATACCTGGGACAGCCCACCGACCTCCCACCGGTCGGCCGGCCCTGGTATGGCCTGGCCCGGCCCTCTTTTCACTTTAACTGGTATGGTTTTTTTGATGTATATGTATGTTATATTTATTATACTTATTTATGTAAATATATTTTATTGTAAATATGTAGTTTTTTATGTAAGCTTATTATATAATATACGTGTAGTGTATTATGTAAATTATAGGTATTCTTAACAATCTATTTAACTTTTAGTTTTCTTTGCACCACTGTTATTTCTGACGTGCCTACATTTCCTCTCCATCCATCGGTTGTCTGGAAGACCGCCCATTGTACCTAATTTAATTTTTGTACAAGTATTTTCTAAATTTTTTTTCTCTTGTGCTTTGGTGCAATAAAGAGTTTTCATTAATTCATTCATTCATTTCACCCCCGATCCTCGTCCATTCTTTCGACGTGTCCAAGCCAGCAAAGACGGTGCGTTCTGACTTCGCCCATGGTGTTAGGCTCTAAATGAGCCTAACACCAGCTAGGTTTTTTGTAGGGTATTAATTTGTTTGGTCATCTAAAATCACTTCTCTATAAAAATAATCGTTAAAAACAGGCATGAACTATATTCAATGGCCATATAAACAGTTACGTAAATTAAGAAGAATATTTTAAAGGACATTTTTTTTGTCAACGTATAGGATAAGGAATAATTAGTCAGCATGCTAGCCCATCACCTAGACATTCCGGGTTCTTTATCCTGTGTGGGCAAATAGAAAAATGGCCGTTTTCAAATTGTCTTGGGTCTTGTTATAAAATGTACTATCGTTGAGTTAGTATCCCATAACACAAGTCTCTAACTTACTTTGGGGCTAGCTCAATCAGTGTAATTTGTCCCTATATATTTATTTAATTTATAAAGTTAACAAAATTTACTCCAATTTTGAGAACCTCAAATGAAATTAAACGTAAGCTCTCGGCCCACGGCAAAGCACACTTAGCTGTGAGCTTTGACTCGCGTGGGCGGGCCCGTCAAGTGTGGGTCTTACCTTAGTAATTACTTTCCAATGTTCGCGCAGTAAAACGAAAAAGATCGTTTATAATGTTCCGTGAATTTTCATAATAAAAATAACCAAAGTTCGGATCAACAGGGGCGGAGGGGGATTTTTATTGCATTCAATGGAACATTGGTTCACAGGGTTATATAAACTTCCATAATTTATTGAAAAATAGACGATAATTTGAAATAAATTCATAGTCAATATTACTTAGCCAAAACGTCAGACTTAAGTAATGTCCATAAAAGTCATCTTGTTTTATCCCTGCTCTTATAAACTAAATAAAATTAAAAATAAATTAAAAATCTAAATGAGGCTTATGTGAAATCATGCCAAGAACAATACAAGCTGCATTGCCGCGCTGAATGGCTACTGCAATTTTGAGCGCAAGATATGAGCCAGCCCTCTTGTCCCCAAAGACGTCGATAAGCCGACGGGTTATTTTTTTTAATGAATAAATTTCTTTTCTTCGTTGCTTAGGTAATTTTATTTTTGTCCAAAAACCTTTTCAACATTTTTTTCTTGCATTCTCTTGGTCTTTACCATTCTAGGTTGACCTTGACATGATTATTATTTTTGGAGAAAAATAGAGGGGAAGCGCACTTTGAGCTCTGATGCAACCGGCAACGAAACGTGGAGATGTGACCGGCAAGATGAAGTTGTTGATGAAGTGTCACAGTTATTTAATAATTTCAGCCGCATAACGTCCACTGCTGGACATAGGCCTCTCCCAAAGATTTCCAAAATGACCGATCTAGAGCGGCTTGCATTGATTAATGTCACAGTGAAATCGTCCTTTTCTGAAACTGCACGGATGGTGTAAACGCCCTTCATGATGAACAAGGCTTCGGCCTGATTAGTACAGATGAGTCCGTGGGCGTGCCCTTGAGTTGATTCCACTATTGTTTTTGCATTGAAAGTTTGGATAATCTATTGAGTAACTGTTGCAAGTGATTAATTTGATGTGAGATAACAACGATTTCCTCTATCTATCACTTATGAATCCCCCTTACCCTAAACTTTTTCATATAAAACGTAGTCTACGTTATTTTGAAACCACATGTCAGATTTCGGTAAAAATTTGTAATTTTTAAAGAAATTGCAATTATTATAACTAAGGTTATATAGTATAATAGTTGGTTTCCTACATTAAAATTAATACTGGAAAGAAAATATAAGGATGTAGAAGTTTTCTATACTAATGGTCAAAAATGATGTAACACACTTAGATTGTATTCAAGTTCATATTTTTATCGGGTTCATAGGTTCATATTTTTATATGAAATCAGCCATGTTGTTTCGAAATAAAACGTAGACTACGTTTGAATGGAGAAGTGTAGTTTGGTTTAAGGTAAGGGCACTCTTAATTGTATTATGAAACTGGAGGACGTGTGACAAATCTCAAGACATGGTAAATACCATGTATAACGTCTTATAAAAATTATTAGTATTTTACTTTTTTTTACTAGCCTGCAGGTGTACGGTCCTACTGAAAGGCATCCCCTTATCCTTCCACGTTTTGTTTTTACTTAGGTCAAAATATTTTCATTCTGCAAATTGAATTATATTTTGACGACCTCCGTGGCGTAGTGGTCACAATGCCAGTCCGCCACCCAGAGGTCCCGGTTTCGATTCCCGGTCAGGGCAAGTTGGAAAATGGCCTTTTTCAAATTGTCCTGGGTCTTGGATGTTTATTTATATATGCATTTGTTATAAAATATAGTATCGTTGAGTTAGTATCCCATAACACAAGTCTCGAACTTACTTTGGGGCTAGCTCAATCAGTGTATTTGTCCCTATATATTTATTTACTTAATTATTTATTTTTAAAACAAACTAATCTTTTAATCTAAACTAAATCTCAGGCTTACATCTGCGATCTTAGATATTTGTCATAGGTAGATTATAAAACGATGTTTTTTCGAGTATAGTCGACTTAGATGTATAACTTTTTTTTTCTTTAGGATCGGTATTTAGTTTCACCTGTCCCGTTGTCTGTCTGTCTGTAATAAAATCTTGCAAGTAACATTTTACCAGTCAGTTAAATTAAAATTGAAAGATGGACAGACACGTGGGGTTATGGATGATGACCACTTTCCAGCTCATCATCATCAGATCAGCATTATAATATTGTATTATGATGCAATATACGTATGATGCATGCAACATTTCCGAAACCGGGCCACTTCCCGGTTTCCGATTGAGCTGAAATTCTGCTGAAAACATGGAGCTGATCTGATGATGCAGCTGGAAAGTGGCCATGGCTTCTCTGTGATAAAACGACATAATTCCACCAAGTTTTGGCTCGATTGATTCGGCTTAAGGAGCACAATAACCTTTTCAAGTCATTATTATAGATAGCTTCTTTTAATAAATATATTTATAAAGAACAAGTTTCTTTTCAGGTGGTACGGACTTGGCGGATGGGGTGGCCAGGTGACAAAAAGTGATTTTTCCGTCACGAACTTTTTAATGGCTGTATTTTTTTCGTTATTTTTTTTAAGTATTTAAATTTTTGTAACTTCGTACCAACCGAGTGTACTACACACACTTTTTCCCCATTGGAAGTGTCTCTCGCGCAAAGTATTCAGTTTAGAAAAAAATGATACTAGAAACCTCAATATCATTTTTGAAAACCTATTCATAGATACCCCACACGGGTTTGATGAAAAATATTTTTTTGAGTTTTAGTTCTATGTATGGGGGAACCTCCAAAATTTATTGTTTTTTTTTTTCTATTTTTGTCTCAAAACCTTAACGCGGTTTACAGAATACATCTACTTACCAAGTTTGAACAGTACAGTTCTTATAGTTTTGGAAAAAAAGTGGCTGTGACATACGGACGGACAGACATGACGAATCTATAAGGGTTCCGTTTTTTGCCATTTGGCTACGGAACCCTAAAAACCATCTGTTATCTTTTTAGTACTTTCGTAAAGCCATTCCAAGCTCCCTAGATAGAAACAAAATGCTCAGTGCCTTCAACAATGAGCTCTTACGACGCCTATGGCACTCAAACTTACGATTTTTATACTGAAAACGTGACTTCAGTATTTGTTATATGGAAATTAGCGATTTGTCCGCGCTCCCAGCTTATTCTCAAGCTTCTATGAGCTTTTTTTTCCATAATTTGATAAACAAACAATGCTGGACCTTATTGTGTTAGTGATAAGGTAGATTTTCAGTTGGGCGGCTCAGGTTTACGTGTTTGGTATACTTTTATAGAGATGATACTACATAATATATTTTTTTATTTGATACTTCATCATCATCATTTTCATCATCAGTTATTTTTTAGTCTCCACTGCAGGAGCACGACCCTCTCTGTACTACCATAGCTCTAGCCTTCCTCTGGCTGCTTTGGTCAAGTAATTGATACTTATTTTTTCAATTAAACCATAGTAATACTTACTTTATGTACAAATGACAATTGTCAGTACCGTCAGAGTAAGATCACAGATTTAATGAGCTTTATCTAAAACATTTTTGTTAAATGCATATGTAGTAAATATTTGTTGTTTTTGACACAATAAATGCTAACTATACAACTGTACAGAGCAGCTGCTTTCAAATGTATAGTAGACCATTTACAAAATTCAAATTTTTTATGTTTATTAAGTAATTAGACCCTTACTGGCACGTTTACACGTTCATAAGTATTCTAAGGATTTTCATGTTCTATTTTAGCTAAATATTAATATTAAATAAGCGGCCAAGTGCGAGTCGGACTCGCCCATGAAGGGTTCCGTAGTAGCAAATAACATAATATAAAAGTCTTGTAGTATGTTTTTTTAATTTTTATATTTGAGTTGATTGAATGAAAGGTAAATCGCCGTTTACGATTTATGACGTATTAAAAAAAAACTACTTATTAGATCTCGTTCAAACCAATTTTCGCTGGTAGTTTTCATGGTAATGAACAACATATATTTTATTTCGTTTTATCATTCTCTTATTTTAGAAGTTACGGGGGGGGGACACACTTTTTTCCACTTTGGAAGTGTCTCTCGGGCAAAGTATTCGGTTTAGAAAAAAATGCTATTAGAAATCTCAATATCATTTTTGAAGACCTATCCATAGATACCCCACACGTATGGGTTTGATGAAAAATAAATTTTTGAGTTTTAGTTCTAAGTATGGGGAAACCCCAAAATTTACTGTTTTTTTCTATTTTTGTGTCAAAACCTTAATGCGGTTCAAATAATACATCTACTTACCAAGTTTCAACAGTATAGGTCTTATAGTTTCGGAAAAAAGTGGCTGTGACATACGGACGGACAGACAGACAGACATGACGAATCTATAAGGGTTCCGTTTTTGCCATTTGGCTACGGAACCCTAAAAATAGCAGTTTCAGTAGTTGTTAGCTTGAATTATTAGGTTACTCACGTAAAGAGTCCGCTTTAGTTTTAGTTGGGTAAAATTCTATTAGGAATATATTAATAATACACTAGCTGTGCCCCACGGTATTACCTGCGCCAAAAGTAGCCTATGTGTCATGTGTTAATCCAGGGTGTCAGCTTCTAACATACAAAATTTTAAACTTGGTCTAGCCGTTTGATCTTAAAAAGTTACAAAAATACACGCACACACACTCACAAACTTAGGCTTTATAATATTAGTGTAATATAACAACCCAGTTAAAAATTTGCAAGTTGAAGTGGTTTCATCATCTCTATGTTATATCTGATGCAAACGCAGTAGATATCAACGCGGCGAGCTAAACTGACCACGGCACTTGTAGAGTGAGATCTGCTGTCTTTTTCTCTTTACAGGATCCATTGAAACAATTTGTAGTCCTGGGAAAAAAGCTTTGCGAAGCAAAATCCGTAATTCATTGAGAAACAACAATGTGTATATGATGCAGCGAACTAGAATACTATGTACAATAACCTCGTCAAATCTCCTTGGTATTTATGTACGTATGGAAGAGTGACTTAAAACATTATCCTCTGACTGCTCTGGCCAAGTATGGTTCTAGTAGTAGTACAGAGAGGGTCGTGCTCCTGCAGTGGAGATCAAAAGACCTGATGATGATGTACACAAAATACAAAGTACCTAAATAAATAAATAAATATATAGGGACAAATTACACTGATTAAGCTAGCCCCAAAGTAAGTTCTAAACTTGTGTTATGGGATACTAACTCAACGATACTATATTTTATAATAAATACATATATAGATAAACATCCAAGACCCAGGAGAATTTGAAAAAAGGCCATTTTCCAACTTGCCCTGACCGGGGATCGAACCCGGGATGGTGGCCACTATGCCACGGATGTCGTCATAAGGACATTGAGTACTGCTTATTTTATAAGAAATCTCTTCCATCAGACCCAGGAGATGAAAAGAGAAGAAAACGGGTAAAAGGTATATTATATAAACGGGACACGTACCTTTTTTCTCTAACGTTTCGCATACGAGTTACATCATTTGTGGTTGTAGACAAACGAGATCCTCATAACGAGCTCTTTTATTTGATAGTTGCGTTATGTTTGCAAAACTATATTTTAATTTCCTAATTTGTCCCACAAATATACAATAACTTTTAAAAAAAATTATTTTGCACTTGTGTGTTTGGGTCATAAGATATTAAACTATCCTACCAAATGTCACCTGATTTGGTCTACTTGGCTGTAACAGACGGACGAACAGGTAGACGCACGAGTGATTTTATAAGGGTTCCGTTTTTCATTATTAGTAAGGAACTTTAAAAAAGGTATTTATATTTAAAAAACGTCGCTTCGATTTTTAATTTTTGCCAGCGAAAAGCCAAGACAATTCAGAAGAAATATAAACCTCTTAAATGTCACTGGCAGGCAGTGTTCAGGTAAACACAAAACAAGTAAAAAGAAAGCACTTTAAAATTAATTTTCGGAATGCATCCGCTAAGTGAATGAGTGCGTGTTCCGAAAATCGGTGGGCTTTTTAAGACAAATAAAACGGGTGATTAGGTTCCGTATTCTTACTACGTATGAATTTGTTTAAATTTGTAAAAAGCTCATTTTATTTCTTTCTTATCTAAACTTTTTTTTTAAATTTGCTTTATGTACCTTTTTTGAACCAAAATTAAAATAATTTTATTTAAAAAATGATGAAGGCACATCAGAATTAAATTCGTAAATTATAAAAACGGTAAACCGTTTTTATTATTCACGAACTTAATTTTACCTCCTCCTGCTTATGTTTAATGTTTTCCTAATGTGAATTTTAGACTAGATACAAAAAAGACTGATTTTTATTGTGGTACTCCATTTAATTTAATAATAAATAAACGAAGTGTAAAAAAGTTATAAATATACCAAATGTTTTCTACTGATACAATTACTTACATTTTTAAATTAAGGATCTCTGAAACAAGACCGAGGGAAAGTTCCGTTTTCAAATTTAAATATTTGTCTGTTCGAAATATGAACAATTATCTCGTTTGCAAATTCAGAGCTGCCAGTCTTATGTTATATATTTTAAAATGTATATCTTGGGAAGAGAGTTCATTTTGTAATATAGGTATTCCCTTTGTAATTTGTTTAAATAAAATTGGCGCCATTTTTCTGAATTCGTGAATAACTGTTTCATCTGCACAAAAGAGAAAACATGCAGAAGTGAAGTTTTGAATGAAAGTACTTAATTTTTTTAGCTAATGTTTATTTTATGTATGAGATAAGAATAAATAGGTAACACAATTCTATTTCGTTTATTAAAAAATATAAATATATATTGCAGTAACTGAGGCAACTAATCTATTTATTTGTTAAGGTACATATTTTTTGCAAGTTGAGTAAGGTTTCCGTTTGATAAAAGTTTTGATTTTTTTTATTCTTCTTTATGTAAGTACCTACACCTTTTTGATTTTTTGGGTATGTATGCTACTGAACTACGGAAATATTTAACCAGATGTCGATCTGATGCAAAAAGATGCCAAGAGGGCAGAGATACAGAGACAAATGGGGTTACGCTGACAACGGTCTGTGTGACTGTAGGGTCATTTATTCCAAGGACCATTTTTATCATGTCCCAAATGCCTGTACTGTATTAATGCAGTTCTGAATGTAGCCAATGGCTAGGTTCTGGTCTAATAGTATTTTGGGCCATATAAGAAGAAGATTTGTGTCAGACTTTTCAAGTTACCAGACTCATTTGCCATTTATGGTATCAGCTAAGAGCAAAGATATAACGTGCTTTCCAAAGCACGATTTTGTACTGTAAAATTATTAAATGGTTATTGATATCACTAATTTTATACAGATACCGGTACATTTTCACGTCTATATCCTTGACGGGGCAGACAGAGCCCGGGATCGTAAGACCCAAGAGCCGCGCTTAGCGAGATGGTGGGCGTTAAGATGGAAAAGGAATCAAAATAGTGATTGGTTGCTAGCTGCATCGCCTATTACCATGATTCAAATCTCGCCCATTCCCTCGATCGGCTTTTACGATCTGCCCGGGAAGAGAAGCAGCTGGTACATTCTAAGTTTTTTCTTTTCTCTCGGACCAGCATGGAAGAGTTTTTGATTCCGCAAATTCGCGTTTCACGTTTATGAGAACTATAGGTTAACAGGGAGGGAATGCTTTAGCACTAAGTCCATCTATTGCAGCTTTTTTTCTCAATAAAGTTTTTAAATAAATAAATAAACTATCCATTTAGAACATTTTTATTTTGTGTCATCGGTTTGACGAACTTGTTGATTGCTTAATTATTGTTTAAGTGTGGTCATTTTCGGTTCAGATGAGATTTTGACAGGCGGAAACCTTGCGCGCGAGTTTCGCGTGTGATTGATTATTGTGGTTTAAAAAAATTACACTGCCCGTGTTTTTAGTTCACTCCACTTTTTTATTTTAGTCTAAAAGTACTTTTTAGGGTTTTGAACCCCAAAGGGTACGCACCAGAATGTTTTTAGTTCACTATACTTTTGTTTTTAATTTTAGACTAAAAGTAATTTTGAGGGTTCTTACTCGCAAAGGGTACATACCAGATTTTTCAAAACTAAAAACCGATTATATCACCAAACTACACAGCTAATTTTAATATTATTTCTATGGGACCACATAAAAACACACAAAAAGTTCTTTAAAACAATAATGGAAGGAAAAATAGAAGAAAAGAGAGGAGTAGGAAAACCCAGAAGAAAATTTATAGACCAAATAAAAGAAAAATTAAACGTGAAAACATATAAAGAGGTTAAGAACTTAGCTGAAGGAAGAGAGACATGGAAAGCACTCCACCGACAAGAGCCCAGCTCATAAGCCCAGCAATATAAGAAAAAGGGACAACATAACAAGTATGCCCTTTCAAACAAAGGAAATTCCAAATCGGCCCAGGCGTCTTCGAATAATCGGTGAAAATACTTAATAGGATCCTGATGAATTGATAACCCTCCTTTTTTGCGAGTTGGTTCAAAAGGAAAGGCCATAAGTACCCGTAACCGGTGGGCATGTATGAAGAGAGTGATGAGTGTAGATGAAGCAAAAGAGGTCTGTCAGGGTCGTGCAACTGCCTCCGTGGTGTAGTGATTAGAGCTTTCGGCTCATACTTCGATTCCCGGCGGGGGCAACGACTTTGTGTTAATGTCCTAGTTTGGTTTAGGACATTGTAGGGTGATCACCTGATTGTCTGATAAGTAAGATGATCCGTGCTTCGGAGGGCACGTTCAGCCGTCGGTCCTGGTCACTGTCTTTAACATTGGTCGTTACCTAAAACCATGTCAGAGGCCTTTAAGGCGGTTTAAAATCTTTGACACTAGTGTTAGTCACTAACACACACGATAAGAAAGAAAGAAGTGGCCAACACTGGTGTCAGATTTATCAGGCTGCCTTAAGGCATCTGACATAGCTTGACGACTGCCATACAATGATGACAGCCGGGACAAACGGCTTATACGTGCCTTCTGAAGCATGAAGGAGCTCGAGAAGTTTATATGACACTTATGGTCACCCATCCAAGTGCGGACCACACCCGGCGTCGCTTTACTGGCGAAAACGCTAGCAATGCGCACTCCCACCGAGCCATCGAGCTCTCAACCTTGTGATTTAGAAACAACGTTTTAGAATGCTAACTTCATAAAATACAACTGCGGTCTGTGTGAAGTCAAAAATCAAACCTAATACTTGCTAACCACTATATTAGCTGAAGAATCTTTGTACAATAAAGAGCAGAACAAACGTTACAAATCAAGCTTCTCACCGACTCTATTCCATCGCAATAGAGTGCATATCATTGAAAAGAGTGAAGTTGAAACTTGTACAGAATACCATGGAGTAGTTTTTGCTGAGTATAATGTAGCAGTTATTACAAAAACAAATAGTTGTTCATAGGCCGCAAACGTTGATACGGGAACACGCTTAAACGTTTCAGGACAAGGAACTACGAAAGAACGAGAGTTTCATCATTATATGAATTTCATTTATCAACAATATATAAAAAATCTAGCTGTAGGGAATGGGTCCTTAGGGGTCTATCAGGAAGTGGTTTGAATAGAAAATCGGATAATTTTTGGGGCAAATCGCGGTGTGCGTTGGACATAAAAACAGACGTTACGAATCAAAAGTGCGACTAAAAGCCTGCGCAGACGAGGCAGTTTTCTCCGCGGACTTTTTTGTTTGCTAAAATAGATCGCTTAGAACTGTTTCAAGTAACGCAAACGAGGGATTAAAAGTACCGCGTACAAAAAGTCCCCCGAATAACCGGGGACATGCAGGGAGCGGACCGGACAAAAGTACGGAAAAAAATAGAACTCGTGTGACTAGGCGAAGCAACGCACAAGGCGGACTTTAGTCCGCGTTGTGCGCTGTATTGAGTAACGTACGTATGAACGGCGATACGTCTGCGTTGAGTTCGCGGTAAATCCGCGGCGGACTTTTTATTCGCGGAGCGTACTTTTTTCTCTGCCGCGGAGAAAACTCCGTCGTCTGCGCAGGCTATAAAGGGTACAGCGGTGGGGACCGCTTTTTATACGAACCAACGTTTGCATCTAGCATTAAGAACATAATTGTAAAGGTAAGTATGTATATGTTTATTTCCCTCGCGCATTCGAAATTCTTTAATAGATACTATTTTTCAATTACAGGTTCACAGGAGCTGCAAACAAGTAAGTATTAATGTATTTACTTTCAAATCGATTTATATTCAAATTTATTAACATTTTAGTTTAATTTGTTAGTTTTTAGGTTTATATTCAGAAGCAGCGCGTCCATCGCCAACACTAGCTTTTATCCGCGATTTTTCTTTAGCGTGAAATCAGTACTTTATAAAAAAAAAACTTTTGTAAAGGATTTCTTCCCATACTAAATTATACCCCCTCCCTTTTATTGCCTTAATAAAATTAAGAGATGATTTTTAGGATAAAACTTATCCTATATTCTTTTCCGGGTCCGAAACTATTATCCGGCTCGAAGGACCACACAAAAATGTGCGGTCCAGGGCCGTATACACCTTAAATTTTAAGCTGAGTTAAGATGTTAAATAATAAACTTTACAAGGATATGATTTATTTCCGATAAAAAATGTTAAATGGGTAATATGTATGGATGTTGAAAGCTGACTGAGTAAAAAGTATGAAATACGTAATAAGTCTGTAACCCGAGTAGAATACCTAAGTGTACGTGACTCGTACATCTTTATTATCTATAATTTCAGAGTAATTCAGTAATTCGTCCCATGTACCTACGGCCCATTTGGGACGAAACGCAGAAAATCAAAATTAATTAAAATTTCATTCTGCAATTCGTCCCATGTTTAAAAATGTAACAATTCTAACGAAATATACATTTATCTTAATTCTTGTCTCACTGACTGTACCAAGCGTTAATAAGGTTTAAATTTCCATACAAAAAAAGAATGGGACGAATTGCAGAATGAAATTTTGATTAATTTTGATTTTCTGCGTTTCGTCCCAAATGGGCCGTAGGTACATGGGACGAATTACTGAATTACTCTAATTTGAGTAATTCAGTAATTCGTCCCATGTACCTACGGCCCATTTGGGACGAAACGCAGAAAATTCAACTAAATCGGTTCAGTGTTTATGCATGAAGACTAACAGATAGACAGACAAAATTACTTTCTTATTTACAAGGTGGAAGCAGAGATACCTAGCATGGATTTATAATAATTACATTAATGAAGCCAAGTGTTGGTTTCCGGTAGAGTAGAATAGAACCAAAGTCCCCCGTGGATTTCGTAGAAAAGCTAAACAAAGCTTATAAACATCAGTGAGACCTCTCAAACATCCAGCAAACAACAAACCATGAAATATGTAAAACATTTACAAAGATTACCTTAAACATAATAACTTATAATGTCTTATCCTTAAAGTCAGATGAAAAACTTGCCGAACTTATACTTGCTCTAGAAAACATTAACTGGAATATCATTGGACTTAGCGAAGTGAGACGCATGGGCGAAAACATAGGAGACTACAGAGAATTTATCCTTTACCCAAAAAGGGGAAACACCAGGACAACATGGTGTTGGCTTTCTGGTGAGACAAGACACAAAGATGTACATCGACGAGTTCATAGGCATATCAGAGCGAATAGCAGTACTAAATTTAAAAATGTCTTCCAATGAAAGGTGGTCACTGATTCAGATATACTCACCAACAGAACAGTCTTCCATCACTGAAATAGACTCTTTTTACTCTCTTCTTAACAAAACCATACAAGAAAATTCACATAAAAATTTAATAGTGATGGGGGATTTTAATGCTCGAACGGGAAATAGAAGAAATGGGGAAGAATTAATATTGGGCCCTCACTGTTCAATAGGCAAAAGAACAAGAAATGGGGAAAAACTAATTCAGATGGCATATGAAAATAAGTTAAAGATTCTAAACACTCAATATAAGAACCGACCCACAAACAGATGGACCTGGTTGTCTCCAGGCGGCCACTACAAAAACGAAATTGACTTTATTCTCTCAAACAGAAGCAACTTGTTCCAAGACTGCAGAGTAATAAATAAGCTGAACTTCAATAGTAACCACAGAGCAGTCAGGGCTAAACTAAATATTGATACTTGCAAGAACAGCAGACCCTTCAAAGCCAAACCTCAAAAGACCATGGCAATTATAGATTCAGAAAAAGTAAGAAATAAATTAGCAGAATTTATTGAAAACACGAAACTTCTGAATATACAAGAGAAATATAACAAACTTCAAGATATCTTGAACACAAAAATAACCAAAAGCAAAAATAACATCAAAAAAAGGGAAACATGGTTATCAGAAGAAACTAAGAAACTACTAGAGATCAGAGCCGAATTACTTAGTATACCTTTCAAACCAAAAGCAATAAGAGAAAATATAGCAAAAACTAGTAAACTAATTAACAAGAACATCAGAAGAGATAAAAAGCAATATAGGTTACATACATTGGAACACTGTATAAAAAAGACTGGAAGTATAAAGAAAGCTAGAACACAACTAACCGAGAAAAGAGACTGGATACCTAGTATGAAAGTCAAAGGAACCAAAAACGTGACAAGTAGACAGGATATAATCTCAACAGCTACAACTTTCTTCCAAAACCTTTACACAAGTCAAGGCAATCTACCAACTGTAAACTTGGAAGAAAAAGAGGAGGTGCCCGAGATAATGCTTTCGGAAGTGGCAGCAGCCATAGAATCACAAAAGAAAAACAAAGCCCCTGGTGCAGATGGTATAACTAACGAATTTTTGCTAGCAAACAAAGATACTTTAGCACCCGTACTTAAGCACATATTTAACGAAGTCCTGAAGACTGAAAAAATTCCAAAACAGTGGATAACATCAACTATAACCTTGTTACACAAGAAGGGTGACAAAAACGACATTAATAATTATAGACCGATTAGCTTAATGTCGAATGTCTATAAAATTTTCTCAAAGATAATTCTAAATAGAATGTCGAAAATACTGGATGAAAACCAACCTTTGGAACAAGCTGGCTTCAGAAGCAACTACTCAACACTAGACCACATACATGTCGTTAAACAACTTTTCGAGAAGAGTAAAGAATATGGGATGGAGTTCTATTGCTGCTTCGTAGACTACTGCAAGGCCTTTGACTCGCTGGAGCACGAAATGATTTGGCAAGCACTAAAGAACCAAGGAATTCCACACAAATACATAAGAATAATCAAAAACGTGTATAAGAACTGCACAGCTACAGTCAAACTCGAGAAGGAAGGTGCAGAAATAAAAATAAAAAAAGGGGTTCGACAGGGAGACCCATTGTCACCAAAATTGTTCACGGCAGTACTGGAAGAAGTATTCAAAAATCTTGATTGGGAAAAACAGGGTCTAGTTATTAATGGAGAACATCTAAGTCATCTGAGGTTTGCAGACGACCTAATAATCCTATCACAAACAAAGGCCGAACTAGAAAGAATGCTCAATGACTTGGTCAAAGAAAGTCGTAAGGTAGGACTAATTATGAACACTGAGAAGACAAAAGTTATGACAAATGGGATACAAGAGCCAATCACCATAGAAAACATTACATTAGACTATGTCAACGAGTACGCATATCTAGGCCAAACTATATCACCAGAAGACTCAACACAAAAAGAAATAGAAACTAGAATAGGGAAGGCATGGAAATGCTACTGGGCACTGAAAGAAGTAATGAAAAGTAAGGGTAACACAACCATCAAAGGCAAACTTTTTAATACCTGCATCTTACCAGTTCTCACTTATGGGTGTCAAACATGGGCAGCAACCAAAGACCAAACTAGGAAACTTCAGATTTGTCAAAATTCAATGGAAAGGAGTATGATGGGGAAGCGGCTGACTGACAAAATAAGAACAGAACTAATACGGAAAAGTACAAAGACTAAAGAGGTAACAATAACAATAAATAAATTAAAATGGAGATGGGCGGGTCATACAATTAGAGGTAAAGATAAGTGGTCTAAAAAGATAATGAGCTGGTACCCAAGACACTTGACAAGGAAAAGAGGAAGACCTTGCAAAAGATGGGTAGATGACATTAAGGAAGTCGCTGGAGCTACCTGGATTAGGAAAGCTGGAAACAGAGAGACATGGAAAGGATTGGAGGAGGCCTTTGTCAATGACAAACGGACAAAAAAATAATAATAATAGATTAAATTAAGTATATTGTTTGTATTGTTATGTGTAAAAAGTCCGAATAAAGGCTATTATTATTATTATTATACATTAATGAAGCCAAGTGTTGGTTTCCGGTAGAGTAGAATAGAACCAAAGTCCCCCGTGGATTTCGTAGAAAAGCTAAACAAAGCTTATAAACATCAGTGAGACCTCTCAAACTCGTGGCCAACGAGAAGAGTGTAGGCCAAGTTCTCTGGTTGCTCTGGCCAAGTATGGCTCTAGTAGTACAATGATGGTCGTGCTCCTGCAGTGGAGACAAAAATACCCGATGATGATGATGGTATTTACATTATTTCATAAACGATTTTGTTACTTTCTTTTGTTTTTTATTGCAATCAACAAAGTGTATTTATATTGATAAAATACAGTGTAAATCTTTTTTGGTCCTATACAGTATATTGTATATTTTGTAACTATAACAAACTGTATCGCTGTTGGTTTATTAATAAAAGAAAATAAATAAAAAAATAAATAGTTGATGACACAACTTTCTTTTAGGTTGTAAATAAAACATGAAATTCGTAGCTCCCCGTTCTAAATCTCGCAAATGTGGTACCGCCTTCATACCGCACTGTTCAAACACGAGAGATGACCGCAATGTAATGCTATAATAACTCAATACCGGCGGCTTGTACAATAATGCTCGATAAGTAAATAATGCGATTAGATAAGTTTAAGTGCTCATTTAAGGTTTATGAACATGGCCGCTGACCGCAGGGGATGGATAAAGTTGTGTTGTAATAAAAACGTGGCTAAAAATGCTGTTTTATTCGTTTTTTAACCAAAAAAGAAGTAGGTTATCAAATCGTCGCAATATATTTTTAATTTTTGTCTATATTCACTGATTATTTGAAGAAGTCTGGACTGATTTGGAAAAATCTTTTTTGTTTGAAAGGGTATACTTCCGAGGTGGTTCCATAGAAATTTTATGAAAATCATTTGGGGGTGAAGTCTGTAAAATCGGTTGTATAGTTCGGGGGTGAAATCTGTAAAATCGGTTGTATAGTTTGGAGGTAAAATCTGTAAAATCGGTTGTATAGTTTGGGGGTGAAATCTGTAAAATCGGTTGTATAGTTTGGAGGTAAAATCTGTAAAATCGGTTGTATAGTTTGGGGGTGAAATCTGTAAAATCGGTTGTATAGTTTGGGGGTGAAATCTGTAAAACGGTTGTATAGTTTGGGGGTGAAATCTGTAAAATCGGTTGTATAGTTTGGGGGTGAAATCTGTAAAATCGGTTGTATAGTTTGGAGGTAAAATCTGTAAAATCGGTCGTATAGTTTGGGGGTGAAATCTGTAAAATCGGTTGTATAGTATGGGGGTGAAATCTGTAAAATCGGTTGTATAGTTTGGGGGTGAAATCTGTAAAATCGGTTGTATAGTTTGGAGGTAAAATCTGTAAAATCGGTTGTATAGTTTGGAGGTGAAATCTGTAAAATCGGTTGTATAGTTTGGAGGTAAAATCTGTAAAATCGGTCGTATAGTTTGGGGGTGAAATCTGTAAAATCGGTTGTATAGTATGGGGGTGAAATCTGTAAAATCGGTTGTATAGTTTGGGGGTGAAATCTGTAAAATCGGTTGTATAGTTTGGAGGTTAAATCTGTAAAATCAGTTGTATAGTTTGGGGGTGAAATCTGTAAAATCGGTTGTATATTTTGGGGGTGAAGTCAGTTTTAATTTTTGAAAAATTATATCCTAGGGCTATCCACACATGTATTATATCAGCCACAAGAAGTCCACTGCTAGACATAGACCTCCCCCAAAGATATCTAATCAGCCAGACATAATAGATGTTTAAAACTTTTATTACATCATTTAAGTATACATATAATAAAACAGTAAAAAAAAATGTGTATTAAATATATTTCCAAAATAAAATATTTGTGGCGATAGAGATACAGTAGTAGAGTTAGTATATAAAAAAAAAGTTTGTCTGTTTGTACATGCTAATCTCCGGAAACACTGGACGGATTCAAATGTTTTTTTTTTTTGTTATATAGCTGTTAAGCCCGGGCAATATATAGAGTATAATTGATATTGGAAAATGAAACACCTGATGCAGAACCATAATGGTGAAGCTGAACTATCTTCTTCTTATCGTATGTGTTAGTGACTAACACTAGTGTCAGAGTTTTTAAACCGCCTGAATGGCCTCTGACATGGTTTAGGTAACGACCAATGTCAAAGACAGTGACCGGGACCGACGGCTTAACGTGCCCTCCGAAGCACGGATCATTTTACTTATCAGACAGTCAGGTGATCAGCCTGCAATGTCCTAACCAAACTAGGACAACAACACAAAGTCGTTTCCCCCGCTGGGAATCGAACCCGCGACCTCCGGGTATGAGCCAAACGCTCTAACCACTACACCACGGAGGCAGTTGAAAAAAGCTGGACTATAAGAAATATAAAAATGACGCCTTAGAAAAAGCCTGATGAGCATTTTTCGGCGAAGTCGCAAATAAAGTTTACACATTGATTATTAGTATCCAAATAAAATAATAAACTTACAACAAAAATCAATTTAACTAGCAATAACCGAAATATCAATTGGATTGAAATCGATAACTATCTAGTTTCCGGTCTCACGATTCACAAACGATACTTTATTTGAATGTTATATTATTTTTTGCCGATAAATTTACAAGGAATGGGCGGGTAGGTTTTAGTGTAAGCACGCCTTCATGTTTAAACGACTGGACCAATTTGGAATGGAAGAAAGTAGGTATTTTAGTTTTTGGTATAACAAATTCAGCCAATATGAAAATAAAACATTATATAAAGATCTGTAATTTGTCTTCTTTCTTCAATATCTATATCTTTTTAAGATCAATGTCAGAAATTACGCATAAATTCTAATTAATCAATGCATATATGATAATATTCTGAATTTTTTTATATTGCTTTAAAGAAACTATTTACTTCTCTTACTTTTAACTAAGAAACTGTCTAAAATACACTTAAAACTTTTGTTTTTATAAATTAGCAACAAAAGTTATTAAATTTGTTACAAAAAAAAATCTTTAACATGCTTATTTTTGTATTATTGACCAACGTGTTACATCCTATTCAAACCATAGGATTAACCTAGATTTCTAGTCAAGGTTAAAAAATAAGAGCATTACTAATACCATGAAATATTGAGTGGATTGTTTCGAAGACGCGACCTGTTCATTCACCCAATGATCTTATATTTTCAACATACAGCATTAGAAACAAATTCAAAGACCAAGTAGACACATATAGGCATATACATTTTTGTTAAAACACTGTTACTTTATTAACAAAGTACTTTTTTGGTAGAAACTAACGCGATACAAAGACATTATTAACCCATATATCGCAATAAGAAAGTACACAAAACAGCGTTAGGAGATTATCAGTCTTTGTAGATTAGCTGCTTTGATTTAAAAAAATTATGACGTCATCTGCCTGTTATTCATACAAACCCCTTAGGAAATGCTTGTTTTGACGTTTAAAAAAAGTATCTGATTTGATTTGTTGGAAAATAGCGAATTGTCGAGAGATCATTCATCATAAATAAAGATTCAAGATAAACGACTTGTATTAAAAAAGGACTTGTATTTGTACCTACTACACGAACAATCGGTAATACATCACGATGCCATCTTTTCAAGGTAAAATAATTTATAAATTATCAATTTTTAATAAACAATTTTTGGGTGAAAATGTTCGCGTCCGGTAGGTAGATAATGGCAAATATGTCATATTGAATTGAATTGAAGCAATCAATTGACATGTGGCCTTGGTAAGGCCACATGTCAATTGATTGCTTCAATTCAAATATATCTTTATTATCATATCTATCTCTTTTTCTCATATTGAGCATCGATTGTTTGTCGCACTCAGCTATGGTGGCCTTTTGACTCAGTAAAATAAAAATGACTTAATGGGGCACGGAGTGTTGTTGCTACATCTACAATATTTTTAATCAAAGTATTCAACCTATGGACTCACTGACCTTTCAAAAAGAAACAAATCCAGAGCAGTCGATATCTCAACTGTCAATAGACAAGCAATTACTCTATGATTTATATAGAACAATTATTTACGTCTATGCTTATTCGCGTTATAATTATTGGAATGGATATCGTATTTATTATATTTTTAATGGACCACCCGGAGTGCTCGTTATGTTGGTCATACGTTCTTGTGATTGTGGGCTATGGTTATTTGGAGAGGAAAGAAATTGTAGTTCATTAGGCATTCGTTTTAGAAACGTTTATGTTTCTGTTTCATTTGCGCTATAGTCGAACTTTATTGACGATCTCTGTGGCGTAATAGTTAACACGCTAGACCGCCAATCCGGAGGTTCTGGGATCGACCCGCAGTCAAGGCAAGTTGGAAAAGGCGTTTTAAAATTTTCCTGGGTTTTGGATGTTGTTGAGTCAGTCAGTATTCAATAGCACAAGTTTAAAAATTACTTTGGGGCTAGCTCAATCAGTGAAATTTGACCTATATGTTATATGAATAAGTGACAGATTTCTTTCTTTGATTTATCTACATATTTGTTTGATGCTTGGTATGAGGTTCCGCTTTTTGCATTTATGGTTTTTTTTAAACAAATACTTTGTATAAAAGAATTCGTATGAAATTAGTTTTTTTTTGATTATCGATCTATTTGGTACGGAGTTTCCGAAACTCGAGAGCATGTCAAGAATATTGAGTGGTGATGAAGAGGTTTGCAAGTATCATTTTTGGCGTTGTAGTGTATAAAGGTAGTGTATGTAACTAGGTGCTTGCTCATCTATAAGCACCTGCGGCAGATTATTTAAATTTAGTTTTTTTTAAGACTGACTGGTAGAAAAGAAAATACGCAAAAAAAGGCAAAATGGTTCCCGAATGATGACCACGTACTGGTAAGTGAAGCGTAGTACACCTGCACCCTACACAAGGTCTGACGGCCTGACCAAGATCGCTGGAAGGCGCTGGATGCAAGCCGTTCTAGATCGGTCATTTTGGAAATCCTTGGAGCCTATGTCTAGTAGTGGATGTCTTCTTCTTCTTATCGTGTGTGTTAGTAACTAACACTAGTGTCAGAGTTTTTAAACCGCCTTAAAGGCCTCTGACATGGTTTTAGGTAACGACCAATGTCAAAGACAGTGACCGGGGCCGACGGCTTAACGTGCTCTCCGAAGCACGGATCATCTTACTTATCGGACAATCAGGTGATCAGCCTTCAATGTCCTAACCAAACTAGGACAACAACACAAAGTCGTTGCCCCCGCCGGGAATCGAACCCGCGACCTCCGGGTATTGGCCGAACGCTCTAACCACTACACCACGGAGGCACGGAGCAGTGGATGTTATACGGCTGAACTGATGATGATGTCTGGTAGATCTATAATGCTTTAGTGTCAAGTTCAAATTTTGTACCATTGCAGTCAATAAAAATTGAATTAAATAAATAAACTAATATTTTTTACTTAATTGACAAAGTTTATTATTATCGGTCAACAAACAGCAACTTAGTCGATCATCATCATCGTCATCATTTCAGCCGCGTAACGTCCACTGCTGGACATAGGCCTCTCCCAAAGATTTCCAAAATGACCGATCAAGAGCGGCCTGCATCCAGCGCTTTCCAGCGACCCTGGTCAGGTCATCTGACCACCTTGTAGGTGGGTGCCCTACGCTTCGCTTACTTAGTCGATATGTCACCGATAAATAGCAAGAATCGTAAGTTGATCAATTTTCTAGTTAGTTGATTAACTGACGAAAAATAACAAACGTTAGTAGAAATATATTATTTAACGCAGTGCATTTTAGCAAATTGGTCAACTTACAGTACCTTGCAGTAATTTAATAATTTACGATTGTGCCACAAGTAAAATCATCCACTAACGGGCCAATCGTTGCTCAGTGTACTATTTAACGGTATACTGTTACCCGTCACATAATACACTGTTATCTGATTGGTCGAGGGCATTTTATAAGCATTTAGCTATTGTTTATTTATTCATAGAGTTAACAAACACTTAGATATGTTATTTTAATACCGATGATGAGATGTGAAAGATCATGTATATTTTTTTTATATTTTATATTTATTCTTATTTAGCCATACAGTTTTATGACTCAGTATAATAAAAGGAAAAATATTTTAAATAACAAAAGATACTTGAGCTCAGATATTAATTATCACTTATTAACCTACTAAGTATTATAGTTAGTTTAATCAGTAAGTACAATCAGTCTGAATATCTATTATTTGTACTTATTCGTATTTCACTTATTTAACCAATCAACGTACACCTCGCCTTCGTCGGATGATCTTACGACAAGGCGCCGTAAATTAATCAATTTACTAAAATACATACGTTACATAATACATTTTAACTGTTGTTTATTATTTTCCGGGAATTGATCAACTACCTTGAAAATTGATCAACTTACGAGTCTTGTTATTTTCCGGTGACAGATACACCAAGACAAATCCCTCCAATTAATATGAACGCGTGCACCGTCCAACGTCGCAGGCGCAAGTTAATATGCCAATTTATTGAATTACACATTCTAGCGAGTAATGCTTATCCGACTTCGTAACAAATAATACTAATTTCGTATAATGATAATGTTTAAGGCCCTTCTTTGAGGTTAGTAGTGCCTCATTTTAAACAACAAATTTTATTTTCCGAAATTATCTTAATTTGCTGTGGAGAATAATTAAAGAACTATTTATTTTGTGATGTATGTACTTAATAAGGAAAGTTTCACAAATTGTTGTGAATATTCAAAATGCTTAAAATGATAATGATAATGCTTTTTTTCGGCGGTAGGTGGAAAAAAGTATAACAGCTAGCTCTTGCTCTAAAATTTAATAAAAATAGTTAAAGTATACATTTTGCCTTAATTGGGTCATTAGTGATCTAACTTCAGTGCCCTACTCACAAGGTAGTGTTAGCAGCAACTCACATGCAGTAATTCTGAAGTTCTAAATACCTACTGCCGGCTACAACACACTCTCACTACGCATTCACACATCTGACACTAATAGTCTCAAAATGTCCACGCTCACTGCTGTACACGCACTGCAAAAGTCCCTGGAGTCCTCCCTGATGCATCGGATGTCAGTCTTCGAGCAACAGTTGAAGGCTGCAGCTACGGAAAATCAGCCAGCGTCCTTAGTGAAGCTTGCAGGTGACTTCAATGCATACAAATCTGAGGTGTTTGATATACTTCAGCTTCTACACCAGCAGATTGGGGAACTTGTTAAAAACACCGACAACATCGAGATGAGGCACCGGCGCAAATATCTCTTATTTGGAGGAATCCCAGAGCCGGAAGACAAAGGATCGGACGATGTAGTAGCCGCGGTGTCCACAATCATAACGGATGTGCTGGGTATTGAAGGAGTGTCTGTGGAATCTTATAAAGCCTGCCACAGGATGGGTCCAAGCAAGCAGGGCCGCCCTCGGCCAGTATTGGTTCGTTTTGTGAGTCAATCTATGAAATCCTCTGTTTGGCGGAAAAAAACAGCTTTGAAGGGAACTTCATATGTGGTCTCCGAGTTCCTTACACGCCGTCGGCAAGTTCTTTTCACGGAGGCACGCAGGAGATTCGGTATCACCAAATGTTGGACACTGGATGGCAAGATATTTGTCAAGCTTCGGGCCGGCAGTAAGCCAATCATTATAAACAATGAAGAGGACTTGAGATTGGCCGGCGACGCATTAGAACCTACGGCGGCGCCTGCAGCTTCAGAGCCCCACAACAGGGCTCCAAAACCTCCAAGCACGGAAAGTGATAAGGCGGGTCCTTCTACCTACGACAGGCAGCCACGCCCGAAGCGTGGGGCGAAAGTCAAGTAATGTCTTTATCTTACTACCCACAATATTGTATCAAGTTTTTGTTTCTCGTACGTCACGATAACTATGTTTTAGATTTAACTTCTAACTTTGAACTTACAGTGACAATAGTGTAGTGACTTTGACATCTGTGACACTGACAGCAACTTGTTTGTGAGTTCGGAAATTGTACCTGCTGCGTAACCTGCGTTCCATATTACGTGATGTTTTCGATTGTTTTTGAAATATGTAATAGGTAGGTACTTATTATATTATATTTGTTAGTTGCCTGTAAACTTGTAGAAAAACGTTGTAAGCCGGCAGACCAAGGCAGAAAACGAATACCTTGCAATAATTTTATATATTATATTATTTATCTATTGGGAGCATATTATTTATTATTATTTAGCAATTTATATATTTATATTTATTTGAATTATGGATGAATCATTTTATTCCGCACAAAGTGACTGCGACTCCTCGAGTACCGAAGATGCATCTTTTCATGACACCGCCTGTCTGGCTGATACGTTGCGCAATGACTTGGCTCCAGTAAAAAAGTTCTTTAATGCATGTCATATTAACGCACAGAGCATTCCAGCCCATTACACTGATCTTCTTGACCTTAGCACGGTTGAACACCTTCAAGCGATACTCGTATCGGAATCATGGCTTAAGCCTTGCATCGACTCTACCCTCGTTGCTCTCCCTGGGTATGTACTAATTAGGAACGATCGTACTGGTGCGCGTGGTGGGGGTGTAGCAATATACCTCCGCAGCAATATTCCTTTTAAGGTTCTCTGTAAATCACCGCCTGAGTACTCTGAGTCCGCCGAGTATCTTTTCGTTGAAGCGGAGGTGAAACGTGTCAAAATCGTACTTGGTGTGGTATATTCACCACCTGGCACAAATTATTTTTCACATCTTGAGTCAGCTATGGACACTTTTGCCTCGGTTTACAATCATTTTCTTATTTTTGGTGATCTTAATACCAATTTGTTGGTAAACTCTTCTTCTGCCCTGAAGCTACGTGATCTCGTAAGCTCTTTAAATCTTTCCCTTCTCACACTTAATGCGACTCATGTGAATGCAAACACTGATGACACCTGGATCGACCATATAATCACAACCTCAACCAGCGACATTCTACTCCATGGCCAACACCCAGCCCCCGCTTTCTCCAGGCATGATCTTATATTCGCTTCTTATAGGATCCACACTTCTAAACAGAGACCTGCCACCGTTTTGATGCGTAATTTTGCTAGGCTGGATGTTGAGGCTCTGCACGGTGACGCTGCTAACACTGACTGGAAAGCCATTGTTAGAGCTGACACAATTGATGCCAAGGTTTCACAGCTAAATGGGATTATTGTTAGTCTGTACAACAAGCACGCTCCACTCCGCCGTGTTAAACTAAAGCGACCACCCTGTCCTTGGATCACGAGGGGAGTACGCATGGCAATGGCAAGACGTAACAAAGCCTTCATTAAATATAAACGCGATCGATGTGAGTCCAATTGGAACTTATACAAACATGCCAGGAACCGCTGCAATCAGATGGTGAGAACCGCCAAGAGGCGATACTTCCATGATAGCGTTACCGGCTCTTCACCTGCCGATATGTGGAAGTTTCTTAGGGGTCTGGGCTTTGGTAAGGGCCAATGTAATACCTGTACCTCTAAGTTCTCTTTGGACGACCTTAATGGTCACTTCTCGTCTGCTTCCTGTCTTGACCCCTCTATTAAGGCCCAGACTATCAAATATATAACTTCTCTGCCTCCCTTGCTTCCCGATATTTTTTCCTTTTCTCCAGTGACTGTTGATGACGTTAAAAAAATTCTACTTTCGATTAAATCTAAAGCCGTAGGCGTTGACGAAATCGGTCAGCGTATGATTTACATCCTTCTTGATTTCATCCTTCCTGTTCTCACTCATATAATTAACTTTTCCTTGAGCACTGGGACTTACCCTTCTTTGTGGCGTAAAGCCTTTGTCATTCCTCTTCCAAAAACAGATAATCCCAGCAGCTTAAATCAGTTTCGGCCGATTTCAATACTTCCCTTTTTCTCTAAAATTTTAGAAGCTGTTGTAAATTCACAATTATCATCACTTATTTTATCACACAACCTTATAAGTAATTTCCAATCAGGATTTCGGCCAGGACACAGCACTAGTACCGCGTTACTTAAAGTTACTGAAGACATGAGAAGCGGTATGGAAAATGGTAAGGTAACAGTACTTGTTCTCATTGATTTCTCCAATGCCTTCAACACCGTTGACCATGATATCTTACTAGCTTTATTGTCCCGCTTCAACCTCTCGCCAACAGTCCTGGAATGGTTCTCATCGTATCTACGTGACCGACAACAAGCAGTTCGAGTCGATCGGTCCGTTTCTGAATGGCACGATCTGGATACTGGAGTCCCTCAAGGAGGAATCCTCTCTCCTTTACTATTTTCTATCTTTATTGATTCTCTTACTGCTCTTCTTTCTTCCTCTTATCATCTTTATGCTGATGACCTTCAACTCTATCATTCTTGTGATCGCAGCGATACTGACTCCGCGATTTCTCTTCTAAACAACGATCTGCGGCTCATCGCGGAGTGGTCGGAACGGTATGGAGTTTCCGTCAATCCTACCAAATGCCAAGCAATTATTGTGGGAAGCTCTCGACAACTTGGGAATATTGACTCTGAAAACATCTCCCCAATACAATTAAATAGGGTAACCATACCATTCTGTTCCAGTGTCAAAGATCTTGGGCTGCACATTGACTCAACTCTGAGCTGGTCCAATCACATCGCTGAGGTTAGTCGTAAGGTAACAGGAACACTGCGCTGCCTTTATAGATATAAGAATTTTCTCCCATTAAAAACAAAAATAACATTGACGCAATCCCTTATTATGCCTATAATCGACTATGCTGATGTTTGCTATACAAATCTAAACCAATTTCTTCTCCATAAACTAGACAAACTAGCTAACAACTGCATAAGATTTATCTATGGTCTTCGAAAATACGACCACATCTCTTCTTTTCGCTCACAGTTGGCCTGGCTCCCTATCCCCCAGCGTCGAAACGCCAGAATAGTATGCATGCTTTATGCCATCCTCAACGACCCCAACTCCCCAGCTTATCTCAAGTCTCAATTTTCTCTTCTTAGCTCTACACATTCGCGTAATCTTCGCTCTTCCAAACTTTCAACATTATCCATACCTGCTCATCATTCTGATTTTATGAGAAAATCCTTTCAAATTAAAGCCATCCTTCTCTGGAATGCTCTTCCGGAAGCCATTAGACGTGCACCTAGTCGTCTAGCCTTCAAACGGGCGGTTCATAAACGATTTCTCCGAGAAGTCTCTTCTTCGCATGGTGTCCCTATGCAGTAACTAGTAGTCATCCATATAGTATTTATATATTTATATATATGTATATATATTCAGGTATTTATGTGTTATTTTAATATGTATTAAATATTAATTTTATGTATAGTAATCGTATCCGTGTACGTATACCTATGTATATATTTTAAAATGATATTTATTATGTTCTTGTAGGTATTTAATTTATACTTTTCTATATAGTCTCATATTCTGTCGCACCACCCAAATTATTTCTCTACTTGGTCTAATGGTTGACTGGCAGAGAACGCCATATGGCGTTAAGTCCGCCATTTGTACACCTTTTCTTGTGCAATAAAGTTTAAATAAATAAATAAATAATGAATAATATTACGAGTATACTCGTTATCCTATGATAGACAATTTTTACCTTTTTGAAAATATCTCATTTTAGCCTTAATTTTTTTGTCAGTCAAATAAAAAATATATTATTTTATCTAGGTACCTATCTAAATATAGACTAAAAACTAGTATCCTTTAAAAAATGCAATCAATTGTCTGACAGGTGAATTGATAATGCATACCTATATTACGATAATTTTCATGTGGACACCACTGCCGTTAGCGTAGAGCCTTAATAGGATACATCCGAGGGTGGTCCAGGGTAGAGGTCAGGTGCTAAGGATAGGACATATGGTGTTTATCCTGACTAATACTGCGTACGGAGGAAACGGAGTGTGGTCCGGCTAAGGTAACCTCGCGGGTTATCGCTAAATATTAACCTTTATTGCGAAACGTGTTTTCGGCCAAATGTTACTCGATGTGTTTTTGGCACCTCGAAGATGCCTTAGACGTTTTCGGACAACCGTTAACTGTTAAAGTACGATTTGTTAAGCTGACGAATGACGAATGGTTTTGTGCAGAACTGTTTATCGGACAAAGATAATTCGGATTAACATGAAGAGTTGAAGCATACAATCAGTGGTGTCATTTTTCAATCATTTTTCGGAATCACTAAACGAACTGTTTTTTGTTTGGAAACACTATTTGTTGAAGTGACGTGATTAGATTTTATTAACTCTGACAGAGAAAAATAAATAAAGTCATAAACTTTATACTTGCAATTTAAGTACTAAAAAAAATACTTATAAACACAATATATTTTAAGTAAAAAAAATATCCTTCTTAAATACATTTGATAATATTTTAGTATACAGCGTAACTAAATCAAAACCAACTTTTTGTTCCACTAATAGAGACCATCCTGCGTTGGCGGAACCAATTTAAAATTGATGTCAAATATCGTGACGTCACGCGGACCTACACCAATAAGTCACATCGCAATATTTTAATTAGTTTTTAACAAAGATTTAGAACAAACAAGCAGGTTTTGAAGTATGATATATTTTTTTTTTATATTAAAATAACTAACTGGTGCCCGCGACTTCGTCTGCGCAGTATTTATAAATTGTAGCTTATGTGTTATTCTAATGTATAAGCTATCTTATTGTAAAGTTTCATTAAAATCCATTCAGTAGTTTTTAGTTTTTACGTAACAAAAATCCATGATGGATGTTGGATCTAAAGTTATAAACTTTCGCGTTTTTAGGGTTCCGTACCTCAAAAGGAAAAAACGGAACAATTATAGGATCACTTTGTTGTCCGTCTGTCCGTCCGTCCGTCCGTCTGTCAAGACCCTTTTTCTCAGGAACGCGTGGTGGTATGAAGCTGAAATTTATATCAATTACTCAGGTCTACTGTCCCTTGAAGCTGTGAAAAAATCAAACTTCTAAGCCAACGCAATCAAAAGATACAGCCGTTTATGCCGCAAATTTTCGACACTTGCAAGGGAATCAAAACCTACAGGGTGCTTCCCGTGAACTCAGAATCTTGAAATTTGGTACGAAGCAACGTCTTATAGCATAGATAAAGGAAAAATTACGAAAACCATAAATTTTTTGTTACATCACATAATATATATTTTTTTAATAATTTTAAACTTACTACCCATTTCCTCATAAACGCGTAGAGGTATTAAATTGAAATTCATACCAAATTCTCGTTTGTACGGAACCCTCGGTGCGCGAGTCCGACTCGCACTTGGCCGGTTTTTTTTAATATTAGTAGGACTACTTTTTATGCTCTCTAGGGTTGAGAACCTAAAATGGAACTGGGAAGGAAACCCAGCTAGAAGGAATGATGAAAGGTGGAGTAAGGCTATCACCGAGTGTTACCACAGGAATGGGAAACGGAGTGTTGGGCGTCCAGCAGCTAGGTGGGTCGATGATATCAAGTGGATTGGTGGAAAAACTGGATAGCTAAGGCTAGGGATAGAATTCAATGGCGCAGAAAAAATGAGGCTTATGCTCAGCAGTGAGTCGTTGAGAGCTGACGATGATAATTATGCTTTATGGGCTAGAGAATGCCCAGGGACAGAAGTCTAAAGAGGAATGTTATTCCTAACATCAGAAAAATAATCAAGCGTTTTCAAAACATCCAACCTTCTTCATTCTCAATTTTACCCATTGAAAAATCTCACCCAGAGAAACAACTAGTATACGTATCGTTTCTTCCAACATGAAAGGATTAAAAGTCATATTTAAACTCGCCCCTACATCTGCACTCCACCTTAACAGCCTGTGAAATCTTAAATCAATTTAAAAACAGTTATTACGCCCCATGTGCTTATTTTGATTTAATGGGTCAGCCAGAGGTTATTGCGGTGATGGCTGGTTGCAAATTTTGTGTACTTGCTATAAGGAATACTTAAAGAACGTCATAGTGCAGTAAAAAGGAAATAACTCATCCATGTTTCTATAGTTTTTTGAGGTTCCGTAGCCTGTTGTCTGTGCAAAACACCAGACACAATAGTAAAACAATGCATGTCGACCGGGTTCCGGTCTGCTTACAAATGACAGGGTAGTAAACAAGGAACCCTTATAGTTTCGTCATGTCTGTCTGCCCGTCTGCCTTTTTATGTAGAGACAACTACTACTAGAAAGCTGTAATTTATCATAGGTATGCATATTAATCATGCGAAAAATTAGTAAAATAAAATCTTTAGGGTAGCTCCCATACATGTTTCATTCATTTATTTAATTATTAAATTTTTTTACATCGTGTTTTATATTTGTTAAAATTTATATAATTATATAATAAAATACATAACATGTCAGAATTCTATTAAAATAGTCAAATATAATTATAATTTAAATTAAATCATCAAAGAATCAAATAATACTTTAATAACATGCACATTAATAAACACACTACAATAATATTATTTAAAAAATGCATAATGAGACGAGGATTATTCAAAATATTCATTAACAGAGTAATAGTTTTTGCTCAACAAGTACGCCTTCAATTTCGCTTTAGAGAGCTTAAGATTTTAAACATTTTTTATCTCTTCTGGCAAGTTGTAATAAGCATAGAAAGCTTGATAGTGTGCACTATGTTCCATTATTTTTAACTGTGGCATTATGTCGTGTTTGAGAGCCTGCCTGCGAGTAAAGTGGGTGTATTTTTTGAAGTGAAAACTTCTTTAGCGGCGTTGTGCACTTTTTTTGAAATGGGTAAAAAAATTTAAACTCGCGTCAGGACACGTGGCGTGATCGAAAATTCGTAAGACGGCGCAGGGCGCTTGCGCGAATGTTCGTGTGTGTTTATGTTACAGCGTGCTACGCGCATCCATGGATGGTGACAGCTGATGGCTCGACCGTCTGTGTAGTGGCCATACTGCTGTGTATTTGAAAATTATATCAGAAAAGATATGAAATATTTTATACTGATAATTAAAGCAATTCGTGCAAAATTATTCCCTAACCATTCCAAAATATCAAAAATGCACAACGTTAATATTCAAGTTTTCACTTCTGCCGGCACTCCCAGAGTGCAACCCGTCGTTTTTTTTATCTAGACTAAACCATCGTGTGCAGTATCGTTACATAGTTCTTTCGGAAATATTGTGAGCTAAATCAAAAATTGGTGTCCCGAAGGACACCATTTTTCGATTTGGGAATCCGTTTCTGAAATATTTATAAGTGTATTTTTTTGTTATGGTCAAGATTCCCCCTCCGCTCTGTCTGCTACATAGTTATATATGGTCACATGAAAAAACCAATTTTTCTTTTCTGGAGAGAAAGAGCCAGAAAAACTCTATCGTAATATTTTTATGGTAGGTACTTGTATCAAATACATGGTAGTCAGGGTCGCGGCAGTAAATATCGTGCGAACCAGCGGTCATCACGAGCAAGTTCGCAACGTAATCTAATAACGAACCGTTAAGGCCAAGACTGAAGAATAATGTCCAAGTTAACCATTTTACAACATATTTTTAAATAAATACTTATCTAAAAAGAGATCTCCGCACGCCTAATCGACGCTTCAGGTGATCCAAGGGCTGGTGCGCATTTTGGCCAAAGGCTTAGCTTGGCCATTCAACGCGGAAATGCCGCCAGTCTCTTGGGCACTCTACCCTGCGAGCGCAGCGATTTAGGCTCAATTTTTGACGTGATAACGTCTTTAAAATCGTTTTAGTCGGGTGACATGTTCAGAAACTTGTGTCACACCAAAACCTCACGAGCGCGATCGCAGGTATAACGAGAGAGAGACGGACCGATCTCCCGTCTCATCTCGAGCGCTGCCAGTCATTCCGTGAAACGACGTTATCACGTAAACATCTCGATCGTAAACCTACTTTACAAACAACCAATTTTTTATATAATTTGATGTTTTTTTTTGTTTTTATTTCTAGTTTAATTTTTATCAATAATTAGTTATATTTAGTTTTTAGTTATTTAGTTTAATCTCTAAAAAGATAAATTTTTTTCGACTTTAAGACTAAAATTGGCAAAATTTCATTAGAAAAACCGGCCAAGTGCGAGTCGGACTCGCGCACGAAGGGTTCCGTACCATTATCTATAAAAATCAAGTTTTTTTGTATTGGAAGCCCCCTTAATTTTTTTTTTTTTTTTTTATTTATATTTAAAATAAAAAATTAACTAAGTATTTTGTGAATATTTCAAGTGCCTGTTGCTATTATTGATATCGAGCAAAAAAAACGCGTTTGTTGTATAGGAGCCCCCCTTAAATATTTATTTTTATTTATTTTTAGTATTTGTTGTTATAACGGCAACAGAATTTCAGTATCTGTAGTATTCTTCTATTATAAAATCATCCATTATATTTATATTTATTTTAGTTATTTTAACGTTCATTCAATTTTATTTAAGAAAAACTTTGCCTTATGTTTAGTTTTAACGTTGCTTTGAGTCGAAACCAAACTGCATCGCCTTAACAACGATGATTCGAATAAGCTCGGGCTTAGAACAGAAGCCGGCAACTCCGGCAACCTTCAATTATTGCTCATTATTAAATAATAATAAAAATAATATAATTCAGTTTAGTCAAGTAGACAAATGATTACTTGCGGATCCACTGAATTGATAGTGTTGGGCGTGGGCCAAAATATCGATATTTAAATGGTTTTTTTGCTTGTTTTTTTGATGAATTATCTTGGTTATGTTAATGGAACATCAGGCTGGATAGGGACCAATACTAAACTTCCCAGCAGTGGTCGTTTCGAAACGCTAGTAGTTTTTAGCTTTTGCACTATAATATTATTAAAAATGACCTTTATTAAGAGATAAATTTATCCTACATTTACTACATTTATTCTTTTATTATTAGAGCTATAATTATTTATTTGTACGCCTACCACCAGTTTTTTTCTTTTTATCCCGAAGGTTGACTGGTAGAGATGAGATGATGTAGATGCTATTAGCATTAAGTCCGCCTTTTGTACCATATTGTTTTGGTAAATAAAGTTTAAATAAATAAATAAATACAAAGCTTTAACTTTGACTTTGAAGTTATAATTTTTATCACAATAGCTAAAGATCTATTAGAATCATAATAAACAAACGATTCCTAGACAACTGTAAGATTATTTTATTGGATATTGAACAAACTGACATTGAACAATATGTCACTGCTGCTTCCAACAATCTCAATTCAGTACTGTAGTTACCTACTCGTATATTGGTCCGCGTAGTGTTACAAGACCGTATGCGAATTTTTCCAACAATACTTTCACAAATAAAAAATTACCGGCTTCCAAAAAGGAGCGGTTATCAATTCGTTAACTGCCTCCGTGGTGTAATGGTTGGAGCGTTTGGCTCATACCCGGAGGTCGCGGGTTCGATTCCCAGCGGGGGCAACGACTTTGTGTTGTTGTCCTAGTTTGGTTAGGACATTGCAGGCTGATCACCTGATTGTCTGATAAATAAGATGATCCGTGTTTCGGAAAGCACGTTAAGCCGTCGGTCTCTGTCACTGTCTTTGACATTGGTCGTTACCTAAAATCATGTCAGAGGCCTTTAAGGCGGTTTAAAAACTCTGATACTAGTATTAGTCACTAACACACACGATAAGAAGAAGAAGAAGAAGAAGATCAATTCGTTGCGTTTGTTTTTTTATGTATTGATTCGAAAAATTATTTTTATCAAATTTGATTGTGTAATCTGGACGTGAAGTGGGTTTTTAGGATTGAAAAAATATTATCGATACTATAAAACAATTCCCATCCCTAATCCATTACCTCGGCGCCGCCGTCTGTAATACGGTCTCGTTTTGTTTTCGCAAATCAACGTTGCGGTTGCGTTAGATTGGACTGCTACCGGTAATGATCCCTGTATCGGACTTATATCGACTGATTCGTCATGTTTTGGTGAGACGTCATCACAAAAATATGTTAAGTTAGTAAGTTAGTTTTAGTTATCATGTTACAATACAATACACTGGTGTAGTGGTTAGAGCATTCGGCTCATACCCGGAGGTCGCGGGTTCGATTCCCGGCGGGGGCAACGACTTTGTGTTGTTGTCCTGGTTTGGTTAGGACATTGTAGGCTGATCACCTGATTGTCCGATATGTAAGATGATCCGTGCTTCGGAGGGCACGTTAAGTCGTCGGTCACTGTCTTTGACACTGGTCGTTACCTAAAATGATGTCAGAGGCCTTTAAGGCGGTTTTAAAACTCTGACACTAGTGTTAGTCACTAACACACACGATAAGAAGAAGAATACAATACAAAAAACTTTATTGCACCAAAAGAAATTTACAATTTTGGAACACTTATTAAATAGCAACATGCAGTGGGGTACAAGAGGCGGCCTTATCGCCGAAGCAATCTCTTACAGGCAACCAAAAAGAGAAGAGGCATGTTATAGAGAGAAGCCAATAAAATGGTAGACTGAAAAGCTAAACCAGAATATGTTTAGAAAAGATGTGACAGTTGAAATGACGAAGGCAAGAAAGACTTACATAGTCCATTAATCACAATGCTCGAAATCTCCGCTCCGCTGTTTCCGTTGATGCGGAGCGGTCAATTCTTGCAAGCTCCTCTCCGCTTTGCTCCGCTTCAGAGAAAACACAGCCTTAGAGTGGCGTAAAAGGAAGCAGGAAGCAAGGAAAACTATGAGTGAAGTAGGGTTAACAAATTAAAAGTTATAGGAGATCAACTTATAAAATGTACTCGGACAAGTAAAATTTCAAACAGTATAAAATTAGTTTTTAGGCATCGTATCACGTAAACTCAAACTTGGCATTTGCAACTACAGAACTCTATTCTACGCGTGGCCCGACACGCACTTGGCTTGTCAATTTTCAATTTATACCAGAAACATTGACTTATTCAACGATTCAAAAACTCCTATCGTATTTGAAATAAAAATAAAAAAGATATAGAGTCTCTATAACAAGAAGCATACAGATAACCTAAGTGTTATAGTAATGTGGTTGTTCACAAACAGTAATTGAAAAGCTATCCACAGGTAATGGATTCTAAAGAACGCCAATTACTGTTGAGGGCAAATTTTAATTAATATCAGAGGTGTGGTAGCATTGCTATGGTTTATTATCTGTTAGCTGACTGTTTTAATTAGAGCCTAATATGAAAATAATTTCTTGAGCTCCTACGTGCTTTTGAAAGCACAGAATTAGCTGTATTTTACATACAGAATGGAAAATCCTAGGGTCCCACGTAATATGCGTCCCCGCACCTCTTCCCCGTTGGTCTAAATATAAATCATCATCATCATCATTTCAGCCGCATAACGTCCACTGCTGAAAATAGGCCTCTCCCAAAGATTTCCAAAATGACCGATCAAGAGCGGCCTGCATCCAGCGCTTTCCAGCGACACTGGTCAGGTCATCTGACCACCTTGTAGGTGAATGCCCTACGCTTCGCTTGCCAGTAAGCGGTTGCCATTCAAGAACCTTTTTGCCCCATCGGCCATCGGTTCGTCGCGCTATGTGTCCCGCCCACTGCCACTTCAACGAGCTAATCCGCTTGGCTATGTCAGTGACTTTTGTTCTCCTACGGATTTCCTCATTTCTAATTCGATCACGTAGGGAAACACCGAGCATAGCCCTCTCCATAGCGCGTTGAGCGACCTTGAGCTTTCTTATGATTGAGCTTATAAATATAAATACATAAGGACAAATTACACAGATTGAGCTTATAAATATAAATACATAAGGACAAATTACACAGATTGAGCTTAGAAATATAAATACATACGGACAAATTACACAGATTGAGCTTATAAATATAAATACATACGGACTAATTACACAGATTGAGCTTATAAATATAAATACATACGGACTAATTACACAGATTGAGCTTATAAATATAAATACATAAGGACAAATTACACAGATTAATCTAACCCCAAAGTGATTCGAGACTTTTGTTTCGGGATATTAACTCAATACTCAAAATATAGATAAACATCCTAGATCCAGGTCAATCTGAATAAGATCATGTTCTATCTTGACCTAACCGGGTATCAAACCCAGTACCTCCGATGTCACTGCCTGGCATAATGACCACTAGTCCACAAAAGTCTTCAAATGCACTAATTGATAACACGTAAGTAAAAGGTAAGAAAAACTCATGTATTTATTAAACAAGTATATTTGCTAGACAAATTAATAACCGAAAAAAAAAGAATAAAATAAAGAAATCTGGCAGACAGACAGACAGATAGATCATCATCATCAAGTCTTCTTGTCTCCACTGCAGGAGCACGACCCTCTCTGTACTACCAGAGCCGTACTTGGCCAGAGCAGCCAGAGGACTTGAGCTACACTCTCCTCGCTGGCCAGACAGGTTGGAGAGGTCTCATCGATGTTTTATGAGCTTTGTTAGCTTGTATTTCCTAAATCGCCTTCTACGTCATCCACGAAAGTGGCCCTATTCTAATCTCTCGGAAACCACATGGCCAACAGATAGATATTACCGTCAAATTTATAATCTTCTTCTTCTTCTCGTGTGTGTTAGTGACTAACACTAGTGTCAGAGTTTTTAAACCGCCTTAAAGGCCTCTGACATGGTTTTAGGTAACGACCAACGTCAAAGACACTGACCGGGACCGACGGCTTAACGTGCCCTCCGAAGCACGGACCATATTACTTATCGGACAATCAGGTGATCAGCCTACAATGTCCTAACCAAACTAGGACAACAACACAAAGTCGTTGCCCCCGCCGGGAATCGAACCCGCGACCTCCGGGTATGAGCCGAACGCTCTACCCACTACACCACGGAGGCAGTTTATAATACCCCTCTTTAATCACGGAGTTTAAAAAAAGGTATAAACAAGTGTCCACTTCATTCCATTACATTTGCTTAATACTCTCACAACATAGTAAAGGCCATAAAATATATAATCCTTCCATCTCATTTGTAGGTTATAATATAAACAAGATGGCGTCTTATCGTGTTCACTTACCCAAATGTGTGAAACATACAATTTAAAGGATAAACTTAAGTACATATTTTACTTTGCTCTTGTATTTTAAATAAGATGCTTTATTTTATCTCCGTTATGGATTTTTGAATGACATGCATTTAAATAGGCATAAGTGCTATATCTTTACTGCCATTTAGATATCTATTACGCAAGTAACGTTGATTTCTAAGGATTTTACACGGTAAGTAGTATACGGTTTTTGCTGCTGAGGGCGCTTTGGACTTGGATTTTGTTATAGTTCATTTGTTAAATTGGTGTGTACACCGACGGTGCGCCACAAAGGCCACGCTTTTGAAAAAGTCAATTCTGATTTGTCGCCATGCTGATTGACCGTAGTCACCTTGTATAGAAGACAGTCGTGTCGTTAGCCAAGAGCAAATATTTCGTCATATTTTTGCTCTTGTGTTCTATATTGTGCTTGTGTCTAGCTAATCAGTCAATTTGTATGAAAAGTCAAACATATTATTTTCATATTCCTTATTTTTATATGTTCCTAGAGGAAATTTGTTTAGTGTTGGACTGAATTCAGTTTTTAAATAGTTTCAGTATATTTTGTTAGACCAGTCAGTATTTATAGTTTGATATAATCTCAAAAAACTGCATTGCATTAATAACGCAATGTTATATACCTAGTACCTATTGTCCATACTCACATATTGAAATAATAGCATCATATAAAGCTTAGAAGCTATTCCCCATCATCGCAGGATGTGGGTTCGATTCCCAGGCGCGTAATTAATACCCGCCCACTTCTATCGCGAGTCGAACCCGCGACCTCTGGGTTGTTTTGTTGTGTATTGCGATTCTCTACGAAACAGTTTTGATTGTGTTTTGTTTTAGCTTACTTCATATTTTTAGTACCTGGGTGACCGAGCTTTGCTCGGTCGGTTACATCTCAAACATTAACTAATTTTTTTAAACTTGTCTAAAAACAGTACAAAATGAAAAATTATATATAAACTTGAACATAAAGAAAAACAAAAGTAAGTCACCGAGTGGGATTCGAACCCGTAACAATATTTCTAGCGGTCAGCATCCTTAACCGATGACCTAAGCGGATGGCGGCCGGCGCGACGAAATTAGCGACCATATTCTGCGTGAAAAGAAAAACGAATGAAAACTCGAAAACACGCGTTATCCCAAACATAAGACTAATCTAGATCGATTGTTTACCCCCAAAAACCCCCATATACTCATTTTCAGCGAAATCGTTAGAGCCGTTTTCGAGATCACAGAAATTTATAAATAAATAGATATACAAGAATTGCTCGTTTAAAGGTATAAGATTTAGGCTTATACTACGGGTTTTATGAGCTGTGTCGCAAGTCATACTTTAAAATAATTGGCCAAGTGTGTGTCGGGCCACGCAACAGTGTAGGGTTCCGTAGTTGTGAATGCCAACTTTGAGTTCATGCCACTTACTTAAAATGTCTAAAAACTATTTTTCTATAAAATTTGTATGAAATTTTCCTTTTCCGAGTACCTTTTTTAAGTAGATCGCCCATAACTTTTTAATTCGTAAAGTCTTCTTAGCTTTGATAGTTTTCCTTTAAATTTTGTTTCATTATACTATGGCTGTGATTTTTTTTACGTGTCGCTATATAACCGTATAGCAGATAGAGGGGACTTGACTAAGGAAAATTTTCATTTCATAACCAAGTATTTCAGAAAAGGATTAAATCAAAAGGAATATATAATAATAGTGTTCACTAGCTTGCAATATTTTGGAAGACCTATTTTAAAAAAATTATTCCCACTTAACTTTTATGGTAGAACCACAAAATAAATAGTTACTTAAATTAAAATAAATACTTAATTCAAGTCAAGTCAAGTCAAAAAAATTTATTCAATGTAGGATAAATTTATTGAAGGTCATTTTTAATATTATTTTAGTGCAAAAGCTAAAAACTACTAGCGTTTCGGAACGACCACTGCTGGGAAGATTGCGCCGAAAGAAACCCAGTTCAGTATTGGTCCCTACCCAGCCTGATGGGCTATGTTACAATTACAATACAGATTTTAAATTATAATAGTTATTTTTAAAGTGAATATACAACTGAATATTCTCTAAATATTTCATTTGCCTACTTGTTGCCGTTATTTCAAGCAAAAAATGGCAGTAAAAATCGCGTTTGTTGTATCCCCTAAGCCGGCACTGGGAGGAATTCCTCCCGACTTCCATTGTTTATTTATTGTGTCTGGTATTGACGCATCTCAAAGAGGGATCCCCCTTAAATTTTTTACAGATAATGGTATGGAGTATGCATATCCGTCTCGCACTTGGCCAGTTATTTAAAAATCACACGTTCCTCTTCATAACTCTTTAATCCTACTTATTTTAAACCACTGTATCTCAAAATAAATTTACAGTTAGAACTCAATAATATTTTACGAATATAAAACCTTTGAGGTATCAATTCAAAAACTGTTATGACATCTTTATGGCTACAAACCTCTAATAAAAAAAATACATGGCCCGCTGTACAAAATCGTGCGCTCTCATAAGTTTAATTAAATATTTATTCGTATAGGGCGGGGCCGCACCGCCCCTCATCGATATCGATATTGTTTTCTAGATTTCAGATTAAATGTCGGGCTATGAAGTTATTTGGATATCAATAAAGTGTATTTTAATATGTTAACATACTTACAAATATGTGTCTTATTTTGTAATTTATAAGCAAAATCTAATCTTAAAAAGTGGCAAAACATTTTTTACAGACTAAAATAAAATGTCTTTCAAAATCTTGTTTAATCTTTGAAATTAAATTAGTAAATGCAGTACGACTATTATAATTGTAATTATCTATTACACATACACTTGAGTAACTGTATTTGTATAAATGATTTCATTAAGAGTATATGAAGAGCAGCAGTTCAAATTTAAGGTTTTTCAGAGAGATGTATGCCGCAGCATATCGGGTGTCATACTAATATTAATAATGAAACTACAAATAGCATATAATCAATACGAGAAGGTAAATAACGGACAAATCACACAGATTAAACTAGTCCCGAGTTAGGTTACAGACATGTGTTGTGCGATACTAACTCAACGATACTATATTTTCTAACAAATACATATAAACATACAAGACCCAGGTCAATCTGAAAAAGATCATTTTCCATCTAGACCTGACAGATAGGTCTAGGCCACAGAGGTCGTCAAATAATAATGTGAAGTAAGTTATTGAAAGACCTTACTTCTAAACCAGAACTAACCAGAAACTTCTTTCAAATCTCTCGTTCTGTGGCCACAACCTAACTCGACCTACGTACTCATCGCATTTATCACAGCAAAGGTCAGGTGCGATACTTGTCGATTTTTATGATGTCAGTCTGACTCACTTCTATTTCCATATATCGACATTTTGAAGATGGCCTCTTGTCAACACTATTATTATTTGGACAAGAGTAATTGTTTAATTATTCATTTGATTTTGGATATGTTAGGTTATAATTTTGAGTCATAATTTGTTTAAAAATTGTAATTATGTTAATTTTTATGATCTATCATCACAAAAATCGTTATAAATGTCATGTCAGAGGTTACCAAGGTAGACAAGTTATCTAAAAACTAACAAAATAAAGCAAAATATGTATATTTTTGACCTAAAGATAAGGAAGTGTGTAGTTTTATTTCCTATGTTAAATAAATCATAACAATCATCGTGACTGGAAAATAATAAGAAAACTGTTTTAAGTTAAACATTAAAAAATCTGAAATGTACCTATATTATGTAACAAACGAGTAAAACATGTTACATATGGACAACTAATGGACTACATGGAGATACTTTTAATAATCTCGTAAATCTATTTTTTCAAGATTAGTACATTACTGCAGAGGCCGGGAAGGAAGGTATTGGACGAGCAGTGGAATGAATTTTTACACTACTTTCCTGGCCAGTAAATGAATACATGAGACAAGAATTACAAACTTTGTGTCTTCTTTTTACTACAATAATGCCTTCATCTTCGAGTATGTTTGAGGAAAAACTGTTTTCAATTGATCGCTTCTTGATAAGTAATTTATTTTTCGAAATCAAAAACATTAAGAAATAGTTCAGTTAAATTAATTCGACTTAAATTTAGGTTTACTTAAATCAATGAGTATTTTTGATATACTTTGTGTTTAACTGTACAGATAAAAGCCGTTGGTCCTGGCTTTCATCGTCAAAAGACAGTCAAACTGTCAGGTGCCTTTAAGCAGCTTGTAAAATCTGACAACAGTGTTGCTAGCTTATATCGAAATGAAGCAAACTTGTAACAGGAAAAGCACTTAACAATCATCATTGCCGCATAACGTCCACAGCTGGACATAGGCCTCACCCAAGGATTTCTAAAATGAACGATCAAGAGCGGCCTGCATCCAGCGCTTACCAGCGACCCTGGTCAGGTCATCTGACCACCTTGTAGGTGGATGCCCTACGCTTCGCTTGCCAGTACGCGAACGCCATCCAAGAACCTTTTTGCCCCATCGGCCATCAGTTTGTCGCGCTTCTTCTTCTTATCGTGTGTGTTAGTGACCCGCTCACTGCCACTTGAACGATTTAATCCGCTGGGCTATATCAGTGACTTTTGTTCTACTACAAATTTCCTCATTTCAGGAAAAAAACGGCGCATAGCCCTCTCCATAGCGCGTTGAACGACCTTAAACCTTCTTATGAGATCCATAGTAAGGGATCACGTTTCAGAGCCATAAGTCATCACTGGTAACACACATTGGTTTGTAGACTTTAGTCTTGAGGCACAGAGGTATTTTGGACGAAAAGACACGGCATAACTTCCCGTTCACTACGTACTTAACAATATATCATGTCTTTCATGTCAGCTACACATAAAATACTAATCTATAATGACGTCAATCAAAGTACCAACTTTTCATCCCGTGACTAGCGAGTTGAAAAACAAGCCTTTCTCACGAAACACAATTACATAAATTGAACAGAATCCGATAAAAAAACATGCCCATTTTGATTTTCATTTAAATCGCAATCAACCGAATGTGCAAAGTCACAAGTGCTGTTAACAACTATCGATTTAAAACATCGATAAATCATCGGACGAATCGATGTCAATACCTGTTGTTCGAATTAAGAGGCAACATAATCGCATTGTCTTCCACTTTCTCTCGTACAAACATATGAATGTGTTCCTTTTGTTTCAACTTAATAGCTCCACACTATAAGTACTAATAAATAAATAATATAAATAAATATATAGGAAGAAATTACACTGATCGAGCTAGCCCCAAAGTAAGTTCGAGACTTGTGTTATGGGATACTAACTCAACGATACTATATTTAATAACCAATACATATATAGATAAACATCCAAGACCCAGGACAATTTGAAAAAGGCCATTTTCCAACTTGCCCCGGCCGGGGATCGAACCCGGGACCTCTGGGTGGCGGACTAGCATGGTGGCCACTACGCTATGGAGGTCGTCATTACTAGCACTCATGTATATAGAAGCCTCTCTGCAAAAGAATTCAAAGAAAAATATACTCAATGTCGTTTGCGATATGGTTTTATTATTTATAGCTCGCGTCGGAACTGGGCATCTTTTCGTTTAGATACCTTTAAGTGCATTGCAAGACAATTTAATTCTTATTACTCTATTGATACGATTCATGTCACTGAATTTACCACTCCGGAGTGGTCGCACAGCCAAATGGATTTGTATGAGAGGACGAATTTTTTTTATTAAATTTCAATACCTTTATTTTGTTACAGAAAATAGTTTAGTATCATGAACTGAACTAGTATTTAAAAAATAGCTTTTCGTAGTTCTCAAAAATAAGTGTTTCTCAGTAGACGTTTGTCTCTTCTGTGAGTAGATCGGAATCCGGTCGACATGCATTGTTTTACTATTGTGTCTGGTGTCTGGTCTGACAACAAGTTAACGATTGCGCTTTTTATAAAATATTTAAATGCTCATTTTAGCTTAATATGCCTAATATAGCTATAGGTTGGGCGTTATAGACCCAAGTGGAACAATACCAGTGCGTGACACGAAAACTGCCTACAAAATTCATATAATGACTTCTTTACCAATGCGTGTCTCTTAAACATTTTTGGACAATTAAGCTATTAAAATACGTATATCTCCATTATAAGTGTTTTCTGCGACAACGTCCATTTATTTAATTACTAAATCGAACGGTACCTTTTATTTTGACATTTATACGTATTGTCACAACATTTTCCCATGACGTTTCGGATTATAACATGTATTTTATTGGGTCAAACGAATTTTGTCAATTGTTTTTATTATTGGATCATTTGTAGGCTTATGTTTTAAATGGTCAATTAATTTTGGAGACAGTAAGATAGTTATTATGCTATCCACGCATATAACGTTAAATCAATTATTTTTGGTAATTTTAAAAGCGTTGCTTATTGAATACATTGAATAAATACTTACTACAACTTTATGAATATTGGATTGATAACTAGCTACTAGCTTTGCTAAATAAAAATGAAGAAATTTTTATTGAAGCGATATTTTTTATTATCCTTAATTAAAATGCAGATTTAGAATGAAAAGTATATAAACCAATGTTAGAATTGGATAACAATACAATTTAAGCTGGGAAGTAGAAATTTAAAAATAACAAAAAATGCGTTTTCAAAAAAAAGAGGCACTTACTGTTACAGCTAATAAGGCCCACAACAAATATTGATATATCATCAAAATATTAATATATAATTATTTGATGCTTATAAATCTCACTCATTAAAATATAGAACAGTTCTAAAATATCAATATATCAATATAATGAAATATATCTAAACTTAGTAACCTATTCCGCTAAATTATCATCGATATTCGAATATTAAAAATTCAAAACACGCATTCCAATAATTCATAAAACCGTAATATAAAGGTAATATTCATAAAATAATAAAAAAGAATATTAACATGCAAACAAACAATTGAATAATATTATCGTTTATGCAAATTAAATTTAACATGGATTGTCTGAATTTGTGTCAATTCGAATACTCGTTTGTCGATGTCTCGGACTTATGACAATATGTCACATCGGCACTTTAAATTTTGGATGACCGTTATCTAATGGTGGTCGATTATAAGACAAATAATTTCGATAGTCGACAATTAACAAGTCGCATGTTTGTTCAGCTCTCGACTCGATTATCGAATATTATTCGATTCTAGTGATGGGCCGCGTTGATTCCGTTGTAAAAGTGAATTTTAAGTTAGGATTTTTGAAGTGAAAACTTCTTTAGCGGCGTTGTGCACTTTTTTTGGAATGGGTAAAAAAATTTAAACTCGCGTCAGGACACGTGACCTAATCGAAAATTCGTAAGACGGCGCAGGGCGCTTACGCGAATGTTTGTGTGTGTTTATGTTACAGCGTGCTACGCGCTTCAATGGATGGTGACAGCTGATGGCTCGACCGTCTGTGTAGTGGCCATACTGCTGTGTATTTGAAAATGATTTTGTTGAAAATGAATTTGGTCATGCTTGTGACATTTGTGACAGACTGTGGTTCAGAAAAGATTTGAAATATTTTATACTGATAATTAAAGCAATTCGTGCAAAACTATTCCCTAACCATTCCAAAATATCAAAAATGCACAACGTTAATATTCAAGTTTTCACTTCTGCCGGCACTCCCAGAGTGCAACTCATCGTTTTTTTTTTTATAATTTATTTATTTGACTTTAAATAATGAGGAAAGAAGGCTTCTTGTGGCGGAAAAAAAGGTATTTCGCAAGATCCTGGAGCCAGTAAGAGGAGAGAATAGTGTATGAAGAATACAAACCAATGCCGAAATAGAAGACCTAGTGAGCGAGCCTAACATCATGGGCGAAGTTAAAGCGCATAGTCTTCGCTGGCTCGGACAAGTCGAAAGAATGGACGAGGATCGGGGGGTGAATAGAGCATACCAGGGCCGGCCGACCGGTCGGAGGCCGGTGGGCTGTCTCAGATATCGCTGGAGCGACGTAGTGTTGGCGGACCTGCGCGAGTTCAAGTTGGCGACAACCGGCAAGAGCTAGCAACGGACCGAGAGCGCTGCCGTGCTCTTGTGCTGGAGGCCAAGACTCACCTTGGGTCGCTGAGCCAGGATAGTAAGTAAATAAGTAAATAATATGCTAGCTTTAATATCATTCATATCTTAGTAAATATAAAATCAAATAAAAAAACAAGATTTTTAAAATTTTAAAGTATAGTCATACAGATTTTTTACTGTAAACTAAATTGTTTTTCTTTTTTAAAATAACAAACGAAAGATATTACAACTGAACTCTAAGATTTTTCAAATAGCTTTAATGCAAAAGTCACAAGTTTTTATTTTAACTACAAGTAACTTTTAAATATCAAACTATAATTGTCTCTCAATATATAAAAACAACAGTTAAATAATGAATTTGTTCGTACAATTATAATTCGTAAGGTCCGTTATTTATTTTGTAACATGACACTTTATGAAGAAAAAAATGTGTCGTTATTTAATTTGCCCATCTCTACTCGATTGTAATGTAAATGAGTGAAATTCGACTCGGTCTATCGACAATCGATTTGAGTGTTGCGACACTAATACGTATTAGTCGATTCCGTAACGTGAGAGAGTGACCTATGGGTCTCTTTGAAGCGTTTCTTAGAAGTTTATTAATGCACTTCATTCGTATTGTATGTCTGTTTGGTTTGTGAAATCATAACATGTGTTAGTTGCTTGTGAGGAGTTTCTCCATCGAGAAATGTCAACGCTAGCCTCGTACTTTGGAACGGTGAATTTCGCTAATGATTAAGTGGCAGTGGGCGGGGCACATAGCACGAAGAATCTATGCTTGGTAGGGCAGACTACACTACGTGAGTAAAACATTGTTTATTGTCATCTTACGTTAAGCCTAAATCCTACTTTATAGTAATATTATAAATGCGAAAGTAAGTGTGTATATTTGTTTGTTTGTGACCAATTCACGCTTTAACTACTGAACCTATTTAGATGAAATTTGATATGGATATAGTTTGATACTCAGGGAAGGACATAGTATAGTTTTTATCCCAAAATTCCCACGGGGAGCGACGCCCACGGGCACAGCTAGTATAGTATAAAAGTCTTTATCGTGGCAACGTTGTCAGCCTTTTCGACACGTAACGCGATCTAGCTTAAATTCGTACATGCCCCCTCGTTTAAGGGGTTGCGAAGATATGAGTCCATAAAGGATCTCCTTTATATCCTCGCTAGCTGTACACGCGGGCTTCGCTCCCCGTGGGAATTTTGGGATAAAGAGTACCCTGTATCTAATCTCAAAGTATATCCATACCAAATTTCATCCAAATCAGTTCAGTATTTTAAGCGTGAAGAGGTAACAAACCAATATACAAACTCACTTTCGCATTTATAATATTAGTAGAAAATAGGATAGGATAGTAGGAAGTAGGATATCTTGGCAACCTCTTAGTAAGTAGGCGAAGTTAGGATTCTGAAGAGCAGTTACTCATTCGAGTTATAACCGCACTGCTAATTCTCAATTTAACAACAGTAATACGCAGGGTGAGGTCAATTAATAAATTAAGCGCAGACGTTAGACGTTCGCTGGTATGCGGCGCAAACGCATCGCAGTCCGGGTTAAATGGGCACATTACTGGTAATAGTCGCCGAGACACTGGTATGAAATAGTGTCACCATCATATATAATGTGTAAGCAAGCAGTGTATGCAATATATATTTACAAAGTGCAACTTTCGTTGATGGCATGTACATAAATGAATATAATCTTCAAATTAATTATAGGAAAATAGATTAGTTATAATTTAATTTACTTTATTTTAACCGATGTACTTTCTCTTTAAGTGAATTATGTAAATTATTTTGAGAAAATTAATTCTTAAAACCTTAAACCTTATATTTCGATTAAAACTAAAATGTCGCGAGCCAGTGTGGTGTACGGGCCTTTAGTCACATTCATCCTGATGAAGAACTCAGGATGAGGTCGAAATATGTCGGTCAGTTGCCGATTCTATACGTGAGTAACCCGCTAACTCATTTTAACAATATCATCATCAAATTATTTCAGTCCAGTGGTCTGAATATAAAAAGGTAAGATCAATTAATAAATTAAGCGCGGACGTTAGACGTTCGCTGGTATGCGGTGCAAACGCATCGCAGTCCGGGTTAAATGGGCACATTACTGGTAATAGTCACCAAGACACTGGTATGAAATAGTACCATCATGATATCATTTCAGACTGATGGGTTCATCAGTATAATGAAATTATGCTGAGGAATAACGTTTTCTGTCCATGGGAAAATATATTATGCCCAATTCAATTCTTTAACTATTTTTTTTTTTCACACATGTAAATGTAAAACGAGGCTTTGGACGAACCACAAAAATATGGACTCAGACCATCAAAATCGACCTAAATAATCGACGTATTGTAGTAACACTATGTACTCTGTAGGTTGACTGATAGAAAAGGCCTACGGCTTTAAGTCCGCCGATTACATTTCATGTAATAAAATTAAATAATAAATAAAATATTTTGTTAAAAACAATATCAAGGATGGGCGACTACTCGACTACAAAGTGGTATCGCCGTATATCGCCCAGCGGCGCTCGCGCACGTTCTATTGTGAACATTTTTATAGACCGCTAGAACAATAAGATCACTCTACAAAAGCTTAGATATTAAACGAATGTATACTAGCTCCACCTGCCTATATCGATCTCCTCGGATAGACATTATTACGTTTCTGTTTTGATTTTTCTTTCGTGCTAATCCAGGAGAAAGTTAAAATTTAGATTGTACAAGCTGCTTTGATTCTTTTGACCTGCAGATCGTAAAAGCCAATCGAGGAAATGGGAGTAAATGCGGATGTTTGTACGCTATGCGACTATATGCCAACCCATCACTATTTTGATTAATTTTCCCACCATCACGCCAACAGTGGCCTTTAGGTCTTGTAGCCCTAGGCTTGCTTAAAACCATTTTACTAATTTTAGATATATAAAACATGCGTGTATTATAAACGCAAATAGTAAAGGTATGTCCTATAACCGTCCGTAGGCAGTGCGCCACGCTGATTTTAACAAGTAAAACGGCGAGAAAGCTACAATGTACATCATAGTTTTATAGTTGAGTTTATTTAAAATAAAAAATTCAGTACATACCTAAGGTTCATCGCAAGTGTGTTGTGAAACGTGGTGATATACATGCGTATATTCGTTAAACACTTTCGGCTCTATTACGCCCTCGCCTTCAGCTCGGGCTGAAATTCCGCCTTGTCTGTTATAACCACCATAGTTCACTTAAATCATAATTTACTACAATTGGTGTATCTTTTGTTTGTTTCTCGAACTTACCTGAACTGTGGGAAGGAACCGCCTTTTCATTACCAGTCCACTCCTGGACCAAAGATCTCACAGTTTATCGCCATTTAGATTTCAGTGGGAACTGAACCCGTGAGCATGCGAGTGCATAGACACCGACCGACATAAAACGTTACGAGCATTGCTAACCACTAGCCTGTTTTATGTGAGATCTTATGCTCGTCCATACACTACGCGAAGTTTGTTTAAACTGGTAATTTGGGCTTAAAACCACAGAAATAATATTGAAGCTCTTTATACTTTAATATGAAAAAAAAATCCTGTGGTTAGATGAAATTTAGGGTCTTTAGATCTTGGGCGTGAAAGATCAATTTTTCACCCCCAAAATTCAAATAATTCTCTAATTTCAATTCTTCCATCAAAAAATATAGTTTTATTATTTTTATTTAGGTAGGTTTTTTAGTTTTGAGTTAAATTAATTATTTATTCATTTTGTGCAATACATATTTAATAATACTTCCAGACCAACATGTAAGACCGTTTATTGATATTTTTTCTTTAGAAATCCGGTAGGACAAACTTGACAGGTCTACCAACCATCTCATGATATACCGCCTTTGCTATCATCCTGATACGCTCTCAACGGCCGTCATATATTAGAATTGTCGCCCATACTTAAAACACTCCGGCCTCTGCCCCTCATAAACAGTAGGCTACATTGACAACTACGCCACACAAGTCACCGCTATCGTGTACACTGCGCCTTAACCGATCTCTGCACTGTTTGATAAAATATAACTGAATATAGCAACCTGACCTGGACGACTAAAATAACGAAATTATAGAAAGATCACGATAGTTGATAAATGTAAGGATTTATTAGAAGAGACAAGGATACAACGAAATATAAAAGCAAACCTCTCTATCCTCAACGTTTTCTTCTCTTGTCGTTTTTTTGGAACGTAGTTCCCCTTATCGCGCGTTGCGAAAGGAGGCTAGACGGAAAAAATTAAGACCAAAAGTTGTAACGACACTTTTTGCTATAGTTGTAAGCCGTGCGGCGTGCGCGTGTTTCTCTGTCTGTCTGTCTCTCTCTCTCTCCTAATTAATCGAAAGGAACTTCGTTCCATCCGGGTGTCCCTTGACACCTCTCAAGTTTTTTTTCTAGAACCAACCTTACAATGTTGTCTAAAACGTCACACAGGTCAACCTTAATGCTGCTGGTGGGGCATAATATAAGGCTGAATAGTCCTCACAAAGCTATCGTGCTCATGGTTTCCTTACTAGCGTGTGCCCCTACGTAAGTCTATTATTACTCACGTCCATAGATTGTGATTTCAAGCAGCCTCAATTAACATGGACTACGGTCCCAGTTGCCGAATCAAAAAATTGATTAATTTAAGAGTGGTTCCAGTTGCTGAAAAAAAAACGACGGGTTGCACTCTGGGAGTGCCGGCAGAAGTGAAAACTTGAATATTAACGTTGTGCATTTTTGATATACGAAACAGCATGTGCAGGCATACATTTTCGCCGCGCCGTAGAAAGAGAGGGGGATACTCCCACTCCTACGCCGCGCCAGCTGTCTACTCTCCATCCGTCTTACGAATTTTCGATCAGGTCACGTGTCCTGACGCAAGTTTAACATTTTTTACCCATTCCAAAAAAAGTGCACAACGCCGCTAAAGAAGTTTTCACTTCAAAAATTCAACATATTTGCGGTCCCATTTGCCGGTAAAACCTGGCCTCATCTGCATAGTTTTTAATGTATGTTGTCCGCTATAACTGTACAAGATAATCCGCAGCGCATCCCATATGTAATGCGCATTAGCTTATATATTGCGCGTCCACTCCGAGTTCACATTACATAACACATAAATACAATGGCTGGCTTATTTACAACTGGTTTTAAACTAAAAGCTGCGCGGTTATGGCAGCTAAAATGCTCTATGGAGCTTTGCGAAGTGGAAAGAAGGAATAACTGCAAAATTTAACTTTTTAGCCGACTTCAAGACGAGGTACTCAATTTGTTTGTTTTTTATACCTTAGAATTCCACCATGAACTAAGCAACCACGTGGTCGTGGGTAACAGTCAGTTCACAGCACTGGTAAGCCAAGCAAAAGGAAAATCACCAACATGGTGGCCAGACGACCTGACCGAGATTGTCTGAATACTTTCATCATGCTACTAAATATATATACTATACTATTATACTTTCTAGATCGGTCTTTTCGGAAATCCTTGGGAGAAGCCTATGTCCAGCAGTGGACGACGTCGAACTGATGTTGCCCGCGGCTTTGCTCGTTTGATCAAAGAATATACTCATACTTATAGAAATGGTAACTTCAATAACAGAAAAATTTAAAATGTAACTGATTAGGATGTTATGACCACGTTATGAGGATAGAAGAAAACAATGTAACAGTTCATTTTCCAGGCAAATAAAAAAAATACTTTCAATTGTTTCATATGTAAACGTCATTGGAGTAACCGTGATCAATATCGTGTTTTGCCAGATATTTCGATGACCCTTCTGCCGTCACGATCAGTCGGCCAGCGACTATATATGCAACAAACAAAGCACGCCAGGCGTGGGTTAGGCGTGCACGTGGCGTCTGAACGCGCCCTAAGGGAAGGATAAATACTTTTTATCGATATTGCTATGTTACCGTGCAGAGAACACCATTTTACCGCTGTTTACTGACTATTACTAATGACTGAACCGCAAGGGTCGCGAGGGTGACCACACAATACATTTCGATGTAGATATATACTTCTAATCTTATCAAGTTGTTAATAACACTGGTGTCAGTTTTTTCGAGCTGCCAATTATAATAGCTGATTAGATAGGGGAAAAATGAACGTGATGCCCTATTTAGCTAGGAGGCCTCTTAAACAACGACTGCAAGAGCTCTCGACTCTCAACAACAACCACATAAATATCATCCTCCACTTTGAGAATAAATATTTACATAATATACATATATAGGTCACAATAATTAATTAATTTAATTTGAAGTTATAGTGGTTTTTAAATAGGTAAAAAATGGGGGCGCTAAAAAAATATTTATTCTTAAAGTGGGCAGTAGACAAAATAAGTTTGGGAACCACTGCGTAAATTATGGTAGTAAACAATTGGCCCGGAAAATTAAAAACCTCTTACTCTCAAACATTCACCTCTCATCACAGCAGAGTATAACACCATATCACACTAATCAAACTAATATTATAAATGCGAAAGTTTGTGTGTGTATATTTGTTACCTCTTCACGCGCTAACAGCTGGACCAATGTCGATAAACTTTGGTATGCAGAAAGCTGACACCGTGGATTAACATATAGCTACTAGTATTTTTCTACTGGTGACACTTCTAGTAAGAGCGATATTAGTAGCGAAAGGTTCAATCATTATGAAAAAAACTTCATAGCGCGTTTTAACTGCCTCCGTGGTGTAATGGTTAGAGCGTTCGGCTCATACCCGGAGGTCCCGGGTTCGATTCCCGGCGGGGGCAAAGACTTTGTGTTCTTGTCTTAGTTTGGTTAGGACATTGCAGGCTGATCAGATCACCTGATTGTCTAATAAGTAAGATGATCCGTGCTTCGGAGGGCACGTTAAGCCGTCGGTCCCGGTCACTGTCTTTGACATTGGTCGTTACCTAAAACCATGTCAGAGGCCTTTAAGGCGGTTTAAAAACTCTAACACTAGTGTTAGTCTAACACACACGATAAGAAGAAGAAGAAGAAGATTTCATATTGTGGCTCCCACACAACAAACGTATTTTTTTATAAATAATGATACGGAACCCTTTGTACGCGAGTCCGACTCACACTTGGCCGGTTATTTTATGTAATAACTTTCAACAAGTTAGGGTGTCTCGCGAGGTCTTCAGCTCGTCATCATCATCATCATCTCAACCGCATAACGTCCACTGCTGGACATATGCCTCTCTCAAAGATTTCCAAAATGACCGATCTAGAGCGGCATGCATCCAGCGCCATCCAGCGACCTTGGTTAGATCGTCAGACCACCTTGTGGGTGAGTATTCTACGCGTGTCCTACGCTTTGCTTGCCAGCAGGTGGTCGCCATTCGAGAACCTTTTAGCCCCATATGCATAGTCTACAGCTCTTCTTCTTCTTGAAAGAAAGAAAAATTGCTTATTTGGTACACAAATGAAAACTACAATTAGGTACAATTACAAATTTACGAATAGTACCAAATTGGTCTCCGCTCAGCATTTTGTCATGGGGTTACCAAGACGCTGATTTTCCGCGGATGCCATACTCTAAAAATACAAAATTATAAAGTAGTTAATAAAATAGTTATACAGCAGCTGACATTGTGAGTACGTAAAGTATATATAAATACAAATTTAAATATAAATATAGAAACATTAAAAATAAAAATAAAATTTATAGAACAAAATAAAATACATAAATACGCTGGGATTTTACAATTTTTGAGCACTTAATAAATGTTTTTTCAAGTTAACTTTAAATGTTTTAACAGTATTCGAACTCCTTATAGGTGGTGGAATGTTATTCCAACAACGCATCGCAGAGTATTTGAAGCTACCTCGAAAGGCAGCAGTTTTATGTCTGGGGCATATGAGGCGGTCGGGTGAACTCTAATCTACGATACAGATACGAAGGACTACCATTTTTGATGACGCCATTCTTCTTATATTTAAGAGCTGAGCTCTTGTCGGTGGAGTGTTTTCCATGTCTCCCTTTCTTCCGCGTTCCGTCTACAGCTTACACAGCCAGTATTTATTCAGAATCGGATCATAAGTGAGTATTCTAGCTCGTAGATAAATTCCCTGGTGAAATTCCGCCCGTGCTGGATCAGAGGGCATCCAGCCTCAGGTCTATATGAACAATGTGCGAAATGCCGGCATTGTGCTAAAATAGTACATGAGATGTGGCAGGTCAAATAACTCACATAGTTTAGTTGGAGATTGAAATAACATACATGAAACTCGGCATAAAAGAAGGGTGTCATAAGTCTGTCTGTCTATCTGTGGCATTATAGCTCTCGAAAGGATGGACTGATGCGGTTTTTTTTGTAAAAGCAAATTTTCTTGCGGTTGTTTTTGGCTATGATACATGAAAATCTGTTTAGCCATTCAAAAGTTATTGGGGGTGAACACTTCGCGTGACGTCACGATCAGCTACGATTTTTAACCAAAGGTAACGTAGGTAAATCACCCCAACTTTAAAACTTCTTATCTTTGTGAATTTTTACTACTTAGCTAAACGAAAAAATATGGGTTCCTAATTAGGGTTCCGTACCCAAAGGGTAAAAACAAGACCCTATTACTAAGACTTCGCTGTCTGTCCGTCTGGCCGTCTGTCTGTCTGTCACCAGGCTATATCTCAAGAACCGTGACAGCTAGACAGTTGAAATTTTTACAAATTATGTATTTCTGTTGACGCTATAACAACAAATACTAAAAACAAAATAAAATAAATATTTAAGCGGGGCTCCCATACAAAAAACTTGATTTTAATAGATAATGGTACGGAACCCTTGATGCGCGAGTCCGACGCGCACTTGGCCAGTTATTTTTAGATAAACTACATGACGGACTAAATAAAATAATGTATTTTATACCCAGTCCACATCCTTATTCTTTTATCTAACATAATTCCTCATTATAATGCTCACTTCATATGCCATCACAGACGCAATATACGCTCAACATTTAAAACGTGTTCCCTAATAGAAAACATATTAATATCATAAATAAATGTAGAACACTCAAATGCGAATTTATGAACTACCGTCAAAGTACACAATATTATAAATTACACGAGAAAATCTGTAATATTTTAATGTACTTTTAATAATATATTAAGTGATCAAACATTGGAATACAAATCGAATGTAACACTTGCAATTTAACACAGACCTTGTGTTCTTTTAATAGGGTTGTTTTTTAAATTGTGAAGTTGAATATAATGTGTGGTAGGCTGTACTTTAGCCCTAGTTATTACAGTTCTGCGTGCCCAACGACCGGATGTTACGGGTTCGATTTCCGGTGTTACCATTAAACGCTGTTAGTTATAATGAGATACAGTCACGGAAATAGAGTTCAAAATCATAATTTACTTGAAAACATACTTAAGCTCAATCTTATTATGAAGTTTATATACAACGTGTTAATTTTTAGTTTTAATTTTAGTTTTAATTTAAATTGTTATAAGTTTGTATAGTTTGAATTTAAGTTTTATTTAATTTTTTTTACGTGTTAGTGACGTAATGCGTAATAAATCAAACCACGGGCTATCCTATATCACTTATTATCATAATCAACATCGTTTTAGTATCCATTTACAATCAAGAATTTTATTTTTAAATTTAAATTTATCGTGCTCCTCCGTGCTTCTAAAGGCATGTATAAGCCGGTGGTCCCAGCTGTCATCATTGTATGGCAGTCGTCAAGCTATGTCAGATGACTTTAGGCAGCCTGATAAATCTGACACAACGATTAAGAAAAACAGAAAAAACAAGTCTCCACTGCAGAAGCACGACTCTCTCTGTAATACTAAAGCCATACTTGGTCAAAGCAGCCAGAGGATTTGGCCTACACTTTTCACGCTAGCCAGGCGGGTTGGAAAGGTCCTATTAATTGTTGTGTATGTGCTTTTTATAGCTTGTATTTCCTAAGTCGCCGTCTACAACATCCATGGGAAGACTTGGAGTGATCCTATTCTACTTAGCCACAAACCACACGTCGCTATAATATCATCTCATCACCTATATTTATATTTCATTAATAGTCAAAAAACTAAAAAATCGACGTTACCATAAAATTTTACATTTTTGTATAAAATTAGTGACTAGTTTTTTTTATTTTTTTTCGATTATCCCAGTATTAATATGAGTATTCCATACAGAACGGAATCACTTAGGGCCCTGCGCATTATGAGTCACCGTCCCCCGTCCTCGCTTCTCTCCTCCGTTCTCGCCTTGTGGAGGGTGTTTAGCGGTCGGCTGCAGGTGCGTGGCCGCCTCCACAATACCAGGCCTGTCTCACTCCGCGATAGGTATTAAAAACGCAAGTACAAAAAAGTACGTACGGCGGCCACGCCAGCGTGGCTAATCAGTGCGGCAGAAAAGGTAAGCGTTACGCGATAGAAAGAGACGGAAAGAGATGGAACGTCTAGGTGAATATAACTGTAGGTTATTAGCGTTGTGCGATCTGAATTGAACTTAATTGTGTCGTAGCGAGTGTCGCTATTCCTTTAGATGATTTTTCAGAGGGAATCTTCTTTACTTGTACTATTATGTATTCTGTGACAATATGCTATACTATTATCTTATACCTTTAAACGAGCAATTCTTGTATGTATATATATATATTTATAAATTTCTGTGATCTCGAAAACGGCTCTAACGATTTCGCTGAAAATTTGTATATGGGGGTTTTCGGGGGTAAATAATCGATCTAGATTAGTTTTATGTTTGGGAAAACGCGTGTTTTCGAGTTTTCATGCGTTTTTCTTTCCACGCAGAATATGGTCGCTAATTTCGTCGCGCCGACCGCCTTGATTTTGGCTCAGTTGTTAAGCATACCGACCGCTAGAAAAAGTGTTACCGGTTCGAATCCCACTCGGTGACTTACTTTTTTTTTATTTTATGTTTGAGTTTATATATAATTTTTTATTTTGCATTGTTTTAGACAAGTTTAAAAAAAATTGTTAATGTTTGAGATGTAACCGAGCAAAGCTCGGTCGCCCAGGTACTTAGTTCCATTATATATAGTAGCCATTTGGGTCATTAAACAGAATGTAACTTAGCGTGTTTTTGCTTTGCGATAGCTGATTGTGATGCCATTATACCTAGGTACAATGGCATCATAATTAAACACATACTTTTTTATTAGTAATTACATAGTTCTTACGATGTTAATAAAGTATGTATGTTAAATGTACCATAGGCTAAGTTGAAGTTGAAATAAATAAAGTATTAAAGTATTATTATACTAAGGACATCTGTATCAAATAATCGTACCATTTTTATCTCTCAATCTATTTTGTTTATTAACGTAACCAGAGCGCTCTAAACAAACATACATACAAGGGCTGGTAATAAGATGCTGACGATGGGTACTCTGGTCTTACCCGGCCGTTGCTATCTGCTTTCTAACATAACTACACTTTGTATTGTGAATGAGGTAGGAATATTTTGGATACGGTGTTCACTATCTCTCTCCCTAATTATGTAAAAAAAAATACGAGGAATGATTCTACTTAGAAACCATTATGTTTATTTGATAAGCAAATTAAAAAAAAAACGATGCAAAAATGCCATCTAGTGATAAGTAGCAGAATTACCGATACGACTTGATCCGTAGCGCTATCAATTTTTTACCAGTGAAACTTTGAAATGGCTGAACTAATTTTCATAAAACATAGTTCAGAACCACCGTAAGGAAACATGCTTTCACGTAAAAAAAAAACGCATTAAAATCGGTCGCTCCGTTCGAGCGCTATTATGCCTCAGACAGACAGACACACAGATAGCCAACGTAAGCGTCAAGCTTATAACACCCGTCTTTTTCACGGGGAACTTTCATGTCTTTATCCCAAACGGAGTAGACAAAGCACGGGGCCGTAATACCATTTCTAGCATGACGATGGTCATGAAGATGGAATAATTGAATTAAAAATTGTGATGGGTTACTTGCCGCATGGCCTAGAAACATAATTAGCATTTGCACCTATTCCCTCGATAAATATTTACGACCTACTTGGGATTTTTCCTTTCTCCCAGACCAGCATAGAAGAATTCTATTGAACATAACACTTACTTGTTCTCTTAAATAAATAATTACTAGCGTACCACTTCAAATAACAAAACTTACTCTAATTTCTCTTCAAAATTAATAGTCACCACATCAAATTAACAAACCTCCAGTGAAATCCAAGCCTTTATTTATCCAAGCACGAATGTTCAAGTGGCATCTAAGTATGCTCGAGGAGAATCGAACGAATCGTTTCCGAAAAATAATCTCAAGTGCTCTTCCATGCTAAACCGTTGGACGTTTGACCAATTGTTCCGAGAAAGCCATGTGGGTGTGAGGCTTGAGCTTGAGGTCGGCTACAAGGCTGTTGGGAAGACAAATAAAAAGCTTCTCAAATTATAATCCGTGTTACAAAGATGGATATAATCTGGAATTTTCCGTGTGGTTTCCGGCAGAGTAGAATAGGGCCACTCCAATGCCTCCCGTGGATGTCGTCGAAGGCGAATTAAGTAATACAAGCTAAACAAAGCTTATAAACATCAATGAGACCTCTCCAACCCGACTGGCCAGCGAGGAGAGTGTAGGCCAAAGTCCTCTGCTCTGCGCAAGTATGGCTCTGTTAGTACAGAGAGGGTCGTGCTCCTGCAGTGGAGATAAATAGACCTGATGATGACGATAATGGAACACATCGTTTTACTCAATAAGTTTTTAAAACTAAAAACCGGCTTCACCTCTTACATAACCGAATTTGTTAAAAACAGGGAGCTTACTGCAAAATCGATACGCCAGACCTACGTTACTGTGTATCTGCGTTTTGGTGACAAGCAACATTGTGCACTAACGTATGATACTTGAGGAAAGTTGTTCACTATCACGGATCGAATTCAACCTTAAAGTAGTTTCAGTATATTTATATAGCAGTTAAGCCTGGGCAACATATGGGGTATAATTGATTTTTGAAAATGGAACACCTGATGCAGAGTCATAATAGTCCAGATAAACTATAAGATACTAGCTGTACCCGCTGGCTTCGCTCCCCGTGGGAGTTCCGGGATAAAGAGTACCTTATGTCCATCCCCGAGTCTCAAACTACAACCGTACCAACATCCAAATCTGTTCAGCAGAGAAGAGGCAACAAACAAATAAACAAGTATACAAACTCACTTTCGCGTTTATAATATTAGTAGGATAGTTGGAAGTAGGATAGGATATAAAAATGACGCCTTAGCAAAAGTTGTTCAGCCTGATGAGCATTTTCCAGAGACGTAAATTCGAACGAAGTCGCGGTCTTCGGCTAGTATACAATAACATACATACATACTATCACGTCTTTGTCCCTAATGGGGCAGACAGAGCATTTTGGGTCTTGCGGTTCTATGCAGAGCCCAGGGCCGCAAGACCCAAAAGCCACTTTTAGCGTCATGGTGGGCGAGAAGATGGAAAGCAATCAATACAGTGATGGGTTGCTAGCCGCATCGCCTGTTAACATGATTTGCATATTTGCCCATTCCCTCGATCGGCTTTTACGATCTGCGTGGGAAGAGAAGCAGCTGGTACATTCTAAGTTTTTTTATTTCTCCCAAACCAGCATGGGAGTATACAATAACGTTTGCAATAAAACCCGTACCAAATCCTTTACCAGCTCAACTTAACCGTAAACTTTCGCCTTCACCATGCCCGTTCCCGCGGAGTTGCTCCATAAAGAAGATTTTAATGACCGGTAAATAAATAAGTGAGTATCGGACGACGGATCGCTCAGTCGGGCACGACACTTAGACAACTAAAGCGGTTTTCATAGCAAAACAGTTAAGTAAGACTTCATTGTATACCAAAAAATAACAATTATTCAAATATATACATAGAAGAAACATTCAAATGTACAATGGGTTGTCTTATCGCTTAAAGCGACAGACAACCAATGGATGAGGCCTATGTCCAGCAGTGAACATTATGCTGAATGATGATGATGATGAACCGATGGATGGAGAGATTATAGTGAAACGTTAGCAAACGGTTAGCAACAGTTTTATACTTACAGCTGTTTCATGTAAACTATTGCGGCGACCGACGGCCTGCTACCCAAAAAAACTTAATCTAGATTTTATTTTTAAACGCAGCTTTTGTCGAAATTTTATTTGAAAGCTTTTTGCAATCAAAACAATATGAACTTGAAAGAAAATTCACTAAATATGTCAATATTTATTTCTTTTCAGTTTATATTTTGATTATAATCTTCCAAAAATAAATCAAATTTATTCAATAAAAGACATCACAAATCAAACAAAAATAGGTATTAATCAAATATCGTATTGTACTCGGTACAAAGGTACTCATTACGCTAGCTGCGTTGTCTTTGGACCAGTTACCATCTCGATTGGTCATATCCGCGGTTCTGTAAACGGCACCCTATCTCACTAATGAAGCTTATAGCTTCAAATGTATAAGGTTTAACAAAATATCCTGAAACTATTTTAAGAGTGAATTCAGTCCATGATCAGTTAGATGAAAAGTAATTTTTGGCCTCTCATACAAGGTGACCGATCAGCTGATCCAATTTTGTAAAGATCCCAAAAAATATTTTTCATATTTCGACATATGTTTCTTGGGAAATGTTGTTCATATCACGGACTGAATTCAGCCTGAAAATAGTTTCAGTGTATTTTGTTAGGCCTTATATATGTTTATTAAAATTATAAAGTTTTATCAAAATCTCACAATTAGTTTCATAATTAAAGCTAGTAGCTAGTATAAAACTACATCCATCTGTTACATTTTTATATTTAAGTTTCATGAATAAATAAACTAATATTATAAACTGATGCTATAATCTAGGTAAGCTACCTTAAGATCAGTTACGAGATAATAATATCTCGCAGTTTATCTGATTTCTAAACTGAAGCATTTCTAAGTACAATCATTTAAGTATTCAAAGCATGGATTTAATTAAAAAAAATATATAAGAAAAACGTGAAAAACAAATTACCAAAATTTATCAAAAAGTCCAAAATAATGTTTAATGAATCATTACTTCACGGGTCAGTGTGGCCTCGCCCTTACAGCGCGTCGTGTCGACCTAACCACGAATATAACCTCCAAATTGATTTATTATATTTCATTTTTTTACTACCACGGCACTTCCTCGCTGATCTGAACTACGCCTAAATTACTTGACACTTCATTTCCGATATAATATTGTGTGAAAAAAGATCATTATGGTATAATTACGAGATGTCTTGCGCAATTTTGCTGTGATTGGATTAATAATAGTTTTTTTGTTGTTGTTTGAGGTTTGAGTTACGAAATTCAATGTCAAGGTCATATGGTCTTGAACTTTTTGACTTTTTGTTTTGAAATTAGACCTTTTTGAATCATTGTTTTTGGGTTTTTTAATTAATATAGATGATTGCACATCTGGTTAATGTAACTTTGGAAGCATGAATAAATTACTAGATTTTTATAAGCTATTTTTTAAATATACTGCTGGGCCTTTGCCCAGCAGTGGGACACGTGATGGCTCGTATTATTATTTATTATTTTATTTTATTTTTAATTTATATTTCAACGTTTTTTTCTTAATTATAGATAATGAATGAAATTTTTAGATATTACATTATTAGGTATATGCGATTCGGCTAGCAACCATCACTATTTTGACATTCTTTTTCCACCATTACGCTTAGAGTGACATTTGAGTCTTGTAGCTTAGCCCCGTTAAAATATTTTATATGAGAAAAATATTTACGGTCCTGATATCGATTATCAATAAAATATTGTACGTGCACTTATTCGTGTAACGTCACATAATCGTACAATTTTAGAAGGGTGACGTCATAAACCCCACTCCAAAACATTGATGCATTGTATCTTAATAATTTTTTATTAATTTGATAAACCGAAATTTATGTGTCAATCATTTTTAACCGGGTAAATAATACTTTCAATAAATAAGCTGTGTGGTTTCCGGCAGAGTAGAATAGGGCCACTCCAAGTCCTCCCGTGGATGTCGTAGAAGGCGACTTAGGAAATACTAGCTAAACAAAGCCTTAAACCTCAGTGAGACCTCTCCAACCCGTCTGGCCAGCGTGGACAGTGTAGTCCAAATCCTCTGGCTGCTCTGGCCAAGTATGGCTCTGGTATTACAGAGAGGGTCGTTCTCCTGCAGTGGAGACTAAAAGACCTGATAATGATGATGAATAAATAAAATAATCCTTTCCTGTCCAAGTCTATATCCCTACGGTGTAATGTGTTTGTCATGTGCAGATTTAAACAAAGAGGTTGGTCAGGATCGTAGCAAGTGGAGATCCATAGTCTTTGCCTACCCCTGTGGGAAACAGGCGTTATTATACGTATGTCTGAATATATGTGCGTGCAGAAAGTCCGTCATAATTAACCCCTTCATCCAGGTACACACATCGAAAATCATTCATTTCGCTGGCTCAGCGACCCGAAGTGGATCTTGGCCTCCGACATTAAAGTTTTATACAGATACAGATACATTTTCACGTCTATATCCCTGACGGGGCAGACAGAGCCCGGGGCCGTAAGACCCAAAGGCCACGCTTAGCGTGATGGTGGGCGTTAAGATGGAAAAGGAATCAAAATAGTGATGGGTTGCTAGCCGCATCGCCTATTATCATGATTCAAATCTCGCTCATTCCCTCGATCGGCTTATACTATCTGCCTAGGAAGAGAAGCAGGTGGTACGTAAGTTTTTTCTGTTCTCCCAGACCAGCATGGAAGAAAATAAAGTTTTATATTATCGAAAATCCAAACTCCCATGCTGGTCTGGGAGAAATAAAAAAAAACTTAGATTGTACCAGCTGCTTCTCTTCCCACGCAGATCGTAAAAGACGATCAAGGGAATGGGCAAAAATGCAAATCGTGTTAACAGGCGATGCGGCTGGCAACCCATCACTGTATTGATTGCTTTTCCATCTTCTCGCCCACCATGACGCTAAAAGTGGCTTTTGGGTCTTGCGGCCCTGGGCTCTGCATAGAACCGCAAGACCCAAAATGCTCTGTCTGCCCCATTAGGGATAAAGACGTGATAGTATGTATGTATGAAAATCCAAACACTTTATCTTGTAACGTTAAAGTATCAAAACCACGCGTGCCTAGCACAAGGCAAATAGCGCAAACTTGTAATTCAATAACTCGATCGCTGGATCACTATTTATTTTATACCATAACATGATGGGAATTAATAAGTTTATGGCTTGCGATATGTATCGACATCACGAGAGCCATTGTGATACACGAGATAGTGAGAAAGTGCAAGTAAGTGTGTTTAAAGGTCGCTGAAATACTATTTTAGTGTGTTTTTCTTAATATTTTGTATACATACATACATACTATCACGTCTCTATCCCTAATGGGGCAGACAAAGCATTTCGGGTCTTGCGGTTCTATGCAGAGCCCAGGGCCGCAAGACCCAAAAGCCACTTTTAGCGTCATGGTGAACGAGAAGATGGAAAAGCAGTACAGTTATGGGTTGCTAGCCGCATCGCCTGTTAACATGATTTGCATTTTTGCCTATTCCCTCGATCGGCTTTTACGATCTGCGTGGGAAGATAAGCAGCTGGTACATTCTAAGTTTTTTATTTCTCCCAGACCAGCATGGGAGAAATTTTAGTATGTTTTTCTTAATACATATTTTGTGTAAAACAAAAAAAAAACTATTAGCATTTCTTACTATTTCTTTTGTATGCGCGAAACCTAACAGAGACCTAGACTTTTTTTATAGACCTAGATTTTATAGATTTTTATAATGTAACTTATAATTATTAAAGTAAAAATCCACGAGGGAGCATGGCATTATGCACAGTCGTCCTCAGGCGTAATTATCATTAGGCCTTTTGGCTCCACTGCAGGAGCACGACCCTCTCTGTACTACTAGAACTATGCTTGGTCAGAACAGCCAGAGGACTTGGTCTACTCTCTCCTCGCTGGCCAAACCAGTTGGATAGGTCACATTGATGTTTATAAGCTTCATTAAGCTTGTAATCTAAGTCGCCTTCTACGATTACGGTCTTAATATTCTGTATAAAATAAAACAAAATATTAAAGAAGCAGCAATTAGCATTCCAAATATAAGATTGGTAATCATGGTGGACATTGCACTATCTCTTTTGTATGCACGAGACCTAACAGCAGTGACGTCAAGAGCGCTAGACGTGCGTCCTTTTTAGGGTTCCGTAGTAAACAAGGAACCCTTATAGTTTCACCATGTCTGTCTGTGTGTCTGTCTGTCTGTCCGCGGTCCTACTCAGAAACTACAAGTACTAGAAAGCTGTAATTTGGCATGGATATGTATATTATAATGGCGAAAAAGTCGTAAAATAAAATCTGGACAAATATTTTTTTTTAGGTTAGCTGCCATACAAGTAAAGAGGTAGTCAATATTTTTTTTCTCGACAAACACATTGTGTGGCGTGTCTTTGAATAGGTCTTTCAAAAAAATTCTGAGCTTGTTAGCACCATTTTTGGATTTAGGGATCCGTTTCTGAAATATTTGGGTTTAAAGTAAAAATTTTTGTTGGAGGCAAGTGTCCCCCCCTCTATCTGCTAAACGGTTATATATGGCCACGTGAAAAAATTCACAGCTATAGTATACATAATGTAGTTTACAGGAAAACTATCAGAGCTAAGTAGGGTATACAAATTAAAAAGTTATAGGCGATCAACTTATAAAATGTACTCGGAAAAAGAAATTTCATACAAATTTAATAGATAATTAGTTTTTAAACGTTTTTAGTGGCATAAACTCAAAGTTGGCATTCGGAACTACGGAACCCTACACTGCGCGTGGCCCAACACGCACTTGGCCAATTATTTTGTTACTTGACAGTTTTCCTTTCCATGAGATTTTAAAAGCTTACATACTTACTTTTAGGATTATCACAAGAGCGAATAAGCGAAAGAAGCCAGCGTTTTTGGTATGAGCGACACAAAAATTGACCATGAAGGTACTTAATTGAAAATAATTTTAATCCTGTGAAAAGAATGAGACCAGGAAACGAATACGGAAGGCGGTTCGACACAAAGCGATAAATAATAGCGTAATGATAGAGCTTCGACGAGTCGTGTTCAACTTAATGACCTATTTCTAGCGCTTCCTAAAATGGGCATAGAGTTATGTAGGTGTAGAGACGTAAGTAGTGCCAAATTTAGTCAGGCGTGTGATTTAATGACCTTATTCTTTAATAGAACTTTGACAGCGTTTAAAAGGTATAGAAACATGTTTTTTAAAAAATGTCATTGTGATTAAACTTCGACTAGTCTCGCTTCATTACTTAATAAACTAGTTTATGGTACATAATTTCCTTAAACTAAAAACTAAAAGCATCATTGAACAGCCAACCTTTGGATAGTTAAAGCGTTAGAGAGAGAGAGTTTTTAGGTGGGTGGAAAATAATAAAAACCTTTAATAAAAGTACCTTTATCAATTATTTTTAATTTTCAATACAAGTAAACCATTTTTTGGACCAAAACTACATTTAGATATCATGTTGTGCTATTTTAAATGACTTGTCTAACACTTTTTAGCTCTACAAACATAATGCTCGTAAAATTAGATCATCGTTACCCACTCGATAAATAAATCGGAATCTTCGTATCGATTCTTAATTTAATCGAATGATAAAACTTCATATTTTGACCTCCATCGGACGGCTGCGTCACGATCAGGAATCACGATTATTCAATTTTATTTGATATCTGTTTGCGAGTTTAAATGTGCGAGGGAGCTCTAATTCTTATTATGCAATTTAGATTTTATTTATTTCAAATTGCTTTATTAGCAATGGTTTATCTAGTACAAAATAGGTAGGTATGGTTAAAATGGGTAGGATAATTGTTTTGTTTGTTTCAAATATAATTCTGATCCTATTTCTATAAGAGCCAAATACACATAATTTTTTTCAAAACTAATATCTGACTTTCCCTCAAAATACAAAAAAAATGATAACTTTTCTATGGGACTACCTCGCAAGTGTAAATAAAAAATAAATTTCCTAAGCGGTCTAGGCGTCTTCAAAAAATTGGTGAACATACATAAAAAATAGATTGTGACGAATTGATAACCTCTTCCTTTTTGGAAATCGGTTTAAAAGAGACCAAAATCCTATATGATTGTTTTGCTACAAAAATAAATAGATTTATAGTTAAAATGCAACATGATACTATATGATAGATATTTATCGCTTTATGAAATTAGTGACAATTTACATAGATTAGCGCATCGAAATTTCGGATTGGGGCTCGTGACGTCACCACCTTGTAAAGCGTAGAAGGCCGTGACGTCAGGTGAAATTTAAATGCGCTATATCTTCGTTAATACGTTTGTTAGGAAATACAAGTTAAACAAAGCTTATAAACATCAGTAAGACCTCTCCAACCGTCTGGCCATCGAGGAGAGTGTAGGCCAAGTCCTCTGGCTGCTCTGGCCAAGTATGACTATGGTAGTACAGAGAGGGTCGTGCTTCTGCAGTGGAGACAAAAGACCCGATGATGATATATTTGTTAGTCAGGTAAGAAAAAGCACGTACAAATATTTCAGTAATACCTGACGAGCCAAATTTTTTTTTTCATTCAACTACCTTAGTCGATTTTTTATGTTAAAAATACCACTAAATATTTCTGCTGTCTCTACTAGCAGAGGAATAAATTACTAAATACTTCAACAAAGTAATTTCAACAGTTACGGTTACATACTTTACAAGAAATGAATGATGCATTTTAACGCCTCCTTAAAAAACTCTAAATCACTTGTTTCTTTCAAAATTAGAAGTTATTTATTGCATATTGTTATAGTTCTTCATTTTGCTGCACTCGGGTTCAAAAATGTTAACTATACAAACTAATAAGTAAATTTGTTCACTCAGAAATATTAACTACTTTGGTAATTAGTTTGTAATTAGTTGTTGACTTACAAAAACGCTTGGGTGTTAAGATAAAATATGAAAAATGTTAATACCTCTTTTTGACCCCAACCAAAAATTATGGGTATTATACTTTGAAGCTAATGTCTGTCGGTGTGTCTGTGGTATTGTAGCTCTGGAACAGTTCGACTGATGTCGATGCGATTTTATATCGTGAAAGAAAGTCTGCTTGTGGTAGTACTTAGCTATATTTGATGAAAATCAGTTTAGCCATTTCAAAGTTATTCGAAGTTAAATAAAATGCACTTGAAAATTGAGTTTTTTAATTTAACAAATAACAGATGGCGCTATAGATACCAATTCCATTAAACATCAGTTGGAATATGTAGTTCCGAAAATTATCACCAGATGGTGTTGGGGTTTTTTTAATTTGCTGGCAAATAAATTGTTCTTAGTGTTTTAATCGAGGTAAAGGCTAAAATATTAATAAACGTTACACATGATGTCTATCTTTTAAACTTATTGACGTGACCTTCCATACACAGGTCATTGTATCTAATACGATGTTAGAAAGAATTAGGAGAATGAGATTTCATAAAATTTAATACCACTGCTTATTTTATTGTTCTGTTTCAATTATCATTTAAAATACCTAATTTAAAAGACGCAAGCCCAAAATTATAACGTCTTGACTCACATATTAACCTATAACATGACCTAGTAATATTCATATTCAATAAAAGCATTGTTACATTGGAATAGTTCACATTTGTACATTATATTAGCAAGACGAGAGTCGAGTACTCGTAGCCAGAAAAGCAAGCTTTGGAATGTGTTGTACGTTGATAGTGCATCTTTTCTGCATCTAGTAATCTGAATTAGTAAAAATTTTGCGTGCTAGATCGTATCCCTGATTAAATTTTTCAGTTTACTCGGAGATATTTTTTAGTAAAATCTAAACTAAATGACCTTATGAACGTTTGAAATGAAATTACTGTACTAAGCTTCTGATCAGTGTTTGAGTTTTCATTATAACTTCTTAAAATGCAATTCTTAAAAAGACTGCGGTTAATGTAATTTGAGTTGTATTGATGAATGACAGGATTTAAATTATATGCAACCAATATCAAAGCGCGCTAGGCGTTGGCTTAGCGTGCGTGTATCGCATATCATCTGCGGCCTAAGTCACTTAATTTAGAAAGAATATTAGTGCCGTGTGGTTTCCGGCAGAGAAGAATAGGACCACTCCAAGTCCTCCCGTGGATGTCGTAGAAGGCGACTTAGGAAATACAAGCTAAACAAAGCTTATAAACATCAATGAGACCTCTCCAACCCGTCAGACCAGGGTGGAGAGTGTATACCAAGTCCTCTTGGCCAAGTATGGCTATGGTAGTACAGAGAGGGTGGTGCTCCTGTAGTGGAGACAAAAAAGACCTGATGATAATTAGGTACTGAACGTCAATCTTGATATTCGTTAAATTGGTAAGTGAAGTCTCCCATGACTGTATCAGTTTTACGTTTGATTAAGGACTTAGATGATAAGACAAGATTGTATTTTTATGCTCCAAATAAAATGTGGTTCTTTTTTCTTTCTTCTCGACTAGTGTGAACATATCAGATGAACCATATCATAACGACAGTCTATTGTCTAAGACATCGTATACGCATAATTACATTACCCAAGCACGATATACTAATTCTATGATACAAATCGATTAGGATCTATACATATGCGCGATCACGCCTCAATGGCGCCCACGCGCAAGTTACAGATGATCCATAATACAATTATAGATCAAATGTGAATTCAGATGCTTCGTTTTGTAGGTAATGCCCGGTTGTCTCTGGGAGACAATGTGTGTCTACTCGTAAAATAAATTTATTTTTACTATTATCATAAAAACATGAAACTAAGGCATGTCCGCTAAAAATTTATAAAGTTAATCAAAATTTATGTGATTTTAAATGTGTTCAAAGACAATAAATTCAGTATCTTAAAATGAGAAAACAAAGACAAGGGTAATCTCCGTAGTATAATACAAAGTACAAAATAAAATTTAAATCTAGAAATACAATTAACTAAACAAGTAAATTCAGTAATTTAAAATGAGAAACGTACCTGCAAGCGCAACGTAGGAGATACACCTGCTAGATGGTCAGACGACCTGTGCAAGGTTGCAGGAAGGTATTGGAAGCAAGCCGCTTACGATCGGTCGTTTTGGAAATCCCTGGGTGAGGCCCATATCCAGCTGTAGACTTCCTGTGGCGGATATGATGATGATGATGATGAAAATAAAAAAGGAAGTACAAAGGTAATCACAGTATTCTCACGTGGATATATTATAATACAAAGTACAAAATAAAAGGCTAAATTACATCTAGAAATACAAGTAACCAAAAAAGTTTTATTTGTTTAAACTATTTTACTTAAAACCTTTGCAACAAAAAGAATTCAAAGCTTACACAAATAGGTACACATTCACCACGTGACCATTTCTTAATCAATGCCTACTGTCACTTCTGAAAACGAACACCTTCTTATGATCTTTGATGCACTCATTGTCTAAGCACTATGACTGCACCACGATACCGAGAAAGGACCGGGCCGATCCAAATCAAATGCAGGAAACACTATACTTGTAGATCGCGACACGACCAGTCCTTGATCACATACTAAGCAGGAGTTAGGATCATCGTAATAATGCTTGTCTCAAAACGTGGAAATGTTAAAATGATTTAGCTATTTCAGAGAAAAGATAAATATATAGGGACAAATCACACTGATTGAGCTAGCCCCAAAGTAAGTTCGAAACTTGTGTTATGGGATACTAACTCAACGATATTATATTTAATAACAAATACATATATAGATAAACATCCAAGGCGCAATTTGAAAAAGGTCATTTTCCAACATGCCCTGACCGGAGATCGAACTCGGGACCTCTGGATGGCGGACTAGCATGGTGACCACGGAGATCGTACAGTTTAACAAGTTTTATTGGCTAAGCAAATTAAAGAAACCCCTTCTGTCAAAAACGCCATTTCGTAATGAGTAGCAGGGTCTACCATAAAATAATACGTTAATCTTAAGATAGTGACATCCTTATTCTATGTCAAACCAAATTAGACTTTAATTTCCTACGTTAATGCTCAATGTTCCTTGACAAATCTTCTTCTGCTTATCGTGTGTGTTAGTGACTAATACTAGTGTCAGAGTTTTTAAGCCGCCTTAAGAACTCTCCTGGTTTTAGGTAACGACCAATGTCAAACACAGTGACCGAGTGAGTGGGATCATCTAACTTATCAGACAATCAGGTGATCAGCCTACAATGTCCTAACCAAACTAGGACAACAACACAAGTCACAAACGCCGGGAATCGAACCCGCGACCTCCGGGTATAAGCCGAACGCTCTAACCACCACACCACGGACGCCAGGAACGTCCGCCTTGCGTACTGCTTTTGGAGTTACCCCCCAGAATTACAGAAACGACTTGATATCCGTAGCTTCATCTATTATTTGCTAGGGAAAACCTTGACTTTAAAGCGTTACATACATACTATCACGTCTTTATCCCTAATGGGGCAGACAGAGCATTCTTGCGGCTCTATGAAGAGCCTAGGGCCGCAAGACCCAAAAGCCACTTTTAGCGTCATGGTGGGCGAGAAGATGGAAAAGCAATCAATACAGTGACGGGTTGCTAGCCGCATCGCCTGTTAAAATGATTCGCATTTTTGCCCATCCCTCGATTGGCTTTTACGATCTGCGCGGGAAGAGAAGCAGCTGGTACATTCTAAGTTTACATACATTTTCGTTTCTCCCAGACCAGCATGGGAGCGTTAACTCCCAATAACTTTTAAACAGCTTAACCGATCATCAAACATGGCTAAGAACCACCGCAAGGTAAGTGGTAAAAATTGCAATGAAATCGGTCCATCCGTTCGAGCGCTATGATGCCACAGACAAACAGATATTAGCGTCAAACTAACAACAACCCTCTTTTTTGTAGGGGGTTTAAAAAGTAAAAACCTTAGGAAGACATAATTTCACACCACTGATACATATAATAAAACAGTAAAAAATGTGTCTGTACGTTGAACATATTTTCAAAAAATACATTTGGGGCGATGGAGACATAGTAATAGAGTAATAATTAAAAAAAATGTCTGTCTTTTTGTCTGTTTGTCTGTATGTCTATTGAGATTCTTATGATTACTTTTCGGAGTCATAACGTCTACGCGAACGAAGTCGCGGGCTTCGGCTAGTTTGAAATACAATAATAATTTTTATATTCAACTCTGACGTCACCACGCGCAAACTCATTTACTTGCAAGAAAGCCACTGTTACATATAACCAGCAATGACAATCTGATAAAGGTACATTTATATGCGCAGCGCATACATGACAGAGCACAAGTTATTGTTGACGGCGATCTATATACGATGACAAAGGTTGTCCTTTTTAAATTAATTAGCTATGTTGCCAGTATTCTGGGTACGTTGCGTCAATGCGGTGCGTTGGAAGAAGTATTTTATTTATTTTAAATGTAATAATAATATTTATATATTTTTTCTAGATGATTAATAAAGATTCAATTAGCTGCGTGTATAATTGGTACATGCTATAATTTAATCTGTAGCATGTACTCAATAGAAAAATTCATATTAGTTAATAAACTAATATGAAATAATAGAAGAAAGAATTTTTATTTTTTTATTTCAAAATAAAAATGGAAAATGTGACCGGTTTAGCCAAAGAACTGCATTTCTTAAACTCAGGGTATGCTTTCCACTATAATTTAATCCCCTACAAAATGGGGTATTATAAGTTTGAATGTCTGTCTATCTGTCTGACGGTCTGTCTATCTGTCTCTTGAAAGAATGGACCGATCTCGATGCGGTTTTTTTAGGTGAAAGCAAGTTCCCTTGTGGTGGGTCTTAGCTATGTTTGATGAAATTAGTTCAGTCTTTTAAAAGTTACTAGGTGTTAACGCTTGAAAGTCGGGGTATTTTAATTTACCGTGCAAATAATAATAGATGGCGCTACGGATGTCAATTTCATTTTACATCAGAAGGAATATGTAGTTTCGCCACTTATCCCTAAATAGTATCATCGAGAGTTTAATTTTTCGCCCCATCGGCTATCGGTTCGTCCCGCTATGTAACTGGCCACCACCACCAATTTATCTGGCCGAAATAAGTAAGTCCCATTAATAAAAAAAGTATAGTTTTTTTTCTTTCTGTGAATGTTCTCACATGTTAGCGGCCAGCACAGTTTTAAATTCAACTTGCAAAGAGGTAGGTATTTCGCGTAAACGAAAACCCACATTGCTAAGCCATCGAACTCAAGTACAAATTCTTTAATACAGCTCTAAAATTACTGTTACACTTCGGACAACTTTGGAACAATAGCAATCTGATAAAGGTCCATTCACATGCGGCGCACACGTCCGATGTGGAGCCTTAATGTTTACGATATAATGATCTATATACGCGTACACGAGCGGCGTTCGTCGACGGAATGGTTAAACGGAGTCGTGTGTGATGGCATAGAGTATTTCGGCAGAAGGGCGAAGGTCTGGTTGGGTTTTTTTTTTATTTGCAAAAAATCTTAGCAATTAAATTAAAAAGAACTCCCGACGACTCCATTTTATGCTGATTGATGGAACTACATTTTCCGACCTATAATAAGTGGGATTGACATCCTTAGCGATAACTTTTATTTGCCAGGTAAAAAACTCCGACTTTCGTCAAACCTGAGCTGATGTTCATCAAACATATTATAGCTAATAACTACCGCATGAGAACTTGCTTTCACGTTAAGAGAACCGCATTGAAATCATTCTTTTTAACGTATGTTCACCAATTATTCAAAGACCGATTTAAAAAATTCTTTTTTTGTTTGAAAGGACTTATTTGTCATGTCAAAATTCTATGGGACCGGACAGAATTTTTATCAAAATCATTTGTGAAGTTTCAGAGTGAAGTCAGTTGTTAGTATTGAAAAATTACATACTCACTCCTTGCTCCTTTAGAAGAGCTCATTGACTCCATATTATAGTAATGTCATCCAATCAACATTAATATGCAAAATTTCAGCTAAATCGGTTTAGACTAACTGATTGAAAATTGAATTGCAATATTTGACCTAAACAGACATACATACCATCAGGTCTTTTTGTCTCCACTGCAGGAGCACAACCCTCTCTGTACTACTAAACTTGGCCAGATCAGCCGAAGACTTGGCCTCCACTATCCACGCTGGCTAGACGGGTTGGAGAGGTCTCATGAAGTTTATAAGCTTTATTTAGCTTGAATTTCCTAAGTCACCTTCTACGACATCCACGGGAGGACTTGGAGTGGCACTATTCTACTCTGCCGGAAACCACACAGCATTAACAAGAATCATTGCAAGTTAAATAAAAGCTTGTGATATATGATGTTCCTTTCAGAGACATTTTGTAAAAAGTAACCCATCTGCAATATAACCACGTACTCTCTGCCAATAGATTCTAAAACTTTTATTTAAATGTCTCATCGCATCGAGATGGTATCTTTAGGACGGGATTTCCGGCGTCTGTCGCTAAATTCAACTGAATACTGATTCCCGAATTCATATGGGACGTGATACACGAAATAAATGGACGATGATTATATTTCTACTCTACATAATATATTCTTGAACGACAGAGAGAAGCGACTATACATGAGTATGGATATGGCGATTGTTTGTAGGTATGTATGTATATTGGAGTTACTTTATCAGTTTCTTATTTATTTCATTTATTGCACTTAAAATCTTAAGATTATAGTACGAAAGGTACAAATTAGGGGATACCTGAATTTTTGGGGGTCCATTGCCGCCTCCATTGTAAATAAAGAGTATTTGTATTGTATTGTATTTGAAAGGAAACAGAGATATAATTTAAAATAACGTCTTGATCACGCCTTAGATAACCTATCAAACTATTTCATGAACTGTTGTTTACAGTTAAAAGTGGCCGTGGCGTACAAAATTGGCCGTTTTTCACAATATGTATGCGGGAATGTCGATTTTTTTGTCTTTTGACTGCATTTTTATTGTCACAATACTATAATAAATCAAATCAAATCAAATCAAATCATTTTTATTTCAGGCAACATAATATTATTTACAATATTAAAGGCCCATAGAATAAATACCTTACAGACTAGCATAGATATAATTATATAATATATACCTTAGCCTAAAATATATATAATATAATAAAAATTAACTATTTATTGTTTTTGTGACGCATTGCACTGTTTGCTGGTGTCACGTAACCGTCCGCGATATTTCCGGAACACGACACCCTTCGGCCAGAAATCTTCCTTGGTGAAGGTCGCCAGCTGAGCAGTTGGAACTCGCACCACGTATGAATTAAAATTCACGTTGTGACGCGATTCCAACTTCACTACCCTCAGGGTGAAATGAGTCTTTACTCTCATGTATTCCACCAACTCCTCGATCTTAGTTGAGTAATGTAGGCGGGACACATAGAGCAAAGTCGTAGGCACGGCAGCACGCAGGAGCATATTTGGGCCGCTGAGCGCAGTACCGCACTTGTTCCGGCTTGGACTGGGCTTCTTCCGCTTCTTTTCCACCTTGATAAAGCCATCCTGGTCGTCAGACGCCTTTTGAGGAGCCGATACGGAAGTGGGTCCCACTTTTGGAACTACCTCTACCTTGCGTTGAGGTAACTGCTGTTTCCCGGGAGGTTGGCTTGCAGCAGTCGCGTAAGCACGAGGTGATGGTGTGCTCACATTTATCACCACGGGTGCGGGGGAAGCACGCGGCGCGGGGCGAGGTGACACATGACGTTCGACGGTAATAATGTAGAATAGGCGGCGGATTGATTTAATACGAGTATGTCCCTACCACGCTGTATAGTCGCATGTGTAGACGGTTACCTATACCATCTAAATGCATTAGCAAATCAGCCATCATGCCTTCTTTAAACCTTACCAGGAATTTCTTCGATCGTGACAGGCAAATGGTGCTGTCACACTATTTCCAATTGACCGCTGAAACAGCGAAGGCTCTCAAGAACAGTGACATTTATAGGCACTTGACTGATGTATGAGCCGCGATTTGTGAAGGGACCATTTTCAGATCAATACCTTACAAGTTACCGGAACGATCAGCTGTGCTCTTCAAGTCTTTAGGTTGAATGTACACGGTGATATTTCATTGGTTTTGGAGCCGAAAGCCACTCCAAAAGGCTCGTTAGGTAAGATCTAATTAGCTAGTCAAAATTAAAAGTCAGAACCAAACAAATGTTGATTAAAAGTAACATGGTGAGATCAATTAATACTTCCATTATAAATATATTACAGAAACGGTGCTAAGCACGAATCTTTATTTTGTTTTGTCTAACGTTTCAAATAGGAGTTAAATCCTTCGTGGTGCAGACAGTCTGGCTGAAGTGCAGCGATGTTTCTTTGTTGACTGTGAACGCGAGCCCGGTTTATACATAGGTATGTATATTAAATTAATATAAGTGTTCTAAGCGCGATTATTTAAAAACCAAAATTGTAGTACTGCCCCTAGGTGCCACCGGCCGGCTGAAGTTCATGGCGTCACGCGGCAGTTTTGGACGGGCATAACATACTAAACCTCCTTGGAAGTGCAGTAGCAGCACGAGGTGATAAATATCTCGTGCTACTACTGCACTTCCAAGGAGGTTTGATGTCGAGCGGAAGCCTGTTCTAAAACTTTTTGCATTAATGCATTCTCATTTATGCAAAAAGAATTATTAAAAATTTTCGAAAAACTGAATCGATAAAAAATCTGTATAATATTCGAACCATCTCACAAAATTTTACTAGAACTGTTTGAGAAATGCGACCTTTAGGCGAGAACAGCCGGATAGTAACTGGCAAATCTCGAAACTGAGACGCTTCGCTCGGCCAATAAATACCTATGCATATGATATCTAATATATACAAGTCATGAGTATTTGCGCTTTAAACAGGATCAGACCATTAATAAAGCAAACAGAACTGGCGTCGAAAAACCAATTGCGAACAACTGGCTCAGTGCACTCTGGATCCATTCATCACTCTCCGAGTGATCCTAATGCTGCTTTCGACGATCTTCCTCTGTACTATCAATCATCAAGCATGATGCGATACGTATGTTTAAAGCTCGGAACAAACGGGCCACCGACCACTTTCTGGTAGTTTTCATACATTTTGTTTGAACTCGCCGCACACGGTGACGCCTGTGGCGGCCCCTAAATTAGCAGGGTAGTGGTCGGTAGCCACGTTTTGTGGTGGCATGTTTGCGCCAAGCCTAAGCTGTAGCTTATATCTACAAAAAGATCTGAACATTTACCTAGCTACAACATTTTAAATGGATATTAGAATCCTAATTTTTTTTTTTGCGAAAATCAAACGAAACTAATCGAAATTTCGTACAAAAGGGCAAGAACAGAACCCTTTTACTATGACTCTGCTGTCTGTCCATCCGTCTGTCCGTCTGTCCGACTATTCGCCTGTCTATCTGTCAGCTAGCCAACTGAATTTTCACAGATGATGCATTTCTATAACTGCAAACACTATAAACAGAATAAAATACATATTTACCCATACAACACACGTTATTTTTATACGTAAATGGTACGGAACCCTTTATGTGTGAGTCCGACTTGCACTTACCCGGTTTTAGCCCATTCCCTCAGGCAGAGAAGCAACGTGTATATTTTGTTTGTCTATTTCTCCCAGACCAAAATCGAAGAATAAATCGTCTAAGAATAAGATTATTACTCAACTTGACATTGAAATGCTGCCTTAGCCTATCTGTCCCTATCGATCAAAACACAGGATACATATAGCACAGAAAAAGTATCCACAAATGTAAAGCAGCGATGCGATTAGGATTCTTAACGTGCGCCGGAAAGGCACGTAGAGGAAACGTCAGACGCGGGGAGATTCCGAATGCCGATTCAGTTTCGGAGTCGAATCGTTTTTTAGGTATGCTAATGCACAGAACGGTTGGTGAGTGGATATTGCTTAATAACGTTATGCTGCAGCCAGATGTTTGGCATGGCAAACGTACGCAAACTAAACCTAAGCACACCTGTGGTCCACACGCTGCGAGAACCTGCCTCAGTATCTATCTATCTCTCTCCTATTTTTATGTAAAATCATAAATTGAAAAAAAAATGGAAAAAAAGAAGAACAATAAACAATTACGTGCGCCCACAATTTTATCGCATTTTGAAGTTAAATAAAGTACTCACCTTCTAGAGCCATTTTACAAACACGAAGTCTTTGAATGATCGGCTTTTTGTACGGAAAAAACATCCTTATGTAACTACGCTTTTAAAAAATGGCGCTTCTGTGAACGCATTCAAATGTGTGGCTGGCACGCGAACGCTTCAATAATTCTTCCTTTGATTTGTGCAAAAACACGAAAAAAGCACACGAAAAACAAACAGAAGAATATACTGAAACTATTTTAAGAGTGAATTCAGTCCATGATACTGAGAACACGTATCGAAATATGAAAAATAATTTTTGGCCTCCCATACAAGTTGACCTATCAGCTGATCCGAGTTTGTTTGTTTGTTCCGAGGAAAGCCAAAAATAATGTTACTTGGGAAAAAGTTGTTCACTATCACGGACTGAATTCACTCTTAAAATAGTTTCAGTACATTTTGTTAGACCTTATATAAGTATGTCACATGGTTACTAGTCCGTTTGCATAGTGGATCCTTTGCCAAGCGGAATGATATTTACAATTGTGAATCTAAATCGATTTATGTCTAGATCTTCGACATTTATTCTGAGGTGGCACGCTTCGATGTCTTTGTTTTGGTGGTGAATGCCAAGTGTTCTTGGCACAGACTTGGTACTTATGAGTCAACCTGGATTCAACCTAGACTCCACTTATAAATCCTGCTATTTATGGCTTTTTTAACCCCTGACAAAAAAAGAATGTGTAAGGAGAAGAACGTATATGAAGGAACGAGGGGCTAGTGCAAATATAGTAAATGACATGAAGAAGTGGAAACAGTTAATACACAGAGCCGACCCCAAATAGAGAAGTGGCGAGGAGAATGATGATGATTATTCATTTATTAAAAAGAACAAATAATAATTATAAAATACATTTGCTTATAAATAAAATATTTCTTTCAACGCACCACATCGAGGCAACGTACCCAATATGCTGGCAGCATTCCCTCGTTGCACAGCGAGACTTATTCGTTGAGCAAAAAAGCTACCAGAACTCGGGTCACCAGTTGCCTCGATGAGACGCGTTATGATGTCCCTTAAAAACAGCTTCAGGGCCCCAGGGACCCATCGTCTCCACTGCGAATGGAAGAAAAATGTAACTGTCTCCCAGACCTGCGTACTTCCGCTTTTTGGCAGTCTCTGCAGAACAGGCTGCTGCTCCACCAAGATAAGATGTTGAAGGCAAGTGCGAGGGAGCTAGAGTATCCACACATTTGGCATCCCAAACGAGACACCTGCCCTGCCTCCATGGGACTAAGGACAAGCCATCTGACCGCTTGCCGTCAGTGCGGACAATCCCATTTGGTTCCAAAATGGATGGAACACCGACAGTTGCCAGGGTTCTATGATTTATGTCATTTATAGAAGCATGTCGGGGGATTCTGCCCGCACTTTTAATGCAAGCTAGCCCATGTCGACCATAACCATCCACAGAAACACCACAATGGCAAATATACATACAAACATACTATCACGTCTTTATCCCTAATGGGGCAGACAGAGCATTTTAAGTCTTGCGGTTCTATGCAGAGCCCAGGGTCGCAAGACCCAAAAGCCACTTTTAGCGTCATGGTGGTCGAGAAGATGGAAAAGCAATCAATACAGTGATGGGTTGCTAGCCGCATCGCCTGTTAACATGATTTGCATTTTTGCCCATTCCCTCGATCGGCTTTTACGATCTGCGTGGGAAGAGAAGCAGCTAGTACATTCTAAGTTTTTTTATTTCTCCCAGACCAGCATGAGAGAAATGGCAAATATGTGGTTCATTAATTCTGGTACCTAGACGAAGGCCCATAGCAATGATGATGATGATGACAAAAAAGAGGGGTGTTATAAATTTGACGCTAGTGTCTGACTGTCTGTCTGTGGTATCTCAGCGCTCGAACGGATGAACCAATTTTGATGCGGTTTTTTTTACGTCAAAGCAACTCCGATCGAACCTCGAGCGTTATGATGTCACAGTCAGACAGATAGACATATATTAGCGTCACACTTATAACACCCCTCTTTTTTGTTGTTTCTAACAAAGTAATAAATAAATATATAGTGACAAATTACACAGATTGAGCTAGCCCCAAAGTCCGATACTAGTGTTATGGGATACTAAAACTACAAAGTAAAAAGAGCCTAGAGACCTTACAAAGAAGAAACAGCAGACTTCAAAGACTTTTAGTATATAGGTAATAGTGGGCGTAAAAATGGTGAAAGGGAATCAAAATTATGACATATTATTAGCCGCATCATTTTTAAAATGATTTGGATTTTCGCCCATTATCTCGATCGGCTTTTACAACTTGCGCGAGAAGAGAAGCTCGTTAATTTTAAGGTTATTTCTTATCTCCCAGAGTTTCATTATATTCTAAAAATTCAATTTAAATTATGATAATTATGACATAACAAACAAAGTATGTATTCTCTGTCCACATTAACTTTAAACATTGATTTATATGAGTTGACGTCCTTGGAGGAAATGTTGCAGTGCAGTTTGTTACCGCTTTCTCTGCACTAGCGCTTTGGAAGCGGTAATAAACTTAGCTGTAAGTAACTTTTTGACGTCAACAAGTGTGCAATAAACAATGACTATTATTAAGAGATATAATAAATATCCTGTGTTAATAAAGATATAGTACCTGGGCGACCGTGCTTTGCTCGGTTACATCTCAAACATTAACTACATTTTTTAAACTTGTCTAAAAACAATACAAAATAAAAAATAATATATAAACTTGAACATACCATAAACAGTGGGATTCGAACCTGTAGCTCTCTTTCTAGCGGTCCACATCCTTAACCGCTGAGCCAAATGGATAGCGGCCGCCGCGATGAAATTAGCGACGATATTCTGCGTGGAAAGAAAAACACATGAAAACTCAAAAACACGCGTTTTCCCAAACATAAGACTACTCTAGATAGATTGTTTACCCGTATACCAATTTTCATCAAAATCGTTAGAGCCGTTTTTGAGATCACAGAAATTTATAAATAAATATACAAGAATTGCTCGTTTAAAGGTATAAGATTTAAATTGAATCAAATTGACTTATATCATCATCATCATATCAGCTAAGTCAATTGCTGGACATAGATCTACCCCAAGGATTTTCAAAATAGCTGATTGGAAGCGGCTTACATCCAATCCTGAGGTCGTCCGACTACCTAGTAGGTGGGTGGCCTGCGCTGCGCTTACCAGTACGAGGCCGTTTATGTAGAAACTTTATGCTCCATCGGCCATTGGTTCGTCGCGCTATGTACTCCGTCAACTAACCACTTCAATGAGATATCTGCTGGAAAATTTCATAATATGTGAGCAAAAACAACGCAACGCAGGTCCTTTTTTTACGCAAAAAAGGACCTGCGAAGGGATAGAAAATAGTTATTTGTATATGAATTTTGATTCTGTGGTCTTGCAGCTTTAGGTATAATCAGAATATTTTTAATCAATTATTTTCCAATGAGGTTGCATTTTTGTGTAACCACATTCATTTAGTATATTTCGTATGTATTTTGTGACGACTGCCATACAACGATGACAGCCGGGACCAACGGCTTATACGTGCCTTCCGAAGCACGGTAGAGCTTGAGAATTTTTTATGCCAGTAGTGGTCACCCATCCAAGTGCGGGCCACGCCCGGCGTCGCTTTACTTGCACAAGCATTAGTAATACGCACTCCCGCTGGTCCACCGAGCTCCTCGTCTGTGTATAGTCATTTTATTCGAGAGAAAAGCCCAAAGAACCAAAAACCATGTCTACCTGTTTATGTTACTCTTTGGTTTCCTACTTACAAAATAAAACAAACTGTCACGTGTCAAGCTAAACTGTTTTACTGTCAATTTTACATTTCTATTAGAAACGATGTTTTGACCTCATCTTCCAAAATTATTTGTAAATAAATTTATTGTTATCCGACATGTAAATTAGAAGTTATAACTTTCAAAATTTTCTTTTTGGCATGATTGAGTAAAATTTCAAATTCCTTGCGATTGGGTACCGATGTTTAATCACACTCCCTAAACACCCAGTATCCAGAGACCCTGTATCTCCCGTAGAATTAAAGACGTGACTTTAATTCTTTCTTCATGTGGTGGGCCGTAGTGTTCGTATTTATTTCCCAACTATATCAAGACATGGCTCTTCTGGAACAGCCTGATTACGAAATCATGCTAGACTTTAATGATTCCAAAGAAGGTAAGCTACGATAATATGTTTGATTTTAGGTAAGTATTTTTATACCTAACTTATAACGTCAAATTGCCCCATTTCCTTCCATGTGTCTTCGCTGGCCACTTACGTTGGAAAGCGTCGAGGTCGTCACACCATCTCTTTCTCAGCCTTTCCCTTCTACGTCTAAGTAGTAGTCTAAAGCTTATGCAGTCCTTCTTCAGAAATCCCATTGCGGCTGAGGCAAGGGGGTAAGTACAATATAACCCAAAGGTTTGACGTTTCTAATGTGGATCGCAAAGCAAGATAAGATCTTCTTCAACGTCGACCATCCTCGGGCGTTCTACTGAGCTGGCCACGCAATTCCACTTCATCTTTGCAGGTTTTTGGCCCACATCCACAATGCCTGTCAAGGAACTAGTTGTAGTATTTGGTAATACATCTAATCTTTTAAAGCCTAGTACGCTTCGTTCAGTGCCATGGAGTTTCCGGCAGAGTAGAATAATAAAGTCCTCCCGAGGATGTCGTAGAAGGCGACTTAGGAAATACTAGAAGAAAGCTTATAAATATCAATCAGACATCTTCGCCTCCCGATCTTCAGCTAAATGCTTCACTTCCTTATACGACACGACTTCTGCCTTTTCTTTTACCTCATCCATGAACTTGGCAGATTAACATTCTATATTTGCAGCCTGTATCAGTCCGCTGCTGGAGTAAAGGCTCACCCAATAAAGGCAGAATTTGCCGCCCATAACCACTTCGTTCGCAGAAGGGTCACTGCTGTCAGTTTCTATCAGCAATACCTCCCTCAATCGTTTCTTACGACAAACGGGAGAGGAAAGGCAGCTTTGAGGCAGTTTAAAAAATCTCAACAATATTGGCCCCAAATATTTTTCCAAAAACAATAATATATTTAAGTAATATATTTTACAATGTTTGTTTCTCGTATGAGTCCAATACTGATGTCGGATTTTTCAATCTGCCTAAGGGCATCTGACATAGCTTAACGACTGCCATACAATAATGACATTTTGACCAAGAACTTAACTTGCCTTCTGAAGCACGGAAGTGCTCGAGTCACCCATCCAAGTGCGTACCACGCCGGGTGTCGCTTAACTTGCGAAAGGGCTAGAAATGCATATTCCCGCCAAGATAAAAGCTGTCCGATGTAACCGGTTGAAACGACTGTAACGCATAGTTGCAAAATATGTGGAGTGTTATATGTTGTATGTATTTACTTTAAAATTCTTGTAAATACAAATTTAAATATTGTTTCCAGATTCGTCTAGCACATCAAAAAGGCTAGATCAAAATTTTAAAACAGGATATGCCACTCCTGCTACCAGAACGAATTTGGATAACTTAATAACAAAACCAAGAAAGGAAAACATCCAGTATATAGAATTAAAGGAAAATAAAGATATTGATATAAAACACGCAATCTTGAACGAAGATAGCTTTCATGATACAGAGGAAACTTTACATACTGTTGAGACGAATCTCCATACCAAATCTATAAATTTAAAAAACAAAGCATCATTTCAAGACATGATTTTTAAGTTTGCCACAAGTAGTAGACATGTTACTACAACTACAGTTGATACCGAAAGCAGCAGTAGAATGGACATATCTGATTTAACAACAACGACTAAAAATTACCACATTACTGCTAAAGCAGGATATATTACTATAACTACACAAGAAATGACAAGTTCAGACACATCTAAAAATGAACCCACAAAAGGGTCCCAAAGTAAGATACCAAAAGTTATAACATGGCAGATCGACACTCATGGCACCATCACAAAATACACAATTACTGATAAAACTGTAAATTATGAAAACGTAAGACGTGCAGAAAACTCTCGATCAGAAAACGTTTTTACTCCCTATCAAACGGCTAATTCAGAAACAGAATACATATTTACTCCTCCAACTCGTTCTCGAACTGTTACCTCAGAAGACAAAAAAGAATTATATTCAGAAGAAACTTCGTCAACAACACCTACCACCACTGGAGAGTCTAGCACAGAGGAAATTAGTACAGAAAGTACGTTTGTGATGCCCCGAGCAGTAACTGTTAATGGGATACCAGTAATGAGGACAAGCAATGTCGTTTTAAGAAGAAAACAACCAACGACGACAACAACAACAACAACTGAGAAAACAACTATAACAATTGATTTCAAAGATACGCACATTGACATAAAGAAGCTATTAGAGCTATTTGACTATGTAGTGGCGGATGACGTGAACTATTTCAATTTGTCGCAGAAGTTTAATGAAACTCTGATGAAGTATACGATCCCGACGTGCCCTACCACTCCGACCCCAACTCCGCCGACACCACCGTCGACAATAAACTATGATGAAGCCCCTGTAGTTGCCAAGGTAAGTCATGATGGTGTTTTATGTTCACAATGGAATAATTTAATGCTGCGTGTAGAACTACTTCCGTATTGCTGCCTTGAGATAATTGAAAAAACCATGGAATTCGACAGCTGTTTTCTTTGAGCAAAGATCTTTAAGAAAAGTCAAAAACCCATCATTGCTTGGTTCTCTTTTGTCTTTATAATATATTATAATAATATCTTTATACAGCGTGGGAATGCTGCAAGTGTTACGGGCACTTTTGCGTCAGGTATGATTCGGGGCGAAATTTTTGACTAAATGAGGCGCATATTATTATTTTGATATGTAATTATTTTTTTTTAAAGACATGTTTCTGATTATTTTACTTTCTGAATCTATTAAATATATTTATTTAAGTCATTTAAAAAATATATAACTTAAAAAAAAACTTAATTTGACTAAATTAATTAAGAATTTGCAAATTTTTAGTAGGAACAGTAGACATAAATATTTAAAAACATCATTTCGATGATACATGCAGTAGTTTAAGAAAAACTTAAACAAACTTATTTTTCCACATTTATAGTTACATTGATGGTGGACTTCGGATTATATAGCCCAGGTTTTTCAACCTTTTAGGGTTCCGTAGCCAGAGGGGTCCCTATTATTAAGACTCCACTGTACGTCCGTCCCTCTGTCTCCAGGTTCTGTCTCATGACCGTGAAACCTAGACAGTTGAAATTGACAGATATTTCTGTTGCTGCTATAACAACAAATACTAAAACAGAATAAAATATACATTCAAAAGGGGGCTCTAATACAATAAGCGTGATTTTTATTTTTACTAACCTATGCTGTCCCATTTTAGTAAAAAGCCTTTAACTTATTTTTTGGAACGAAGTTTCATTTCGGACCGTGAGGAAAGGTGTAAGATTTTCCAGTCAATTTAGGGGCTGGAATTGTTGGATTTTTTAGGGGCTTAAATTTTTTCTACGACACTCAGTTTTTTTTTTATCGGCAGTGCTTTGTTTGCGGGCTTGAGGTGAAAGGTATCCCCTATACTTCAGCTTGCGCAGACGCATTTTCTGGAGACTTCATACCACTGGTACCAGTAGACCCAAAGGCCAGAGGACAGATTGCAAAATTCAGGAAGTACTGTCGATACCTTAACGCGTAAGTTCATTTCCAATATATATTTTTTTAATTGTTTATTTTTATTTATTTATTACTTTATTGCATTTATTAAGGATGGCCATAGCAATACAGCGCGGCAACGAGGCTAGTATTAAAGGCACCTTCGCACCGGAGACACTATGGAGTGGATTGTAATTTTTATTGTGTACATACATACATACATACATAATTTCACGCCTGTTTCCTTTGGGGGTGAGCAGAGACTATGGATTTCCACTTACTACGATCCTTGCAAACCTCTTTTGCTTCGTCAACACTCATAACTCTTTTTATACATATTCTCCGGTTTTATAGTGTATTTAGGATAATTGAAAAATGTTAAATGTTGACAATTTTATAATTATTAATAAAGTTTAATTTAAGCCCTTAAATATTTATTTTATTTTATTCTTTTTTTTATTATTACAATAAAAATACAACTGAGTATTTTGTGAATATTTCAAAAGCCTACCTGTTGCCATTATTTATATAGAGCAAAAAAGACAACAAACAAACAAACAAACAAACAAACAAACAAACAAACAAACAAACAAACAAACAAACAAACAAACAAACAAACAAACAAACAAACAAACAAACAACACACACACACACACACAAACAAACAACACACACACACAAACACACAAACAACAAACAAACAAACAAACAAACAAACAAACAAACACACAAACAAACAAACAAACACACAAACAAACAAACAAACAAACAAACAAACAAACAAACAAACAAACAAACAAACAAACAAACAAACAAACAAACAAACAAACAAACAAACAAACAAACAAACAAACAAACAAACAAACAAACAAACAAACAAACAAACAAACAAACAAACAAACAAACAAACAAACAAACAAACAAACAAACAAACAAACAAACAAACAAACAAACAAACAAACAAACAAACAAACAAACAAACAAACAAACAAACAAACAAACAAACAAACAAACAAACAAACAAACAAACAAACAAACAAACAAACAAACAAACAAACAAACAAACAAACAAACAAACAAACAAACAAACAAACAAACAAACAAACAAACAAACAAACAAACAAACAAACAAACAAACAAACAAACAAACAAACAAACAAACAAACAAACAAACAAACAAACAAACAAACAAACAAACAAACAAACAAACAAACAAACAAACAAACAAACAAACAAACAAACAAACAAACAAACAAACAAACAAACAAACAAACAAACAAACAAACAAACAAACAAACAAACAAACAAACAAACAAACAAACAAACAAACAAACAAACAAACAAACAAACAAACAAACAAACAAACAAACAAACAAACAAACAAACAAACAAACAAACAAACAAACAAACAAACAAACAAACAAACAAACAAACAAACAAACAAACAAACAAACAAACAAACAAACAAACAAACAAACAAACAAACAAACAAACAAACAAACAAACAAACAAACAAACAAACAAACAAACAAACAAACAAACAAACAAACAAACAAACAAACAAACAAACAAACAAACAAACAAACAAACAAACAAACAAACTCTTCAGCTTTATATATAAGTATGGATTAAGTGTGTCTTTACAGCAACCGCGTCATCACAAAACAAGAGGAGCCACATTCTCTGTTCGGGCGGTTCACCGGTGGCTGCTCGGTGCGCTGGGTGGATCTCACTGGGGTTTACACCCAGAGGACGTGCCGCAACCGGCGCCGTGCTGTTATGGGCAAGCACTTTGCCAGCAAACGGATGGCGAAGCTTGAAATGGCATTGTCGGTAATGTTTGTTTTTGATTAAGGTTATAATAACAAGTCATAGCCTAGCGGATTAGCAGTGGGCCGTACACATAGCGTGACGAACCCATGGCCGATGGGGCAAAAAGGTTCTTGAATGGCAACCACGTACAGGCAAGCGAAGCGTAGGATATCCACCCACAAGGTTGTCTGACGACCTGACCAATGTTGCTGGAAGGCGCTGGATGCAAGCCGCTCTAGATCGGTCATTTTGAAAACCTTTGGGAGAGGCCTATGTCCAGCAGTGGACGATATGCGGCTGAAATGATGATGATGATGATGAGAATAACAAGTAAAAAAACTCTGCCACGTAGTTGGAGATGAAAAGGGGTGAACGTATTGGTCCCAAAGGACGCAACCGTTGCAGCTGAGTGGGGACTACCTGGTTCACCTGGTTTCGTGGGCATTTTTCCGCGTCTTGGCTGTTCTTTTAAGTAAGCAGGTGAAAGAGACGTCATTTTTCTGTGCCTCCCCTTTGTGGATTGGAAGTTGTTGTTTCGATTCGAGCCAGCTCAGCTTGTCGTAGCGGAGTAGTGCAGAGGGTGTGCTGCAGGCCGCCGTTATTAGTCGTCGGAGTAGGGACCATCTTGGAATCTTGTTAGATATAATCATCATCATCCAAGCATATTCCCAACTGTCTTCTCAGCAGTGACGATTCAGAGGGTCCTTTACCTAACCAAGGTGATTTGACGAGGTTGCTGGTTTTTATATAAAACGACTGCTGTCTAACCACCGCAACCCAAAGAGCAGAACTGAAAAAAATCATTCGTGTATTTCTTTGTGTGTAAATGTGTTTGTGCAGTTTTCACAAATAAAGTTTTGTCTATCTATCTAGAACAGAACCAATCCTTGGATAAAACATGGAATCATCTTTCTTTTTGGATAATCAGGTGATTCCATCCTACAATATCCTAACTAGACTAGTACTTTTTCACAAAGTATGCTTCCAGCGGGATTCGAGCCCACGACCTCCAGATCACAAGGCGAAAGCCTTGACTACCGGACCACGGAGGCAGTCCAGCCTTTGTCTGAAATGAAACAAATTGAACTAACTGTTACAGGATGTGGAAAACGGCTGCATCATCAGTCCAATGGCAACCTTGCTGCCGGTTTCAAGGGGGATATCCCTCTACGCGAGGTTCCACGCGTGCGTCTGCACAGGGAGTTGGTGCAACAAAGCTGTGGTCCTCAAGAATTGGACGTGGAACACTATACTGATGCTCGTCGTTGTAGTTTACGTCAGCTGATTTTTACATACCTAAAGCCTGTTAACGTGGAGTTGATAAAGTTAGCCTTCTTAACACATTGTTGGACACACTACGTCTATACAATACAATACCCTTTATTGCACATAATAAAATACAGCCCATAATTATCTTAAAAACTAGGAAATGCGCAAAGGGCGGCCTATCCTATTTTTCGCTTAGCAATTTCCTCCAGGCAACCTATATAGAAAAAAAAAACAGTCTATGCACATATAATAACATCAATTGTTATTTCTATTATCTTTGGCTTAGTAATCAGCAATGTGTTATCTCATTACAAATTATTGTTCAAAAACATACCTACACAATTTTATTTTTAAAATTTTAACAATTATTACCTGTATAAAACAGAAAACAACACCCAAACGACTCATTCGAAGCGCATTCCAAAACAAATGGCAATAGATTACCGCCGCGTCCGCTCATCCTTTCGGGCCGCGGTTGACATCAACTGCATGCCTCGTACCACGCAAACGGCGTAAGCAGAAAACAAGCGACGGCCGCTATACAGTTTGCGATAATTACGCGACAGTCGCTAGTCTGAGATGAATTATGATATTTATCAACTCTCACTTTAAACTAGAAGTTAAAAACATTAAGCATATTTTTACGAATAAATTGTACTGTGTGAATTTTTGTCTTAGTGAATTCAAGGTAAAGTTTTTGGTATGATGTGAAATTTGTCGTTTAAGTACTTTGTAAAATTAAGGTTATATTGTAATTAGTATAGTGTATATTTTAAGTACAGTTTATAAAGTGTTATTTCCCAATAAATTGTTAAATTCATCATTATTTTATTTAAGTAAAGTCCATTAATAATATTATAATGGCCTTTAGTGTAGGCCGTAAATTAGTGAAGAAAAAACGACAGATTTATGTTATGATTGTTGAGTCAATTTTCAAGTTATGTCAAAAAAATAAGCCTAAGAAGTGGTCCAGCTAAACTATAACGCCTTAGAAAAAGCTTTTCAGCCTGATGAGCATTTTCGGAGACATAAAGTCGAACGAAGTCGCGGGCTTCGGCTAGTAATGTAATAATAATCCGTTTTCATGCGCAATTCCCTGTCGAAAAAAAACCGTAATTCGCTCAATCAACCTACAAAAATGGTTGTGCGATGAGTGATCGTGAATTTTAGCAAAAAAATAATAATAACACACCAACCGGTAGCAGTTCGAGAAAACCCTAATGGCTCTAAAATTATGAACAACCTTTGGGACCATCGCAAATGCAATTAGTGGGCGTTATATATTTTTTGGGTACCGTGTGAGTTTGACAGAGAATGATGACTAATAAAATATTGTTTAGAAATACCCTAGGACATCATCATCACCATCCAAGCATCTTTTCCCGGTTGCATCCTCAGCAGTGATGCTTCTGAGCCCGGGATCCACTATCTAACCAAGGAGATTTGACGAGGTTACTGGTTTTTACACAGAGCGACTGCCGTCTGACCTCCGCAACCCATAAAGGGTAAACATAGAACCAATTCTTGGGTCTTCAATTGATTATCAAACGCTAGATGGAGTACTTATATACCCTAGGGCATAGGCGAAAGTTTGTGAGGGTGTATGTTTGTTACTTCTTCACGAGATAACGGCTGGACCAATTTTGATTAAATTTGTTATGCAGGAAGCTGACTCCCTGGATTAACACATAGGCTACTTTAGGCGCGGGTAACACCGCGGGATGCAGCTATTACATCATAAGACGTTCTTGTAAAAGGCGTAGATCTACGGCAGCCCTACATTTTACTCAGTTACGGACACATGAACATTGTAGGTATCTATGTTTGCTTTATTTGTATGGAGTGAGAGCTAATGGTATTCTCTCCTGTAGTTAAATGTTGCCTAGAAGAGATCCCTTAAAGAGATAAGTCTGCCTTTGTATTGTTTTATTTTGTATATTTAAAATATATAAAGGTAAATGAAAATAGGGGAATGGGAAGACCGAAGTAATAGTGGACGGAATGCGTAAGACAAAATATGGGGAAACAGGAGTAGATGTTAGTATTACGGGAAACAGAGGACTGTGGAAGGAGAAGACACACTGTGTCGACCCCAGATAATGGGATAAGGTGAGGCAGATGATGATAATATTGTTTTAATAATCTAATCAATGGACCAAAAGTGTTTTTCCATTCGTCATGCCTTCATTGTTTATTATAACTTCCTGTTGAAATAAAACAATTATTTTTTGCGTTTGTATTATAAACATTATCAAGTGTATCATGCAAATCGTGCAATGATACAATCGGATTTCAACTAAGAACTATTGTATCACGAAGTGCACTCACATCATTTATTATTAATTCTCTAATGGGGTTTTTATACTTAATAACTTAGATCGTTGATCAAAGATTTATAAACATGGCAATAATTTCATTATGATGATTTAAACATATCCAAATGAATTTTATACTCGTAACTAATAAACAAATGGGTTACATACTTACCTAACTAAATTTACATCATCATTTCAGCCGCATAACGTCCACTGTTGGACATAGGCCTCTCCCAAAGATTTCCAAAATGACCGATCAAGAGCGGCCTGCATCCAGCGCTATCCAGCGACCCTGGTCAGGTCATCCGACCACCTTGTAGGTGGATGCCCTACGCTTCGCTTGCCAGTACGCGGTCGCCATTCAAGAACCTTTTTGCCCCATCGACCATCGGTTCGTCGCGCTATGTAAATTTACATCCCGGTTCATATAAGATCTTATATTACAATCCTATACATTGTCGGTTAAGTTGTGAAATTAGTCACAACTCTCTTATTTTTTTTAAACCCCAGGCAAAAAAGAGACGTGTTAAAAGTTTGACACTAATTTCTGTCTGAATGTCGGTCTGTCTGTGGCGCTGTAGCGCTCGAACGGATATACTGATTTCAATGCAATTTTTACGTGAAATCAGTTACGGTATTATATTTTTTACCACACCAATAAATACCTCCATAAATAATAATCCTAAAAGAACAATAAATATAATTTTATATCATAAAAGAGAAAAAAGTAATAATATGATACATACATACATACATACATATTTTCACGCCTATTTCCCATAATAATTTTTTTTTTTGTTCAAAACGATTTGGTTTATTTCAAAAAAGAGAGATAGAATAATTTATGTATCTACAAATAAAACAAATGTTAAAAACGATTTGTACTTTTATTTTATTGAATCCTACCAAACATGAATCGTTTTCTATGTATCTTTTAAAAATTTGCAATTTTTTTTATTACGAAAATTGTAACAGGCGGACTTAAGGCCCAGGGCCTTTTCTGCCAGTCAACCTACAGGTGATGCCGAAAAAGGCTAATTAAGCTGCAATACTCTCAGTTAAAAACCAAACACCAAGGAACCCTTTGCATCTACACACAGCTCACACAATCCATTTTTTACTAATTTAGATCCCAAAAAACTGCAACCTTTTCAAAACGGCACGAGTCGGTCATAATTGATTTTTTTCGGTCAAACGCAACGTGCAGTCGCAAAAAACATATTGCATTTTAGGTTATTTTTAATACTGAGTTTTTGTAATTGGACCAAGAACTAATCGTGACGGACGAATAAGTTTCTTGGTAATCGTCGCTTGATTGGATGACGTCATAAGGATGTGCCCTTGTTTAATCATTGGGGTATTACTACGAAAAATACGATGTTGGCGTTGTCGTTTTTATGAATTCTTATTAATAGATCTCTTCTATACTGGTCTGGGAAAAACGAAAAAACGTTGAATATGCCAACTGCTTTTCTTCCCACACAGACTTAGAAGCTGGTTGAGGGAGTCGGGAAAGGAACGTACATTAGAATGTTTCTTTTCGTCCCAAATTTGCTTTTTTTCGGCCTTACTTGTAGGTTAACGGTTAAAAAAGGCCCTGGGCTTTAAGTCCGCCGGTTACAATTTTTGTAATAAAATTAAATAAATAAAAAATAAAAAAACAATGCAGTTAGCAATTTTGATTACTTTTTGCACTTTTTCGCCCACCATAACGCTAAAAGTGGTCTTTGAGTCTTGCGGTTCTAGGCTCTGTCTGCTTAGATCCGCAAGATCCAAAATGCTCTGTCTGCCCCATTAGTGCGCGCGCCCGTGTCAGATTTTTTGTACAACTGATAGTCGGGCCGATTTTTTTATATGAATTTCTGACCTAATTTTTGTAGGGACGTGTGCGTTGCACTATTGCAATCAGTATGTTAGATAGATAGATAGATAGATAAAACGTTTATTTGTGGCTATAGCACACACATACAGAATAAAAATACAAAAATTACAAAACAAAACATGTAAAAACAACGTATTGAGGACATATATCAACAACTTTGTATCTGTGTGCTACAGCAGTCCAAAAAGGTTATAACTCAGTGATTCGTGCTGCTCAAAGAGTAGCTTACTGATTTTCAGCTACGGCCTGTCAAGTGCGAGTGTTGTTCTATTTTTTCCTACAAAAATCGGTCACCGATTATCGGATTTGAGCAAGCAGCCTTAGGGATAAAATTGTGGTAGTGCATAGTGCATCAATTTAAAACGATGTAGGAACGATACGACGAACTGCGCAAACGAAAAGCGTTTTGTAGTTAGGAACCCCTTGTGTTCAATTTTGTTTATCTCTTTGTTTTAATTAAGGTACATTATGATGGACGTTTAAAGCCTTTTTGTATAACAAATGGTTTTATTCATAATGGTCTTGTATGATGTGCACTAAACGTTGTATCATACAAGTTTATTTGAAAGGCAAATTAAAAACCCTCAATAACTTTAAAACGGCTGAACTGATTTTTATCTAACATAGCTTAATATCCCATAACACAAGTCTCGAACTTACTTTGGGGCTAGCTCAATCTGTGTGATTTTTCCGTATATCTTATACCTTTAAATGAGCAATTCTTGTATGTATATTTATATATTTCTGTGATCTCGAAAACGGCTCTAACTATTTCGCTGAAAATTTATTATATGGGGGTTTTCGGGGGTAAACAATCGATCTAGATTAGTTTTATGTTTGGAAAAACGCGTGTTTTCGAGATTTCATGCGTTTTTCTTTCCACGCAGAATATGGTCGCTAATTTCGTCGCGCCGCGACCGCCTTGATTTAGCTCAGTGGTTAAGGATAGCGACCGCTAGAAAGAGTGTTATGGGTTCGAATCTCACTCTGTGACTTACTTTTGTTTTTTTTAATGTTTATGTTTATATATTATTTTTATTTTGCATTGTTTTTAGACAAGTTTAAAAAAAATTAGTTAATGTTTGAGATGTAACCGAGCAAAGCTCGGTCGCCCAGGTATATTTATTTATTCATTTATAGCTAAGAACCATCATAAGAGAACTTGATTTCAGTTAAAATAAAACCGCATCGGAATCGGTTAATCCCTTTTAGAGATAACAGACAGACAGACAAACAGACGGACAGATAGACAGACATTAGGGTCAAACTAAACAAAGCTTATAAACATCAATGAGACCTCTCCAACACGTCTGGCCAGCGAGGAGAGTGTAGGCCAAGTCCTCTGTCTGCTCTGACCAAGATGACTCTAGTAGTACAGAGAGGATCGTGCTCATGCAGTGGAGACAAAAAGACCTGATGATGATAATGATGATGATAAAAGAGAATATAAAACATGTATAACCTACTAATGAAATCCATTTAAACCATCAGTTGACAGAGAAGTCTTCTCACGGGAATGTACCGTGCTAATCATATTAAACACCGATATATATTAGCACCGAAGTCCCATCCAAAACAATCTGACCTCTAGGCTTCGGTGGCGACGTCAGATTAATAAGGAACCACTCACACCGATTTTCTGGAAGACAAGAGCAGGTTTTTACAGTCACAGACTTTTACAGGAACTCTTTAAACCATTTTTAGGGTTCCGTACCTAAAAGGTAAAAGCGGGACCCTATTACTAAGACTTCGCTGTCCATCTGTCTGTTCGTCTGTCTGTCCAGGCTGTATCTCAAGAACCGCGATAGCTAGACAGTTGTAAATTTCACACATGATGTATTTCTGTTGCCGCTATAACAACAAATACTAAAAACAAAATAAAATAAATATTTAATAGCTTTTAAGGGCTTTCATACAAAAAACGCGATTTTTTATAGATTATGAAACGGAACCCTTAGTGCGCGAATCCGATACGCACTTGGCCGCTTATTTTACATTATGATATAAGACCAACGAGTTTATAGCCTTAGGAAAATAAGGGATAGTAACAGTAACTAAAAAAAAAAAATTACATTTACGTAAAATTTTATACCTACTTGAATTTTTCGGTGGCCAGTCCTGCCGCCATTTGAAATAAATTATTTGTGTGTGGACTGTAGGAATCATTTATAACTGCTTATATCTCTTTATTAAATTTAAAATATTATTTGTAACTTATTTTCCTTGTTTATTTTCTTGAAACTTTACTAAAAACACAACATACTCCTTTGTAAAAAAAACATAGCATAAAAAAGGTTTTAACACTTCAACACTACTTTTTTACAGTTTAAAGTGAAAACATCTATTTTAGTTTACAGTTTAAAGTGCAAACATCTATTTTAGTCGATCGACCTTTACTATTTTTTTTTTAAGTAAGTATTTGTTTTTGTAACATACGCCGACTGTAAACCTACGCTGCGCTCCGTTCTGTGTGAATAGACCCAATACAAGCGACAAGTGAGATAAGGGTCAACTCCAACTGGTTGTCGGAGCAGGGAATGAGGAAGCCGTAAATTCCTTAACAGTGCTACTGGATTTCGTGTGAAGATTGAGGAACCTCCCCGTTTGCGAGGATGGTATTTGTGGTAATAGCTTTAAAATTGGGTATATGTTGATCTGCGCAATATTTTCTTTGGCAATTATTTCGCCCAACGCATTGCCACGTTGGATGGCAATGGTTATTACCATTGCCATCCAACGTGGCAATGCTGCCAGCCTTTTGGGCACTCTACCGCAGGGCAATGATCTGGAAGACGTTTTCTATTTGTAAGGTTTTTTTAATTATTATTATTTGTTTAGTTTAATTTAGCTTTTAATTTAGTTTTTAATTTAGTTGTTAACTGAAATTGTAATTAATTTAGATACCTAAATACTATCTAAATAAAGAATTCTTAACTTAAGTTTACAGTATAAAATTTCTGCCAAAAGTGGCCAGTAATTAAGTACTACAGTTTTAATTGTCCCTATTTTTAGCAGACTTCCAAAAAATTAGAATTTTATTAATTCGTCGCGATCTTTTTAGGGTTCCGTACCAAAGGGTAAAAACGGGACCTTATTACTAAGACTTCGCTGTCTGTCACCAGGCTGTATCTCAAGAACCGCGACAGCTAAACAGTTGAAAATTTCGCAAATTATGTATTTCTGTTGCCGCTATAACAAAAAATACTCACAAAACAAAATAAATATTCAAGGGGGGCTCCCATACAACAAACGCGATTTTGCCCTTTTTTGCTGGATATCAATACCTAATGGTAACATGTAGGCACTTGAAATATTCACAAAATACTCAGTTGTATTTTATATAATAAATTAAATTTTTTTAAATAAAATAATACTTTAAAAAAAACTTGATTTTTATAGATAATCGTACGGAACCCTTCGTGCGCGAGTCCAACTCACACTTGGCCGGTAATTTTTTTTATGTATGTCCACTGTTCATTCACCAATTATTCGATGATGTCTGGATCAATCTGAAATTTTTTTTTGAAAGTGTTTATTTCCGAGATGGTCCCATAGAAATTTTATCAAAACCAGTTGTGTAGTTTGGGAGTATACAAGTATGCCCTTTAAATACTATTACCCTTTTAAACAAATCCAAATCCAAATCGGTCCAGGCGTCTATAACTAATCAGTCATCGTCATCATCATCAGGTCTTTTTTGTCTCCACTGCAAGAGCACGACCCTCTCTGTACTACTTGAGCCAGGGTATACTTGGCCAGAGCAGCAAGAGAACTTGGCCTACACTCTCCTCGCTGGCTAGACGGGTTGGAGAGGTCTCATTGATGCGTATAAGCTTTGTTTAGCTTTGTTTTTCCTAAGTCGCCTACTACGACAACCACGGGAAGACTTAGAGTGGTCCTATTCTACTCTGCCGGAAACCACACGGCTTCTAACTATAAATATATAACTAATCAGTGAACATACATAAGAAATTAAAATTAAAATGAATCAAGTCTAAAGGAAGAAGGCACCAGTTATAAAAAATAGAAGCAAGTAAAGTAGACGCCATAGAATAATTGACATTATAATGAGGTTGTGTATTTGTCTATTATTCTGCGGTGTCGCTCGACAACTTGGATAGAATCAAATTATATTACGACTGCACTTACATTATAATGCGGACTATTCATCTAGATACTTGATTGTGTAGTAACAGATATATTACTGTTACACAATTTGATGAAAACTGTAAAGAAGATAATATTTTTCAAGCGGCTTTTCTGACTTGCGTTTCTGTTTTGAACATGACTTTTTAGGATTCCGTAGTAAACAAGGAACCCTTATAGTTTCGCCATGTCTGTCTGTCTGTCTGTCTGTCTGACCGTCCGCAGTCCTACTCTAATACTATAAAAAATTATAGGCGACCAACATATAAAATGTACTCGGAAAAAGAAAATTTCATACAAATTCAAAAGATAATTTGTTTTTAGACGTTTTTAGTGGCATGAACTCAAAGTTGGCATTCGCAACTACGGAACCCTACACTGCGCGTGGCCCGACACGCACTTGGCCAATTATTGTCAATTTATTCAAAGCTGCTTAAAGACTTCTGTCGTGATATTTAAATAATTAACGCCTTACAACGATAACCCCGGAAACTGAACAGTTTTAAACATAGTAATAGGTATGTACTTATTTTATCAATTCATTTGTGAAACTCCTCTGAAGTTGCCAAACCTTTTATTTAGTTTTACCTGTCCCGTTGTCTGCCTGTTTGTTTGTATGTCTATCTGTCTGACTGCCCGGTATCCGATTGAACTTTAATTTTGCACGCATACGTTTATCGCGAGGCAATGCAATATTATGATGATATAGAGTTGATTCAATGATGGAACTGAAAGGTAGTCATAACATCTCTGTGATAAAACAATATAACCCCACTGAATTTAAGCTGAATTAGGTAATTCGTCTTGAGGAGCACTTTAACATTTTTAGATCATTGTTATAGATAAAAGATTGTTTTAAAAATATTTTTATAAATAAATACTTTTAATTTATTGCCGTGTAGTTTCCGGCAAAATAGAATAGGGCCACTCTAAGTCCTCCCGTGGATGTCTTAGAAGGCGACAAAGAAAATACAAGCTAAACAAAGCTTATAAACATCAATGAGACCTTTCCAAACCATCTGGCCAGCGAGGAAAGTGTAGGCCAAGTCCTCTGGCTGCTCTGGGCAAGTATGGCTCTGGTAATACAGAGAGGGTCGTGCTCCTGCAGTGGAGGCAAAAAGACCTAATGATTTACTTTTAATTTATTGATAAGGGTGATGTATAAAGTATCAAAAACATTAATTCCTCAACAGAACAAACTAATCTCATTGCGGTCGTCGCCTGGTTGTCCGCGGAAGTGTAAAAATGTAATCTGTTTTAAACATTTGTTGTGACGGTAATCACATCACCGTTAGTGGTGTAGATCTCTATTTAGTTTCTTTTTAAGAGAATTTATCTTAACAGAACACGAAGACGTGTGGTTTCTGACAGAGACAGGGCCACTCCAGGTCCTCCCGTGGATGTTGTAGAACGCGACTTAGGAAATACAAACTAAACAAAGCCCTTTCCGCTGTCACTGGGTGGAATCCCACCCGGCTTCCATTGTCTTTCTATTGTGTCTGGGTTTTATCGCATCTTAAAGAGTTATTAAACATCAATGAGATCTCTCCAACCCGCCTGACCAGCATGGAGAGTGTAGGCCAATTCCTTTATGGAAATAAGGGAAGGGGAAGACCAAAACAGAGGTGGATGGGATGCGTTGCGTAAGGCAAGATATGGGGATAATAGAAGTATAAGAGTAATAGTGTAATATGTTAGTATGACGGGAAATAGAGGACTGTGGAAGGAAAAGATATATTGCGCCGACCCCAGATTATTAGTTTTGAAAAAAATTTATCTCATATTGAAAGTAATTTTTTGTTAATATTATTGTAGTGCAAAAGCTAAAACTCGGTCGTTAGGTGGAAGCGATCCCTATCTAGGATAAGTCCTTTGTACTAGGCTATTTCTTTAATTTTTTTATATTATATTAATGTGTGATAATGTTTTACATACAAACAAACAAAAGCATGGATGAATCCAATAAACTTTAAAGGGATATACGAACATTTTAACCTTAACCAAACCGGAAACCACAATTCACCGTTTAATTGAGCCATCCAAATATCGACAAACGATATAAATCAGTACACAAAAGTGAGCTGACCACAACAAATCAAGTCCTTTTTATAACTGGATTATGTGCTTAAGTCACTTTAAACCCTACAAGTTTACGTGTCAACTTTAATACCTTATGTTAAGGTAGTATTTCGTTTGGCATTTCTTGGACAAGAAGGCTTCTCTTTTTTGACACGTTTAGTGGAATATTTATGAGTAATTATGAGCTTTTTTGAACGACACGGGGTGTCCTGGCTCCGGTGAGGATGGGTTGACAGATTTTATATACAGCTTGATTTATGAAGTTCTTAAATTTATTTTATTTTCATTGGGAGCTTATATTACAATGTTAGGTTGAATCTTCCTTGCAATATATGCAGTTAAACAATTTTATTACTAATTTATTATAAACTAGCTGTACCCGCGGGTTTCGCGCCCCGTGGAAATTTTAGAAATAAAAAGTACCCTATGTCCTTCCTCGAGTCTCAAACTATATCCATACCAAATTTCATCCAAATCGGTTCAGCAGTTTAAGCGTGAAGAGATAACAAACAAACAAACAAATATACAAACTCACTTTCGCATTTATAATATTACCTAGTAGGTTGTGCATTTCGGAATTTGGTTAAAATCTTGGAACTTAATTTTTACTTTTCACCTCAAATTTCACATAGGTTTGACCTCTTTCATTCTGACTTTCTTTTTAGGGGTCCGAACCCAGAGGGTTAAAACGGGACCCTATTACTGACTCCGATGTCCGTCCTATCTGCCTGTCACCAGGCTGAATATCATGAACCGTAGTAACTAGACAGTTGAAATTTTCACAGATGATCTGTTGCCGCTATAACAACAAATACTAAAAACAGGAAAAAAATATTCAGGTGTGGCTTTTCCATAAAAAGGACGTGATTTTTTAAAAGATCAAAACGAAATGCTTTGTGTGCGAGTCTAACGCGCACTTGGCTGGTTTTATTTAAACTTTACTCTCTTTTGCCCATTAGCATTTGCTTTATCCAATCTGATTCAGTACAGAATCAGCGTGGAAGAAGATAAGTACATTTTTTAATATCTTTTATTCTTAAATTAGAAATGCAGGTAATTTTAAGATACTTAAAAGATAAAAATTAATAAAAAAAATATTTTATCAAATTGCTGTTATGGTATACTTAATTTTAAAATTTTCCTAAAAACAGATAAAAATTAAAACTCAAAAAACACCCTGTATCGTCTCCAAAATTAAAAATTCGCTACAGCCATCACTAGTATTCTAAGAACCAAAATGTTTTGACTTTACAATTAGTTCTATTTTTTTTCTGTTGTCACGGTGATAATGAGTACGGCACAGAAGCCTGTGGCGAACAAACTCTTTGTTATTCTAACGCTACTTTTGTTTGGCTTCCAAATTTAAATATTGACTGACATTATTTTTTTAATGCTCGAAATTCTATGAAAGAAGGCTGTATACGTTAACGATCTTTTTGGGCATGACATTTTTTGATGAGTTGAAAATATATAATCAACATCATCGTGATCCTCACGTAAATGGTTGCATCTTCAGCGGTAACGCTTGAGAGTTCGGGGTTCACTACCTAACTTAGGTGATTTGAAGAGGTTACTGATGTTTACACAGAGCGACTGCCGTCCGACCTCTGCGACCCAAAGGGTAGACAACCCATTTATGACAGAGGCAGTTTTGCATTAAATATCTAGGCTTTATTTCCTTAGAAACTGTAAGAGCTACCTAATTTCAAATTATTATTTTTCCTCCACCCAAAGGTTGGCTGGAAGAGATTGCATTTATAGCGATAAGTCCGCCTTTGTGCCTATATTGTTTCTTGTTGTTGTTTTAATTTTTTATGTTTATCATGGTGCAATAAAGTTAATTTGTATTGTATTGTATTGTATTGTATTTGTAAGAGATCTCTTTCTCTCTCTCTCTCTCTGTCTATCTAAGAGAAATCCGTATTAGTTCTGTTATTATCTCTTTGTAACTTGTATTTTTTCTACGTGTTTTTGTGTTCAATAAACTAAATAAACAAAAATAGCTAAATATAAATAAACTGTACCTATTTTAAGCGTTAATTCAGTCCAGGATACTGAACAACTTTCCTCAGAGAACATATACATCGAAATATGAAAAAAAAATATTTTGTCTCCCATAAAACTTGACCGATCATCAGAAGACGAGTATGGAAAATCAAAAAATATTTTTCATATTTCCATATACTTTCTTTGGGGAGAGTTGTTCAGTATCACAGACTAAATTAACCCTTTAAATGCTTAATAAACTAACCAATTCGTAATGCCCTTACAGTACAGTGTACATTGGCGGATAGCGGAAGGGCTCCCAATTAGGCAGGGCGCACGCAAGCGCGTGGTCACCTGTCCCGGATTCCAGCCATTCCGTGTGAACGCGGCCTTATCGAGCTCCGTAATTCAAATGTTTAATTAGGTTCACGTTTCAAATAGCTGCCCTTATAAAGGGCTTGTGAACTGTGTGATAAGAAAAAAAAGAGTGTGTGTACTTATGTATACGCGTTAGAAGTTATACTTTAGCGTGAACATAGATACAGTACAGCCAGATCGTGGGCTAACTTGCTTTTTTCTGTCGATGTGCGCGCGCCGCGCGCATCGTAAAAAATCACTCTCATCATTTTTCCCAATCGCGCCAAAAGAAGTATGACTTCAAAAACTTATTCTTTAGTAAAATATCAAGCCCATGGTTTGGCTTCATCCTTGCCTTATGTCTGTAGAATAGGATGTGGTAAACTTGGGGCATGATAGCAGATGTTCCATGGACTAGATACAACTAGAAATTTCTCTGAAAACTGTAATTAATAAAATTAAATCTGGGCAAGGAATTTAGTTACAGCTTACGGAGATTTAGTTTAAATGTTTGTCTTGATCAAGCCCTTGATAACCATTCAAACTATGTTATGAACTACTGTGCACATTAGCCAAAAGTGGCCGGTTTTCGCCTGTGCTAAAAAGCCTAACGTTCTCACTTTTAACTGTCAACAGTGCGCTGTGTAATTCATAAAATAGTTTTAAAGGCTTGATCAAGACGAAACTTGAAAATATATCTCCTTTTTCTTTCAAATAATTTATTTCAAATGAGTTCGGCACTGGACCCTTTAATGAAAAGTAAAATCTAATGCTTATGGCGGTTTTTAGAAGGAACTCAAGTTGCATATTTAACTACGAGTATCTATGCACAAAAAGCCTTAAACTTAGGTCGCAAATTTATGTAAAAAAAAAACTAAATTACCAAATGAGTTTTGTCCATCAGTGGGCAATGGCCGGAGTGCTCCGGGTGGTAATGGACCGACAAAACAGTCATCAAGATAGCGTTCGGACGTTTCAGAATCGCGGCTTAATTGAGCGATTATTTAGTTCGGGAGCCATTCTCGTTGATAATTTTGAATTCAATGCTACTTAAATTGATAGATTTACAATAGTGTAAGCTTTAAGGGAACTTTTCTGAATTTTGATTTTTGATCGTGAAGCTTTTCTACGCACGTTTGCGAAAACCGGCCACTTTTGGCGAGTGTGCGTAGAAAAGCTTCACATTCTCACTTTAAACTGTGAACAGTAGTTCATCGTATAGTTTGAAGGATTATCTAGGGATTGATTAATACAAAATTTAAATAATATCTTCGTTTGCTTTCAAATAACTTATTTCAAATGGGTGGCAGCAATGGGAAAATTCAGGTAGGCAAGGTATAAATATTATTTCAATTTTATTAAAGCGAAAATTGTCAGGCCATGTCAGTTGGCAGATGAAATAGAAAAATAGCAATAAACTACTAATTAACTATTATAGCTAATACTAATTAAAAGGTTAACTTACGGTCGCTTAAGAATAGACAGACTGATTACCACATAGCGGGATGATTTAGACATTGGACAATAGACATTCTGGTTGGAAAGAGCTTGCGTCGGACAAAAATTAGTAAAAATAATAGGTAAGCTTTTGCACTGTATTGAAACATACCATCAACTTATAAAAAGTACCTCCGGATGTGAGAAAAACTCTTGTTGAAATCAAAAAGTAAAATGTTATGTAAATGAATAATCATACAGTTATGTTGTTAATTTTAATGGATGAAATATATATCAAAGGCATCTAATCAAGTTGCCTAAACCGGAGTACCCGTACTAATCGTGTTAGCCGAGCCATCACTCTAATAATGATCAATGATCGCGCCCCCGTCTCAAAAATGCCAAATATTCCATACATCACACTGTACTTTGAATATTGACAGGCGGATGGTGTTTGAACGACACAGAGTTATGTAGTTGTTAGAGGGGAAATTGGAAAGTTTAGAATTTAGCTCAAAAATACTATAAAAATTCAATAAAGTATTTTTGTCAAATGGAGATGAGCACAAAATAAACAAAAATACAATACAAAAGTTGCTGGGTGCATAAAAAAGTTATGAAATCCCCAAAACTAAGTACAAGAATGAACTAAGAGTCTTCAACATCTGCAACATATCCTGCCTGATATATTGCTGTTAAACATGGGCACTCTCAAAATACCAAAGAGATATGCTAAAGTATTGCCAAAGAGCCATGGAGAAGAGTATGTTATGTTTAAGCAAAAAGACAGAAATACGCAACACAGAGAAAAACAGGCAAGAGGCACACGGGACTCAGAGACATCCTATATGAAGCACCAATATAACCCGAGAGTTCACGTAAATGGGCAATTATTTAATTATAAAAAAAAATTACGATTGTCACCTAGAGATATAGTACAAATATTTCGTACGTACGTAATACGTACGTATACGTATCGTACAAGATTGTAGCTAAAACATAAACTCAAAAAGGCGACAATTTGCTAGCCATCACCAACTAATGTTTTTGAGTTCTACTAAAACCCAATTAGTTTTTCCACTTTTCTGTTGATAGCTCTCTTTAACACTTTCATAACTCTACCAAACGTTTAACCGGCGTATAAGGTCAAAAACGTAAACTTAAAAAATCGATTGGCGATGTAACACGAGATCACTTTTGATTACTATTTGTAACGTTTATATTAATCCGAAGAATGGCACTGGCCGCATGATTGACGTGGCGTATAACGAGTCTATTTTGTTATCGGTCGGCCGCCGCGGTGCGACGGACCCGGGCCGAGATTATCTTGCTAATTAGTACTCGCAGATGAGACTGTTGATTTAAAGTTAAGGTACATAAATAAAAAAATAAAGAATAAATATCATTTATTGCCATACTATAAGTCTACTACACTACAGCAAGAAAAACAGTTTAACAAAACTTTGCAAGTAGGCAAAAGAATGCCTTTGCTTGTGTTACCCCTGACCGGAGTCAGAGGTAACAATGTTTTTCAGGCATCCCTACACTCTCTATTGACTATTGGTTTTTTACATCTAGATTCATTGACCCCTTGGACATCCAGACACCCGGTCTAACATACCCCGGAGGGGCCTAATGTTTTTGCTTAGTCCTTTAATCGCCTTTTACAACATTCACGAAAAGAGAGGGAGTAGTACTGTTCCACCCGATTTAAGTGGCTATCTGATTGAGATTTCACTTAAAATTGTGTTTTGATCTAGCCCTAGATAATCCTTTAAAACTATTTTATGAACAGTTTAAAGTTTAAAGAAAGAACGTATAGCTTCTCTACTTACATTTGCAAAAAACGGTCACTTTTAGCTAATGTGCGTAGAAAAGCTTCACGTTCTCACTTGAAACTGTAAACAGTAGTTCATAAAATAGTTTGAAGTGTTATCTCGGGTTTGTTCAAGATTCCGATCCGAGATCCCGGAAAATTCAGGTATGGCATTAAGAATATCATCAAAGTATAAATAAGTAATGAGTATCATATCTGTACTTATTAGTTAATCTCTTAATCTACAACATTGTCAATACTGCCGCCAAAGCGCTTGACCCCGTGACCCCGGCTCACTGTGATCCACCATTCCCATTATGATGATAAAAGGTAATAGGTATTACATCTAGCCAAATTCCCACGGGGATTTAGGGTTGCCAGTGTCTCTAAATTTTAGGTAGATACCTAGATTTTTACTGAAAGAGTATTAACTTCAGGAATTAAAATTAAAATAAAGGAATAGAATTAGTAACAATTATATTCTATATTCTAGTCTGTTTTAAGAATCAAGGTCTTTTCACCCCGGTCCTTTGAGAGGCTTGCGTGGGGATACAGATCCAACACGTAGAGGCCCTTTGGAGAAGTTGTTGTCATGTGGCGCTACCGCCAAAACCTATTCCTGGATATACCTATGAAAGGTGTACCCTTGAATAGGTTTTGGCAGAAGAAAAATCTATTCCATCAAAAAGGGAAAGATTTAAGGGTTATGGAATGAATTTGGGATGATGAATGATAACTGCCTCCTTGGTGTAGTGGTTAGAGCGTTCGGCTCATACCCGGAGGTCAGGGGTTCGATTCCCGGCGGGGGCAACGACTTTGTGTTGTTGTCCTAGTTTGTTTAGGACATTGTAGGCTAAACACCTGATTGTCTGATAAGTAAGATGATCCGTGCTTCGGAGGGCACGTTAAGCCGTCGGTCCCGGTCACTGTCTTTGACATTGGTCGTTACCTAAAACCATGTCAGAGGCCTTTAAGGCGGTTTAAAAACTCTGACACTAGTGTTAGTCACTAACACACACGATAAGAAGGGATGAATTGATGCTGGGTTATTGCAATAGAAACATCACCTGCTTTAATCATGATTACTAATTCTAGTCTGTTTATTATTAGACTAGATGGAGCCCACAACTTCGATCGCGTGAAATTTAAAACTTTTTCCTGATATTAGATTAAAAATAAATAAAGCCTATATATTTGTGTTGCTCTGAGCTGAGCTTATTTTGTTACTAATATTTTCTAAGTGTTTTCTTTTTTCCCAGACCAGCATGGAAGCCACTTGATCATATTAGGTCGAGTATTCACAGTTAACGATTACCTAGTTATTTAAAGCATAAATAATTTAGTTCCGATTGACAAAAACTCTTCAATACTTGTTTTAGATTTTAGATTTTAGAACTGATATTGAGTCAGACTAAATTGACAGCCCTATTATTAAAATAATCAGTCAAGTGGGAATCGGACTCGTACACGAAGGGTTCCGTACTATTATCAATGAAAAACACGTTTGTTGTATGAAAGCCCCCACTTAAATATTTATTTTATTCTGATTGTAGTATTTGTTGTTACAGCGGCAACAGAATCACATCATCTGATAAAATTTCAACTATCTACGTATCACATTTCATGAGATACAGCCTGGTGACAGACAGACGAACAGACGTAAAGACGTAAAGACGGACAGACGGACGAACAGACTAACAGACAGGCTAACTAACAGACAGACTGACAGTCGGACAGACGGACAGCGGAGTCTTACTGATAGGATCCCGCTTTTACCCTTTGGGTACGGGACCCTAAAAACCACGCGGTCTAAAAGCAAAATTTCAATGATTAAGTCATTATCATATTGAAAATTTCAGCTCCTGTCAAAACGACAAGAACGTAAATGGCGGTTGGCGTTTCGAAATAAAATAACCTTTGCGAAATATTAAAAATATACGACCAATTAAGTTGCATCTAATGAGCAAACGAAATCTGAAAGGGCAATCGAGTCAAATCAATCCGAATCATTTAAATACCTGTCAGTGATGATTATTAATTTGCATTTTAATATTGATAAAAATGATGCGATTTTATTAGGATGGCCTTAGTGGCCTTTGACTTACCTTAGTGGCCTTTGACTTATCTTAGTGAACTCTAGGGTTGCGACTCTATAATGGAACTGGGCGGGACACCTGACTCGAAGGAACGATGGTAGGTGGAGTAAGGCTGTTACTGAGTGATCTAACACTAGATTAAGTTTTTTTTTTCACTAACTTTTTAAAAATGAATAGGTATTTTATTTAGTCAGTAGATAATAATATCCAAAATTAAAGGATCCAATTTTCCAAAGGCCTTTTCCCAACAATGGGCCACTACATAGGCCAAAAAGGGACCCATATTTTTCGGTTTCCAAAGTAGTCAAAATTTACAACGCAACAAAGATTAGGAGTGTCAGCAATTAAGGTTACTGTCAAGTGAAAATTGTGCTAGATTATGACGTCATGCGAAATTTAAATGCGCTGTATCTCTATCGTCATAAGCGAAAATAAAACCTACATATGCAATTTTTTTTAATAATCTAACTAATTGGAGGAAAAGGTTAGGTCTATACTCTTGCTCAGTAGGTAACGCTTTTATTATTTTTTTACCAGCATAAAATGAGACACTAATCCAGGTATAAAAAATATTTTTAGTCCAACTGTGTATATTAGCAAAATCTCCTCTCCCAGGCCTACTAGAAGAGATCTCTTTTGAGGTAAGTAGTGCCTTTGTACAACTTTTATTTTATGTATTCTCTGTAAACATTTTCCGTGTACATAATTTAGTAATTAAATAAAATAAATAAATTTCGTCACAAAATGTATCTTTAAGACACTAGAGCTTAAAACAAGCGATATTGATCTTTTATATTGCAATTAGAGAACAAAGTGAATGATTTTAGTCGTGAAATCGTGACCTCGGCACATATTGCGGGCGCTCGACGTTTCACTACACTATGTACAGGGGGCGTCAGATATAGAAAAATAAATAATGCTGTTATTTTTAGTATAAAATATTTTACCTACCCGAAAATTAATCCACGAGGTTTCCAGCAGAGTAGAATAGGGTCAGTGAAAGTCTTCCCGTAGATAACGTAGAAGGCGACTTAGGAAATACAAGCTAAACAAAGCTTATAAACATCAATGACACCTCTCCAATCCGTCTGGCAAGCAAGGAGAGTGTAGGAGAATTCCTCTGGCTGATCTGGCCAAGTTTGGCTCTGATAGTAAAGAGAGGGTCGTGCTTTTGCAGTAGAGACAAAAAGACCTGATGATGACGATGACCCGAAAATAAAAGAGTAATGATAGAGTTATTTAATTATGTTACTCATTTCAATATAACTTTACAAATCTTTCCTCGACAGCGTTCTGGTAAATAATTATTTGGTATTTTCCTTTTTTTTTTAATTTTGTCTCGACGCCGTTGCTTATTTAGCCAGGCTCAAGTTAATAAAACGTGGGAACAATCGATGTGAAGTAAAAAATATATATATATACAATCAAAGGTTGATATAGGTCCTTTGATTGCTTTAAGGGAGCTTTTGGCAACAAATCTATACAACTCCACTGGTTTTCATAGCCGATTGAGTGGCGGCCGGCGCCTACAGACGCCCACCGCAGTCCGCAAATTAATATCACTACAGCCGCACTATGACTGTTCACTTTAAACATTTTACATATTGTCCATGAGAATGAGCATTTATAACACCAAACTACACCAATTTCATATTATAAAGTCCACTAGAATCAATTTGCAAAACAATTTAAAGCAAACTCCAACTGAACCCCTTGACTTCCCGCCATAAAAAAAAACCTAAACATGGTTTACTCACACAGTGCAGTTGGAAAAGACCACTTAGTTACGATAGGTTTAGACGATCAATCTCAAGGCGTACCTATCGCCTTATAAACAAAATTATTTATCTTCTTTGTCACTAGATAGCGATAAAAGTTAATAACTAAAACATTAAAATCTTTTTCTACTATCTTCTTTCTTCTCACCTTATCCCACTTTACGTGGGTTTGGGACAGCATGTGAGTCTTATGACTTTTTATTTAAATAAAGTACTCTAATTAATTAAATATGACTTATATGAAATAGAATATACATATTTAAAGTATATTTAACACTTTTTTGATCACTTTTTTTGCTAGTCGTGTGTGCTGCCATCTCTGTCAGGCTACCCCGCAACTCTAGTTTTGCCTACTTACTTCCCTTTCAATATTTTCTATGGCGTTGGGTATCTGTTACGTTAGAAATTATATTATCTTTGCTAATAGTAATTAAAACTTTAAAACACCCTATATCCTCAAATATCACAAGACATTCTCCCGTCATCACCTCAAAAGAAATACTTTGATATCTCAATTCGTCACACACTTAGCGCTTTTGACTTAATTTGGTCGCATTATTAGGACTTCAAAGATGCCGTCGGAACACACAGTAGATACTAGTATAGAGATTAAGCTACGTTGAAGCTCTTGACGTTTTGTCATTTCGTCAGGCGCAAAGAACTCTTTACTAAGTAAAATACTAAAATGTAGTTTTTTTACATATTATTTTGTAGTTATTTGTTACATAGAGGTTTGACGTAGACTAAATCACTCAAAAAGTATCTTATTTATTTTCTTATACAAGTAATACATTATCGTAGGTATACACTTTCGATTCCACATGCATCATTAAATACCAGTTACCCATCTTATCTTTTTTTTGTAAGTTAAATCTTTATCTTAAATTCAGATTAGTTTACAGTAGTTTTACTATTTTATTGTTGTTTTTTTCGCAGACCATAATTACATGGATTGTAAAATGAAGTGACGCAAAGATATCATGTATAAATCGGATTTTCTTATATATGTAGATCAATAAAGTATACAACTACTTACTATAATTATGCAAGATAATACAATTATTTATTTGATGGTATGTAATGCTGGTAAGTACTTTCAGTATTATATATAGTTTGTATATAGCTTGAGCTCCGTGTAACTTCTACTCAGCGGTCAAGCCATCAAACGCACCGCTGGTCCTATTCTTTTTTAATTTTATTGATTTTATATTATCGATTTGAATTTGATTCGCTCGATGTGAAACGATATTTCTGTAATTAGTTTAGGGTTTTGTTTGGTATCGATACTTTGAAGATTCGTATCGGTTTTTGTTTGAGATGTTTATCTCATTTGATGAAAAGTAACGCAGGGTTTAAGTTGTTTTTAATAATGCTTGTATCCTGTTTGTTTCGTTGTATCATGTTATTAGTAAATTTGATTTGATGAGCTTTTTTTTTTAATTAGTCGTATCGTTTTGATATGACCCAGTTTTTTGTGTTACTAATTTTAGAGCTCTTTCACTGAAAGAAACAAAACATTTTTTTATTTATTTATTTAACTTCCTTGCAATATACATGTAAATGGCGGACTTAAGGCCAGGGGCCTTTTCTATCAGTCAACCAACAGGTGATGCTGAGAAAGCAATCTTTTGGGGTAAGTACCTACAACAGCAACTAACTAAAAAAGACAAAAAGAAAGGAGTAAACTTATAATTATTAAGTAAGTACACATAGACGTATAATATATATCGTGGATAAACCTACACATAAATATACATAAATAATAATTCAAAAATAAACCATACATAAACTACATAAATACTACTTATATAGCCGGTGACAGTATTCGGAGATAATGTGCACGCACTGCTCTCTTAAACGCAAGACGAGATTAAGCTTTCCGGATACTTATTTCTTCTTATTTACGAAATGCTAACGAGTATTGGTGTAGCTGCTCTGGCTAAGTATGGCTCTAGTAGTACAGAAAGGGTCGTGCTCCTGCAGTGAAGACAAAAAAATGATGATGATAAGTATATAGGCCGTGGTGTGCTTTATTACGCATTTTGTCACTTATACGTTGTATGTAAACTGTCTTAATAAGTTTCAGGTTAATAATATTAAAAGAACAGTCAAAAACTTTAAAAAAATCGTTGCATTTCCGTACTAATGTTTGCAGCCGCCCGAGCAATTTGTATGAGATGTCTACATTTTGTTTTTGTTTTTTGACTGTATTATTTTATTATCATTATAATATAGTGATCTACTTTAGCCTGTGGTAAGATTTTTACGAGTTTGGCCCTTCCACGTTGTTTGTTAGTTCTAAAGTATTATAGTACTGAAGTAATATTGTATAAAGCTAGAATTAGTGACTTGAAATGCGAAAATAGTGTGACCTCGTTGCTCCCGATTTGCAACCCCCTTTTAAAATTCCTAAATCCTCACATTACCACGTATTTGGGCTATTTAAACCATATTTAGCCGTATTTAGGTTAGGTTTAGGTTTAGGTTCAAAGACTTTTATTCTCATAAAGACATATTTTACATCACTTACATGAGAACATAAATACAAGACATAAATATACTTATTCGTTGTCACACTGATAAACAGAATAAAACATTTATATATCGTTACCCATAAAAAACACATTTAATTTCGTAAAAAGTTTATTACCTCAAACGTATAAATAAGTATTCGTTTTGAAGTAACTTTGTATGAAACTGGAATTAGTTACTCGAAATGCGACAATACTGTGACCTCCTTGCTCCTGATTCGCAACACCCTATTAAATTCCTAAATCCTCACATTACCACGTATTGGGGCTATTTAAATCCTATTTAACCGTTTTTATTTATCACTTCCCGTAAAAAATACATTTAATTTTGTTAGAAGTATAAGTATCCGTTTTAAAGTAACTTTGTATAAGAATTAGTTACTCGAAATGCGACAATACTGTGACCTCCTTGCTCCCGATTCGCAACACCCTATTAAAATTCCTAAATCCTCACATTACCACGTATTGGGGCTATTTAAACCCTATTTAACCGTATTTATTTATCGTTACCCGTAAAAAAACACATTTAATTTTGTAAAAAGTTTATTACCTGAAACGTATAAATAAGTATTCGTTTTGAAGTTACTTTGTATAAAGCTATAATTAGTTACTCGAAATGCAACAATACTGTGACCTCCTGTTTAACCGTATTTATTTATTATTACCCGTAAAAAATACATTTATTTTGTTACAAGTATGAGTATTCGTTTTAAAGTAACTTTGTATAAGAATTAGTTACTCGAAATGCGACAATACTGTGACCTTCTTGCTCCCGATTCGCAACACCCTATTAAAATTCCTAAATCTTTACATTACCACGTATTGGGGCTATTTAAACCCTATTCAACCGTATTTATTTATCACTTCCCCTAAAAAATGCATTTAATTTTTGTGAAAAGTTAATATTTCAAAAGTTTAAGTAGGTATTCGTTTTGAAGTAACTTTGTATAAAGCTAGAATTAGTTGCTCGAAATGCGACAATACTGTGACCTTCTTGCTCCCAAATTCCCGATTCGCAACACCTTATTAAAATTCCTAAATCCTCACATTACTGCGTATTGGGTCTATTTAAACCCAATTAAACCGTATTTATTTATTATTGCTCGTAAAAAATACATTTAATTTTGTTACAAGTATGAGTATTCGTTTTAAAGTAACTTTGTATAAGAATTAGTTACTCGAAATGCGACAATACTGTGACCTCCTCGCTCCCGATTCGCAACACCCTATTAAAATTCCTAAATCCTCACATTACCACGTATTGGGCTATTTAAACCCTATTTAACCGTATTTATCTAGCAATCACCGTGGGAATGCTGGCGCTATCCGCCGATCTCATCTGATAAACTTATCGGCCACCATCTCGCACGAGGCGAGGCGCTTCGACCATTCTAAGCGCGCCTTTAGTGGTATACTTTTTGTTTGAACGAAGGTGGTTTTAAATTGATTTAGTTTGCTTTCGAATGTGATGCAATTTTAAGGTTTAAGTACTTTTATTTAACAGAAGTAGGATGTTTTTTACTGACCTCCAAAAAAGAGGTTAATATTTGGTCGTTCTCTTTTTTTTGTTAAGAATGTATGTATGTATGTTCACCTATATTTTCGAAGACTTAGAAAATCTTTTTTTTTTGTTTGTAATGGCGTACTTGTCAGATTGTTTACTATTCTGATGACCTACAGCTACACTTACAATATAAGTTACAGAGTAATAAACAAAGAGCCAGTAACAGGTCTTCACAAATAAAAAAATAGTACAATTATGAGTTTACGGGAACGCCAAAAACGCTAAGTACTTACATAATACAAATTTATACATATTTTTGTTGCATAAAAAATTATCTTTATCCGTTGTGTATTTTGGGGGTGAAGTCGGTTTTTACTTTTGAAAAATTATTCTGCTTTCGTTATTAGATCTTCCAATTTTTTGATACTGAAAAAATTCGACTTGCCCATCATTTCACAACAGGAAAAATACACTGCAACAACAAATAAAATTGTTTACGATTTAATTTATAGTGATGATTGAAATCGTAGCGGTACTGCGCACGCGCGCCGCACGTACGGACAGGAATGTGCTACGGCGTTTGATCTTACATGATCGACATGTGATAAGATTCTTGAGTTGCTGGAATGATGATGAATGTTAAATACTTATATAAGGACAAATTACACTGATTGAGCTAGTTCTAAAGTAAACTTAAACTTACGATACTATATTTCGTAATTAAAACATAAATAGGAACACCCAAATGTTATCTCTTAACTATTTTTTTTTGTTAACACATTTTGTCTTCTAGTTCACGCAACTACTAAAACTAATTTATTTTAAAATATCTATTGAATTTGTATATTCCTATCATCATAATTTCAGCCGCATAACGTCCACTGCTGGACATAGGCCTCTCCCAAAGATTTCCAAAATGACCGATCTAAAGCGGCTTGCATCCTATAATTTACCTTTTCCAAGTACATTTTATAAGTTGCTCGCCTATAACTTTCTATTTTATTAAACTTCGTTAATATACTACAAACACAATTTTTATATGCAAACTCTTTGCTTGCTTATCAAGAACTCCACAATCCCCCTACTACAACAAAGAAAACTACAAATACCAATGTGAATCATAAAATTATTCCAATTTTAAACAACAATAATAACAAAAAACCCGCCGCACGCGCCGCGGGTGTCATACAAATCGATATGAATACTTTGTTTTATCATACAAAAGATAGTAAACATCATGCTGATTTGTTCAGTGATAGATTAAGGGTTTGTTCACACCATGTGTGGATTATATTATTGGGTTTTATTGGTAATAAATCTTTCCTTTGTTTTGGTTTTCACCTTGAACTTAAACGCATGGTGCAATGAATTGCATGCTTTGCATGTTTTACGTCACTCAGTGAAGTTGTGGTTGATGGGATTATAATTATAACTTATTTTTCTCAACTTTCTTTCATATATAAAATTTGTTTGTATGGGCTTTAATTGTCTGGGAATAAATGATTTTTGTTTTATTTTTTAAACAAGATAAGGCAATGAAAAGTCTTTGTTTAGATCTACATAATATAACTGACATATCCCAACCATAATGTCCCTGAAATCACTAATTATTATAATTATCTCATCTGCTTATAGTTCAAAACATCCTGCAAGAGTCATGAACTTTCTTACTTACCTTTTTAACATCGACAAATATGAGAGATATTGTAAGTTTGACGCTAATGTCTGTCTGTGTGTCTGTCTATGGCATCCCAGCTCTCCAACAGGTTTTTTTTACATGAAAGCAAGTTCTCAAGTATCGTTTACGGCCAGTACATAATCGGTAAAGATTTCAAGTATCTAGTTATTACGGTAGAGAAAGAACCCTGTGACAGACGGACCGAAAGGCAGTGGAGTAGTACTTTTTCTTCTTTCTCCTCACCTTATCCCACTTTGCGTGGGGTCGGGACAGCATGTGAGTCTTTTCCATTTTCCTCTATCCTTTGTCAAGCCACTGAAAAAAGCCTTTCTGTGCGGATAATAACATTAATGAAACTATAGTACCTCCGTGGTGTAGTGGTCACCATACTGCTAGTCCGCCATCCAGAGGTCCCGGGTTCGATCCCCGGTCAGGGCAAGTTGGAAAATGGCCTTTTTCAAATTGTCCTGGGTCTTGGATGTTAAGCTATGTATTTGTTATAAAATATAGTATCGTTGAGTTAGTATCCCATAACACAAGTCTCGAACCTACTTTGGGGTTAGCTCAATCAGTGTAATTTGTCCCTATATTTTTTTTTATAGTTCTAAAGCAACAGGAAACGGCGATCGTCGACATCTAGTCCACATTACATATTCACAAGCGACACTAAAGCAATAAATACGACCCATTCGCCCATGGCAGCACGCGTCTGCTCGGTTCATACACTTTTTGCTTCAAATATCAATTGTTTGCATTGGCGTGAATGGAATAAATGATGGTAGATCTTGGTGGTGAATTTTTCCATATATTTTTCGAAGAATTAGCTTTGTTTATTGTTAAGGAGGTACTTGAATTTTTTGAGGAAATGTGCACTACTCCTATTTGAAACAAATTATTTGAAATTAAACCGAGATATTGTTTAAAATTTTGTTGATTAAGCACTAGAAAACCCTTGAAACTGTTTTAAAATGATCACATAAACAGTAACTTTTTTTCGCAGATTAGTCAAATGTGCTGCGCAGAAAAGCTTCACGTTCTCACTTTAAACCTTAAAGTAGTTTATAAAATGTTAAGGGCTTGATCAAAACTACATTATAATTGATGTCTCCGTTTCCTTTCAAATAATTTATTTCAAATGGAGCCAACACTGGACCTTGACCACGGAAGTCGTCACAAAAAAGGATACTTTCCAAATCTTCAATACTTTATTATCAAAAGTGTGACATTTTTAAGTATATGAGATATATAGTTCGAATAGTCAAAATTCTGCTGGACGTAATACGAGTATGTCGATGGCACTTTTACAATCAGACAAAAAGTCACTTCTATAGCCCTTGCCGGAAGACTGTGTCTTGTTTTAGAGAAACCACGTTCTAAGACCGATATTGCGATAAATCTATCTATCTATCTATCTAAATATATATAAAAGACAAAAGTGATTGACTGATGTATCAACGCACAGACCAAACTGCTGGGTCTAGAAAGTCTAAATTTGGCACACAGGTCTAGGGGTGCACTAAGAAAGTATTTTTTTAAACTCACCCCCTAAGGGGGTGAAACGGGGGTCTAAAGTTTGTATGGAAAAACAAGATTAGTTTTACAATTTTATTCGAAACTTCGCAAGAGTACTTCTAAAAATGCTATTAGGATCGTTTTTGACTTCTACGCGGACGAAGACGCGGGTTAAAGCTAGTATACTATATTTTACGGCTACTGCTGGTACCGATAGAATGTAAAGCTGTGCGCTATGACATTCCTGCTCGCGTTGCCGTCGTGGCACGCGCGCGTTTGATTTGTCGACCGTCAGTCTGAGGTGCTCAGTGGGACAAGGCAGAAGCTGAAGAGATCTTGAAGATAAGTTTGTCGAATGACGTAAAGGGCTACACGGCACAAATATTTGATACATCAAAAGGCTATTATAATGTGTATCTTTTTGATTAATATTGTATATAAAAAATAGCACTAAGAGAAATATTATATTTGAAATAAAAATACATAGTTGAAATATTGCTATGAAAAAAAGTGAAAGCATGGTGAGGATATATCGTTTTCTCTTTTGTACGCGCGAGATCTAATAGCAGTGACGTCAAGAGCCCTGTATGTGCATCCGTTTTTTGATATTTGACAGTTTAACTTTCATGACAGTTACTCTTTCGGTCAGATTTTAAAAGCTCATAACTTTCATGTTTTTGGGCAGATTGAAAAATATCATTTTGTTTTTTGATTCGCATTATGTTACTTATTGATTTAAGTAATAAAAATAATAGATTAAAATACCGTATTGCATTCCCAAGAAACTTTTCTTGGGACAACAATATCATTCCCAAGAAACTCTTCTTGGGAATGATATTGTTTTGTTTATAAAAGTTTTGTTGATAAAAGTTTTATTCTACAAATTTTCGTAATTACCTATCATTTTACAACGAGCCTCTAAACCTCGCCATAGAAAAAGTTGTTGAGATTATTATAAAGCGGCCATTTTCACCGCTCCAGTATTCCCATTAACTCGAAAAGCATCAATAGCTTTCGCTCATTAAAGTTTATAAGGATGATATTGTTTTATTAATTCTTTTTCTTTTCTAGGTTCTAGTTTCTTGAGTGTTCAAGCACTTTGGATCTTGCAGACAGTTCCCAGGGCCGTAAAATTCAAAGGCCACATTTAACCTATGATTTACAACTTCTGTCATTACAAGGCCATACTTGGTGGGCAAACAGATAGAAAAAGAATTCAAAACATGATTCGCATCATCCCATTACGATATGCGCAGGAAGAGAAACAGCTAGTAAAAAAATATAATGCTATTTTCTTTCTTCTCGCCCAGACAAGCATGAAAGATTGTCCAAAAGAATTAAAAAAAAATCACCCGCTTCATAGCTTCACTCGCTCTTTCACTATTCCGCTGAATTCTCCAAACTTGCACTACAGTCAAAACGTACTATGAATTTTAAGGCAGCCAACGATGTGACATCATTGGACGTAACGTGAAGATTTAGTGTATTAGGGCTCCATATTGTTGCTACTTCTGCGCCTAGATACAGCACATTATAATAATGCGAGCGCTAGTACAGAGCTAGAATATTAAACTGGAACTAAAACTAGAAATGACGTAATGTATTGGAAACCTATATTCGCCTGACCAACGTACTTCAGGATTACATTTTTTGGATAGGAAGTCTACAACATTTATACGGCCACAAAAACTGACTTTTTGAACTGGTGTAGAAACGTAACACAAATCATGCCCGCAAAGAGAGAATTCAGATTTTCTACTAAGTACTTACTTCTTCGTTATTTGTCATAAGACCACTTAACAAGTATGCCGTTTCAAACAAAAAATAATTCTAAATCACTACGCGGTTAGTATAAATCAGCGTCCACTGTTGGACGTTTTTTAACGCAAAAGCTCCCTTGCCGTGGTTCTTGACTATGTTTGATGAAAATCGATTTAAAACAACAAAGCTTAAAAGTCGGGGCTTTCCCTAGCAAAAAATTGATGGCGCTACGGATATCAAGTGTATCGGTAGTTCCACTACGCATCACTGGATGGCGTTTTTATCAATCGGCATTTTTTTAATTTGCTTAGCAAATAAACTAAGCAGCAGTAGCAATCATTTCTGGCGGAATTTCTGGCTAAGACAAAATACTGCCTGCAACGTAACATACTAACTATATTTAAACTTCATTTTATTTGACATATTCAAATGTCATTATCTTTCTAATATGATTATGCCCAAATATTGCCTGCGGCTAAACACACTAGCATGAAAATCCCGATAATATTACATCTGAAAGTGTCTAAACAAAGCTGATCTCTGAACTTGGGTCCTCCCATCCGTGATACGGAGAAGTCGTCAGACGGCTACCGTGTTTAAGTCTATGAGTTACTGTGTAATATCATGCTGGAGTATAGACTAGTTCTTAGATCAACGAGTAGCGAAGAATGGAAAAGGTATAACTTTTCCAAAACTAACAATAATCTTCACCCTGAAACTTCACATCCAATTTTTATAAAGTATTATACACTGTTATTAAAAAAAAGGATTTTACAAACTGGTCGAGGCATCATCACGTCATCAGGTCTTTTTAGTCTCCACTGCAGGTGTACGACCTTCTCTGTACTACAAGAGCCATGCTTGGCCAGAGCAGCCAGAGGATTTAGCCTACACTCTTCTCCCTGGCCAGACGTGTTGAAGAGGTCCCATTGATGTTTATTTGTTATTCCCTAAGTCGCCTCCTACGACATCCACGGGAAGACTTGGAGTGGTCCTATTCCACTCTGCCAGAAAAACAACGGTCGGTCAACGCGTCTTAGAATAATCGGTGAACATATAAAAATAGATTGCGACTTGATAATTTCTGTATAATTTTTTGGAAGTCGGGTAAAAATAATTAATGAAGATATTACCTCCATATAATTGATTACTGAAGAGGTATAGCAATACAAATTCAATCAAGTTTTAATTAGCCAATGCAAATAGGATGACAATACAATCACGCTAATATTATAAAGGTGACAGTTTGTAAGTAAGTGTGAGTGTGTATGTTTATTCTTTCTTCATGCGCGAACGGCTGGACCAATTGTTAAAAAATTTCTTATGAAAGTCTACCATGCTGGTCTGGGAGAAATAAAAAAAACTTAGAATGTACCAGCTGCTTCTCTTCCCACGCAGATCGTAAAAGCCGATCGAGGAAATGCGCAAAAATGCAAATCATGTTAACAGGCGATGCGGCTAGCAACCCATCACTGTATTGATTGCTTTTCCATCTTCTTGCCCACCATGACGCTAAAAGTGGCTTTTGGGTCTTGCGGCCCCGGGCTCTGCATAGAACCGCAAGACCCAAAATGAAACTTCACATCCAATTTTTTATAAAATATTTCTACGGGGCCACGTTACAAGCATACCCGGTTATTAAAAAAAAAGAATTTTACAAATTGGTCAAGGCATCATCATCGTCATCTGGTCTTTTTAGTCTCCACTCCTCGACCTCCGTGGCGTAATGGTCAACACGCTAGACCGCCAATCCGGAGGTCCTGGGTTCGATCCCCAGCAAGGGCAAGTTGGAAAATGGCCTGTTTCAAATTGTCCTGGGTCTTGGATGTTTATCTATATATGTATTTGTTATAAAATATAATATCGTTGAGTTAGTATCCCTTATCACAAGTCTCGAACTTACTTTGGGGCTAGCTCAATCAGTGTAATTTGTCCCTATATATTTATTTATTTATTTATTTTATTTTATTCCACTGCGATGCACGACCTTCTCTGTACTACTGAGCCATACTTGGCCAGAGCAACCAGACGATTTAGCCTACACTCTTCTCCCTGGCCAGACGTGTTGAAGAGGTCCCATTGATGTTTATTTGTTATTTCCTAAGTCGCCTTCTACGACATCCACGGGAAGACTTGGAGTGGTCCTATTCCACTCTGCCAGAAAAAGTCGGTCAACGCGTCTTAGAATAATCGATGACCATATAAAAAAAGATGGCGACGAATTGATAACCTCCTCTTTTTTGGAAGTCGGTTTCAAAATAGATATAAGCATAGACATATAATTTTTTATAAGGATTCATTTTTGATTACTGCAGATGTTATAGCAATGCAAATTCAGTCAAGATTTAATTGGAAATAGAATGACAATACAATAAAATTAATATTATAACTCATGCGAACGACTGGACCAATTTGAATATAATTTGGTATGCAGGAAGCTGATACCCTGGATTAACACATTTTTTAACAACGGGTAACACCGCGGAGCGCCGCTAGTATAGTCATAAATTTTGGATCATAAAATATCATCATTGACACGTCTCCAATAATCCACTTTCTTCCTACATCCACGTCCTAACTCTTTAGGTGTACAAACTCATTGTCTCCACTTGGCAAAGTCAAGCGCATGCTCCTTAAACACCAGATTACACTAATTGGACTTTAACTGCCTGTACATTAAGTCTAATTTCAACTGGCGTCATTACCGTAATCATGACCAGTAGTAATATTCCTTACGCCAAGAAGGATTACTTCTGTCTAGCTCTTATTTCATAGAAGTTAGGATTGAATTTTGTTTAAATATTAGTTTGTTTAAGTTTGTATGTCAGCATACTAATGTGTTTTCTATGCATTGTATGCAAGGATTTTATGTATGAGTTTAAAATAAAAGGATTACTTTTTGGGTGTTGTTATGGTCCGGATTTGTCTGTCATTCTTATTTTTATTGTTCGTTTAAGAGTTCATGTACACTAGAAAGATTTTTTATTAAATCTCGCTCGCTCACAGAGCACGGCTCTCTCTGTACTACCAGAGCCATACTTGGCCAGAGGACAGAATACTTGGTCTAAACTATCTTCAGTTTGACAGATTTCGTTGATGTTTATATGCGTTGTTTAGCTTGTATTTCCTAAGTCGCATTCTACACATCCACTAGAATTTTGACTGGCCCTATTCTACCCTACCGGAAACCACACGGCATCATCACGGTATTTTAATAAAATAAAAAAGATAACCATGTCATAACTTTGATGAATATACTCTTATAACTGACACTTTGTGTGTTTGATATAACTTTATTGTACAAAAAACGAAAATGAAAAAAAGTCAATAGAGCAAATTTCAAATTATACAATGGCGGATTTATCCCATAAAGGGATTTTTCTCTTTGGTTTTCAGTTTCAAATATTACGCATCTGTAATTTTGCAAATGTCAAATGTCATTATCTGTTATTTTGCATTCCATTGCAAATACTATGGTTTTGTTTTTAAACTTTACCGCATATTTACATTTCAAAAAAACTCTTGCTCTTATTTTTTAACATTGCGTTTTTAAATTATATCCAAGTGTGTAAGTACTCTTATGTACAACGCTTTTTATTCAAACAGTAGCCGAGCAATAACTGTATGGAATAAAAAAACTAACACGGTCTTTTGACTGTCAGTTTTTGTACTAATTAGTTTAACTTATTCAAGTCATAAACATTAATTGTTTCAAACTATATTTAGTGTTATTGTTGTATAAAAACACAAGGGAAAAAATGTACTCACTTTTAACCGACATAAATCACTTTTGACCGACACTGTACTTGACACTATACTTAGAGCACAATAGGTTTATTTGCTAAGCAAATTAAAAATAATTGGCCAAGTGCGTGTCGGGCCACGCGCTATGTAGGGTTCCGTAGTTGCGAATGCCAACTTTAAATTCTTGCCACTAAAAACGTCTAAAAACTAATATCTATTGAATTTGTATGAAAATATCGTTTTTCAAGTACATTTCATAGGTTGATCGCCTATAACTTTTTAATTTGTATACTCTTCTTGGCTCTGATAGTTTTCCTTCAAACTACATTATATATACTATAATTGTGATTTTTTTCACGTGGCCATATATAACCGTTTAGCAGATAGAGCCCCCCCCCTCTATCTGCTAAACGGTTATATATGGCCACAATATTGTTAGCTTGTGAACACCATTTTTCGAAAATTTTTCGAGAATATTTTTGAAAGACCTATTCAACGATAACCCACTCAATGTGTTTGTCGAGAAAAAAAATATTGACTACGTCTTTACTTGTATGACAGCTACACAGAAAAAATTTTTTTTTTCCATTTTTTATTTTACGACTTTTTCGTCATAATTAATATACATATCCATGCCAAATTACAGCTTTCTAATACTTATAGTTTCTCTGTAGGACCGTGGACAGACAGACAGACATGGCGAAACTATAAGGGTTCCTTGTTTACTACGGAACCCTAAAAACCGTCACCATCTAGTGATGAGTGGTGGAACTACATATCTCAAGCGATGTTAAGGGGCTACCTGAATTTTCCGGGGTTCAGTGGCGCCCTCATTTAATAGTACATTATGGTACTAGTGTGTAACATTGGTGATTACCGCCGTGGCGCCATTGAGACCCGAGCCGTAGGCGAGGGTCTTAAGAGAGCCAAGGACGGTAATCATCAATACACACGTGTATCATACGACGTTTTTCAACACACTTGTGAATAAAATAACAATAAAATCTCATTTTATTTAGTAGATAAAAAGTTTATTTTAAGAAACAATTAGTAAATGTGCAGTTAGTAAAATTATAATAAGTCCACTCCATTCTTTGTTCGGACTGTACTTTTTAACATTGAGTATAAACACCACAAAGAGCTAAGTTTGTACTTAGAAGATAATTATTTAAAGTACGCCATGAACACTTTTTTATGAAAAAGAATGCGTATTCTTGCTGCTTTGCTAATATTTTTTTTTTGGAGTTTTCAGGTAGTAAACTTTCTATAACGTTAAGGGCTTTACATCTTATATCGGGCGGTGTACAACATTAATAATTTTCTTCGTAACTAGTACTTGTAGACATTTTAATTAATAAATAACTATAATTTCAACAGTGAAAACGAGTTGTGAAAAATGTTTCGCTATGGCGGTAAAAATTAATCAGTTTTCGTATGCGCGCGCATTGCGATCGGCCACAGACTAAAGAGATGAGGTTTTTTTTTCCGCGCATAGGATTTGCGCCTATTCTGCTAAGTACAAAATGGGGAATTTAAAGTTTTCTTTTATTACAGAGAAAACAAGTTATATTTGAGTGAAAGTTTTACTTATTAAACACGTACGAGTTAAAATTATCTATTTAAATAAGAAGTTGCATGAAATGAGCAAGCAAAAGGAATATTAATTTGTTTGTTCTATTGAACACGATCTTTTTTTTTTTTTAATAAAAACTTTTTTAATAAGAACAAACCAACTCAACCAACAAAATTAAAAAAAATCTATAACTCACTAGTGAGTTATAGCAATGAAAAAGTCACAGTTTGATTATGGGTGTCGTTATGTGCCTAATTGCGGTGACCATAGAGCCACTTTATGAGCAAGTGTGTTGAAAAATAAATTATTTGAAAGGAAACGGTGATATCATTTAAAATTTCGACTTGATCAAACCCTAGATAACCCTTTTAACTATTTTATGAACTACTGTTTATAATTTAAAGTGCGAACGTGAAGCTTTTTTTCGCACATTAGCTAAAAGTGGCCGTTTTTCGCAAATGTGCGTAAAAAAGCTTCACGTTCGCTTGCAAAATTTAAATGATATCACCGTTTCCTTTCGAATGATTTATTTCAAATGGGCCACTGGACCCCGGAAAATTTGGGTATGGCCTTAAGTGGAATTGATGTCCGTAACGCCATCTATTATTTGCTAGGTTAATAAAAAGACCCGACGTTTAAGCCTAAATCTCAATAACTTTTAAACGGTTAAACCGATTTTCATTAAATATAGCTACGAAAATATGAAAAACGAACTTGCTTTCTCGATGTGAATGTGTGAGATTTAAACATGTTAATAAGCAATGCAGCTTAGAACTAAGAACCCGTCACTATTTTGATACCTCTTTCCCATAACGCTAAGCGTGGTCTTTGGATGTAACGACCCTGGGCTCTGTCTACTTCTTCAAGGATAAAGATGTGAAATGTAACTATAATAATGAATTTATCTCACGTTAGTTTTTAACTCACGACAAAAAAGAGGGGTGTTATAAGTTTAACGCTAACGTCTGTGGGTATTTTTGTGACATCGTAGCGCTCGAACAGATGGACCGATTTCAATACGATTTTTTTATGTGAAAACAATTCCCTGGAGGTGGTTCTTAGCTATGTATGTATATAAATTGTTTCCGTTAAAATTAATTGCGGATTAAAGTTTGAAAGCAAATAATAGGGTAGTACTGCAACTAATTACTAAATGGCATGCTTGACAGTCAGGAGTTTCTTTTTATTTGCCTAGAAAATAAACTTATAATATAATAATCTCTCCGTACTCATTGCGTTCCCCAATATATATTTATTGTATACAATTATTATATTGTATAACATTCCATTTATTGTACTTTCCAAATAAGTTTTCTTCGTCCATCAGTCATCTGACCATCAGAGATAAGAAAAGGAATAAAACAATAAAGCTATAAATAATGTACAATTCCTCACACCATTTCGAACTACGATTTACATATTGACCGCTGCCTTATGTGGACACAGAACACGTGTCATATATTGCATTCGGTGCATGTACTTTGTATAAAACAGATTTAGGTACATTACACATATTGACAACCTCCACGGCGTAGTAGTCACCATGCTAGTTCGCCACCCAGAGGTTCCGGGTTCGGTCGGGGCAAGATGGAAAATCATCATCATTAAAAGGTCTTTTTGTCTCCACTGCAGGAGCACGACCCTCTCTGTATTACCAGAGCCATGCTTGGCCAAAGCAGCAAGAGAACTTGGCCTACACTCTCCTCGCTAGCCAGACAGATCAAAAGAGGTCACATTAATGTTTATAAGCTTTATTTTGCTTACTGTTATTAGTATTACTTACCGCGATTAATATCGTTTTTTGCCAGATATTTTGACGGCCCTTCTGCCATCATGGTCGCTGGCCGACTCTTTGTTTAGCTTGTGTTTCCTAAGTCGCCTTATTGGGCCTATTCTACTAGGCGGGAAACCACACGGTCTGTTTGTTGTATGTGAGCCCACTTAAATATATATATATATATATATATATATATATTTATATTTTTCTATTTTTTATTATTTGTTGTTAAAGCGGTAACAGAAATACATAATCTGTGAAAACTTTAACTGTCTAGCTATCAAGGGTTATAAGACATGTCTGGTGACAGACAGACGAACAGCGGTGTCTTAGTAATAGTAATGGATACGGAATCCTAAAACTAAAATGTGTTGAAATTATAATCAAACTCTTCTTATTACAAGAGCATTTAAATTTCATAGTCATCAGAATTTTAATGACAAGATAAATAGGTGAAAATTCTTCCAACCGGGAGCATAACTATAAGTAGCGGTCATTAAAACTAACAGCCCGGTTTAAGGCTAATCGTAATACTTAAGGTATTTAGACGACTATCGACGCCGTCACACGTCAAAATTATGTCGCTATTATTTCATAACACTAGTTCAAAATCTACGATTAGAATCATTTGTAGGCTGGTGTGATGGCTGGCAAGTAAAAAGGAACACTTTAATTTGAACGCAATACTTCTGTTTCCCACAGGGATAGGCAGACTATGTGTGTACCTCCAGATGCTACAAAGACAAACCTCTTTTGCTTCACAATTATTAATCTTAAAACTCTTTATATACCGTGGAAGGGACATACCCGTAATAAATCGGGCCACATGCTATACTAGATCACTTAATTATAATGACAATTAAATAACAGGCAAAAACAAAAAAAAAACGATATTCCCATACAAATTGCCCGGGCGGCTACGAACTTTTGTATGGAAAATCCGTTTTTTCTTTAGTTTTTGACTGTTATCTTGATTTAATTATACTATAGTGGTCTAGTGTAGGCCGTGGTTCGAATTACTGTTATTAGTATTACGGGACTTACCGCGATTAATATCGTTTTTTGCCAGATATTTCGACGGCCCTTCTGCCATCATGATCAATTTTAATCGAGAAGATGGCTTCAAGTTGTCGGCCACGTGGAATCCAGTGATTGAGCTTTGTAAAAAGAGTGTGCGAATAACTAAAAACAATTCCCGATCGGACACCGTCAGTATTGTGTGTAAGGACTTATGCAACAAACGACGAAGAAAGAGGGTAGACCGATATGGTTACCCTTGACAGCCGGACATCCATCGCAGTTCCTCAGTCGGCCAGCGACCATGATGGCAGAAGGGCCGTCGAAATATCTGGCAAAAACGATATTAATCGCGGTAAGTCCCGTAATACTAATAACAGTAATTGTGACCGTGAAACTCTAAAATCATATATCGTGGTTCGAATTATTATGGGTATGTCCCTTCCACGTTGTATAAAATATAAAGATGTCACGATAAGTAATTAAAAAAATATTAGTAATCCAATAATTTGCAAAGCATACTATCACGTCTTTATCCCTAATGGGGCAGACAGAGCATTTTGGGTCTTGCGGCTCTATGCAGAGCCTAGGGCCGCAAGACTCAAAAGCCACTTTTAGCGTCATGGTGGGCGAGATGGAAAAGCAATCAATACAGTGACGGGTTGCTAGCCGCATCGCCTGTTAAAATGATTCGCATTTTTGCCCATTCCCTCGATCGGCTTTTACGATCTGCGCGGGAAGAGAAGCAGCTGGTACATTCTAAGTTTTTTCGTTTCTCCCAGACCAGCATGGGAAATTTGCAAAGCATTCCTCCTAAACTATTGATACTGACTGAAATTACCAGATGCAGTCATTACATTATTTCAGGCTCTGGGCTACTTTTAAGCATACGGAAAATCTAGCACTAGATCTCTTACACACGAAAAAGAAGATAACAGTTATTTAAAAAAAAAATTATATTCGCAAATATCGATTGAAGGTTTTGAATGGTATGATCTAAAAATTCTTAATTTGAAATAGAAGACAACGTCATATCAATACCTCTTTCTTTAATTTTTTTTTTTGGTCTGCTATATAATATTTTGTTTCAAATATGCAAATCTATTTAGTGTTTTTGTCTTAATATATGCTAATATTAATTATCAGTGCTACAAAAACGCTTGGAAATTGCTAGTTTAATACCATGATTACGCAACACTAGATACTAGGAAACTAATAAGTACCTATATTTAATTTTACGAGTGAGATTAAGATCAGCAAGTAATAGTTTTGAGCTCCTTACAAAGTATTTAGCTTAGCCTACATTTCACACAAACTTGCAAGTGCCCCTAATCTTGCCGCAAAGTGTACTAGCACGTCCCACGCTTCGCAAGTGGTTATTATTTCACCCAATTACTGAAACCTGATAACTGGACTCCCACTCTGATGGTAGATATACTATATACAGGATCGGGTGTTCAGATTGTATGATATTGCTACTACACTGTCGGGTTTGGACTATTAGTAAATGATACTGTGGTTGGAAAAATTGAAGTGAATGAGTGTAAGTGAATATTAATCACCTTTCACTGCCTGTTGATGGAATTGACCAGTAACGGGTGGTGCTGGGAGGGACTGGTCAGCTCTGTTTCTTTTTAAGGTTCCGTACCTAAAGGATAAAAAAATGGGACCTTATTTATTACTAAGACTCTGCTGTCCGTCTGTCCATCTGTCCGTCTGTCACCAGGCTACTATATCATGAACCGTGATTTAATTTTCACAGATGATATATTTCTGTTTGAAAACAAACACAAAAAATAGAATAAAATTAATATTAATGTATGGCGCCCATACAACAAACGTGATTTTATATAGATAGTCGTACGGAACCCTTCGCGTGCGAGTCCGACTCTCACTTGGCCTGTTATTTTTGACTATTTAGTATTTCTTATTACATAATTTATGTATGGCGTTTCTTCTCAGCAGTGGTCGTTGCCAAGCGCTGGTATCGGTAAATTTTCTTTGAAAAAATAATAAAATTTCAATACACGCTTTAACTTATATTTACTTATAGACGTGTGAAAGGTCTAATTACTAAATTAACTTATGATTTTTAGATTTCTGCTCTGACCGAATATGGCTCTTATAGTACAGAGACGTTCGTGCTCCTGGGAGTGGAGACTAAAAAGACCTGATTATGATGATTTTGAATTTTAATTACGCATTACTAGCGATCTCATTTAGGCAAGTAACATTAGGCATGGTCCGCAATTGGGGTGATTACAAGTATTTTTTTACATATTTTAGTTTCAAAAAAATAATAAAAATTTACTCGTTAAAACTGAACAATAGTGATGTAAAGACAAAAATCCGTTAATTTAAAATTCAGAATAACAATATAGAGTCGAACAGTTGGCTGTTTGGCACGCCTGCACAATACGTGATCCCGAATAAAGTGAGTGTACCGGAATGTACGACTGCGGTGACCACACTTCGAATCTCGAGGACAAAAACTGAGAGGACTAATGAGTTTGTTTTTACAAAATGTTATATTCTTTATAACTACTTAATAGGGTCAAAGCCTAATTAATATACGGACAAATAACTCAGATTCAGCTAGCCTCAGAATAATTTCGAGATTTGTTTTATAGGATACTAACTCAATGACACTATATTTTGAAATAAATACAAATTTAAGGCCGAAAAAATATATACTAAAACTATTGAAAGAATGAATTCAGTCATGATACTAAACAATTGTCCATAAGGGATACGTATCGAAATATAAAAAGTATTTTTAGCTGTTCAGAGTTTGTATGGAAAACCAAAAATAATTGTTCTTATTTCACTATACGTTTCTTGGGGAAAGTTGTTCAATATCACGGACTGAATTTGCTTTTAAATTAATTTCAGTATATTTTGTTAGACCTTATATATTAAAAACATCCAAGACCCAGGTTAATCTGAAATGATAATTTTCCAGTATTACCTGACCGGAGACCGAACACGGTACCTACCTCTGGTGTAATAGCATGTCATGATACCACTAGGCTCGACCTGACCGAAGATGAAACCTGGGACCTCCAATGTAACAGCGTGGCATGATAACCACTAGGCTACAGAGGTCATCACAATACGTAAGTACATAACGTATGCGTTAAAATACCTAAGCACTGCCTCCATGATGTAGTGGTTAGAGCGCTCGGCTCATACTCGGAGGTCGCGGGTTCGATTCCCGGCGGGGGCAACGACTTTGTGCTGTTATCCTAGTTTGGTTAGGACATAGGCTGATCACCTGATTGTCTGATAAGTAAGATGATCCGTGCTAAGGAGGGCACGTTAAGCCTTCGGTCCCGGTCACTGTCTTTGACATTGGTCGTTACCTAAAACCATGTCAGAGGCCTTTAACTCTGACACTAGTGTTAGTCACTAACACACACGATAAGAAGAAGAAGACCTAAGTTAAAAGCAAAAAAATCGTGTGGACACCATAGTATGGTCGCGCACGCGCACTCGTCGCACGCGCCGGCTCTGTATGAATTTAAATCGGCTTAGCTATAATATGGTTCACAAGTATAGCTGACGGTTTTATTATTTTGGACTGACTACAGCTATTACCATATGGCACCTTATGTAAAGATTTGTCAGCTACTTTATGGACTGAAATTGCCTTAGCTATACTTATTATGGCTCACAATTACATATATAGCTGATAGTTTTGCACGCCTCATAAGCGAAGCGTTGAGGTGGGTACTACTGTCACTTCGCGCAAAACGTCTGATTTTTTTAAACTTAAAATGTCTTTATGTATCATACATTGCACTTGTAAGATATAAGATAATATATACACACACATATTTAAAAAAAAAACACTATTTTTAACACTCATGATATGTTTGATGTTTGTTATTTAAACTAGTTAAAAAACAGTTTAAAAAAGTTCTGTCTTGGACGTCCGTGTGTCTGTATGTGCGGAGGCTTTTCTTGTTAACACGATAACGATCGAAATACTTTACTAATCGAGTCTTTTTTTTTTTTCTCTTAAGCTTGAGTATGCTCAGAAATAGAACCCTTTCATTTTTCAGGTCTTATTCGATGTGGTTTAATTGTTATTAAATAAACAAAAAATATATATATATCGACTGTTCTTCATAGTTTAAGTATATCTATATATATCTTTATTTTTCAATATGCGTAAGAATTAACCAAAAATATTTATGGACCTTTTGAGGCGTGCCCTTTTGGATTTTTCAAACTTATTATTATTTTGGACTAACTACAGCTATTACCATATGGCACCTTATGTAAAGATTTGTCAGCTACTATATATATTGACATTGCCTTAGCTATACTTATTATGGCTCACAAATGCATATATAGCTAAAAGTTTTATTATTTTAGACTGACTTCGGTTACCATGTGGCACCTTATGTCAAGATTTGTCAGCTACTATATGTATTGAAATAGCCTTAGTTATAATATGATTTACAATTGAATAAACTATATAGCTATGAAATTTCTGGACAGATATTTACGCGGAATTTAATAATATATTATGCCCAGCTAATGGCAATATCATCATCATCATCATCGTCATTAGGTCTTTTTTTCTCCACTGCAGGAGCACGACCCTCTCTGTACTACCAGAGCCATACTTTGGCCTACACTCTCCATGCTGGCCAGACGGGTTGGAGAGGTCTCATTAATGTTTATAAGCTTTGTTTAGCTTGTATTTCTTATGTCGCCTTCTACGACATCCACGGGAAAACTTAGAGTGACACTATTTTTTTATTATATATTTTTTTTTAAGTTCCTATCTACCGGAAACCACATGGTAATATTAAGGCTTTGTTTTATTAAAATCTGAAATTAGGAAAAAAATTGTCGTTATTTTTTAATTTCACCCAAGTCGGTACAGCTAGTTATAAATAATCCACATACCCACACGTATGCACCATATCACAACCCGGTATAACAATATTTGCGATCCATTACCAGGTGCTCGGTCAAACACGCCGACAGACGTAATCCGATATGTACCCACATGTATGTCGCAGCTAGCTGGTTAAAGAAGCCAATTAACTGGATGCCTAGGCCGTTCCTTGAAGGGCGGCGTCCAATTGGATGCCTAGACCGATAGTTCATTGAACTAGAATTACTTAACGTTTAACAATTAGGCGGTTTAAAAGTCAGCCCTTTGAAGATGACTGACCAAGATTCAGTTTTTTTGAAGTGAAAACTTCTTTAGCGGCGTTGTGCACTTTTTTTGGAATGGGTAAAAAATGTTAAACTCGCGTCAGGACACGTGATCTGATCGAAAATTCGTAAGACGGATGGAGAGTAGACAGCTGGCGCGGCGTAGGAGAGGGAGTATCCCCCTCTCTTTCTACGGTGCGGCGAAAATGTATGCCTGCGCCTGCTGTTTCGTATATCAAAAATGCACAACGTTAATATTCAAGTTTTCACTTCTGCCGGCACTCCCAGAGTGCAACCCGTTGTTTTTTTTCCATTGCAGCGCTAGTAGTCACCAAAACCACGCCTACCCAGTCTTATAAACATAACTATTTCTCTTCCTTGTCACTAGATGGCGCTATAATATAATAATTAAAACATTAAATCTTTTATTACTAATAATTAAATAAACTTGTACTCTGATTAATTAAATATGACTTAAATGAAATGCAATGAATATTTTAAAGCACATTCAACAACTTTTTTGTAAAATTTTTGCTGGTCGTGTGTGCTGCCATCTTTGTGAGCCTAGCCTGCAACTCCAGTTTTGCCTACTTATGAGCCATCTAATAATTTCTATGGCGTTGGGTATCTGGTAAATTAGTGATTATATTATCTTTGCCGAAACAAGTATGGCGTCAACAGGCGCATACAGCTGTGAATATTACCTTTTTGTTCACACATCCCATCAAAACTTGACCAAAACTCTTTTTTTTTACATTCTCCTATTAGTGGTTACTTAGTGGTAGGTGTTAGTTAAAAGAAGTCATCAGTAATTTGTAAACCCAAACCAAATTACCTATAATTATATTATTATCAAAATATAAAATCTTATACCTTTAAACGAGCAATTCTTGTATGTATGTATATATATATATATATTTATAAATTTCTGTGATCTCGAAAACGGCTCTAACGATTTCGCTGTAAATGTGTATATGGGGGTTTTCGGGGGTAAATAATCGATCTAGATTAGTTTTATGTTTGGGAAAACGCGTGTTTTCGAGTTTTCATGCGTTTTTCTTTCCACGCAGAATATGGTCGCTAATTTCGTCGCGCTGACCACCTTGATTTTAGCTCAGTGGTTAAGGATACCGACCGCTAGAAAAAGTGTTATGGGTTAGAATCCCACTCGGTGACTTACTTTTTTTTAAATTTTATGTTTAAGTTTACATATAATTTTTTATTTTGCATTGTTTTTAGACAAGTTTAAAAAAATTCGTTAATGTTAGAGTTACCGAGCAAAGCTCGGTCGCCCAGGTACTATATATATTATTATAAATACCTAATATTAAATAACTAAATGACTGCTTACTACGTTCATCCGTCTTGTTAAACATTGCGTTAAATGACCTGGCTAGTTGTCCTTCAGCCAGTTTATAAAGAACGGGCTAGGCGATTAATTATTTGGCTGATTTAACCAAATGGCTGCGACATATATACCACGTGATCTGTATGCTCACAAATCTGGGTTAATCGACTTTTCCATGTGCAAATCACTCGAGTTCGTCCGTTGACTTTGTCAATACTGAGGTGAATGTGCTTGGACTGGTTCATTGTTTTGGTAATTTAAAAAAAAAACGAGTAACAAACAAGCAAAATTATCGAAGAGTTGGAGCATTCGGTATTTTACAAAATATTGGATGATAATATCGGAACTTTATTAAAGACCCGCGACTTCGTTCGCGTGGACTTTATGTCTCCGGAAAATGCTCAACAGGCTGAACAACATTTGCTAAGGTGTCATTTTTAGGGTTCCGTAGCCAAATGGCAAAAACGGAACCCTTATAGATTCGTCATGTCTGTCTGTCTGTCTGTCCGTCCGTATGTCACAGCCACTTTTTTCCGAAACTATAAGACCTATACTGTTGAAACTTGGTAAGTAGATGTATTATGTGAACCGCATTAAGGTTTTGACATAAAAATATAAAAAAAAACTCAAAAATTTATTTTTTATCAAACCCATACGTGTGGGGTATCTATGGATAGGTCTTCAAAAATGATATTGAGGTTTCTAACAGCATTTTTTTCTAAACCGAATACTTTGCGCGAGAGACACTTCCAAAGTGGAAAAAAGTGTGTCCCCCCCCCGTAACTTCTAAAATAAGAGAATGATAAAACTAAATAAAATATATGTTGTTCATTACCATGAAAACTACCAGCGAAAATTGGTTTGAACGAGATCTAGTCAGTAGTTTTTTTTTAATACGTCATAAATCGTAAACAGCAATTTACCTTTCATTCAATAAATTCAAATATAAAAATTAAAAGGACATACTACAAGACTTTTATATTATGTTATTTGCTACTACGGAACCCTTCATGGGCGAGTCCGACTCGCACTTGGCCGTTTATTATATTTCTTATAGTTTATCTGGGTCATTATCTGCATCAGGTGTTCTATTTTCCAAAATCAATTATACTTTATATACCTAGTCCAGTCCAGGCTAAAACGCTATATAACAAAAAAGTTTGATTCTAATCCGTCTAGTATTTACGGAGATTAGCGTGTACAAACAGACAACCAGACAAACAGACATAGTTTTTTTAGCGTGATGATAGAGCAAAAGATGGAAATAACCGACCAAGTGCGAGTCGGACTCGCACACGAAGGGTTCCGTACCATTATCTATAAAAATCAAGTTTTTTGTATGGGACCCTTAAATATTTATTTTATTTTGTTTTTAGTATTTTTTGTTATAGCGGCAACAGAAATACATAATTTGTGAAATTTTCAATTGTCTTAGCGCGGTTCGTCAGATACAGCCTGGTGACAGACAGACGGACAGACGGCGAAGTCTTATTAATAGGGTCCCGTTTTTACCCTTTGGGTACGGAACCCTAAAAAGAGCTGCATGATAATTTTAAACCAGATCATTGGTACTACAAATTTAGAGGACGCTTGGAGAATTATCAAAGTGTTCATAAAAGCAATATTACTTTTTGTGCATTCCAAAGTAAAATGAAATAAATAGGTACCTACTTACTTTTTTTGTTAGCTATAATAGGTCCCATCGTTGGACAAAAGCCTCCCCTCTTTGTTTCCATCCGTCGCGGTCTCTTGACGTGATCTGTCATACTTTTAAAAACTCTGTAAGGTCGTTCACCCCATCTCTTACTTTATTATTTATTTATTTATAATTATTCTTCGACTTACTATTTCTTACTTACTTTACTTTAAAGAAAAATGAAGTAACTAGGTATCTACCTACTTACTTTATTTAGCTTAACATATGGAATAGAATAGAATAGAATAGAATATCTTTATTAACACATTTGAGGAACGTACATTTTCATATATCTATTACATAGTTATATGTTGTATGTTGTACAAAAATGTTTCGTCTTTAATTTTCACAATTTTAAATGAAATGAAATAATACCTACAGAACATAACGTAAAGATGACGAAACCAATGTTACAAATGTTACGATAGATATACAATCAATTGTAAATCTTAATTACGAGCAAACTTTGCCCACACGTGAACCTAGTGAATGAGGTATCGTTGACTAGAAAACAAATAGAGAATGCACGTTTGCAAAAATAGTGTTAAGCAATTAAATACTAAAATATTTTATTTCGATACTAGCCGAAGCCCGCGACTTCGTTCGCGTGGACTTTATGTCTCTGGAAAATGCTCATCAGGCTGAACAACTTTTACTAAGGCAACAATTTTATATCTCTTATAGTTTAGCTGGACCATTATGGTTCTGCATCAGGCGTTCTATTTTCCAAAATCATTTATACCCTATATGTTGCCCAGGCTTAAGAGCTTTATAACAAAAAAAGTTTCATTTGAATCCGTCCAGTATTTTCGGAGATTACCGTGTACAAACAGACAAACAGACAAACAGACAAACAGACAAACAGACATTTTTTTTAAATTTTTACTCTATTACTATGTCTCCATCGCCCCCAATATTTTTTTTGGAAATATATTTAATGTACAGACACACTTTTTTTACTGTTTTATTATATGTATAGATTTAATCGTTTTGCACCACGATCTGTTGTGAATTGTTTTTTTTGTTTCAAAACCAATAAATGAGTTTAAGGGTCCCCCGACCCTAGACCAAAATACAACTTTCCATACAAACGTAGTCTACGTTTTATTTCAAAACGACATGTCCGATTTGGGCAAAATTTTGTAATTTTAAAGATATTGCAATTATCTAGGTTTATAACTAGTTTCCGACGGTAAAAATATGAACTTGAAATAGAATATAGTGTTTTATATCATTTTTGACCATTAGTATGGGAAACTTCTAAATCGTTATATTTTCTTTCCAGTTCATAATTTTATGGTCGGAAACCAGTTATAACCCTAGATAATTGCAATTTCTTTACAATTACCAATTTTTACCGGAATCTGACGTGTGGTTTCAAAATTAAACGTGTACTACGTTTGTATGGAGAAGTCTAGGGTCACCGGACTCGTAAGTAAGATATCGCCAAAGTAAACTGAGTTTGTAAGACAGAGCCTAACTGCGCCATAAAGAACCTGAAAAAAATGATTCTCACAAAAACAGAAACCACGATAAATATTAAATGTTGCACACACGATTTAACGTATGCCTTTTATCTATCTAGCGGCCAGTGCAATCCGATGGATACATTTTGCGTTAATTTCGTAACAGAACTTCCTATAATGATTAAAAAATATAGGTTATAAAAAAGAAACTTACCTTACACTAGTATGGTCATGAAAAAACAGCGCAATAAAGCACTAAAGTGCCTGGAATTTAAGTTCCTGTATAAATATTTGTTTACTAACTGGTGCCAGACTTCGTTTGCGCAGTATCTTTATAAATTGTAGCCTATGTGTCATTGTAATGTATAAGCTATATATTGTAAAGTTTTAGTAAAACTCATTTTGTAGTTTTTACGTGAAGGAGTAACAATCATCCATCCATCATTAGTAGGATTTAAAAGCCTATGGCCTATTTAAGTAAGTGGTCAATGATTTGACCCGATCCGTTCACTCATTCATTTCGAACAACCTTGAACGCAGCGTGTGATGAGACAATGCGAAATCACACCCTCAGAATCAAACCTACGCATATTTCGCGTACTCTGCAAAAGCACAGACTTGAAATTAGAAATATAGGTATACAGACAGACACAGAAAATGCTCGTGACATAATGATGTTTGGAATCAAATCTATACATATAATAAAACAGTAAAAAAAGTGTGCCTGTACATTAAATATATTTCCAAAAAAAAATTGGGGGCGATGAAAACATAGTAATAGAGTAAGAATTTAAAATAAAATGTCTGTCTGTTTGTCTGTTTGTCTTTATGTCTGTATGTCTGTTTGTCTGTTTGTACACGCTAATCTCCGTAAATACTGGACGGATTCGAATGAAACTTTTTTTGTTGTATAGCTATTAAGCCTGGGCAACATATAGGGTATAAATGATTTTGGAAAATGGAACGCCTGATGCAGAACCATAATGGTCCAGCTAAACTATAAGAGATATAAAAATTCCGCCTTAGTAAAAGTTGTTCAGTCTGATGAGCATTTTCCAGAGACATAAAGTTCACGCGAACGAAGTCGCGGGCTTCAGCTAGTTAAACAATAAAGATACAGACAGACAAAGAAAACGCTCGTGACATAATAACGCTTTGAGGCATATATCCCCTTATTTCATGAAAAGGTACAGATAATTTGCCCTGAAGTTACATTTCAAAAATCGTAGAGATCTGTTACTATAAAAAATTAAGCCTATTCTATTTTCTGAAAACGTTGCTTTTTTATATAAAAGAAGTATCAAAATTTAAGTAATTTTAGTAATCTTAACAAACAATCACACAACCACAATAAAGTTTTATATAATGATATTATTAGTCTAACTTGACATCTCGACTTATACTTGTCTATCGAGACATGGAAAGCACTCCACCGACAAGAGCCCAGCTCTTAAATATAAGAAGAAGAAGAAGAAGAAACTTGACATCTCGAGGACCAAGGAAACCAAAACTACAATGCGATTTAATAAAAGTTATTCTTGTATTTTATCATTAATAGTAAGCTGTTTTTCAAAGTTCATATTAATTTCTCAAGCTGTAGAACAGAAATCTGCATTTTGCACATCATTCTCACCATGTCAGGCGATGACTCACCGAAACAGTCTGTCATTCTGATTGATTCAATTTTCTAAAGGACATTTTACATTAATTTTATAACTACATCAATATAAATGTTTAATATTCATATTGCAAGGAATTTTATGTCCAAATTGACCGAGCGAGCGAAGCGTCTTAGTTTCGAGATAGGCCAAAAATGCTTTTGTCAGGCTGTCCGGTTCTCAGTTTATTGCAGGTCGCATTTCTTAACCGATTCTGGTGAAATTTTCTGAGAAGGGTCGAAAAGTGTGAAAAAAAGTTGTCAATTAAATTTTCGATTTTTTCAAAATATGAAAACTTAAAAAAATCATATTTCAGCCATTTAAATTTTTTGTAAATATGGCATAAATCTTTTTTCTTACCTATATAAAACACAACTTTTTTGCCTGAACAAGTTTTTTAATCGACTTCAAAAAAGGAGGAGGTTATTAATTGTGTAGTTTAGAAATCTTTTTTTTTAAATTATAGTCGCATCTTACATCCACAGAAAGAAATTAAATGATTCCATTGTAGGCCGAAAGCAAAATGGCCAGGTAGAATGCCACAAAGCCTTGACTCTCTTTTTATCCCAAAAAAAAAAAACACAAATCAGTACTACACATATTTGTTATTGTTTCACGCGACTTTTACTCAGTTCACCTTCAATGTATCGCCCTCCTTACTCCACAATGCCGCGTAGGCGAGAGGTTATCTTATGAAACCGAGATGAGTCAAGGAACCGAATTATGTGGGTATTTGATTAATTAGCGATCGAGAGCTTATCTGGATGAGTTACTGCTTCGATTTGGAGTATCTGATGCGATCGGTGTGCTGCTTTGAATCCACGGGAGCGCTTTGTTTATGAATGAAAGCATGTGCATATATTATAAGTAGTCCAAGGGAGCCGGTAGTCACTTGCCATACAGAAATAGGCAGTCAACCTCATAAATTCAATTTCCTTCAAAGTCAGAGTAAAAAAATGTGTTTACAGTTTGATTACATTGACCTGTGTCGCGGCAAAGAAATATAACTGATACCCAACTCCATGCAACTATTGAAGGGTCCGTAAATAGACAAAACTGGTAGTGGGGTAGGCTAACAGAGATGGCAGCATACACGATTAGCAAAAAAAATTCAAAAAAATTATTGCATTTTATATAAGTCACATTTAATTAATTAGAGCAATACTTGATTATATCATCATCCTCATCATCAGTTCTTTTTGTGTCTACCAGTCTACTCTTTGTACTGCCAGAGCCATACTTGGCCAGAGCAGCCAGAGGACTTGGCCTACACTCTCCTTTCTGCCCAGACGGGTTAGAGAGATCTCACTGATGTTTATAAGCTTTGTTTATCTTGTATTTCCTAAGTCACCTTTTGATATATCCAAAAGACGACTTCGAGTGGCCCTATTCTACTCTGCCAGAAACCACACGGCGTACTTGATTTATTTAATAATAAACAAACTTACGTAATTATCGGTTAGTAACATAATAGGAATCAAAGATTTTGTTGTTTCAATTATTACCATAAAGCGTCTTCTAGTGACAAGGAAAATAAATAATTATGTTTGTATGGGGTTGGGTAGGAATGGTCGCAGGCATTATGTCGCTGGTCTGTAAGAGCCCTAAGTCATTCTGATTTCAAGATTTCAATATAGCTACGGGGAACACAATCAACCTGTATATTCAATACATGCAATAAGCTGGCAATCTGTCACCATTCAGCATAACGACAATGCGCACCACAACGAGGTAGCGTATCAACAAACAGACAGTAGTCGAGTGGTCTCTCTGGCTAGACTGAGAGCACTCGTGTGAAGCACATCCTTTTTACAAGTCGGGTGAGCTGTGGGAATGAATCACGATAATACATTTATTTGCAGTTTGTTAAAGATATTAATGGCGCCATGAGAAAGGTTAACTTTGAACTTGATCGTATTTAAATAGGTAGTTGTAATTTTTATTGTTATTTATAAAAACTTAAAGAATAGTAAAAAAGCTAAACAAAATAAAATAATGAATATTTTATAGAGTTTTAGGCATTCAAGATGCAGTTACTATACTGCTCAAACTAAATCTATATATACATTTAATAAAACAGTAAAAAGTGTGTCTGCACATTAAATATATTTCCAAAAAAATATTGGAGGCGATGGAGACCTAGCAATAAAGTAAGAATTTTAAATAAATGTCTATCTGTTAACTGTGTGTCTGTTTGTCTGTTTGTACACCCTTATCTCCGGAAATATTGGATGGATTTGAATGAAACTTTTTTTGTCATAAAGCTGTTAATCGCGTCCATCAAACCTATACCTTATCAAATAAATTAATAGTTCAACTAAGCCTGGACAATATATATAAATTATTTTTACAAGGACGGACTTTACCTAAAACCTAAGACGGGTTGTCTTAGATTTTTTTTCGTATTTATTTTTTTAACTACATTTTTATAGGACTGTTTAAGCAAGAATGTATAAGGATTAATTCACCATTCTGCAACTCCCAATGCTAGTATAAAATCATTAGTACCTGGGCGACCGAGCTTTGCTCGGTTACATCTCAAACATTAACTACATTTTTTTAACCTTGTCTAAAAACAATACAAAATAAAAAATTATATGTATATAAACTTGAACATAAAAAAGTCAGAGTCACGAAAGTCACGTCAAAGAGTGGGATTCGAACCCGTAACACTCTTTCTAGAGGTCCGCATCCTTAACCGCTGTGCCAACGGATAGCGGCCGGTGCGACGAAATTAGCGAACATATTCTTCGTGGAAAAAAAACGCATGAAAACTCGAAAACACGCGTTTTCGCTAACATAAGACTAATCTAGATCGATTGTTTACCCCCGAAAACCCCCATTTACCAATTTTCAGCGAAATCGTTAGAGCCGTTTTCGAGATCACAGAAATATATAAATAAATATACAAGAATTGCTCGTTTAAAGGTATAAGATTACTTAGCATGCATAAATATGCAACATTACGCTGTCAATCACCCGTGTCGCACGCGCTTAACCGCACAGACATACAAACAAGCAGGGAAGTCCTGATGTGTTGGCATTGGTGCTGAGCTTTAAGAACACATATCAACATACATCGTGGAAGGGAAATACCCGTAATAAATCAAACCACGGGCTATACTAGATCAGTATAGCATAATAAAATTAAAAAAACAATCAAGAAATAAAAAAAAAAGTCGACATACAATTTGCCCGGGCGGCTGCACACTTTAGTACGGAAATACTATATAAACATTTGCATTTTATTTAAATCATGGTACAATAAAATAAGGTATTCTCTTCCCGTGACAGCTGATGACGTAGGTGGAACTTGACTACGTCATCAGTTTGATATGTTGCCACTGTGCGAAATTGAATTACCTGAGCGTAATGCATTTTTGAACTTTATATACCAATTTCGAATTAATAATCCATTATATCAATTTATAAAATATTGAATTGATAAATCACGCGAGAATCGCGAGATACTAAATAGCTAAGTTACTTAATATTTTTTTAAATATTCATGAACTAATTGAGAAAGTCCTTTAATTTACCGAAAAGAACAATCAGTGGCAACACTTTGTGACGTAGTCAAGTTCCATCTCGGGAAGAGAATATCTGTTTTATTATACCATGATTTAAATCATTACATATTGTCGCTATTACTACACATAATGTCAACTTATAATTACAATTAAAACCCGCCCTGAATCGTTTCTGTGCAAAAGTGCCCAAAACGCTAGCTGCATTACCACGCTGTATTGCAATGGCCATCCTTTGCACAAAAAACGAGCCAGAGCGAGAGTCACCATTTCTTTCAGCGATTCTGTGCCCTAATTTCCTAAAAAGACGCTTTGCGTTCGTGCCCCAATAGCCCATGGTCTCTACAGCTAAGGGCACGAAACAGTAGTGGGGCTCCATAGCTGCGTATTTGAGCCGCTTCCTATCTGCTGCATCCTCGGCAGCGGCCGCTGCTGCACCCGCAGTACGACTGAGGTGGCTGGCGGCCACAGTGTTGACGCACGTGGCATCCCAGATCACGCACCTGCCATGCTTCCACGGTACCAACGTTTGGCCGTCCGGTCTCTTACCGTCTGATCTGCTGAGGCCTGGTGGCTCTAGGATGCAGGGAACGTTTGCTAAAACAAACTCTCGACGGACTATATCATTGAGTGCATGGTGACGCGGAAACCTACCTGTGCACCGACAACAACTAATCGCGTGGTAACCGTTGGCGACCACCATAGAGCCGCAGATGCATTTATGTGGTTCGCACACTCTGCAGCCCAGGCGGAGCGCCACGCTATATAAACTAAACATAAAACTTAACCTAAATTTTATTAATTTGAAAATTTAAAAGACATTGACCGCGCGGCTTAGTGCCCATAACGCTGGCTGCAGTGTACAAAGGTGAGATTTGTATCCTAAGGTCACTTATCCCTTTCCATTATTTGTTTTGCATTATACCTCTGACCTCACCAAGAACCATTGACATAAATTAAATAGAACAGCTATCTCAAACATTAGCCCCTGTTCTAATTTTGAACATAGCGGCGTGAATTTTGTTATAAGTACGTATTTAATTATCAATGAATAAAACTCTCCCATGCTGGTCTGGGATAAACGAAAAAACTTAGAATGTACCAGCTGCTTCTCTTTCCGCGCAGATCGTAAAAGCCGATCGAGGGAATGGGCAAAAGTGCGAATCATTTTAACAGGCGATGCGGCTAGCAACCCGTCACTGTATTGATTGCTTTTTCATCTTCTCGCCCACCATGACGCTAAAAGTGGCTTTTGAATCTTGCGGCCCTAGGCTCTGCATAGAGCCGCAAGACCCAAAATGCTCTGTCTGCCTCATTAGGGATAAAGACGTGATAGTATGTATGTATGTATGAATAAAACTTCGACTCGATAAGAAGAAGAATGAATAAAATTTGGTTACAGTTTTGACACTCACCAAAGCATTATAAATGATGTTTATCATGTTTTCGTATGGTTTTCGCTTATGAATCATTATTATATTCTACTATTAGTAGGTATTTATTATTTTAATAATAATATGTCAAAGCCTTTCTGGCGGGTAATAGGCGACCAATAAAGTATACATAAGTTTCTATCGGCTTTTCTTCTCAGCTGTGGTCGTTGCGAAACGCTGAAGAAGAAGCTTATCTTTAAAAAATAATTTTAATTTTAATAAACACTACACGTAATGTTAATTATACTTACTGAGGGCCTAAAAGGTCTAATGACTGAATAAACTTCTGAATTTTGAATTTAGAGAAAGATAAAAGAGATAGCTAGCAAAAGTGAAGATCTTGGAGATAGATACAATTGAACTAGACAAAACAGTGATAATATGATTGTATATAATTATTTTATAATGTGTAAGTATCTTGTATTGCTTTTGCCGCACAATTTTCTTTGTTTATCCCTATGGTTGACTGGGAGAAAATGCTTTTAGCATTAAGTCCGCCATTGGTTAAAAGTATATTTGTACTTTGGAACAATAAAGTTTCATAAAATAAAATAATAATAGGTGGTGTGGAGTCTTCTCTAGTACATAATAGCTCATTACCACGAACTATATAAATCACGTCAGTTTCATCACAGCATCGCCCTCGCATCCATCAAACCTACACCTTATCAAATAAATTAATAGTTCAACTAGAGAATGATGTATAGGTTTATTTTATTATGAGGTAAAATTCTGACTTAAAATGGTATTCGTGGTTTTTTAATTAATTGCACGGATGGTATACGATTATTGAGTTGTCTTACAAACCTTGAATTTATTAATATAGATACATTAAAAGTTAAATAAATCATCAAAACTAATGTATTTGTGCTATTAGTCAGATATATGACTTGATGTTATTAGTAAGTACTTAATGTAGTATTTGTGTATTTTCAAAACTAAAAACCGACATCAGTCCCAAACTCTGAAACCGATTTTGATAAAATTTCTATGGTAATATTATACTGTTGTCTGTGCAAAACACCAGACACAATAGTAAAACAATGCATGTACCGGATCCGGTCTGCTCACAGATGACAGGTTATCAGGTGGTCCACCTGATAATTATACCCTTTCAAACAAAAAAAAAGACGTGTGGCACTCGGGGACTGCCGCGGTAAAGCTATTGCATTAAGGTGGTTCGATACAAGGAAGGACGGCAACGTCGCAAACGGACGACGGAGACGAAGCGGCAACGCGCAAGCGTGAGGTTTTTTCGTTACGGAATTTCTGGATTCGGTCCCCGCGCTCAAGGCCCGCGATAGAAGCTATGCAATAGCTTAAAAAGATTTTTTGAAATCGGTATCGACTTCTTCGAATAATCGAATAGTCACCTATAACTTTTTAATTTGTAAACCCTACTTAGCCCTGTTAATTTTTCTTTACTACAGCTGTAAAAATTTTTATGTGTCCAATCCACATACAACCATTTGAAAATAAAGGGGGGGGGACACTTGACTCTAACAAAAATTTGCACTATAAAACCAAATATTTCAGAAACGGATCCCTTGTTTGAACAATTATGTTTTCCAGCTCACAATATTTTTAAAAGCCCAATTTAAAAGCGATACCGTTTATGATGGGTAAGCTGAGAGAAAAATAATTACTCCCAATTTTATTGTACGGGAGATCCCCTAAAAAAAATCTTGATTTTATTTTACCACTTTGTCGGCATGATTAATACCCAAGCCAAACTATATCTTTCTAGTTCTTATATTCTCTGAGGAAAACCGTGGACGGACAGACAGACAGACACGGCGAAACTATAAGGGTTCCTTGTTTACTACGGAACCCTAAAAACTATGTTAAGCAACATAAAAGTTAAGATGCTAACTACGTTGGTAGTATTCAAATGAAAGTTAAGATGCTAACTTAGTTGGTAGTATTTAAATGAAAGTTAAGATGCTCCTAATAAGGGCCAAAAACGTATCGATTTCTACGAAATATCATACCTACCTATATCGATTCAACATGACTTGTGATGACGCAACTTTCTCGTAAGTATCGTGTCAAAACCTATTCCTCAAACATTTATTTCCACTAAATAACCATATAAAAAATTACTAACCGCGCCTAATCCGTTAAATAACAAAATCCGGTTCAAATCCTATATCAGATGAGTCCATGAGTCATACAATTATCGTACAGCCCACGCTTTCGTATATGGTTTGTAGTAAATTTGTTTATTGATCTGATTCGTGTGTATTGCCACCTACTAGACAACTCATTATTTTTGAACGGGAAGAAAGTCGATTTTTGTAAAGCTGTTAGTAAGAACAAGGTAACTGACAATTGATAAAAGGAGAACAACAATATTTGAATGTCCACAATTAAAATTACTAGGTACGTGTAAAATGTCAAGAAAATATCAAAAATATAATCAATTAATAATATTAAGTATGAAAAAAAAATTTTTTAGTCTAATGGCATTATTCCAAAAATGTATTTCTTAAAATTTATATAACCCCTTCAAATATATATGTCGACGCGAGAAGCTTATGAGCGTTCACAGAAGTCGGTTAATTATTAAATTTAAATAAATTAATCAAAGTAATTAGTCAAAACAATAAGTGCTTACGATTTTGTAAACTGTTACTGCCAATAATGGCAATTTATTAATTTTACTTAGTGGTTTTTGATTTTTAGTGTAGCAACACTTTAGTCTGTAAAAATTGTAGTTGGTAATTTGAGTTACAGAACTTACAGATGATAAATTGTTGTTCAAAATTATTTATAATTCATATTACGATTTATAAACATTGGTCGGTGTGTTTTCATCAAACTAGTAAGTGATTATCTTTTTAAATTGACATTAAAATGACGTTGTCGGCCATATTGCCTAGTTTGATGAAAACACATCCGATTTAATTAATAAATTTTGCAATTGAGCAAGATTTCAATTATTCTAATAGTTCTAAAATTAATAACTTATTAATTTAGGATTTTAAGGACAACAATTACGTTGTCACACATTGTTTTTACTCAATCATTCTTTTATTTGACGCGCGTAATCAAATGGTGTGAAGTTGTCTTATTCGCCATGTTGTTTTCCGTTAACTAAAATGGATGGTAACGTAGTCATTTGGAACACATTTTGTTGGAGGCATTCAGAGAGGCAACAACAGCTAATCTTGTGAGTACTTGTGTTTTCAATTGGCTTACTTGCTGTATTTAAGTTTAATTTCTTGTAATTATTTTAAGTGGATTAAATTACAAGTATTCCTTTGTTGTTCAGTGTTTCATTATTTTGCAATGTCTGAAAATAATAGTGAGGGTGGTGACGTCAGCGAGGCTGACGTCACGCTTTCTAAAAATTCAAATGGGGCCCTACCACCGTTATATATAACCCTGTCAGAATAAAAACATGTGATGAAAAATTTCGCCACGAGTGGGATTCGAACCCACGACCCTCACGTTAACGCCGTGAGTGCACTACCAATTTTAATAATAATCCGAGCATTGTAATAGGCTATTTTCCAACAATTCAAAACAGAATTTGTATAAAATACAAGCAGTATTTCATACAAATTCCATAGAAAATGTTTACTTCGACGTTTAGAAAAAAGTACCTGTTTTTAATTGTTGGAAAATATCGGGTTTTTGCGATGCTGTGTATATCCTGACGGGGCTACGGAACGTTTTTGCACGTACTGCGTGTTAGACATCGGTTATGATTCTAAGCTTTGTTGACCATTTAAGGTTTTAAAAATTCACACGTTCAAATCTGATCCGTTCTATTTTTCACAAAAAAGGCGAAATCCGTAGGTCGAATGTTATTCGCTTTTGTGGCTTGGCTTTAATTGGAGTGTTTTTATTATTTCTCGAAATTCAACAAAAGCTGTGATAATAAGATGAGTAAATAGAACTGAACATGAATAGGAGGTTTAGAAATTGCAATATTACACCTCTTATATTATAAAGGCGAAAGTTTGTTACTATGTGTGTATGTTTAATACTTTTTCACGCGCAAACAGCTGGACCAATTTTGATAAAACTTGATATGCATGAAGCTGTCACATAGGCCAGACATAGGTTTTACACATAGACGACTTTAACACCGCGGGCCCGGCTAGAAAAACAGTAAAAATCGTTTATCTGAACACTTAGAAAAATTATGAATAAATGAATATGGTCTATAAAATGTAACTGAACACAAAAAAAAGAGAAAGAATTAGTTCCTTTTTCATTTCATTTTCTCCAATGCATTTTACCGTTTTCTTGTTTTTCTCATCTCATAACTATTTCTTCTTTTTTTCTCTATAACTTAACATAAGTAAGTCTTAATTCTAACTCCTATCTCTCTGAAGGTTTACCCTCGTTTGTTACCTATATGCTTTACATTTACTATAAGTTGTCCCACTGTTATGTGGAACTAATTACATTATTATGAATGCACCCAACAAGAGTCTTAAACTGAATAAGGAAAGTACAGCAAAACAAAGGAGGCTTCGTTACATCCAATATGAATCACTGCCGTTACTTGCAAATATTTAATTTAAGGCTTGTTGTCCACAGTGCCAGCTTCACTTATACATTAATTTGGTTGTAGTACAAAAGTATAAAACATTTATTTATCTTTGAATCAAATTCAAATTAAAATATATCTTTATTATCATAGGATATTAATAATATCTCTTAATAATCGTCATCGTTTTGTTGCATAATTGTTGACGTCAAATGGTTTCTTAATTTGTTACCGCTTACAAAGCGCTAATGCAGAAGAAGCGGTAACAAACTGCACTGCAGCATTTTCTCCAAGGACGTCAACTCACAATCAATTAATATTTAAAAGTTAATGTGGACAGAGAATACATTGTTTGTTATATCATATCATAATTTAAAGAATATATGTATGACTTGATAATTGTAATATTTTCTTTCATAATAGGTAGGTAGTTGTTGACGTCAGATCATTTACTTACGTAAGTGGCAACAAACTGTACTGCAGTATTTTCTCCAAAAAACCGATTGGCATCTATGATGAGTATCATCATCATCATCATTTCAGCCGCATAACGTCCACTGCTGGACATAGGCCTCTCCCAAAGATTTCCAAAATGACCCATCAAGAGCGGCCTGCATCCAGCGCTTTCCAGCGACCCTGGTCAGGTCATCTGACCACCTTGTAGGTGGGTGCCCTACGCTTCGTTTGCCAGTACACGGTCGCCATTCAAAAACCTTTTTGCCCCATCGGCCATCGGTTCGTCGCGCTATGTGTCCCGCCCACTGCCACTTCAACGAGCTAATCCGCTGGGCTATGTCAGTGACTTTTGTTCTCCTACGAATTTCCTCATTTCTGATTCGATCACGTAGGGAAACACCGAGCATAGCCCTCTCCATAGCGCGTTGAGCGACCTTGAGCTTTCTTATGAGACCCATAGTAAGGGACCACGTTTCAGAGCCATAAGTCATCACTGGTAACACACATTGGTTGTAGACCTTAGTCTTGAGGCACAGAGGTATTTTGGACGAGAAGACATTGCGTAGCTTCCCGAACGCTGCCCAGCCGAGTCGGATTCGTCGATGATGAGTATGTACAAAGTAATTAACCCAGGATATAACCAAAAGAATCACTCCATACTTCAGTCCTTATCGCTATTGGATATGGACTGAGTACGGAGTGATTCTTTAAGTCGGTCAGTAATATTATCCAAAAATCATGTACCCATTTGTAAATAATATAAGTTTACACAAACAGCGCATCGACGTTTCAAAGTGCGGACCTGTGACGTCGCTGTCCTGTAAAATTTACAGGACGAGATAATGACGTCATGCGAGATTTAAATGTGCTGTATCTTCGTCAATATTTGTTAGAAAAAAGTTGAAATATGAGTAAAATATTTTCTAACAGTTCTATTATAACGAGAACTAACTTACCGCTTAGTTTAAACCATTATTCAGCCTAATTATAAGTTAGCAGTGACATAAGAGAAGGTGACATATTACGAGGTCATTGTGTTTTAGGCGGATAATGGTGTAAACCAAGTACTAAAGATAGTCCACGTTTTATAATAACACGGTAGCCTATACCTCATCATCATCATCAGATCTTTTTGTCTCCACTGCAGGAGCACGACCCTCTCTGTACTACCAGATCCATAATTGACCAGAGCAGCTAGAGGACTTTTCCTAAATTCTCCATGCTGGCCAGACGGGTTGGAGAGGTCTCACTGATGTTTACAAGCTTTGTTTAGCTTGTCTTTCTAAGTCACCTTCTACAATATCCACGGTAGCAATAACTGATAAGCCACAAATGTATTTGTGTGTATGACTGTTGCCCTGATAGACGGTAAGCCTTATGGTAACAATGCAGTGCCCTTCACCTGAATATGTTAATGCATTACTCATGTTATATGACAAATTTGGCGTTATGCGGTCGCCAGGGCTTTCATGGAAATTGCATGCAGTTCACTGGCCCTCGGCAAACAAGTATCATTGTCATTACAAGTATTACGAACTATATAAGAAAATATAGGTACTTAAAAAATAATGTTTGCTTTCCACAGAATCTCGGAAAAAAATTTGGAACGAAGTTCCTTATCACGCGTTGCGAAAGGTGGCTAGACGGAAAAATTAAGACCAAATGTTGTAACGACACTTTTTGCTATAGTTGTAAACCGTGCGGCGTGCGCGTGTTTCTCTGTCTGTCTCTCTTTCTCCTAATTAATCGAAAGGAACTTCGTTCTATCCGGGTGTCCCTTGACACCTCTCAAGTTTTTTGTTTTGCTTTTCGCTTTATATTTCTTGAGGCAAGTTGTTTAGTATCATGGACCACCTTTAAATTCATATTAAAATAGTTTTAAATATATTTTGTTTGAACCAAAATACAACGTGGAACACCCGTAATAAATTGAACCAAGTGCTCTTTCACCAAAGTAATAAAACCAAAATTATGTACAGTCAAATATTTAAAAAAAACGCCTTTTCCATACGAAAGTATGCAACAACTTTGTTTTTGACTTTTCTTTTTATAATCTTTATGCTATAAGGATTGAGTTATACCCAAGGTTCGATTTATTATGGGTATATCTCTTCCGCGTTATACAAGTTGCTTGGGAAAATTTGTTCAGTATCATCGAATAAATTCACCAATATACAGTTTCAGTAAATTTTGTTGGACCCAACTTAATACAATAAATTTTCAATTAAACATTGGCGCCTTGCCGCGAATATGCAAGCTTAGTCTTCCATTTTGTCATTCCGATGTTGACCGATTTTCTTCATCGCAAGGATATTAATACAGTCTTGATAACATCAAATAAAATCAGCGATAATATTTAACGCTAACCAGTGGTGCCATTTTTCAAACGCGGACTCACTAAACGAACGGTTTTTTGTATGGAAAAACCATTCGTTTAGGCGACTCCGCGTTTCAAAAATAGCACTTCAGGGTAGGGCGACCACACGCGTGTGTCTTGCTCGCCATTAGTCACACAAATTCGCCAATATGCGCAAGCGCGTGATGCATAGCGCGCACGCATATTGTGACCGGCGCATTTGTCGTGCACTTGCGCTTTAGATGGTTCATGCAACACAAGACATTAATCTAGGATGTGATGGAATAGTTTTTCTTAGTTCAAATAAACCCACCAATATCAGGATATTATTATATTATGCGTTTGAGTTTCGAATGGTTTATGCAACTGCAAGACAATATCCAGGATATGAACAAAACAGTATTAATAAGAATAAAAAAAATTCTTTGAACCTATAGTTTTTCTTTAATTTCATAAGCCCGTTAACACCAAGACATTTGTCATGCGCTCGTTTTGTATAGTTCATGCAACATCATATAAGCAATTTTTGGACAGTTCATATAAGACGAAAGCAACCAACTTTATGTGCTACAGGTGTTCCTGTTAATCACACAGTTCATTATTTTCCTACATTTGTCTCAAAAACTTGCCAGTCTAGTACCTGCGGTCTCTATATACCTACACGACATTGCACAGCCCTAGAGCGCAACATACTAGACAACTAGTAATAATTTATTTCAGTCTATCTTCTTAAAATTTAATCGTTTCTAAAGCATGTATTTTGACGTTTGTCTGCAAATAAAAAAACAATCCTTTGAAATTACCGACATATTCAAATTTTTTGATTTAGGATTTTAGATTTTTTCATGAATTTAATGTAAAAGTTCTGCGATTTTCATTAATTATCAACTAATTTAACGAGTGTAAACTGAAACTCTTTCATTATTGCATGCAACAGTCTTAGCCGCACGCATTGCGACAATTGAGCGAACGTCCTCACTGTCGTTGTTAAATGTTATAGAATAGTTTCACATTGAATTGCTAAGACTAAAAATGTTGCATTATTGCATGCAACTGTCCCGGCCGCACGCATTGCGACAATTGAGCGAGCGTCCTCACTGTCGCCGCACCTGCGCCCGCGCCGCTCCACAGTCCTATTAATATTCAAGGGAATCCTGGATACATTGTATCGTTGAACATTGAACCACCCAGGGATATCAAGTTATGTATTTAAACTGACGTGAGATTTATATATGGTATCATAATTGTGCCGTTTAGTTTCCGGCAGAGTAGAATAGGACTACTGCAATTCCTCCCGCAGATGTCGTAGAAGGCGACTTAGGAAATACAAGCTAAAAACAAAGCTTATAAACATCAATGAGACCTCTCCAACCCGTCTGGCCAACATGGAGAATTTAGGAAAAGTCCTCTAGCTGCTCTGGTCAAGTATGGCTCTAGTAGTACGGAGAGGGTCGTGCTCCTGCAGTGGAAACAGAAAGGCCTGATGATGATCATACTGTAACGTTGTTTGGAAATATGTGATCGTCATATGGTTGAAATGATTTTTTTTTAAATGATACTCTGACGTCGGCCTTTATACTTTCTACGACATCCATGGGAGTACTTGGAGTGGTCCTATTCTACTCTGCCGGAAACCACACGGCAACTGCTGATGATAATCATTCTTATAATATGGCTGGGTTATACCATACCATACTCACTCTTCCCATGCTGATCTGGGAGAAAAGAAAAAAACTTAGAATTTACCAGCTGCTTCTCTTCCCGCGCAGATCGTAAGAGGCGATCGAGGGAATGGGCGAAAATGTGAATCATGTTAACAGGCGATGCGGCTAGCAACCCATCACTGTATTGATTGCTTTTCTATCTTCTCGCCCACCATGACGCTAAAAGTGGCTTTTGGGTCTTGCGGCCCTGGGCTCTGCATAGAACCGCAAGACCCAAAATGCTCTGACTGCCCCATTAGGGATAAAGACGTGATAGTATGTATGTATGTATACTCACTCTTAACCCTAAAATAAAACCACGAGATGAATGACCCATCAATAAAGCATTAATATAAATAAAACAATAGCCACAAAAACTGAATCGAGTCGATGTTATCGAGATCAAACCGCCGATATCGATTATTTTAAATCGTGTTAACACGCGAACAAATAATAATAACACGATTACGAATGAGAATCGATTACAATCGGAATTGGGTGAGTTATATCGATCGGGTACATTTTTTGTGGTGGGTTGGTGAGACAAAGTTATAAATGTAGGCTGGCCCGGAGAGCCATGAAGAAGGGTAATGATTCTAGCATTCTATGTATATCATTTATGGTGTCCCACCGTAGCGTCCGAATCGCTTGTCCAATGATATGTTAATCGTTTCTTCATTATTTTTCGAGATACATACATCTTAAAGTCCGTCTGTGCCTCAAGACTAAGGTCTACAACCAATGTGTGTTACCAGTGATGACTTATGGCTCTGAAACGTGGTCCCTTACTATGGGTCTCATAAGAAAGCTCAAGGTCGCTCAACGCGCTATGGAAAGGGCTATGCTCGGTGTTTCCCTACGTGATCGAATCAGAAATGAGGAAATCCGTGGGAGAACAAAAGTCACTGACATAGCCCAGCGGATTAGCTCGTTGAAGTGGCAGCGACGAACTGATGGCCGATGGGGCAAAAAGGTTCTTGAATGGCAACCGCGTACTTAATATACATTGGTTTTTAGCCGCATATAGCTCCCGAAGTCGGGTATTTTTTAACGTATTTCTTGTTAGTTGGAAATGTCATAGTTTATTTCTACCATATCTTGTGCATAGTTAACTTTTAAAATATTAAAAAATTGACCAACTTGGATAGTCAAGTAGGAAATTCATTCCGTATTTTTATTGCTTTTGGTTTTTATTTAGTATTATTTACTTTGATAACTCTGAAAAAAAGTATATAAAAAACCAAAACTACTCCGGTTATCAATTATTTTGATTTTTATTGAAATTAAGTAATAAATTATTTTGATTTTTATTGAAAGTAAGTAATAAAGTTTATTTTTGATCGAGCTATTTCAGGTTTTAGTTTAAACAAATGCTATTATAGTATTTTATGCATACCTTAGAAAACTTTATAAAAGTTTCATGTTTTTAAATGTCAAAGTTTCAAACGTCCAAAAGTCGTATATTTTCCATGGGAAACTCAATATGTAGATTCGGTCGCATATAACGTTAAACTTCTGATATAATAATGTGGTCTCACAACACACAATTTCACAAATTCTACTGAATAAAAAATTGAGTGCCGTGGAACACACGGTTGGAACGAAGTTACGAAAATTGAAACCCCTAAAAAACCCCCAAAAATTTCAGTACCTAAAAAAGTTCGCAACGGAAATCCTTACACTTTATTTTGCTTAATCCCCATCTGCCAAGTCCGTACCGTCAGCAAAGGAACTTCCTTCCAAAAACACCAATGGTTGACTAATAAAATTGTGATATTGATTTCTTAAAAAAAAACATACGGATTTTGTTAAAAAAGTATAAACTTGTTTTCCACAAAACTTTTATGTTTTCAGGTGAGAATTACCTATTTGATTTCTTTTTCTACCTTCTCGCCCACTGCTATAAGGCCTTTACCTCTGAAATTGTGACCTTAGTCTTGACTCATGCGTCACATCCTTATCTCTAAAGGGACCGGCAGAGAATGGCATTGGTAGACAGCATCCAAGGCAGCAAGACCTTTTAAAAGCCACCGTTACCGTAACAGCATGACAGTAGATGAGAAGATGGAAAAATAAATCATAATGGTGATGCGTTTATAACCATATCAATCACCTTATAACATGATTCGCTTTTTCGTTCGTTACCTCGATCGGCTTTTACGATCTGCACAGGACAAAAGCAGTAAGTAAATTCCAAGTTATTTCTATTCTCCCATACCACCATGGAAGAAAGAAGAAAGAGAAGAAAAACATGGCAGATTTTAATTATAACATCCAATAGTTACTGACCATGTCTCAAAACTCAAAGCCCAATATAAATGTAACTGTAACCCGTCCATTCTGGGTAGGCCTCCCCCCATAAATTAGTGAATTTAATTATTAATTTCTTAAGTACCAGATAAGATATATTTGAACAACCTGACTCCACTGGCCAGGTCAAAATTAACGCTAACGATTTTATTTCTTTTATAGTTTGCGTAGAGTAGTCGCGCTCAGATCTGTCAGTGTATTTTTATTTCTTATTTTAACACATAAAACTTAAAAAAAATACTGTTGATTTTTGAATGTCTTGTCCGCTAATTTTTCGCAAGCTTTTGTTTTGGAACATTATGCTTTAATACATAAATATTTTGAAGTTATTATCTATTCATCATCATCATCATTTCAGCCGCATAACGTCCACTGCTGGACATAGGCCTCTCCCAAAGATTTATTAAAGACTTCTATGTTAGCCATTTCATCTTCTTCTTCTTGGCGTGTCGATGGTCAACCCGTTTTCTTTTATATTCTATCAGCCCAATATTGAGCTACTCTGATGGCGTCGTCAGTAGCCACATATAAGTTGTCCAGGGTGCAGGAAGTAGGGCACCCGGGGCAGGAAAGCAGGTGCGCCATAGTTTGTGGGGAGGAGCCACACAATGCCCGTTTTACTTTTCTCGGCAAGTCGGATTAGCTTGTGGCAAAGGCCTCGCCCAGCCTTTTCTACTCATTTCTGTCTCTTTCCTGTCATTTAACTTATTCATGGTCCTATCATGTATTATCAGCAATTAATTGATCATATAAACTAAACATTACACCACTTAACACATTGCGGAACACTGGGCCAGACACAATCTGAATGAAAGAATGTGTCGAATTCATAATTGCCTGTGTTCATCACCTGAGTTCCCGACATCTTCTGCACTTCGCTCGCGGCATTCAAAAGGAAATGCCTAATTGTCATTACGGATAACTCATAAATTGGTAGTGTAATGTTAATGTCGCTCTACTTTATTTGAAGTCTAATCATTCTTAAAATTTTCTCTTTTCCTTTACTAGTAAATTGGTTTTATAACTTGTTTTGTGCTATATTAGACATGTTATGTACTCATATAATTGGTTAGTTAGGCTATCTTTTTGTATTTCTTATTCTTATATAGTTTGTCATTTTATGTACCTAACTCACTGTATATATACTAATAAATAAAATAAAAAATAAAAATAAAAATCGAAATAACAATTGAATTACTTCCACAGCCAAGCAGCAAGTGCAGCAATGTGTTAAGTTTGTTATAGTATGATCTGTAGCTAAGTATATAATAACATCTTTTGGACAGTGTGCCCAACGTTCAAAATTATTTCCATACGTTTCGCAAAATTGCATTTAGCATTGAATCAATTAAACTAAATCAATCAGAAATATATTTATTCTGCGTTTATGTCCGATACGAGGTTGAACTCCTTTATGAAAGAAGACTCGTCACAAGAAAAATCCCGTCTCTGTATATCCTCCCTACTCTACACCACAGCTCACAACCAGCAATGCGGGCGTCACCGCGATCGAACCAGAGATTATCCGAATAAACATTATAAATTATATTTATTACATTATATTCGTTCCCGAGCTATATTTGTTTACTATACCGCACGCCACGCCCCGAGCGATCGAGTTACGATCGACAATTCATCGATATCGATATAATTTCCAATCGAGTGTCACGTTGTCGATGTATCGTATATTGCTGTCCACTTTATTGCTCATCGAGAAATACGTGATATCTTGTAAGTGGCCAGATATGTCGTGATAGTTGATATAGTGCCAGATCATGCGATATTAAATTCGTAATGAAATTGATAGGGATCTGATGGTTGTAGTATCTTTCAGGAGGAGCTTGGTAGCCAAGCGGGAGTATGTACTACTTGCTCTATCGTTAAGCATCACTGGACGGCGTCTACACTTGGATGGGTGACTATAAGTAGTATAAAAAATTCTCTAGCTCGAGCCGTTATCACTGTATGGGGTTAAGCTAAGTCAAATGCCTCTACGCGACTGCCTGCAAGATTCAGTGGTTAAGGCGATAGCCTTGTGATCTGGTCGTGGGTTCAATTCCCACAAGGAATACTGATTATTTGAACAGAAAGATGAATTCGTGTTTTAGAAGGCACGTATAAACTGTAGGTCCTGAACGCCACTTAGCAATTGTTCAAATGTAACCAAGAATTGGTTCTGGTCTACCCTTCGGGTTGCGAAGGTTCGACGTTAGTCGCAATAATAAGTACATAATTATATCTTTGTTGAAATACAAAATACTATTCAAATGCCTATTAGGTGATATTATTATAAATAAGTTTGTTTGTTTGTTTGTAGTGATTAATAAATATATAGTATAGATTAATAAGTAGTCACTTAAATAGCAAAATTCTAAAACATGTATATATTTATGATTGTCCGCAGAAAGAGAAGCAGCTAGAACATTCTATAAGTATCTCTTTTCTCGCAGAACATGAAAGATGGAATGAAAATAATGTAGGAATCCAATACGATTCATTGTACCTACCTTAAAACGACAAAAAATCAAAAACCAAACTAAATTATTCAAAAAAGGTAGCGCTCAACCTATAAGCGGTAGCGTATAGTAAACATCGCTTATTGACAATACATTAGCGTTCGGTAGCACTGTTTACTTAACGAGCTGTAATGCATTCGATGAATCACTTCTGTCTCCAAGCAAAAATCGACTTTAAAACTTTAAACCCAAAACTCAGTTTGGAATGACACGTAAAAGAGTAATGGAAGCTGCGCAGCCGATCTAAATGAATGTAGGTGATTTTTATTTGCTAGAAAATGAGGTATATTTATGAGGTTTGAATATGCAAATAGTGTAATTGATATGAGATGAGACTGTGGCGCCTAAACGACAAAGAACTTAAGAAAGGATAAAATCTTTTTAAAGAATTTAATGAAGATGGTCGAGGGAACGGATGAAAATCAAAACCCGTCACTATTTTCATTTCCTTTTTTAAACGCCTTCCAAAAAGGTTATCAATTTGATTTGAGATCTTTTATTTTTATTATGTATGATCGTTGATTACTCGACCATGCCTAAACCGATTCGGAAAATTCTTATTTTGATTGAAATGGCATATACGTCAAGTGATTTCACAGAACTTTCATCAAAATAAGTTGTGTATTTTGGGATGAAGAAAAGTCGGTTTTTAATTTTGAAAAATTATAGGCAGTGGTCTTTAAGTGCATGACCATAAGTTCTGCCTGCCTTGTAAGCAATATAGGCTATATGTACTACCTATTTTGATACTTTTCACACATGAATTACAGCTGTACCCACGGGCTGCGCTTCCCGTGGGAATTTCGAGATAAAAACTACCCTATATTCTTTCCTGGGTCTTACTACAACTAACTATCTATTAGTCTATTATTTGTAAGTTCTAACTTATCAAATAATGTTACGAAATCCGTTTGCCAGCCAATACCGAAAACTCAACACAGGCCAATTATGTGTACAATTCAGGCGGTGGTAAAACCAACAATCGTACCTTTCAAACGACGTTTCAATTTCCGTAAGGCAAACTGGAATAAGTATGCAGATGAAGTGGACGAAAGACTACGGAATGTATCTCCTATTCCAGAAAATTATGACACTTTTGTCAATGCTATTTGGAAAGCGTCTCGCCAACATATCCCACGTGGCTGTAGTACGGCGTACGTTCCGGGCTTATCGGGAAGTGACGCAGACTTGATGAGCAAATACGCATCTTTGTTCACTAAAGACCCCTTTTCTGAGGTCACTGCCGCAACCGGGGAAGATCTTATGACCCGACTAGCCGAAAATCGCAAGCAACAATGGGTTAACCTCTTAGAATCTATGGATATGACCCACAACAGTAAGAAGGCCTGGAGTACTTTACGCAGATTAACCTGTGATCCACCCCCTGCTGTCAATCCTGGCCCAGTTACCGCCAACCAAGTTGCACATCAGCTGCTCCTCAATGGTAAGTCCCAATACAAACACTCTTTTAAAAAACGCTGTTTTAACTTATCTCGTGACGACAATAACAATGCAATCAGTAATGAATTCACCTTTGATGACATAATTGCGGGTTTAAAGGACCTTAAAAACGGAAAGGCAGCAGGAATCGATGACATATGTGTGGAACAATTAAAACACCTGGGCCCAGAAGCAGTAACGTGGCTCTTAAATATGTTTAACAACTGTATCCGTAGTTCTAAAATCCCGAAAAAGTGGAGAAAGGCAAAAATTACTGCCTTGCTAAAGCCTGGAAAAACTCCTGACGACCCCAAAAACTTCCGTCCGATTTCTCTCCTATGTCATACCTACAAATTGTTTGAAAGACTACTACTTAACCGGCTGACAAAGATAATAGATGATCTACTTATCCCCGAACAAGCTGGCTTCCGACCGGGTAAGTCTTGCTGTGGACAGGCCCTAAATTTGACTCAGCATATCGAAGACGGTTTCGAAAAAGGCCTTACTACAGGAGTGGTATTTATAGACCTAAGCGCAGCATATGATACTGTTAATATCAAGCTCCTACTTGAAAAAGTAGCTGCTCTCACGAAAGACCAACAGTTCGTTAATATACTAGGTGAGATGCTGCGCAACCGTCGTTTTCAGGTCCTATTAAACTCTCATAAAAGCAGATGGCGAACTCAGAAAAACGGACTCCCACAGGGTAGTGTTCTCGCACCTACCTTGTTCAATATTTACACCAATGATCAGCCCTGTCCACCAGCCACTAACCGTTTCATTTACGCAGATGACCTGGCCCTCACATCACAATCCAAAATTTTTGAAGACATAGAAGCAAACCTGTCAACTGCCCTGGACCAGCTTACAGTTTACTACAGAAAAAAATCCCTGCGACCTAACCCTTCAAAGACAGAGTCCTGTGCCTTCCACCTGTACTGCGAACGAGTAGCCTAGCATTGTGTTATTCAGCTGGCGAATACGCGTGTCCAGTATGGTCTCGCTCAGCGCACGCCAAAAAGGTAGATGTTGCTCTAAACGCCTCCTGCCGCATAGTTACCGGTACCCTGAAACCAACTCCGTTACACCATGTCTATACACTGTCTGGGATAGCTCCGCCAAGCGTACAACGTAACGTGGCTTGTGCGGTGGAGAAATCCAGACAGTTGTACCATAAGAAACACCAACTATACGGTCAGGTTCCACCACCCCCACGTCTGAAAAGCCGGAAAAGTTTTCTCAGGCAACCAAATATCCCAATTTGTGAAGCCCCAGATACTAGGTTGGCATTGTGGAATAGCAAATATCCCCCGCTACCATCAAATCTCCCAGTTGCTGAGAAACTCCCACCGGGTGGTGACCTCCCCTGGACAGTCTGGAAGTCCTTAAATAGGCTCCGGGCTGGTGTTGGAAGGTGCCATGAAAACCGGGTCAGGTGGGGTTTCTCAAATAACGACCGTTGTGACTGTGGAGATGTTCAAACCATGGCCCACCTACTCTCGTGCCCCAACTGCCCAATATCCTGTACAATAGAGGACTTAAACTCTGCAAATGACAGAGGAGTAAGTGTCGCCAAACACTGGTCCACAACTATATAAAATCGCCATTCCGACTCGCTAAGAAGAAGACTACAACTAACTAAATTTCATGTAAATCGGTAGTAGGTAATAAACAAACAAAATTACTTTTGCATTGTTTTAAGTGGCCAACACTGGTGTCAGATTCTTCAAGCTGCCCAAAGCCATCTGACATAGCTTGACGACTGCCATACAATGATGACAGCTAGCATCAACGACTTATACGTGCCTTCCGAAGCACGAAGGAGCTCGAGAAATTTATATGCCACTTGTGGTCACCCATCCAAGTGCGGACCACGCCCGGTGTCACTTTGCTTGCGAAAGCGCTAGTATTGAGCTTTCCGCCGAGCCACCGATCCTCACATTCGCATTTATAATATTAGTAAGGAAGTATCATCCCAGTATTTAATAATCTATTTATTCCGATCCAAAGCCTTACTAAAAATGTTCTTTTTTTTTAGTTAATTTGCGTTTCTTTTTGTGTACTAATATAGGTTAAGTTTACTAACACTATATGGATTTATAATTATCTGAAATAAAAATATATTATATTATTACTCGTATATTATTATTATTATTCTATAATCTGTTGAATTCAACTTTTTGTGACTTTACTATATTATAGAGATGGTAGCTCGTTTCTTCCAATGGACTGTATTGTTTCTTTTCACTTAATTCTGGATACAAATAAAATACTTTCTTTATCACTTATTATGGTTTATTTATATCAAGATCTTCTAACTGACATAACTCTTGACTAAATAAATAACTACAGTCAAATGTATTTCGTACAATACCGCTATGCTATTGATCTTTTTGACACTTGGTCTATTGACCTCTCCAAAGAGGTCACTCTTACACACTTACTCCAATATAGCGTTATTTAAAACACGTACGTTCCACAAACAAAAGAAATTCCCACATCGGGGCGTCAGTTCCGACACAGATTTTTGCCGCCATACAAATACGTGAAGCCATACAAATATATCGTTTGTTTGGCGCGGGTAAAAGGCGTGACTGTCCGCTACACGCTCCGCTTCTAGTGCGATACACATGTTTGTTTGGAAAGGTCAAACGAGGTTGTGTTTTGATTCAACACATTTCATCTGACCAGTTGTCTACCACCTTACGCCTTAGGCGTTTCTTAAACTAAAATAAATTGGATAAGACCGGCAGAGTAGAATAGGAGCACTTCAAGTCCTCCCCGTGGATGTCGTAGAAGGCGACTTAGGAAATACAAGCTAAACAAAGTTTAGAAACATCAATAGGACCTCTCCAACACGTCTGGCCAGCGTGGAGAGTGTATGCCAATTCCTCTGCCTGCTCTGGCCAAGTATGGCTCAGGTAGTACAGAGAGGGTCGTGCTCCTGCAGAGGAGACAAAAAGATCTGATGATGATGAAATTGGATTAGATGTCATGTGGTTTCCGGCAGAGAAATATAATCTATGCAATTAAGAGATTACAAACAAACAAGCATACATGCATTTGCAGAATATTGTATTTCCTAAATCGTTTTCTACGACATCCACGGGAGGACTTGGAGTGGCCTTATTCTACTCTGCCATGAAATCACACAGCGTTGACAAAATATGTAAGTAGGTAATATATGTATTGGAGTATAACAAATGAGTTTGCATCACCCGACTAGAATGTTGAATTGTGCCTGCGTACTACTTGTACGGATCTTAAAATTTATCTGAGTTTCCTACATTCCTCAAATATGAGTAACTATAGCTTCCCGGTCAGTACCCCGAGTACATTTCTCAGCTAAGATCTGCCCGCACAATGGTCCCCTTCTGTACAATGCTAAGTTTTTGCCACCATTTTAGAGCCTAAACTACTTTGACTTCGAATCTCGGACTAGGCTTAGCAAAAAGCTTTACGCAATGTAGACTAAAGAGTGGTAAAATTTCAGATGAGTGAAAAATGTTTGTGAACTTGCCTATTCTGTTACTGACTCTGAGAGACCGAAACGAAATCGGATTATAGTAGTAGTACCGTAAACGCAAAAGTAACGATGGATGTTTGTTTCGCTTTGAACTGCTGAATGCATTTAAATGGAATTTGGCGCACATATAGTAGACCAACATATAAATTACTTACTTTATTATTACAGTAATTAGACCTTTGCAGCCACTTTTGTACTTCAATGAGTAAAATTCACATTACGTGTAGTGTTTTTAAAATTTTATGTATTTGTAAAGTAAAGCATCTGCTTTACTTACGAAGCACTTGTATCTACAAGTGCTTCGCAACAACCACTGCTGAGCAAAAACGCTGAAAAAAACTCATTTTTACGCCAGGTGTTGTGTATGACGCCTATTCGCCAGGACTTTGTGATATTATTATTATTTTACTGTCAAATAATGTCACATGATCATCACTGAAAAGAAAATCTCTGTTCTCATCTATTTCAAAGGCCTCCCTTTTAGCACTCCAACTCTCGAGTTGGAGTACTGAAGGGTCTTTGAGGCCTAATTCCTGCAGTAGGACTCAACAGCTCGTCCTTTCATCTCCGCTTTCCGTTTTGAGGAATTTATAATGTCAATGATCTCGCCCAGCCTCTTCTTTGCCACATGTCTTGCACCACGCGGCAGTAAAACGCTGTTTAACACACCTGTCAAAATAATATTCTGTCATTTATCGACCACTTAGTCTTTCAATGCCTACATTCCACTCTGATATATTTGCATAATCTTTGCGACGCGGCAGTAAAACGCTGTTTTACACACCTGTCAAAATAACCTGTCATTTATCGACAACCTTGTCTTTCAATGCCTACATTCCACTCTGATATTTCTGCCTATTCTTCTGCACATGCCCATCACCACGCGGCAGTAAAACGCTGTTTTACATACCCGTCATATTTCCAGCGATCGTAAACCCGCAGTGCGAACAGACATACGTAACTTGTATATGTGCACTATTGATATTGCATCTCGAACCGTACTATATTTAAATCAATAGGAAGAACCTGTCAGTAGAACATTTGCTAATAAATAATTTTACAGCCTTTATAAATTTGCTAGTAGTATTTTCACAGCAGAATATAGAAGTAAACCAAAGCAAGTGACGGTTAGTTTCTTTTTTCGTGAATATTGGTGTCAGGCATTATATATAAGTAGCCAATATTCGTGTCAGGCATCTGACATAGCTTTAGGAATGCTACAGTGTAGATATCCCGGACCAATGGCTTAAACGTGCCTTCCGAAGCACGGAGGAGCTTAAAAAATGTTATGTGATGCCACAGATTACTAATAAGTTACTACGTGATGCTCTCGATATTTTGCATATGACTTCGTTTGTGCGTATTTCATTAGCCTTATACATACATACATACATACTATCACGTCTTTATCCCTAATGGGGCAGACAGAGCATTTTGGGTCTTGCGGCTCTATGCAGAGCCTAGGGCTGCAAGACTCAAAAGCCACTTTTAGTGTCATGGTAGGCTTATCCCATGATAAAAATCATCGTGAATAAGAAGAACACTTAAATAAGTAAACTTACTTTCATCTTATTGTTTAACGTATAACTTTCGACTTTCACCAAGGAGCATTTAGCGAAATTCAGTAAAAATATTTGTCCTTCCTTAAAATCATGACATCAGCTGATCCGACTTAGCATACGAAATCGGGAAGACGAGAAACAAAATGTCTTTGTACATATTTTGCATAACCCTGACAAAAAAGAGATATGGTATAAGTTTGAGGCTATTGTCTGTCGGTCTGTCAGTCTGTCTGTGGCATCGTAGCTGTCAAACGGATGGACCGATTTCAATGTAAGTATTTTTACGTGAAAAATACCTGACATATAATAGATGTTGTTTCGCTACTTATCATCGTCGTCGGAGTTTTTTTTAATTTGCCTAGCAAATGCACTTGTTATGGTAAGTAGTTTGGTATCATAGACTGAACATTCCCCAAATTGTTGCATGTTTTACATTTAAAAAAGTCACCGCGTATATTTTTAAGTTTTTAAGTTATTTGATACATAAATCAAACTTGCTTAACCTTATGTGAAAGATACATCCCATTCAATCTAAAATCAATACTAATATGAAACTGGGCGTAACCGATCTAGAATCAACAATTAAATATCTAAAGGCGAGTGTACATTTACAAAGCAAAATAATGGAACGAAGATTTATATTCTCCCAAATAATCGCAACCTGTTTCATCAAAAGAACGTATCGAAAGAAAGAGAGCCATGGAAAGCACTCCACCGATAAGAGCCCAGCTCTTAAATATAAGAAAAAACTTCGTAAAAATGGTCACAAAAATGAATCCGCAACACACTGTCTAAATTTTCACAGATAATCCATCACTCGTCACTTCTTTTACCTTTATTCTTCTATGATCTCCAAGAAAAAATATATACATATAGATGCAAAAATGTATAAGAATTCTGTGGTACCCAAATAACATAGGAAATTAACCTTACATTATCAACGTACAAGATCCTCTCCACGCAAGTTTAACTTGCACTTGTCCGCATTTTGTTTGCAAAAAAAAACCAGAAAAATCAATGTCGTCCTTATAACTTTTCCCGTATTGATGCCAGCTAAGTATTGAGTAATAACAAAGGTGGCCCCAATAGCGGGCCCAAAAGCTACGAAGCAATAGACTAGGATGGTATGGGCATGTAATGAGAGAGATTAATGGATACAGAAACAGAGGACGGGCAAAGAAAAGGTGGATAGGGAGCTGAATAAAAATAATGTAACAAGTGCCTTGACAAAGGATAGAGGAAAATGAAAAACACTCACATGCTGTCCCGACCCCACGTAAAGTGGGATAAGGTGAGGGGGAAGAAGAAGATTGAAGACATTTACGAAATCTAGCTACGAAATAGTCCGATGGAATTTGATGGATCAAACTTAATGTCTGTTAAAAATTTTTGAATATAGATTAAAAATAAATCAAAAACGGTGTATACAACACCTTATTAAACCTATAGATTTGTATTTGAAATGATATAACCAGACTGTATCATTAGAGCAAATAAATTAATTTCGTCTACATAGACTCCAAATTAATTATTCCAGTTTTGACTAGCACAGTTTTTACGAAACAAGTATGATTTGAAAATCATCTAAATTAAAGATTGTTTTTACTTATTTTTTTTCTAATAAATAAGTTAGAACAAGTCCACACAGGCCTGTTGGGTTAACGTAGTCTTGGGTCTAACGACTCTGGCTGGGCTTTGTCTCTTAGAGCTGGAAGACCCATAATGCTCTTTTTCCCCAATAGGAATAAAAATATTATTTTTCTTCTCTATGGAGGAAAAATCCGGGAACATCGAAACAATATGCCTGTAGTTTTACAGTTTCCTTTCTTGGAAATGTTTGAATTGGAAACCACTGCGTCATCATTTCAGCCGCAGAACGTCCACGGACATAAGCCTCACCCAAAGATTTCCAAAATGACCGATCAAGAGTGGCGTGCATCCAGCGCTTTCCAGCGACCCTGGTCAGATCATCTGACCACCTTGTAGGTGGATGTCCTACGCTTCGCTTGTCAGTACGCGGTTGCCATTCGAGAACCTTTTTGCCCATTCGGCCGTCGGTTCGTCGCGCCACCACTGCGTCACCAGCCAGGCTTTCTGACCACTTCCGGCACCTATAAAGCTAGTCTTCTATTTACTTTTATGTAATGTTTCAATATCGTTCGACAGCCGCCCACGCAGTTCGTCAGTTTACGGCCGCCCACGTGTGCGATGACACTTTTACGATTATAGGCATGCGTTTCCGAGGGCACGGAATACACGGGCGGTTTGAACGACGCGGTTATTTGGCAGAGACACAACCGAAACGTTTTTCATATATAACGGAATATTGTATATAATATCATAACATGCATGCATAGGAAAAGGAAGGGGTATTCCATGAAATGCTACCATTTTGAGGCGCACATAATCGGAGCGCACATTAATCGTGGAAAAGCTTCGAGAAATAAATTTTTATTCATTCATCAAAACATATTGCTATCATGAGCGCAACTCAAAGGTGCATTTGAGGAATAACTCAAAAATTTAAAATAAAATGTTTCCTCGCAATGCTCCAACGTTTAAAAGGGTGCACTCCAAGGAATAGTCTATGTAGCATTTCTTTCTATTTTATTTTTTTCCTTAAAAAAAATGTATGTTCCATTAAGATGCACCAATGGACAGTCCTCCATAATTAACGAACTATTGCCAGAGATTTACTTGGTTTGAGCTATGTGGATATGATGTTAGTGGATAACTGGGTTATGGAGTGAGATGCGGACATTAGTGTTATTATTAACCGGTCAAAACCCGCATGGCATTAATAAATGCTACGTTCATTGTTTTACTTTTGTGTCTGGTATTGGCGGTAAAGGAACGGTTAAGTGTAGAAGATACAATACAATACAATACAAATTAACTTTATTGCACCATGATAAACATAAAAAATTACAACAACAACAAGAAACAATATAGGCACAAAGGCGGACTTATCGCTATAAATACAATCTCTTCCAGCCAACCTTGATCAGGTTGTTATACCCACTCGTCTACAACGCGTTGATATTAAACCACTTTCACGTTATAGTGGCGCCATGGGTGAGAGCAGGAATCGAACCTGTGAACGTAAAGCCAGCACCTAACTTTACTGCCACTAAACTGTGATCTTTTTGCACTCTATCCCGTTAGAGTACACTAGCCTTGTCTGTAACTTCGCATGCGCTTTTGCATGAAAACTTATTTATACAGGTGACTTTTATCCACTAGCCAAATTGAAGCAACTTCAATCCATGATACTGAACTACTTTCTAGTTTCTCTGAAAAAGTTATTAAAATTGAAAAAAAAATCCGTTTGGCCAGAACGCTCATTTATATGATAGCTATTTTTCGTTTTTCTTTAATCGTTTTTAAAGTAAAGTACTTCAGTATAAAAAATGGGCTGGCGAGTAAAAAGTCATCCTGTCTACACAATTATCTCTCAAAATAAATAATCTATTTTAATGGTAGATTCAGTCTAAAATTCTTAACAAGTTTTACCAAGGAACATATATCGAAATACATAGGCAAAAAATGCTTTCCTTAGAATCTGCACACCACAAGTTTAGTGGCATCAACATTATCGAGCTGCTCCGCGCTTTGGAAGACACTTTAAGCTGTTGGTCCCGACGTCATTGCATGGCACGCGACAAGCTGTCGGATGCCGCTTGTATGCAGGTTGAAAAATCTGCCACCGGTGTTGGCCACTTACATAGGTACGAAATTTAAAAAAAACTTTTTTTAAAGTATTTTTTCACTAAATGCAGTCCATTATATTGATAAAATTCCGTAAGAAATAGCTAAAACTTATCGAAATACTATAAAAATAAAAGCGGCGAGAAGTGCGAGTCGGACTCGCCCATGAAGGGTCCCGTAGAAGCAAGTAACATACTATAAGTCTTGTAGTATATTTTTTTTATTTTTCTATTTAAGTTGATTGAATGAAAAGTAATTTGCGGTTTATGATTTATGACGTGTATTAAAAAAACTACTGTCTAGATTTTGTTAAAACCAATTTTCGCTGGTAGTTTACATGGTAATGAACATCATGTATTTTTCTTAGTTTTATTATTCTCTTATTTTAGAAGTTACAGGGGGGGGACACATTTTTCCAGTTTGGAAGTGTCTCCCGCGCAAACTATTCAGTTTAGAAAAAAAAGATATTAGAAACCTCAATATCATTTTTGAAGACCTATCCGTAGATAGATACCCCACACGTATGGGTTTGATGAAAAATAAATTTTTGAATTTCAGTTTTAAGTATGAGGAACCCCCAAAAATTATGTTTTTTTTCTATTTTTGTGTGAAAATCTTAATGCGGTTCCCAGAATACATCTACTTACAAAGTTTCAACAGTATAGTTCTTAAGGTTTCGGAAAAAAGGCTGTGACATACGGACGGACAGACACACAGACAGACATGACGAATCTATAAGGGTTCAGTTTTTGCCATTTGGCTACGGAACCCTAAAAACACCTGACATACTGATCACAAATTTATATGTCACGACACAAATTTTCTCTGCCTATGTAATCAGTATTTAAGACAGACATTGTAGAGCGAAATCTTTCATAGTGAAACTACATGTAATAAATAGATAATAATCCTCTTTAGTATAGTTTATTAGTTTTAAGACTTTTTTTTTGTAAAATAGTGATAATGGTGAGGAATAAATAAATTATTATTAATTATTATTAATAACAAAACGCGCTTCAGCTCTTGGGTCGCCAAAAATGTCGCACATAGATGTGCAAAAAATCCCTTTGTAGATTTATCAATTCCTCAGCAACAATAATGAAGAATAAAATCTTCCATATCACCACAACGAAATTCGATATCCAAAAAAACAAACCAACTTAAATATAACGCAATCCGTGACTTAGCACTTTCAGAAAAAAAACCCGACATTTTGTCTCAGGCGTGTTATGTTTTTGAAATATAAAATAAAACGCGCGCGGTTCGGTGGCGCTTTTTTTTCTTTTTCTTTTTATTTTTCGTCCAAATGTACACGGCCAGTATTTGCATACAATGCAGTGGGTGCAATATGCTGCTAAATGTTCCGCTGTACAAAGCAAAGTGAGAAAGATGTATTGGATTTTAAAGGATAACCTTTTAGATAGTTAGTAGGTATGCGGGTTTTTATTTTGTAAGTTTGTTTTAAAATTCAATAGAGTAGATCTATTTGAATATTGGGTATAATGAATAGAGTGAGTACATTCTTTGAGCTGCTTAAAATATTGTAATTTTTATTTTATTTTTCAAAACCCATAAATCTTCTCCCTCATTACTACGGCCGATATTTTTTTAATTTGAATTCCCTGTTTTATCCTAAGCCCCACGATTTTGCTATAATTTGTTAGATCTGCAGTCTATTATTAAACTGTTAAGAAAATTTGTTCATTTTTTTATACAAAGCTTTTTAAATAAAAATTCTAGTAGTTTTCATATACGTATAAGAAATAATAATAAAAAAATATTTTAACAATAAGCATACTGTACTTTACAATTATAATCAGTGAACAGACGTAAAGAAAGACGCGACAAATTAATAACCTCCTTCTTTTTAGAAGTTGGTTAAAAATAAAAATAAGGTAGCAACCGAAATCGTATGTATATCGACCTCACGCCTCTTTTACGAAACAATACAACCAATCAACAATAACTATTTTACATTTTGTCTACGTTTCCCAACGCGAACAACTACGTAATCTTTTATGTAAACTTACAATTCCTTCCTTATGTTTATGTTAATAAGTTTGAATTTCGCGTGTGATATTTTTTTGGGTGTAAATGTAAATGTGTGATAACAGAGTCACCTAAAACCGATGACCTGTGACCCCAGTCGCAGCACAAATATGTTTACAATTAGTGTTGTCCAAACATCGATAGTCTGACTGTCGATAGCGACTATTGTTTGACTTCCTTCGCTGAAATTTATTCGAATGAGGAAGATGAGCGTGATTATTTTAAAAAAAAAATTATTCAAAAAATCTAACAAAAAATCATAAAAATTTAAGTGAAAGATTTTTTTCGATATTTTAAAATCATAATTTTCAACGAATTTTCAAAAACCGCCCATGCGTGACATCGCATCGTCTACGCTACGCTACGTCGCATCAGTCGGTAGATTTTACTTGAAACTATAACGATTTTTTTCTACAATGAACTAAAGCGAACAAAATAAAATTTATTGTTATTCATCATATCTTTGACTTCTTGTGGTCCATTTATAACACAACATTTCAAAAATACATCTATAAAACTAGAGATCCTAATTTTACCGATATTGAGGAGCGATTTAAGGTTCCAAAACTTCTACAAATATTAATTAAACCTGTTAATTTATTTTCTACATTGAATTACATTTGAGAAAAACGGAAACTTTTGACTAATGTGCGAAAAAAGCTTCACGGTCTCACTTCAAACTAAAAAGAGTAGTTCATAAAATATTTTGAAGGGTTATCAAGGGCTTAGTCAAGATACAGTTTTAAATGATATCTCCGTTTCCTTTCAAATAATTTATTTCAAATGAGGGTCACACTGGACCCCAGAAAATTCAGCCTCGAAACACGGCGTCACCTTAAGTTAAAATGAATATCTATTGATCGATAAACTGCAATATTTTTATTTTAGTAGTATAATAGCACTATCTTTATCGATAGTCCATTGATTCTTAATGTATCGGCAACACTATCCACGAGTTTCTCTTGACTAGTTGGAAGCGTAAACTGATTTCCATGGAATATTAGCATATTTGTCTTGTCAAGTTTCACGTTTCCATACATTGTTTTCTCATGGGTTTTTTCCTTGTTACATTAAATGTGAAATGAAGATGACTTAGTTAAACTATAAAAATAAAACGCATACCTCAAACAGGAACACTTAACAAATCACATGGTATGTTTAAAATCTATATCTATCCATATCTATACATATAATAAAACAGTAAAAAAAAGTGTGTCTTAACATTAAATATATTTCCAAAAAAAAAATTGGGGGCGATGGAGACTTAGTAATAGAGTAAGAATTTAAAAAAAAAAGTCTGTCTGTTTGTCTGTTTGTCTGTTTGTCTGTTTGTCTGTTTGCCTGTTGGTCTGTTTGTCTGTTTGTCTGTTTGTCTGTATGTCTGTTTGTCTGTTTGTACACGCTAATCTCCGGAAATACTGAAATACTGGACGGATTCGAATGAAACTTTTTTTGTTATATAGCTATTAAGCCTGGGCAACATATAGGGTATAAATGATTTTGGAAAATGGAACGCCTGATGCAGAACCATAATGGTCCAGCTAAACTATAAGAGATATAAAAATGCCGCCTTAGTAAAAGTTGTTCAGCCTGGTGAGCATTTTCCAGAGACATAAAGTCCACGCGAACGAAGTCGCGGGCTTCGGCTAGTTTAATATATTTCATGTGAATTTGGCACTAGTGTTGGCCAGTTGGCCACATACACACGCGATATAATTTTTCAAAAATAAAAACTGAGTTCTACTCCTAATCTACATAACCGATTTTGATAAAATTCTATGGGGTCACTTGACAAGTATAGGGAATTGTTCAAACAAAAAATAATTTTCCAAATCGGTGCAGGAGTCTTCGCATAATCAAATGACCATACATACAAAAAAAGATCGCGAATAATTGATTCCTTCTTTTGGAAGTCGGTTGAAAAAAACAATAATCATAAGATACTGTAAGTTATTACAGTATAGATTACTTATTGGAATTTTTTCGGCGTACCTTCCAAGCAGATTTTTCGGCGTACCTTTCAAGCAGAGACGTTGTAAATACACAAACTGTACTATGATCTATATCATCATCATCATCATTTCAGCCGCATAACGTCCACTGCTGGACGTAGGCCTCTTCCAATGATCTCCAATGACCGATCTAGAGCGGCTTGCATCCAGCGCCTACCAGTAAACTTTTTTAAGTCCCTACAAAAAAGAGGGTGTTATAAGTTTTATGCTTATATGTTTGTCCATGTGTGTGATTGTCTGAGAATGGCTGAAAATCGGCTGAGCCTTTTAAAAGTTATATGGGCTTAACGCTTGAAAATTGGGGTTTTTTAATTTACCTGGCTTACAGATCTTATTTTATGTTACAGATATTTATTCTACTGAACATCGGTTGGGATATGTAGTTCCGCCGCTCGTCACTAGATGATGGTGTCGGGGTTTTAATTTGCCAGATAAATAAACTTCTTGTACATAAAAAAACTCACTCCATAAAACATAAAGAGTCTAAAGTAAAAAATATACAAATTTAAAGAAAATAACATTTTTTTTACCAGCAAACAGACAACCAAACAAACCATTTTCTTATACATTTTAAAACAAAAGCCAAGAAATCGTGAAACACTTACGAAATCCAAATTTCGAGCTTTAGCCATCGAAAATGTAACTTGATCCTTAACCTCTCATTGTTCAGAGTATTTGTCTCAAGTAAACTCAGAAACGATTGAATATTCATAACAAGGTGACACGCAATGGCGTTCGTCAATTTGACTCAGAATTTCACACAAACACGAAAAGCCGATAATTTTTAGGGTTCCGTACCCAAAGGGTAAAAGCGGGATCCTATTACTAAGACTCCTGTCCATCTGTCCGTCTGTATGTCTGTCCGTCTGTCTGTCACCAGGCTGTATCTCATAAACCATGTTAGTTACACAGTTGACACTTTCACATTTTCATCATATCAGCCACAGGAAGTCCACTGCTGGACATAGGCTTTCCCCAAGCATTTCCAAAACGACCGATCGGAAGTGGCCTGCGTCCAGCGTCTTCCTGCAACCTTGCACAGGTCGTCTGACCATTTATGACATGAGTTTACATAGATAGTGGTACGGAACCTTCGTGCGCGAGTCCGGCTCGCACTTGGCTCTTTTTTTTACATTTTGACGCGCAGGCGCCGTCTTATAGGTACAGTTCCTTACATTTGCATTTCTAAAAATGCTCTGACAGTTTCCGTTTGAACAATAGTTTCAGTTCGAATTTATTTTTGTAGTCACAATGTCATTTTTTGTTTTAGGTAAGTACTTTTGCCCCGTAAAGGTCGTTAACCTTGCTTTTAAAGTACTATTGAAGAGGCATTTTTTTCCAAAAGCCATTTTTTTCCCGGCAACATTTTGTATCGTTTTGGAAATCATCATTTATTGGATGGTTATGGAATGATTGTTCATGTGTAGACTGTATCAAAGGGATTTATTTATTTAGTCCGCCACCCAGAGGTTCCAGGTTCGATCTCTAGTCAGAATAAGTTGAAAATTTTTCTTTTTCAAACTGCCATGTCTTGGATGTTTATTTATATATGTCTTGTTATAAAATATATTATCGTTGAATTAGTATCCCATAACACAAGTCTCGAACACGAGTTTTGAACTGAAATTTCTAACAAAAACTGGACATCTTTTTATTTCCGGCACCCATTCAATCACGTTTAACACCTAAAAGAAGCTGCGCCTATTCTTCTGTCACTTAGCAGCAATAAAAATGGTAGCAGCGATCTGTCATCGCTCCTGAATGGACGACATCCATCACAGATAAACGTCAATGTGACATTAGACATTAGTTAGCAGTATCGTTTGATCGATAATCGGATGTTATTGAAATGACACGTCACATATTTGAGTTGCACCCGTTTTGGTAGTATAGAGTTTAGTTTTGTCGAATTCGATGTTTGATTTTGAATTTGGAACATTTTGTAAAAAAAATATAAAATGCGAGCAAGTAAGTCTATCCATGCTGGTATGTGAGACAATATATAAATGAAGACCTCCGTTGCGTAGTGGTCACCATGCTAGTCCGCCACCCAGAGGTTCCGGGTTCGATTCCCGATCTGGCCAATATGGTAATTGTCTTCTTTTAAATTGTCCTGGGTCTTGGATATCTATGAGATAGTATCCTATAACACAAAATATATCCCATAAATATCCCATAACACTAAAAGAACAAAAAAAAAATTGGCATTTCCTAACTAAAGTGTGCAACCACCCGGGCAATTTGTATGAGAATGAATTTTTTTTTATTTTCTGACTATCATATTGATTTTATTATGCTATAGTGATCTAGTATAGCCCATGATTGTCCCTGCCACGTCGTTTATGTATTTGTTATAAAATATAGTATCGTTGAGTTAGTATCCCATAACACAAGTCTCGAACTTACTTTGGGGCTAGCTCAATCAGTGTAATTTGTCCCTATATATTTATTTACTTATAAAATTAAAATAACAGTTTAATCTTCTTAATTAACAACTAAATTAAAAACTAAATTAAAAACTAAATTAAAATCTAAATTATACTCTAAATTAAACTAAACAAATAATAATAATAAAAAAGAAAAACCTTACAAATAGAAAACGTCTTCCAGATCATTGCCCTGCGGTAGAGTGCCCAAAAGGCTGGCAGCATTGCCACGTTGGATGGCAATGCTTATTCGTTGGGCGAAATAATTGCCAGCCCTTGGGTCACCCGACACCTCGACTAATTTTTTGTTAAAAAATTTAAAAAGTTTGTGAGTTGATGGTCCCCACGGACCTAAAGTCTCAACCCCAAACGGCTCAAATATGAAGCCATTCCCTAAGCATTCATATTTGCGCCGTTTTAGGGTTTCCGCAGCGGCTGCAGCTGCGCCAGCCTTAGAGCTTGTGCCGTGAAGATGGGAGGCCGCCAGAGTGTCGACACACGTAGCGTCCCACACCAACGGCTTTCCCAACCTCCACGGCACAAGCGTCATACCATCCGGTCTCTTGCCATCATCGCGGGCCAAACCATTTGGTTCTAAAATTGCTGGCAACCCGATGGTGACAAGAGCGCGGTGTACTATATTATTTAAATTAGCATGACGAACTTACTATTACTTATTATTTATTGTAAAACCTACTTCAACAAAGGAAAGTTACTCATCTCATTAAAAACATTTAATTACATATTGAACCACTTGATGGCGCTTGGCGTCCTCCCAACTAGGAAACTGAGAAATCTTGGCGCCCTTCCACGAAACTGATGCTATTGTATTGTGCTACAGAATATGGTGATGGGTCATACAGGGACCACTAAGGTACCTACTCACTAATCCGTCACATTAGTATAACATAATTAACCTAAATACATCGAGATAAACCGAAACAGAAATCAATATTTATGATAAATTTTGTAATTCAGTCTTCTACTTTCTGTTTTATTTTGTTGTATTTCCTTTTTATGGTGCAAAAGAGTTTTTGTATTTTATTTTATTCACGCATTTATTGCGTAGTAGGCAGTGCCGTTACTACAGTAGGCAGACTGTACCATCACGCTATATAATTATCTCTGAGGAAATCAAAGTTAGGAAGGTTTGCTGACAGTATTGCTAATTGTTATTCCACAAATATTTACTCATTTCCTCGGTCGGTATTTACGATCAGCGCAGAAACAGAAGCAACTGTTGTATTCTATTTTTCTTTGTTCATTAAGACCATTTAAATCTGTGTTTTTTAACTTATTTTTGCCTTATTATACAAAATCAACCAACATGGCTACCCGAACATTTAAGGCGTTTCTATCAATATTTTTATCGTCAAAATATCTGTCATAGATTTTAAGACAATACGAATTCATGTTTCTCACGCATGTGGCAACGAAAGACTCAAACGAACAGTGGCGCCACAACGTTAATTCACTTAAAATAAACGACATAAATAGTGGGATCAAGAGGCAATTGTAAATAAAATCAACTATTAATGTCACGGATCCTTAGCTCGAACAGTAAAAGTTGATTCATTCGGATTCACTCGTAAATTATGGAGCCTGTGTGGACCCATTTTGAACTATTACAAGGTAGTAAAATGAAGATTTTGGATTTCCAGTTCAGGTCGTAAAATCGCTTGGTTATCTAAAGTGTCAAATATATGGTGACCAAAGTGACCAAGTTACGGAATTTAAAGACGGAATAAGTTTTTTGAAAAAATTACATTTTTTGTACAAGCTTTTATTGTGAGGCCAAAATGAAATAAGGCGAAACTCGATGGGATGGCGTCCTTTTATTACTGAGTTCCATCGACCATGTTCCGTCTCCGTGATCAGACCCTAGACATCGTCTACCATAAAGTGCTCGTCAAGAGAAATCAAACAAGTCCTATTCAATGAGGTTATGTTGTTTTATAACTGAGTTCCGTCGAATATCTCCTGACTCCATCATCAGAACAGCTCATTGACTTCATAATATTATATTGTCATCCGATTTACACAAGTGTACAAAATTTAGCTAAATCTGTTGAAGATAACTGGTTGAAAATTTAGTTGCAAGATTTGACCTAACCAAACATTCGAATCATCATACATACAAGATACAATTACAATGCAAGTTAAATAAAAGCTTGTAAAAAAGAAAACTACAAAAATCTAATCACGAAAATCTCTTACGAAGTAAACGAATCGAGGCTAAAGACCCAAAGGCCACATTCAGAAGTAAGTGGGTGTTACACCAGTGTAAAAAGACTCAAGATACTGAAAGGTTGCTAATCTATTGCCATAATTTCTGCCGCAGGAAATAAACTGATTGACATAGGAGACAATACAAACAATCAAACAAAACAAAATAATCGCATATGAGGAAACTTAAACTAACACAGTTATTTTTACTATGACTCATGACATAACTCAACTTTCATGGCTTAGTTTTGTATGTAAAGTAGACTTAAGTAAAGACTTTTTGGTTTAACAAAACTTCATTTGAAATAAGTATTGTACAATTTGACTTTTTTAAATATTTCTTTGTTTTCCAAATCACGCTTAGTGACAATTTAACTGCTGTACCTCACAGACTAGATCTGGTGTCTAATGAAACTGTCTAGCGACCACCGCTTTTGGGCGAGCACCAAGCTCGTACCACTTAATGATATAATAGATATCCAAAAAAGGAAAAAGGTTATCAATTCGTCGCGAACTTTTTTTTTTTCACACATTTATTAGAAGACGCCTATACCGATTTGGGAAATTCTTTTTACATACATACATACTATCACGTCTTTATCCCTAATGGGGCAGACAGAGCATTTTGGGTCTTGCGGTTCTATGCAGAGCCCAGGGCCGCAAGACCCAAAAACCACTTTTAGCGTCATGGTGGGCTAGAAGATGGAAAAGCAATCAATACAGTGATGGGTTGCTAGCCCCATCGCCTGTTAACATGATTTGCATTTTTGCCCATTCCCTCGATCGGCTTTTACGATCTGCGTGGGAAGAGAAGCAGCTGGTACATTCTAAGTTTTTTTATTTCTCCCAGACCAGCATGGGAAATTCTTTTTTTGTTTGAATAAATACACTTGCGAGGTAGTCCCAGAAAATTTTTAATCAAAATCGGTTGCACTGCACAGTTTAGGGGTGAAGTCTATCTTTAGTTTTGAAAAATTATCTTCATTCCTCCTTTATCCTTCAATAACACTCAGCTTGGCCACCCGAGCATTTAAGGCGTTTCAATCAATAATTGTTTAAACTTTGTCGCATGATTCATTGCTTCTCGAACGGTTTGATTTGATCTTTAATGTCACTCGGAGATTGTAAACCGTGTGTGGTCGATTTGAATTAGAACTTGCTTATTTAATGTCGCTATAAATTATAGGTACTAGATCTACTTTTGGCGTGTCATTTCGTTTTAATTGCAGTTTTTTGGTCTTTTTTGTGACGAAAAGACAATTTTGGCAGTTTTATTTATTGCAAATAGTTGATTGGTGATTAAAAAAGTTATGTACCTACATATAAAAATCCAATTTTATATGTTTATGAGTTATATTTCTTATGGTGATTTTCTTTTATCATTATAAATAAAACATAATTATGAGGCAAACAATAATATTACATTATATTAATAGGATTAAAACACAATTTGAAAACTGAACACGTATCTAATCTATGTAGAATTAAAAAATAATTTTGTCAGTTCAGCAAAAAAAGAATTTAGCTTGAAAACAATAAACATAAGGCATAGGTATTGCAATATTTTAAAATATCGTCGTCAAAATGGATGAGTGTACGTAAACTTTTTTTATGTTCTTCAATTCGAAAAAAGAAATAAGTATAATTAAAAAAGCGCAATATTTGTCTTTGATTTCAAGTTATTACAGAAGTCTTAAGTTATATTGTATTGATATGTAATTATTTGTGCAAATTTGAACTCTTTTTCATAAGATTAGGCCAATAGTGAATATCAAGTTTACATATAAAAATAAAAGGTTAAGAAGGACCACGCAAACAAAGTTATGAGTGAAAATTATATCACAAGTTGGTGTCCTTCAAAAAGAACTTATTTCTTATTATTAATTCTTGAATGAATACGACAACAATGATTAGTATCGGTCAGTTATGATTAGGTATTGTAGGTGTACTACTTTACTTGAAATTCTATTTTTTATTTTGTTAGTTTTTCTCATAGATGAAGATGAAAAGTAGAGTGTGCTACTCGGGTATGGTAATATTTTTATGGTACTCGACCTGACCGGGTTCGAACCCGCCACCTCCGGTGTGACAGCGTGGCATGATAACCACTAGGCTACAGATATCGCTAAATTGTTTATTAACCTTTTCTTTACCGCCAATATCAGACACAATAGTAAAACAATAAACGTAGCATTTATTAATGTCAGCCGGTAACTGACGGGTAGTATACAGTTCGCTGGTAATATTGTAACACAAATAGCTACTAGTTACCTGTAGTAGTTCAAAAATGTCCGTATAGCTATTAGCTACGAGCGCAGTGGTGAGAAACTGCGCAGGAGCAGTTAACCCGGGGTCGCACTGGATTTATCCCGGCGATGTCGTGCGATACCTTATCCCGGCTACTGTGCGATAATGGCGCTAATAACTTGCAGCCTGACGATTTTATCGCACTTATGTTAGTCTGAGAAAAGTAGGATACACTGGGCGTTTTTTGCTGAAGATCCGATGAGAGGTTGGTCAACTTCGGCTTTTTGACTGCTTAGTATTTCGTTGTTAGAGGGTTTTCGCTCGTTCGAAAGCATTAATATGTTATTATGTATCAAGATTGTATTATTGACGTGTAAAAATGCCTAATAACTAATTACACATTTAAATTTTGAATCTTGATCCAATATTTTTTTTTTAATTTCCATTAAATTTTTTTTGGCAGTGACATAAAGTGTTTATATTAAGAATGCACTCAAAAAAATATATATTTACATACATACTATCATGTCTTTATCCCTAATGGGGCAGCTAGGGTATATTGAATCCTATGCTATAAGCAGACAAAACCCAAGGCCGCAAGATAAAAAATATATAAAATAATGTAAATATAGCGAAAGAACCATCTAAAAGACAATCCATCATGTCACCTAACACAAATATATATCAGTCTATGTGCAAAAACGTAGACTGGACACAAAAAGGTAAAGTCAACAAATCAATATTTATCGCCCAGTACGCGGAACTTTGACCTTGTTTAGCGAATCGTTCACCTTAAATCTTTATCAGGTATGACTTCGTCACAGTGCAATTTGATCATATTTTTAATGTGTTTTTTAGTTTAATTTAAAGTACGCGCGTTTTGAGTTTCATTTAAAGTACGCGTGTAATAGAGTTTAAGGAAAGGAAATGTATCTTTGCAAGTAGGAACCCAAAAATGTTTGTGTCAAATTAAAACATGTGATAAAAAATTCGCCACAATCTCACGTTAGCGCCGTAAGTGCTATGTGATGAGAAAATTCGTTAGGGTGATTCGAAATCGCGGTAGCACAATTAGTAGTGCAATCACTGCGTTAACGTGAGGGTAGTTGGTTCAAATCGCACACAGGGCGAAATTTTTCATCACATACTGTAAAAATCAATGTATTTGCCACGACAGTTTTAGATATTTTTACTCCAATGTATGCTTAATTGTATATCTGTTTCACCTATATATTTTTACACTCTTCATAATGGCCTAAATCTAAATAACCCTTAGGTCGGTAATGCGCGTTTTACACGCTATAAGATACTGTTACTTCCTCCATCTGGTTGTCCGTTTAACTGATTTACTATCTCTAATGTACATATAGTTTTTATCTCTAAAGACTACGTTTAGAGTAATGGTAGGCGTGAAAATGAAAAAATGAATCAAAATATTGATAGGTTCCTAAACGCATCGTCTTAACATTATGCTTTTATTAACACAACCTGTAGGTTGAAATCCGCCTGTTACTTAGATTTTTGCAAAAAAGTATAATAAGTAAATAAAATAGTTATTTTCAAGGGCCTTTTTAGTACAGTATTTTGTTTTCTATTTATCTATGGCAATATTATACTGTGACAAGATCCGCCTAACCTCTTAAATCAAGAAGTGGTATACCATATACCACTCGCTGCGTTCTCGCCTCGGTTTACGGCTAATTCTTCTTTTAGACCAAATAATAAAGATATCTAAGCTTAGATTTGACGACTATATAAGTTAGAATAGGTATTTTCAAGAGCCTTTTTAGTATAGTATTTTGTTTTATATTAATCTCTGGCAACATTATACTGTGACGAGATTCGCCTAACCTCTTAAATCAAGAAGTGGTATACCATATACCACTCGCTGCGTTCTCGCCTCGGTTTACGGCTAATTCTTCTTTTAGACCACAAAAATGCTAAAGATTTACGATATCGAAACGTGTGCCCGCGCATGCGGTATGTCAGGGTGACCGTACGTTTAGATTTATAGGGACATTTCCATATAAAATAAATAACGTTTAAAATCATACGTATTCACAGAAAAAAATCAGTGTTACTGTTCTTAGTAATACGGGATTTATCTTTTTTGCCAGACAATTCAACGACCCTTCTGCCGTCATGGTCGCTAGCTGACTGACTAGACCACTGACTGGCTGACTGACTGACGGAGTAATTGTGATCGCAAAACTCTAAAATCATATAAATTCAGTATTAGTTTTGATTTTACTGATTGGTTTAAAAGCCAACTGTCTAATTATTTTTTTATAGAAACGAGAGACCTAGTAATTTTGTAATTTCAATTCCAGGAAATCGAAATTAATTGTAGCTATATCAATAGAGTACAGAATTCGAAAATATCACTGTAAAAAGATATTATATAGAAAATACAATTACATGTATCAATTTTTAATCAAGTTTGTTGTTTGTAGTAAGATCACATTTTTAAGGTTCCTTTATAATATTTCTATTCTTTATAAATATTTATACTTTTATTTTCAATGCCCATTTTCTAAAAACAACTTTGTTATAATTATACTAACAAATGTAAGCAAACATAAAAGATGCAGTCAAAAATACTAACATCTACTAGTAAACCACAGAACTCATAAACAAAATTATTTATAAATTCACCTGTCCTTTTTATGGCACAATTTATCTGTGCATTTGCATACGCTATAAAACAAATGTTAACTAATCCTCAATCGGTTGTCCCGTAAAGTCTACAAATATGGTCATGTTACGCACGGCGCGCGGACAGGGATCTAAGAAGTAAATAGAGTATGTGCAAAAACAAATAACTGCAATTTATGTTTTGTGTTTAATGTTAATTTCGTAGTAAGCAGAGTTCAGTCTAGCTTCTAAATGCTGCTGAAACACAAAGCCTAAATCTATTGTCATTTATCATTACTTGTTATCCGAAGATTACACAATAAGATACTTTTAATTAATTCAACATATTATTATTTTCAAAACTAAAAACTGACTTCAACACCGTAGTACACAACCGATTTTGATAAAATTTCTAACACTTGCAAAATATGCCCTTTTAAAAAACATTGAATTTTCGGAATTGGTCCAGGCTTCTTTGAGTTATCGGTGAACACATATTTAAAAAAATATCCCCAGTAATTGATGTCCTCCTCCTTTTTAAAGTCGATTAAAAATAGGAAGAGACCTTTAGTCAATGTTTTACAAGCGTAAGTAAATGTAAATTTCTACTTCAAACCATTATTTTCTTAACTTTACGGTAAAAAAACACCGATTTGAAGTTTAAATTGCCTCGATTGGATAATTTTTATTTAATGTGACTTGAACTACGTATTCAAAAATAATTATTTTATTTTTATCATAATTTCTTCAAGGAATTTTGAAAAAGGAATAAATGCTGACTCCATTTTGTTCTAACGTGCTCGTTACAGGCGCAGGCGCAGTATGCCGCGAAATATGGCGACCGATGTTCGGATACGCGTACCTCGTAACTCCAATCGGATATTACGGATATCGATCTAACGATATGTAACGTTCGGATATTTATTTCATCGATTTAGGCGATTAATCGGCGTTGAAACGCGACACTTTAAACTACGACTTTTTGTGATGCGCCTCCGCTCCGGTTCGTTGTTCAGTGGCTGGTTTTTTTTCTTTGTATTTGTTTTTGCTACCATCGTTTACGCGATTTGAATATCAATTGAATCAAATAAATCAATAGTTAAAGGCGACTTTTAGTGAGATCATAGAATCGTGTGGATCAAATTTATCTTGATTCATGGGAATAGAGGAAAACTATTAATCGTTATTAAATTTAATAAGAATAAATCATTTTTACTTACAACTTTTTGTGGATTTCGGAACTTGATTTAAGACTTAAATTTTATTATTTTTTCCATTGTTGCAATAAGAATTTAGCAAAAGGAAAAATTCGAAATGATTCCTAAAGTAAAAATTAAGAAAAATAAATATATTTTAAAATAAAAAACCGACTTCAACAAACTTCACAACCGATTTTCATAAAATACTATGGAATCACCTAACAAATATGCACTATAAAATAAAAATAAAGAATTCTGAAATTAATCCAGGCTTCGAGTAATCGAAAACATATAAAATAACATAAATATTTGAATTTATAACCTCCTTCTTTTTAAGTCGGTTGAAATAATCAATAAAATGATACATCATGATATTAACCGATAAGATATACGTAGTTATACATTTTTAATAGCCTGATATTGGGTCCCACTGCTGGACACAGGCCTTCCCTTCTCCTCACCATCTATCTCTATCCCGAGCAATTTGCTGCCATCCACTATATATAGGTAGGTATATACTTAATATAAAAAATACTTTTTTTTTTATTTACGTACTTTAGAACACGGATAAGCTATATAAAACTGTACACGACAAAAAATATATTCAGAACAGTCAAACAGCATGTATGTATAGAATCAAATTTATGGCATTGATGATTCATAACATGATCATTAGAGACAAGAATCAAATACATGTATTTCTATCAAAACTGTCTCTGCAGTCGTATCGGACCACCCAAGTGGGCATAAAACGTCGAATTTATTCCCATGTAGTAGATAATGCGCGTTACTGACCGTTACGGCCTATTTCCGAGATATGTTTGCGTTAACTTAACACTTTGCTTAAGATTAACTGTTCGGATGAATTGATTATATTGTAGTAAAAGGAAGGTCTAAATAGGAGGCTTTCGTGGGCTGATAACGATTTTAGTAGTTTAATTTAATTGCTAGGCAAATTAAAAAACTCCGACGACATCTAGTAATAAGTGACGAAACTAAATAATATTCTAACCGATGTTAAGTAGTGCTTCATCATCATTTCAGCCGCATAACGTCCACTGCTGGACATAGGCCTCTCCCGAAGATTTCCAAAATGACCGATCAAGTAGTGCTTACTGCTGAGGATTCAATCGGGAATACGCTCGGATGATGATGACTAAAAGTTGCCCTTATGTCTTACGCTGTTTTGTTTTGTTTTCTTAGAATAGCAAAATCCTAAATACTTTGTTTACCATATTAGTGATAAAAATGTGTTCTTCACAGAAATTGGCAAAATGTATAAGAATAATTAGCTCTTGGATTGAGTAGCTATATTGTGTTAGATATTAGATTTTAAAACAGAAAATTACACAACTCACAAAGCTATAAAGGAAAAGACATACACTGACCTGATAGTGTTTATTTACGATGTTCATAAAAATAAATTAGCATGGTACGTTAAGGCTTTATTACCACAATATGGTCTTAAATCGCCACACCTAGCTGGGATTGTCACCAGACGGGAATCTAAGAATCAAATATTTGTTCAGAAACTGGTTTTCGGTATGATTTTTGATACCATTCATCCAGAATTTGGATAAAGTTATCAACATTAAGATGTGCATTTTTGATTGTGTTAATACTTTAATAGTAATATTTATTATGTATCCTTTGAGAATCACGGGTCTTTTCACCCCGGTTCTTGGAGAGGCTTGCGTGGGGATACGCACGTAGAGGCCCTTTGAAAAGGTTGTTGTCATGTGGCGCTCCCGCCAAAATCCATTCCTGGATATCGGCAGAAGAAAAACCTATTGCATGAAAAAGGGAAAGGTTTATGGTTTATGGAATGAATTTGGGATGGATTGATGCTGGGATTTTGCAATAGAAACGTCACCTGCCATAATCACTATTACTGACTGACTATTGTAGGCAGGTGGTGAAGTAAATTTATTATTATGTATTTCTTGTAGGTGGCAAGTTTTTTTTGTGGAATATTCATTTATTTATCCACAATATACAATTGTTTACAATTGACGGACTTAATGCTAAAAGCGTTAGTCCAGTCCAGTCAACCATAGGGATAAACAGAGATTTTATTGCGGCACAAAATGATTACCTTAATAAATCAAAAATATCCCTAATAAATATACCTATAACTACATATACCTACATGTATATTAAACATGTTGAAAAATTTGTAAAATTAAATCTTGAAAAATATTTCGTTTTAAGGTAGCTCTTATGTAAGTTTTTTTTGACTTACCCATCTGGTGTGGTTTTATAAAATAGGTCTTTCAAAAACCATTGTGAGCTTGTGAATACCATTTTCCGATTTAGGAATGCGTTTCTGAAATATTTGGTTTTATAGTGCAAATTTTGTTTCAGTCAAGTGTTGCCCTCTATCTGTGAAACGATTGCATAAAAAAAACTATCAGAGCCAAGTAGGGTTTACAAATAAAAAAATTATAGGCGAGTTACTTATACAATGTACTCGGAAAAGGAAAATTTCATACAAATTCAATAGAAAGTTTTTAGACGCGAGAACTTAAATTTGGCATTTGTAACTAAGGAACCCTATAATACGCGTGGCCCGACACGCACTTGGCCGGTTATTCTTTCATATGTACAGTATGTACAGTTAGCTTATATTTTCTATTTATATATGTATTTGTCATAAAATATAGTATCGTTGAGTTGGTATCCCTTATCGCAAGTCTCGAACTTACTTGGGGCTAACTCAATCAGTGTAATTTGTCCCTATAAATTTATTATTCAGATTTATGTAGCAAAAACCTTGCCCATGCAAAGCCAAGACATAAAGCTAGTTTAATACACACTTACTACAAATACTTGTACTTGGAACAAACAGTTCCGTCAAGATTACAAACCTGGCCTGACCCGGGAAGCGAACCTGCGCTAAACGCTGTCGATGACACCATAAAACAGATGCGAGATACAACTGCAAGGGCAAACATTACGATTTGTGACGCACACATGAAAACTTGGTAAGAATTTCGGAATACTAAAGATATTATTATACCTCTATACTAACATTTCTATGGTTTTGATTTTAAAAAAGAATGGATCACATATAATATAAATAAGTAAGTAATGGACAAATTAAACTGATTGAGCTAGCCCCAAAGCAAGTTCGAGACTTGTGTTATGGGATACTAATTTAACGATACTATATTTTATAACAAATACGATATACAGTATGTAGAAAAAAACCCTATCCGATAAGGTAATGTTGGGTAGCTTGTGTAGGTTCTATTTATCGGGATGGAATCCCTAAAATCGCAAAAGAAATCTGCAGCTTCATACATTTTGATTTTTTCTTGCGATTTCAGGTATGGGAGAAATCGATAAATAGAACCTACACAACCTCCCCAACATTACCTTAGCGTATTAAACAGGGTTTTATGTAATCTTTGAGTAAGGCCTATATCCAACAGTGGACTGAAATAGAATCATTGAGTTAGTATCCCACAAGTCTCGATTTTACTTTGGGGCTAACGCAATCTGTGCGATTTCTACCTATATATACAAAAAATAATAATTATGTTTTAATGACCAATTCCCAGAACATTTTACATTTTTAAGCTATTACACAGCTTCTATCGCGGGCCTTGAGCGCGGAGACCGAATCCAGAAATTCCGTAACGAAAAAACCTCACGCTTCCCACTCCGCCTACCATGTAGGTTGCCGCTTCGTCTCCGTCGTCCGTTTGCGACGTTGCCGTCCTTCCTTGTAAAAATTCACCGACCGAACGGAACCACCTTAATGCAATAGCTTTACCGCGGCAGTCCCCGAGTGCCACACGTCTTTTTTTTTTAACGAGTCAGTACTATTTTGGTTTGTAAGAATTGCCACAATCAAACTTTCAGTATTAGACTGACGTAGAAAGTGAATCTATACAAAGAGCCGATTCGACCCGCTGACATTTGCACTGTCCACGGTTCATACAACTGGTATTACGAACTGTGACCCGGGAAGCAACGAGCAGATGAGCAGCCTGTGTAATAATAGATTCAAAACCAGCTGAGTTACTTCGGCAATAAATACTATTTTGACGCAATTATGATACCTATGATATAGGTGATATACTGTAGCTCGTCAGTAAGAGTAAAGGAAAAAAAGTCCTGAGTATGTTTGTATGTACTTATCTTCTAAACTAAAGCAAAATTAAAAATGGTATACAAATTTTTTAGAAGTGAAAACATCTTCAATCTCGTTATTCCCTATTCTCAAAATCCCTGTAGAGTGAAAGAAACTTGAAACCGCTGCGTTTTTGTTCAAAAACGTACGTGTACAAAGAAATATATCTATAACATTGCATTTGGCAAAGATGCGCCGTCTGATGCGCACGCGCAATTTACAAGCATCGTCGCGATGTCTGATAACATTACTTACTGTTGCAGCAGTTTGATTGCTTACACAATTTAGCAAATAAATCGATTAAAGGTGCGCCCTTCAATCGATTTATTTGCTATCGTCAATTTTATTTCAATTTTTCTTCTTTGGGACCATCCATAAATTACGTCATACGATTTTCATAACTTTTTGCCTCCGCCCTACTCCTTGTTGCAGATGGTCACAAATTTGAGGCCCCCACCCCCTAGTGTAACGGCTTACAGACCAAAATAGTACTGAATCATTTAAAAAAAACTTGACAGGTGTCAATGGACACCCGGATGGAACGAAGTTCCTTTCGATTAATTAGGAGAGAGAGAGACAGACAGAGAAACACTTACAACACACCCTTACAACTATAGCAAAAAGTGTCGTTACAACTTTTGGTCTTAATTTTTTCCGTCTAGCCACCTTTCGCAATGCGCGATAAGGAACTTCGTTCCAAAAATACAGTATACTAACTCTGAGTAAAAAACGACGGGTTGCACTCTGGGAGTGCCGGCAGAAGTGAAAACTTGAATATTAACTTTGTGCATTTTTGATATTTTGGAATGGTTAGGGAATAATTTTGCACGAATTGCTTTAATTATCAGTATAAAATATTTCAAATCTTTTCTGAACCACAGTCTGTCACAAATGTCACAAGCATGACCAAATTCATTTTCAACAAAATCATTTTCAAATACACAGCAGTATGGCCACTACACAGACGGTCGAGCCATCAGCTGTCACCATCCATGGATGCGCGTAGCATGCTGTAACATAAACACACACGAACATTCGCGCAAGCGCCCTGCGCCGTCTTACGAATTTTCGATCAGGTCACGTGTCCTGACGCGAGTTTAAGATTTTTTACCCATTCCAAAAAAAGTGACAACGCCGCTAAAGAAGTTTTCACTTCAAAAACAAACCTCCTTGATGATGAAATGCTTAACACTCCAGTCCGCCGTTCAATTCTGACAATATTCTAAAAAAACAAACAAAACTTCTAAATCAGATTCTGGGTTAGATCCCAAGCCATGTTGGAAAATGGCATCGTTAAAATTCTCCAAGGTCTATGTTACGAGTAAGTTAGTAACTTATTGCCTCCGTGGTGTAGTTGTTAGAGCGTTTGGCTCATACCCGGAGGTCGCGAGTTCGATTCCCGGCGGGGGCAACGACTTTGCGTTGTTGTCCTGGTTTGGTTAGGACATTGCAGGCTGATCACCTGATTGTCTGATAAGTAAGATGATCCGTGCTTCGGAGGGCACGTTAAGCCGTCGGCCCCGGTCACTGTCTTTGACATTGGTCGTTACCTAAAACCATGTCAGAGGCCTTTAAGGCGGTTTCAAAAAACTCTGACACTAGTGTTAGTCACTAACACATACGATAAGAAGAAAAAGTATCTCATAACAAAAGTATAAATCTGATTTTGGGACTAGCTCAATCTGTGATGTTATGCCTGTACATTAAAAATAAGAAAAGAATACATTTTCCAAATCATGTCACGTATGTAACGTTATCTCCAAAATATTAGTCACAAAGCTATTTCTGCAAAACAACACGATATTCAAATCTGGTAGTCTTTAATCATTTATCACCGATATTGAATATTACGATATACAATAACAGATGCCATTAATAAATGCTATAAACGCATCGTGTTACACGGTTGACAAATAATGCTCATAAAAAGTTTGCGCGCATGACAAATGGAAGGTACGAGACACATCTTCAGGTTTTTTTGCCGGATGGCATTTTGGTTAAAAGGAAACAATGAACGGGACTGTGTTATTCCATTTCATTAAATCGCAAAAGAATCACAAAATTCCAAAAATACAATATAGAACCTACGCGTAATACACAAACAAAAATAATGAGGGCTTTGCAGGCACTCTAAAAAAATAAAAGAACATTATGTTATGTTAGATAATATATTTTTTGAGATCACTAATGAATAAAAAGATTATATGTCTATGATAAAAAGAATACTCAGTAATACAGAGTAGATCTCATAGTAAAAGTTGTAGTATTGATTTAATGGACTATACAAAACGAAACTTGCCACAGACAAAAAGATGACGTATTGCATTCAATTATATACCAAATCCTAAAAAATAATTCGCAAATACTAAAAAATAGTTTTATTTTTAGGGTTCTGTACCCAAAGTTTAAAAATAGGACCCTAATACTAAGATTCCGCTCTCCGTCTCTTCATTTGAACGTCTGTCCATCTGTCTGTCACTAGGCTGTATATCATGAACCGTGATAGCTAGACAATTAAAATTTTCACAGGTAATGTATTTCTGTTGCCGCTATAACAACAAATTCTAAAAACAGAACAAAATAAATATTTAAGTGGGGCCATACAACAAACTTGATTTTTAATAAATGGTACTGAATCCTTAGTACGCGACTCCGACTCGCACTTGGTCAGTTAACGATTTATTCGCCTTATGAAAACGTGAAGTGTGTACCATTTCGAAGTAAACATTTTTAAGTCGGACAGTTTTAAAAACTGCTTATTCGATTGCCGTCGTCTGTCGTCGTCCATACGTCACCGCTCTCGGCAGATAACCTCCGACCTAAACTAGTTGTACCGGGAGGTCGTATCTAACCATCATTTGTTATTTCGCGTCCCATGCCCACCTGTGAGTGTGGACCATGAGTTTAAAGAGTTGACTGCAAATTTTTATTGTATTAAATGTAAAGCTTAAGGGTCCTCCCCGCGCTAACAACCTTGAAAACACAAAAAAATTAATTTCTCTTTCTGTAAGTGAGATTATCAGAAACCCTCGTACAACTTTTTAGCTAGTATCCTTAAGTTTCATTAGAACCTCGAAAATCATTGAAATAAAATACCCTGAATTTTCCTTTGCAAAAAATACTAAAAACGGCCATTTTTGACTCTTTTTGTAAAGGTTTCTAAACCGGATAGTATTTCAATGACTTTCGAGGTTCTAATGAAACTTCAGGATACTAGCTAAAAAGTTGTATGAGGGTTTCTAATAATCTCACTTACAGAAAGAGAAATTAATTTTTTTGTGTTTTCAAGGTCGCTAGCGCAAGGAGGAGCCTTAAGTATAAATCTGTATTGTAATTGCAAAACAGCCCATCAGGCTGGGTAGGGACCAATACTGAACTGGGTTTCTTTCGGCGTAATCTTCCGAAACGCGAGTTGTTTTTGTAAAACTGACCTTCAATAAGAAATAATTATGCTACATTTAATAAAAAATTTGGCTCTAACTTTGACTTTAACCGATTTCTTGTTTTATCTTTATTTATATCTCATCTTTTGATTTAAAATAACGTGAGACACAGGCATCATTAAGGGTCCTCCCCGCGCTAACGACCTTGAAAACACAAAAAAATTAATTTCTCTTTCTGTAAGTGAGATTATTAGAAACCCTCCTACAACTTTTTAACTAGTATCCTGAAGTTTCATTAGAACCTCGAAAATCATTGAAATAAAATACCCTGAATTTTCCTTTGCAAAAAATACTAAAAACGGCCATTTTTGACTTTTTTTGTAAAGGTTTCTAAACCGGATAGTATTTCAATGACTTTCGAGGTTCTAATGAAACTTCAGGATACTAGCTAAAAAGTTGTAGGAGGGTTTCTAATAATCTCACTTACAGAAAGAGAAATTAATTTTTTTGTGTTTTCAAGGTCGTTAGCGCAGGGAGGAGCCTTAAAATGAGTTAACGGTAACCCGTTAACTCATTTTAATAAATATTTATTAAGGAAATGATAAAATTATTGTTTTGACAAAAATATAAGTTAGGTAGGTCTCCCATGCTGGTCTGGGAGAAATAAAAAAAACTTAGAATGTACCAGCTGCTTCTCTTCCCATGCAGATCGTAAAAGCCGATCGAGGGAATGGGCAAAAATGCAAATCATGTTAACAGGCGATGCGGCTAGCAACCCATAACTGTATTGATTGCTTTTCCATCTTCTCGCCCACCATGACGCTAAAAGTGGCTTTTGGGTCTTGCGGCCCTGGGCTCTGCATAGAACCGCAAGACCCAAAATGCTCTGTCTGCCCCATTAGGGATAAAGACGTGATAGTATGTATGTATGTATAAGTTAGGTAGTAACTTCTAGTTGTAATAAGGTCGAATTGAGGGCGAGGTTCAGTGATCCGTTTCCAACAAAGTTTTAGGTCTTGTCAAAGGTTTTAAGCAGTGCCCAGCAACTTAATCCCATAAAATGATGATATAATAGATAGATATGAAGAACCAACGGCTTATACGTGCCTTCCAATGCACGTATAAGCTCGGCGGCCCAGCGGCGCATTACTGACGCTTTCGCAAGTAAAGCGACACCGGACGTGGTCCGCATATGGATGGGCGACCACAAGTGGCATTTTTTTTCTCTCGAGTGACACTGGTGTCGCTGTCAGACTGTCGTTCGTATATAAGAGCCCTAAGAGACGGTCTATACTTAAAACACAGTACGTTTCTTTAAACAAACCAACAGTGCACACAATGTCAAAGGGCCATCAGCCTTACCAACTTCCCATAAACCTAGAATTAGTCACGACCACATCCACTGAAGACATCGATTTACTACACTACCAAATACGCGAGTAAACAAGGCGTGACCTTGGCACCTGCTAACCCAGACTGTCATCTTTCTGGCGAGGTCATACACACAATAGCCGGGTAACCCATCCTGGACTTAATGCTTAAACTAATCGGCACCTAACCACTAATTAAAATCTAACCTTTTTGAGCTAACTATTGAGTGGTGATTCGATTGATAGGTACAAGGGTGGTTAAGATGTTTTGTGGTTAGTGGAAGTATTCAAATGAGGAATTTGGAGGTCGCAATTGTTTTGCCCAACAATATTGGATTGGTTCCAAGGAGGTGTATGGACAATGCATCTTTGTTGGCTGCGAGGCCGCTCTGTCCCTTTGCCTTGAGGGGCTTCCGATCTTGGCTATCAAGTCAAGTGCAATTGCATTTCCATTTCTAGGGTTCGGTGGAATGTTAAATCCTATCCTTCTAATATTGTAAGCGCGAAAGTTTGTAAGTATGGACGTATGTTTGTTACTCTTTTACGTAAAAACTACTGAATGGATTTTAATGAAACTTTACAATAATATAACAATTTATAAAGATATTGTGTTATCCTGCGCATAGGATCACACAACATCTTTATAAATTGAAGCTTATGTATGAGCTATATTATTGTAAAGTTTCATAAAAATCCATTCAGTAGTTTTGACGTAAAAGAGTAACGAACATCCATCCATCCATCCATACTTACAAACATTATATAATATTAGTAGGACTAGTAGGCACCACTAGTGTAAGTTTCAAACTTGCGTTATAGGGTGATAATTCAACGATAACATATTTTATTATAAATAATACATAATTATATATATATATAGATAAACCACCTATAACGATAACGTTTCATTATGTTCTTTTCAATCATCGGTTGTCTGGAAGAAATCGCTTTAAACGATAAGACCGCCCATTCTACATCTTTATGTCTTTTATTCTGTGTATATTTAAATAATTTTTATTTTTTTGGTGTACAATAAAGTATATAATCGGGCAAAAATGCAAATCATGTTAACAGGCGATGCGGCTGGCAATCCATCACTGTATTGATTGCTTTTCCATCTTCTCGCCCACCATGACGCTAAAAGTGGCTTTTGGGTCTTGCGGCCCTGGGCTCTGCATAGAACCGCAAGACCCAAAATGCTCTGTCTGCCCCATTAGGGATAAAGACGTGATAGTATGTATGTATGTATGTATGTATGTTATAAAGTATTAGTTAACTTAACCATCCTAACATACCTAATGTGGCAGACGGAGCATTTTGGGTACTCTAAGCAGACAAAGCGCAGGGCCGCAAGACCTAGGCTTTATATCTTTTATCTGTTATTTAGACGCCAACTTTCTCATTTTCTTTGCCTGTTTTTATTCCTAAAGATTGACAGGGAGAGAATCCTTTTGCACGAAGTCCACCTATTTTAGTTTTTGGCTCAAAACAGTTTTTAATAAATATTTCTTCTTTTATACAAACTCACTTTCACATTTTTAATATTAGTAGGAAGTAGGATATGTCTATATTATTAAGACATTTGTAATTAACATTGTATTTTTTTAATCTTCTTAATTAACAACTAAATTAAAAACTAAATTAAAAACTAAATTAAAAACTAAATTAAAATCTAAATTATACTCTAAATTAAACTAAACAAATAATAATAATAAAAAAGAAAAACCTTACAAATAGAAAACGTCTTCCAGATCATTGCCCTGCGGTAGAGTGCCCAAAAGGCTGGCAGCATTGCCACGTTGGATGGCAATGCTTATTCGTTGGGCGAAATAATTGCCAGCCCTTGGGTCACCCGACACCTCGACTAATTTTTTGTTAAAAAATTTAAAAAGTTTGTGAGTTGATGGTCCCCACGGACCTAAAGTCTCAACCCCAAACGGCTCAAATATGAAGCCATTCCCTAAGCATTCATATTTGCGCCGTTTTAGGGTTTCCGCAGCGGCTGCAGCTGCGCCAGCCTTAGAGCTTGTGCCGTGAAGATGGGAGGCCGCCAGAGTGTCGACACACGTAGCGTCCCACACCAACGGCTTTCCCAACCTCCACGGCACAAGCGTCATACCATCCGGTCTCTTGCCATCATCGCGGGCCAAACCATTTGGTTCTAAAATTGCTGGCAACCCGATGGTGACAAGAGCGCGGTGTACTATATTATTTAAATTAGCATGACGTGCCATTCGGCCGGCGCTCTTCGTGCACGAGAGTCCGTGGTGACCGAACTGGTCGACAGTGTTACCGCAAGGGCAAAGATGTGGAACGTTTGTCTTTGCTCCTAAACGTAAGCATGTCGCCAAACGAAAGGTGTGGTCATCCAGGAAAGTCCCAATGTTCCAGGAAGGCAGAACCTGCAACCACAAGCCAGACTCCCACTCAGCAGTTGCAATGAGACGAGCGCGCTCTACAGAGTTGTTATCAGAAGATTGTAAGAGATTACTCTGTACAAGTCTGCAAAGCGGCTCGTCCCACTGTCTCTGCGAGGAAGGGTGTTCGGGAAATTTTGAATTTTGGGATGCCTCTGACCAAGCGGTTTTGGCCTCCGTCGCATAGGATATTTCCAAAGTACAATTTTTTATTATTTTGTTAAAAAGTATTTGAACACTATGGACGGAAGACAAAAAGGCAGGCAAAGCGACACTGGAAATTTTGCGGATTCCTAGTCCTCCTAACCTGACTGGCAAGGAGGCTTGAATCCAAACAGACTGTTGATTTAAATCGGTATTCAGAATAGTGGATAATGAATTTTGGATTATGCCGTCTAATTTTGAAAGTAGGTCCGGATATTTCCACAGATGGCTGCACCGTAGGTTGTAAGTAAAATTGGGAACAAAAAGGCAGTGTTTTAGTATGGTAAAAGCAAAATGAGAATGTAAATTCGAAAGTCGTTTGACAGCCAATTCGAAATTTTGAATTTTTGAGTCGATAAAATTTGGTAAAGACTCATCGAAAATTGGGGATCCTAGGAGATGAAGAGTAGATTTATCAATAATTTTGATATTAGGAGCGAGTGCATTGAATTGAGAAATTATTTTTAATTTAGATAGAAATGGCATTTCATCATCTAGAAATAACTCACATTTAGAAAAATTTAAATTTAGTCCGATTGACTCATTACAGTAGTTTGCAGTAGAAGTTTTTTTTCTTATTTCTTCTTAATCGCGAAATCCTAATTACACTGCTGTGCTGCAGCAAATAAGCATAGAAAAAATCGTTTTATGAACAAATTTTCATTTGAAATTTGACTTCGAAATACGTAATAAAGACGAAAAATAGCATCACACATGTCAAATGTTTTAAGGGATGATCCAGCCCATAATTTTGAACAATTTCTCCTACAAGTATTTATAGAAAAAGCAAAAAATTTTTTTGATAAATATTAATAAAAAAACAAAATTTTAATTTAGATTTGTATTAGAACCTAATTTTTTTATTGTTTCAGATTTGTTCAAATTGATGAACTGAGTCACGTTTTGTTTACAACTGACACTGCACCTTTAGCGTATTAAATACAGCTATATTGCTATCGAAAGCTTTGTCAAGTGTCAACTTAATTATACAACAGTTATAGAAACGGATACGGTTTATTAAATTAGACATTTTAAATGTTATTTCGTCAAATATGACAAACAGTGGACTATAAATTATACAAAATGATGTCATACCACTTCTTATAGTTCTGAGAAAATCCTGAGCTTTCCACTGCCGCACCTATGTCACAAAATATAGAGAGATCGAAAGTGAAACTTCGTATAAAATAAATGTTAAAATATCCTACATAGAGTTTTTCGAACGTACATATATATCATCACGCCTGTTTCTCACAGGGGTAGGCAGAGACTATAGACCTCCGCATGCTACGATCCTGACAGACCTCTTTTGCTTCATCTACACTCATCTCTCTCTTCATGCATGCCCACCGGTTACGGGTACCGCTGACCTCTCCTTTTTTAAGAACGTCTGCCAATCTGGTCGGGTTCCGTTCGTCGATGACGATCTTGACCACGTTTAAATATCTTTTTATAGTAATCAAAAGTATTAGATATAATTATAAGTCACATATATTCAAAACATAAACGATACACACCTATCTAATTCGAATGTAATGTGAAGCAAAAATAATAAGCACCCATCATTTTACCTATTTTTCTAAAGTATTCTTTTTCTTTTGTTATTAAAAAGTATTAAAAAAATATCAAGATAAAATAGGACTTTTTGAAGAGTGATGTGTCATCATGTGGTAACTACCATCAAGATCATTAAAGTTAATAAATTAAATTCCTTTCTTCCACAGATCCCTGTCCATAGCAGCCTGCCACTCCTTTTTGGAACTGTTGATGTCATCGCGCCATCTTCTCCGTGGTCTTCCTCTACGCCTGCGCCCTTCTGGCACCCACAAGTTTGCTTTCCGGGCCCATCTAAAGAATAAAAAATAATGTTAAATCCCTATACTTAAGTAATCTCTACATACATAAGCTTAACATCTACACATTTGCTAATTTATCCTTCTTATCTCACAAACAATATTTTAAGAAACCTTCGGTCAAAGCTCGATTTCACCGGCCCTAAAAAACACGCACTTTTACATTTATTAACAAATCAATAAATAATAACTTATAATATTACAAACATTAAAACCAACCTTATTACCTTGTAATACGGAGGATGCATTGTTAAGATACAGCGGTGACACTTTGACATATGACATAAAATATAGGTGCGAAAGAAAGTTGACATACGCATTGTATTGCGTGATAATTTTGGTTTATGACAGTTTTCTATTTTGGGCAAAAACTGTGAATTGCATAGGCAAAGACAAATTTAATACCTAGGCATTAAAAGGTTCATTTTATATTTATAAATTTGGGTTTATTTAATTTTTATTTTAAATATATATGGTGTGTTACTAAATCTTAATTTTGTAATGTTATAATAGTACTGAATAAAATAAAATGTCATAATAATCATTTCAGCCGCATGACTACAACAAATACATATCATAATAATAACTTAATAATTAAATGCTTTTCTGTAAAAAAAGCAGCAGATAAAGAATTTCAAAACTGAAACAATCGACCAGCTGATGTCTTTTCTTTGTATTTACATATACTACTAGTTTAACGAATCGGGTACAGTTGGTGTTATTCTATGTACTAATTGTTATTACGTAAGTATTTCTCATCACGTAATTTATGATTGTTAACTCGTTCCCAAGTATTGTGTCAACATTGATTATATTATTAGAATTTAATAATTAAAAGACAGTACTAATATGTCAAAGCCCATCTGGTGAGTAGGCGAGCAATACTGTACAAATGAGTTTCTTCCCGAGTTTCTTCTCAGCAGTGGTCGTTATGAAGCAAAGAAGGTAGCTTTTCTTTAAAAAAATATATACCCATCACGTGACCTAAATTATACTTATTATCGAGTAAAAGTGCTTGGGTCTAATTACTAAATAAAAACCTTGAGTTTTTAATTTTTTTATCATTATTAAAAATAATTTCAGAACACTTTTTTCTTCATAACACTTGATGAAATGAAAAAGTCTTAATTTTGTTGAAGAAAGAAATTATATTGGTTTATTTAGTAAAAACCGTATAAAAAATATACAAATATTTGACAGTACAAAAAATGGCGGAGGAAATTAACCGAGTAGTGGGTCAACATAGATTAATTTTAAATAGTTTTTCAAAATTAAAAACCGACCTTTTTTTTCCAACCAAATATATTTGTTTCCTACCTAACTCTTCAATCTCCTGGTTCCTTCTGATTCTCCAGCTTCTATCCTACCTTTGCGTTGGTCCCAGAATCTTACAATGGTTTTCCTTCAAAGTCAGCGTCCAAGCTTCACACCCGTAGATCAAAATTGGTCTGATTACTAATTTATTATCATCATCATCATCAGGTCTTTTTAGTCTTCACTGCAGGAGCACGACACTCTCTGTACTACCAGAGCCATATTTGGCCAGAGCAGCCAGAGTATTTGACCTACACGCTGGCCAGATGGGTTTGAGAGTTACTAAGATTTATATATATCCTTTTTTTTCAGAGCTACTGCGAGCAACAGGTCAACAACACAGCGGGCATATCTCCAAAACGGATGATAAACTCGACCCGGGAATCAAACTGATTACCACCATTAGCACGCGTGTTCGAACACGGGCGTTAAAATAACCAGACGCATGCGAGTACGTATCGATAAAAAATACAGTGTAGACAACGCCCATACAACATTTACATACAAACAAACATCTTTCAACATCACAACATAGTAAACTAAACCTTATATCGTTTTCATAAAGTTCAATTGAATTTTTTACATTCATTTTAAAGTTTGTGGAAGTTTACGAAATCAGTTCAGATTAATCGGTGGACACACAGACAGACCAACTGACAAATTAGATACACAACCCTCAGAGTTAATAAAATAAAGACGCCAAGGAGATAGTCATAGGATAGTGAAATACTCAACGATCGTGAACTTATTTATTTTTATATTCATATCTTGGTTTACCAAATTCTTATGCAGGTTTGACTTTTTTTTGGATACGTTGCCGCAGGGTAAAGAATTAACCATTCATTTGTAAATAGGTATTAGTGTTATAATTTTAGTTTAAAAAAAATGATTTACGTATGTATTTTTGGGAAATAAAGACATTGTTTATTTATTATTTGTTTTTTTTTATTATTTTCTTTTAATCTCTTATTCCAGTAAATTAGATAATTACTAAGAAATAATGCACAAGTTTTAGCAAGAAACAACTGTTAAATCGAAAAAATATTTTTTTTTTGTAAATAAAGACATTGTTTATTTTTTACTTGTTTTTTATTATTTACTTTCAATCTCTTATTCCAATAAATTAAGATAATTGCCCAAAAAATAATAAACAATTTTTTAAAGAAACAGCTGTTACAAAAAGTAATACCATGTCATACTTTGATACTGCGCTCCGTCTAAATTTTTTAACTTCTTCCGTCCAGCGTTGAATCAATGAAGGGTTTGTTTTATTTCCCCGCCATATGGGGCTCTTCCGATTTGGTGCGCAGGCTGGTGTCGGAGACGTGACTAATTTGAACACATTTTTTGGTTTAATCCCAAAACGGATAAGGCCCGGTCAAAAAGGTCTTGATTAAAACACCTGTGAAGTGAATTTGACATGTCAACTTTTCTGTATCGGGTGTTTTATATGTAAACTAAGTCAGATTGGAAAGATATATGATGATTTATAATGTAAGACAGAATTATCGACTGGCAAAATATCATTCCGTGGTATTTTTTTTGATTATTTATTTACTAGCCGAAGACCGCCACTATATTATGACTCCGGAAAATGCTCATCAGACTGTACAACTTTTGCTAAGGAATCATTTTTATATTTCTTATAGTTATAGCTTAACCATTATGGTTCTGCATCATATGTTCCATTTTCCTAAATAAACAGCTATATAACGAAAAAAGTTATGTTTGAATCCGTCCATGTATTTCCGGAGATTAGCGTGTACAACTGCCAGTCATTTTTAAATTTTTACTCTATTACTATTTCTCCATAGGCCCAAATATATTTTTTGGAAATATATTTAATAGACCATTTACCAATAATAAATGGTACGGACTTAATGTTAATAGCTCAATGTTTCTCTACGCGATCGAATCAGAAATGAGAATCGTAAAAGAACGAAGGTCACTGACATAGTCAAGCGGATTAGCTCATTAAAGTGGCACTGGGCGGGGCACATAGCACGAAGAAACGCTTGCTGATGAGGCAGAAAGGTTCTAGAGTGACGGCCACGTACCGGCAAGCGCAGCATTGGATACCCACCTGTTAGATGGTCAGATGGTGGCAGGAAGACGCTGGATGCAGGCTGCTTCCGATCGGTCGTTTTGGAAATCCTTGGGGGAGGCCTATGTCCAGCAGTGGACTTCCTGTGGCTGATATGATGATGACGCTAATAACTTTCTCTCCATTCAACCTTCGGGTTAGATAGAAATTTAGCGTAGTAGACGTAAAAGTAAGGTACTCAAACAGTAAGATTGCATTGTTAGATCGTTTTAACCACGTCCACTATTTTCTTTCCTAGGTCAGATTTCAGTAGCCCAGCTAAAAACACTTCAGATTTAAGATATCCGTGGTCCGATTAATGCAAGGCGCATACATTTCGATTTAAAAAAAAGGTGAAAAATGCAAGGAGGTTAATATCTTAGCGGAAGAAAAACAGACATGGAAAGCACTACACAAACAAGAGCCCAGCTCTTAAATATAAGAAGAAATAATGCATATAGCCATCGAGATCCCTAATAATCAAATTATCTATTCTTATTAAGTAACTTCATTATGAATGCGACACTAAAACAATTGTCATAAATTGAAAATTCCTAAAGCAGGTACACCTTATTTCTTCTATTACTACATACTACACACTGGGCAGCCATTACGGTGGATTCCGAAATAATTCAAATTTCGTTGAACAAGCTCTCAATCATGAACAAAACACTCCCATTAACAGCGGCCATTTGGAAAACAAAGAAAGTCAGCCGCGGTCTTGTTGATAGAGGCTGTATGAATAACGGTATCCTCGATAAAATGACAATAAAAAAAGTTTAGCAAAACGTACAAAGCTAAAAACCGACTTCACCCTCAACCAATTTTGATAAAATTTCTATGCGAAAACCTGACAAGTAAGTTTTTTCATATAAAAAAATTTACCAAATAGGTCCAGGCGTCTTCAAATAATCGATGAAGATACATAAAATATTTTGAAATCGGTTAGTTACAAGTTTCGTGATAGATTTTAGACCATTTAAAATAATTAGGGATGTCTGACGTGCATGAAAAAATGTATTATACTAAGATCATTAAATGAGAACAATATTATATACCCATTGAGAGTCCAGCGATAGTATTAGCTTACCGCTGTCAGTGAAACCGAAGTCTTAAAGCCCAAGACCACACATAGACGAGCACTCCTCATAAACTATTTATATTAAAAGCATCGTATAAAATGGTACTCAAATTACAATATTACAATTTCGGTATGAAATATGGCCGAGTGGAGCCGAGACACGGAAAAGGCGTTGAGCATAAAAACGTGGAGATCGTGATTTTATTAATGAGCAATGATAAAATAAACATGTGCGTCTCGTAATCTGGTTTTTGTTTTACCTACATCACTATCTGTGTAATTTCTTAAAATGGTGTCTACATACCATCCCATGCTGGTCTGGGAGAAATAAAAAAACTTAGAATGTACCAGCTGCTTCTCTTCCCACGCAGATCGTAAAAGCCGATCGAGGGAATGGGCAAAAATGCAAATCACGTTAACAGGCGATGCGGCTAGCAACCCATCACTGTATTGATTGCTTTTCCATCTTCTCGCCCACCATGACGCTAAAAGTGGCTTTTGGGTCTTGCGGCCCTGGGTTCTGCATAGAACCGCAAGACCCAAAATGCTCTGTCTGCCCCATTAGGGATAAAGACGTGATAGTATGTATGTATGTATGTGTCTACATACTTTATATCTGAACATATTTTCTTTATATAGTATCGTTATGTTAGTATCCCATAACAGAAATCTCGAATTTTCTTTGGGACTATGTCAATCAGTGTAATTTGTGAATATATTTTGTCGACCTCCGTAGTGTAGTGGTCACCATGCTAGTGCGCCACCCAGAGGTTGCGGGTTCGATTCCTGGTCAGGGCTAGTTGGAAAATGACATAACATAGATCTCAAACTTGCTTTACTAGCCCTAAAGTAAGCTTAATCAGTGTAATTTGTCCCTATATATTTATTTATTTAATATTTTTATGATATGTCTGTAATGTATGATAAAAATTGAATGATTTTAATGCTTTCCAGCGTGATTTGTCAAGAGCTGGGTAGAGATGAATGGAAGGAAATGGGACCTTTGCCCAATGGGACGTTATAGGCAACCTGTCTTCTATTTATTTTAAAAGAATCAGCATTGCCAAACAACGTGGCAATGCTGACAGCATTTTGGCCACGCTGCCTAAAGGTGTTATTTTAATGGGACTACATAATTTGTAATTGTTGTACTCTTCGTTTTAGTTTTTATTTTAGTTTTAAATTACACTTCATGAAGTATTCTCATAAATCAAAGTTTTATAAAACGATAAGGAATAGCTTACGAAATTTTCCAGGTTTACTTTGACAATCCGGCATTTTTAAGGATGTATGCAGGCATGTTTATATACGTCAGTGTAATTTATACAGTTCGTTGTACTTATAATTTTAAAACCAGTTTAATGTAAACTCGACTCTAAAATAAAAATTAATTAACTCCAACAATTATGTGCTTTCGAATCTCGAAATGTAAATTTCGAACAACTACCAATAAATAACAATAGTTTCAAAAACAATACCACGGGGGGTCATCACCTCAGACGACCGGAGTGTAACAAACCGGCCTTTTTGACACCACACTAATTGTACCACTCAATTTGGGAGACTGTACTTCATACAGAACGGGTATGTTGCCATTGACTTACGATATATACTCTATCTCCTCAGTCAGTCGTATAGTGGTATAATATGCTACCGATTTAAGAAGTGCAGACTTTTATATGCCAGTGGCAGAAAAAGGCATGCTTCTTAAATCAGTAGCGTTATACTATAGTACCTGGGTGACCGAGCTTTTCTCGGTTATTACTATTTATTAACTTGAACGTATAAAAAAAGTAAGTTACCGAGCGGGATTCGAACCCGTAACACTTGTTTCTTGCTGTCCGCGTCTTAACCCGCTGGACCAGACGGACAGTGGCCGGCAGGACGAAATTAGCGACGATATTCTGCGTGGAAAGAAAAACGCTTTGAAAACACGCATTTTCTCAAACATAAGACTAATCTAAATCGATTGTTTACCCCCGAATACCGCCATATACCAAATTTCTGCGAAATCATTAGAGCCGTTTCCGAGATCACAGAAGTAAATTTATATACATATATATATACAAGAATTGCTTTTTTAAAGGTATAAGATAACTGGTTTAAGGATATCTTAATATAATTTAATATTTAACTTAAACTTTTAAGTTAAATATTAAATTTTGGATACTGACAAACTTAAACTAAGTATTTATAATTTTGAATTTATCTTTCATAAAACGTGAGAAAACCAACAGAAAAGTCATAAAAATATATAATATATTAGCTTTCATTAAATATCACTTTGAACTCTCTTGATTTAATAGCTGTAAAGGTAGCCAAACATGGAAATTTATAGTCATAAAGGGAAAATTGAACAATAACTTCTTATGTCACCGGTTGAAGTAATAAACTAAGAGAAAATATCAATCAAAATCGCTAATACCAATTTATAGACAGTAAAATTTCATTGCCTATGTAATTTCATTCATACTTGTCTAGTTTACTTACTTAATTTAAAAAATGTACTATAATTCATACTTTAATGCCTAGTTTATTTAGTTTTAAAAATCTTATAGTCATGTATACCATTGCACTATTTTTAGCTTTTAACGCCTTGTAAATAATCATCATTATCATCAGGTCTTTTTGTCTCCACTGCAGGAGCACGACCCTCTCTGTACTACCAGAGCCATACTTGGCCATAGCAGGCAGAGGACTTGGCCTACACTCTACACACTGGCCAGATGGGTTGGAGAGGTCTCACTGATGTTTATAAGCTTTGTTTAGCTTGTACTTCCTAAGTCGCCTTCTACGACATCCACGGGAGGATGGATTCGACTCTGCCTAAAACAGCACGGCTTATAATTATTGTAAACTAGCTGGGCCCAGTGGTGTTACCCGCGCCTAAAGGTCGCTCAACGCGCTCATGGTATAATAAAATAAGGTATTCTCTTCCCGTGACAGCTGATGACGTAGGTGAAACTTGACTACGTCATCAGTTTGATATGTTGCCACTGTGTAAAATTGTATTAACCGAGCGTAATGCATTTTTGAACTTTATATACCAATTTCGAATTAATAATAAATTATATCAATTTATAAAATATTGAATTGATGAATCACGCGAGAATCGCGAGATACTAAATAGCTTAGTTACTTAATATTTTATTTAATATTCATGAACTAATTAAGAAAGTCCTTAAATTTACTGAAAATAACAATAAGTGGCAACACTTTATGACGTAGTCAAGTTCCATCTCGGGAAGAGAATACCTGTTTTATTATACCATGAACGCGCTATGGAGAGGGCTATGCTCGGCGTTTCCACTCCACGTGATCGAATCAGAAATGAGGAAATCCGTAGGAGAACAAAAATCACTGACGTAGCTCAGCGGATTAGCTCGTTGAAGTGGCAGTGGGCGGGACACATAGCGCGACGAACCGATGGCCGATTGGGCAAAAAGGTTCTGGAGCGACCGCGTGCTGGCAAGCGAAGCGTAGGGCACCCACCTACAAGGCGATCAGATGACCTGACCAGGGTCGCTGGAAAGCGCTGGATGCAGGCCGCTCTTGATCGGTCATTATGGAAATCTTTGGGAGAGGCCTATGTCCAGCAGTGGACGTTATGCGGCTGAAATGATGATGATGATCACAACTTACAAACTTTCGCGTTTATGATTTTAGGAGGATATTATAAAATCGTCATTCGTTAACAATGGACACGTTCTCCAACAATCACGCCCACCAGTTCATCTCGTATTAATTCCGAATAATTGTGCCTTAGTAACGCTCGTTAATTGTCCATGTGGGAGAATTTGTTTATTTTAATAAACAAACGAACGTTTTTCAATGGCACGTCACGCAGAGAACTTGAATTAGGAAGAAATGTTAGATATTTAATATTTAAAAGACTGCCAATAAACATAGCCCTTTATTTAAATGTTTTCAAAATAAATAATTTTGCTATTTTGTTTCTTGCAGAGTAGAATTGGGCCACTCCAAGTCCCCCGTGGATGTCGTAGAAGGCGACTTAGGAAATCCAAGCTAAACGAAGCTTATAAACATCAATGAGACCTCTCCAACTCGTAGTGCAGAGGGAGTCGTGCTCCTGCAGTAGACTAAAAGACATGGTGATTAGGATGATGATGAAAATAAAAGCGCTTCATATCAAACACAGAGTTTCGTCAAACTCAGTTCACAAATTTACCTATTGTGTTTTGACAAACTAACAATAAATTAGAAAAAATATTTTTTAACAAAAAAATACATACTTATGTACATACATAATATCACGCCTGTTTCCCGCAGGGGTAGGCAGAGACTACGGACTTCCACTTGCTACGATCCTGACAAACCTCTTTATAACAAAAAAATATAAATTCAATAATAATTGCAATAATATGGACTACACTCATCATCATCCGAGCGATTTCCCTTAGCAGTAACGCTTCAGAGCCGGATAGAATAATGAGAATAAATAATATGGACTACACTATTACTAATTATTTATTAATAACTAGCTGACCCGGCAGACTTCGTACTGCCAAATATAGCCTGTCAAAATGTACGTTTGTATGGGGAAAAAAAAGGGCTGTTTTTAGGGTTTTTTCGGCCATTATTCGAATTTTTCTCGCCGTAAAAACCATCTTTGAATTTCAACGAACATTTTTAAAAAAGAATTGGCCAAATTAGTCCAGGCTTTATTGAGTTATGCGCTTACCAACACATTTTGTGATTTATTTTTATATTATAGATTTAGTCCGAGTTACTTAGTACTGCATCTTAAATGAACAAAAAAATCATTATTTTATACCTAAGCTTTTAAAATCTGATGAAAAGGGAAACTGTCAAGTTACAGAAAAAGGAAGCACGTATAGTGCTCTTGACGTCACTGTAATTGGCTTGCGCGTACGAAAGAGATAGTGAAATGTCCCTCTTATATTTAAAAAGCAAATGGCTTCTTTATTAATTAATCAATTTTCATGCTGTTTACAAAAAAATATATTTTCAGTCGCAGTTTTGATTCATATAAAATATTAACTACCTATAAACATACTCAGTAAAAAAGCCTATTAAAAAGTAATGAAAATATCCAAAAACAAAATGACTTTGACTTTGAATTTTGAGTCTTTGCCAAAGACAATGCTCTAAAAACCAAAACTCACGCACTTGACCTCCGGCCGACCTTGCACTAAATAGCATCATTACTGACGTTATGTCACAAAACAAACCTAACAATGATTCCCACAGTACCCAGCTTTGTCTCGAAGCCTTGGCGACGTTATGTACTCCAGTTTTTATTACGTATGGTAATACGCTGGTTGGATTAACCTTATAAAGAGGTGTAGTCTTGCTCGTCTTAGTATGTTAGAGTTAAGAATAGAATAGTAATTTATTCCAAATAATTAAACCTTTTTTCTATTATTAAACTTAAACCTTACAACTGGATGAGAAGATTGGCAACATTGGTTTACTCCAACACTGACATGCCTAATCATACCCTTATAAACATAATCATTTCTGTTCCTTGTCACTTAATGGCGCTATAAGGTAATGATTAAAACATTAAAATCATCATTAATTACTTTTATTTAAATAAAGTAATACTCTAATAATTGAAATATGACATATATGAAATGCAATAAATATTTTTAAAGTATTTTCAACAGTTTTTTTGTTATTTTCTGCTAGTCGTGTGTGCTGCCATCTCTGTAAGACTAACCCGCAACTCCAGTTTTGCCTCTAATAGATTTTATGGCGTTAAGTGTCTGTTACAATAGTAATTAGATTATTGTCAACACTGGCAAAATAAGCTTCGACGAAGTTTGATCGCCACCTACAAGAAAAGAAATAAAAAGTCTAAGAACAGGGAACCAAAGTCGACTTTAATAGTGACCTCAAATTAAAATTCCTTGCGCGTTATATAACTAGATGACTAATTAGCTGCATAAATTGAGTTTTTGTCGAGATCTCCCACAAAAAGTTCACATTATGCGACCTACATCGCGACCTTGGGCAGTAATGATAATGAAACATAAACTATTGTGCGCTTTTATTCTCCGTTATATTTTGATTGTTGATACGAGATGATCTTCGGATAACATTTTGGAGGATATCACGTTATATTGTTTATTATAGTGTAATTTATATATTTTTAGTATTGGTTTGGATGGATTTTTTTCATTTTCCATTTTCAATTTTTACAGATAGTAGTAATTTTGTATTTTTTCTATAAATTAAGCTTTAAATTCTCCACATTCTTCAAAAACTTTTTTTTTAGTTTTGGCATATACTATGAATGCCAAAATTAAAAAATATCAAGTCGATTTTTTATTACCACTGCAAAATAAATAATAACACGCCAAGTGCGAGTGGACTCGCGAGCGAAGGGTTCCGTAACATTGCCTATTTAAAATTACTTTTTTTTTGTATGGGAGCCCCACCAAAATATTTATTTTATTTGGTTTTAATATTTGTTGTTATCGGCTAGCGGCAACAGAAATACATCATCTGTGAAAATTTCAACTGTCTAGATCACGGTTCATGAGATATAGCCTGGTGACGGATAGATGGACAGTGGAGTTTTAGAAATAGGGTCCTGTTTTAACCCTTTGGGTACGTAATCCTGTGGTGGTTTCCGGCAGAGTAGAATAGGGCCACTACAAGTCTTCTTGTGGATGCCGTAGAAGGCGACTTAGGAAATACAAGCTTAACTAAGTTTATAAACATGGTGAGACCTCTCCAACAACGAGTTGGATGTGGACATTCTATGTTTGACTGAACATTGGCTGTATGAGAGTCAGATGATGTTTAGCCTAAACAAGTATAATATTGTTAGCTGCTTTAACAGGAAGTCTGCTCAGCGAGGGGGTTCCATAATTTTTGTAAAAGATTCTTTCCGTAGCAAAGAGCGGACGGATATTGTCAGACTTTCTGTTGAGCGCGTTTGTGAGGTGACCTGTGCCGAGCTAGATCATCATATAATTATTTGTGTATACAGTCCTCCTAATAGTGATTTTAAAAGTTTCCTTAAAACTATGGACCAGGTACTTAAGTCCTGTTCATCTAGTAAAAAGAATTTAATTGTTTGCGGAGATTTTAATGTTGATATCTTAGTAGATAATCCAAAAAGTACACAATTTTTAAATCTTTTTAAATGTTATGAATTAGTAAACGTATTCTTTGAGCCAACCCGAATTACTGCTACATCTGCTACTTGTCTAGACAACTTTTTTAGTAATATTCAATATTCTGATAAATCTGTTATTAATAAACTGCCTTCTGATCATTCGGGTGTATATGTAGCTTATGTCAATGAGTCCAAAAGCAAATCCAGTATTTTGAACAAAGATAAAACTTTTTGTAGGCCCGTTACTTCTAAAAATATACGAAAACTTAAAAATAATTTAGATAACAAATTGTTATCAGTAGTTTACTCAGGAAAAAATCCGGACGCCCATTACAATAAACTATTTAACTGTATTACTTCAGAATATTCAAAAACATTAAAACGAAAATAAGTTGTAGTGCATACGAAATTACAGTTTAGTGAGTGGGCTACTACTGGCATCTACATAAGTAGGAACAAGCTTTACGACTTATATGCCCAAAAACAATATAATTTTGATCCTCCCTTTGTAGAATATGTTAAAAATTATTCCAAAATATTTAAAAAAGTTTGTAGACAAGCCAAGGCAAATCGTATTAGTAGAGAAATAAATAATGCTCCTAACAAAATAAAAGAAACTTGGAATGTTATAAATAAAGAAACAGGTAAAAATAAAGCCAAAGAAAATATCTGTCAAATCAAATCTAATGGTGTGATTATTACAAAAACTGAAGAAATAGTAAATGTTTTTGATGATTTCTTTACTAACATTCCTTTGGAACTTACTTCTAATGTGAATTCTAACCCCCAGCGTGCTGAAGCCTTGCTTAAGAATAATGTTAGGCCTTGTAATTCTCAATTTAAATTTAAGCATATTGGCCCCAAAGATATAATAGATGCATATAAACAGCTAAATTTAAAAAAATCTGAAGATCATTGGGGCATGTCAGTTGCTGTAGTAAGCCATATCATAAATATCATAGCTGCTGATTTAGCTTTTATATTTAACGAATGTATTGATGAAGGCATATTTCCTAACCTAATGAAATGTAGTAAATTAATCCCCTTATTTAAAAAAGGAGAAAAAACAGACCCTGGCAACTACAGACCTATATCTATCCTGCCAGTTTTGAGTAAGGTGTTCGAAAAGATAATGCTCAATCAAATGCTGCTTCACTTCAAGACCTACCAACTTTTCCATAGCCAACAATTCGGCTTTACTGGCGGGAAATCGACCACCGATGCGGGAGTAGCACTCGTTACTCATATATATGACGCATGGGAGAACAAAAATGATGGAATTGGATCATTTTGTGATCTCTCCAAAGCATTTGATTGCGTAGATCATCCGACACTTTTGCTCAAATTTCGTCAATACGGTTTTGATGATAATTCAATTAAACTGATAGAATCTTATTTAACAGATAGGCATCAGACTGTTGATTTAAATGGCATAAAATCTCACGGATCTAATGTTAAAATAGGCGTACCGCAAGGTTCAATTCTTGGACCTTTCCTTTTCTTAGTTTATGTTAATGACTTGCCTTACATGGTTGAGAAGCAGGCTGGCATAGTGCTGTTTGCTGATGACACCTCGCTAATATTCAAAATAGATCGACATAGCACAAACGCTAGCGCGGTGAACAGCACCTTGTCTTCTATTTCTGATTGGTTTTCTGCCAATAACCTCATGTTAAATGCGAAAAAGACCCAATGCATTCGATTTTCTCTTCCTAATGTGAGACAGGCCTGCGTTGACATAATGATAGATGGTGAAAAACTCGATCTTGTTGAAAGTACTACCTTCTTAGGAATTACAATAGACTCAAAACTTCAATGGGGTGCTCATATAACTAAACTTTCTAATAGGCTTAGCTCTGCGGCTTATGCTGTTAGGAGAATAAGACAATTGACAGATGTAGCAACTGCTAGACTAGTTTATTTTAGTTACTTTCATAGTGTTATGTCTTACGGCATACTCCTGTGGGGGAGTGCAGCCGATATTCAGACTATTTTCATTTTACAAAAACGGGCAATTCGTGCTATTTACGGGTTAGGATCTAGAGACTCACTCAGAGAATTATTCAAGAAAATAGATATACTTACCTTATCATCACAGTATATATTTGAAAACATAATGCATGTAAGGAAAAATATTTCCTCATACAGTAAAGTAAGCGATTTGACCGATAGAAACCTACGTAATAAGAATGACTTAGTTGCCCCATTTTCTAGGCTCAAAACAGTTAGTAAGACGTTTATGGGGAACTGTATACTTTTTTATAATAAATTGCCAAAATCGGTCCTTGATATGCCGGATAATAAATTCAAAACGTATGTAAAGAAAGTACTTTGTGAGAAGGCTTATTATAGTACCGATGACTACCTTAAGGACAAAAAAGTCTGGCTTGAGCTTGGCGCGGGTCCCTCTTAAAGTTTGTAATATAGGTACTCGCAAATGACATGTACATTTTGTACAAACTAAATCTACAACTTGACATTATTTAAAAATTTTGACATTTAAAAATTCAATTAAAATCATGATATTACATAACAAAACAATGTATTCTCAGTCCACATTAACTTTAAGTATTAATTTAATTGTGAGTTGACGTCCTTGGAGAAAAGGTGCAGTGCAGTTTGTTACCGCTTCTTCTGCACTAGCGCTTTGGAAGCGGTAGTAAACTTAGCTGTAAGTAACTATTTGACGTCAACAATTGTAAACAAAACAATGACGATTATTAAGAGATATTATAAATATCCTATGATAATAAAGATATATTTGAATTTGAATTTGAATTTGAACCCACCTGGCCAACGTGGAGTGTGAAGGCCAAGTTCTTGGGCTGCTCTGGCCAAGTATGACACTGTAGAGACTAAAAAGACATCATGATTGGTACGGAACCCTAGAAATAAAACAGACATCATTATAATAATCATCAAGCCTTACATATAAAGATGTTAGCAGACGTACGACAAACGACCTTGCACCACATCTCTGCATCGCGTCTTGATGTTATCGTCCTCACGTGTGCTCAAACGATACAGTCAAGAAAACAAGCTTTAAAAAAGATTTTTTTAATAAGGAGACAATTGAATTTTTAGGGTCTTTTTCCATTTGAAATAAATTATGTGAAAAGAAGCAGAGGTATAATTTAAAATTGTGTCCAAGCCCTGGATAACACTTCAAACTATTTTATCAACTACTGTTTACAGAAAAAAGTGAGAATGTTAAGATTTTCTTCGCATATTTGGGAAAACGGCTACTTTTGCTAAATTTGCGAATAAAAGTTTCACGTCATCGTTAGTATCTCCTTGCATGAAAACTAAGAAGTAACGACTACTTTTTTAGGAAGATAACATAAGCCTAAACAAAAGATTAATATAAATGTAACAGATTTGTACCTCAGTGTACATTTTCTCAAGCATGACGGATGACATTGCACTAGTTCACTGCAGATATCTTCCTACATTAAACCCAGATAGCATCTCTTCGTATAAACACTAAAAACAAATGACTTCTTTTAAGCACGCAACATAAAGTCAAACAAAAGATTGACATAATTGTAACAGATTAGTGAATAAAATGTAAAACGAGAGAAGGAACATACAATGTACAACAATTTAGCACCAAGGCATTCTTAAAGCATAAACGGAGGACACTACACTAGTTCACTGCAGATATCTTTCTATATTAATCCCAGATAGCATCTCCTTAAATGAAAACTAAGAAATAACGACTACTATTCAAAAAAGACAACATAAGCCTAAACAAAAGTTGACATAAATATAACAGATTTGTACCTGAGTGTACATTTCCTCAAGCATGACGGATGACATTGCACTAGTTCACTGCAGATATTTCTACATTAATCCCAGATGGCACCTCTTCCCATGAAAACTAAGAAGTTTGAATACTTTTTATTCTAAGCACAAAGATTGATATAAATGTAACAGATTTGTACCTCAGTGTATATTTCCTCAAGCATGACGGATGACATTGCACTAGTTCACTGCAGATATCTTCCTACATTAATCTCAAATTGCCTCTCCTCGCATGAAAACTAAGAAGTTTGAATACTTTTCTAAGCACAAAGATTGATATAAATGTAACAGATTTGTACCTCAGTGTACATTTCCTCAAGCATGACGGATGACATTGCACTAGTTCACTGCAGATATCTTCCTACATTAATCCCAGATAGCATCTCTTCGCATGAAAACCCTTTATTCTAGACTGGGCGGATGTTGCGTTCTTTTTTTAGCACTGCAGTTGTGCATCGCTGCTTTTCGTCGTCTAGTGCGTTTTTTAATTGCTTGGATTTGATTTTTATGTTTAAAAATGTTGACCTGCGCAAGTTTGCAGAAAATACTGGACACAGGCCGCTTCCTTTCTGTTTGTTTCTTTATTTATTATCTCTTTAATGCACCAATAACATCTAAATATATTTCCGACTAATACATTATTAGAATAGAATAACGAAAAAAGTTCCCTGCATGGATTAACTACATAGTGGTTGTTTCTGGGGTTCCTCACCAAAAGGGTAAAAACGGGACCCTATTACTATGACTCCGCTGTCTGTCTGTCTGTCTGTCACCAGACTGTATCTCATGAACCGTAATAGCTTAACAGTTGAAATTTCTACAGAAGATGTATTTTTGCTACCGCTACAACAACAAATACTAAAAACAGAAAATTATAAATATCTAATTGGGGCTCCCATAAAACAAACGTGATTTTTTATAGATAAGACTACTTATCTCATGAACCGTTATAACTAGTTTAAATTCACATATGATGTATTTTTTACGTACGTACACGTACGAATAATTTAACATCTTTACATGATATTTCAAAATTAATATCATATTAATCGTTATTAAGGCAAAATGGTAGAAGAAGTGGCGCCCTCATTTGAAATAAATTGTTTAAAAGAAAACATGGTGATCATAAAAAAATTGACATTCAAAAAATTGTAAGAAAGACCTTTAAATTATTTTATGAATAACCTAACAAAGTATTATTGATTATCCGTCTAGTTTTAAAATGAGTTTTCGCCAAAAGTGGCCACTTCTGCTACTAACCATAGAGTAGGATTTTTTGGAACTTAGGGATTAGGTGAACATCTATATGCGATCAACACAAGAGCTAAATCAGTATATGATTTTAGAGTTTCGCGGTCACAATTACTGTTATTAGTATTACGGGACTTACCGCGATTAATATCGTTTTTTGCCAGATATTGCAGAAGGGCCGTCGAAATATCTGGCAAAAAACGATATTAATCGTGGTTAGTCCCGTAATACTAATAACAGCTAAATCAGTGCTGAATTTACTGATTAAGACTCTAACAGACAGTGTGCTCGCGACCCTGGTCGGCAACAGTTGGCTACCGGTGTTGCGAACTGTCGCAGGCCTCGTAGGAATACCGGTCGGCTTAATTCACACCGAAAGATAAGAGGAAGGACAGCTTTCTTTACTGTCAAACCTTAGTCACCTTTGTTTTTTATCTCTGAAATGCTAAATAACTTTAAACCCATGCTTTACCCTTATCCTAGACTTTTCCATAGAAACGTTTAATTTCGAAACGACATGCCCGATTTCGGCAAAATTATGTAATTTTAAAGATATATACATATACACATATATACACATAACTGGGCATTTAACTGGTTTTCACAGTCAAAATATGAACTTGAAATAGAATATAGTGTATTATCATTTTTGACCATCAGTATGGGAAACTTCTACATCCTTATATATTTTTTTTCCAGTCTATAATTTACGTCGAAAACCAATTATAACCCTAGATAATTGCAATTTCTTTAAAATTACAATGTTTTACCGAAATCTGACATGTAGTTTCAAAATAAAACGTAGGCTACGTTTGTATGGAAAAGTCTAGAGTAACAGTCTTAAGCCTTACTCGTCAGCCTTTATAACTAGGTAAGTTATTGGTATAAAAAGTAGCAAGCTAGGTTATTGCTCCCTTAGTTAAAGCACCCATCTATTAGTGCTTTTTCCACTAATCTCCCAAATATGCTTTAAAGAATTTATTACAAAAGAAAAAAACAACAATCACCCGCCCAGTTTCGTCATCCATATCGATTTTTTTGCAATACGATTCTCACGTGAATCGATTTGGAATTCGCAATACTAGTGTATGTCGAATCGATAAACAAACATCGTGATACGTGCACGCCCATCCGATCTGTGATCGATGATATAATGCTTACCTCGGCCGATTACCTAAACCTTTTACACCCTCTTTTATTTAAAATGAATGGAACGCGGATGGTTCCGTATAATATTAACTTAAAAAATATATTATCAAACAGATTACAAACAACACAGTACAAATTATTTTACATACATACAAACATACATTGTTTCACGCCTGTTTCCCATGGGGTTAGGCAGAGACTGGATCTCCACTTACTACGATCCATGCAAACCTCTTTTGCTCAATATATTTATAAGTGTGCAGAATAAAATGTAAATAATTAAACAAATTCTAATATATGTTAAGTGCTTCATATTTACTCAAAAGAAAAAAAATTAAATTGATTATCGTTAGCAATATAATAAATTAATATTTCCTTAAGGAACCCTAAACTGGTTTTCGGTTTTGTACTCTAACTAATTGATTATTGAATTAATAGGATAACTGTATTTGTATTTAATACCATAAAAGGCCTTATTTTTGATTGAAATGTCACTTATAATCCTTCAGCTGCCTGATATTAAGTTGCGGTTAGAATAGATTTGGTAAAAAAGAGATTGCAACAGGAATTATTTTTAATTTAATCCAATAAAATTAAAATGGCAATATTACACCTCTTAAGAGCGGGACTTAAACAGCTTATTACACACTGGGAATTAAATCAAAATTTTAATTTGTATAAAACTATTTTTGCAAACTAAAAACCTTCACCCCCAAACTACACAATTGATTTTGATAAAATTGCTACGGTGCAACCTGACAATATATACTCTTTCAAACAAAAAAAGAATTTTCCAAATCCGTCCAGGCGTCTTCACATAATCGATGAACATACATAAAAAATCAATATAAAAGTTCGCGACGAATTGACAACCTCCTCCGTTTTGAAAGTCGGTGAAAAAATATACAAAATAAATCAGTACAGTCCGTCTAATTCATCTGGCAAGTTCTCAAACATACAAACATCAAAAGAGTTAATTAATTACACCCATTCCCACCGGCACAATGAGTTCGGTAGCTTCTATTAATTGATTGGTTCGATCGAGCTTCGGAAGCTCATAATGAGAGCTTTGATCCCGTTCAATCAATACCGAACTGTTATATGTAGTATGTTATTGAATGACTGAACTAAGTAACGAGCGATTTCAAAATTTCACTCGATTTGAAAACATACGGTTATATATGTTTGTTTGTAATAACTTTATTGTACCAAAAAACAAAATAAAGTACAAAACATTCGAAAGAGAAAATATACAAAGGCGGATTTATCCCATGTAGGGATCTCTTCCAGTCAACCTGCGATATATTGGGAGGACATTTACTCAATTAAAAGGTAGAAGTAAGTACGAACTAGATACCTTAAAAGATTATATATAATAACTACATTACATACACATACGCAAGCACATATATTTTATACTCATAAACTTACATAGAATACATATATATACTAATTATACATACAATTATGTAGACTAAGTACTTAATTACCTCAAGTGTGACGCCACCAGAGAAGAATTGGATAATCTAACCTTAAATGAATCAAGCGATGGTGCCATTCTTACATCAGCAGGAAGCGAGTTCCTAAGCCTAGCCGCCATAACTGCGAAAGACTTGGAGTACGACTGCGACTGTGTATATGTATGTCATTTCATATTTTTGTTGTAGTTTCATATTGTCTAAATGTTGATTTGAAACAAATATTAAAAAATATATTTTTAAATCAATCTTTTGTCTAAAGACTCCTGAAGACGAATCAAACGAGCCCAAATTCGATGGAATTGCGTTCCATTACAGACTTCCTACGGCCATCCTCTGGCTCCGTCATCAGATCAGCTCCATGTCATTATAATATTGCATTGTCACACAATACGTAGGCGTGCAAAATTTCAGCTCATTTGGAAATCGGGAAGTGAGTCAAAGATTACAAACAGACAGACAGACAACGGGACAGGTGAAACTAAAAACAAAAGCTTATAAATTGGAGTGCGTTCAGAACCTTGATATTTTTTACGCAATTTCTTGAATTTCTACTTCACAAGACGGTGGTTTCGTGCAAAACTAAAGTGGATTCAAGATAGAGATGAAAAAGTTTCTACTTTCTTTAAAAATAAATCTTAGTTAAAGTTATAAATTAATCTGCTACAAATTGTTTGTTATAAAATAAATAAATATATACGGAAAAATCAAATAGATTGAGCTAGCCCCAAAGTAAGTTCAAGACTTGTGTTACGGGATACTAACTTAAAGATAAACTATATTTTAAAACAAATACGTAAATAGATAAATATCCAAGATATAAGTATATGATTTCTAAATAAATAATTATTTTTCTTAATTTCCGAAGAAAAAACATTAAATGAACCTTTAGAAAATTTAAAATATTTTTGGTTTATGTATTTAGGTACCTACTTCGATATATTTCAAAACAAACTTTTAGACGACAAAATATCCACCTGTATATTCTCTAAATAATCTATAAATACGTGCTCTAAAAAAACACGACCAACAAAGTTCGCACGTAAGCATCCCTAATTGGTTCAAATCAAATACAAATTATCTCATACATCAAACAACACCAATTTAAATCGACCCATAACATCCGTATTTCTATTTAAAAATCCTCCTTAATCCCTCAAAACTACGGGTCATCTTATTTTGGTGCTCATTTAATTGTGTTTTTAAAATTGAAACGTCATATATATTGAGCACGAAAGAGCAAGAAAGACTATGAAAGGCGGTAAAGTAAATCCAATAATCTCATTTGATGCGCGTACGGGCTTTCGTTACGCATTTTATACGCGTGTGTATTTTCTGGCCTATGAACGCAATGGAACGGTTGCAAATAATTTGGTACTAAAATATAAGGTCTAACAAAATATACTAAAACGATTTTAAGGGTTCATTCAATCCATGACACATGACGTATAGAATTATGAAAAATAATTTTTGGCCTCCCATACATGTTGACCGATCAGCTGATACGAGTTTGTATGGAAAGCAAAATAATATTTTTCATATTTCGACACATGTTCCTGGGAGATAGTTTTTCACTGCCACGGACTGAAATCATTCTTAAAATATTTGCAGTATATTTTGTTGAATGAATGAATGAATGAAAAATGTTTATTTGGCACAAACCGGTTACTAAAACACAAATACAAATGCACATAACACAATTATGTTTGTACCAAAATGGTCCCCACTCAGCATATGCCGTGGTTTGGGCCACGACGCTGGTCTTCCGCGCGTGCCATGCTAAAATTATAAACAAGTGAAAATAAGAATAAAATAAATCAAATAAAATTAAATCAAATCGGTGGCGCTACAACACTATATTAAATATCCGAAAGTATATGTATATATCTAATATTTAAAATGCTGCAATTAATGACTTTTGTTTTCTCAAAATATGTTGCCTTAGTTCTACTTTAAAACATTTAACAGTTGATGAGCGTCTGATTGTTAGATATTACAAAGAATTAAAATTAAAAATTATAAGTTACAACTGACCACAGGTATGACACTTCATAGAAGCGAAGCATCATTTATGCTTACTACAACTACAAACGAAACTATACATCCATGCACAGGTCAATGTGTGTGTTCGCCCCTCAACACACTCGACAAGGCGAGAACGGGCGAGAGGTGCGGTGACGGGGGACGACGACGCATATGGCGCGGGACCTTAGGAGATTCCGTTCTGTCTGTAATACTTATATATTTATTTGTTCTTCAGAAATGACATCACCTTTTTAAGTAACGACGATGAGGTTCTTTTTCTAGCTCGTATTTTAAATAAATACGGAAATGTCGGAATTAAAAAAAACATTATTGAATACAGGACATAATAATATCTAACAATAATGAAATGATGTTAAACTAAAAGCTATTCTATAAATTAAAACTATTACTAAAAATAAAAACATCAATTTATATAAAAAATCGTTCCCAGATCGCCACCGTCAACAGGCAGAGTCCTCAAGAGGCTGGCGGCATTTCCGCGTTGTATTGCAAGGTTAAGCCTTTGGCCGAAATGCGCACCAGCTATAAATAATAATACTTATATTAACTCTGTACCCGACAGAACAGTAGCTAAGAACAATCTCGATCACGTCAGCTTTTAAATAAAAAAAAACCGCACCGTAATCGGTCTATTCGTTTAAGAGCTACAGACAGACACACAGATACGTCTAACTTATGACACCCCTCTCTTTTATTGGGAGTTAAAAATAGAATTGCATATAATTTGGAAACCGGTAAGTTCATTTACAGTTAACTTATAAGCACTTTAATATTTAATTACATAATTAAATAAAAACTTGATTGTTTGTTTATTAATTGTTTATTACTAATAGCAATCACTATCCATTTATGTTCTTATATAAGTGAATGTTTACTTATTTGTGAAAATCAAAAGAAAGTTAATAAAATATCAGAAAAATTTTAATAGGTTCCTATAGCTCTAATAGTAGTAGACAAATAATTTTAGGTAATTTTGTCACTGCTTATATTCTTCAATAAATTTATAAAAATAAAATTCAGTTTTTCAGGAATTCAAGCGCGAAACTTCATAAAACAAGTATATGTTACGGCTAGAAACTCGAAATGCGGCTACGCCTTGGTTTAGCCGGCTAAAACTAGGTTTAGCCTTAATAATTCCGGCTAGCACTGGGTGCAGCCAATCGCAGGTGGTTAAACTTAGGTGTTTCTTATATTAGGTTGGAACTAGGTTTTTAGTTCAGTTGAGCATTTTGTTTTGGATAGGTAGTCTTGTGTTGCATTTCCCGATCAATTTTAAAGACAAATCATGGAGATACGCGTCAAGATTTTTAATAGCGGCTAGACCTAAGTGCAGCCACATTTTGGGTTTTAGCCGTAGGGACATACCCGTAATAAACCAAACCACTATATTAGATCACTATAGTATAATGATAATGAAGTAACAGTCCAAAACCATAAAAAAAATTCGCCGTTCCCATACCGCTTGCCCGGGCGCCTGGATACTTTAGTATGGAAATGGCGAATTCGTTTTTTAATTTTGACTGTTATTTTAATTTCATTATATATATTTTATTATACCTTATGCGGGGGAAGCCTTGAGCGCTTGGTCCTCAGCATGTCCCGCCATTGAGCCCCCAGAGGACAGAGGTGTGCAGCGCCGATGGGACGACCGACTGTGTGAGGTGAGGTACAGGCAGTTGCTGGAGGCAGCAGTAGGAGCTGATATTGCCCGGCTTAGGGCAGCATGTTCATCAGAGTCGGGAGCCTGGCTTCACGCCCTTCCATCGCCTCATACGGGTACCGCTCTCGATAATGAATCCCTGAGAGTGGCCGTGGCACTCAGATTGGGCTGTGTCATGTGTGAACCCCACACCTGTATATGTGGTGCGCAGGTGGACCCCAGGGGTTACCATGGCTTGAGTTGCAGCAAATCGGCTGGTCGTTTTCCCCGGCACTATATGCTGAATGAGGTGATCCGGCGGGCCTTGGTGTCCGTGGAAGTTCCGTGTACCCTCGAGCCACCGGGTTTGAGCCGTTCCGATGGCAAGAGGCCGGACGGGCTCACTCTCATTCCTTGGGAGAAGGGTCGCTGTCTGGTGTGGGATGCGACTTGCTCCAGCACTTTCGCATCCACACATTTACCAAGGACGATTCGTGCGGCCGGGGCGGCTGCGGATTGGGCGGCCACCCAGAAACACACCAAATACGCGCCCCTTACGTCAGCATATATTTTTGTCCCCTTCGCTGTGGAGGTTAGCGGAGCTTGGTGTGCGGAAGCGAAGATGTTTGTGCGGCAGCTGGGAGGGCGCTTAAGGAGCAGTGGTGCTGATCCTCGCGCCGAGTCATACCTGAGGCAACGCATATCTCTCGCGATACAGCGGGGGAATGCTGCAAGTGTTATGGGCACTTTTGCGTCAGGTATGATTCGGGGCGGACTTTTTGACTAAATTACGTTAATTTTGACATGTAATTTATTTTAATTTTATTATTTTACTTTGACATCTTTTAATTTAATTATTATAGTGTGTTATTATAGAAATTAACTGAATTTTATGTAATAATATGTAAGATTGTGGAGAAAAATAAAGGATTTCGAATTATACTATAGTGATCTAGTATAACCCGTGGTTCGATTTATAACGGTTATGCCCCTTCCACGTTGTAAATATTTTTAATAATCAAGCGTATAGTGACTTAATTCTCGGGACATCATGCTAAGGCGATATCATGCGGTCAAAAGCGGATGTGGTCACGATCGTGTAAAAATAATTACCTACCTAATTAATATTACTATTTATTTACTTAACTGTACTATCATACTAAATATTTGATGATGATGTAATTTTCTGATGAACATGCAAATTAGGAATGTTTGAACTTTTGAAGTATATTATACGATGTAATCAATCTTTATCTACACTATCTACACTAATATTATAAAGAGGAAAGATTTGTTTGTTTGTTTGTTTGATTGTATTGAATAGGCTCCGAAACTACTGGATCGATTTTAAAAATTCTTTCACTGTTGGATAGGTAAGTTATCCCTGAGTGACATAGGCTATGTATGTACCACGGGCGAAGCCGGGATGGACTGCTAGTATAGTATATAAAAGCGGTAACAATATATTTTATAACGTGTAAGTAACATTCGTAATAAATTGATCCACGGGCAAAACTAGATCACTTTAGTATGATGATAATAAAATAACAGTAAAAAACAAAAAAACTTGAGAGGTGTCAAGGGACACCCGGATGGAACGAAGTTCCTTTCGATTAATTAAGAGAGAGAGAGACAGACAGAGAAACACGTGCACGCCGCACGGCTTACAACTATAGAAAAAAGTGTCGTTACAACTTTTGTTCTTAATTTTTTCCATCTAGCCTCCTTTCGCAACGCGCGATAAGGAACTGCGTTCCAAAAAAATCGACATTCCATGGCATGGCTAGTTGTCCTTCAGACATTTAATTGTATGCCTACTTTTACAGATTGGGCTAGGCGTTTAGTTTACTAGTAAATCAGCTAGTAAACTAAACGCCTAGCCCAATCTGACCAGACGTCTGCAACGTATACATTTGCTTCACCTAGCACATTCCCGATTGCATTACTAGCTTTTATAAGATCCATTTGTTCTTACCCAACGGTTTCTAGTACGTGACTTTACCCACTGAAATATTTCCCAAGAAATCGTAGAATAATTAAACGAAAGGAAACAATACGTCCGTTATGGTCCCGAGATACTGTGGCACCATCAAACTGACATAAAGTAGGGTCTAGCCCGCATACGATCTGTATCAGAACGGGTGAGTCGTGTTCGTGCATAATGCGCCACTCGCCTAGTGAGAGGTATTCGTCAATAGAAAGAGACTATTAGTGTACTATTCGATTTGGAATCGAATGTTATTGATAATGCTATATTTTAACCCATGACACAAAATAGGGGTGTTATCAGTTTGACAAATACATTAATGTCTATCTGTCTGTCTGTTTGCCTGTGGCATCGTTGCACTTAAACAGATAGACCAATTACGATGCGGTTTTACGTAAAAGCTAGTTTCCTTGCGGAGGTTTTTAGCTATGTTTGATTTAAATCGGTTTGGCCGTTTTGCGCTCCAATTACGATATTTTCTTGCGCACGATACAAAATATAGTAGAACTAATGAGTAAACATTTTCTAAAAACTATTATGGCACTTCTACAATTTAGACAAACCGAATGTCGTGTCATAAGACTTATAAAAGGAATTTTTCGATTTGTATCCATAACGTGCCAAAGATTCTTGTACCATCTTTCGACCAACGGATAAAAAACTGCAATCAATTTTATATCACGCGACACATTATCTAACGAACATCACAATACCCGCATCAAAGGTGCGAAATATCAACAAAAAATGTCATCAGAAACCCGACAAAACGGCAACAGATGAACAGACAGACGGACAGTTACAGATTATGCGCAACCCTCTTTTACTACAAACATATTAAGATATCATCTACTAACAAAAGCTCTTTTGAATGCTTTTAATCCTTTCGTTTGAATCGCGATGAAACTCAAGTCAAGACAGATCATTCTCAACCTTATATCTGAATAAATAGACTTAAATATAGTTAGAGGCGACGTTTAAATATGAGATTTATGTCTTCCTTATGAAAGACGTGTAAATAATTACCATTCAAAAGTCAGCAAAGAATGTTTAGTTAATAAAGAAATCTGTTTATTTTAATCGAGAATTTGAGAACAATAGCAGAGGAAGCGCATGATGGCGGGAAACGAGCTGCTACAAGCGTAATATTTAGCGATGTAAGAATATTTTTAAAAAGGAGGACTTTTATTATTATTTTTAATTATTTTCACCGATTATTCTATGACGCCTAGACCGATTTGAAAAATTCTTTTTGTTTAAAAGGGTAAACTTATCATGTGGTTGCATAGAAATTCTATCAAAATCGGTTTAGTATTATGGGGGTGAAGTCGGATTTTAGTTTTGAAAAATTATTTAACCTAAATGTTACCTTACAGAGAGTGAAGAACCGATCCGACCCGGCAGGATGTTTTTAGCGCTTTCGCAAGTGTCACCGTCAAAAAGTCTGACACTGTTGTCTATGACACTAGGACGTCCACTGTTGGACACAGGCCTTCCCCAAGGATTTCCCAAACGACGGATCAGAAGTGGCCACTTAAAAGACCTATAAAAACCAGTAAATTTTCCACGGCATTTGTCGACAATGTGATTAAAAATTCACTAGGTATATGTCATAAGTCGACTTTGGTTTGTCACTTTTCGCTAAACATTTTAAAAACGTAGGACATTTTAGGATAAATTACCACTATAGTGCAAACAAGGTAGTAGTCGGAAAAGACAGACTACTCGTACTTTCGATCTGTTACGATGATCATCCTCAAGGTGAGTATTAGAACGAACGGCGACCTGACGGTTTCACTGTTTTCAACGAACTGTCGTTGAGTTGTGCTTTAATTATTCATCATGCATGTTTATCTATTTATGTATTTGTTATAAAATAAAGTATCGTTGAGTCACTATCCCATAACACTAGTCTGGAACTTACTTTAGTGCTAGCTCAATCAGTGTAATTTGTCTGTATATTTTTATTTATTTATAAATGTACCAAAATTAACAAATATTCTACTTAATTACATATTTTCCGTCTGAATATCCTCCATGTTTACCAGTAATTCATTAAAAGTTGCAGTACTCAGAGCATAGACCTTATGAGTATTATTGTTTACGTGTGTGTGCAGAACAAAGGTTCTACGGGTCCGATACCATCTCACTGTACCGGTATAAATTAACACTGTTGTCTTGTCGTTGTACCTCATAATCTTTTAATAATTAAACTTATGTGAATAATTTAAGCCTAGTATATTTATTACATTCTCACTCAGATTTCCTTGACTTAGATGTTTATGTCAGATGCATTAAGGTAGCCCGAAAAATCTGACACCATTGCTGGTCACAAAACCTACACTTTTCTATAAAAAACGACGGGTTGCACTCTGGGAGTGCCGGCAGAAGTGAAAACTTGAATATTAACGTTGTGCATTTTTGATATACGAAACAGCAGGCGCAGGCATACATTTTCGCCGGGCCGTAGAAAGAGAGGGGGATACTCCCTCTCCTACGCCGCACCAGCTGTCTACTCTCTATCCGTCTTACGAATTTTCGATCAGGTCACGTGTCCTGACGCGAGATTAACATTTTTTACCCATTCCAAAAAAGTACACAACACCGAAATTTTCACTTCAAAAACGTAATCCAGCGTTTTGTTTTGTAACGACTTGTTGTCAGATTTTGGGGATTTATTACATTCGCACTCGTCATTTTGTCTGCCCTAGACTTCTTGTCAGATACCTTTAGGCAGCACGAAAATCTAACACCATTGTTGATCTCAAAACCTAGACTTTTGTATAAATAACGTAATCCAACCTTTATTTTGATACGACTTGTCAGATTTGTGATTTAAAAGAAATTACACATATTTTATTTGTTTTTTTATAAAACCTTATTGCTGAAAAGTACAAATATTTTTTCAACAAATGGCGAACTTAATGCTAAGAACATTTTCTCCGAGCCAACCATAGGGATTAACAGAAAAATTATGCGGCACAAAAAAGCAATACAATATACCTACATTATTTCTAGAATTTTAACTGGTTTTCCTTAGTAAACATAATGTAGTGTTGTACTCATTACGTTTTTAGGGTTGCGTATTCAAAAGGTAAAGCGGGACAATATTACTAAGATGCCGCTGTCCTTCCGTACATCCGTCTGTCTGCCTGTCTGTCACCAGGCTGTATCTCATGAACCATGATAGCTAGACAGTTAAAATTTTATCACATTATGTATATCTGCTGCCGCTATAATAACAAATACTGAATATAGAATAACAACATGTGTTTTCTGACGAATGATTATCTGACCAGATGCATTTCTGACGAAAAGCGACAAATCCGAACAATTGCGAGGCTTCCATAAAACAAACGTGATTTTTTTATAAATAATGGCACGGAACCCTTCGTGCGCGATGTAGTCAGTTAAAAAGAATAAACTATAATGAATATAATCAAGCAGGATTTACACAAACGACCTTAGACCTAAGTGCGGTCAAGTCTAAATTGTGTTATAGTTTTAATTTAGGTTTTTATGCCAAGTTCACACCGTAAACTTAAACGCATTGTTAATTATCCAAGCCTTGTCGAGCTTCACAGCATTTAATTTTAGTCTGATATTAAGGGGACGATGTGCCGTATAGCTTTTTGCCTAGAATATGATGAGTATTGCCGAGTGATAGTCTACTGTCGATTGACTATCGATATTTTAAGTAAAACCTATATTATCGATAGTATCAATTGATATTTTTGCGTTTCACAAGCTATTGATAATATCAATAGTGTTTTACAATCGATAATATGGCATTTTTCGATTGAAACGATAGATTGTAAAACTATCATCTATTTTTCGGCTACACTCAATATGTTCACCACATCTTTTCCTATCCAGCGCGGAAATGCACCATGGCACATGAACGACATTTAGATTTTTAATTTATATGTATGGGAATGAATGAATGAATGAATGAAAACTCTTTATTGCACCAATACACAAGAGTAAAAAAAATATACAATAGAAAATACTTATACAAAAAATAAATTAGGTACAATGGGCGGTCTTATCGCTTAGAGCGATCTCTTCCAGACAACCAGTGGATGGAGAGGAAATGTAGGCACGCAGAAATAACGGTGGTGCAAAGAAAACTAAAAGTTAAATAGATAGTTAAGGATACCTATAATTTACATAATACACTACACGTATATTATATTATATATAGCTGCACTTACCACTGACTCACTGATTGACATAATTGTTTGACCTGTTCCCGACTGACAGGTGTCACAAATGTTATACCATCGTGTACAGGGTGTTTTGAAACCAACCAGAAAAATCCGAAAACTTGAAGATCACCAGATCCTGATGTGGAAGGGGTACGGCCTGCGAAAACGGTTGGGGTTAGGGGCGTGATTTTTTTTCCAAAATGTAGGGGGTTGTAAGCAATTTGACGACTGTCTTTTGTTTTTTGATTTTTTTCAAAATTCAAGATGGCCGCCATACAAGGCCAATTCCTTTCCATACAAATTTCATACAAATGGCACCTCCAAAGCAACTTGGCGCAGCCTGAGGCCGAAGGCCGAAGGCGGAGCCCCCTTGCGAGGCCGCAGGCCGAGCTGCGGAGCGAGGCCAAAGGCCGAGCTCCCCTCCCCCCCTTTTTGATCCCCCCCCCCCCCCAAGTAACTTTCACGAGGCCGTAGGCCGAGTGATGCGAGCCCGAAGGGCGAGCTGCGGGCGAGGGCGAAGCCCGAGCCACTCCCACCAAGCATTGCGTTTTTTTTTTTTTGGAAATCCAAGATGGCCGCCGAAAGTCAAATGCTTGCGATTGGGCTGAAAATCAATATCTATATGTATTTTGGGCCAAAAAATCGAAATTTAAATTTTTTTTTGGAATCCAAGATGGCGTCTGGATTTCAGAAAATTTAAATTATTTCGTTAGTATCGTCTCACTGGGACTTCATTGGGGTCTGAAATTTGCTTTACTAGAGTAAAGCACCCCGTGGATCTCGAAACTGCAATCAGATTTTGGATCCAAGATGGCCGCCCACACATTTTGTCATGTTTCCTCAACAGACTGCGATTCTTACCCATTTTCTCAACTGGACATGTTCTTTAGCCTTCTTCAACAGCTGCACGAAAAACCGCGTGCTGCGTGCAGCACGCGCAGCACCCGAAACACTAGTTATAATATATAAACCTACATTACCACTGACTGACTGACTGATTGACATAGTTGTTTGCTCTGTTGCGGGGTTGGTGGGGTTTAGGTTGATGTGTGGTAGTATAGAGGGTGCCCCAGTGAGTACCAGAAAAATCTGACATTTGAGGATCTGCGGAAACCTGATGTGGAAGGGGTACGGCCTGCAAAAACGGTTAAGGTTAGGGGCGTGATTTTTTTTCCATAATGTAGAAGATTATAAGCAATTTGACGACCGTCATTTGTTTTTTGTTTTTTTTCGAAATTCAAGATGGCCGCCATACATGGACAATTTCCCTCCATACAAATTTCATACAAACATTCCAAGTAACTTGGCGCAGCCTGAGGCCGAAGGCCGAAGGCGAAGCGCCCTCGCGAGGCCGCAGGCCGAGCTGCGGAGCGAGGGCGAAGCCCGAGCTCTCCCTCCCCGCGCCCCACTTTGACCCCCCTCCTACAAGTAGTTTTCACGAGGCCGCAGGCCGAGTGACGCGAGCCCGAAGGGCGAGCTGCGGGCGAGGGCGAAGCCCGAGCCACTATCACAAAGCGCAGCGTCTTTTTTTTTTTTTGGAAATCCAAGATGGCCGCCGAAAGTCAACTGCTTGCGATTTGGCTGAAAATCGATATCTATATGTAATTTGACCCCAAAAATCTAAATTCAATATTTTTTTTGGAATCCAAGATGGCGTCTGGACTTTAGAAAATTAAACTAACTTCGTTTATAACGTCTCACTGGGACTTCGTAGGGGTCTGAAATTTTGCATGCGGGGGTAAAGCACCCCGCGGAACTCGAAACTGCATTCCGATTTTGGATCCAAGATGGCCGCCCCCACACATATTATGATGTTTCCTTTACTGACTGCAGTTTTTACCCATTTTCTGAACTGGAAACATATTTTAGCCTACCTCAACAGCCGCACGAAAGACCGCGGGCTGCTTGCAGCCCGCGCAGCGCCCGAAAAGCTAGTTATATTATATATAGCTGCACTTACCACTGACTGATTGACATAGTTGTTTGCCCTGTTGCAGGGTTGGTGGGGTTTTGGTTGATGTGTGGTCGTATAGAGAGTGCTCCAGTGAGTACCAGAAAAATCTGACATTTGAGGATCTGCGGAAACCTGATGTGGAAGGGGTACGGCCTGCGAAAACGGTTGGGGTTGGGGTCGTGATTTTTTTTCCAAAATGTAGGGGGTCATGGACAATTTGACGAGCGTCAATTGTTTTTTGATTTTTTTCAAAATTCAAGATGGCCGCCATACATGGACAATTCCCCTCCATACAAATTTGATACAAATGGCACCCCTAAAGCAACTAGGCGTAGCCTGAGGCCGAAGGCCGAAGGCGGAGCCCCCTTGCGAGGCCGCAGGCCGAGCTCCCCTCCCCCCCTTTTTGACATCCCCCCCCCCCCAAGTAACTTTCACGAGGCCGTAGGCCGAGTGATGCGAGCCCGAAGGGCGAGCTGCGGGCGAGGGCGAAGCCCGAGCCACTTCCCCAAGCGCAGTCAAATTTTTTTAATTTTTGGAAATCCAAGATGGCCGCCGAAAGTCAAATGCTTGCGATTTGGCTGAAAATCAATATCTATATGTATTTTGAGCCGAAAAATCCAAATTTCAATTTTTTTTTGGAATCCAAGATGGCGTCTGGATTTTAGAAAATTAAAATTATTTCGTTAGTATCGTCTCACTGGGACTTCATAGGGGTCTGAAATTTGCTTTACTAGAGTAATGCACCCTGTGGAACTCGAAACTGCAATCAGATTTTGGATCCAAGATGGCCACCCACACATTTTTTCATGTTTCCCCAACAGACTGCCAGTCTTACCCATTTTCTCAACTGGACATGTTCTTTAGCCTTCCTCAACAGCTGCACGGAAAAACCGCGTGCTGCGTGCAGCACGCGCAGCACCCGAAACACTAGTTATATTATAATATATAAACCTACAATACCACTGACTCACTCACTGACAGAGTTGTTTGCCCTGTTGCGGGGTTGGTGGGGTTTAGGTTGATGTGCGGTCGTATAGAGGGTGCTCCAGTAAGTACCAGAAAAATCTGACATTTGAGGATCTGCGGAAATCTGATGTGGAAGGGGTACGGCCTGCGAAGACGGTTGGGGTTAGGGGTGTGATTTTTTTTCCAATATGTAGGGGGTTGTAAGCAATTTTACGAGCGTCATTTGTTTTTTGTTTTTTTGCAAAATCCAAGATGGCCGCCATACATGGACAATTCCCATCCATACAAATTTCATACAAACGGCAACTCGGCGCAGCCTGAGGCCGAAGGCCGAAGGCGAAGCCCACACGCGAGGCCGCAGGCCGAGCTGCGGAGCGAGGGCGAAGCCCGAGCTCCCCCCCTCCCCTTTGACCCCCCCCCCCCCCCCTCAAGCAATTTTCACGAGGCCGCAGGCCGAGTGATGCGAGCCCGAAGGGCGAGCTGCGGGCGAGGGCGAAGCCCGAGCCAATATCACAAAGCGCAGCGTCTTTTCTTTTTTTTTTTGGAAATCCAAGATGGCCGCCGAATGTCAACTGCTTGCGATTTGGCTGAAAATCGATATCTTTATGTTATTTGACCCCAAAAACCTTAATTCAATATTATTTTTGGAATCCAAGATGGCGTCTGGATTTTAGAAAATTTAAATTATTTCGTTCATAACGTCTCACTGGGACTTCGTAGGGGTTTGAAATTTTGTACATGGGGGTAAAGCACCCCGCAGAACTCGGAACTGGAATTAGATTTTGGATCCAAGATGGCCGCCCACACATTTTTTCATGTTTTCTCAACAGACTGCAATTCATACCCATTTTCTGAACTGGAAACATGTCTTACCCTACCTCAACAGCCGCACGAAAGAACGCGGGCTGCTTGCAGCCCGCGCAGCGCCCAAAAAGCTAGTTATAATATATAAACCTACAATACCACTGACTCACTGATTGACATAGTTGTTTGCCCTGTTGCGGGGTTGGTGGGGTTTAGGTTGATGTGTGGTTGTATAGAGGGTGCTCCAGTGAGTACCAGAAAAATCTGACATTTGAGGATCTGCGGAAACCTGATGTGGAAGGGGTACGGCCTGCGAAGACGGTTGGGGTTAGGGGCGTGATTTTTTTTCCATAATGTAGAAGATTATAAGCAATTTGACGACCGTCATTTGTTTTTTGTTTTTTTTCGAAATTCAAGATGGCCGCCATACATGGACAATTTCCCTCCATACAAATTTCATACAAACATCCCAAGTAACTTGGCGCAGCCTGAGGCCGGAGGCCGAAGGCGAAGCCCCCCCGCAAGGCCGCAGGACGAGCTGCGGAGCGAGGGCGAAGCCCGAGCTCCCCCCCCACCTTTGACCACCCCTCCCCCCAAGTAATTTTTACGAGGCCGCAGGCCGAGTGATGCGAGCCCGAAGGGCGAGCTGCGGGCGAGGGCGAAGCCCGAGCCACTATCACAAAGCGCAGCGTTTTTTTGTTTTTGGAAATCCAAGATGGCACCAATAGTCAACTGCTTGCGATTTGGCTGAAAATCGATATCTATATGTAATTTGACCCCAAAAACCTAAATTCAATATTTTTTCTGGAATCCAAGATGGCGTCTGGATTTTAGAAAATTAAACTTATTTCGTTTAAAACGTCTCACTGGGACTTCGTAGGGGTCTGAAATTTTGCATGTGGGGGTAAAGCACCCCGCGGTACTCGGAACTGGAATCAAATTTTAGATCCAAGATGGCCGCCCCCACACATATTTTGATGTTTCTCATACTGACTGCAGTTTTTACCCATTTTCTGAACTGGAAACATGTCTTACCCTACCTCAACAGCCGCACGAAAGACCGCGGGCTGCTTGCAGCCCGCGCAGCGCCCGAAAAGCTAGTTATAATATATAAACCTACAATACCACTGACTCACTGATTGACATAGTTGTTTGCCCTGTTGCAGGGTGGTGGGGGTTTAGGTTGATGCGCGGTCGTATAGAGGGTGCTCCAGTGAGTACCAGAAAAATCTGACATTTGAGGATTTGCAGAAACCTGATGTGGAAGGGGTACGGCCTGCGAAAACGGTTGGGGTTAGGGGTGTGATTTTTTTTCCATAATGTAGAAGATTATAAGCAATTTGACGACCGTCATTTGTTTTTTTATTTTTTTCAAAATCCAAGATGGCCGCCATACATGGACAATTTCTCCCCATACAAATTTCATACAAACCGCACCCTCAAGTAATTAGGCGCAGCCTGAGGCCGAAGGCCGAAGGCGAAGCCCCCACGCGAGGCCGGAGGCCGAGCTGCCGAGCGAGGCCGAAGGCCGAGCTCCCCCCCCCCCCCCTGACCCCCCAACCCCCTAAGTAATTTCCACGAGGCCGCAGGCCGAGTGATGCGAGCCCGAAGGGCGAGCTGCGGGCGAGGGCGAAGCCCGAGCCACCATCACCAAGCGTGACGTGGCGAATTTTTTTTTTGAAAATCCAAGATGGCCGCCGAAAGTCAACTGCCTCCAATTTGGCTGAAAATTGATATTTATATGTGTTTTAACCCCAAAAATCCAAATTCAACTTTTTTTTTGGAATCCAAGATGGCGTCTGGGTTTTAGAAAATTTAACTTATTTCGTTTATAACGTCTCACTGGGACTTCGCAGGGGTCTGAAATTTTGTACACAGGGGTAAAGCACCCCGCGGAACTCGAAACTTCAATCGAATTTTGGATCCAAGATGGCCGCCCACACATTTTTTTATGTTTTCCTTACTGACTGCAGTTTTTACCCATTTTCTCAACTGGACAGGTTATTTAGCCTACCTCAACAGCCGCACGAAAAACCGCGGGCTGCTTGCAGCCCGCGCAGCGCCCGAAAAGCTAGTTATAATATATAAACCTACATTACCACTGACTGACTCACTCACTGATTGACATAGTTGTTTGCCCTGTTGCGGGGTTGGTGGGATTTAGGTTGATGTGTGGTCGTATAGAGTGTGCTCCAGTGAGTACCAGAAAAATCTGACATTTGAGGATTTGCAGAAACCTGATGTGGAAGGGGTACAGCCTGCGAAAACGGTTGAGGTTAGGGGCGTGACTTTTTTTTCAGAATGTGAAGGGTTGTAAGCAATTTGACGACCGTCATTTGTTTTTTTATTTTTTTCAAAATTCAAGATGGCCGCCATACAAGGACAATTTGCCTCCATACAAACTTAACCATTTTCTGAACTGGAAACATATCTTAGCCTACCTCAACAGCCCCACGATGAACCGCGGGCTGCTTGCAGCCCGCGCAGCGCCCGAAAAGCTAGTTATATAATAAACTTACATAAAAAACTACATATATACAATACAATATATCTACATAAATAAGTATAATAAATATTACATACATATACATAATATAAATCATTTTATATGAAAAAGCAAAAAAGGTACGATTACTCAGCTAGACAAAATTCTTTAAGCCTGTTTTTAAAAATAGAGACAGATTCTGCACGTCTAATAGACTCAGGCAATTCGTTCCATAAGCGCACAGCTTGAACTGTGAACGAATTGTCGTAAAAGGACTAAAAGGAATGTTGTTTTTTTTAGTTAATTAAGTGTGTTTTTGTAGTATATTAGTGTATTATGACTTTTATTTTAATTTAATTAAACTAAAGTCGTCTAGTAAGTGAGTGAACGACCTAGCCGCTCCAGATCAGTCACTTTGAAAATCCTTGGAAGAGGCTAATGTCCAGCAGTGGTTATAAGCCTCTTATGTCCACTGCTGGACCGTTATGCAGCTGATATGATGATAGTGATCTAGTATAGCCCGTGGTTCGATTTATTACGGATATGTCACTTCCACGTTGTATAAAATTATACTCTTTATAACTAGTAGTTCGCCGCGAACTTAGACCTCGCGATTATTTTTCGCAATTCAGTTTCCTAAATAACCCCTAGATGGCGGTATCCAAAGTTAGAACGCGCTATGGTTTCGTTTGCTACATAATCGCGGACATTTTTATTAATATTTCAAAAACTACTGAACCGATTTTGATGCCCAAAGAACTTGAAAATTCTATTGATGTTTCCTACATGCCTATCAAGTTTCATCAAAATCAAACCATCGATTCGGCTGCTATCGCGGTACAAACATAAATACATACATACATACATACAATGTGTTTTCGCCCCCAACTCGACTTAGAGACCTCACTCGCTTCGCTCGATCGGTCAATTATACTCCCATGCTGGTCTGGGAGAAATAAAATAAAACTTAGAATGTACCAGCTGCTTCTCTTCCCACGCAGATCGTAAAAGCCGATCGAGGGAATGGGCAAAAATGCAAATCATGTTAACAGGCGATGCGGCTAGCAACCCATCACTGTATTGATTGCTTTTCCATCTTCTCGCCCACCATGACGCTAAAAGTGGCTTTCGGGTCTTGCGGCCCTGGGCTCTGCATAGAACCGCAAGACACAAAATGCTCTGTCTGCCCCATTAGGGATAAACACGTGATAGTATGTATGTATGTATATAATTATAGTTTATAACTTATTTCAATTGCAATTCATTATTGCTTTTTTCAAATTAATTAAAATGATTACGTCCTTAATTTTCGGTACATTTGATGTGTTGATGAATGGTGCATAATTGTGGGTCGTTCGTATGTTTTTACTTATATATTTGTAATTAATTTAAAGGATTCCAAGCCAGCATGCGGTCTGATTTGAGTTACAGGTGACCTTCATAAATCGTGCAGTGACATAAGTACATATATTTTAAGAGGCAATTCAGTCCATCTTTACTGACATCTATTCCCAATAAATGTATATCGAAATACGAAAGAAATATTTAGATTTTCCATAGTACTGATATTACGTGACTAATTTGGTTTGTATGAAAAGCTTAAAAAAAATTCGTATTTTGATATACATTTATCGGGAAAAGTTGTTCAAAATGATGGACTGAACCACCCCTTAAAATATTTTTACTTAATTAAAAAAGACATTGTATAATACTAATTTTCATTCTGTGATTTTTACGAATTGATATAAAGAAAAATTTTAGCAATAGACTTCATAACACAATTGACTTCCCCAAATCATTAGAACATTTGAGCCGGGTACGGTAAGGGATGGACTCTTAGATTTATAAATTTGACGAAGTATGTTTAGTTTAGTTGTAGTTTTATTTGTTATATTTATTTAGTTTAATTATAGGATATTTTGTTAATGTTATAAGAATTTTTATTGCACAAAATAAATATTTATATAACTAAAAACTATAAATAACCTACCTAAATTATAAAACTATAAACTAAAATCATCATATCAGCCACAGGAAGTCCACTGCTGGACATAGGCCTCCCCAAGGATTTCCAAAACGACCGATCGGAAGCGGCCTGCATCCAGGGCCTTCCTGCAACATTGCGTAGGTCGTCTGACCATCTAGCAGGTGGGTGTCCTACGCTGCGCTTGCCGGTACGTGGCCGCCATTCGAGAAACTTTCTGCCTCAAGAACCTTTCTGCCTCAAGAACCTTTCTGCCTATAAACTAAAATAATCTAATTAAAATAAAACATTATATTAAATAAAAAATAGACCCCAGATCGCTTTGGTCGCAGGGCAAGGTACCTAAAAGACTGGCGGCATTGCCTCGTTGTATGGCCAGACTTAGTCAGTGTTATAAGATATTTTATGTAGATGAATAAATTCTAAACATTTCAGAAATTAATTATACAATGCTGATGGTTACGTACTACATAACCAAGTAAATATGTAACTGCGTCATCAGGAGATATAATCCATTTCGTCAAACACATTCTAGAGCAACAAAACTAAACCATTTACGTCAATAGCTAAAAAAACTTGTTTACAAATGAATGAATATTGGCAAAGTACGTCAGTGGTTTCTGATGAAAAAACGTTGTTACTAGTAAGATAACATCATCATTATATGTCGCTTGTTTAAAATCGACTGCAACGGAAAGAGGGTTATGTTTTTCAAGTGTATACTGTTTCTTTAAACGGCTTGATATAGCTTAAGACAGAATTGATATAAATCTATCTATATCTATACACTAGCCGAAGCCCGCGACTTCGTTCGCGTGGACTTTATGTCTCTGGAAAATGCTCATCAGGCTGAACAACTTTTACTAAGGCGGCATTTTTATATCTCTTATAGTTTAGCTGGACCATTATGGTTCTGCATCAGGCGTTCTATTTTCCAAAATCATTTATACCCTATATGTTGCCCAGGCTTAATAGCTATATAACAAAAAAAGTTTCATTCGAATCCGTCCAGTATTTCCGGAGATTAGCGTGTACAAACAGACAAACAGACAAACAGACAAACAGACAAACAGACAAACAGACAGTCATTTTTTTTTAAATTCTTACTCTATTACTACGTCTCCATCGCCCCCAATATTTTTTTTGAAAATATATTTAATGTACAGACACACTTTTTTTACTGTTTTATTATATGTATAGATATAATAAAACAGTAAAAAAAGAGTGTCTGTACATTAAATATATTTCAAAAAAAAATATTGGGGGCGATGGAGAAGTAGTAAAAGAGTAAGAATTTTAAAAAAAAATGTCTGTCTGTTTGTCTGTTTGTACACGCTAATCTCCGGAAATACTGGACGGATTCGAATGAAACTTTTTTTGTTATATAGCTATTAAGCCTGGGCAACATATAGGGTATAAATGATTTTGGAAAATGGAACGCCTGATGCAGAACCATAATGGTCCAGCTAAACTATAAGAGATATAAAAATGCCGCCTTAGTAAAAGTTGTTCAGCCTGATGAGTATTTTCCAGAGACATAAAGTCCACGCGAACGAAGTCGCGGGCTTCGGCTAGTAAATAAATATATTGGGACAAATTACAATGATTGAGCTAGCCCCAAAGTAAGTTCGAGACTTGTGTTATGGGATACTAACTCAACGATACTATATTTTATAACAAATACATATATAGATAAACATCCAAGACCCAGGACAATTTAAAAAAGGCCATTTTCCAACTTGCCCTGACCGGGGATCGAACCCGAGACCTCTGGGTGGCGACTAGCACGGTGATCACTACGTCACGGAGGTCGTCATATAAGTATTACATACGGAACGGAATCTCTTAAGATTACATTTAAATTGAATATAATTTTTGATAAATTCGAACATTTCAAGTACACTGTCTAAATAAATAATAACATCAAAAAAATATTGAATAGAAAAAAGTATTATATAAGTGTAGAGTATTATTGCCATGTGCATCTTCATACATTTTGGAACGGTAGGTATTGATTTTTGTATGAAGCCGCAGATTAGCTTTTTCAGGAATGGGAGAAACCGATAAGTAAATAGAACCTGCATAAGCTATTATTAGAGCTATAATTATTTATTTGTACGCCTACCACCAGTTTTTTCTTTTTATCCCAAAGGTTGACTGGTAGAGAATGCTATTAGCATTGAGTCCGCCTTTTGTAAAAATATCAAATATCTTTATTTGCTAATAAGAGTTTTACATGAGGTCTTATAATTAAAATACAATCCGTCTTATCAACCCTTTCGGGCACAGCAAATATTTTGTAGTTTAAGTATATACTTATAGGTAGGTATTGTAATCTGCGACCATATTGTTTTGGTACCTGTACCATATTGTTTTGGTAAATAAAGTTTAAATAAAATAAAATAAAAAGCTACTCAACATGACTTTAACGGATCGGACAGGGTTTTTTAACATAGTGAACATAGTGTATATTACGAATCATCATCATCATCAGGTCTTTTTGTCTCCACTGCAGGAGCACGACCCTCTCTGAACTACTAGAGCAGCCAGAGGACTTGGCCTACACTCTCCACGCTAGCCTGACGGGTTGAAGAGATCTCATTGCTGTTTATAAGCCTTGTTTAGCTTGTATTTCCTAAGTCGCCTACGACATCTACATAAAGACTTGGAGCGGTCCTATTCTACTCGGCCGGAAACCACACGGCATACTACTTAATATACTTCTAAATCTATCTTCTTCTTATCGTGTGTGTTAGTGACTAACACTAGTGTCAGAGTTTTTAAACCGCCTTAAAGGCCTCTGACATGGTTTTAGGTAACGATCAATGTCAAAGACCGTGACCGGGACCGACGGCTTAACGTGCCCTCCGAAGCACGGATCGTCTTACTTATCAGACAATCAGGTGATCAGCCTGCAATGTCCTAACCAGACTAGGACAACAACACAAAGTCGTTGCCCCCGCCGGGATCGAACCCGCGACCTCCGGGTGTAAGCTGAACGCTCGAACCACTACGCCACGGAGGCAATTAACATACATAGGGTAAAATCAGGATAGTTGCCCCACTTTTTGAAACTACTTTATATCTCTTTATCCAAAATGCAAGATTCTTTATTTGTAAAACGGGTAGGTACTTTGGCTGTAATAGACTGCACATTTGTACTCACACAAAACTGTTGCAAATGCATACAGACAGACAATCGTCTCGCTCACACGTCTGCCGCAGCCTTGTGCCCCTTACGCGGACAATGCAGAGATAAGCGCAATTACCTGCACCGCGATTTGGCGTTAAATTCCGACTGCGCTTGCCACGGAGGGAGAATGCACCTGTGGATGTTCTATGTGATAACATTGACTTAGATGTTATAGACATGCTTTCTCAAACATTGGCCTCTGGTCCTATTTTAATATATGGCGGGCGGCGTGAATTTTATCATACACTGAGAAAGTGGTTGCTAGTACAAAAAATGCCTTCCAGGACATGACGGAACGTCTAAATAGTTTGATTGTGTTAATGCCAAAATGTACAAATTTAGATGGATAAATAGTTGTGGTGACAAAATGACAAAATGTTTGCTACACGTTACCAAAATCGAGTGTCTGCTGTACTCAGGGCTACTAGTAGTTGAAATGTGTTTGAATTAAAACTACATTGTTCTTCTAATTTGAACAAAAGTTTGGTATCTAATAAACAAATTGAAAGTAGCTAAACTGGTTCAGCTATCACTGTTTTCAGTGTACGTTTTTAGGGTTCCGTACCCAAAGGGTAAAAACGGGACCTTATTACTAAGACTTCGCTGTTTGCCCGTCCGTGTGTCCATCTGTTCGTTTGTCTATCACCAGGCTGTATCTCAAGAACTGCAATAGCTAGACAGTTGAAATTTTCACAAATTATGTATTTTTGTTGCCGCTATAACAAGAAATGTTAAAAAAAAAATAAGGATCCCATACAACAAAGGCGATTTTTTATACATAATGGTACGGAACCCTTAGTACGCGATTCCGATTATTAAATATATGGCTAGCGGCGTGAATTTTATAATACGTTTTATTTTTACTTTATTAGAAACACAAACAATACAATCATAATGGGAACAAAATATTTATGTTCTACATAAACATACATATTTTGGTCCCCATAATATACTGAAACTATTTTAAGGATAAATTCAGTCCGTGATATTGAAAATCTTTCCCCAAGGAACATATGTCAAAATGTAAAATATTCTACTTTCCATTCAAACTCGAATCAGCTGTTCGGAGACTATAAATTACCTACTTTTATATTTCAATACGTGTTCTTTAGCAATAGTTGTTCAGTATCATCACAGAGTAATAATATACTATGTACAAGTGTCATGGACTGAATACACCCTTAAAATAGTTTCACTATATATTATCAAACCTTATATAAGAAAAATAGGTAAGCAAATCTCCTATTTTCCAACTTATTCAAATCAGATACTTTTTTCTAAACGACAAAACAAACAGTTTCTATTGGATTTCGTATGAAATACAGGCACACGACGTCATATTTTTTTAAGTCAAATAGCGCTCTTTATTATCAGATTCTACAATAATAAATTTAAAATCACGTTAAAATGGATATGTTCAAAAACAAGTGACGTTATTTTGCGACATTTTATTTTGTTTTTGACTTAGGAAAATACCAAATTTCTGACCATCGGATTTCATTTTACTTGAAACCATGGTATAATAAAATAAGGTATTCTCTTCCCGTGACAGCTGATGACGTAGGTGGAACTTGACTACGTCATCAGTTTGATATGTTGCCACTGTGTGAAATTGAATTACCCGAGCGTAATGCATTTTTGAACTTTATATACCAATTTCGTATTAATAATCCATTATATCAATTTATGAAATATTGAATTGATGAATCACGCCAGAATCGCGAGATACTAAATAGCTAAGTTACTTAATATTTTATTTAATATTCATGAACTAATTGAGAAAGTCCTTAAATTTACTGAAAATAACAATCAGTGGCAACACTTTGTGACATAGTCAAGTTCCATCTCGGGAAGAGAATATAAAGAGAGAGAAGTTTTATTATACCATGCTTGAAACAATGTTGAAATAACTTAACATATCTACTCCACACCGTTCTTGGCTCCAAGTGGAGGGCTAGGTGCCCGATGGTATCGGCGGAACCTACGCCGCGGTCATCGCAGATCCGCAGATTCCTTTCACGCAGAATTTTAGCGTGTGTTTGATTTAACACCAATTATGGACTTCCTTGTTCCTTATATTGTCTCTGCTATTTTTAGTTAGATTTATCTGGTCAGCTTTAGATAGAGGCTTGTACTTTATACATTAACAGCCAAACACAATAAAACCAAAATAAAAAGTTAGATATTGTCTCTGCTATTTTTAGTTAGATTTATTTATTTATGAAAACTTTATTGTTCCACAATATAAAATTGTTTACAATTGGCTTCTCCATGCTGCATGCATGCAAACTCCCATGCCGGTCTGGGAGAAATAAAAAAAACTTAGAATGTACCAGCTGCTTCTCGTCCCACGCAGATCGTAAAAGCCGATCGAGGGAATGGGCAAAAATGCAAATCATGTTAACAAGCGATGCGGCTAGCAACCCATTACTGTATTGATTGCTTTTCCATCTTCTCGCCCACCATGACGCTAAAAGTGGCTTTTGGGTCTTGCGGCCCTGGGCTCTGCATAGAACCGCAAGACCCAAAATGCTCTGTCTGCCCCATTAGGGATAGAGACGTAATAGTATGTATGTATGTATGTATACAATTGGCGAACTTAACGCTAAAAGCGTTCTCTCCCAGTCAACCATAAGGATAAACAGAGATTTGGTAGCTGCGCAAAATTACTTAAATAAAGACAACACACATCTTTATCTGGTCAGCTTTAGGATAGAGGCTTGTACTTTATACATTAACAGTCAAACACTATAAAACCAAAATGAAAAGGTTGGCTGGAAGAAATCGCTTTAGTGATAAGCCTTTGTACCTACTATATTTTAAATGTACTTTTGATTACTTATTTATTATTGTCATACTTTACTAGTTGGTGCAATAAAGAAATTTTATCTCATTTATCTTAAACCCAAATCTATGTAACTCAAAGGTTAAATGGTAGAAAATGCTTTAAGTGATAAGTTCACCTATTATTTCTATACAATTTGTATTTGATGAGCAACAAAAATAAAATAAAATAAAAAAAAACGACGGGTTGCACTCTGGGAGTGATGGCAGAAGTGAAAACTTGAATATTAACGTTGTGCATTTTTGATATTTTGGAATGGTTAGGGTATAATTTTGCACGAATTGCTTTAATTATCAGTATAAAATATATCAAATCTTTTCTGAACCACAGTCTGTCACAAATGTCACAAGCATGACCAAATTCATTTTTAACAAAATCATTTTCAAATACACAGCAGTATGGCCACTACACAGACGGTCGAGCCATCAGCTGTCACCATACATGGATGTGCGTAGCACGCTGTAACATAAACACACACGAACATTCGCGCAAGCGCCTTGCGCCGTCTTACGAATTTTCAATCAGGCCACGTGTCCTGACGCGAGTTTAAGATTTTTCACCCATTCCAAAAAAAGTGCACAACGCCGCTAAAGAAGTTTTCACTTCAAAAATATCAATCAAAAATGACAACAAGTCAAATCAGACACATTTTGTCTAAACGTCATAACAAACATTTTCAATAATGTTTATATGAAATAATTGACTTCAAAAAAGCGTGAAGTCAAATAGCGCTCTTAATATCAGTTTTTCTGAATGAATAAATCTAAAATCATGTTAAAAATGGACATGATCAATGAAAAGTGACACTATTTTGTGACGTATTTTATAAACTGTACCGAATAATTTATTTTTGACCCAGTCCTCTACCCAATTTAATTAAGTCCATAGCATGTAAGTGTCCTACAAAGTGTTAACACTAAGTATGAAAATATCTGTTGTCCCGGATCAGTTTTGAAAATATTTTGTAAATTAATAATTTTTGTTTATTTTTATTTTATTTTATAGCTTATATCTATCTTTACAGTGTGAACCAATACGATAGAAAAACAATTAATTATTATAACACATTACATACATAGCCGTTCTTATGAATTCGCTCAGAGAACAGGCAAACAGGTAATGAAATGATAAGTCCGCCTCTGTATATTTGCTCTTTCGAATTTTTTGTATTTTGTTTTGTTTTTTTGGTACAATAAAGTTATTACAAACAAACAAATAATACTTCAAAATTTTCCGCGAAATGTCAGTTTTTATGTAAATTTGGATATAGGGTACATACACATTTCAATTTCACATGATAAATTTAATTTGCTGTCTAGAAATGAAAAACAATTACTAAAATATGCATTTGTCTATATATGATTCATGGGACGGGAAAAATACAGGCTGTAAATTTAATTTATCCAAGTTATTAATTTAAAACAAAACCTATCTTACAAAACAAAAGCTATAAAACTTATAAATACACAAGACAATGCAATACAAAAAGTAAAATAAAGAAGAATGGACCTAGGATCGAGCCTTGAAGGACACCTATTTCCCAATCCGCCGCAGACGCTTGACAATAATCAATAAAGTGCATATAACTGCTTTAATCGATTGTCTTGTCCGCAAACATGCATGAGGGCCGATCTATTGTCGCGTTTTTTCCACATTTTCCCAGTGAAGGGACTGTGTGAACTATGGCGCCTCAAGGTCAACTCTGTCAAAGGCTTACCATATATCTATGTCAAGATAATTTTGACTCCGCAAACAGTTTAAGACTTTAATATTTTCTTAATAAAGTGTAGTTTTGAATGGACAACGAGCGTAGAAGTTTTATATGAAGTGATTGTGTCAATGACTTTTTGTCAGAACACGTAAGTATTGTTTCGATTGTGTTAATCATGTAGACTTTTTCGATAGCAACCTTACAAACTGCATTGATTATAATGATAATGGTAGTAACTCACAAAAATAATTAAGTTGCTCTTATCTTATAGACACATTTATATATTTCTTCTATCCTAGAAAGTAATACAAGATAACGAATAAATTTATTTTTATTAATAAAATTAAAATTTAGCATCTGTTTTTTCTCACGAATGGTAAAGGCTGATCGATGAAATGGGCAAAATGAATCGTGTTATGAGGCGATGCGGCTAGCAACTTATCACTATTTTAATTCCGTTTTCACCTTCTCATCTACCATCAAGCTAAAATTTTATTGGCCTTTAAAGCTTGCGACCCTGGGCTCTATCTGCCCCACTAAGGATTTAAGACGTGATATTTATGTATGTATGAATCTATGCATCTTAATACGTCCACTGAACTTTCCTTTGACGCGCTATTTTCCGACAACATCACTAACATTCATTATTTCATCGACAGTCTCATGACCTCGGCCTCAGACATCAGATACCATCTCGATTTCCTTATTAAACGTAATAAAAGTAAATATAAATAGATGAGAGAAATCTTAGAGGGATGGAGAGCTCAAGAGCCGGTGGGCGTAATGTGGTTAGCATCGTATCGAGTATTAGCAATAAATAATCAATTTAAAGGTTAATCCCGATTCGGTATAGTTTTTATTGGCTGCATTGAAAGAAACCTGTAAATTTCCTCTTAAAAGCGCGTATACTGTATTTTCTATCTCTTACGCTACAACCCTTAGTAGGCCTTATTCTTCAAATTGTTTTGCCACTAGCCTCTCTTCTCCAAGGTCCCTCTTTAAATCTTCCTTGACGCAGTCCTTTCACTGCTTCTGACAGACAGGTAAACGTAGAGTTGCAAACTTATTGGTATTAGTTTATATTGTAAGTATAGTACCTATTTATAAGATGCTTAAATGTCTTCTTTTTTAACTAATTATTATTTGAACTAGCCTATTGTGTACCAACACTGATACTGTCTTTTCTCAGGCAAAGACCTTCCGTCTCTGCTTCCAATTATCTTTGTCTGCATCATTTTGTCAGTTTTTTCCAACGCAAAGAGATATACAGAACATAAACATGGCAAATAGAAACTGTATCGGATAAGGAACGAGTCGAGTATTCGGAATAAATAATCGATTTGAACGGTGTAGTTAGCGTAACCCGAGCTGGGGTTAGAATGTGGGACTGACTAGTTGTCTTTATGGGCGCACGCGAAAATGATGAGCAGGTACTGTTGAGCGCAAAACTGTTAAAGTGTTTACATAATACGCCACAGCGGCGGCGGCACCGTTCAGATACCTATGTTTTGTGTAAACGCAGTAAATAATATGTTGAGGCAAACGCAGCATTTAAACACAACAATTATGATGATTTCTAACTCGTGTCATTTTGTTATACGATGTCCTATGATGCGTTTGTGTCTCCCATTTGAGACGATTTTTTTAACTCTGAAAAATACGAGTCCTTCTCGAATCAAACTTGGTACCTAATGCCGCGGTATAAAAAAAATAAATTTTCTCAAACATGCTCGAAAAGGTACTCATTATTGTAGTAAACGAAGACACGGCGTTTGTACTTCTTGGCGTGCATTACTTCACCGGCTTAAACCAAGAAAGCAAATATGGAAATTCCTGGCCGCTTCTCAAAACAGGAACACAGGAAGGAAGTATATTCAGAACAATACAGTGACATTGTCGTTTCAGATGACAGTTTTGTATTTACATTTGGCAAAGGCATTTAGCGTTTCATTCCATTACACTTCTCCGGCAATGCCAAACTTCCCGGCCTCTGCAGTAATCTATATCTATACATATCTATACATATAATAAAACAGTAAAAAAAAGTGTGTCTGTACATTAAATATATTTCCAAAAAAAATATTGGTGGCGATGGAGACGTAGTAATAGAGTAAGAATTTAAAAAAAAATGTCTGTCTGTTTGTCTGTATGTCTGTTTGTCTGTTTGTACACGCTAATCTCCGGAAATACTGGACGGATTCGAATGAAACTTTTTTTGTTATATAGCTATTAAGCCTGGGCAACATATAGGGTATAAATGATTTTGGAAAATGGAACGCCTGATGCAGAACTATAATGGTCCAGCTAAACTATAAGAGATATAAAAATGCCGCCTTAGTAAAAGTTGCTCAGCCTGATGAGCATTTTCCAGAGACATAAAGTCCACGCGAACGAAGTCGCAGGCTTCGGCTAGTGTACTATAAATTTTCTTCGCATCAGTACATGGATGACACAAGGAAACGAGTGCGCGTTGAGATGGTATCAACTATCACCGTCAGCGGACGACACCGCGCGAACGCGAGCATACTCTATTAATTACAGTAGGTAAAGTAGCTAGGGATGTTGCTGTATATCGATGTCGAGTCAATATTGTATCACCTATCATCGTTACAGAGCAAGGAGGGATAAACCTCAGTATATCGAGCCGATAGTACTAAAGAAACACTATTCCAATATTTTGATCTAAATATACAAGTTTCCTTCGAAAATTGACTTGTGAGTCAATTGTCCTTATTTTATAAGTATTCTGAAATTGTAAATGTCTTTTGGTGTAATAAAGTTTTTTGTATTGTATTATATTATTTAAGTACCTTTTGGCTGAAATTCAAATACCTCAGAGCTTCCACCCTTGGGAGGAAAAACGAGTAAGCATGTACACATATTGGCATCTCTCCCAACTGATGACATATTCTTAGGCCAATCATATGACTAGCGGGCTAAGGGACCGCTGTCACGGGAAGATAATACCAGGCAAAGTATATTATCACTAGCTGTGCCCGTGGGCTTCGCTCCCCGTGGGAATTTCGGAATAAAAACTATCCTATGTCCTTCCCTGGGTATTAACCCTTAATTTATCTGTTAGGTCCCAGGGACTCCGCAAGTTTTTCAAAGCGTTGCAAAATCTTTAATATTGCAGTTACAAGTTTGTGTGTCACAGTACCTTCCTCCAGTAGCGCGCGGCGTGCGGAGCCGGGAGGACTTGCGTGTGCGCTTGTTTATAGGTAAGTTATAAAGTTCGCGGAGTCCATGGGACTCCACCAGAGCATTTGTGTAACTTTTACACTCATTTTATAACTTTGTTTTTCTTTAGTTTTATGATACTTTTTCTTTGTTTTAGACTGCAAAATGGCTTCCAGTAGAGACATAGTGAACTTAGATCAACCAGAAGCTGAATCGATTGTAATGGCCTAGTAATACAATGACAGACTCCCTCGTCAGTTACGCGAGTTGATATCTGACATCACGAAGGTACCTTTAGTGGAAGAACTACAAGAATGATCACAAACTGCCTAGAAACCAAAGTAATGAGAAAGACTGCATATTTGTGTAATAGCTGTAAGAAGCCAGTATGTTTGGCGTGTACTAAAACGATTTGCGCCCATTGTGTTGCGACAGCCAAAGATTAACCTGCTGCACGTTTTTTATTTTTATATGAAACAATATCCTTTTTTAATTCGTTTTTAAGATTTCATTGTATCTTTAGACTTATTTATAAGTAAGAAGTTAAATATACTTAATTTAGATTATTTATAGTAGCCAAAAGTTGGTACTACTTTTTGTTGATTTAATTCAGTAGGTAATTTTGATTTAATTGTTAAAATTCTTAATAGTTCCTAATACCAAAGTCTGATATTAAAGTCTGATACTGTAATGTTAGATCTTTAAATATATAACCTAGTTTTTTGATTATATATGTCGTTTTATTTTTTTAAAAATATTTTCTATGATAAGTCCCTTGGACTCCACCAGATAAATTAAGATATATTTAGCCACCAGATTAACTGAGGGTTAAACTATAGCCAAATCAAATTTCATCTAAATAGGATCAATGGTTGAAGCGTGAAGTTGCAACAAACAAATATACAAACTCACTTTCGCATTTATAATATTAGTAAGAATACCATAGACATACTCATGGCGTATCCTGCCAAACTATCGACTATCGACAAGTAAGATGTCGCATCTCTACGGCGCGGGCGCATCTCACCATAACGCGCGTACCTTATGACCAGCCCGCCGCTCACATCACAAATAAATATTACACAAATTGGCTTGTTTGTGTGCGGATCGGATAGGATCAAGCTGAATATAGTCTAGTTAGCATTCGAGAAAACTACTTTTTGCAACGGTACTTTTAATACAGATTGACATTTCTGTACGTAAGTTTTTGAAGTCATACATCTTTTGGCGCGATTGGGAAAAATGATGAGAGTGAATTTTATACGATTAGCGCGCACACCGACAGGAAAAAGCAACAGTATGAAGTTAGCGCACGATGGCTGTACTGTATCTATGTTCAAGTTATTTATTTTCATACGCCAAAGAAGTATAACTTCTAACGCTCCAAGCCTATAGAATTACTCCATCTCTATATTGATATTCCTCCTAACACTCGCTCTGAGGATGATCGTCTTAACCTATCGAAACTACGAAAGTAAAAAGAGTTTTAACAATTTTACACTCTATCTCTCCCTGTGGATGCCGTGAAAAGAGACTAAAAGACTCAGTACAAACATCTCGTTTAACAACTGACTACCTGTACCACAACATTACCAAGGAGGATTGATGTCAGACGAAATTCAGTTGTAAAAAGTTTCGCACTGTTGTTTAGATTTTTCGCACAAGTGCTTTTACAAAAAATGTTAACGTGAAGCGGTCGCTTGTAAAACTAAATCGTTTTAATCGTGCCGGGATTTCTTTTTTTCACTTTGCATGGTCTCCCATGCTGGTCTGGGAGAAATAAAAAAACTTAGAATGTACCAGCTGCTTCTCTTCCCACGCAGATCGTAAAAGCCGATCGAGGGAATGGGCAAAAATGCAAATCATGTTAACAGGCGATGCGGCTAGCAACCTATCACTGTATTGATTGCTTTTCCATCTTCTCGCCCACCATGACGCTAAAAGTGGCTTTTGGGTCTTGCGGCCCTGGGCTCTGCATAGAACCGCAAGACCCAAAATGCTCTGTCTGCCCCATAAAGACGTGATAGTATGGATGGACGGATGCATGGTCTTCTTAACTTGAGTGTTGACGACGTCTGTGGCCTAGTGGTCACCATGCCAGGCTGCCTCTCTGAAGGCCCCGGGTTCGATCTGAAAATGATCATTTTCCATCTTGACCTGACGACGGTCTTTTTCAGATTGACCTGGGCATTGGATGTTTATCTATATTTAAATACATAAGTCTTAATCGAACTTATTAGGAGATTGCGTTCTGTATGTAAATTATTTACCTATATATAAAAATAATGAAACCCTATTTCTCTTGGTCACGCCATCACGCGTGAATGGGTGGACCGATTTAAATGAAATTTGGTATGGATATTGTTTAAGACCTAAAAAGGACATAGGATAGTTTTTATCCCGAAATTTCCACAGGGAGCGGAGCCCACAGGCACAGCTAGCACTAATATAATATTCCTAATTACAGACTATACTTATAGTCTATAAGCCTTTGTTTCAAAGTCTTAAGAACAATAATTAAATGGATCCCATCTTCGCAACCATAAATTGTTGGAAACTATAAAGTCGCGCCAGAACGGTGGTTCCAGGCACATTAACAGTGAAATTAACGTTCGCTCATTTCCCACACGTGTTAAAATCTAATAAGACATTAACACTAAGATCCTTTACGGCCTTAGAGAAATTACTAATCTATGGCTATGTCTTAAAATGTAAAATTAATACATACTCATTACAGAATAAAGTTGATTTTTGCGTTTTTCCATTTAGTAAATATTATTTTTGAATTGTTAATATCATATATCGTTATAATTTTAACGCAATGAAAATGAGAAACGTCATAATTTTTATACTGCTTTCTCTTATGCAAAAAATCACTGTGTATAACAAAATAAGCCATTTCGAACAAAATATAAAAGTAAAACCCGACTATGGGAAGATTTTTGCTGAAAAGTTTGTTTATCCTGTCAATGCAAGTACAGCATGGAGAGACAGCTAGTAATGTATATAGTTTTGAAAAATAATACAAAAGTTATTTGATACCCAACATGGTATGATCCGATTCATTAACCGACTTTCAAAAAATTATTATCAATTTGTGCGATCTTTTTTTTTCACCGACTATTCGAAGACGCCTAAACCGATTTGAAATTTTTTTTTTGTTTGTAATGGTATAGTTGTTAATCAAAATCAATATTTAAAAAAAAGTTTATGACAATAAATTAAAATTTTGATTACTTACTTTTGAGCCTATAAAGAGCGCCATAATGAATTGATTGTGACGTCACATAGTACACAATAGCTTATACCTACATAGTACACAATAGCATACAGCCAAAAGTCAAGACGCTTCCGACCATACCTCATTTATTAAGGTACGATGGATATCATAGAAGATACGAGAAACAGATAAATATACATACAAAGCGGCGAAACACATAACCCCCCTTTTAAAATCGCCGTGGTCGGTTAAAAATGACTTTCAACCTTCCTCAACAACTTCCTCCAAATTAAACCAGGTAATTAATTAAACAAACAATAAAACCACACAACAACAAAATTACATCACATTACACTGAGCCACTTACAAATTCAACGCAATTAATTACAAACACTAACAGTAGCATATCAATTACACCATTACCGATCTCGTTCATTACTGCAATTAGACGTGCGTACGTCTAAAAACAAGTCTATATATTCAACCTGTGTCATACAATAACTGCCTCCGTGGTGTAATGGTTAGAGCGTTCGGCTCATACCCGGAGGTCCCGGGTTCGATTCCCGGCGGGGGCAACGACATTGTGTTCTTGTCCTAGTTTGGTTAGGACATTGCAGGCTAATCACCTGATTGTCTAATAAGTAAGATGATCCGTGCTTCGGAGTGCACGTTAAGCCATCGGTCCCGGTCACTGTCTTTGACATTGGTCGTTACCTAAAACCATGTCAGAGGCCTTTAAGGCGGTTTAAAAACTCTGACACTAGTGTTAGTCACTAACACACACGATAAGAAGAAGACTGCGCAAGCGGCTTTACCGATTTTAATAAAACTTGGTATGCACTATGTTTGTTACTTCACTGGCAAACGGCTGGACCAATATTGATAAAACTTGGTATGCAGGAAGCTGACATTCTGGATTAACACAAGCTTCTTTTTTCGCGGGTAACACCAACAAACATATTTTGGATTTAAGATAATTCAAATTATAGTTAGATTGCCAGTTTGATTTCTGATGCTTATAAGGATGAAAATCTCTTCAAAATCAGTTTGTAGACGTTTTAACTACAGTGGGTAACAAAAACACGGACACAATACGGTTATTGTGCGCAGTGTGAACCGGGGCGCGCCTTGACCGACGATCACAATGCGGAGTGCAGTTCTGAATGCTACACTAGGATATCCGTGTACCTTTACTTTTTTGACGGAATTATCATTTTAGGTTAAGCAGCTTTGATATTAATGGATATTTAGGGTACCGTAAGTTGAAATGAAAAAACGGAACCCTTATAGGACCATTTTTAAGTAGAAGATAAGTGACGTGGTATTACGAAGCGCCTCATCAAGACCCAAGACCTGGTAGTTTTTTCGCCTAACGGATTAGCTTAGCTATCCAGCGGCAAAATGCTGCCAGCATTACGGGCTCATCGCCTTGATGTGGCTTTTTTTATTTTAAGAATAGTTTAATTTTTTTTCCCTTGAATTATACACCTTTTTAACATTTTTAAGTTTCAATAATAGATTAGTAATTTTCAGCCGGCACCCCGAAGAAGAAAAAGAAATAAACGAATGGAAGCTTAGTAAGAGAAACCCCCTTTTTTAATGTTTTCATAAAAACGTTAAAAATAAATCGTTGTAATATATTAATATAATAATCATGGCACCCCACGTTTTATGAAATAATAACCGTACAGAAGCGGATCGGAAGTGATCGATATAAAAGAGCGGATTACCATACAAATTACTTTATTTGAACGTTTCTAACATCACGCTGTGTATCGGCATCCAATATACAGTCAATACAGTCGATTATAAAGCCTTTGATGGTACCGGTGCGCTAATTAAATAATAAGTTTATGAAATAGATTTAATTTTAATGGTACTTTACTGAGAAGTTAGTGGAATATCCTCGGCGGTGTCGTGGAATATGTTATAATAAAGTTCAAGACAAATTGTTATTCTAGATACAGGCGTAGGCGTTGGATTAATATGTTTTTTATGAAGATGAGTAGGCAAACAGGCTTGGTCAGGTGCAACCCCAATGAAACGAGTGTTGCCATTCGTTAAAATATTTATTTTTAAATAATAAACCTCATTATCTACACAACGGTGGGCCTAATGTACAACGTGAAAGGGACCATTTCTACGTCTCGTGACAACGTGAAAGGGACCTGAAAGGGATTTTTTCCATCTTCTCGCCCACCATGACGCTAAAAGTAGCTTTTGGGTCTTGCGGCCCTGGCCTCTGCATAGAACCGCAAGACCCAAAATGCTCTGTCTGCCCCATTAGGGATAAAGACGTGATAGTATGTATGTATGTATGAAAGGGACGTAGGTACCCGGAATAAATCGAACCACGGGCTATACTAGTGATGTACAATATGTACAAGGCTCGAGACCTTCGAGTCCTTTTGTCTAGAGCTCGGAGTCGTTTACAGGGCTCGCCAAATTTGTGTGAAGCTCGACGACTTATGAGTCCTTTTCAGAGCTCGAGCCTTTTTGAGAGCTCGAGCCTTTTCTAGAGCTCAATCGATCTGGAGGCTTTTCCACAGCTTGAGTCTTGCGAGCTCAATGAGCAACAAGTCGAGCGTCGAGCTTCAAGTATTTTTTGGAAACTTGAGTTATTCTTAAAAGCTAGATTTCATTTTAAGACTCGAGCTTTTTTGAAGGCTCGAACTCTTTGAAAACTTCGATGCGTGGCTCAGAGAGCTCGCGTCTCGGCTAGGCTAGGGTCTACGAGCCTACCGAGCTCACCGAGTCCTGCCAATCTGCCTCGAGAGTTCAAAAGTAGAACTCGACGCCTCGAGGTTTGTACATCACTGGGCTATACTAGATCACTATAGTATAATGATAATAAAATAACAGTCCAAGCAATTACAGGCCAAATCCTCTGGCTGTTCTGGCCAGGTATGGCTCTGGCAGCACAGAGAGAGAGAGTCGTGCTCCTGCAGTGGAGACTAAAAGACTTAATGATGATGATGAATCTTTAACCATGAATTTTAATAATTTCCCCCGACAGGTATTTAATTAGGTACGTAGGTACCTAACTAAACAACATCGAACGACTAATACCTATAAACAAAAATTATAAGCTAATTAAATTTTATGTTATTACAATAAAGTGAAAATATGCCCATTATGTCTACTTTATTCAGAAATAGTAGATACCGTTATTCAATAGAGAAAAACATATTATATTCGTAATTATTCAAATTGCTTTATTTTGGACGCCGAATCTAAACCGTTTTTCGGTACATATCTGTTATTTTACACTTTCCCTTCGGGTTATCATTTTAAGCTTGGAGAAGACAGTGTGTACCGATAATGTAGGGTTTGCTCCAAGACCTTCACTCAGATTCTAGAGCCAATGAATGGTTTGCCCAAACTCCTTAACTCAAAAGTCTGGAGCCAATGTGGGATTTGCCCTAACTACTTAAATACTCGTATTATAGTAACTTTGGCTCGGCAATGTACACACGACAACTGGGGACGCAGTTTAAAAATCACTTGTCAAATATTGGTATGTAACGTCAAACGGACGCATTTTTGAATCAATGATATCGTATGCAAAGAATTTGCAAGCAAGTTAATTGACAATCCCACAGGAACCTCACAGCGGGATAAAAAATATCCTATGTCCTTCCCCGGGTCTCAAACTATATCCATATCAAATTTCATCGAAATCGATTCTGTAGTTGAAGCGTGAAACACATAGACAGGATTACTTACTAATTTATATATCGAGAGGACTTTTTAAGGAGATCTCCCCGCGACTGATAGCCGCTGCAGCGAGGCAAGCATGGTGTTTTATCTGAGAAGTCTTTTCATATCTTCCCTCTGTAAAAATGTACATGATAACATAAAATTCATGAATGGACACGTAGTAAAATGAGTCGTCACACGCAGGCAGTTTATAAACAGAGTTTCTAATGTCTGCTAAGAAAATATAATAGTTTTAAATTTAAACACGCGTTTTGTAAGACAATGACGTTAGATAAAAGACTTATATAATTACGTAATAATTTATAGAAAAAATATTGCAATTCAAAAGTATTAAACATTATAAAAATGAAATGTTATTACAATAAATGTGCAACGGAACGTTTTAACTCATGTCGTACAGTACAGCCAACATAAAGAAAAACACCGCTGCCCAGGGGACATATTTTTCAAACGCGGAGTCACTAAACGAACGATTTTTGTATGGAAAAACCACTAGTTTAGGTGATTCCGCGTTTCAAAAATGGCACTTCAGTAGACGGCGGCCGGCGGCGGATTCACCGCCAAAGTAGTTGTTGTATTCATTAAAAGATGGCGCTACAGTTACGTAATTAAATATTTCGTTATGTTTTTAAAACTTTAATAATACCTTGTTTAAAGATGTCTGCCTACATTTAAATGTGTAAATATACATTTAGTGTTAGTTTAATGGAATAACTGTTTTAAATACGATTGAAAATATTTTAATTGAGTCTTAAGTGGGTCTAGCAAATCGGCGACAAATTTACACGATTTCACGTTGCCAACCGTCGAAATGTCTACATTGACCTGTCAAAACCATGCTCGCACGTGAGTTAGGCATGAGATAAAATACGTTTTATGAATGAATGTTAATTTGTCGCTCAATTTTGTCTATGTTGGTTGCGGTAAATTACGCGTAATGCGACAAATTACAAGGTAAAAAATTTGTCGCCCTGACCATACTAGCCACGCAGGTGACAAGAGGGCTGGCTGCTTTTTCGCTCAACGGATCAGCATTGCTATCCAGCGAGGAAACGCAGCCAGCGTTCTTGCAACCATGCCACATGGACTAATGAGATTTTTTTTAATTTAGCATAATTTAGTATACCTAAGTTTATTTTAAAGCTTAGTTTAATTTAATTTAGTTAAGTTTAGGTTTTTTGTTGTTATTTCTTTTTTCTCAATAAAATATTTAAGCCATTTCGACTCGATAAGAAGAAGAGAAGAATAAAATATTTCTACTTGTGGTTTATAAATACTAACTTTTTTTAAATATATTATATGTCTACCTAAAGTTTTCGAGGAGAAAGGGTATATTATTACTCTTTAAAGAGTTCAATGAGTATAGTTAATAAAGTTAATTAAATTTATGTAATGAATTAGGTTAATTAAAATATCACTTTTTTATATACAAGTTTTTAAGGTTCCGTACCCAAAGGGTAAAAACGGAACCCTATTACTAAGACTTCGCTGTCTGTCCGTCTGTCTGTCTGTCTGTCACCAGGCTGTATCTCAAGAACCGCGATAGCTAGGCAGTTGAAACTTTTACAAATTATGTATTTCTGTTGCCGCTATAACAATAAATAAAATAAAATACTAAAAACAAAATAAAATAAATATTTAAGGGGGGCTCCCATACAATAAACGCGATTTTTTATAGATAATGATACGGAAATCTTAGTGCGCGAATCCGATTCGCACTTGGCCGATTATTTGCTTCTCAACACCAGTCTGCTCAGGTAGGTATCGATTATCAAGATAATTAATTAATAATTGAATTACGAGAAATATTATTAGCGGTCACTTCAAAGAATCATCTACGAGCATTAACACTGATCGATGTGTGAAACTAGAACAAATAATAACTAACGAGAATCCTAGTTAAAACATCAAACTTCTACTCTAGCTCTCAGTAAATAAGGTAAATTTTAAATTGATTCAGCAGGTTTAGATTTTTAAAAAGTTTGGTAATTTTTGGTATCGAACGATTAGCAAATCCATCAAATGTATATTAACGACACAACTGTAATTTTGAAGACAATTTATTTTCAATCAAAATTAAAATTAAATATTCGTATAAAAAAAAATATGTACCGTAAGCGCAAGCTAAACAAAGCTTATAAACATCAATGAGACCTCTCCAACCCGTTTGGCCAGCGTGGAGAGTGTAGGCCAAGTCCTCTGTCTGCTCTGGCCAAGTATGGCTCTGGTAGTACAGAGAGGGACGTACTCCTGCAGTGGAGACAAAAAGTCCTGATGATGATGATAATGTACCGTAAGCGCTCTTTTAGACGAAGAACCTATGCCTACGAAACCTGTCGGCGTCGGTCGCCAACTGTTGCAAACGATCGCGTGACATATGTCAATCAGTCAAAACTTGCCGCGCGACCGTCGGCAACAGTCACGCGGCGTCCCGAAACGATGTATTTATTTACAGTACCTGGGCGACCGAGCTTTGCTCGGTTACATCTCAAACATTAACTAATTTTTTTTAAACTTGTCTACAAACAATGCAAAATAAAAAAATATATAAACATAAAAAAAACAAAAGTAAGTCACCGAGTGGGATTCGAACCCGTAACACTCTTTCTAGCGGTCGGTATCCTTAACCGCTGACCTAAAAACAAGGCGGTCGGCGCGACGAAATTAGCGACCATATTCTGCGTGGAAAGAAAAACGAATGAAAATTCGAAAACACGCGTTTTCCCAAACATAAGACTAATCTAGATCGATTGTTTACCCCCAAAAACCCCCATATACCAATTTTCAGCGAAATCGTTAGAGCCGTTTTCGAGATCACAGAAATTTATAAATATATAAATATACAAGAATTGCTCGTTTAAAGGTATAAGATACTGTCGCTTGTCTGCAAGAGCCCTAACTTGTCTAGGTAGGAAAAAATATACTAACTGTTACAATTGCAAGCCGCATCACATAATGACATGATTCGTATTTTCATCCACTCTCATTCGGCTTCTACAATGTGCTCGAGAGGAGAAGCAACTAATACATTCAATTTTTTTCCGGACTAGCATTGAAAATACCACTATCACTATTTTGAATTCTTCTTCCACCTTCTTATACCCACCTATATACCCAGCCAGATCTGGCCTTTGGGTCTTACGGCTGGGGTCTGTGTGCTTAGAACCACAAGACCTAAAATGCTCTGTCTGTCCCATTAAGGATAAAGACGTGATAGTATGTAAGCAGTCGGTACATTCTTAGTTTTTTCTAGACTAGCATAGAAAATATCACTATTTTGATTTCTTCTTCCACCTTCTCGCCCACCATTACACCAAAAGTGGCCTTTGGGTCTGGCGTTGCGGCTAGACTATGTCTGTTTATAACCACAAGACCCAAAATGCTCTGTCTGCCCCATTAGGGATAAAGACGTGATAGTATGTACGCAGCAAATAAATCTGACCAAGACAAAATACTCAATCATAAGAGATATATATGAGATATATTATCTTTCTTCAAATACTTTAAGAAAGATAATAAGATAAAAAATCTCGGAGCAGTAACGGAAACCAGTTGTAAAGAAAACAGACACTGATATATGAAAGGACATTAGAGACCGACTGTTAATGCACCAAAAATGCGTTCAATATATATTAATGGTGTGTTTTATTCGGAAATCATAGGAAATAGAGCCGTCACTGATAATCTCGGATGAATAGAGTTTATCGGCCTTGGCACAAATATAAATAGTATAGAAATGACACCGGAGAAGTTTAATGTAGTCAAACAGATATCATTTTTTTTTTCAAAATGTCATAAAACTAGTGGTTCGCCGCGAACTTAGACCTCGCGATATTATTCCAAAACTGAACCAATTTTAATGTCCAGTGAAACTGTGATTTAATGAAACTGTGATACATTATCCACAACCGATATGATACCGTTGCAGGAAACAGATTTTCCAACCTTCTTTCTTTTTCTATTCTGAGCTGCAAAAGTTTCATTTTTTTCATCATGACCTGGATCAAATTCAATATCCCTAGATCTTGAAAGAGCAACGTATGTATGTACATCCAGCCGCCAACTATTTTACGCCTACGTCTCATCATCATCATCATTTCAGCCGCATAACGTCCACTGCTGGACATAGGCCTCTCCCAAGGATTTCCAAAATGACCGATCTAGAGCGGCTTCCAGCGACCTTGGTCAGGTTGACAAACCACCTTGCGGGTGTGTGTCTTACGCTTCGAATGTCAGTACGTGGTCGCCATTCGAATACCTTTTTGCCCCATCGGCATCAGTTTGTCGCGCTATGTGTCCGCCCACTGCCATTTCAACGAGCTAATCCGCTGGGCTATGTCAATGACTTTAGTTCTCATACGAATTTCCCATTTCTGATTCGATCGCGTAGAGAAACACCGAGTTTAGCTTTTCATAGTGCGTTGCACCTTTAGCCTTCTCATGAGACTCATAGTAAGGTACCACGTTTCAGATCCATAAGTCATCACTGGTAACACACATTGTTTGTAAACTTTAGTCTTAAAAAACTAAGGTTTTTTGACGAGAAGACACTGCGTAGCTTCCCGAACGCTGCCCAGCCGAGTCGGATTAGTCGAAAGACCTCTTCCTCGATGCTGAAGCTTCCTGCCTGGATCAATTTACCCAGGTCTACAACTTCGAGGGTGGACTAACAACACTAACAGGTGGGGCGCAACATGGACATTCGACATTACTTTCGTTTTGTCCATGTTCATTTTAAGGCTCATTGTCATCATCATCATTTCAGCCGCATAACGTCCACTGCTGGACATAGGCCTCTCCCAAAGATTTCCAAAACGACCGATCTAGAATAGCTGGAAGGCGCTGGATGCAAGCCGCTCTAGATCGGTCATTTTAAGGCTTACCTGTTGGGAAACTCGGTTTAGGTCTGCGAGCATAGTACATACATACTTAAGTCTTCCATCGAGTCCGCCATGACAACGATATCATCGGCAAATCGAAGGTGAGTGATATACTCGCCTTTGATTTTAATGCCAAATCCTTCCCATTGCAGAAGCTTGATCTTCCAGTGCAAAGGTGAACAGTTTCGAAGATATAACGTCTGTTTTACACCTCTATGCAGTGGAATTGCCGTCTTCCACTGCTCCTGTACTCGGAATGACATAGTGGCGTTACTGTATAAGCACTTCAACACCTCGATATACCGATAGTCAATACGGCATCGCTGGAGACTGAAGCTCGGCCCATGTTTCGATCGAATAGAAGGCTTTTTCATAGCCCACTATCCGCAAGCATAACGGCCAGTTATACGCCCTCGTCTTCTCTATAACCTGCGTACGAATGTGGTCCATGGTGCTAAAGCCTTTACGGAAACCGGCTTGTTTGGGAGGCTGGAAGGCATCAAACCTGTTTGCGGGACGATTCGTGATGACCCTCGAAAACAACTTATAAAAATGACTAAGACACGTGATAGGCCTATAGTTCTTCAAAAGAGTGTTATCTCCCTTTTTGAAGAACAGGACCGCAATGCCCCTATTCCACACTTCTGGCGTTACGCTCTCGAGCAGAATGGAATTAAAGAGCCTCTGAAGGACTTTCAGTAGCAGCATTCCCCCCGCTTTCAGAAGGTCTGCTATGATTCCATCTTCGCCCGGCGCCTTGTTGTTTTTAAGCTGTTTAAGGGCCATCCTAATCTTGTACAGGCTGATGTCCGGTATAGTGTCGGGTTAGCTTGACTCTTGGGCAAACGCCAACGTCTACGAGTACTTATTCTAAGTGAGTCCTTGCAATTTGTGCACATTTATTGCCCAGGCAAGCGACAGTGAAAATTAATTGCATTCGTGAGCATGACACTTGGCCAGTCTTCCACAACCGGGTCATGCGAGGGATGGGAACCGTGTTCTGGTAAGGATTCTTGACCTTGAATCTCCACAGCGTGCTCACGCATTGAACGCTAGCGCTTTAAGCGTTCAGGGTATAGTTCCTGATTTCGTACTTCCCTTGCGTACTCACGCTGAGAACATAAGTGTTTGGAGCGTTCGGGCGAAGTTTGTTGCTGACAAAACTCTTATTGGCACGAGAATTACCTACTGGCATATTCCCTTAGTTGCTACTCTCTACGTAAAACTACTTCGCGGGCTTTGGTTGCCGCTGATCTCTTGTTAGTTTATGGCATTATTACTAATACTACAACAGAAGCACAGACAAGCAGCGATATCGATTGAACCAAAGTCCTCTCAACAAAATTGCTTAATTTAGTAAACTACCTAGTAGTTCGCCGCGAACTTAGACCTCGTGATTATTTTTCGCAATTAAGTTTCCTAAATAACCCCTAGATGGCGCTATCCAAAGTTAGAACGCGCTATTGGTTTCGTTTATTACATAATCGCGGACAGTTTTATTAATTTTTCAAAAACTACTGAACCGATTTTGATGCCCAACGAACTTGAAAATTCTATTGATATTTCCTACATGCCTACCAAATTTTATCAAAATCAAACCATCGGTTCGGCTGTTATCGCGGTACAAACATACATACATACATACATACATACATACATACATACATACATATATACATACATACATACATACAATGTGTTTTTGCCCCAACTCGATTTAGAGACCTCGCTCGCTTCGCTCGCTCGGTCAATCATTTTTTTTTTCAAAATGTCATAAAAATATTTATTTAAGGAATTCATTTAGAATTCGTCATCAAATGTAGCAGTTCGTCATCAGTAATATGTAAATTAATTGGCTGAATGAGAGGGACATTATTTTGCGTCACTTTATTTCTCAAGTCTCCTTATCTTCTAAAATATTTTGATTGTATCTTGGAAAATGATAGACATTAATCAATAGAGAATTAGCACTTTTTTAAAAAAAGCTCACAACTTTTCTTAGACAAATGATGACTTCGAATATTGTTCAGTTCCCCAGATAATATGTTGAACAATTTAATGGCTTGGAACTGTGCTCTGTGCTTTGCAATTTCTAAACTAGGAAGTATGTGTCAATAGTGAAGCCCATTTTTTCCTACTTACCCGGTGAAGCCTGTCTTATTGTTCCTGTCCCTTTTTTTTAAGTCTGAAAAGACGACTAGTCCCCTACCCAACTTTTCTTGGATCTGCCTCTATTCCCGTATCCAGAAACCTATAAATTTAGTATGATGGCTCTTCTCTTTCCTCATTATGTCGAATAGTAGACAAAACTGCCACAGTATAGACCAGTGGCAGTTTTGTCTACTCCGGCCAAAGTGTTCGACTCGACTATACAAAAAAGCATTTCCGAACAGGCAAGCTCTCAACTTTGCGACGAACAGCACGGATTCCGGCCAGGCCATAGCACAACGAGCAACCTACTGAATCACATGGCTCGACTCTTGCCGGCCGTGGACCAGGGGGGGCAGGTGGACGTCGCTTACTTTGATTACCAGAAAGCATTCGATGTCGTCGACAACGATGTGCTTTTAACGGAATTGGCCAGTATCGGTTGCACCCCCCACTTGCTGCGGTTCTTGGCTGATTATATGCGAGATAGGCGGCAGTATGTGGAGTATGCTGGATGCCAGTCTGAGCCTTATTTTGTCAGATCTGGAGTGAGTCAGGGAAGTAATCTCGGCCCACTAATGTTTCTCATATTGGTGAATGACTTACCTACGGTCATCCAGCACTCCGACTGTTTATTGTTTGCTGACGACCTGAAGCTGTCCCTCAGAGTCAACGCGGCGGTAGACTGTGAGCGCTTGCAGGAAGATATTGATAGGATAGTTTTATGGGCTAATGATCATAAACTCCAATTCAATAAATCTAAATGTGTCACGATGACGTTTACAAAAAAACATAAACCGATCGAATATGAGTACAGTATAGATAACGTTAGCATGAAGAAAGTCTCGCAGGTAAAAGACCTAGGAGTAACCTTTACAGCCGACCTGTCATTCAAAGAACATATAAAAATTGTATGTAAAAAAGCCTTTAGAAATTTAGGATTTATATTGCGTAGGCTTCAATAACACTAAAGTTATCATGTCATTGTATAATGCCTTAGTCAGAAGTCATCTCGAAAGTAACGCAGCGATTTGGGCTCCACATGAAATTAAGTATAATCTTATGCTGGAGCGCATTCAGAATAAATTCGCCAGATATCTATATATAAGATTATATGGGGTCTATCCGTACTATCCCTTCATGTATCCTACCTTATTTGTTTTGGGTATGGTGGGATACACGAAACTACGTGTGCGGAGGGACTTATCCATGGTTTTGTTTCTCTTTAATTTAATTCGCGGAAAAAGTCACCATCCGGAATTGTTAAGTTTGGTGAGGCTTTGTGTTCCCAACGGGTATGTAAGGCGCCGCCACCTGCCACCGTTATTGTCTGTACCCAGGGCTCGCACCGAGCTCCTCAGAAAAGCCCCGATGACCCGCGCGCTGCGTAATCTCAACCAGATTGCTTACAGAATAGACCTGTTTGCCTGTTCTCTGAGCGAATTCATAAGAACGGCTATGTATGTAATGTGTTATAATAATTAATTGCTTTTCTATCGTATTGGTTCACACTGTAAAGATAGATTTAAGCTATGTTGAAATAAAATAAAATAAAAAAATAAAAAATTATATCTCCTTGCCGTTCTAGTTTATAGCTAAATGGAGGTTTTAGTCTACATTTTTAACATTCTCCGATGATTTCGATAGACATTTCTGTACCTTCCTTATTTTGCGTCGCTGGTTGAACCTTGATAAATCGGCGACATTCATCTAGGCGCTAGGCGATGCTATCAAAATATTTCAGATGTTCGGGATAAGTGTCAGGCGGTAATGGCGGGATTAGAGGCGCGGTGGCGGGCCTCGCAGACGGGCGGTTGAACCGCAAGCACATACGCTGACTTTTCATAGGTTTGGGGAAAAAAAGTCGTTTGGTAAATAAGTTCCTCTATCCATATACGTAATCCAAAGTTTTGTATGACATATGATAAAAAAGTTGCGAAAATGATTTTTGATCGAGACCGCGTAGCTTTGCCCATCCAAAACTGCTGCGTGACCTCGATGAACTCCGACCGACCAGCCGAGAGTGCCTGGCGGCTATCTTACTATACAGATAGTGATCTAGTATATGATTCCATTTACTACGAGTATGCCACTTCCACATTGTATAATCCTTTTAGAAAATGTCAATGCATTGTCTTTTATAATCATTTATCCCTTTTAAAATATTAGTTACCAGTTTAATTAAAAAAACTTTTTAACATTGTCTTTAAAATACGGAATTAGTTGAATTTAACTTAAGATATATTTAATTTTACATGCAAAATCTTTTAAATATTGAGGATTTATCAGAACTGGAGAAAAAATTAACACAAATCTCAATTTTGCGAATTAGAGAGACGGGAGATAAAAGGCAGAGAAAGAAAATGTGATTAAAAAGGATTATTGATAGTGCTGTACAAATTCACATTCCGGTGAGGATTATATTTAATTGTTATAATAAGGTAAATAACAATGAAATGGAAGAAGCATTCGAACAGATAAAGTTTAGGTAATTTTATTGAAGTAAAAGAATTTAAAGGTTTAAAATTGTATCAGACAGTGTTGATTTATTTTAAAAAAACTTTTTGTCACCATTTAATATTATTGGTATATATGATTGTAGGTTTTTATCCAAAATCTAAATATGAACTAAAGGTTTCCTTTATGCATCAAATATAATGCTTAATTTCCTGGTATAAAAGTTGCAATTAGGTATTTTATATAACAATAACTTAACTTATTTTATAACTAATATTTTTTGATAGCAAAATAAAACGTCAAAAAATAATGTCACTTGTTTATAAACAAATCCCTTTTAACGTGATTTTAAATTGATTATTGCAGAAAAACTGATAATAAGAGCGCTATTTGACACCAAAAACTATGACATCATCTGCCTGTATTTCATACAAAATCCCATAGAAACTGTTTGTTTTGACGTTTAGAAAAAAGTATCTGATTTGACATGTTGGAAAATAGCGTATTTTCATAAAGCAGTTCATCATTTCAGCCGCATACGTTTACTGCTGGACATAAATGGCATCGCCCGAGGATTTCCAAAATGATCGACAAATCAGAATTCCTCCCAGTGACAGTGTGGGGTTTACAGCTAGTTAAGATGATAACCGCGTCTATTTAAAGCCGCTCGTTTGCAACTACCACTGATATTGAATAAAATAACGGCGAGCATTATCTAAATGTGAAGTTTAGCGAATGTGGGAAGGTTGGCGTGGTTAATCATAGGCCTGGGACCAGCTCACATTGTACGGAGAGCCCAGTTTAAGTATGAAGCGAAGATGAGCATGTATTTTAGTGTAGTAACACCAGAGCTTGGTGGCTTTTGCAAGTAAAGCTGCAGCGGGCGTGGTCCGCACTTGGATGAGTTCATATTTTTCCGAGCCCGTCCGTGCTTTGGAAGACACGTTCAAGCCGTTGGTCAAGCTATGTCAAATGTTTTTAGGCAGCCTGAATAATCTGACATTAGTGTTTGTGCCTACACACATGAAAAACAAACAAAGCAGAGAATATACATACATATTGACGACCTCCGTGGCGTAATGGTCAATACGCTAGACCGCCAACCCGGAGGTCCTGGATTCGATCCCCAGCTAGGGCAAATTGGAAAATGGCTATTTTTAATTTTTCCTGGGTCTTAGATGTGTATCTATATATGTGTTTGTTATAATATATAGTACCGTTGAGTTAGTATCCCATAACACAAGTCTCGAACTTACTTTGGGGCTAGCTCAATCAGTGTAATTTGTCCCTATATATTTATTTATTATTTATATTATCACGCCTGTTTCTTACAGGGGTAGGCAGAGACTAGACCTCCACTTGCTACGATCCTGACAGACCTCTTTCGCTTCATCTACGCTCATCACTTGGCAGTGACGGCAAACGGCAAGTTGTTTAATGGCCTTTTTATTGTCAAGGGTCTTGGATGTTTATTTATATGTTTGTTTGTAATAAAAAATATATAAGTATTGTTGAGTTAGTATTCCATGACACAAGTCTCGAACTTACTTTGGGGCTAGCTCAATCAGTGTAATTTGTCCCTATATTGTATGTATTTATGACTTTTCATGCATGCCCTAACATCCGTTCCGTTCATGCATCCGTTCGAACGTTACGATGCCTCAGACAGACAGACCGACAGACATAAACGTCAAACTTACAACGCCCCTCTTTGGTCAGAGGTTAAAAACGCTCTAATACTCCCATGCTGGTCTGGGAGAAATAAAAAAAACTTGGAATGTACCAGCTGCTTCTCTTCCCACGCAGATCGTAAAAGCCGATCGAGGGAATGGGCAAAAATGCAAATCATGTTAACAGGCGATGCGGCTAGCAACCCATCACTGCATTGATTGCTTTTCCATCTTCTCGCCCACCATGACGCTAAAAGTGACTTTTGGGTCTTGCGGCCCTGAGCTCTGCATAGAACCGCAAGACCCAAAATGCTCTGTCTGCCCCATTAGGGATAAAGACGTGATAGTATGTGTGTGTGTATGTAAAAACGCAGGGAAAAAGGCAATCACCAAAACCATTACATTTGATCTTTAATTCTACAACAATTACTTCCTATTTACAACCAGTCTTCCCAGCCGTTGGAATCATTACAGAACTATCACAAAACAATAGCAGGGTGACAACAGCCCTCATATTTTCAGATTAAACCCCAAACAGTGGGGCGCCCCATTGTCTTGTGTACCTTTAAACGGTGACAATTAGAGGATTATTCATAATAAGATTTGAATATTTAATCTGTTCATTTGTCTGTGAATAATTTCTTAGAAAAATGAACATAAATTTAGATGAAGAACAATATCTCGGCCACCTAGGACGAATTTAGAATGAATTTGGATTACTTATTTAAAGTTAAAATATTTTGAGGTGCTCGGTAACCCAGTGGGAGTGTGCAAGCGCTTTCACAAATTAAGCGGTACTGGGCGTGGTCCGCACTGGGATGGGTGAACACAAGTGGCATATAAATTCCTTGAGCTCCTCAGGGATGATACGTATAAGTCTTTGGTCCCGACTGTCATCATTGTATGACAGTCAAGCTATGTATGTATGTAATATAGGCTTGAAAAATCTAACACCAGCGTTGACTACTTACACACATGAAAAAAAATCTGTCTTATTTATTCCTACCTGAACAGGCAGAATATTTTTGGTCTTGCGAATCTAAAAAGACATAGCCCAATAAACCGTTAAAACAAACGTTTGCTAGACTATTTTAGTTAAATGTTTTGTATTGTTTCTTGCAATGTCAAAATTGAAAGGAGTGATAGGGACAAAACATACAACGTGGAAGGAACATCGAACATACCCGTAATAAATCGAACCACTGGCTATACTAGATCACTATCGGATAATGAAATTATAATAACAGTAAAAAAAATGGCATTTTCATACTACAGTGTCGACGTCCGGGCAATTGGTATGGGAATATGGTTTTTTTTTGTAGTTTAATTATTACGGGTATGTATGTCCCTTCCACGTTGCATTTTAACTAAAAAGGTATAGCAACGTTTATAATTTTATATGAATAAGGCAGTAAAGAAAAGCCTCGAGATCTCGAAAAGCTACTGGAAGAGAATCTGGAACATTCCAATTATTTTCTTTTACAGACCAGCATGTAAAGCAATTCAATACCCAAAAATATAACTGTGTACTTAGGTATTGGCTCCCTATTCGATTCCCAAGCCCAGTGGGCACCACGTCGCCAACATTAATCAAAAGAGGCCATATTCATAAATCTGCTCCTATACGTAATATCGGATTAACACTACGATACAGCGACGCGACCGTCTCCTACGTACGTGTTAATTTTGAATAAATGGAATTCAAGTTTAGGGATCCGTCGAGTTTCATTTCTACACTAGACCTCCGTGGCGTAGTGGTCACCATGCTAGTCCGCCACCCAGAGGTCCCGGGTTCGATTCCCGGTCAGGGCAAGTTGGAAAATGGCCTTTTTCAAATTGTCCTGGGTTTTGGATGTTTATCTATATATGTATTTGTTATAAAATATAGTATCGTTGAGTTAGTATCCCATAACACAAGTCTGGAACTTACTTTGGGGCTAAGTCAATCAGTGTAATTTGTCCCTATATATTTATTTATTTATTTACTTATTTACTAGACGAAGCCCGCAACTTCGTTCGCGTGAACTTTATAAGTCCGGAAAATGCTGAAGCAGACCAACTTTTACTAAGGCGTCATTTTTATATTTCTTAAGGTTAAGCTGGACTATTATTTCCCACGCAGGTATTCCATATTCAAAAATCAATTATCCTACTATTCTTACTATTTCTTTCCAACTAATATTATAAATGCGAAAGTGAGTTTGTATATTTATTTGTTTGTTTGTTACCTCTTCACGCTTAAACTACTAAACCGATTTAGATGAAATTTGGTATGGATATAGTTTGAGACCCGGGTAAGGATATACGGTACTCGTTATCCTCAAATTTTTACGGGAGCGAAGCCCGCGGGCACAGCTAGTACCCTATATGTTAACAAAAAAAAAATCGAATCCGTCCAGTATTTCTATAGCGTGTACAAACAGACCTCTGACGGGGTAGATAATAGGAATGTCTGGCACTTCTGCGGCCCTTGGTCTACTGCATTACCGTGCTTTACATAAATAGATAAAAAATAAAATCGAGTTTTCATTTTGTTTTTTCTTTTGTTATTACAGTATAATTATCGCTACGCGTTAATACATCCTTAAAAACGACTCCCACTTGTCCGATGCATTACCAATAAATATCCAAAAGGCCCGTTACTCAATACGCGGCTATTATCTCCTATAACGACGTATTTAGGTACACTCACCCATAAATACCGGTACAGTCGCACCAATAAATTTATTGGAAAATTGAGACATGAACGAGATCTAATCTCTGTTAAAGATTTATGGCTAGAAATAGATTTATTTGGGTAAAAAAATGTCTGTCGCATTTACATGTTTAGAAAGATATATTTATCTAGTTTGAGAATGTAGGCGCTTTGGTTTTAAAAGAGATATTATGAAACAGATTAATTTAAATACAATTTTACATATAGGCCTTTAGATGTTTAAAGTTAGATGCATTTTAAATAAATTATTCAAAACTGAGGGTCTTGGAACACTCGGTTGGAATGAAGTTACAAAAATTGAAGCCCCTAGAAATACCCCAAAAAATTACAGCCCCTGAAAGAGTTAGTGAGAGGAAAAATCTTAATTTTTTTATCACCAAGCCTTGCCAAGTCCATATCGTCCAAAAAGGAACTTCGTTCCAAAAAAGTGAAGTCATACCACAGAATTAATAATAGTATTACATACAGAACGGAAACTCGCACCGTCCCCCGCAATCTGGTGTCCCCGCAACCCTTCCCCCGTTATTGTGAGGTGTAAGTGGCAGTAAAACAGGGTTATTGGTAGTCGCACGTTGACATTACGCGAGTCACTTAGGATTATTGAATTATAATGGTGAGAAACTGCGCACATTATCATTGTTTATCCACGGAAAACAATAAATAACGAAAATTTTATAGATTTTTGAGTGATAAAAACAGGTAAGCAAAGCAACAAATTCTGTGGTGGCGACCCTGATTGTTTAACTCACACATTTGACGTGTGCACGGACGGATTGTTTCGCTTGTAGTAGTACTAGGTATATATGCTGCTCCGTTTGTATGAAGTGCCATACCTGTGGTCATACCACGCGAGCGGGACTTAAACCGGAGACCTGATCTCTATACGACCGTGCTCTTCTAACTGAATTATTATGAATGCCCAAAACCCCAAAAAATATCCTAAATGTCCGGAAACCCTATATCTTTTATGCCTAGATCACAAAAAATAACAGCAGCATTTTCTATATCTTCTAAAAGGCACATAGATACATACGCTCTCTTTGTGTGTAATTTTTAATTTTATAATCTTACTATGCTGGTCTGGGAGAAATAAAAAAACTTAGAATGTACCAGCTGCTTCTCTTCCCACGCAGATCGTAAAAGCCGATCAAGGGAATGGGCAAAAATGCAAATCATGTTAACAGGCGATGCGGCTAGCAACCCATTACTGTATTGATTGCTTTTCCATCATCTCGCCCACCATGACGCTAAAACTGGCTTTTGGGTCTTGCGGCCCCCAGGCTCTGCATAGAACCGAAAGACCCAAAATGCTCTGTCTGACCCATTAGGGAAAAAGACGTGATAGTATGTATGTATGTATAATCTTACTAACTGTGCCCGTGGGCTTTACTTCCCGTGGGAATTTCGAGATAAAAACTATACTTTGTCCCTCCCTGGGTATCAAACTATATCCATATCATATTTCATTTAAATAGGTTCAATGCATGAAGCTTGAAGTGGTAACAAACAAACAAACAAATATACAAACTCACTTTCACATTTATAATACTAGTAAGATACTACTAGTAGGATTAGTATGAAAGGAAGTAGGATACTGTATTTCTACATTTTTCCTTTTCCCTCATACCAGCAAGGAAGGACGATTATTGCTTGCACGCCGCATTATTGTTTTCAAACCTGCTACCGAACAATCAAACTAATATTACAATTTCACTCACGTTGCGATTTACGCCGCCAAAATTGTAGGCGTCGGCGCAGACACGACCTGCTTTTAAATGTAACACGGGTTTACGTTTTTATGGAGGCTTCGAAGGCTGGCTGTGAATGCCAAGTGGCAGGAAGGATTTGACGGGGAGAAATATGTAGCGCCCGTCGTTTTCTATTTCTAAAAAATAATAAATAAATAATTTGGGACAAATTACAATGATTGATTTAGCCCCAAAGTAAGTTCGAGACTTGTGGGATACTTTTAGATATTCTGAGTGTTTTAGAACGCGTCGTATAATTGATGTGTAACTCAACGATGCTATATTTTATACCAAATACATATATAGATAAACATCCAAGACCCAGGACAATTTAAAAAAGGCCATTCCAACTTGCCCTGACCGGGGATCGATCCCGGAAATACCGGGTGGAAATAAATAAATAATAAGGACAATGTGTAAAGGAGAAGGAACATATATGTCAGAAATGTAAGGTAAGTAACTTATTATGTAGGTAAGGTACAAAAGTGAAGTAAAAACACAGGTTAACAAAAAAAAACAATTTCGAAGAAAGTCAAACTACCTTTCATCACAAATAAAAAACTGTACGACCATATTTCAAAGAAAGTCAAACTCTCTTTTTACAGTAATAATAAACATTGTACTATTTATATCAGAGCAATTAGTACAGGAGCCATTAGGAGCACGAGGGCAAAGAACCGTAAGTCCAAAACTCACAAAAAAGGGCATAAAAAACGTGACGTCACAGGTAGACGATAACGGGCATCAAACCGGACCAGAAGTGCCATTTTTCAAACGCGGAGTCACCACAACGAATGGTTTTTCCATACAAAAAGCCGTTCGTTTAGTGACTCCGCGTTTGAAAAATAGCACCTCAGAGGAAAACAGTAAACGAGTAAACGGAAGGTAATAAAACAATTTAGTCTATGAATTTTGCGCAAATTTCTTTTCGGCGAATTTAATCGTTTTGTTTTTGTGCAAAAGTCGGCGGTGCGTTTGAAGATATGGTTTTAGGGTTGCTATTAGAGGTGTAGGTCGCTTTTTAATGTCTTTAGCTTTTTTTTTTTAATTGTTTGGAGAATTATTAAAATGTTACTTTTGGCAAAAACGTTTAGCAGTTACTGCTTAGGTAGTATTTTTGACGCATTATCTGTAGCCTGTTATCTATCAAAACAAAAAAAAAGTATATATGTGTTTTAGTTTTTGTACCGCGGTGTAAATTAGGCTTTAGTAGTGCAGATTAAATAACAGAACCCGCAATATGCGACCTCGTTCTCGCCTTGACCGCTCAACACCCTCGACAAAGCGAGAACGGGGGAGAGGTGCGAGGACGGGGAACAGGGACGCATACATATTATCACACATCTTTAATAATAATGTATTTGGTAATTAGTTCGACTATTTAGTTCCTCAGCTCATCACTAGATGGCGTTTGCATATTATGAAACTATTAAAATTCGGGGTTATTTAAATTTGCCTGGCAAATTAACTTAGAAGGTGTTTGTGCGGCAGCTGGGAGGGCGCTTAAGGAGCAGTGGTGCTGACCCTCGCGCCGAGTCATACCTGACGCAACACATATCTCTCGCGATACAGCGGGGGAATGCTGCAAGTGTTATGGGCACTTTTGCGTCAGGGCGGACCGGGGCGGACTTTTTGACTAAATTACGCTTATTTTTATATGAAATTTTTTGATTATTTTACATACACTTAGTAGTTTATCAGCATAAAATAAAAAACGACGGGTTGCACTCTGGGAGTGCCGGCAGAAGTGAAAACTTGAATATTAACGTTGTGCATTTTTGATATTTTGGAATGGTTAGGGAATAATTTTGCACGAATTGCTTTAATTATCAGTATAAAATATTTCAAATCTTTTCTGAACCACAGTCTGTCACAAATGTCACAAGCATGACCAAATTCATTTTCAACAAAATCATTTTCAAATACACAGCAGTATGGCCACTACACAGACGGTCAAGCCATCAGCTGTCACCATCCATGGATGCGCGTAGCACGCTGTAACATAAACACACACGAAGTATTCCAAAAAAAGTGCACAACGCCGCTAAAGAAGTTTTCACTTCAAAAAGATTTGTTAGTCCGTAAATAAGAGCATTATACTGATACCCTCCAAAACAGAGATATGGGACTTAAAGCATAGATATATTCTCAGTTAATCTTTTTAAGATGAATTGACAATCCATCGTCTGTTTCGTTTTTTTCAATACCGCAAGCAACGTGTTAAAAACAGAAAAATATAGCTGTGTCTTGTCTGCTTATTTCAAACGTACCACTTTTAAACGTCAAATTGGTTACCATTATGTACTTTTGGTTACCATTATGCTACCAAATTAAATAGGTTTACAAAATGTCAGCTTGTTATGAGCTGGCGGATATATTCGATTTGGTAGTATGTTTGACAAGAGGTTTGCGAGTGTGCCGGTATTAAATATCTCTGAAAATTTATGTTTATTTTAATTAATTTAATGTAAAAGTGCAACTTTTTAAAATAAGTACTCTAACGGCATGGCGTGTGTAGTATTGGGATGTAAATCCCATTCCTTTAAAAAGGAAAATTAAGCGAGTTTTATCAGCTTCCATAGGTAAGTCTCCACTTTGTGTAACTTTAATTGTTTATTTTCCCTAGTATATTAAGTTACGAGCAACTGTAGTAGCAAAATAGCTATAATACTATTTATAAATAGTGTTTTGAGGGGAGTAAATCATGGTTATGGTAAAATAATGGTAAATTTAAATCATAATATCACATTTGTTGTTTGTTTTGGTAATAGTGATGGGATTTTCCTTCTTTCTCACAGAAAAAGCTATCGATACTTAGTTTGTACAATAATTTTACTTTTAACCACGGAACAAAAAGTAAAAAAATAAAATGCATTAAGTATGGACATGGCGCCAATGTGTATGTGTCTGTTTGTCTGTGTGTCTGTCTGTGTCATCGTAGCTCTCAAATGGATAAACCGATTTAGATACTTTTTTTTACGTAAAAGCAAGTTTTCTTGCGGTGGTTTTTAGCTATGCTTGAGGAAAATCGGTTCAGCTGTTCATAAGATTTTAGGGAGGGTGAACACTTAACAGTTGGGCTGTCGGGGTTTTACCTGACAAATAAATAGATACCGCTACGGATATCAAATGAATGCCACAACATTGATTGGAATATGTAATAGTTCCACCACTTATCACGAGATAGCGTCGCTCGTCGGGGATATTTTAATTTGCCTGGCAAATAAACTTGTATTTTTTGCGTTTGTAGTCATTTTTAATTGTCTATTCCAGATTACCCGAAGATTGCATATTAAAACAAATATGGATAGACGCAGTGTCGAGGCATTAAAACAAATGTGGATAGACGCAGTATCATTTTGCAGCAAGCATTTTGAAAACGATTCTTGTAAATGTCGTGAGCAGGTTCGATAATTATATAGATTTTTATTTCTTGATTTAGTTTTTCGATATTTTTCAAAATGGCGGAAATATGGGGTCTGAAAGCTTAAAATATACATTTCAGCTATTTCGAAAATGTCATAAAACTTTGTTGTTACCCTTAACAACTTCTGTAAGTATGAAAAGTTAAAACAAATTATAGTAACAAAAGATGAACGATGAACCTCATATTCCACTATCCACGCGGCAAATTCAAAAAATGCACATTTTTAAATTAATTTGAATGCTTATTAACAGTATTAATGTGAAAGTACATAATAAACACAGGTTTAAATAAAATTAAAGACCAAAAAGTATTAAATCTGTTTATAAAGAGTAACAAATAATAAAAAAATCTTTTAGTTTTTAAATTTACGGCGCGTTTATCAGGTTCATTGTTCGTTAAAATTCTTTATTGTACAAAATAAGAGTGTGCAAATAAATGCCTTATATATGTTTTAAACTTGTATTATTTTCTACTTGACCTAGCTTGATATGAAAATTATAACAAAATTAAAATTATAATTCAGAAACAAAAAATGTTGTATAAAACTCGAATGTAAAATTGTGAGATCAATTAGTAGTACCGCCGCCATACATCGCCCGCCGGTCGGCCGGGGTCATCGACATTACGCAGCTGTTTGGCCGGCGTATAACTACGTGGTCTCGATCGAAAATCATTTACGCAACTTTTTTATCTTATGACATACAGAAATTTTAATTACGTATATGGATAAAGGAATTGATTTACTATACGACATCTTTTTTTCCAAAACCAATGAAAAGTCAGCGTGTATATCGATTAGTCACTGTAAATGTTATTGACCAAGTGATAAATAATACATAATACTTGCTAGACAAACTTATTACTTATAGTGACTAAATATAAGGAATCTTTTTTATATTCCTTATCTCAGAAGCTCACCTATTAATTTTCAGACGTAGTGTAAAATTCAAAAGTATGATTTGAATGTACTTAAAACGACAAATCGATTATATAAATAGATTAAATACGGACAAATCACACAAATTGAGCTAGCTGCAAAGTAAGTTCGAGACTTGTGGTATGGGATACTAAATCAACGATACTATATTTTATAACAAAAACATATATAGATAAACATCAATAAATAAGTGAAGGCTTTATTATCGACATTTTTATGTGTGTCCCATCCTTATTGATTTTTGCTTTGTCTATGGTACCTATCATAACTTCTAGTATCTATGGGCAACCTGGTACGATAGTACAATTTGGAGTATATGAAAACACTAAAACTGTCTCTTTCTGCCACAAAGAATTTATCGTAAGTGTAATGAGCACAGCTATGCAAGTATTTTAGACTCCATCTATGCTTTAAGTCCCATATCTCTGCTCCAAAATCTTGTTTGCTGACATCGTAGTATAAAAATACTTCTTGTCTATTGACGTTACATGTCACGATATGATTCTCGTCAAGCAAGGACATTCTAATGCGACTGCATTATGTTAATCTATGCACAATCTGCAGACGTACTGTCGTATAAATTGTAGTCTGTGCTACAAACATGCACTTACCGTGTTTACTTAGATATGCTCGATGCAGGGCTGGGATAACACACAATTTTTAATCAACTTTAAAAAAAAAAAAACATTCGTCATGATATGTTTTTTTTTTACGTATGTTTACTGATTATTCCAAGGGGCCAGATGTGCTATTTTTCAAACGCGGAGTCACTAAACGAACTATTTTTTGTATGGAAAAACCATTCGTTTAGGTGACTCCGCGTTTCAAAAATAGCACTTCTGGATTGATTTGGAAAACTCTTTTTTTGTTTAAAGGGCATACTTTTCAGTTCGTCACATAGAAATATTGGTTGAGTAATTTGGGAGCAAAGTCGGATTTCAGTTTAAAAAAAACTATGAAACTAATAACTATCTATCACGTGGCAATAATCGTTTATTGAGAAAAAATAAATATATACAGGAAAACATAAATCAAAGTCAAAGTTAAAAATCATTAATTTATTTTTGGATATTTGTATTACTTGATAATTTTCAATTCTTGATTCTCTTTCGACATAAGTAGTGCCTTTGCACAACGTTTATTAATTCTCTGTATACATTTTCCGTGTACATAAATTGGTAAATAAATAAATATAAAAAATGAGAGGTGTCAAGGGACACCCGGATGGAACGAAGTTCCTTTCGATTAATTAGGAGAGAGAGAGAGACAGAGAAACACGCCCACGCCGCACGGCTTACAACTATAGCAAAAAGTGTCGTTACAACTTTTGGTCTTAAATTTTTCAGTCTAGCCCCTAGAACTTCGTTCCAAAAATGTTAAATACTAGTATTTTATTAGTAGTTTAGGTATCTTATTAGCATATGGTAGAAATAGTAACATATAGCAACCCTACGCAGACATTACTTAGATAGCTTGGTTACATTAAGGTAAATATGTAGATTGATATGTATGTATTTCCATTTTTAGTGCAAGCAATATGGTTTTATATACTTAAAATAAGATAAATTTTATAATTTACCAAGATATTTATGTTTTCCAATGATGTATCTCTTATATGTAGGCCAAGTCCTCTGGTTGAGTCTGGCTCATCTGGCCAACTATGGCTCTGGTAGTACAGGGTTTAATATTTTATGTAACAAGAAATTTCTTTATTCTAAAATCTTAAATATTGTAGGGACGTGTGCGTTGCACTTGTACGTTCTATTTTTCTCCTACAAAAAATTGGTCACCCATTATCGGATGTGGGCGGGCAGTTCGATCAGATTATACGTTTTGCGCGGGAGAAAAATGCAACATAGATAGGTAGATAATTCTTTATTGTACACCAAAATAAAAAGTAACAATGAAATAATTTTCCATAGATGAGAATTACACTTTCTAAGTTTTTTTCTTTTCTCCTAAACAATATGCTTGTCTTACGTATTGAAAAGCTTTGACTTGACTCGTCTTATTTTAATATACGACTTTGTCACTAGGTTTTAACCATTATTCGACCAAATCAAGTTGACATTTTCAGATCAGACAGTGGCGTATTACTAGATATCAACTTAATTTGATCGGATAATGGTTTAAACCTAGTCACAAAGTCTACGGTTTATAATAAGACAGACTAAGTAATAAGCCGTGTGGTTTCCGGCAGAGTAGAATAGGGCCACTCCAAGTCCTCGTGGATGTCGTAGAAGGTGACTTAGGAAATACAAGCTAAACAAAGCTTATAGACATCAATAAGACCTCTCCAACCCGTCTGACCAGAGAGGAGAGTGTAGGCCAAGTCCTCTTGCTGCTCTGGCCAAGTATACCTTGGCTCCAGTAGTACAGAGAGGGTCGTGCTCCTGCTGTGGAGACAAAAAGACCTGATGGAGGTGGTGATTGATAGTTTTTTAGACGTAAAGCCGAGTAAAGGAAATTTCGGGTTCGATTCCCGGCGGGGACAACGACTTTGTGTTGTTCTAGTTTGGTGAGGACATTGCAGGCTGATCACCTGATTGTCTGATAAGTAAGATGATCCGTGCTTCAGAGGGCACGTTAAGCTGTCGGTCCCGGTCACTGTCTTTGACATTGGTCGTTACCTAAAACCATGTCAGAGGCCTTTAAGGCGGTTTAAAAACTCTGACACTAGTGTTAGTCACTAACACGTACGATAAGAAGAAGAAGAAGGAATTTTCTCCGAAGCATAAAATCTTACTATCCATGGTCCGATTAATGGTAACCATTTTAGAATGTCCCGTTAAAAAACTTAAAAGGGCAAGCTCACAATAGGCTTTAAAGGAAGCTGTCGTAAAACTTTCCTCGGACAAAAGCTTGCTACAATAACGTCTGCATGAGTAATAAGCTCGTCGCTATGCGAACTTTTTAAGCTTCTTTTTATGGAGCGCAACTTTTTACTACAAAATGTTTGTGAGAAACATTTTTGTTGGTCTATAAACTTTTGCAGTTTTGAGATATTGTAATTTGAACTTTTTGCAATGTTTTTTGTTTTCGGGTTCTTACCCAAAGGGTAAAAACGGGACCCTATTTATGAGACTCCTCTGTCCGTCCATCTGTCTGTTTGTCTGTCACCAGTCTGTATCTCGTGAACCGTGATAGCTAGACAGTTGAAATTTTCACACATTATGTATTTCTGTTGCCGTTATATCAACAAATACTAATCTATACATATAATAAAACAGTAAAAAAAGTGTGTCTGTACATTAAATATATTTCCAAAAAAGATATTGGGGGCGATGGAGACGTAGTAATAGAGTAAGAATTTTAAAAAAAATGTCTGTCTGTTTGTCTGTTTGTCTGTTTGTCTGTTTGTCTGTATGTCTGTATGTCTGTTTTTCTGTTTGTACACGCTAATCTCCGGAAATACTGGACGGATTCGAATGAAACTTTTTTTGTTATATAGCTATTAAGCCTGGGCAACATATAGGGTATAAATGATTTTGGAAAATAGAACGCCTGATGCAGAACCATAATGGTCCAGCTAAACTATAAGAGATATAAAAATGCCGCCTTAGTAAAAGTTGTTCAGCCTGGTGAGCATTTTCCAGAGACATAAAGTCCACGCGAACGAAGTCGCGGGCTTCGGCTAGTATAAAATAAATAATTCAACAAACGTAATCTACAATAAACGTAATTTTTTATAGCACGGAACCCTTCGTACGCGGGTCCGACTCGCACTTGGCCGGTTATGCTGTGTAGGTATTACCTATTCTTTACTATATTACAGGTCAAATAAAAAAAAAATCTTAAATAAAATAGGCGTTTTGGCGTTGACCCCATATAAATAAATAAATGGGAAACAAAAAAAAATCAAGCCATTGACCAGAGCGTTTGAACGATATTATAGTAATATATTATGGTAAACATATACATTGTTGTACATATTTTGTAGTATACACATAGCTTAATGTATATAACTAATATTTTCAATACCTACCTGTTTTAGATATTTAAAAAATTAATGAATAAGTAGGTAATTATGTACATTTGACCTACCATTTTACATGTACAAATAGGTAAGTACTAGAGTAAGTCAATAGTAAGTACGTACTCATACATATATATATTTAAAACTGTTCTCTGTATAAGGCGAGTCTTTAAAGTTTATATTAATTATACAGGGTTACTTTATAAACACCGGCAACACTTTTAAAGCCAGTTCAGTCCAAGAAAATAAACTACTTTTCTAAAAACAATTAATTGTAGAAAACGCAAAAAAATCGGCTTCCCATACACATCAGCGTTCAGCTAAATCAAAATCGTATGGAAATATTTTTTAACGATTTATAAAAAATAAATAAAAAATCGGTAAAAATAGATAAGTATTACAAAGATCACGACGAATTTGATAACCTCCTCCTTTTTTGGAAGTAGGTTAAAAACATTTTACTTTCGATCTAAAAGTGTTGATATTTCATAATTAACTTAAAAGACACTTTAGTTTTATTTAAAACTGAAAATAGTATATTCAATAAAAATATGCGCGCATAAACAAAAAGCGCATAGTTACGATAATCGCTATGCGATCTGTAACGTCCAACGTCGCGTATTTTATTAATCGATGCGCGAGCGCAGTGGCAAAGTTCACGGCGCGCCACCACCACTAAACAGTAACGCACCGATATTAGACGACAAAGATAGATATATGTGAAATCACGTGAGAGCGAGCGAGACAGCGCTACAGATAGATGTTGCGTTAGAATTAGCCACGCCCCCTCGACGGCCGAAGAACCGAGTCCTCCTCCGCGATCATTCGTGCGCGCGCGTCGGGCTAAGACAACGCGCGTTCGAAAACCGAATTTTTCAAAAATGGACTCGTGAATTACGATGATGGCCAGTGCTCGGACTTTTTACTCTTAATTTTCGTTCTAACCGGCCAGTTGTAAAAGACAAAATAGTGTTTATTTTTTTGCGTGACCGTTTCAGTTTGCGTTTTCAGTTAGCGGACTCCTGTAAATTGTTTGGACTGTTTGTTTTCATCGAAAGTGACTGACTGTGACATTTGAAATCGATAGTTTTTGAAATTGAGGCGCGTATGCGTGTCGAGTGAAATTTGTTGACTCTGAAAATTGAATTAACATACGTTGTGAAGTGCTTGTGGGATTTTTAACGTCTCCGTTTTTGGTTTGCCGAAGTGACACCAAAGAAATCAAGGTGAGTCGTGTTTTTTTATAGTTTCGTTTCTATTGATCTGACATTTCGATCTGACATCGTAATTTTTTTCCGACGCAATTTTTTTTTCATACCTAAAATTTTTGTTATAATTATAAAAAAATGAAAAAACTATAGAATTAATATAAAAAGCCTTCCTAAGTTTAAAAGTTGGTAAATAGTCGAGGAATCTTGTGAGCGCAACTATTTCGGGAAACGTTCCTACAAAAGACATCAACGAGCGCTCGCTCCCGAAATTACCTTTTACGACAAATACAAACCTAGTTTTTCATATAAAAATGTCCTTACATATTTTTTTAAATAAACAATATATTCATTAAAATGATTATTAGTAACATTATACATATTTTCACCTTAAAAAAAATATTCTTAAATTTTCGACAGATAAAAAAAAGAAATTTAAAAAAAATTTTTTTTAGTTAACCCATAAAGTTCCACCTCTGGGCAAAGGTTTTTACAAGCTCCTTAACTTTTCATGCCGCAATTACTGACATTTCGTCTTATCAAAAAGTGTTAAATATTAATTAAATACTAAAATACTGTGAAAATATCTCCGATCTAAATTCTACATGAATATACAAAATTCAAAATTCAAATGTTAATTCAGTAATTAGCCCGTACACGCACTTTTACACGTCATGAAGTATAATTTACTACGTGTAATGTAAATTTAAAATTTAATATATTTTTTAAAGAAAAGATGCCTGTACCTAATAATATAAATAAACTAAATTTTAATTTACTTACCCTTTATCCAAATATCTTCCACGCTGGTCTGGGAGAAAATAAAAAACAAATGTACCAGCTGCTTCTCTTCCCGCGCAGATCGTAAGAGCCGATCGAGGGAATGGGCGAGATTTGAATCATGGTAATTGGCGATGCGGCTAGCAACCCATCACTATTTTTATTCCTTTTCCATCTTAACGCCCACCACCACGCTAAGCGTGGCCTTTGGACCTAACGGCCCTGAGCTCTGTCTTTCCCATCAGGAATATAAACGTGAAAATGTATCCGTATTTATACAAATATGTTAAACATTAATTTTAAAATCAAAATAAACGGTACATATTAATATTAGAAACATGATACTTTTGTCCACAATTTTATAATATACAGTTACAAAGAAAATTCCGGTGAGTCAACAAACGTAAATATTTTTGTATGTAAAATGATTGACTCTAGCTAACAAATAGTTTAGCGGTGGAGTGCTAACTTGATAAGTGGTCGACAATTACTCCATTTTGATGTTTAAATAAATAAAATAAATAAATATATAGGGAAAAATTACATTGATTGAGCTAGCCCCAAAGTAAGTTCGAGACTTGTGTTATGGGATGCTAACTCAACGATACTATATTTTATAACAAATACATATATAGATAAACGTCCAAGACCCAGGACAATTTGAAAAAGGCCATTTTCCAACTTACAATAACCGGGAATCGAACCTGGGACCTCTAAATAAATAGATTTACTTATACACACAATACTTTTAAAGTATTATTATTTTGGATACTATATTCATTTTTAAACGAATTCCAAAAAGAAGGCAATTTGTAGGATTTTTTTTACTTATGTTTATCGATGATCAAAGACGCCTAAACCGATTTGGAATATTCATTTTTTTTTTTAGAAAGAACATATTTATCAGGTGGTCTCATATTTTTTATCAAAATTGGTTGTATAGTTGGACGGTGAAGTCAGTTTTTAGGTTTGAAAAATTATTAATAAACGTGCTTCGGAGGGCACGTTAAGGCACGTTAAGCCGTCGGTCCCGGTCATTGTCTTTAACATTGGTCGTTACTTAAAACCATGTCAGAGGCCTTTAAGGCGGTTTAAAAACTCTGACACTAATGTAAGTCACTAACACACACGATAAGAAGAAGATTAATAAAAGTTAACGCTTAAACAAAAAACAAGATTTGTTAAAATTTTAAGCATAGTTATTTATCTTATCTATAAATTTTTAACTACTTTATTTTTATAAGTAAACATTTTGTTATAAGATTTACACTCATAATAAGTTGAAGTTCTCCGTATATATAACAGATCTGCTGTAAAAAATAAATATAAATTTATAGAGACAATAATAATTCACACTGTTTGAGCTAGCGTCTCAGGAAGCTCAAACTGGTGATATGGGATACTAACTCAATGATACTATATTTTAAAACAAATACATATAGCCTTATATTAAACAAACTTGACCAAAAATAATTAAAAAAAATATAAGTACAATTAAAACTGTACAAAGTACTTACATGCATTTTCGTAATAATGTTATACATGTTACACTCAAAACGCCAAATCAATATAATATATATGTATGTATGTGTTGTGCACAGTTGCAATTTGCTTGCACTGCGATGCATTCCTTTACCTAATGTTAACAATAAATTCAGTGTACTTTAGTGCAAGTAGAAAAGGGGAATAGTTAGGTACCGACGAAATAACCAAACTCCACGTGAGCTGATTGTACGGTGCCGTACAAAAACAATAAAGTAAACTAAAACTAAATAAAATTAACCTAAATAGAACATAAAGGCACAATATAGTTGTAGATGTAGTTTCCTAATTAAAATATAATGATATGTGTACGGATGTCGCCCGAGTCCAAATTATCTGACAGTTAGCGTAACTGCTCCACAGATTAAAAAGCAATAAAATGTCGCAACAACAAACAAACCAATCTAGTTATTAATAGGTATTTTACAGAAACTGTTCGAACGCTAAAGATTAATTTATTTGCTAAATATGTTACAGACCAGATATTTACAGTTCGTTATATAAGTACTAGCTGTACCCGCGGGCTTCGCTCCCCGTGGGAATTTCGGGATAAAGAGTACCCTATGTTCTTCCCCGAATCTCAAACTATATCCATACCAAATTTCATCCAAATCGGTTCAATAGTTTAAGCGTTAAGAGGTAACAAACAAACAAATATACAAACTCACTTTCGCATTTATAATATTAGTAGGATCAGTAGTAATCATGGTTTACGATACAGGAGTGCAAATTAGTAGTAATTAAATAAAAAAAAAATAGTAGTAATTTTTTTTGTATTGTATGATATATGTCTATCATACAATACAAAAAAAAATTACTACTAATCATCATCAATGTCTTTTTGTCTCCACTGTACTATTAGAACCATACTTGGCCAGAGCAACCAGTGAATTTGGCCAACACTCTCCTTGATAGCCAGACGGGTTGGAGAGAGCTCATTAATGTTTATAAGCTTTGTTTAGCTTGTATTTCCTAAGTCGCCTTCTAGGACATCCACGAGAGGAAGGTATAATAAAATAAGGTATTCTCTTCCCGTGACAGCTGATGACGTAGGTGGAACTTGACTACGTCATCAGTTTGATTTGTTGCCACTGTGTGAAATTGAATTACCCGAGCGTAATGCATTTTTGAACTATAAATATAAATTTCGAATAAATAATCCATTATATCAATTTATAAAATATTAAATTAAAGAATCACGCGAGAATCGCGAGATACTAAATAGCTAAGTTACTTAATATTTTATTTAATATTCATGAACTAATTGAGAAAGTCCTTAAATTTACTGAAAAAAAACAATCAGTGGCACTTTTTAACGTAGTCAAGTTCCATCTCGGGAAGAGAATACCTGTTTTATTATACCATGCACGGGAGTACTTGGACCCTATTGTACTCTGCGGGAAACAACACCTCATACCACTAAATATACTTCTAAATCTTTAATCAACATACATATTTTCACGAACACGCCTGTTCCCCACAGGGGTATATAGGCATAGACTATGAACCTCTTTACTACGATCCTGTGGTGCCATTTTTCAAACGCAGAGTGACTAACAAACGGTGTTTTGTACGTCAAATTCATTCGTTAAAGTGAATCCGCGTTTCAAAAATGCTACTTCTGACAGACCTCTTTCTCCTTATCTACACTCATCACTCTTCACGCAAGCCCGCCGGTTCTATCAACCTGCCATAACATATATTATGTAGTATTATTTGATATGTGTAAGTATATTGTATTGCTTTTTGTGCCACATAATTTTCTCTGTTTATCCCTATGGTTGACTGGGAGAAAAAGCTCTTAGCATTAAGTCCGACATTTGATAAAATAAAATAAAAATAACTGCCTGCAATATCTAAGGGCTCTTTCAGACTAGCGACAGAATGGCCGACAAGTGACGCGGGCATGTCATCGCTCGTCTGGAAAAGCGCTAACGCGTTAATAGTGTCATAATGACTGTTTGTGCCAAAATAATATTCTTCTTCTTCTTCTTATCGTGTGTGTTAGCGACTAACACTAGTGTCAGAGTTTTTAAACCGCCTTAAAGGCCTCTGACATGGTTTTCGGTTACGACCAATGTCAAAGACCGGGACCGACGGCTTAACGTGCCCTCCGAAGCACGGATCATCTTACTTATCGGACAATTAGGTGATCAGCCTAAAATGTCCTAAGCAAACTAGAACAACAACACAAAGTCGTTGCCCCCGCCGGGAATCGAACCCGCGACCTCCGGGTATGAACCAAACGCTCCAATTATTACACACGGAGGCAGTTAAAAAATATTTTTTTAAAAAACTGGCACACGAGCAATGCGAAGATCAAAACACGAGCGACAAAAAATAACATAAAACTAACCGCCACCAACATAATCCGTTCGAATAAAATCGCCAAATTCACACACAAACAAAAACAATTAAACTATCGCGACCTCATTTTAAATCGGAACTCAATGAACAATTGACCATTATTACGAGTTTATGATAAAAACGTAATATTACAGGACAATATGGCCTGGGAATCGTTCGCACGGTACGCGCGGACAGACACACAAAAAGTGTGTTAGTGACAATGCACAATAACGATTGTTTAGCTTGGATCAAGATCCAGCGCCATCTCTCGCGAAATTACTGCTATTACGTGATCTATGAAGGATAGTTGGTTGGTTTAAATCTATATTACACAAAAACATACAGTCTTATTATAAAACGCAGACTAACTTTGTTACTAGGTTAAAACCATTATCCGACCAAATCAAATTTACATCTAGTAATATGCCATTTTCTCATCTGAAAATTTCAACTTGATTTGGTCGGATAATGGTTTAAACCTAGTAACAAAGATAGTCTGCGTTTTATAATAAGACGGATAATGTTCCAGCCGTTAATATTATTATAACCGTTAAGATTTCATAATAGGTAGTTGTTGACGTCAGATGGTTTAGGAGGGGAGAGTTGTTATGTGTATATACCTACTGCGTATGTGTGTGTACGACATAAACGTCTGTAGCAAAATGTAGTAGTACAAAAATACAAAAAATCCCAAGAGATAAAATGCAAAGGCGGACTTACATCAGAGGTTCCGGGTTCGATCCCCGGTCAGGGCAAGTTGGAAAATGGCCTTCTCCAAATTGTCTTGGGTCTTGGATGTTTATATATATACGTATTTGTTATAAAATAGTATCGTTGAGTTAGTATCCCATAACACAAGTCTCGAACTTACTTTGGGGCTAGCTCAATCAGTGTAATTTGTCCCTGTATATATTTATTTACATACCTATCTACTATAAGGATCTCATCTTGTTAAACTGCGTGATAGATATTGATGATTGATGAGATAGAGGTTGAGAGGATATTTACTCGATTAACAGTTTATTTCATTACATCCTCCCCTATTCCCAGGTACATCCTCCATCTATCAACCCACAGTTTATACGTGCCTTCTGAAACACGAAATCATCTTTCTAGTCGGAAAATCAGGTGATTTAAGCCTGCAATATCTTACCCAGACTGGAAACAGCTTTTCACAATGTATGCTTCCCATTGGGATTCGAACCCATGACCTGAGATTATAAAGCAAACGCATTAACCACTGGACTACGGAGACAGTCAATTAACTGTTTATTTATTTATGTAGGTATATTTATAAAGATAACCTGTATATATCTCCCATGCTGGTCTGGGAGTAATAAAAAAAAATTAAAATGTACCAGCCGCTTCTCTTCCCACGCAGATCGTAAAAGCCGATCGAGGGAATGGGCAAAAATGCAAATCATGTTAACAGGCGATGCGGCTAGCAACCCATCACTGTATTGATTGCTTTTCCATCTTCTCGCCCACCATGACGCTAAAAGTGGCTTTTGGGTCTTGCGGCCCTGGGCTCTGCATAGAACCGCAAGAGCCAAAATGCTCTGTCTGCCCCATTAGGGATAAAGACGTGATAGTATGTATGTAAACTGTATAAACGGAAGTTACATAAAAATGTGAAGAATCTTAAAATAAAACACTACATACGCACGCGTTATTTATTTATGTATATTCGTAAAGATTAAACTGTTTACACGGAAGTAACATAAAAATGTGAAAAATCTTGTATCAAAATGCAACACTTTTTAGGCACGCGACCAAAAATAAAATCACATCAATAACAACATATTCATTGACAAAAATACGCCATTTCATAACCGCCGATCCTTAATACACCTGCTACGTTTTCCTTATGCAACAAAGTAGGCAAAAAAACACTTTAAAGGTACATTTTAGAGTCGAAATTTGCATAAACGACCCATGATTGGACATTCCCCGGTTTTTCTCATTAGCTATGCCTTAATTAATGTGCGGAGAGCCTTATGGGGCTGCTGCCAACATTTCACTGCCGTCGTTCTAAATACGACGTTTTTTATAGCCCAGTAGAAACTGGAGCTAAATAAAAATGCTCAATGGACAGCGATGTAGTCCAATCTTGCTTTTGCCTGCGGTTTTCTTCGCAATTTTTTATGTATATTAATTTATTAGCAATAATTACACGTACTTACAAATGATATAAATATATACAAATTACACTGATTGAGCTAGCCCCAAAGTAAGTTCGAGACTTGTTATGGGATACTAACTCAACGATACTATATTGTATAACAAATACATAAATAGATAAACATCCAAGACTTAGGACAATTTGAAAAAGGCTATTTCCCAACTTGCCCTGGCCGGGGATCGAACCCGGTATCTCTAGATGGTGGACTAGCATTGTGACCACTACGCCACGGAGGTCGTCAGATAGTATTTAATATGTTCGTTTTATCACTGAAACACTATAGAATGTTAACTTTTTGAATTTTTTTTTTAATTGTACGGATTTGGCTTAAGGGTTTAGGCGGAAAAATGTAAGGTTTTTCCGTCACTAAGTTTTTAGGGGCTGAAATTTTTTGGAAGTATTTTTAGGAGATTTAAATTTTGTAACTTCATTTCTACCGAATATTCCACGTGACTAGGTTTTTTTGTTTATTAGAATTGTTTCTAGTTTAAACAATATAACCAAAATCATTAGTATCTAGGAATATATAATCCTAAGTTTCTTAAATATAGTGTTAACACTTTACGGGACAAAAAGCTGTGTTTTACGTTGTTAGTATTCTAGAAAGAGTTAAAATATCTCGCTCATATCACAACGTCGGTGTTAAGTATTTTTTAGTACTTTTTTAAATTATTACAAGAATAAAGAAAAACTAACTTCATCAAAATTCACCAGTAGTTACTATAAAAATTTAAATTTTTTTGTACAAAAATACAGACAAACTCCTTAAGTTACATACTTACAATTCTAGTACAGCTAATGATACAAGTCCTTTAATTAAGTACGTTGTATATATGCGCGGGAGTAAGTTATTTCATTGCCGTGAAGGTGGAGCAAAAAGCATGCTTTAGATTCATTTCTCGCAATACTATTAACACATCACGATACCACATGAAAAGCTATGGGAGAAATTTATGTATCAAGTTTGAGTTAGGGGATACATGTAAAGATTCCTTTGCACATTAGATAAGTCTCCGTTTTTCGCAAATGTGGGTAGAAAATCTTCGCGTTCTTACTTTAAGACGAAGTGGTGCCCTCATTTGAAATAAATTTGTATAAAACTAAATATGGTGATAATAAAAAGTTGATTTGTATCAATGTCTAAAAAGATCTTTAAACTATTTTATGAATAACCTTTGAAACTATTACTTGCATTATTAAAAATTATATTTTTATTAAGTTTTAAAACCATTTTAAAACTAGACTAGAATATTACTTTCAAACGTTCATAAAATAGTTTGAAGTGCTATCCAAGGCTTAGTCAAGACAAAGTTTTGAATGATATCTCCGTTTCCTTTCAAATAATTTATTGCAAATCTGGGCAGCACTGGACCCCGGAAAATTCAGATAGCCTTTTAAGGGAATGGGACTTAACTGCCTCCGTGGTGTAGTGGTTAGAGCGTTCGGCTCATACCCGGAGGTCGCGGGTTCGATTCCCGGCGGGGACAACGACTTTGTGTGGTTGTCCTAGTTTTGTTAGGAAATTGTAGGCTGATCACCTGATTGTCCGATAAGTAAAATGATCCGTGCTTCGGAGGGCACGTTAAGCCGTCGGTCCCAGTCACTGTCTTTGACATTGGTCGTTACCTAAAACCATGTCAAAGGCCTTTAAGGCGGTTTAAAAACTCTGACACTAGTGTTAGTCACTAACACACACAAGAAGAAGAAGGGAATGGGAGAAAACGTGAATCATGTAACTAAGCGATGCGATTAGCAACCCTTCACCAAAGATTATATAATTACTAACGTAACAGATATCCAACGTCATAGAAACTATTGGATGGCCTGTAAGTAGGCAAAACTAGTAGGGGAAATTAGTACCAGCTGCTCTCAGAGATGGCAGCACACACATCTGGAATAAAAGAGTCAAATAATGTGTTTAAGATGCTTAAAAAATATTTATTGCATTTATATTAGTAATTTTCAATACAAGATTTTAATGTTTCAATTGGGTTTGTATATGTATTGTGCTAATACTATTTTTCCATTTTTTTTTTTTTATGATTGCCTTACAAACATCTGAATTTAGAATAACACTGCTAAATACAATTTTAAGCCAACGCGGAAATGCCGCCAGCCTCTTGGGTATTTTGCCTTGTGACGGCAGCGATTTGGCCTCAATTTTTTATATAATTTAATATAAGTTATTTTTAATTCGTTTTAGTTAGTTTTAATTTTTGGTTGTATTTATTTAGTTAATATTATATTGTTATATTATGTTTATTATTTTAAGCCACTTTCCCTTCGATATTTCGTTGTTTCTTTTCTAACTGAACCGCGTGACTAAGTAATATAAATCTTTACAGTCGACGCAGACTATACATCAAGTAGACGAGAACAATAGTCTGGGAGCTTATTGGAAATACATACGCGGTGTCAATGATCGCTAATTATGAGGGAGGCGCACACTAATTACTGTCACGCGACCGACGCCATGCAGAGACGCAAGGTTGTGTTGACCGTTCATAGATTTAGAGATTTCTTCTATTTTCAACCGACTTCAAAAAAAGGAGGAGGTTATCAATTCGACGTGTATATATTTTTTTTACTGAATTCGGTCGCATCCTCAGCTTTGCAGCTTCGGAGCAGGACAAATAAATAAATAACTAAATATGTATGGACAAATCATACAGATTGAGCTAGCCCCAAAGTAAGTTCGAGACTAGTGTTATGGGATACTAACCCCGCGATACTATAGAAATACATCTAAGACCCAGAACAATTTGTAAAAGGTAATTTTCCAACTTGATGTGACCGGGGATCGAACCCGGAGCTTCTGGGTGGCGGACTAGCATGGTGACCACTACGCCACGGAGTCTTTGTTATTAGCATTATCGAAAACCAATTCGAAATAACCACGTTACGTCTACGTTTCGAAACATAAACGTCGCGCGCTAACGGCTCGGAACCTTTTCAGAGGTCGCTAATTTGTGCGCAATTAGTCGCCCGACTGTTGCGACACAGTGGTCGCTTTGTCGTTTCTCGCAATTGTTGTAAAAGTTGAGAAAGATGGTTGAAATGTTTCATGTTTTGGTTATTTTCAATAGTTGATTAATGGCTTTCCGTCGGTTTACAGACGAACACTATCAAATGCTTTCAAGTACTTTGAAAGTAAATAAATAAATAAACCAATACCTGACTAAATGAAAACTAATCTACTTTAATAAATGAACTGAAAAGATAAATTAGATGCCTAGGATACATACATACATACATACTATCACGTCTTTATCCCTAATGGCGCAAACAGAGCATTTTGGGTCTTGCGGTTCTATGCAGAGCCCAGGGCCGCAAGACCCAAAAGCCACTTTTAGCGTCATGATGGGCAAGCAGATGGAAAAGCAATCAATACAGTGATGGGTTGCTAGCCGCATCGCCTGTTAACATGATTTGCATTTTTGCCCATTCCCTCGATCGGCTTTTACGATCTGCGTGGGAAGAGAAGCAGCTGGTACATTCTAAGTTTTTTTATTTCTCCCAGACCAACATGGGAGATGCCTAGGATGTAACCGGGAAAACGATGATCATACGTGGAAGGTGGAAGAACGTGGAAGGGACCCGTAATAGATCAACCCACGGGCTATACTAGATCACTATAGCATAATACAATTAAATATACAGTCAATAAACCAAAAACTATTTCGGTTCCCATACAAATTGCCCGGGCAGCTGCACAATTTAGTAAAAAAAAAAAATGGCTTTTCCATAAGCCATTTTTTTTTTTTTTTTACTGTTATTTTAATTCCATTATACTATAGTGATCTAGTATAGCCCGTAATTCGATGTGACAAACAAACCTTTGTAATTTTTTATCAGACGAGGTAAAAACTGTTATAAATATAAGTCATATGTATTTTAATAATTCTTTATTTTGTTGACCTTACGTCCCACTCGATAGGTTTAAAAAAAATCGATGACTTCAAATTTCGCGCTAAAAGACCGCCAATTAGATTTATACACACAAAAACATTCTCCTTCTATTAAGACAGTCGGATAAACAACAACATCGCCGTTTAAAAGCGCACCATTTTTATAATTTCACAAACTTGCTGAACAAAACTGGTTTTAATAATTATTATAATATAATTAATACATCTTTAAATGCCGTGACGACTACATTCATCTAATGATCTTGACATTTCTGTATTAAACAGCTTTCATCAATTGGTTTATCAACCATCTTCATCATCAATTTATCTATAGCATTTTATTAAAATTTCGAGTGGATTCGAAGTGGTTGGCATTCATTGTAGTGGTTAGAGCGTTACTGCCTCCGTGGTGTAGTGGTTAGAGCGTTCGGCTCACACCCGGAGGTCGCTGGTTCAATTCCCAGCGGGGGCAACGACTTTGTGTTGTTGTCCTAGTTTGGTTAGGAAATTGCAGACTGATCACCTGATTGTCTGATAATTCGTGCTTCGGAGGGCACGTTAAGCCGTCGGTCCCGGTCACTGTCTTTGACATTGGTCGTTACCTAAAACCATGTTAGAGGCCTTTAGGGCGGTTTAAAAAATCTGACACTAGTGTTAGTCACTAACACACACGATAAGAAGAAGACATTGAGAGTGGCCTATTCCCAGCAGAATATGGAAGGCTGTCGATGATAATGATGACGATTTTATTAAAATTTCGACAAAAAAATATATTGAGTTAAAGAGTGAATTCAGTCCGTGATAGTGAACAACTTTCCGCAAGAAACGTATAGCGAAATATGAACAGTTATTTTTGTCTTTCCATACAAATTCGGATCAGCTAATCGGTCAACTTGTATGGGAGGCCAAAAATTACATTTAATATTTCGATACGTGGTCCTTAGAGAAAATTGTTTAGTATCACGGACTGAATTCTCTCTTAAAATAGTTTCAGTATATTTTGTTAGACCTTGTATTTGTATGTTTTAAATGTTCTTCTATAAGGATAGAATATAAAACTTAGAATATATCAGTTGCTTCTCTTCCCGCGCAGATTGTAAAAGCCGATATGGGCGAAAATACGAATCATGTGAATAATCGATACGGCTAGCAACCCAATACTTTTAATTTAATTTTTTCACTTTCTCGCCCAAGTGGCCTTTGTTTCTTGCGGCCTTGGCTCCGTCTGCTTACAGCAGCAAGACCCAAAATGCTCTGTCTACCCCATCAGGGATAAAGACGAGAATTAAAGCCATCAAATAACAACTTATTATGATCTTCTTCTATCGTGTGTGTTAGTGACTAACACTAGTGTCAGAGTTTTTAAACCGCCTTAAGGGCCTCTAACATGGTTTTAGGTAACGGCCAATGTCAAAGACAGTGACCGGGACCGACGGCTTAACGTGCCCTCCGAAGCACGGATCATCTAACTTATCGGACAATCAGGTAATCAGTCTGAAATGTTCTAACCAAACTAGAACAACAACACAAAGTCGTTGCCCCCGCCGAGAATCGAACCCGCGACCCCCGGGTATGAGCCGAACGCTCTAACCACTATACCACGGGGTAGTTACTTATTATGATAATCTAACTAGACAGTTAGTGCCAATGAACTTAATTAGAAATATATTTACATCTGACATTTATTATTTCCGTCGGCATAGATAAAAATAGCGAATTACGTAACAATGGTGAACGCAATTGCAATATGTAATATGGAACCTTACACGCGATTTAGATTTCTAAAGGGGAGTACACATGACACACCGCAGAGAGCAGTGACTCTTAATAGATATAATTATTTTTAAGCTATTGCATAGCTTCTATCGCGGGCCTTGAGCGCGGGGATCGAATCCAGAAATTCCGTAACGAAAAAACCTCACGCTCGCGCGTTGCCGCTTCGTCTCCGTCGTCCGTTTGCGACGTTGCCGTCCTTCCTTGTATCGAACCACCTTAATGCAATAGCTTTACCGCGGCAGTCCCCGAGTGCCACACGTCTTTTTATTTACAACTTGTGTGATTTTAGGATTTCATTTTTTTAATCGACTCCAACATTTTTTTTTCACAAATTTATTTAACCACTTTTTTGTGATAGTTAATATTCTTACCTGTACTTAATTACTGCTTTCTTTTCTATAATTATAGTTTCTGAGTAAAATCGTAGACGGACCAACAGACCTGTTCAGTGCAGTTCCTTGTTTACTCAACTCTAAAAACCGCATCAAAATCTACAATGCCACAGACAGACAGACAATAGCGTCAAATTTATATCCCTCTTTTTGCAGGGGGTTAAAAACATCCTCCACGTTATCGATTCGAATGTATATGTTTTTTTAGACCTGGATTATATGTTATTATATTTAATCTATAAATTTTTTATCAAAACTGTTGTGTAGTTTGTGTAGATGTCGGTTTTTAATTTATCTAAATTATAAAAACTATCATTAAATAAAACTATATGAATAAAATTCAAAATATGACTGATTAATGTTTATTTATTCTAAAATCTACATTTTATCAACGAAAAAGTATCGACTTTCGAACGAATTCCTATTATTATTGAAATTAAAATTTTATAGTCCACGATATGCATATTCATAAAAAACGTTTGTGAATCAAAACTTGTTTTGTTCAAAAATAAATGTAGTTTTTGTATAAAAGTAGTAGAATATCGAATACTAATAAAATATGGTTTGTTGCAGTAAAATTTATATGTAAATGGCGTTACAAAAATGTAAATATACTTCTAATTTTTTTTAATGATGTGTGGATTAAAAATAATACAATTTGAATCTTAAAAACAAGAGTAAAGAGTTTGAGTAAACTACCTTATTTTGCGTGAGTAGAGCAGTATTTTTTAAATGGCATGACGAATGAAAAAATATTTTTGGTCCATCGGTTAAATTATTAAAAAATATTGCACACGTATTTTTTATTTTCTCTGAGCAACCAAAAATGACAAAGACTCAGCGCATATAAATTTCGCGTGACGTCACGGCTGGGTACGATTTTTAGTTAGGTAAGTGTGACGTCGCAAGCTCCCACTCCGGAACTTTGATGTTCCGTATCTTGAAATTTTCCTTTTCTGTAAAATACGGGTTCATTATTTTTGGATAATCTAAAAGACGGACTAATTACAATCATACTTTTTGGACCCCGTCGTCACCCCTATTATTGACCGAAGGAGCAAAGCGAACGGGGTCTCTAAATCAAGTTGGGGACATTTAGAAGGCATGTAGAAAATATCAATAGACTTCTCAAGTTCATTGAACATTAAAATCGGTTAAGTAGTTTTTGAAATATTAATAAAAATGTCCGCGATTATGTAGCAAACGCGAGGTCTTTTCGCGGCGAACTACTAGTATTAAACAAAGTCAAGTGTACACACCTCCCAAGCTCTCGATTATGATGTCTGCCTCCATTAGATGGCATTACCGGTACGTGGGAACCGCGGCCGGGGTGTAGCGAAATATGCATACTTTTGTATGCAGTATAGGCGACAAATGACGTATTTTACGACCTTTATCAGTCCACTGCTGCAGTGCGATCCTGAGCTATTAATTTTATAAACTTTGACACAAAAGCATCTTTTCAGTTTCGAATTGGTATTTTGAGACGTTTTTTGGTCACACAAAACGACTTGATTCTGGTTGAATTAACTTGAATCGACTTGACTTACTGTCATATAAGACAACATGTTAGCAGTTTTCTGCGGGTTTGCTTACGATTTGTACTGTCAACCCCGAATCGGTATTCTACGATTCGACATCTTTCGTGTTTTTGACGCTGTCAGAAGGCAATTGGTATTCCGGCAATTACAATGCTGGACTCTTCTAATAACTAAAATTCTCAATCTATCGCAGGTTGACTGGAAGAGATCCCTACGTGGGATAAGTATATTTGCCGCCTTTGTATATTTGCTCTTTCTAATTTTTTGTATTTTATTTTGTTTTTTGGTACAATAAGGTTATTATAAACAAACAAACTAATTTAGTATCGTTGAGTTAGTATCACATAACCATGACACAAGTCTCAAACTTACTCTAGGGTGTTTTGTTTATCTAAATATGTATTTATTATAAAAATATAGTATCGTTAAGTTAATATCCCTTATAACTAGAGATCGGATATTCGGATGCATAATTGCCTAAAATTATTTTTTGACTAACAAGTGAAGGAAGCTGCTTCTTTGGACATTTTATTTATGTATGTAGAAAATATCAATAGAATTTTCAAGTTCATTGAACATTAAAATCGGTTCAGTAGTTTTTGAAATATTAATAAAAATGTCCGCAATTATGTAGCAAACGCGAGGTCTTTTCGCTGAAGCAGCTTCTTTGGACATTTTTTTTTTTAATAAAATTCCGGGATTCCGGAAATGCATAGCTAGTAAGATGTATTTTTTATTCCTTAATGTGTGAATGAAAGATGGAGTGAAAATTTTCCGGGGATCACGGATTTTTTTATTTCAATAAAATAGTGCTTTCCATAATAGGTCACATCGTTTTAAACACAAGCGCCATCTGTTATAAATAAATAAATAAATATATAGGGACAAATTACACTGATTGAGCTAGCCCCAAAGTAAGTTCGAGACTTGTGTTATGGGATACTAACTCAACGATACTATATTTTATAACAAATACTTATATAGATAAACATCCAAGACCCAGGACAATTTGAAAAAGGCCATTTTCCAACTTGCCCTGACCGGGGATCGAACTCGGAACCTCTGGGTGGCGGACTAGCATGCTGACCACTGCGCCACCGAGGTCGTCAAATATATATCTTGCATTGCATTATGTCTAGTACTTTTACACTTGATGCTACAAACATCTCTTTCAATAAGTGATTCGATTAGCCGCTACTAGATGTCATATTGTACGAACACTATTTAAACGAATTTTTGGAATTTCTGTCCTCTGTTTCAACGCGCTTTAGCTATAAGCACCTCAAAATAAATCGATAGATACCAAATTGTTCTCTTTCTCTCACGCACCTATTTTACACATCTTTTTACATGATACGGTTATACACCCGTATCTGTTACTGTTCTGTATATGCTCCCTGTATACACAGGTAGCAGCACGAAACTCTAGCGCTGACCCTTATTGCGTAGGAGTCAAAAATTAGTACTGTACCCATGCGCAGTATCCCCTTTGCATTTCTCTCAGCGCAGCGCTAAACTTACGTGCCGCTATTTGTACACCTATATATATGCTAACAATATTATAAATCCTACTTCCTACTAATATTATAAATGCGAAAGTGAGTTCGTATATTTTTTGTTGGTTTGTTACCTCTTCACGCTTAAACTACTGAACCCATTTGGATGAAAATTGGTGTTGATATAGTTTGAGACTCGGGGAAGGACATAGGGTACTCTTTATCCCGAAATTCCCGCGGGAAGCGAAGCCCGCGGGTACATACATACATACATACATACTATCACGTCTTTATCCCTAATGGGGCAGACAGAGCATTTTTAAGTCTTGCGGCTCTAAACTTTTAGCTTAATGTGGGCTAGAAGGTGGATGAAGGTATCAAAATAGTGATGGGTGGCTAGCCGCATCGCCTATTAACATGATTCGATTATTTGCCCATTCCCTCGATCGCCTCTTACGATCTGCCCGGGAAGAGAAGCAGCTGGTACATTCTAAGTTTTTTTTTCTCCCCGACCAGCATGGAGGTACAGCTACAGCCCGCGGGTACAGCTAGTTGTATATATTTATGACAACAAATTTTACATTGTTTCCTCCGCTGTAGCTTCGCTCCAGTAAGCTAACAATTTACGTGAACAAACAGTCCACAAGCGGCATGCCCGACGTTGGACATAAACAGTTGTCGACGTCGGGTCACGACACGATGAAGTTGTGCTCTTGCTTTAGTTGAACCTCTTTGGCCTGCACTTAAATTATGACTTAGTACCATCGATACAGCGAAATTCAAAGAATTGTAAAACGTATGTTCTTGTGTAAGACATTTACTGGATGTTTAAACACCTAGCACAATTACTGGCTACTTACACACTCAATTTTTGAAATAAAAACGAACGGCCATTTGCGAGTCGTACTCGCGCAAGAATTGTTCCGTACCCTTATCTATAAAAAAATCGAGTTTGTTGTATAGGTTCGGAAATTATAAAGTTACTTTTGTCGATTCAGTTTTTGGATTTATTTTTAAGACGGAAATATGGGGCTTGAAGACTTAATTTTTTTTAAGTCACATACCTTTTTGCTACCCTCAAAAACTTTTCTGTCCGATAAACTTTAACGCATCGGGGTAACTCGCGAGGTCTACAGTGCACAGAGCCAAATATATATAATACTAGCAGTCCATCTCGGCTTCGCCCGTGGTACATACATAGCCTATGTCACTCAGGGATAACATACCTATCCAACAGTGAAAGAATTTTTAAAATCGATCCGAGTAATTCAGTAATTCGTCCCATGTACCTACGGCCCATTTGGGACGAAACGCAGAAAATCAAAATTAATTAAAATTTCATTCTGCAATTCGTCCCATGTTTAAAAATGTAACAATTCTAACGAAATATTCATTTATCTTACTTCTTGTCTCACTGACTGTACCAAGCGTTAATAAGGTTTAAATTTCCATACAAAAAAAGAATGGGACGAATTGCAGAATGAAATTTTGATTAATTTTGATTTTTTCTTCGTTTCGTCCCAAATGGGCCGTAGGTACATGGGACGAATTACTGAATTACTCATCGATCCAGTAGTTTCGGAGCCTATTCAATACAATCAAACAAACAAACAAACAAATCTTTCCTCTTTATAATATTAGTGTAGATGTAGACTAGTATACAATGTCCTTTTTTATTAATTACAAATATTTTAAGGGGTGATTCAGTCCATAATTTTGAACAACTTTTCCCAGTAAATTTTTATCGAAATACGAAAAAAATAATTTTCATTTTCCATAGTAATGATATCACGTGACTACTTCGATTTCTATAAAAACCCAATTTTTTTTTCCTATTTCGATATACATTTATTGGGAAAAGTTGTTCAAAATGATGGTCTAATTCACCCCTTACAATATTTGTACTTAATAAAAAAGGACATTGTATATTTATTATTTGAGAAGTTTTCTGTTTTCTCGAATACCTCTAAAAAGACGTGATATATACGTGGTATTGGTAAACCTATACGCAGCCGTGGTGCAAGGGTCAAGCTGTTGATTGCCCATTGATGATAATTATTTTGTTTGAAAGTAGTTTATTACCGAAGTACTGTTACCAGTAAATCATTTATTACCACGTAAATCAGTAGTAATGTTATTTTCCAATATCAGAAGGTATGACAATAATCAGCAAATAATTAAAATCTCAGATATACGGCTGATGATTCTTACATTTGGAGGGCAATCAATAGCTGTCCATTTTATGATATATCATATCGAATCGCCAGACACCATCTTGGAAAACTCATTTCAAATAACCCCTTTTACACATTCCAATAGTAATAAACGCTTTCACGGCTCTTCGTACTTTTCTCATTTTCAGTACAAATGTTAGAGACCATAGGATTGTTTTTGTAGAATTTTCAACGGTCTTACTTTATTCAACTTCTAGATGAGTCGATTGTATGAAATTCTAGGCAGTGTTTGTTTCAAACGCTAATCCTTTGGAACTTTACTAAAAATAATATTAAAAAATATTCCTAGTACCTTTCATTATGACATATTCACAATATTCATTTATCATCATCATTTCAACCGCCTAACGTCCCTGCTAGACGTAGACCTCTAAAAGATATCCAAAATAACCGATCAAGAGCGGCCTGCATCCAGCGCTTTCGTCGTCTGACCTCTTTAGGTGTCCCTACGCCATAAAATATGGTTTGATGCAAAATAAGTATGCGCGGTAGTCTTAAAGACTCATCATCATCACCATCGCGGCTTTTAATGTCGCTACATCAGGAGTACGACACTCTCTGTACTACCAGAGTCATAAATACATATAAATAGATATATAGGGACAAATCACACAGATTGAGCTAGCCCCAAAGTAAGTTCGAGACTTGTGTTATGGGATACTAACTCAACGATACTATATTTTATGACAAATACATATATAGATAAACATCCAAGATCCAGGACAATTTGAAAAAGGCCATTTTTCCAACTTGCCCTGACCGGGAATCGAACCCGGGACCTCTGGGTGGCGGACTCGCATGGTGACCACTACGCCACAGAGGTCGTCATACTTAGCCAGAACATCCAAAGGATTTAGCCTACACTCTCTACGCTGGCCAGACGGATTGGAGAGGCCTTGTTGATGTTTATACCTTTGTTTAGCTTGTATTGTAAGTCACCTTCTACCACATCCACGGGAAGACTTGATGGCCCTATTCTACTTTTCCGGAAACCACACGGCATAATGATGATAGCTCACACAAAACTATAATTTATATATCTAAAAAGATAGAAGCTCCCATGCTGGTCTGGGAGAAATAAAAAAAACTTAGAATGTACCAGCTGCTTCTCTTCCCACGCAGATCGTAAAAGCCGATCAAGGGAATGGGCAAAAATGCAAATCATGTTAACAGGAGATGCGGCTAGCAACCCATCACTGTATTGATTGCTTTTCCATCTTCTCGCCCACCATGACGCTAAAAGTGGCTTTTGGGTCTTGCGGCCCTGGGCTCTGCATAGAACCGCAAGACCCAAAATGCTCTGTCTGCCCCATTAGGGATAAAGACGTGATAGTATGTATGTATGTAAAAATAATCAAAAATGCCGCTTCATAAAAATAACGGCAAACCCGCTAACAAGATACAAAACCTTGACAGTCGCTTTTATTTAAAAATGATTTACAATTTTATGTGTATACTGATATACACACAACAAAAAAGTAAATCATTTTTAAATTAGCATAAAGTAATCCACATTACAGACATATCCAATAAGGTATAAAATGCTAACGTAGAGTGCGGACTCCATTATAGTATCCCAGGTAGCCTGTGGTCATTTTATATGTCATTAATTACAATGGTACCGGTCAGTTAACGACTATTAATTTTAATTAACAGCAAACGAAGCTTTTGTCGTATGGTCTAAGTGACAAGCGATAACGTAATGTTAAACCTGAAAAATGTTGATCTTTTTTAATTAATTTACAAAAATTGTAACTGGCAGAATTATGGCCCAGGGCCTTTTCAACCACTTAACCTACAGGTTATGCCAAAAAAGCTATTTTTGGATCGATAATATCATAATTTTTAGTTAGTTGCTGTTGCTTACCCCAAAAGATTACTTTCTCAGCATCACCTGTTGGTTGACTGGTAGAAAAGGCCCCTGGCCTTAAGTCCGCCATTTATGTATATTGTAATGAAGTTAAATAAATAAAATAAAATAAAATACATATTATCCCTAACTAGAACAAGTAGTAAAATTGCCTTTTTCATCTAGTTGGCTTGTCTTGGATCTTAGGTATTATTAATACTCGTAAATCATCATAAATACATAAAATAAAACAGTAAATATAGCACGTCTGTACATTTAATAAATTTATGAAAAAATTACTGATAATTTTGTGCTATTTTACCTTCATAGCTCAAAATCTAAAATGAGAAAGCTTTGATATAAGAAATCATGTTTTACTTCCTGCATATGAATCTCAGTATAGTATAAACCTGATTATATGTGTCTAAAAAATATTTGCATCGAATTTCAGACCGCTTATAATTTGCACCGCAATTCCAATAACCTCTTGTATTTTGTACCAAAAATTTCATCAGTCCAAGGAGATGATTTCTATCATTCCGTTCGCATGACCCTTGCCTCACACCATCTCCCAATCTCTAATTACGCCTAAGCAAAAATTTGACATCGCCCATCAAATCACGTATCACTAAATCAAACTTTACTGCCACCACTTAAGGTGCAATATGGCATGCATGATTGATGACCCGGAGTTGTAATATGTTGATATTTAATTTGTCAATGTAGCGATGACAGGCTTGTTATTACGTTCCGTTTTTTTATTTGTCGAAAGCGCCGAGTGAGAGACGGCGGCTGTTCACAGGATGTTGGCGTTTTGTTTCGAGTATAAATTAACTTTAATATCATCATCATCAGGTCTCTTTGTCTCCACTGCAAGGGCACGACCTTCTCTGTACTATCATAGCCAGAGCAGCCAGAGGTCTTGGCATACACTCTCCTCGCTGGCCAAATTTGTTGGAGAGGTCTCACTGATGTTTATAAACTTTGTTTAGCTTGTATTTCCCAAGTCGCCATCTACGACATCCACGGGAGGATTTGGAGTGGCCCTATTCTACTCTGCCGGAAACTACACGGCTTTTCACTTTTATATAAGGTCTAACAAAATATATTTAAACAATTTTAATGGTTAATTCATTCCACGATATTGAACAACTTACCCCAAGGAACATATATCGAAATGTGAAAATTATCTTTATACACAATTACCTAATGTAAAATTAGTACATAATTTTTAAAACATAAAATTTAAAACACACCTTTCTACCTATACATTACTACTACATAGCGTTCTAATATACTTTTACATTCAGATCCTCGAATCTTATGATATTTATTTTCCTGTAAACTAAGTTAATCACACTTATATTTAAAGGCGAAAGTTTTTGATTGTGTGATGTGTGTGTGTGTTTGTATATTCTTAACTTCTTCACGCGCAAACAGCTGGACTAATTTTGATAAAATTTGGTATGCAAGACGCTGACATCCCGAATTAACACATAGGCTACTTTAAGGTCGCAGCAAGTCGTTTATAATTCACCACTTTTGTTTTACACATAGCGCGACGAACCGATGGCCGATGGGGCAAAAAGGTTCTTGAATGGCGACCGCGTACTGGCAAGCAAAGCGTAGGGCATCCACCTACAAGGTGGTCAGATGACCTGACCAGGGTCGCTGGAAAGCGCTGGATGCGGGCCGCTCTAGATCGGTCATTTTGGAAATCTTTGGGAGAGGCCTATGTCCAGTAGTGGACGTTATGCGGCTGAAATGATGATGATGACCTTTGTTTTAGTCGTTTATCTAAGCCATATCCATTAAGTAGATATTTCTTTGAATTCCTTAGCTGAATGAGACTTCTGTACGTTAGTGCTAGTTTATATTCTGTGCCCAAACTGCGGAATGCACCTGGCCTGGCCTAACTCTTATCTTATCTTATCTTGCTGTGGGGTCCATAAATTGGAAGCACGTCGAACCTTTGGGTTATATTGTACTTACCTCCTTGCCTTACTCATACGCATCGGGATTTCTGAAGAAGGACTGCATAAGCTTCAGAATATCACCTGGTGCATAGTGCCTATAGTCCTCTAGTTTCGGATAAGCTGATCCAAAGAGGTCCATACGCTTCCTAGCCATTGAGTCGCAGCTGCACAAAATGTGTCTCATTGTCTCCTCTCACTGGCCTAACTCACTCTATACATATATCTAACTGACACTATTAAGGATCATGTAGCTATCACACACACGACTGGGAATCATTAATTTAATTATCAAAACGTTGAAAATGACGTTGCAGAGTTTGCTCTTCAACTTAGCACTGCCGTTCGCTCGGTTAGTTAATTTTTTGCATTACATTCGCCTCGAGTAGTTATGTGGGATCAAAATATATTGATTTATTAAATACCCGCATAGGTATGTAGAACTAGAGTGGGTATTTTGGGAAGATTGGATATTTAGAAGACTTTTCATAATTTTCAATTAAAGAACTTTATTTTTAACTGTAACTCTGACTTTGTCTGTAATGGGGTATGCAAAGAAATTTTCAAGTGTAGTTTAAACCTTTTCAAAAGATACATAAGATCATTTTAGAAAACTAAATTCGTTATTTTCAGTTTTTATTCGGTTTAAGTATTTTTTTTTTTTGTAATTATCACTGTGACGTCATATCGTAGTCTATATATACTGAAAGTCTCCTTTGCCTCATAAAACATTTTGCTTCGTTATCTGTGTGATTTTGAAAAGACAAAATGACAGAATGTGTCATTTTAAAATATACACAGATAACGAAGCAAAGTGTTATAAGAGGTAAAGGAAATTTTCCGTATACAGACTACGATATGACGTCACAGCGATAATTATAAAAAAATTAAAATAAAATACTTATACCGAATACAAACTGAAAATAACGAATTGAGTTTTCTAAAATGATCTTATGTATCGTTTGAAAAGGTTTAAACTACAAGTGATAATTTCTTTGCATACCCCATTGTAAAAATAAATTAAATATATTTTTTTTTCTGTAGTGCATAAAAGTGCATAAACAACGTGGAACGGACATACCTGTAATAAGCTGCTCTCTTAAGTACGGCCATACTAGATCTCTAAAGTATGATGATAATAAAAACAGTCAACTAAAAACAAATCGGTTTGTTTAACATTGAACGGTCATGTATGTTATGACTCTTATTACACCAAAGAACTTTTTGACCCCTTGTTTTATTTACGATACAAAACGATTCAGTACTATATTTATATCTGCAAAAATTGTCTTTATATTTGATAGATAGATAGATAAATGATTTATTTGCTCCCTGTAACTCACAATATACATAATTATTATGAGTTAATTAAGTAATTACAAAATTTAATACTTACAGCTAAGCATGCATTTGTGTGGCACAGTGCACAAAATTTGCATAAGAATAAATCAAATTCTCCAATAAATTAAGTTTAGTTCTAGAAATATTACTTAAACTTTAAATTCGCATTCATAAGTTATTACTTACCCATCATCATCATCATCATTTCAGCCGCATAACGTCCACTGCTGGACATAGGCCTCTCCCAAAGATTTCCAAATGACCGATCAAGAGCGGCCTGCATCCAGCGCTTTCCAGGTGGGTGCCCTACGCTTCGCTTGCCAGTACGCGGTCGCCATTCAAGAACCTTTTTGCCCCATCGGCCATCGGTTCGTCGCGCTATGTGTCCCTCCCACTGCCACTTCAACGAGCTAATCCGCTGGGCTATGTCAGTGACTTTTGTTCTTCCACGGGTTTCCTCATTCCTGATTCGATCACGTAGGGAAACACCGAGCATAGCCCTCTCCATAGCGCGTTGAGCGACCTTGAGCTTTCTTATGAGACCCATAGTAAGGGACCACGTTTCAGAGCCATAAGTCATCACTGGTAACACACATTGGTTGTAGACCTTAGTCTTGAGGCACTTAGCCATATTTGGCAGCATTCTGCGTCAAATTTTTTTGCTCGTATGTCAGATATCAAATTTTAAGTTAAATATATGTATAACATACATTTAAGTACATGCGTTGTTAAATTTGTACTTGATCAACTGAAATCTACTGATTTGATGCGATAAGTTATCAGCAATGTTTCAAAGAAATGTCAAATTTTACATATAAATGCAACGCTGATTGACAGGACAAAAGGCAGCATATGAATGTAACCTCAAATATATGAAATCATATCGTTATTTTTGTGCAAAATATTATGTAGTTTCGGTCTGAAGGAGTTGTTTTTGAAGTAAAATCTTCTAAAAATCCTACTAATATTATAAATACGAAAGTGAGTTTGTATATTTGTTTGTTTGTTGCCTCTTTACGCTTAAACTACTGAACCGATTTGGATGAAATTTGGTATGGATGTAGTTTGAGATTCAGGGAAGGACATAAAGTACAATTTATCCCGAAATTCCCACGTGGAGCGAGCCCGCGGGTACAGCTAGTCGGGTATAAATTACATCAAATTTAAAATCTTACTGTTAGGAGTTTATAATCCCAATATAATACTAAATTATAATATATTATATTTTTTTAAATAAATCCTATTGTTTCAAAGTACGAATGGTGGAATTAATACTAAGAGATTTTTTTCCCAATTAACCATAGTCATAGACAGGGAAAATTATGCGGCCCAGAAACCATTACAATATACATAAATTATAAAATCTTACTATAATATAAAACAAAATTACATAAATATCAGTATTAATATCTTATTATACAATACACACATATACATTTATATTATATACACACATATCATACATGTTCTTATTTTTTGTACATACCCTGTGCGATTTTTTGGAGAAAATAAATGATTTTTTACCATTTATTTTACATTTATACATATACGTATGTATACTACCTAAAAAATAAATACTTAGCTATGAAAAGAAGAACTAAATGATGGATGATGTCTTTATGAAAAAAGTATATTCCCAATTTATTTTTAAAATTAGGTTTATATTCAGACTATTTCTTGTATTACATTTTAATTGTATTAATTCAAAAGCTACAAATTGTCAAAGCAATGATAGCTATTAAGAATAGCCTAATTGTACATGTTAAACATTTTTGAAATAAATTTATTTTTTCAACCGAAACTTTCTTTTTTTTTTGCTTCAATACATACTTTACTACAATGTAATATAATATGCCATATAATATTTGTATACTATCATTCTTACGATCACCCACCTGTACAAATATATAATTCTAGTGAAAAAAAAAATTATATTAATAAATCGGTTTTCACTCCGCCTGTATATACTTGTATCCAAATTAATATGCCAACTCGTTTCTGATTTACCGTCCGTTCGTCTCGTCCACCAGGTCTCGGAAACAATGGATTTCACCAAGTAACTGTTTGACGTATACAACATATCCTCATTACTGTACTATATTGCGTTTCCGTTTTTTAGTTATTGTATTAACATTCAAAAATATAGTAAAATGTATATAAATATGACATGACACAACATTTTTTGATAACTTGCTACTTCTCCCACAAACAAGAAAAAAGCGGCAAAGCGCGTGTCGGACTCGCCCATGAAGGATTCCGTAGCAGGAAGGAGGAGAAGGCACACAAATTGATAATATTTTTGTAAATATTTCTTATTCGTATTAAAAAACACTACTTACTAGATTTCGTTCAAACCAATTTTCGGTGTAAGTTTGCATGGTAATGCGTCTATCATATATTTTAATGTACATTAAATGTTGCGTCTAGTCATGTATATTTAAATATATTATGACAAGACTATGTATGTACATGTATATTCATGTTAAATATTATATGAAAACGAATGTGCGAAAAACTCATAAATTATAATTTTACACTGTACATAATATAGTAAAGTATAATAAAGGAGATACACAAAATAGTATGTTATAAATAGAATTAGGTATTACAGTGCTATGTCTTACGGTCAAAGTTCTAGGCTATTTCAGGTATTGTCTTCTTACACGCGCCGGCGTTCAAAGTCAAGATTTTGTAACTTCTATATTTAGCATAATTTTAACAGTGCAAAAAAAATACTGTTGCTATGTTAAAATTAAAATTAAAATGTTGAATTTCTATAATACTCACTAACATCACAGAATGATATATTACTATACAGAACGGAATCTTTAAGGTCCCGCGCAATCTTCTTATCGTGTGTGTTAGTGACTAACACTAGTGTCAGAGTTTTTAAACCGATTTAAAGGCCTCTGACATGGTTTTAGGCAACGACCATTGTCAAAGACAGTGACTGGGACCGACGGCTTAACGTGCCCTCAGAAGCACGGATCATCTTACTTATCAAACAGTCAGGTGATTAGCCTACAATGTCCTAACTAAACTAGGATAACAACACAAAGTCGTTACCCCCGCCGGGGATCGAACCCGCGACCTCCGGGTATGAGCCGAACGCTCTAACCACTACACCAAGAAGGCAGTTATACTGTGCACCTGCGCAATGTGTGTCCCCGTTCCCCGTCACCTCTCCCCCTTCTCCGTAGTATTATAGACTGGATGGATCTTTGGATTCTAAAATATTAAAAGTTTCTATTTTTTTTCTTTTGACTGAAACATGTTAATGGAACAAGCGAACGGAAAAACGAAGAAGAACGTGATAAAAAATATACTATAAAATCTTTGGATATAAAAAATGCTTTATGCCCGCATTAAAATATATTTTCCTGTAAATTATACCACGTGGTGCAAAGTAAGCCTCATTTTGCATATTTAGGTACTTCGTCTTCAACTCGAACGGCTACTTCCTGCGATATCTATCTTTCTTCTTACATATAATGTACATAATTCTTTATTATTTAATTAAAAACTAATTTTTTTTATAGTAAAAAAATTAATACTTGTAACAAATAGCAGACTAATATACGGAAAAATCACTCAGATTGAGCTAGCCCCAAAGTAAGGTCACAACTCGTGTTATGGGATACTATCTCAACGATACTATATTTTATAACAAATACATAAATAGATAAACATCCAAGACCCAATTAAAAAAAGATTATTTTCAATCCCGGGCCCTCCAGAGTGGCAGCCTGGAATGGTGACCACTGGGCCAGAGATCATCGAAGGTATAAACAAAGAAATTTGTTGAAAATACCCTCCAATATATCACCGCAGTGTTGGTTAATAGTATATTTTATTAGAGAAGTGCACAGTATCCATAACCTAAAGACATTTACAATTGAAATCCAATTTACTATTACATGTGCCTTCTTGATTGATTCCTCCGGTCTGTAAACATTTCAGAGAGAAGAATATGAATCTTATTACCATCAAAATAAGGCATATTAAATATTTTTACACTTTATACGGACACCTAAAGCATATTTATATTTACCGTACATTAACTGTTAATTGCTATATTGATGAAATACGAAGATTGATTTCGATCATAAAACGGTATGGGAAACTTTGTTAATGATAAATAAAATAATAAATATATAGGGACTGATTGAGTGAGCTAGCCCCAAAGTAAGTTCGAGACTTGTGATATAAGAGATATGATTACTATATTTTATAACTAATACATATTTATTATATAGATAATCATCCAAGACCCAGGATAATTTGTAAAGGCCATTTTCCAACCTGCCCTGACCGGGATCGAACCCGGAACGAATCTGGGTGGCGGACTAGCAAGGTGACCACTACGCCACGGAGGTCGTCAATGATACTAAAACTTTTCATTTGGAATCGTATAATATTGTCTTCCATGCTGGTCCGGGATAAAAGAAGAACTTCGAATGTACCAGATGTTTCTATTCCTGAGCAGAATGTATTAGCCGATTGGCGAAAAATTCGTTTATTTACTACCCTCTACAGTTCTTATTTCTCAACTGATGCTCGTAGGTGAACAAGTTCAGATACAAATACGTAATCTCGTCTGTATCCCTGACGAGGTAGACAAAACCTTTTCTAATCAGCTGTTAGAAATATTCCGAACATAGTCCTGGGGGTTAAAACGTAAAAATATAATCTTTCAACCATTTAGAATATTTTTCAAAAATGTCATAAAACTTTTTGGTTTCCCTTATTATGATTCAACTATTTTGTCCGTATAACTTTTAAATCTTTTAAAACTTTAAGGGGGCTATGTAACGCGAGGTTAACAGCTCACATAGCTACTAGTAACAACAAACAAGATTATTTGTATAGAAAATTAAAAAATCCTGTCAAAAACGCCGTCTAGTAATGAGTAGCGAAACTACCGATACGACTTGATATCCGTAGCGCCATCTATGTTTTGCTTAGAAAACCTTTAAGTCTTTTAAGCGTTAACCCCAATAATAATTCTTCATCATCAAACATAAGAATGGCCGATGGGGCAAAAAGGTTCTTGAATGGCGACTGCGTACTGGCAAGCGAAGCGTAGGGCATCCACCTACGAGGTGGTCGGATGACCTGACCAGGGTCGCTGGAAAGCGCTGGATGCAGGCCGCTCTTGATCGGTCATTTTGGAAATCTTTGGGAGAGGCCTATGTCCAGCAGTGGACGTTATGCGGCTGAAATGATGATGATGAAACATAAGACATAAGAATAACTAAGAACCACTGAAAGGAAACTCGCTTACACGTAAAAAAACCGCAACCGCACGTAAAAATACCGGTTTATCCATTCAAGCACTACGATTCGACGGACAGACTGACCGATATTAGCTTCAAACTTATCAACAACACCCCACTTTTAAATTCTTCGTTGTGTTTTTATAAAAGGTTAATAAAAAAAAACACAATAAGAAAACGCAAGCAAGTGAATCTACATTTTCATAATGCACTAGAATGCACCAATTAGATAACAATGGCTGACGTCACCGGCGCACGCGCGTAACTGGCGCACTTTATTACGCGCAAGATCAAGGCTGAAGCGTGCAAGACACAGGCGGAAGCGGAATCATCCAGAAAATAAAACATTATAGTAGAAGTACGAGTAGTAATTGTAAAACATCCACCAGGAGTGATTCCATGAGAATATACCGAATAAGACAAGCTGTATAACATGCAAATTATAAACACGTTCAAAATGAATATAGTCAATGACAAGTGACATTATTTTATGACTTTTTGTTCTATAATGAATACAAAATAATTTCTACTCTATTGAAATTGCATTTTTATAAAATTTTATGTCAATGAATTTGTTACTGAAGAATGCGAAAAAGTCAAAAATTTAATTTAACTCAAAACTTCTATTTTAATATTATAAAGAGGAAAGTTTGTGTTTGTGTGTATGTTTGTTACATCTTCACGCGCAAACGGCTGTCCTGATTTTGATAAAATTTGATATGCAGGAAGCTGACACCATGGATAAACTATTATTATACCAATTTCCTTGACATTTATGTAAGTACCTATTATTATATATGGCAAGACATAGCGAACTATTATATTATATTGTAACATCATATCTGTATCATGTATCATTGTACCTATGTTTGACAAATAAATGATTGATTGATTAGGCTACTTTAGACGCGATTTGTTTTGTGAAAACCGCTTATAGCTTTTCATTTAACGCCTTGTTGTATGACGTAGAAACGCAACGGTGGCCGCCGTGCGAACTGGGGCGAACATTTTTTTTTCACTTTTATCGTGAATGGCTTTACGCTGGAGTAAACTCGGCTTAGATTCTTGACTTTTTAGTTCAATAGCGTGGTAGCAAAAGCTTTATTGAAATGCCCTATTATTTTGTATGATGGCTTTTGTTATTCCCCTCTAACGCTTTAGGAATGATCCTGTAAATTTAGTTGTGTGTAAGAAAAATATAAATAAATAAATATATTCTTCCACTTTTTGTTTTTCTGTGGAAGTAATAGGGATCAAATCATGTTTTTGTGATTTAAATATTTCAGTTTTTACGTAATAAAATTTTAACATAATTTTTAAAACGTAAATTTTTAAATATTCCTATATAAGTTATCCACGCTTATTCCACTATAAGTATATTTTTACAATTTGACAGAGATTCATAAAAAGTTAATAATATTTTTTTTTTTTTAACTAGAAATATCAATACTTGTTCTATTGAAGAATGTGTAATAATGATATGGTAGGTAAATAACGACGCAAAAAGTGTACTTCTTAAAATCTCATGACAGAAAGATAAATTTATTTATTCATAAATTAGATATGTACTTTATTTTACTCCAAATATTTACACGCACACAGAGAGTAAAATACTCTAAACCATCATCAACCATCATCATCATCTAAACCGTAAATATAAGTAGTCCAAATTGATCAGTCATCAAAAACATCACCTTCATCAACTGGATGACTTATCACGTAACGTTGATACCAATCGCGTGATCTAATTATAAATATCATTATGACGCAACGTCTTCACCTCGGTTGCAAGACATAATATCACTTGTCGAGTCACCGTGTCCAATGTCATACTTCATACGGTACGTCACGGGAAAGCCCGATCAAAAATATCACGTAAAATAACGGGATGACATAACACGTAACGGTGATCCCAACCGCGTAATCTAATTATAAATATCATTATTAGGCAACGTCTTCACTTCTATTGCACGATATAATATCACTTGTCGAGTCACCGTGTCCAATGTCATACTTCATACGGTACGGCACGGTAAAGCTCGATCAAAAATCGTCGGTGATTTTTGATCGGGCTTTCCCGTGCCGCTGGCTGAGTTATCACGTATGCTGACCCTGATCGCGTGATCTAATTATAAATATCATTATGTGGCAATGTCTTCACTTGTATTGCAAAACATAATATCACTTGTCGAGTTACCGTGTCCAATGTCGTGAGGTTATTAAACGGCTCGCAAAAGCCCGATCAAAAATCACCGACAATAACTGAATGAATTATCACGTAACACTCATCCTCATCACGTGATCTAATTATAAATATCATTATGTAGCAACATCTTCACCTCGGTTGCGACACTTAATATCACTTGTCGGGTCACCGCGCCCATTGTCATACTTCATACGGCACGGCACGATCAAAAATATCAAATAAAATAACTGGATGACTTACCACGGCACTGCAACATCCCGCAAATTATAAATAACATTATGTGACATCGTCTTTACCTTGATTTAGAAACATAATATGTATTACTTGTCGGGCACTGTATCTAATATTGTGCAGTTTGTAATATACGGCTCGGCAAAAACCAATGTAATACACTATCACGTTTTAAGACTTTATGCAGATAGAGTATTTTTGATCTTGATGCAAGCTTGCTGTAGGCTCTAACTACAAATGAATTACAAAACTACAGTGAATTACTATGTCCAAACCGTGAATGATCAACTTTAAATAGGTACCTATTTGAGTTTTACTTTGACTATATAAATTTTACTAACGAAACTTGGAATATAAATATTGTCGTGTTGTCGTACAATGAACACACACCGCAAATCTAATGTCAAAATCCAGTTGAACTTTGCGCGAATCAGCGCGTGAATCCCGGACATGTTTATAGCAGAATTAGTTGTTGTCTATGTGAGTTATGGAGCGGGCTATAGGTGAAGGATGTTGGATGCTCGAATTTATGTTGTACTAGCTGACCCGGCAGACTTCGTACTGCCAAATATAGCCTGTCAAAATGATTTGTAATATGAACTTTATACAATAGCAATAAAGCTCGTTTTAGTTAGAAAACGTTTGTATGGGAAAAAGAAAAGGGCTGTTTTTAGGGTTTTTCCGGCAATTATTCGAATTTTTCTCGCCGTAAAAACCATCTTTGAATTTCAACAAACATTTTAAAAAAAGAATTGGCCAAATTGGTCCAGGCGTTGTTGAGTTATGCGCTTACCAACACACAGCGATTCATTTTTATATTATAGATTTAATTCGTATGCGGAAACTAGTTATCCATCCAGCTAAATGGTATAAATGGCTCCTGCTTTTTAGGGTTCAAAGGGTAAAAACGGGACCCTATTCTATTACTAAGACTTCGCAGTAAGTCCGTCTTTTGTAACTAGGCTGTATCTCATAAACCGTGAGAGCTAGACAGTTGAAATTTTTACAGATGATGTATTTCTATTGCCGCTATAACTATAAATACAAAAAACAGAAAAAAATAAATTTTAAATGGGGCTCCCATACAACAAACTCAATTTTTTATATATTATAGTACGGGTAATCCTTCGTCGCGAGTCCGACTCGCACTTGGCATTATTCATCGTAATTTAGATCGGTCTTGGGCATGGTAGCAAGATCGTTGGCACGCATATTACCCCAGATGACGTCTGCTTAGAATTTCTGGTGTCTACTTCTGCACGTAAGGCTGTATTGGTTTCCCACTTGCTGGTTTCCGTAAGATATGATCGTATAAGCGTAGGCGACTCTTGCAGTTTCAGCTATAAAATTTATATCAGTATTACATACAGAACGAAATCTCCCAAACTCCCGAGCAATATGCGTTCCAGTTCACATCACTAACGCTTTTGCGGGGATAAGCAACCCAGAGAGTGTATCATACGTGAGTGTAGTAGTTGAGTGTATTTAAAACTGCCCCCGTGGTGTAGTGGTTAGAGCGTTCGGCTCATACCCGGAGGTCGCGGGTTCGATTCCCGGCGGGGGCAACGACTTTGTGTTGTTGTCCTAGTTTGGTTAGGACATTGCAGGCTGATCACCTGATTGTCTGAGAAGTAAGATGATCCGTGCTTCGGAGGGCACGTTAAGCCGTCGGTCCCGGTCACTGTCTTTGACATTGGTCGTAACCTAAAACCATGTCAGAGGCCTTTAAGGCGGTTTAAAAAACTCTGACACTAGTGTTAGTCACTAACACACACGATAAGAAGAAGATTATACGTAGACTAGTAACAATCACATTTAAGTCAGATAATAGCAAGGTGGCTAAAAAATTGAGACCTTAACGTTTTTCACTTACAAACGAAAACCAACACATAGCTCGAAGTGTGAAATCGTGAGTTAATCTCTAATTTAAGCAGCTGCGAAGCCTTCGAACGAGCTTATCAATTAACGCAACTAACGAGCCGCACAAACAAAGCAGATCTGGGCAAACACATGTAGCTTAAACTGGAAATAATGCCCTCAGCAAAGAGCAAACACGGCTTAATCGGTGTAGGGTTGTCACTGTCAGGAGATATATCTTCTTTTTAACCGACTTCAGAAAAAGAGGAGGTTATCAATTCGACTGTATGTTTTTGTATGTATGTTACGCGATATCTTCGTCAAACATGGACCGATTTTGATGATTCTTTTTATTTGAAAGCTCTTACTCCCAAGTTGGTCCCATATTAATATGGTGAAGACATGATGAAGTACGGAGATATGGAAGAAACTCCGAAAAGAAATTGAACTCGTTTTTTTGTTAAAAATTTAATTATTTGAATCGAATTGGTTTAAAGGTTAAACCGTATTACTATATAGCGCCTGCCGTGTGATCTCTGGCAGAGTAGAATAGGACAAGTCCAAGTCTTCACAATAATAGTAAATAATCAAATTTTTAACAACAAAAAAACAACCGACTTCAATTTTTTTATGAGTTTTTTCCATATCTCCAAAGTTCTTCATCGTGTCTTCACCAAATTAATATGGGACCAACTTGGGAGTAAGGGCTTTCTAATAAAAAAGAATTATCAAAATTGGTCCACGGTTGCCGAAGACATCGCGTCACATACATACAAAAAAAAAAACATACAATCGAATTGATAACCTCCTCCTTTTTTGAAGTCGGTTAAAAAAGCTTATAAACATCAATGATACCTCTTCAACGTGTCTGACCAGCGAGGAGAGTGTAGGCCAAGTCCTGAGGCTGCTCTGGCCAAGTTAAGCAGTGGTAGTACAGAGAGGGTCGTGTTCCTACAGTGGAGACAAAAATACCTGATGATCATAACTACATAGCGCCACAGAATGAATATAACTTTTAAATACAGAACTGAATCTCCTAAGGTCCCGAGCAATATGCATCCTCGTCCCCCGTCCCCGCACCTCTCCACCGTTCTCGCCTTGTAGATGCGATCATCCAGAGCTATCTTCAATGAAAGTTTTTTAACTACAAATAAAAAAAAAACTTGAGAGGTGTCAAGTTACACCCGGATGGAACGAAGTTCCTTTTGATTAATTAGGAGAGAGAGAGACAGACGGAGAAACATGCGCACGCCGCACGGCTTACAACTATAGCAAAAAGTGTCGTTACAACTTTTGGTCTTACTTTTTTCCGTCTAGTCTCCTTTCGCAACGCGCGATAAGGAACTACGTTCCAATTATTACGTTTGTTGATTTATGTCAAAATGGACTAATAACCTCCCCGTAACTATATTTACAACACCGCAATACAACTGTACAACATTTTCGCTCTAAACTCCATAAAACTTGAGTCTTCAATGATGTTCGGACATCTTTACAGCTCTGTCACTCTAACCTACACGCATCAAATAAAAGGAGTATAGAAGTATGTTCTTTTCTGTTTATACTTTCCCTAATTAATCTTACCTAACTTAAAACTTACTTCTTAGAAAGTTTCTCTCTCTCTCTCTCTCTCTCTCCCTCTCATATTCTTATTTTAGCATGTGTCCGGTTGCATCCTTAGCTATGGGGATTGTGTGTCGAAGCTTCTAGCATATTCTTATAACGTTATAAACTTTTTTGTTTAGCTAAGCAGCAATACGTTCCACCTAAACTTAAGCCGTTATTGCAGCCTATAATCAGTTACAAAACCTGAAACAAGTTAATTTGCTAAGCAAATAACAAAAACCCCATCTGTCAAGAACGTCATCTAGTGATAAGTAGTGCTATGACTTGATATCCGTAGCGCAATCAAATTTTTTGCCACAGAAAGCCCTGACTTCCAAGCGCTAACCCACAATATCTTTTATGGCTTACCGATTTAGCCGGAAAAGCACTACAATTTCACAGACAGACAGACAGACGAGCCGTTAACGTCAAACTTATAACACCCCTCTTTTTACGAAGGCTAAAAATTCAGATGTTTTAAAGAAAGCAAGCATACTTCTTCTTCTTCTTCTTATCGTGTGAGAGTTTTTAAACCGCCTTAAAGGCCTCTGGCATGAACTTAGGTAACGACCAATGTCAAAGACAGTGACCGGGACCGACGGCTTAACGTGCCCTCCGAAGCACGGATCATCTAACTTATCAGACAGTCAGGTGATCAGCCTACAATGTCCTAACCAAACTAGGACAACAACACAAAGTCATTGCCCCCGCCGGGAATCGAACGCGCGACCTCCGGGTATGAGCCAAACGCTCTTACCACTACACCAAGGAGGCAGTTAAAAGTTAGCATACTTCTCGGGCTAAACGACACTTCCGTTCTCTCTTTAATTTACCCACAACAGCGAATCACTTTATAATTATATGACAGCGATAAATTCAAACTGTGTTTAGCGGCCTATGTTCAATATTAATGCTAATGCTGTGAAATAAATATTTAATGAAACATTCGCCCATCGTTTTGTCAAGGTACTTACTTTATTAATTGCTTGAAAAGGTAGTACGAGTAAGTAATTCCCTTCAAGTTTCTTAAGTGAAGAAATTTCCTACCCATGATTGTCTGACTTGAGAAAATAGTCGACAAACCGTGTTACGACATAATTTTATTTCGACAATACGTAACCCCGATACGTTTGATAATATCATCATCATCATCATCATCATCAGGTCTTTTTGTCTCCACTGCTGGAGCACGACCCTCTCTGTGCTACCAGAGCCATACGTGTTGTAGACGTCCTATTGATGTTTATATGCTTTATTTAGCTTGTATATCCTATTTTATAAGTCGCCCTCTACGACATCCATGGGAGGACTTGGTGTGGCCCTGTGTATTCTACTCTGCCGGAAACCACACGGCAAATGTTATACAATAGTTTAGTTCGAAATATCTTAAGTGCAGTAATAGTATATTGTGGTTTTTTACTGGTACATTTCACTTTTTTATTCTGACGGGGTAGATAGGGCCTAGGGCCGTAAAATCCAAAGGCCACGCTTAGCGGGATAGTGGGCATTAAGATGGAAAAATAAATCAAAACAGGGGTGGGTTTTTAGCCGCATCGCCTAACATAATGCAAATCTCGTCCATTCCCTCAATTGGCTTTTACGATCTGCTCGAGAACAGAAGCAGCTGGTACATTCTATGTTTTTTCTTTACTACCAGACCAGTATGAATATGTATAGGTACTCACTCTTCTGTTAACTTTAAACTTTATGTTATCTGTTAACCAAATATAATATGGAATAAAGAAAATTTCTTTGGTATATTATGCAGAAGTCTGGAAGGTATGTACGTATTTTTACTTTTCTCTGATTAGCAAATAATGGCGAAGACACAGCGCATTTAAATTACATGACCAGAGGTGACACAACATCACCCCCAGACTGAAACTTCGAAGCGCTGTATCTTTATGAATTTTTATTACTTTGCTAAACGAAAAAATATGGGTCCTTTATTTTTCGAAAATCTAGTTGATGGTCTAAATAAAATATTTTTGCCCAATCCACATCCCTATATGGTCATTTCTGTCTGTTGAGTATCTTAATGTAACATTTTTTTTAACTCTTCAAAATCCGCCAATACCAGACATGTATTCTTAACACGTTCAATGCCCTATGTATCATTTTTGATACACATTGATTGTTTTACTATTGTGTCCGGAATCCCTAGAGGTCAATGGTTGTTCTGTTGCCACCCCTAGACCCTAGATCTATTAGTAAAACCAACAAGGGTCAACGCAGCAAGAACGCAGCGCGCTAACCGCTTCCAAAACAGTACTTGTACGAGTATTAGGGTCTGTTGGTCTTTGGTTTCGACAGTAGCTTCGAATCCTATTTGATTAATACACTTTGTATTGACTCGTGAATCTCGTGATATCCTTATTATATAGTCTTTCTGATCGATTTTTATTTAAATATTGTTTAGTAAAAACGCGTTTATTTCAGACCTTTTGTGTGTATGATGGTTAAGTAAATGCAAAAATAAATTATTTTAATTTAAATATTTTCCGACACTATTTGACATAGGCATAGAGAATAGATAAGTAGGTACCATTCTTGATGACGTTGAAAAGACATTTGAATCTTTTGTCAAAATTCTTTTAAACTTGAAAAAGAAGATATTTTTTAAAGCTTATCTTAGATATTCCGTATCATAATTAGTAACAGCGCCCGATGATAAAAGCCCCTTTTTTTCTTTTTATTATGACACAGTCATTACAGAAATATATATCTCACTAATTAAAATTGGCTGTCGAAACTTATCTATATATAATTTTTTTTTAAGCTATTGCATAGCTTCTATCGCAGGCCTTGAGCGCGGGGACCGAATCCAGAAATTCCGTAACGAAAAAACCTCACGCTCCCCACTCCGCCTACCATGTAGGTTGCCGCTTCGTCTCCGTCGTCCGTTTGCGACGTTGCCGTCCTTCCTTGTTTGCAATAGCTTTACCGCGGCAGTCCCCGAGTGCCACACGTCTTTTTTTATATCTTCAAATATATTAAAATGGAAGGAAACTTTTACATGCTGTACCTAACAGATACGAAAAAGTTCAGAACTAAAACTATTACCCCACTACAGTTTTATGAATTCTAACCTTTTAAAAATATCGAGCTTGAAAAAACTTTTTGCATACATACATACTTATCACATCTAACTGTACAAGAGAATCAAAACTTTAAACGAAAAAAAAACTACTTAAAAAAAAGGTGGTACATTCATCGTTCTCGCCAAGTCTCGTCGCGTCACATCATTGGTTTAGATATCCGAATAAAAACCTTACATTAACGTTTCAGTTACTACACCTTTACCAACTACATAAGTATCTCACTGAACCGTTAAACACTTAATTAAAAAATTCTCTCCCCACTAGAAACTCGAAACAAAAAGGTGTGTTACTCCATAATGAATACTAATCGACACACCGTAGCACGATTGGCCGATACTATTAGAAGGGCTTAGTGAGGTGGGATCAGATTTGCTTACCAATTCACAGTTTTCGAAATATCTGGTTAAATATCTCGGCTAAACGTGGTAATTAAGATTAGTTCATATTGGAAGAGTTGGATGAGCGAGTCGAGTGGCGAGCGCTGTTCTTCAATTTATATAAATATCGTATTAATAATAAAAAAAATAAGACAATTAACCAATTTTATTAATAGCAAAACGATATTTGCCTTTTCTAGAGTAAACAATTCATTAAGATAAAGAATGAGTAAGTTAAGTAATAAACGTCTTGATCAATTGCCATGAAAGTGAAGAATAAAATTGATCGTTATTTTTTTTTTTGAATATCAACAGTATACTTAAAATAGCTTGAGCTATATTAATAGCGTTTTGTTATACCTAGTTGATTTCAAACTGTATTCGAAAGCGGTAATTAGACAATACTTGCTAATCTTCTCGCAAGAAAATAATGCTTTGACGGTCTTGTTTCGTATAAGATCTTGGGTCTTGGATATTTGTCTGTATAATATGTGTCAGTTATAAAATATTTTATCGTTGAGTTAATATCTCATAACACAGTCAAGTCTCGAACCTACTTCGGGGCTAGCTCAATCTGTGTGGTTGGTCCGTATGTATTTATTTACTGTTTTTAAGACTCGACCAATTTGCAGTTTTGCTTTACGATCTCTCAATAAGTCGCGCGTTATGTCTGATAATTATATGTCTGTTAGTTTAGTATCTCATTATATTAGTTATAATTATCGGAACGTTGAGAACTAACATAGCTTGTAAACTTTCCCGTATATGTATGTGTCACAAAACATGCTAGTTTTATAGAAAATAAATATTTATTAATAGTTACAGTTAAGTACAAGTCAATCTGTTCAAATTGCTTTAGTTGCAAAATAAAATCAAGCCATTTAAGTATTAATTATAAAAAATAATATTCGTCTGCAATTTGTCGACGATGTCATGCCATGGACGCTATATTAAATGGATATATACATTTTTTGTTGCCGAGTGGTTTCCGGCAGAGTAGAATGGGGTCACTCCAAGTCCTCCGTGGATGTCGTAGAAGGCGACTTAGGAAATACAAGCTAAACAAAGCTTATAAACATCAATGAGACCTCTCCAACCCATCTGCTCTGGCCAAGTATGGCTCTGGTAGTATAGAGAGGGTCATGCTCCTGTAGTGGAGACAAAAAGACCTGATGATGATGATGATGATACATTGTTTTAAATTATCCGTAATAGATTTTTTGATTAAGTATTACTAAATACCTACGCAATCATTGTCGCTATGGAAACCTGCATATACAGAGAACTTACACGCACCAACACTGAAGAAATAATCTCACACGTATTTTGAAAAACATAGGTATACAAAAGTCGATTTGTGATAACTCTCAACTTAGATAGGTATATATGATCGCAGCTTAGCACCTCAAAATGTAACCAGCAATTATGGAGCAAGCTTAACATCGTCACAGCATCGCTAAGTGGCCACTAATGCTCGTGAAATTGATGTAACCGCGACTCAAGTGCTGTACGCTATTGCCGCTATTTCGGCATCTTAGGCTATTGAGATAAAAAAATCTTTAAATAGCCCGACGGAGAGATGACAGGTGGAGCAAGGCACTGACCGAGTGGTGGCCCAGAACGGGTGAGAAAGGCGTCGGGCGTCCGCCTATGAGATGGGTTGACTACATAATCAAAGTCGCGGGTCACATCTGGATGAGAGCAGCACAGGACGGAGATGGGTAGCGTCGACGAAGAGAGGTCTATGCTCAGCAGTGGGCGGAAGAAGGACTGGGATGATGATGATGAATCATTATCATCTCACAACAAATTACACAGATTGAGCTAGCCCCAAAGTAATTTCGAGACTTGTTATATGCGCTACTTACTCAATAATAAGTTAAAGTACTGATTACAAATATATTATCTTATACTGAAGTAGTTTATATATTTTATTACATTCTTACCTACCAATATATACAATTAAAATATATATAATAGACAAACAGCCAAGACCCAGATCAATCTGAAAAAGATCATTTTCTATCTTGACCTGACCGGGGATCGAACCTGGGACCTCCAGTGTGACAGTCTGGCATAATGAATACTAGGCCACAGAGTTCATCAAATCAATCATCTTTGGACAAATGACTTTCTTACAAAACATAAATACACACATACTATCACGTCTCTATCCCCAATGGGGCAGACAGAGCATTTTGGGTCGTGCGACTCTAAGCAGATGGGCTGCAAGACACAAAGGCAAATTCTTTGGATATAAGTCAATACCTTGCTAAATATAGATTTTTTTTTAACGATATTACTTAAAGAGATGTATTTAAAACACATTGCCGCATAGCCTAGCTAAAACAAGACTCGGGCTTAACCAACATTAAAGCGTTGTGTTGCGATAGGCAAACATAACGTTTTGTTTCATCGCAAAACCTTCATTTTCATGTATTCGCGAAGTAAATAGGTATGTTACTTTACACAACAACTCTTACGTACATACGTTTCATACCTTACTTTTCGTACCTTATGTTTCATAAGTTTTTTATGAAATGATTGTAAAAACTATTAACTACTAGCTGTGCCCGTGGGCTTCGCTCCCCGTGGGAATTTCGGGATAAAAACTATCCTATGTCCTTCCCTGGGTATGAAACTATACCCATATTAAATTTCATCGAAATAGATTCAGTGGTCGAAGCGTGAAGTGGTAACAAACAAACAAACTTACTTAAGCATTTATAATATTAGTAGGATGTGATGGATTATTACATGTCAAAAATAATAGAAATTTGTAGTGTCATTAAATAACCGAATTTTCAAAGTTTATTTTCAACAATCAAAATTTAATTAACCATGGTTCGAAGAACATCATTTATTCATTGTTTTCATTATTGTCATTCATTCAAAGAATAAACGTATAAGTTAATCAAGGGAGTGGGTAACTGAATAAGCAGCAGGCTACCCTGAAGGGGTTGTTGTAAACTTACTACCCTTAGGCTACGTTTCCACTGAAGCGGAGCAGAGCGGAGAGGAGAGAAATTGACCAATCACAATGCTCGAAATCTCCGCTCCGCTTCAATTTAAACAGCAGAGCAGAGATTTCCAGCATTGTGATTGGTCAGTTTCTCTCCTCTCCGCTCTGCTCCGCTTCAGTGAAAACGCAGCCTTATGGACCATCCATAAATAGCTTTACACAAATTTAATGCCTTTATGACTCGCCACCTAAAAATGATACTATTTTTTGAATCCCGTTTCCCATCTCTATTTTTTGAGTTTCTCGCCACCTGAAAAAGAAACCACTTTTTTTAAATCCTATTTCCCACCTCTATTTCTTGAGTTTCTACCACCTTTTAGTACCATAACCATTGTGTCTGCAATTTTTGACTCTGTCTAATCTACAAAAGACTAAGATGTAAAAGTTTTAGTAAAAATTAACAAAGCATTAAAAATGCGACCATTTCTATCTATTTTCATGTAACTTTTCTCTAATTACAAAATTAGATAGATAACAGATTTGAAATTCATCGATATCGATATCGATAAAAATCCAACAATGCTATAAATATACCCAAACAACATAGAACCTGTGATATTTTGATATCAGAGGCGATCGCGTGTACCGCCTACATAAAAGTGGAACGAATATTCTTTTAATTAAACCGTTACATAATCTGTTGGTTTGTTTAATTGCCGTTTCTATTCACTATTAGTTTGTAAGTCTGTATATTTATTAATGTCATGGGTGTTACGTGTCTTTGTTTTGTATAATTGCTCTATAAAGTTGGGATTTCAAGGATTTTATACTTACATGATATAAGAGGTATTTATTGGATTTAAACTATAAATTCACACGCAACGTACCTATTATTTTATAGACTACAGGTCGTCATCATCGATCGTTAAACAAAAATAAAATGCTATAATTAATAAAACATAGTACAATTTTTGCAGCATTAGCCATTTTGCACAGAAAATGTTTTTTAAAATCTCTACATTACTGATCGCGTATATATTAGATTAGCCATAAGTTTCAAAAGTTCGTAATTCAAATCTTTCATTTATAATATATGTTCAAAATATCCTAAATCTAAATATATAGTTATGACTTTAAGTATAGTAAGAAATTTAATTTTCTTTCTTTGATTTCTTAATTCCACGATAAGATGATTTTGCAGCCACTACCCAGCAATTACAGTCCGTTCTACATAACGAAGCGAGTCAATCGCGTTATGAGGTTCCCATGGGGTGCTATGGCACTCGTATAGCACTGATATAGCTTTGTTATATCTCTACTATAACACCTTTATCAGTATAATGACACAAAATATCGAGAGGACAGAAAAAGTAATGTTTGGTCAATGACATGATCAATTCGTCAAAAAAATATGTTATAAACTGATAAAGAAGAAAATGAACGTAATAGAAGCATTTATAGAAATTTATCTAATTATTTACTTTGCCCATAAAAGTATAGGTAGACTGAATACGTCTATAAATGCATGTATTGGTCTGTTTATGAGCAAAAGTTGAAGTAATATCTTATTCATAGCATTCATAAATACATAGGAAACTGAGTATCATGGACCACTCGGTTGGAATGAAGTTACAAAAAATTAAGCCCCAAAAATTTCCAACCCCTAATAAAATGTCGGAAAAATTTTACCCTCTTCCTAGCTCCTAAGGCTAGAACGCACTATTAATGAAGTACCACTTCTATACTTTTCTTATTCTACAGCCATACTGACCCTAGGGTCACAGATATGCGGAAAGTGGGCAGTGCAGATAACATATCGGTTATTTAAAAGGCTTATTAATTTTTAGAGATAGAATATACAAAGTACCACTTACGAGTACCTTCGATACCAAGACGTCATTTCGAATATGTATATTTTGACTAGCTGTACCCGTGGGCTTCGCTCCCCGGGAATTTCGGGATAAAAAGTACCCTATGTCCTTCCCCGAGTGTCGAACTATATCCATACCAAATTTCATCCAAATCGGTTAAGTAGTTTAAGCGTGCAGAGGTAACAAACAAACAAATATACAAACTCACTTTCGCATTTATAATATTATAGTAGGATTATTATAATATTATTATTATAGTAGGAAGTAGGATAGTAGGATAGGATAGTAGGATAGGATAGTAGGATTTAACCATATTTTTAACCGCCTTTAAAAAAATGAGGACTTTATCAATTCGTCGTAATTTTTTTTTATGCATCATCATCATCATCAGCTTTCAAAAACCCACTGCTGGGCATAAGCCTCCCTTTGTCTGCGCCATTTATTATGTATGTTAACTAATTATTCGAAGACGCGTAGACCGATTTGGAAAGTCCTTTTTTTGTTTGAAAGAATATACCTTTCAGGAAGCACCATAAAAATTTCATCATAATCGGTTGTGTAGTTTGGGGGAGAAGTAGGTTTTTACATACATACGTACTATCACGTCTTTATCCCTAATGGGGCAGACAGAGCATTTTGGGTCTTGCGGTTAATTCTAAGTTTTTTTTATTTCTCCCAGACCAGCATGGGAGTAGGTTTTTAATTATAAAAATTATATGAAATATAACGATTCAGGACGATTTTGAAAACTGCATTTAAATAAAACCCGTTTAATGGTTTGGGCACAAATTAACTATCCACATTTAAACACTGAAAGAGGTACATTTTATATTTTTTTTATTCTAGCATGTTGTGATGTCACACTGCTGGGCAAAGGATTCCCCTTCTTTCTTCCATAAATCCCTGTCCATAGCAGCGAAAATAAATGTCCCAAAATAAAAATAAAATGGTCTATCTCAATAGTTCATAAAAATTAAAGCTAGTGTTACACTGTAAAATTGATTAGAGATAGCACAATAGGTCAGGTTCGGCGACCTTTGCTGCAAATAGGAACCCCAGTAATTATATAATAAAACACATATTTACTCAACACGATATGAGCCGCGAATGGCTTCGTCTTATCAGTGAGTTTATCTTAGGGCTGTTGTACACTGGGATTTCAGAGACTTTGTTTTAAAGTGCGTAAAAATGTGGTATTTTGTGGTCACACGCTTTATGCAAAATGTCTTTTCAACCGGCTTTAAAATCTTTTTTTATGTATGTTCACCGATTATACAAATGTTCGCATTTATAATAGTAGTGGCGCTGTGAGCTGTAGAACTCGCGAGTCCCTTCCACCCATTGAAGTTCATCGGATCAAAAAGTTGCATCTAGTTCTACGACTCTAAGTTGAGTTAAGTTAAGTAATACTTTATTGTACACCAAAAAAAATAACAATTATACAAATATACACAGAAAAAAAAGCATAAAATGTACAATGGGCGGTCTTATCGCTAAAAGCGATTTCTTCCAGACAACCGATGGATGGAAAGAACATAGTGAAACGTTAGCAGACGGGGTGTACACTAAACTACAAAAACTACTATACTAGACTACAATAAAAATAAGAAATCAAATAATAATAAGTATGTACATATATAAAATACTTATACATAAAATAATTAAAAAAAAATACTACTAAACTTTCGCCATTTTGAAAAATGTTTTTAAAAATTTTATCGACAAAATTATCAAATGACATGTTTGTTTCTTCTTCACGCGCAAACGGCTGGACCAATTTTAATAAAATTTGGTATCAAGCAAGCTAACACCCCGGATTAACACATATAATTTTCGAATTTTCTCAATAAAATTTACAAGAATCGATTAAGAAATGCGACCTATACGCGAGAACTGCCGGACAAAAGCATTTTTAGCCAATCTCGAAACTGATTCCCTCGCTCGGTCAATTATTAAGATTACGAGTAGTAACAATATAATGTATACTCTGCCTAAAACATTGTGTGTGAAATCGCATGATGCCAGATATTTTTATAGCCTTTTGACCCAGTGGTCTTGAGCATCGCGATTAGTAAGCGATATTTTATATGTTTCGACACTTGGCCAGTATATTTTGAAAAGTGATAGGCATTTGAAGGTAACAATTATTGTAAAAGAAAATTAGTTTTTAATAAATTAATGTCTTTTACCAGGAAACACATGGTAGTTTTTTTGGATTAAAGTTTCTTTAGATTTGACGGATGGCTAGGTGAAAAATATTATTATCATAGATATTTCATCTCTCTTACACCCATACCGTAATAGCATGTAGTAATAAATTAGTAATAGGTAATACCTATAATATCTCTTTTTTAATATATCTTTTCTAACAGTTTTCCGGCAATACTTGTCTCATCATGAGTCATACTCATTAGTTTTATAACTTATAATTACCCGTTTGATGTATCGTTCATTGTTCATTAAGTCTACTATTCATTTTATATGGAAAATCTAGGTAATTTATAGACATATTTTTTCAAAAATAAAAACAATTTCACCCCCAAAACTACACAAGCGATTTTGGATAAAATTTCAATGGAACTGCCCGTAAGTACCCCCCCCCCCCCCAGGCGTCTTTGAATTCCTCCTTTTTGGAAGTCGGTTAAAGATAAACAATTATACAAGCACAATAAACATGAACATGTACTAACAAAGGTCCAGAAACTATATAAGCCAATCATTAACCCTTTCACCGCGAGACTTTATATCAGTTGTCGTGCCCCCAGCGCGAGACATAATTCTACAACAAAAAACGGATATGGATACGTAAGTTATGTGCCATACGAGCATTTTTTTCTTGTCGCAAATATGCGACCTTCGCGAAATGGGCCCGACAATGTCACATATATGCGACGCTCGCGGTTAAAGGCTTTAAAGAAAAAACAATCCGCTTCCAATTGTTTTTCTTTTAAGTAATACTTTTTAATTAAGAGTTTCAACAAATAAATTAAAAAAATAAATTAGTAATCTAATTCAACCTTAATTACTTATAAATAAAAAGCCCTGGCAAATCTCTTTGCTACGCTGTATGGCAATGTTTATCTTTTGAGCCAGATAAAGACCAGCCTTCTGGTCACGCGTGATGTCAGTAAATTTTCGGGGGACAGTGTTACATATTTTATGAGATTATGGTACCCGGCTCCAAATAAATTTATCGTTTTGTTTTTGTTTTTGCTCAAAACCAGCATTAAAGAATCTAGAAATCGAAACTTGTTTTACTATAAACCCGGATACATAATTTGTGTTTACTCTTGTTTATAGATCTGAGTAAAAAGTGTGGCCGCAAATATATTGTTTGTACAAACAATTGAGCCCGCGCGCTCCGGAATCACTTTCCGGAACAACTTGTACGGTGGCGATAAATGTGCGTCTGGGCAGGGCTACCACCCACTAGAAAAAGAAATAACGATCTTATTTTTTTGCCGTATCCGGTTATTTAGAGGTCCTAATCGTTCCACGGCACCAGAAATCTCTTTTCTTCATAACTGAGAATGATCACAAACTTAAGTATGTCACAACGATCTTGCTGAATTTTGACTAGGGGCTTTGAACAAAAACTAATTTTGCTAGATTTAGATTTGATTTGTCTAAAAGGTCTTTCATTCAGTAAAGTTAATAAATAAAGGCGGGTCTATCATTGAAACATTGAATTCATTATCATCATTATCGTCGCATAAAGCCTACAGGTTTTCCCCTTTCCTCTAGTCGGTGGAGTGCGGAGACGCCTCTACTCCTCTCTATCTCTCTTCTCATTGCCATCTTGTTAATGTCCTGATAGAATCTCACTACTAACTTTTCTTTACTTTGTTAGAAAATCACCATCCTTGGTCTTCCTTCTCCTCGTCTCTTTTTTATTTTCCTTTACCTTTTTTATTGAGTATCGAAGATGACAAACTAATTCCGCGCGCGTAGCCAGCACGGAGCAAATATTGTTTGTTATTGTTTATCTACCGACCTTTTGTACGCGTCCACTGAATGTAATATTTTTAAGTTCTTATTGTAAGTGAATTTGTAGATTTTTTCATTAGAATAAATTTCTTTAACCATACCTATTATTAAGAAAATCGAGACTACGAAATTAAATCCAGAAAATTGGCCAACCCTACAAAATGCTGTCCCATACGTGTGGCAAACAACAAAAGCCGCTAACTCGTCCACTATCAATCCAAACGCGCTAATTTGGAAACCAGCCAACTTTCGCTGCCGACTGTTTGCCAGATCGTTATCGGGTGGCGGAGTGTGCAGTGCACCAAATAGCTCTGTCAACATGCAACGAGTTAATGTTTGCGTAATGTAATTGATATCTTAGGAAGTTATTACGAATATTTTCGAGTTCCCGGAACTTTCCGGTTTTCACATCTCCAATATGCATGACGAAGATCATTTGAATTGGAAAAGAAAAAGCCAGGACCATTATATGATCACGCGCAAATGATGCATCATTATGAATATAAGGAAGACTAAATAACATGTGGTCTGTGCAAAACACCAGACACAATAGTAAAACAATGCATGTCGACCGGATTCCGGTCTGCTCACAGATGTCAGGTTATAAAACTTATTTCACGTCAGCCTCGGCGAAATAAAAAATGTCGCATCTACTAATTGTTTCTCCTACACAGTTTTTGACTTTGTGTTAAAACCTTTCACTATGTCTGTTTCTAATTTTCCAATGTATACTGTAATGATAAAAACGTGAAATTAATCAGGATTTGATTTATATACCTTAATACAGCAAGTATTTTTTTCGCAAAACAACATGCCATCTCATCGTATGTTAATATATATGTTACCCTATATAAGTATATGTAATAAATTAAATATCTATGATGAATATGCACATATATTAAAACAAAGATGTTATAGTAAATATATCATAAACTAGAATAATACCTCATAAATCCAGAATGAATATGTTTACTTATAATGATACCGTAACATATCATTATTCATTATGTGACACATATAGTTTTTTTCGCATTTATAACATTACATGGTATTGTTTGTTAATATAGATATTCATATATTATATAACATATTACCATTAACTAAACTTTGATGTAACTAAAACATAGATAGGTAATAAAAAGATAAATAAGAAAATATATTTCAGTAATAAACTGGAATAATGCCTTGTAAATCAAGAAAGAAGTTCTTTACATTCAATGATACAGTATATAATACAAATACATAACTAGGTATATGTCATAAATTTTATATGAAATTCAAGTCAAAACTAGTAAGTTACGGTGGCTTGTCACATGCGATATATTAACATTTATTATTAGGAATGCTATACAAAGGAGTGTCTTGCTTATTAATTATAAAATATGGTCAGCATTTGACCATCTTTTGCATTAATTTCAATAATAAATGCTTGGAGTCCAGTTAATATTTTAAAAACAATAAATTTCTGTAAACGAAGTGTTTATTGTAAAACTGAGTTTACATCGCTAATAAAAACTGAGCATTCATAGTTGTACTAATGAGCTCGGTTTAAAAATAAAATTATTAAAACTTCTTCTTCTTCTTTCTAGCCTTTTTCCTATTTGGGGTCGGCTCTGTATGTCAACTCCCTCCATATCCTTGTATCCTTTGCCAACTCTATACTGTCCCCCCGTCCCCCCATATCCGATCTTACGCATTCTTCCTACGTCTTTCTCGGCCTTCCTCTTTCTCTATACCCGTCTACTTTCAAGTCGACCATTAGTGTTCGGTATCCCTTCTCATTACGTGGCCATACTACATCAGGCTATGGTATAATATTATTAAAACATTTAAAAGAAAAAAAAGAGGCTATTAAGGGCCAATCCACTCTAAATCGGCAGCAGTTGGTAACGTCAAACAACTCTGAAGTGTTAGCTGAACCAGTTTTGTAACTTGCAATTTCTTTACTAGATACCAAACTTTTGTTCAAATTAGCAAACCAATGTAGTTTTAGTTCAAACACATTTTAACTACTAGTAGCCCTAAGTACAGCAATCACTCGATTTTGGTAACGTGTAGTAAAAATGTTTGCTACTAGCAACCATTTTTTTTCTCTGTGAATATTCACCTTTCTTTTTATTAACAGAGGCGTAAATTTGGTCACATATTGGTCCACACTTAAATCATAATATGTATTAGTGCATTCCAACTTACGAAGAAGAAGAAGAAGATTATCGTTCTCGCCAATTCAAGTTTGAACTAAACCCGCTTAAAAGCACTAAAAAAGCGTACTCCATGCTTCGCCATCGAACTTCTAATATCTCTCTTCTCTTATACATCTCGAAATAAATACTTAGGCCTTAAACCATTACCACCTTTGAGCAGTCGAGTAACCCTACTCAATAAACTACATTACCACCTCGGCTGCCCACGGCTGGTCTATTAACGCGGCAGTATCTCCTTTTGTATTTCCCATGCGTATGCGCAGGCTTTTGTGAGGAAATTAACACGGCTGTTACGATGTTAGGCTGAGTGTGGGTGTCCTGCTCCTGTGTTAATAGATCAAGGGAAAGGAGTCAATTAAAGGTATTCACTATGGTTTACTGAAGTTTTAGGTATAATTGTACTAAAAGAAAAATGTCTTTCTTTATGTGTATATTTAATACGCAATAAATTTTACTCTATAAAAATGTCTCGATCGTGTGCCACTTGCAACCATTCACTTGTGATAATGAAACAGATGGGAAGATATTTGCCCAGCGCTGAAACAGTATCATCGTCATCATTTCAGCCGCATAACGTCCACTGCTGGATATAGGCCTCTCCCAAGGATTTCCAAAAGACCGGTCTGAAGCGGTCGGTTATATAGATTTATAAAATTCTTTGAGTTATATTTTTTATTTAAGTAAGTTAGTATTTCATTAGCGTTTGAGTACGTTTTGTGGCTTTTCTGCAGAATTTTGTTAAGTTACACTAAAGTAAATATATCTTTTTTAAAGGTCTTCTTCTTCTTATCGTGTGTGTTAGTAACTAACACTAGTGTCAGAGTTTTTAAACCGCCTTAAAGGCCTCTGACATGGTTTTAGGTAACGACCAATGTCAAAGACAGTGACCGGGACCGCTTATATGCGCTTTTAAACAAAAAAATAATTTTCCAAATCAGTGAAGGCATCTTTACCGGTGCACATTTATAAAAAAACATAATAAGATTCCTAAGAATTGATAACCTCCTCCATTTTTGAAGTCGGTTAAAAAAAGTTTAAAATATGATAACCGGAACGTGAATTCCCTAAACATCTTAAACCGGTTCGTTGTAATCTCAATGAATGAATTTCTATGAACGCTTTAAAAAGTTAATCCAAAAAGTATAACGTCTCAATTCTGGCAACCAAAAAAAGTTAACCCTGTCACTGCTACCTCCGGTCTAAAAGACCCAAATATTGACAAAACGTGCCATAAATCAGTTTTGTATTGTGACAAAATGAGCGGGTAATGTCGTTCATTCTTTTTATTGTTTCTGGAACCACTATAATGCTCAAGGGATGAACCCCTTTGGGAGATTAAGACGTTTCGCATTCAAAGTGGGTTTGATTTTTGAAATGTATATTTTTGTTTCAGGTACGGCTGTTCTGGCTACAGATTATGTTACTGCATGTGGTGAGATGGTATTGTTCGTTTTGATTCGTGTGGTTTTTACATTTAGCAATTTGACAAAGGGATTTTGAATGTGTTTATTTCGAAGACTACTTATTCAAATGATTGTTTTATTCATCATGTTTTTGTTAGTTTCAGTAATTGTCGTTATTTTTGCATTTGTTATTAAACAAATGTATTAACAAATAAACTGAGTCTCTTGGAATACTTGGTTGGAACGAAGTCACAAGAATTGAAGCCCCTAAAAACCCCCAAAAAATGTCAGCCCCTAAAACAGTTAGTGACAGAAAAAAAGGGAGGGAAAAACCTTTTTTCTGTCTTTTTTTTTCGCCAAGTCCGTACCATCCGAAAAGTTCCATCTATAATAGACGAAAGTCAAGGAAATCGTTAATCTTATATGTCGCCTATGTATGAAGATGTAGAATTAATAAACTTTTTAGATTCTTGGAATTAGGTCTTGCCTCTCAATACACTTATGAATTACAAAGTGCTAAAACATCGTATAGGCAGAACATGAATATTAAAAATACGTTCGGAAAACAGTTATTAGCTCGCCTGTACTAATAGGGATGGGCGTCGTTCGGCCCGAGCGCGGGGTCACTCGGGTCAAAGTATACCCGATAGAATTATGCTTCAATTGTTTTACTTTCGCGCCGATCGCTCGTTCTTTTTTCAAAGTTTCAAGCCGAGATATTGTTATCGAATCGAGATTTTATTATAGTCTGCTTTACGATCGATTTACGATTTCAAAATCGAGTGTGACGTGAAGCGAACACGTTCTTAGATACCCGTTATGCTTTATATTACCAATAAATGGATTCTATTATGTAATTACGAGCGAGGTAATAAAGTTTCTGGTTGGGTTTCGCGGTAAACGAAATGAAAATTACAGTACAAACAGAACGCTGTAATTAACTGAAGGTTAAACTGTAATCAAGATGTAATTGTATGGAATCGCTTTTAACCCGCGGCTGCTCGTAATTTAATATTAGAAACAAACATACAGTGAAATGGATTAGAGAAAGGCGTGGTGGTGATGCGTAGACCTTTGAACTTTTCAGGGTAACTTTGACATAAAATTATTTGATATAAAAAAACCTCTAAGCAATAAATGTTCACAATGAGAGTTTTGTACCACTTAGGTAGAAACAATATAATTTGTGTCAACTTTTAAAACTTCATGTTTTTACAATACAATACTCCATATTGCACAAAATAAATAAATATAGGACATAATTATCTTAAAAACTAGGAACTGCGCAAAAGGCGGCCTTATCGCTAAGCAATTTCTTCCAGGCAACCTATATAGAAACAATAATAAAAAAATAAATTATTAATAAAATTAACTTAAATATGTTTATTCGATTATGAAGTTTCAATTTGAAAAGAAATAAAACTTTATTGATCATGTCTTGCATACTTTTTAAAGACGTAAATAGCATTACTTATACCCGAAGATAATTATATATGTAATATTTCCCAGTAGTACACATTCACATATAATCAAGACGACGCTGCAGGCGACTCATAATGTCTCTGTTGCTCGATTATATAGTTGTGAGCAAGTTTTAACCCTTAACCGCCTACCATACGTCTCACAGATCCAGTTGATATAATAATTGTGAATATTTTTGCGCCGGAATTTTGTATCGACTTGTTCGATTCTGTACCTTTTCCCTACGCCCCTCTGTACCACACAACAGCTCCTCGAGATTAGACGTGCGCGCGTTTGCCTCAGGTGGAAAAATAAATACCAGCGCGAGTCTGAGAGACCCCTGTTAGGAGGTTACGTTATTTTTTTTTAGTTGTGTATTTTTATAGTTTTAGTTATAATGGTAATTAATAAAGCTGTAATTGAGCGTTGGGAACAAATATCATATGTGCCAAAACGAGACCGCATATGACACGTCGTAAAAGCAATGTGACATTGCAATGTGATATACGTACGCATTAGTTAGTATACAACGCATCTTCCAAATCAATGGGACCCCTCTAGCAGCTGTTCCATGCAGGAGCACTGGTGAAGAGCGATTAGTTGATCGTTAAACTGTTCCACTTGCGAATATTAAAAAAAACTCAAAACGCAGTACATTTTTCGAATGCGAAGCGCCAATTTTCCTCGAATGCACGAACAAGATGCACTGCCGTAAAAAGCTCGAAGTTTAGAGCCTGCAATTTTGTTGAATTAATTATTATAGAGAGTGTTATTTTTTTTTAAAGTTCCTTGTTGATTGATTGATATAAAAAATTTAAGGATTATTTCCTATTTCTTAAAATATATTTATGAGATCCCATTTTCTATAAGCGTTTGTAAGTAACCAAAAAACAGTGGATTATGCCGATTATTCGAAGTTATTAAAAAAAGTATTACTAATTTTCATGTTCCTTTTTTTTAAATAAAGAGTATAATAATGTTCAAAACTGAATTTTAATTAAAATCTGTACCCACCCTATATATTTATAGTAATTGTTTTTTTTTTATTCTGGGGTCCCACAGACGTATGATAGGTGGTTGTGTGACAAAAATGTGTGCTAGGTAGTTAAGGGTTAATTGCCGATTAACGAAAAATCCTCATTTCCTCTAGTGATGCTACAGAAGTGAGAAATAACTTTAAGCGATTATATGTATTAGTACAAAACTAAAACCTGTTTGGATGGTTTTCAGGATCACTTTTAAAATTATGTATTTTACTGTCGAAATTATCGATGTGGCGTTGTTTTCTGATCGATTTAAGATTATTTATTTCACGTAGGTGCTCGGTGTTTATCATAAAATTAAAAATATTGATAGACAATGAGTGGCTATCTAGATTTTTTTGCGACACTATTTTTTTTTGCGTCTTTTCTACATTATTTTCTTCAGATAAACGTTAGAGTCACAGTATTTTTCTCTTCTTGTAATTTGTCTACCTTTCTCTTAAACTCAAAATAATATTAACGTGAAAATTTATATTCAGAAAAAAATTAACGAAGTCTTTCTAAATACACATTTTTATGATAATATTATTTTGAATTTAAGAGAAAATTCAAGTTATAGGTAGAGGGCCGGCCCAGGTGTCTCGTTGGTCGACTGTACCTTTCTTTTAATTGTGTAAAAAATATCTAATCGCTTCATTCCCCGCTCCGGCCTCCACTAAGCTCTATTATCTAATGTGTTCAACTTAATTATAGAGCGCACTAGAATTTTATTGAGAGTAAATTAAACCGACTGTGCAGGGCTTTACGAGTTTTATTAAATTAACTGTACCTACTACCCTTTTTATTATTTTCAATCGCCTTACATCGCGTGACTTTAATTAAAAGCCTAGAAAATATATTAAATATATTTTAAAATGTTTTAAAATGAATATACAGGTCGTTTCAGAATGGCAAAATATTTCGAAATGGGTTAGCTCCGGGCGTAATATTGATCTGTTTGCATAAAACACTTTCTGATATAAAAACTCGATAAGTGTATTGGTCAATTCGTATAGGAAAAAATTGTTTTTAAAGCAAATCGAGCATTCCCCCTACGCGGCACGGATTATTGGTTATGCTATACCAAATGAAACATCCTATGTATAAATATATTAATTCTCACACTATTAGCAATCAGAAAGTTATTTCCAGCATTTATAACAACTTTAAGCTCATTAGGAGAGCTTTAATAACCTCATTTTGCTCAACACGTATTAAGTTTATAAAGCAATGCATCTCAAACACAAACATTATGGGGAATTTGCAAAAAAATATCCCGCAAAAGGCGACCTTAATGCACTGCAATAAAGACCAATAGATCTAAATTATAGATAATTTAGCCGAATTAAGGCGATCCGGCCGGCAATATCATCATACAGATACGGCGCCCGCGGCGATCGACACGACCTATCGACGTCTCTTTCACGCGTGAACAAGTTTGTATATCTGTCCTTGTCGTGGTATGGTGTTGTCATTTTTGTAAGTTGACCCCTGATCCTGAAATATAGATATTACATACGAATCACAAGAGACGCAATAATAAGACCGTGTTGCGATATGCAAATCATAAACATGGACATGGATATGCGAACAAATGAGAACTCGAATTCCAGAGTTCAAAACCCTAAGAACTATTTGAACCGACTTCAAAAAAGGAGGATGTTATTAATTCGAACCGTAAGGTTTTTTTAATGATACACGATATCTTAGCCATTTGTGAACCGATTTTGATGATGCTTTTTTTTTTCGAAAAGCTTTAGTCCCATATTAATTTGTCTATGATAAAATGATGAAAATCTTTGGAAATATTGAAGGAACTCTTTAAAGAAAATTAGGTCTTTTTTTATTAAAAATTTTCATTAACTAATTATTATGCGTTTTGTGTTTTATGTGTAATGTATTGTATATTTGTTTTATTCATACAAAAACTGTAACGAGTTTGACTACGTTCTAAAACTAGGATATTTAAACTGTAACATAAAAATAGTATAAAAAGCAAAAAATGCTACCAATTTCAGAAGCTAATAACCAATTAGCTAAAATTTATCACGCATTAACGTTTTAAAATGGTAAATTTAAGTCACGCATTCTGACACCTGGTGGATTTGTATAAATTTCCAATTTCCTACGAGTCGGCCAGCCCATTGCCCACAGTTTCTTCCCACGCCCACATTCGCCCACGCCGCCCAGATGCCTAGGTTTTTATTTATGTCTAAGCTTAGCAATCTGTCTATTTCTGATATAATCAGCTAGATAACAACAAGAAGCTCTGAAACGCAGAAAATATGAAGATCTGCTTGGAAATTATATTTTTGTGCCTTTCGCCGTAGAGACAATGGGTCCATGGGGCCCAGAAGCCAAATCTTTTGTGACTGAGATTTCAATGCGTCTCCGCGATGTTACGGGCGATTCAAGGGCTGGCAGTTTTTTTGCACAAAGAATTTCTATTGCGGTGCAGAGGGGCAATGCTGCCAGCCGTCTGGGTACCCTACCTCGCGGTGACGCGTTGGAGTCTCTTTTTTATTTATAGTTATTTTTTTTATAATTTTTATTTCATTTGAATTTGTAATGTGCTAAAATATACATAGAACGACACAACAAGTCAAATTCTATACTTTTTTTAAACGTCAGAAAATCATTTTCTGTGAGATTTGTGTAAAATACAAAAGTGTGACGTCATGCTGGATCAAATAATATATTTTTAACCCGGTCATCTACCTAATTAAGATTTTCGGACTAATATTGTTAAAACTAACGTGACAAATTATAAAAATTAATAAAAATATAAAGTATGGTATACTTATTTTTTCTTTTTTATCACTAGCAAATGATGACGAAGATACATCGCATTTAAATTTCGCCTGACGTCACGTTTGGCTACGACTTTTAATCAACGGTGACGTAAATCACTCCAACTCCGAAACTTCTAAGCACTGTATCTTCGTGACTTTTGGCTACTTTTCTAAACTAAAAAATATGGATCCTTTATTTTTGCTATATTCTTTTTGACTCAGTTCAAATCCCTATTATATAATGTATTTAGTTATTAGTGCAATAGAGGGTATTGTATTGTATTGTAATGTATTATATAATTATATGGTTATTAAAACAATACGATAATTTATTTTTAACACAATGTGGTAATTTTTATGTGTAGTTTAGTTTTATTTTTAAACCTAAATACTTAGGTTTAAAAATAAAATATTTCTTTTCACTTTTTGTTTATAAAGGCTTAATAATGGTAATTTATGACGTAATGCACTTGTTGTGTTTATTTTCTCAGTAATTATTACAATTTCTTACACAAACACTTCTAGTTTAGTTTTGTTTTTAAACCTAAATACTTAGGTTTAAAAATAAAACATAAAAAGCACAAAAAATAAAAATAAAAGTTTTATTTTTAAACCTAAGTAGTAAGGTTTAAAAATAAAACTAAACTAGAAGTGTTATTCGAAAGTATCTCATTTATCTACATTTTATACTACTATATTTTATCTCACACATAAATTTTAGCACCATAAAATAAGATTATTCCCCAAAACTATAAAATTGTAATAATTATTGAGAAAATAAACACAACTAGTGCATTACGTCATAAATTACCATTATTAAGCCTTTATAAAACAAAAAGTGAAAAGAAATACCTAAATGGCCGTTTAGGCTTATCCGTACTGCCAATTAACACTAAACACTTTTATTAAACGCAGCTACCTACCATGTTAAGATTATATAGCAATATTGCAGTGCAGATCATAGTAGTCGCTTTAATTACTGATCTTTAGGACTATTCTAGATAGGCTGGAGTTACATGGTATCATTTATCACTATATGCTCTCCCATGCTGGTCTGGGAGAAAAGAAAAAACTTAGAATGTACCAGCTGCTTCTCTTCCCGCGCAGATCGTAAAAGCCGATCGAGGGAATGGGCAAAAATGCGAATCATTTTAACAGGCGATGCGGCTAGCAACCCGTCACTGTATTGATTGCTTTTCCATCTTCTCGCCCACCATGACGCTAAAAGTGGCTTTTGAGTCTTGCGGCCCTAGGCTCTGCATAGAGCCGCAAGACCCAAAATGCTCTGTCTGCCCCATTAGGGATAAAGACGTGATAGTATGTATGTATGTATTTATCACTATATGTATGTATATAATGAGGATCTGATTGATGCCCTCTGAGGTATAACGGTAAACATGCTAGGATGCCAATCCGGAGGTTCTGGGTTCGATCCCTAGTCAGGGCACGTCGGAAAATAGTATTTTTCAAATTGTCCTGGGTCTGGGTGTTTATGCTGATGGACATTTCTGAAACTCGATGAAATGGCAGAAGGCGGGGCACATAGCGCGACCGAGGGCAAAAGGTTCTCGAATGGCGACCGCGTACTGGCAAGCGAAGCGTAGGGCACCCACGTACAAGATGGTCAGATGACCTGACCAGCGTCGCTGGAAAGCGCTGGATGCAGGCCGCCCTTGGTCGGTCATTTTGGAAATCTTTAGGAGAGGCCTTTTCTAAGCAGTGGACGGTATGCGGCTGTAATGATGATGATGATTTACATATTTATTTATTTATCTGACAAAACCTGCTAGATGATAATCATCGAGAGATCTGCTATGAAAATCTGACACCAGTATACACACTGCAGAAGACACATAAAGAAAAAGATTAACCGAAGCCGCATAGATACTAGATATCAAATCATAAAACGGGAGCATTCTGAACCCACCTTTACACTCCTATTTATATCTTTATAGTTTTTATCTTGAAATACAATCTGTCCGTCTATTACAGTTTAGATGGCCGGCGTTAATTTCATACTATTAAGTTACGTTTGCATAACAGATGCGAAATTAATTCAGGACTATATATTATACGTATTTATGCCTTTTGTTGACGCTACTGCAGTTTTGCAATTGTGAAAGAACTTACTTTTTAACTTTAGTACTTTTAAAATTTTTATATACGTTTTATAACTCTTCACAGCTGTTCGTGGAAGCACATTGGTCAGTTGTATAGCTTTTTTTTTGGGTTCCGTACCCAAAGGGTAAAAACGGGACCCTATTACTAAGACTTTGCTGTCTATTATGGTAGTAACCACTGTTTCTTTTGCCCATGATTTTAGTAAAACATGTATTCTTATAACAGACCTATCGCTAAAATATAAAACAGAAGCCAAAAATAACCTCCTAATCAAGACGAAAAAAGGCCATTTATACGACGTTTCTCCTCTAATAATTTCAGCATACTTTCGTCTGTAACATTTGACACCATTCCCCACATAAAAGATAGTGCTGTATTCGCGTACCTTAAACTCCCGTTTGTCGATGCTATCTCTCTTATTCCCTGTAAACTATAAAATTAAATACTCGATAACGATCACAGAACATGCGGCCATGTGCCCATCAAATAATGTTGTTTGTTTATGCGCTGATCCCATCTTTATATCCCTCTATGCGCGTGCAATTCTCTATGGAGTCATTGACGTGTATAAGAGTAAACTGAGTATACGTTGAGATCGTCAAATGCATTGATAGATATTATCTTAGAAGCTAGATCCCGTTTTGAAATTGAATAATATTTTTGTCCATAATGGAGTTGTTTTGAACTAGCCGCAAGCTTGATTCCCACAAATACAAAGTTTCATAATTTCATCTGCTACGCCTTGTACTTCCACCACTGCATTCATGAATATATCTGCAATCCCTAAATCTGTTTTAGAATATAACGCAACTTTATTAATGAGAGTTAACATCATGTAGATGGCTTGATGTAAAACTATTTCCAAATCGCTTTAACTAGAGATTTGCCGCTGGAAATGTAACAAATTTACGGGCATATTTCCATTGTAAATTTATGGCAACAGTCGCAATGTTACCAAAATTTCCGTAAATATTCCCCTATTTTTCCATTTCTAGCAATATTGCAAGGAATGTTTACCTTGCCTTTAATATCACGATAGGCTAAAAAGGCTGTCCTATCTGCATGGATTTGAAAATGTATAAAGTGTTGCTCAATCCATTTTTAAGTACTTATCGCATTGAAACAATCCTAGAAAATACCTTACCTAGAAAAATACATTAAGCCCTATTGCGCCATATCTGCCAACCCTACCACAGTCACTAGTCACTAAGTAGTTTACACCACTTAAGTTTCGTAAAAACTTTGTAAAGTTTTACTCAACCCATTTTAAGTACCTTTCGCATTGTAACAATCCTAGAAAATACCATACCTAGAAAAATACCGTAAGGTCTATAGCGCCATGTTTGCTGACCCTACCAAACAGTTACTAGTCACTAAGTAGTTCCATAAGTTTCAAACACCACTTGAGTCCCTAAAAACTTTGTAAAGTTTTACTCAATCCATTTTTAAATATTTATCGCATTGTAACAATCGTAGAAAAAACCATACATAAGAAAATACCGTAAGCCCTATTGCGTCATGTCTGCCGACCCTACCACGGTCACTAGTCACTAAATAGTTCCATAAGTTACATTTTTTATGGAACTAAAGTGGTGTCACTTTAGTTCCATAAAAATTGTTGTAAAGTTTTACTCAATCCATTTTTAAGTACTTACTGCATTGTAACAATCCTAAAAAATACCGTAAGCTCTTTAGCGCCATATCTGCCGACCCTACCAAACAGTTACTAGTCACTAAGTAGTTCCAGAAGTTACAATTACACCACTTTAGTTCCCATAGCGCCATTACATAGGACACGTATGGCTTTAGGCGCAGCTTTCCCATGTTTTGAGCCACGCCAAACCCGGGTCATGGGTAAGTGTATTAAGTTATTTTCTTTGTAATATTTGCACTTAGAACTGCGAAAAGAGGTCAGTTATGTTAAATTGTTAAAATTTAACTTATTAAAAGACTATAAGAATACTTTGCTTGAATTACTATATTTCAGTGAAGATAAAATGCTCGTTAAGGCGTGGTGATACCATAACTAGAGTAGATATGAATAGATAATCAAACTATAAATGGTTTATATTAAAGAAAATTTAGACTTAAAAAAAATGTGAATATCAAAATGTTTTATTTGTTATAGTTATTGTATTATATTGTATCAAAAATAATACAGACTTTATTTGACAAGACGTATTTAATTTATTTATTGCATTTTTATAATATACCTACATTCTAACTACAAAAATCTCTATCATAACATCATGAAATGAAACCTGTCTGATATCGCAAACATAAAGTGGAGTACATCAAGCAGATTATTAGAAATGTAGGAGTTAATTTATAAATACAAGCCTATATTATGGATATTGATACTACATGGCAGAGAGATCATAAAACGTGGGTACATCAAAATATAATAAGAGACAAAGCAATTCCGGTTTAAAGGCATTGCAGGAAATTTACTAAATGTCACTTCAACTATTTCCAATACCAAATTCAATTGTAAGAAAGTTGACAAGCCGATGCGTAAATGCTTCTCCAGTACAAGTAATATTCTACCAAGTGATAACAACCTGGCTGTATTTAGAACTTTACGTATAATTTAATTACTAAATGGCACTAAAACTGCAACTAATCCGTTCCCACGTCTCGCAAATTAAATGGAACTTCCTTATACTACACCGGCGGCGCCTTTACAAACTAATGGCTCAGTAAAGTGTCAATCTGGTGACATGAGCTCTCCGCTTTATGGCTACTGCGGGGAGGTTAGGTCATAAGAGCTAGCGGGAATGCCATAATTTTTAAATCTCAAACCCGACTTCATCTTCCAACTACATAACCGATTTTATTAAAATGTCTTTGGAATCACGTGCCAAATACGCTCTTTATATACCAATATTAAAAAAAAGATTTCGACGACTTACAAACCTCCTCTTTTTTGGAAGTCAGTTAAACATAAGGAGTAGTCCTATTTTAGGCTGGAATCTACACAGTTATAGTGCCACTTTAAGCCCATGTTATCTATCTTCATTTCTAGTATCTTCCATGCTAATCTGGGAGGAATCTGGCTGATTTGGAGTTCTAAGTACGTACCTATAGTCTATTTAAGAACTAGGAGAAATTGTAACCTTATTTCGGAGGTGGGCGTTGACATCTGCGACACAGTTATATTTAACTACTGCAGGTGTCATCGTTAGCCAATGTTGATTGTATCACGAATTTCCTGTTCCTAAATAAAGATTTTTTCATTTTCATTTCATTTCAATAAATAATCTTTGAATATGCCAGTTGCTTTGAGGAAATGGGCGAAAATCTATTTAAATCATCCTATTAGGCGATGCAGCAAGCAACCTATCACTATTTTGTTTTCATTTTTAGGGTTCCCCGTACCCAAAGTGTAAAAACGGGACCCTATTACTAAGACTTCGCTGTCCGTCTGGCCGTCTGTCTGTCACCAGGCTGTATCTCAAGAACCGCGCTAGCTAGACAGTTAAAATTTTCACAAATTATGTATTTCTGTTGCCGCTATAACAACAAATACTAAAAACAAAATATTTAAAGGGGGCTCCCATACAACAAACGCGATTTTTTATAGATTATGGTACGGAATCTTTAGTGCGCGAATCCGATTGGCCGGTTTTACCATCTTTACACCCACCATCATGATAAACGTGGCCTTTATCCGCCCCTGGGCACTGTCTACCCCGGCAGAGATAAAGACGTAAATATCAAGCAAGATTTAAAACCGCTGACCGCCTCTGACTTAAATCGTGTCATGTAAAGTCGGCCTAGTGTTCAAATTTTACATTTCGCCGACCAATGGCGGCCGCTGGTTAGATTGTACGGTAATTGGAACCCTTCTGGCCAACATTCCAATCTAAACATGACCTTTAAAGACGATTTCAATGGAAACTATTGTGATTGGGGTTTTGCCCCTGAAAATAAAACTAATGGGCACGACGTATATATCTATGTATTTAAAATTACCGGTTTATATTGTAAAATTGGTCTACCTTTGAAGTTCTACCGGTCAAAAACCATAGATTAAAGAGAAATATACTAGTAGCCCTGTGAGCTATAGACCTCGCGAGTACATTTAAAAAGAAATAAGTCAATATTTTCGCGTGATATAAAAAAACTTTTTTTTTAATTTTTAAAATGATTCCGCCATTGTTAAAAACTTCAAAAAATTAATTGACAAAAGAAAATTGCATAATTAGGTATGCAAAGAAAATTTAACAGTGTGCTTTATGGAAACCCACTTCGAGGTTTTGGGTTTTTAAGCAGCATTTTATTAATTTTGGCTCGAAAAACCATATGATTGTCCTTATTTCCTATATTTTATGAAAAATGGTTTGACATCTAAATGACCTCTAAAAGGTAGTCTTTACAAGGCTAAATACTTTGCCTGGATGCGCAATATTGAAAAAATTACAAAATGTCAAAGTCATTTTTTTTGTGTTGCCAGATAGGTTGTCTTCTAGCAAAATGTAGAACTTTTTAGAAAATTGTTACTTGGCGATCGAGTTTGATTTTCAGTCAACGCAAATTAAAAAAGTTCTATTTATGAGAAGGAAGATTAATAAATACTGATGACGTTGCTTGTGTTTTTATAGTTTCTTGTGTTTGTTTGTAAGGCAAGTATTTAAAGTATCACACTAATGAGGCGGCGCGGAGTTCTAATAATATTAACATAGGATATATACCTGAACGTAACCTCATTTTTAGGGTTCCGTACCCAAAATATGCCAACGGGACCCTAATACTAAGATTCCGTTGTCCGTCTGTCTGTCGCCAGGCTGTATCTAGAACTGTAATAGGTAGATACTTGAAAATTTTACAGAGTGTGTATGTCTATCGCTGTAACTCTTGAACCGTAATAGGTAGAAAGTTAAAAATTTTACAGAATGAGTAATAGTATGACTGTTATAACAATTAATAGTGAAAATAAAAAAGCTATAAAAATTTAAGATATAATAATCTATGGGGATTGGGGACCCTAGAATAAACTTTTACTTTTAATCGATCTTATTATAGTATTAAAACTTGTCTGTTGGTATGGTACGGAATACTTAGTTTACAAGTACGACTAATACTTGGGCGGTTTTTTTTAGTTAGTCAAAAATTTTCGGGATATTTTAAAGTGTTCGCCCTGGCAGCACTAAAAGTTAGATTATCATTTGACATTTTTGATATGTATGACGTTGACATTCTTGTTTCTTTTTTGACGCAGAGAATCTATACCCTATTCAGACTACCTTTCGGCTTGGCTCCTCGATTTTTAAAAATATTTGTAATTAAATAAATACATAATAATAAAATAAAATAATAAAATTATATTTTTCAAATAAGATGAACTTTCAGAAAAAAATATAAAAAAATATACCTTTATGAAGCTTTGCATACCTAATTCACGAACCTGCTTGCAAAATTTCACAAGAGATTTTTTTTTTTTCGGGTATAATACTTGGGAATCGGCACTTCTCTTGCTCATAAAAATAAAAGTAAGAAAATGTAGGTAGTTATTTATTTCCTAATATAACATAATGCAATGTTCAAGGTTGTAGACTGCATTATACAAAAAATATTGACATATTGTCCGTCACATAATGTCATATCTGTCGTGTTTCCATAATTTACATCTTACGTGAATATAAATTTCCTTGTAGGTATGTGACCAATGTATTTGTACTTACTTTAAAATTTCTCATTTTTATTCCTATACATATTCTTTTTTTGCGTGAATACTTTACTTAAACAATAGTTTATTTGCTAGCAAATTAAAAAAAACCTGACGAACGCCATCTAGTGATGAATAGCGCAATTATATGTTCTAATTGATATCTGTAGTGCTATCTATTATTTTCTAGGGAATCCCTGACTTTCAAGCGTTAACCCCAAATAAGTTTTAAACGCGTGAACTGATTTTAATCAAACATAGCTAAGAATCACCACATGAGATCTTGCTTTCACGTGAAAAAGCCGCATCGAAATTGGTCCATCCGTTCGAGCGCTACGATGCCACAGACACACAGACACTAGCGTCAAACTAATAACACCCCTCATTTTCGTCGGGGGTTAAAAATGGCATATTTTCAACAGAATCAGACCACTAAATTGCGTTCGCCGAACCCCTAAAAAAAGTCAGACCCATAAAATGGTGTTCTAAAAAACATAACCCCACGATGGCATTGTACACTAATTCTTAACGATCCACACATCAATTGTTTATTTTTATTTATTTCAAATTTCATCGCGATATTATTAAGTTTATTGCGATTACGATCTCGAGAATTCATTTTTGACGTTTTTATTCGAATTTATGTGATTCCTTGCACGGATACCACTTTAATTTTGACTTTAGAACGTTTTGTATTGTCTTTATTGCTACGAGAATAAGGCGCGGAATTAAATGCTATTCGTTTATTGGAGAGCAGAAATGTAACTGGCCGCTATGACTCCGTGTGACCGCTCTAAGATTTTATTATTTTAAAAATTGATATTTTTATTTTTCGAATTGGTCTGCTGACGCTCGCAGCGGGAGGTTATGGCCCATATTCTGAAATTCATCCTTATTTTTATGGGGATAGGATTTGTTGTTCTATATTTTACGTTGGGAGGCTGTAGGATCTTCAGGGAATCGCGTTTCGTCCCCAGCGTTTTGTTTTCAACCTCTCAGTTGGACATTTCGATACCATCTTTAATGTTTTATACTATTACAATAATACGCGTGGTATATGATAATGTCATGAATACATTTCGAGAATGTATTTTACGTGTATTCTCATGGCGATGTTAAGCGAGTGTTAATTTCGTTGTATTAATAAAATATGTAAATAGTGCGTTGAATGGGAAATGTTCGATTTCTGTCATTGGCTTTTCTATCACCTATTTTCGATTGGATTTTGTGTTACGTTATTTGTATCTGGTATTATCGTCAAAGCGCCATTTTCATATGAATACATTTACAATTACGTTTGAGCTCAACGATCTAGAAAATGGTTGATGATTTTATTTTACAATACAATACCCTTTATTGCCCCAGAAAAAATAAACCAAAAAGGTTCTCGAATGGCGACCAAGTACAGGCAAGCGAAGCGTAGGAGACCCACCCACAAGGTGGTCCTAACCAAGGTCGCTGGAAGGCGCTGGATGCAAGCCGCTCTAGATCGGTCATTTTGGAAATCTTTGGGAGAGGCCTATGTCCAGCAGTGGACGTTATGCGGCTGAAATGATGATGACTCTTTATTGCATAAAGAATAAATACAGGACATATTCTTTACTAACCGGACTGTCTCCGTAGTCGAAAAGAAGATGATTCTGTGTTTCGGAAGGCACGTATAAACTGTGGGTCCCGAACGCCGTCTAGCGTTTGCTCAAACCTATCCTCGGATTGGTTCTAGTCTACCCTTTTGGTTTGCGGAGGTCAGACGGCAGTCGCTCTGTGTAGAAACCAGCAACCTCGTCTAACATCTAGGTTAGGTAGCGGACCCCGAGTTTTGAAGCGTTACCGCTGAGGATGCAACCGGGAATACGGGAGGATGATGATAATCTTAATAACCAGCCAAGTGCGAGTCGGACTCGCGCAACAGTTCCGTACCATTATCTATAAAAAACGTTTGTCGTATGGAAGCCCCACTTAAATAAGTATTAATTTTATTCTGTTTTTATTTGTTGTTGCGGCAACAGAAATACATCGTCTGTGAAAATTTTAACAGTCTAGCTGTAACGGTTCATGAGAGAGACAGACATACATACATATTTTCACGCCTGTTTCCCATGGGGGTAGGCAAAGAATATAGATTTAGACTAACTACGATCCTTGTAAACCTCTTTTGCTTCGTCTTCTTCTTCTCTTTTTTTAGCAATAGGGTCGCGTTTTTACCCTTTGGGTACGGAACGCTAAAAACAAAGGAACAGCAAGTGACAACCCTGTAAAATCACAAATGTGATTCTCCCGACGACGTCATTTACTTATGCGAGTTCATTAATTCACGGTAGCATTGTCGTGTTCAGCAGCCTATGTCACCGCCGTTTGATTGCGCTGGTCAGTCACGAGTGTGCGCTATCGAATCAATACATAGTATAAAAAACTGAGTGTCTTGGAACACTAGCTTTGAACGAAGTCACAGAAATTGAAGCTCCTAAATAAGTTTTTGACGGAATCCCATTTTCCGAGTCCGTACCGTCCGAAAATGAACTTCGTTCCAATTAAGACAGATTCATTATCTTACTTCCATATTGGTCTGGGAGAGAAAAAAAATGAAATACTAATAATTTTTTTTGTTTGTTTCTTAGTCAATGGGAAAGCTTAATCTATGAGACTTGTCCTTATAATACTAGCTGTACGCGTGGGCTTCGCTCCCCGTGGGAATTTCGGGATAAAAACTATCCTATGTCCGTCCCTGGGTATCAAACTTTATCAATATCAATTTTCATCTAAGTAGGTTCAGTGGTTGAAGCGTGAAGTGGTAACAAGCAAACGAACAAACAAATGTACAAACTCACTTTCGCATTTATAATATTAGTAAGAAGTAAGATAGGATAGAAAAGGATAGGATTTTTTTAAATACCACTAGAGTCCTATGCTACTCTCAGAACAAATAACCATATAAAGTATAAAATAGTTTTACCGGGTATAAAACAAAACAATATTTTGCACATAAGCCGCTATAAGTCGCGAAATAATTGACTGAAAGATTTACAGTAAGTACTTGCGACCTATGCTCGCCTGCTCGCTCTTCGCGATTGTAAACCAACGATGTGACATTGACTTTATTTTTAGATGCGCGTGGAGACGACGCGACGCTGTTTAATGCATTCTACATTGCAACTTTATATTTTACGTTTAACAAAATATATACTGTAACTACTATTGGATTAAGATCACGATATTAAGGAAAGCTATCAAAATATACTATAAAATGTAAATTTATTCCCGAAACGTAGGTATATAAAAATGAAATAAATAATACGAATTCAAAAGTAACATTACCTGAATAAATCATTAAAATAGTTAAACATTTATATTACGATTTTTAATTTTGATCATGATTAAATTTTAGACGTCAAACCATTTACTAACAGCTAGGCATATGCTGAAAAACACGGTGTAATATCAAGCATACTTACCTACTAGGTACATATTTAATTTCCATCTGGTTCTTTCAAAACTAAGTATGTCTACATAAGCATTATTAGATATATTTATAAAATGTATAAATAGGTATATTTTGAAACTCTATATGTTATTTTGAAACTTTGTTTCTGTATTACCCCTTGTACTTAGTTATTTATCAAGAACACATATTTTTCACGCCAAATAAAAACGAGTTCTCCCGGTCAATTCCATACATTTACCATCACTGGCCGCGGCATGTAAATATGGTCTTATTTCAAAGTGCACATTCTGCTTTGCATATATTAATGGTGCTTACACACGGTCTTTGGGATAAGGACTCAAAATATAAACCAATGTTGGTCAGACAGCTGTGATATCGTTATGCTGATGAAGATTTAGATCTTCTGATGAAGATTTAGATTTTAATAACGAGACTAATTGATTATTAGTTTGAATTAAACGGGTTACTCTCGTAGAGAGTCAGCTGGCCGACATCAGTGTGTCCCGAGGCGTTGCAATATCGCCAATGCAGACACATATCTACGTACGTATATCGTGTTGCTTTAAGAGTAAACGTCTTGGTCCTCAGATTACACACGTCCAAAATCGGCACTTAGTTACTGAATCACAGTAATATTATAAAGGTTAATGAGTGAGTGTGTGTGTGTATGTTAGTTTCTACTTCACGCGCAGACGACTGGAACAATATTGATAAAGTTTGGTATTCAGGAAGCTGACACCCTGGATTAACATATTTTTTATATGAGATTAGCTACTTTAGGCGCGGGTAACATCGCGGAGGGCAGCTAGTTTAGTATAAAATCATCTTTCCTCCGAAAAACAATCATTTCAGCCGCACAACGTCCACTGCTGGACATAGGCCTCTCTCAAAGATTTCCAAAATGACCAATCTAGAGCGGCTTGCATCCAGCGCCTTCCAGCGACCTTGGTTAGGTCGTCAGACCACCTTGTGGGTGGGTGTCCTACGCTTCGCTTGCCTATACGTGGTCGCCATTCGAGAACCTTTTTGCCCCATCGGCCATCGGTTCGTCGCGCTATGTGTCCCGCCCACTGCCATTTCAACTAGCTAATCCGCTGGGCTATGTCAGTGACTTTAGTTCTCCTACGAATTTCCTCATTTCTGATTCGATCACGTAGAGAAACACCGAGCATAGCCTTTCCCAAAAACAATGCATCCATAAAAAATACTGAACTGTTTTTCAAAAAGAACAGTTTCAGTGTCAGGAACAGTCCATATATTACGTAGCTGTACATAAATCTGTACAGTTTGATGGTAGATCACCCTAGACAGAACCAACAAGAGACTGACTTCTAAACGGAAGAAAAATCTATAAGCCAGTAGTTCAAACCATGACATCATAATCGATATGGGACACCAATGTGGGCTGCAACGGTTCGTGAAATTACCATACAATCCGCTTCAATATGGGACGAGATGGGATGAAATGTGAGAGTGTTGCCTCTGCAGTGGCTGCATCGAATATAGTTATACTTAGATCATTACAGGAATATAATCATCATTATCATTTCAGCCGCATAACGTCCACTGCTGGACTTTAAATAACTAAAACTTTTTCAGGGTTGGGTTCAGATCATGATAATAAATTTTTAAATAAACAATTATTTTTGAAACCCCACCCGCATAATTTTTCAAAAAATGATTTTGCTGTTATTTTAATTTTTCATTTACCCAGTGTCAATCTCAGAATTAAGACGAATCTAAAGACATCTCTCAAGCTTAAATCCATCAAGCCTTTTAGGTTGTATGGTGTCCCATAGAAATAAACAAACATACAAGCACTCGAAACATAAACCTCCTTTTGGAAGAAGTCGGGTAAAAAACACTTTTTCTAAAAAACCAAATTTTAGGACTAGCCAAAACTTGTAGGTATGTATAAAAAGATTTTTTTATTTTCGCCTATTTTCGAAAGAGACATTCCTCTTTTATTGCTGTTATTTTTTTCTATCTATGGACCACCTAAACCGAGAATACAAAAAGACGCGGAATATTCATATTCCTCTTTCTATTAATATCGTAAAAGCTGGTCAAGGGAAGTGAAACCTTGCATATTTATGCACCTGATTCTAAATTCAATGCACCGCTACTAGATAGGGCGAACTGTATGAATGTCGGTGAAAGCAGTTCTACAGTGGTGTCAAACATTATTTTATTTATTGCTTATTATATAAGGTCTAAAAATATATACTGAAATCTTCAGTTAATGATACTGAAGAACTTTCCCCAAGGAACACGTATCGAAATAAAAAAAATATTTTTAGGCCTCCTTTATAAATTGACCGATCAACGGGTCCGATTTTGTAAAGAAAGCAAAAAATATTTTTCTGACTTCCGACTGAATTTATCCTTAAAATAGTTTCGGTATATTTTGTAAGACCTTATAATATATGACATAATAAATACTACTTTTGAAAGCGTTACAATTTTGACGAAGCTATACTCTCTATAATTTTAAATATTTTACATCCACGAATGAATGTTTATATTAATAAAAATGTATAATTGCCTGAGAAAACAACTGTACAATAATGCTCCCGTTCAAGGAATTCAAGTGTTTACCCTAATAACTTTTTAACCGCTGAACCGATTTCCATCAAACATAGAAGAACCATCTCGTTCAAGTCAGCCTCCAAACAAAAAACACACCAAAATCGGCCCATTCGTTCGGGCGATACGTCAAACGCATCATTATATCAACCACAAGTTGTCCTCTGCTAGACGGCTAGGCCTCCAAGGATTTCCAAAACGACCGATTGTAAGTGGCCTGCATCCAGCGCTTTCCTGCAACCTTGCAAACGTATAACACCCCTCTTTTATATTGGGGGTTAAACTGCATCACTGTAAAACACACAAGCTTAATTTATGCGATCGCCCCGCCCCCCGCGTTTTCGCTCGGGTAACAATAAAATCGTAAAACATGCGCCCGCGTCCGCGCCCACTGTGGAACTTACCACGCGTGAAAGGTTAGGCGCATCCCGCGACCCAGTCGAAGCAGAAAGTGCACCTTTCTAGGGCTGCCTGCTCCGGGACCTAGACTTTCTTTATTACCTATCTACATCATTATTAACTTCCATGCTGGTCTGGAAGAAAAGAAAAAACTTAGAATATACCATGCTCTGCTGCTTCTCTTCTCGCACAGATCGTGAAAGCCTATCAAGGGAATGGGCGAAAATGCGAATCATCATAATCATTAACAGGCGATGAGGCTAGCAACCAATCGCTGTATTGATTGCTTTTCCATCTTCTCGCCCACCATGACGCTAAAAGTGGCTTTAAAGTCTTGCGGCCCTGGGCTCAAGATGGGCTGCATAGAGCCCCAAGATACAAAATGCTCAGTCTGCCCCATTAGGGATAAAGACGTGATATATGTATTTAACCTTTAGTTTTCTTTGCACCACCATTATTTCTGACGTGCCTTCATTTCCTCTCCATCCGTCGGTTGTCTGGAAGAGATCGCTCTAAGCGATAAGACTGCCCATTGTGCCTAATTTATTTTTTGTAAAACTATTTTTACTGTTTTTTTCTTTTTGTGTTTTGGTGCAATAAAGAGTTTTCTTATTTATTCATTAACTCATCATTTAATAGCTATGCTCTTGTCGATGAAGTATAAATTTTCTAGTAGATTTGGAAAAAAAATATTGCTATGACACCAGGACCAGAAAATACGACAACCCTACTTTACTACCATTTAGTAGCTTCGGCCCTTGAAATAAACCTAACACGCTCCAAACTAAACCCTATTCAGCAATCACAAGTCTGAAATTAGCATGAAACCGCCAAATATTTCGCCAACCATCCAGTAAAAGTGAACCGCCAATTTGAATTTTATGCCTAACGGAATAAGGAAAATCTGACTGCAAGTAAAGTGAACTAGAAAGTTTGACTTGTAACCTAAGCTGGTTGAGGTAATAGTAATTTTGATTTTGAATTAGAGAGAATTCATGAAACATTGCAGAGATTTACTGCTTAGGAACATGGCTTAAAGAAAAGCATAATAGAATTATTTAAAGGACATACTGAAGATTTTGAGACCGATGGTTCCGTATTACGAGGCGTCTTATTTATTTATTTAAAAACTATTATTTTACTAATAATCAATAGTACAAAAATCTTGAAAGGTGTCAAGGGACACCCGGATGGAACGAAGTTCCTTTCGATTAATTAGTAGAGATAGAGACAGACAGAGAAACACGCGCACGCCGCACGGCTTACAACTATAGCAAAAAGTGTCGTTACAACTTTTGGTCTTAATTTTTTCCGTCTAGCCTCCTTTCGCAACGCGCGATAAGGAACTACGTTCCAAAAGGCAGACAATGCTAATATCAAAAAGATATACCAACACTCTGTTTACATTAAGGAGATACTTGAATTTTTAGGGGTCCTGTGCTGCCCCCATTTAAAATAAATTATTTGAAAGGAAATGGAATTACCCTAGATAATCCTTCACACTATGCAAGCAGCTGGTAGGTACACTCTGCTTTTTTTTCCTTTCTTCCAAACCAGAATGGAAGATGATGATGGTATAGTGTTAAAGGTCATGGGGATAGTCCTTATCTACTGTAACAGTCTGGTTACACGCGTAGTTGTGCAGTGCAGTCGAGTAAAGATATAATTACTAACGTAACAGATACCCAACGCCATAGAAACTATACTATACTATTGGAGAGCCGGGGTAGCAGTTGCAAGGTAAGCACACAGAGCGACTAGCAAAAAGTGACAAAGAATGTGTTGAATAAGATTCAAAAATATTTATTGCATATCAAATAAATCATAGACTTCATTTAACTAATAGGAATAACATATTTTAATGTTTTAATCCTATTATCCTACTAACATTATGAATGCGAAAGTGAGTTTGTATGTTTGTTTTGTTACCTCTTCACGCTTAAACTACTGAACCGATTTGGAAGAAATTTGGTATGAATATAGTTGGAGACTCGGGGAAGGACATAGGGTACACTTTATCCCGAAATTCCCACTAGGAGCGAAGCCTACAGCTAGTTTTAATGTTTTAATTATTACCATAAAGCACCATCTAGTAAGTAAGAAGAGAAATAATTATGTTTAGGCGATGGGCAGGCATGACTCGGGAAAGACAGAGGTATTGGCCCGGTTTCGGCGACCGTCCTCGACGGCTGCCGCTTGCTTCACATCCGATGTCACCCACCGTGACGTTGACAACTACAGGTGGCTCCTATTGTCTTCAACGATAACATCAAATAGTTTTGAGTTGTTACAGTCAATACATATAATCAATTTTCTTCATTGCTTTGAACATAACATCAAATATGATTAAAAACTTTTAAAAAAAAGAAGGAATTAAAGGACTTTCAACTAGGATAAATATACTCACACGTATCATTACGGGGTACGGTACTACGCCTATTGACACGAATAAAAGAGAATAAAACTTTCTCAACAGAGATCTCTTTCAGTCTTATGAACGAAGATATTAATATAAGATAAAAAGGCTAGATTAAAAATGTTTATTTAATGTAGGTCTAATGTTGCAGACAATGCTCTATCATCATAATCTATGTATGCAAAAATGTATTGAACTTCGTAAAAACTTTCATCCACAGGAGGACTTGGAGTGGCCCTACACTGACAAAAAAGAATGTTTGCTAGCAGCAAACATTTTTGCCACACGTTACCAAAACCGAGTGACTGCTTAACTCAGGGCTACTAGTAATTAAAAAGTGCTTTAATTGTTCTAAAATTTGAACAAAATTTTGGTATCTAACAAACAAATTGTAAGTAGCAAAACTGGTTCAGTGCCTTTTTTAGTGTATTCTACCTTACGGCAACAATGGGTGAATTAAGGCAAAGAAGAAGAGAAGAGGTAGCCTTACATCTTTTTTACTAAACAATTGAACACCCTGTAGGCATCACGACACCGCGTATAATCTCACATTTGCATCACGCATCCCGGACGGTGGACCGCTCTAATCACCGGCAAACGGTCGGTAGGAAACACCCGCGTTTCGCAAATCCTGATATGCGGGTGAAGGTCACACGCTGTATAATTGTATAACAGTGTATTACTTATACTACTATTAACTGCCTCCGTGGTGTAGTGGTAGAGCGTTCGGCTCATACCCGGAGGTCGCGGGTTCGATTCCCGGCGGGGGCAACGACTTTGTGTTGTAGGCTGATCACCTGATTGTCCGATAAGTAAGATGATCCGTGCTTCGGAGGGCACGTTAAGCCGTCGGTCCCGGTCACTGTCTTTAACATTGGTCGTTACCTAAAACCATGTCAGAGGCCTTTAAGGCGATTTAAAAACTCTGACACTAGTGTTAGTCACAAACACACTCGATAAGAAGAAGAAGAAGACTTATACTACTACGGTTCTTTCAAGGTAATACCCATAACAGAAAAGATGACAGAGAGTCGCATGAGGTGGTTTGGGCATGTGATGAGACGAGACAAGGACCATTGCGTTCAAAGGGCTTTAGCCATTCCCAGCAAGAAGAAAGGCAAAGGGAGACCACTTTCCACGTGGTGGACAACCGTGAATAGGGATACCAAGCGGGCACAACTAGATAGCCAGACAACCCGGGACCGAGCGTCCTGGCGCCGCGGTACGAGGAGGGCCGACCCCAAATAACGGGATAAGGCATGGCAAAAGAAGAAGAAGAAGAAGTGTATTACTTAAACAAGTTGTAAATGTGTAACCTTGCCATATATAGGCGTATCGATACCGATCATACCGAACAACTTTCCCAAAGGAATATGTCGATATAAAAAAAATATTTTATTTCATAGCAGGCCTAATCCATCTATACGATATGAAAACTTACTCAGAACCATGGACTGAATCAATTATTTTTAACCTACTTCCAAAAAGGAGTATTTCTTTTTCAAAAAGGAGGAGGTTATAAATTCGTCACAATCTTTTTTATGTATGTTCACAAATCATTCAAAGACGACTGGATCATTTGAAAAATCTTGTTTTGTTTAAAGTACATACTTGTCATGTAGTCCTATAGAAACGTTATCATAATCGGCTGTGTAGTTAGGGGGTGAAGTCGGTTATTAGTTTTAAAAAAAATGTTAAGTTTCATACTTTATTTTTCCTTTGTAATTTCCTTTTTCTTTGTGTCTAAATATTTAAAAGAATAATTATCATCAGGTCTCTTTGTCACCACTGTAAGAGCACGACCCTCTCTGTACTACCAGAGCCATACTTGACCAGAGCAGATAGAGGTCTTGGCCTACAGTTGGAGTGGTCTCATTAATGTTTATAAGCTTTGTTTAGCTTGTATTTCCTAAGTCGCCTTCTTCGACATCCACGGGAGGACTTGGAATGGCCCTATTCTCTGTACCGTAAACCATTATTAAATTAATTTATTTAAAAGAATAACAGAACAGTTATAAATTAAGAAACAGACAATAAAATGTCACCTACATAACAGATATTACTTAACTCGTCATCTATCGATCATTACTGCGTGATTTAAGACCAAGGCGACGATACACTATTGAGAAAAATGCTAAGAGTTGACATATTTGACTCTGAATATTGTTACACAAGTGTATAATTTATAAATAAGTCAGCTTTCAGTCTTATTGTTATTTTATTTGCATAGTAACTTCTATCTACTGACGTAGGTAAATGTTAAATCTTCTGTAGTATGTTTCTGACAATTTCAATATATTTAGAAATATATATTTAACAAGACACGGTTATGAACTGCAAAAAATTAATCTTCAGAAACATGCAATTTTATGTTTCGTATTGCAATAACCAAATATTTTCATTTTATATTTTCTGCGATGCCTAATAAACTGCTTATTTTTATTTTATTCATTGATACCTTATTTGCTTCCAGTAACGTGCATTTTATACAGACACACAGAAATTATCCACCCTGTGCCGCTCTAATATATATATGTATCGGAAACTAGCGAAAAATTTAACAAGCTTGATATGTAGCCGTTCTCGTTATTTAGGTAAGATTAGTGCCTACTGTGAAAAATATTTGTGCACGTCAATGTTTGCTTCTAATTTAATAATAATTAATTTTTTAACAGAAAAAACAACTGACTTCAATTTCTTTCAGGAGTTTCCTCCATATCTCCAAACTTCTTCACCATGTCTTTACCAAATTAATATGGGACCAACTTGAGAGTAAAGGCTTTCAAATAAAAAAAATCATCAACATCGGTCCACGGTTGACGAAGATATCGCGTAACATAAATACAAAAAAACATACAGTCGAATTGATAACCTTCTTTTTTGAAGTTGGTTAAAAATGTCAAAGTCAAAGTCAGAGTCAAAAAATTTTATTCAATGTAGGATAAATTTATCTCTTATTGAAGGTCATTTTTTAAAATATTATTTTAGTGCAAAAGCTAAAAACTACTAGCGTTTCGGAACGACCACTGCTGGGAAGATTACGCCGAAGAAACCCAGTTCAGTAATGGTTCCTACCCAGCCTGATGGGCTATGTTACAATTACAATGGCCACTAGAGTTATTTTGCTTCGCTTGTCGTCTCCATGAAAACTAAACTCAGTGTGTGTAATATGAATTTGATGAGCAGTTATTACGCCGAGGGTCGATTGGTGAGCGACGCGGCCCAAGGTTGTTCAACAGCCTAGAGTTCAAAGTTAGCCATAAAACGCTCGTGTGACCTAGTATATGCCTTTAAGACTTCTGTTAATATTACGCCACTAGGTACTAAAGTTTGCAAATTGTTTATCAGATAAAGAAATCAAGAAAACAAATATTCTCCTGATTAACATTTATTTTGAACGTCATCTGGGAAACGTAATTGGGTAGATGATTTGGTCAAAACTGAATTATTCGGCACAGTACATAAAATAAAACTTATATGATCATATACATTTTCAATATGATTTAAAATTTGTTAATGCCGAAAAACGTAGATTGCCATAGCTGTTGGTCGCAGCTATCATTTAAGCTATGTCAGATGCTTTTAGGCAGCTTGAAAAACTAACAAACAAAAGACATATATCGAGAAGTCTTCATGTTTTGGGGATAATGTTTTAAACCAACTGTTTATGATGCAAATAATAATTAACTTTATTGCACCATGATATACATAAAAAATAACAGTTTAATCTTCTAATAATAATAATAATTAATCCATCCCAAATTCATTCCATAATACTTAAACCTTTCCCTTTTTCATGCAATAGTTTCTTTCTTCTGCCAAAACCTATTCAAGGGTACACCTTTCATAGGTATATCCAGGAATAGGTTTTGGCGGGAGCGCCACATGACAACAACTTCTCCAAAGGGCCTCTACGTGTTGGATCTGTATCCCCACGCAAGCCTCTCAAAGGACCGGGGTGAAAAGACCCGTGATTCTCAAAGGAGATACATAATAATAATAATTAATATTGAATAGTATTTTTTTAATTTCATGTAATATATTTTTTCTTGGACTAGAACACCCGCTTGCCGTTCCATTTTATTTTTGCAATACCCAACAGGGTTCATGTTGTACTTAAGAACAGTGGTAATATTAGTAAGACTAAGAACTGATGTATGATATGAATGAAATAAATGAATTGAATTGAACTTACTAAAGTTAAAAAGCGCACTTTCTAATAAGTCAGTAATAAGTCTAAAATCTTTAAAGAGCATTTTATCATGATTATCGTCATAAATGTGTTCGGATACACATGATCGTGTTATGTTAGGTACGTCCTAAAATCATTTCAAAACACATTAACTTTCTATTGTGCCCGACACATTCGCTCCACATTTAACAAACACAAAAACGTTACAAAAACTGCAAGCTTACAAATGTCAGTCTGCAGAGAAAACAAAAAGACCAGGTTGCTTTATGAGGGCCGACAAAGGTGGATGGAGTATTGACACTTGAATGCGAAGCGCCTGCGCAGCTTCATCCATATTGATCCAATCCCACTTGGATCTATGAATTATTGCGGCGGTCTGCTCTTGTTGGAACTGCTGAATGCTTCCGTGCTTTGAGTATGAGAAATTGCGAACTGCGTGGAATTTAAACATATATAATTTGATCGAACATGTGAGAAACTACTCGGCTCTTTTTGTAAATATTAGTAGAAGTAATGTGAGCAGACAGGCAGTAGACTTAGCATTAAGTAACCATTTGACGTCAGCAATTGTGCAACAAAGTGAAAAATATTAGGAATATTGTAAACTAGCTGCGCCCCGTGGTGTTACCCGTGCCTAAAGTAGCCTATGTGTTAATCCAGTAGTATTATTAGTAGGATATCCTATTATAGTAAAGATATATTTGAATTTTAATTGAAGAGTTGTAGAGTTATATTTTATTTTAGTTATGTATTATAAGTACTTAATGTATTTTATGTTAATGTTGTTAGTAAAAATATAATTCTTAAATATTTTAATTCTCTTAGAATATACCAGACATAATAAAATAGAACTAAAAACCATTTATTTACGTTTATTGCCTAAATTGCCGTTAAAATGTCAAAATCTACGGTAGGTATCCTTAAATGTGCGACTTCGGAGTCCTAGGCAGCCCACGTAGCATTGATGAACTGAAATAAAGTTAACGTTGCGCGACGTACTTAGCCTAGTCGCTTGCCATCTCGCTCGTTATTATAAGAAAAAGCGCAATACTGATACATAAAGTGCGATAAACGCTGTCGCAGGTACCATGCTAAAGGCAGCGTTTGGGGTCGAAATTTATAGCACCAAGTGACACAAACCCGTCGGTGCTGTGTGATCCAGATCGAGATTCAGCACGCATCTAATACATCGCCAATGGTCTCGGGTGTGGGAAATGGAACGTTTTTCTAATCTCTCGCGATCTTTATCGCGTCAACTTTGGTTTATGTCGCGTCGTGATATAGTACCTAGTCATGCTAGATATCCTTTTTAGATTTTTGAAGTTATACTTCTTTTGGCGCGATTGAGAAAAATGATGAGAGTAAATTTTTACCGACAGAAAAACTGTACCTGTATCTATTTGAAGTTAGCCCACGATCAGGCTGTACCTGTATCTATGTTCACGCCAAAGAAGTATAACTTCTAACGCGTGTACATAAGTACACACACTCTTTTTTTAAATTTGTGATATAACAGGTAGGCATGGAAAATACTTCACTAACGAGAACCTAGTTCTTTTTATTAATTGACGATTTTCACTTTATTATCAGAGATTAAAATACATTTTTCCGCACAATACAAATTTAAATTAAATAAAAATTATAAATAAAGTGACTCCAACGCGTCGCAGCGAGGCAGGGTACCCAGAAGGCTGGCAGCATTGCCCGCCCGAAACTGCCCCGGCTTTGATCGTTTCATCATGCTTAATTAATAATTATGACATAACAATGTATTCTCAGTCCACATATCTAATTTTAATATCAGTATAATTGTAAGTTGACGATTTTGGAGAAAATGCTGCAGTTTGTTACCGCTTTTTCTGTACTTGCGCTTAGGAAGAGGCAGTAAACTTAGCTATAAGTAAATGATCTGACGTCAACATTTAACTTTTAAGAAATCGAAAGAAATAGAAAAAATGTGACAATTATCAAGTGATACAAATATCCAAAGATATATAAATGATTTTTGACTTTGACTTTGACTTTTGCTCGTATAACATCGCGGAGATGCATTGAAATCTCAGTCACAAAAGATGATGATTGACGTGTTATTTATTTTGTTATTTTTTAATGTAGAAATAAATATTTATCTATAAATGCTCTAAACTTACTTGAATGTTACAAAAGATAGTCATGGTTGTCAACAACTGTATCATATACATAAAAATATATATTATATACACGGTGATGTCGCAACGCTAGGCGGGGCGAGCGCGACCAATCGCTTGTCAGCATTTCACGCATGCGCGAAGCGTTCCACCCAGTTGGTACAAGTAAGCACTTCACACTCTCAAAATGTATAGCAAAAAAAAAGGTTAATATTCATACAAGATTTTTTTTGCAGTGAAAAAATTTTTTGGTTAAATACAAGTTTAACTTCTAATAGGTTTTTTTTTGTTTAAAATAATGTATTAAGTATACTGTTAACATAATATTTACACGACATGGGCCTTTTTTCTGAAAGGAGTATACATATAGATGTACTAAATATATTAGAGCCTATAAATATACTAAAGATATATTGCCTATCAGTCATATCAATGTCAGATTTTTTGCCTAAAGACATCTGACCTGTAGGCAAAAAATCTGATACAATCTAAGTCTTGGTCAAGACAAAATATTTAAACGCTATCTCTGTTTCCTTTCAAATAATTTATTTCAAATGAGGGCAACTCTGGACCCCGAAAAATTCATGTATCCTTAAGGAGGTTCTAACTATGCTTTACGACGCAAAACCACGTCACCTATAAATCCTAAGTTATAATCCTTCAATTTGGCTTCGTTACACAAATAAAATAATTTTAATATTCCAAAAGGCACACAAATATTCCAGAATAACTCCGGAAACGGCCATTTCAATTACTATAAGTTTATGCATTATTTATTTAATACCGGGTCTCTTTACGCGATTCTTGCAAACTAACTTCAATGCGGTATTATATCCCTTATTGTATTAATCAATTTAAATAACACACGAATTGGTTAACATGTATAAGCTAAATACACTTAAACTACACACATTCCTCCGCAGAACATAAATGAGCAAAAGCAGATTTAGAATTCAAAATACGTGCAATCGCTAAATATTCTGGCATAATTGCTTTGGGGACATGTTTTTGAATTGCAGAGTCGGACATCGAATGATTTTGTCACGTATTGCAAAGGTGCCGCATTTGTAAACCGCTGTAGTCGAAGGATTTCGTTTTGTTTCCGTGTTTTACTTGTTGAAATTTGTTGAAAACCACAGACAATTTTGCCCTACATTTTGCATTTTGCATGAAGTAAATTTTTCGCCAACAAGTTAGCTGACAATGTAAAAATACAGTGAGATACTATTTCGTGCCGCAAAGCGAGTTTAATTTATAGAATCGTCACACGTTTCTTATTACACTGACTCCCCATTTCAAAAATATGGCCCCTCGACGGACACATACAGATGGCAAAATGGTTTTGTTGCAATAATTATGTCTCGCGAGCCGTACTCTAGTATTGTGAAGTTTATGAGCGCTTTGCCATTTCACAACTCCACTTCCTAAACGTATTTACGCTTTGTCCCTCGGGTCTAACTAGAAACTTCTTTGTCGCACCTCGTATGGGAAATTTTCAACGAGTCCTGAATTTTGATTGGTTAAATTTTTATGTTCATAATCGTGCAGTGCCGACAGAAATCCATCATTTATTTTTTTATTTCAGTTCCTTTAGGTTTAACGTTTGTTACCGTACGTAATAACAATAATGTCTTAGGTATTATACTTCTCAAAATATGTGATTCTACAAGTTTTCTTCTTGTTAAGTGGCAAATTCATTGTAATTTTACCTGTGTTATATCTACGCATTAAGCACATTTAATTAAGAATAGGAACCACATTTTTTTTAACTTTTATTATATCGTCTCGGTATGATATAGAGCTACCAATGCTGATGTACGATTCTAACTTTTAAAAAATAACGCACCTCTAACATTAGGGTTATTTTATAGAATGTTCTTAAAATAACCTATTTCGGGACTTACCAAGAACGTGAACAATACTTTCAGGCCACGGTACAAATAGTTCACTTCCTAGCGCAGTTAACTCGACAAAAAGGTCTTGCGCAAATTTCTTTTCTCCGAATAGATCGGTTTACGACTACTTTGTCGGCGCGCGCCTTTCATGTAGTGATTCTTTCTTTTCCGAATCGTACGTAGTCGTAATTAGTTATTGTTGGGCCTTTTTACTGCTTTCTGGCCAGTTCGCAACTTTTTTAAGACTTGTCTATGGGCGCCAGGGTCGAGTTGCCAATTTTTGCCTTTGTTTATTATTGAAAGAGGGTGTTTATGTTAGTTTAATTGTTTGTTTGAATTGAACAATAGAAGTAAAAAATGTACAGCTTTTTATTACAAAAGTAGAAGGATGCACATAAAATATTGAAATTATTTTTTGTCAATTTAAAATAAGAGATAAGTGCGGAATTTCTAAATGTTACAATTTTTATTTTTAGTTTACTTTGATTAGTTGGAATATCATACAAATTTTCATTACGTATCCTGTTAAATTTTGTATTACGGCTTATTTAAAAAAATGTTATAATTGCATGTAAAAATATTTTTAAAGCACGCGGCGATTAAAAGTGCGATTTTTCTTTCGCCTTAAACAATTTCCGAACAAGTATAGTTATTGTAAATACGAATGTTAATATATTTTGCTATTGTATTAAATCATGATTTTACTTACGTAATATTCATAATTTCTGTTATACGCATATTCTTTCAATTTCAACCAGAAACAACCAAATTTCGTGCCATATTTTCTGCTTATATAATAAGCCAGACTATACGTCACGAAACCGTGACATAATTTGGACAATGAGTAATTTGCATAGACAGAAGTACTACCTAAGTCTACAGTGTAGTCTACAAACTGTCGAATTCGGAAAACATCTCTTATATCACACACAGTGTAACGATAACAATAGGGATGTAAACTAAATTTTTATGGCTCGTTTAGATTATTAAAATTATGGTATATGTATACACACACATACATACTATCACATCTTTATCCCTAATGGGGCAGACCGAGCATTTTGGGTCTTGCGGTTCTATGCAGAGCCCAGGGCCGCAAGACCCAAAAGCCACTTTTAGCGTCGTGGTGGGCGAGAAGATGGAAAAGCAATCAATACAGTGATGGGTTGCTAGCCGCATCGCCTGTTAACATGATTTGCATTTTTGCCAATTCCCTCGATCGGCTTTTACGATCTGCGTGGGAAGAGAAGCAGCTGGTACATTCTAAGTCTTTTTTTTATTTCTCCCAGACCACATAATGACCACATAGCACATAATGACAAAGATACAGCGCATTTAAGTTTCGCGTAACTTTACGATCAGCTATGATTTTTAACAAAAGGTGATGACGTTAATCAGAGCTGTATCCTTGTAAATTTTTACTACTTTACTAAACGAAAAAATATAGGTCCTTTATATTTGCATAATAATAATAATATATAATAAAACTCCTTTTTTTAGTTATTAATAATTATAAATATAATGTTAGTTGGATAATTTAGTTGACGGACTGAATAAAATATTTATTTTTTACCCAGTCCATCATTTTTGAACAAGAAAGATTGCAGATTCGCCTGGTGTTTTTCTCATATTTCGATATAATATTTATTGGAGAAAGTTTTACAGTATCTTCAACTGGATTCGCGCTTAAACTATTTCCATTGGTGACGGTTCTTTCTCACTCTGTCTGTATATTTTTTCTTTAATCCTTTTTCATTGATGTAGATTTGACGAGGTTGTCTATTGAGCTGTGAAATTTTGTTTGTGGAGAAGGAGAAACCGACCTAAAATGGTAATTGCAAACGTAGAGGCTTTTCCCCAGCAGTGAAACATAGGCAGCTGATATAAAAATACATTTTTGAAGTTACGACGTACGAATGACGTTAGTGTATAGATCACGTAATACCACTTTATTTTTAATAAACTTAACATAATTAAACTATAATTAACTACAATTGAACTAAATATGACTATTAATAAAATAAAAAAACTAAACTAGGTATAAATACACATTACTTCATTCTAGGTACTTATTATAAGACTTTATATCTGTATGGTAATTAGCGAAATCACAATACGTAATGATATGCTCACTAGATAGCGTAGGAATCGATTACACTAGTATTATTTAATATTCTATGTCGATACATTGTATTCGGATAGACGCGTCTGCGCAGGAGCATTGTGACGGGGACAATACTGACGATAGCCACGCCCTAGACGGCTTAATCGGTTGTCATATGAATTTGTAAGGTTAGGTTTGCACTATGGTCACAGAATTAATAATAGTATTACATACAGAACGGAAACTCGCACTATCCCCCGCGATCTGGCGTCTCCGCAACCCCTTCCCCGCTTTTGGGCCTTGTAAGCGCCTGTAAAACAGGGTTGTTGCTAGTCGCACGTTAACGTTACGCAAATCACTTAGAATTATTGAATCATAATGGTGAGAAACTGCAGACATTATTATTGTTTCTCTACGGAAAACAATAAAGAACGAATTTTTATATAAAATGAATAAGCAAAACAACAAATTCTGTGGTTGCAACCCTGATTGATTAACTCACACATTTGACGTGTGCACAGATATATTGTTTCTTTTGTAGTAGTAATAGATATTTGTTACTTAGTTTCTATGAAGTGCCATACCTGTGCTATGGTGTTCAAAATATATATTTGTATACAAAATAATTTTTCAAAACTAAAACACACTTCATCCCCAAACTACTAACTAAACGCCAATATTTAGATACATTTAAAGACAAGTTTATTTGCTAAGTATTAAAAAAAAACCCTTTGCTAAGAACGCCATTTAATAATGAGTAGCGAAACTATCGATACGAGTTAATGTCCGTAGCGCCATCAGATTTTTGCTAGAAAAAGCCCCGACTTTCAAGCGTTAGCCCCCAACAACTTTTAAGGCTGAACCGATTTTCTTGTAAAATAGCTAAGAACCACCGCATAGGGACTTGCTTTTACTTAAAAAAGCAACGAAACCGGGCCCTCCATTGGATGGAGAGCTACTATGTCACAGACAGACCACTAGACTAGACTAGACTGAACTAAACCAGACTAGACTCACAGACATTGGCGTCAAACTTACACACCCCTTTTTAGTCAGGGTTTCAAAAGAGAATTGAATTTTCCGCATCTCATATTAACAGAATACAATTCTTAATATACAACGACCTTAACAGTGACATACTCGTATGTCTGGAATGAATGATTTTGTTTTTGCTATTTCAGATTCAGTCTCATAGTTAACGTTATTTATATATATACTTTATTTATATAAACTATTTTAAATTTATAATTAACGCTAGATCAGATGGTACATCATTGGAAACTCAGCTTAACTGACACCTTCATGTTGTGTGAAAGCTTACTTCAATTACTATGACATATGCTATGACTAAGTGGTTACTAAGTCCGCCTACTAAGTAAGGAAGGTTGCGGCTCGTACTTGGCAAATCGACTTTATATGCTAACACCTGTCGATGCATACTTCATTTTTTGCAATCGGCTAAGAATTGATGAATAGCGTCTACTTTTGACTCGACTTGTGTTTGTTTTAATTTAGTTGTATATTTTTTTATGATTAATAAAATAAATACCTATGATTTATTTCACATACAACGTACTCAAATGTATTATATTTTTAATATCTTAAATGTGCGATATAAATTAATATTTCTCGGATATTGATACTAAAAGGAACTTATAAGTTCAGTTGTTTGTTTTCCTTGTAATCCTATTTCGTAGTTATCCAAAGGTTAAAGACGTAACTCAGTGATGGCCATCTAGCGATAATATATGTTTTGACCGATATATTTTTTATGTATTTTATTTTTATGTGTGCTCGTTCACCATACATAAAATCCGTCATTCTCAGTTTGTGAAGTTTGTATTTATTTATCTTTGGATATTTGTATCACTTGATAACCTTGTATACTCTAAATCTTTGCTTGACGATTGTTCTTTTGATTTTATAATAGGAAGTTAAAGTCTGATGTCTTACTTACAGCTAAGTTAATTGCGTGACGCGCAACATACATAGCGCGACGAACCGATGGCCGATGGGGCAAAAAGGTTCTTGAATGGCGACCGCGTACTGGCAAGCGAAGCGTAGGGCGAGGGGCACCCACTTACAAGGTAGTCAGATGACCTGACCAGAGTCGCTGGAAAGAGCTGGATGCAGGCCGCTCTTGATTGGTCATTTTAAAAATCTTTGGGTGACGCCTATGTCCAGCAGTGGACGTTATGCGGCTGAAATTATGAAATAATGAAGTTTATTGTAGCTTCCAAAACGCTAGTACAGAAGAAGTGGCAGCAAACCGTACTGCAGCAATTTCTTAAAAACGTCAACTTACCATTTTAAAGGTACCTACTAATATTTAATGCATTATAATATTGGCATCAAGTGACTGTGTGATAAACCACAGATGATCTATAAAGACTAATATTTAAGGTACTATAATCTTGGCATCAAGTGACCGTGTGATGAACCACGATGATCTATAAATACTAGTATTTAAGGTACTATAATCTTGGCATCAAGTGACCGTGTGATAAACCACAGATGATCTATAAAGATGCGGTTCCGTCGCGACACAGGTCGCAATTGTCATGGGAAGTGGGCGAATGACTAAGCACTACAGACATTTGGCTTAAGCCATGGTTTCGTTAGCGCGGCAGAAGAAATAAAAAAATTGCCAACGCTTGCTAAATCTTCATTTTAGATGTGTTCTGTCCTTATCTCTCTTTTTAATATTTATATGTATACACATACATACATATTATCACGCCTGTTTTCTACAAGGGTAGGCCTCTACCTACCCTTGTGGAAAACAGACGTGATAATAGTATCTACATAAATAAATAGTCTCTACTATGGAACTTCACTACTACGATCTGACCGTATCGTGTAGTTCTGACCTCTCCTTTTTTATGTATGTTAAAATATTTTTTTAAAAACGAGACGTTTTAGCAAAATTGTTTCTGACTTTTGTAAAATTTAGAAAATATAAACTTAGCTTATCAAATCAATGAATTTAGCACTACAGATTTAATAATAAGTCCTTCATTCACTTAATTAAAATAACGGACTACAATGAGCAATACGAGGAAAATTCATCAGTTCCCATCCCACAAACACAATTCAACATCGCACAAAATGAAATCTATCGATACTTGACGTCGACATAAAAATATAATGATGTCGCGCCGACGAAACTTCCCGCTAACGGAATAGAGTGCAAAGTATAGCTTACATCAAACAATAGGCGTATTATATAAAAAAAAAACTGATGGTCGCACTATAATAGTATTATAGTATTGACCAGTCATCGCTTGATTTGTGGGGCAGAGGTCGAGAGAATCGACGTAGAAAGCTGTAATCCAGTGTATTATTTAAATCCGTATCTAATAACACTTATTTGTTAGTTTGTCATTCGAGAAATTAACGGACAGCCGCGAACGGTTTAATGGACGAGAATTAAGTACAATAGCAATGATTACAAAGTGGTCATGGTTTTAATTAAATGTAATTAATTATTCGCGTGCAATGCTTTAATTTAAATTAATATTGAGGCAAAATCTTTGGTTGATAAACTTTAAGAAACATTGTTATGATAAAAAATCTGCTGTACCAGAAATAGTAAGATGTGGGGATTCTTCTAAATAAGAAATGGGAAGGCAGCAAGCTAAGCAGTCACTATTTCTGCTTCCCTCTTTCAAGTTTTTTTTATTTATACTTTTTTGATCTACAATTAAAAATTTACGATTTTACGCGGACTCAACGCTTAGAGCGTTTCTCCTAGTCAACCATAGGGAACCTTTAATTCCACTTCTAAACGTGGCCTATGGATATTGCGACTTAATAGCTCTGTCTATCCCGCAACCGTTAAAGGCGTGATAGTTTATCTGTTACAACAGTCTCGTATTTAAATTAAATTGCTTAATTAATTATCTCACTCAGGTATTTAAACCGCTTTTAAAATATTGCAGATGCTTAAATCGGCATCCTGTATAATTGAACATGTGCTTGAATAAAATACTTCACAGGATAGTCATTTCAGTTCGCCGTAAATTAGAAGCATATGCAAACATGTACGCATGTACTTGTAATGTCAGAATATATTAATTTAATGCACATCTGCATAACTTTGCGTTTCCGAACGCCGAGTCACGCTACAAATAACGCCGATATTTCCCATTCACATCACTAGTTTCTATAATTCTCGTCGCGAACTCATTCAAATTCGAAAATTTGAATTAAGAACGCGATGTCATTCTTTCCTCGCATACGGTTGTGCCATTGTCGTGTATATTTTTAATCGATCGATTTGTAGAAATGAATACTCATGCGAGATTCCACGATCATTGACGAGGGTAGATTGGGATCGTTTGACGCAACTGTTGAAATATTTTGTCACAACAATTTGTCACGGGCTGTCACAAAGTTGCGTGTCAGGGTGACAAGTCCCACGTGGGTAGACGTCCTGGGGGCTGTACACAAGAATTATATCAATTAGGCGCAATAAATCATTCGTTTTTATCAATAATCGATCGGTTAACGGAATCCTTCCCGATCAAAGGTGAAATGATGAATTCAAGGGAGTTCTTGTTTGAAAAGGCGCATGCGCATGCCTACTTTTTGTCGCACCAATGACGAAGCAAAGGCGTAGCTATGCAAAAAACAGAATGACAAACTCGTTTAAAAAACGGATCGTTAGCAAAAAATATTAGAACTCAGCCCACATCTGAATGTCAGTCTTTGTATCTCATTAAGTTATTTTTAGTCATTTAGAATACCTACGGACAGGTGGTCGTTGCATCATTTATTTCAAGAAGAAGGATGGATGTAATTTGTAACAAAGTTTACAATATTATGTATACTGAAACTATGTAGATAGTTTTTTTAATGTAAGTATATTATACTATTTTTTAATTCTTATAAAAACAGCTTTGTTTTTAGAAAATAATTGTATCAAAATGACTATAAAAATGAATTGAAAACTCGGAACATTTAGTCTGTCAACTTTAACAGTAACATGGATTTAGAATAACGTTAAAAATGATTTTAAGTATAAATAAGTATTTTAATTTTTTAACTTGTCAGGCCTGTGTCACTCCCCATTTAGATATTGAATATATACCTACATTATTACTATGCGCGCGGCGACCACTCCGGAGTGGTAAATTCAGTGATATGAATCATATGTCTAGAGTAAGAAAGAAATTGGCTTGCAATGCACATCTGGGTATCTAAACGAAAAGATGCCGAGTTTGACGCGAGCTAAATTAAACCATATCGCAAACGACATTGAGTAGATATTTCTTTGGATTCCTTTGCTGAGTAAGACTTCTGTACGTGAGTACTAGTACTTATTCTGTGATCTTGTCACAGAATTAATAATAGTATTACATATAGAACGGAAACTCGCACCGTCCCCCGCAATCTGGCGTCCCCGCAACCCCTCCCCCGTTATTGGGCCGTGTAAGCGCCTGTAAAACAGGGTTGTTGCTAGTCGCACGTTGACGTTACGCGAGTCACTTAGAATTATTGAATCATAATGGTGAGAAAATGCGCACATTATCATTGTTTATCCACGAAAAACAATAAAGAACAAATTTTTTATAGATTTCCGAGTGATGAAAACAGGTAACTAATTATGTGGTAGTTACCCTGATTGTTTTACTCACACATTCGACGTATGCACGGACGGATTGTTTCGTTTGTAGTAGTACTAGGTACATATGCTGCTCCGTTTCTATGAAGTGCCATACCTGTGATCTTGTGCTAATTTCATGGTCAAAAACAGCGGCATACTCATTAGACGCCTATAAAAACCTGCAACGTAAAACAATGGGTCGTGTGGAACAAAATAACAATTAGTGCGTTCACGGTGGTCGGCCCGAGAGCGAGTGTGCTTAACCGACCACGAAAATGAGGCACCGAGTTACGCGCAATTAGATACTATCAGTCTTATAAAATGCATATTAACTTGTTACAGGTTTAAACCATTATCTGGCCAAATGAAGTTGACATTTTCAGATGAGACAGTCTATACATGTCTAATATAGCACAAAACAAATAATAAAACCAATATACTAGTAAAAAAGAGAAAATGTAAGAATGATTAGACTACAAATAAAATAAAGCGATATGAACATTAACATAAAGATAATAGTTCAAATCTAACAAATAGGTTTATGTCACATAAAATGAGAGACAGAGACAATTCAGTTTTTTTTTTTTACTAAGTAGCCATAAAGGCGTACGGCCCAGAGATATGGAACTTAAATATCTCTGGTACGGCCCATTTCGTAGCTTATAGACACCTGTAACACCAAGGGTTCTCCATGAACCTTCTTAAAATAATTTCTTGAAATAGAATTGAAATAAAATATTATAATTTTTCAAAACTAAAATCCGACTTCACCCTCAAACTGCACAACCAAATTTGATTAAATTCTTTCCGCCATATTATAAAACGCAGACTAAGTTTGTTACTAGGTTTAAACCATTATTCGACCAAATCAAGTTGACATCTAGTAATATGTCACTGTCTCTTCTGTAAATGTCAACTTGATTTGGCCGGATAATGGTTTAAACCTAGTAACAAAGTTAGTCGGCGTTTTATAATAAGACGTTATGGGACCACCTGTCAAGTATACCCTATCAAACAAATCGGACTTGGAGTCTTCGAAAAATCGGTGAACATATATTGATAACCTACTTCTTTTTATTACAAAATGAATCTAATTATTCGTTATATGTTCTTCCCTATCGACAAAAACTATCATATGTTCTTCCCTGGGTATCAAACTATATTCAAATCAAATTTCATCTAGATAGGTTCAGGTTTGAAGTGTGAAGTGGTACATACAAACTCTTTTTCGAATTTATAATATTAGTAGGATTTAAAATAGTAAAAGACCTACCCTCATGTGTCCCTCTGACTAGTAAGTCATTGAGCTTTTAATAAAAGATACTCGTACAAAACTGTTAGGTGTGTATGTAAACAAACAATTAATGTGTTCACGCTGGGCGAGTCCGACAGTGAATGTTGCACCGAGTTAACCGACCACGAAAGAGCTACTGAGTTACGCTACGAGTAGATTAGATTGTTTACGCTTGTTTGACTTCGTTTGCGTTCTAGCAATATAAACCTATTAATATTTAATTAATTACTAGCACCAAGATCTTAAATATCTTAACGAATGATAGCTTGTAGATCGAAGAAGGAATCAAAATAGTGATGCTTTGCTAGCCTCATCGCTCTTGATTTGTTTCCTTAATCGACTTTTACAGTGTGTCCTGCAACAAGGACAACTTGTTATATTCTTCGTTTTTTTTCTATTTCATTAACAAGGAAAATACATAACCTGTAGACAAAATACATAAATTAATAACAGCGAACGAGATACTTTACAGTAACAAGACAATTACCAGCTGTAAACGTCATACGTTGACAAATTAATGATCGCTCAATCAATCAATCAGATTTAATTATGCTAGTTCACAGTTGGCTAGTTCTGGGCTCTGGCCTACATTACTCGCATGTGGCGAGTAGAGTTGCAAATACAGTTTGAATTCCAGTAAAAGTATAAGGCTAAGGAGGTTTTACACATACATCATTAGTATAGCCTAAGTGCTGCGTGCAAAATATTCTATTGATATATTTTAAAATGTAATAAGTGCTAATGTAATGTAAGTGGGACAAAATAATTTGTAATGTTTAGTTTTATTTCTTCTTTAGTTTTTATTTCAAATTTATTAAGTATAGTTTAAATTTTAGATTTATCCTTATACCTTTAAATGTTATTCTTCCAAATTGCTATAATAAGAATTTGTTGCAACTATAATGAAGATAGAAGTAGACTAGACTGACTCGCTGATCTTCTCGCCCAATATAAACATAATCTCAGTTTGAACGAAGCATCTATTAATTATCAATTTATCGGGTCCACTAATTACTCCAGTAGCAACACTAATTGGATTAGAAGGGATCCATCATTCTAATTGGACATTCATTCACGACTTTGTCTATAGTATAGACTCTTTACAGTCACCTGTACATAATAAATTGTTGCATTTATACGATGTTTAAATACTGTGACATTATATCGCTTTTTTATTAGCCGGTCTAACAACAGCTGATAAATGATAATACTCGTATACATTTTATGACTTATTTCTAACCCCCGATAAAAAAGAGGTGTTATAAGTTTAACGCTAATGTCTGTGTCTGTTGCATCGTAGCGCTCGAACGGATAGACCGATTTCGATGCATTGCGTTTTTAGCTTGAAGTTTGATGAAAATCTGTTCAGTCGTTTAAAAGTTATTGTGGTAAAACGCTTTATTGTACTAAATACAATCTGTATAACACAACAGGTGGTTATGCTAAGAAAATTATCTAACAGCAACCTTTAAGTTATTGGACAACCTCATCAGGTGAAAAATACAGAAACCTTTTAGTTTTAGATAATAAAATATAATGTCAAAGGCTTAGGAACGTCAGTTTTATGATAATTGTGAAGAAGAGATAACAAAATTTTACGACAGATTTCCAACTGTTTGTTTGTTTTAATCTCTTTAAATATGGATGCCTAATATATGAACAAACATTTATTTCATTTTATTTATACATACATACTATCACGTTTTATTCCTCTTGGGGTCAGAGCATGTTAGATCTCTAAGTAGACAATGTCTAAAGCCGTAATACCCAAAGGCCACATTAGCGTCCCTCATCCGCTCTTAAAATAATGAATTCACGTGTGTACCTTTTAAGAATGTAGTCCAAAACTGAGGTATAATCACATGGAGATCCCTTGTCACGTCCCACACCATTAGTGATGGGATAGCGAACTTCAGCCCGACATTACTGTCATTACGGCCTATGGGAACCGCGCCGGGAAATACGGAAAGTATAGAAATGTACCTCTCATCACTTCTCAATTTCTCTCTGTTCTCATTTTGCAATACGCTACGGCTATCTTTAAAACTAAGTCTGCCTAAAATGAACGATTCTTTTGCGTGTTCTAGAGTAAAAAATAGGTATTTAAAGCTTTTTTATGACACATGCTGGATTACTGTCAAATTTATTAACAAGCAATAATAATAAATGTTTAAATAGGTAGTTATTGCCAGTAAAGCAACAATCTTTGCGCTTTATTTTGTTCTTTTTTTGCTTTAACGTTCGAGAATAATTCAAATAATCCTTCGCTTAAGATAAAAGACGAATAACATTTTTAAGCTACTTTAGAAACAAAATAAAAAAATGACTGTCATTTTGATTCAACGTATGTAGTTTTGTGTATACGTTAAACATAAACGTATACACAAAACTTTTATAAACCTCATAATCCTTTCCGAGGGTACCGTATAACACTATTTATGGAATTATGTTTCCCAGATGACGGTCAGTCAACCTATAGTTTAATTTAAAGAATATTGCCAACCCGATTATTCCTTTTACCGAATTCCGATATGGCGAGCATAGCGCACAACGTATGAAGTCTATTTCTCTACCTTCCCTATTCTACAACCGGGATGACCCCCATGACCCCCGCACTGGGTTAGTTCCACGTTATATTCCTATGTGATCGCATATCCGAGATAGAATCTGGCTGGGCGTAAATTCCGCGTCCATTTTGCGCACAAAATATCAGCGCATTTTAGCGGGAGATAGCCGTGAGTGATGTTATGTATACGTCGACTTAAAGGATGCGTTTCCTTGATATATGTCTGATCTGAATTATTAAAATAGCGAAAACTAATGTGTAGATCAAATTAGATCTAGGTTACCTGAAATGAATGTATTACTTGTCCAAAAAATTGATTTTTGCTAGTACCATTGCGTTAAAGCGAATTGTCAATCTGCAATCATTTGTCATTATCAGCAAGCTTTATACTCGGAGCTTTAACCTTACCTGATTTTTTCGGGGTCCAGTGCTGCCCCCATTTGAAATAAATTATTTGAAAAGAAACAGAGATATAAATTAAAATTTTGTCTTGATCAAGCCTTAGACAAATCTTCAAACTATGTAATAACTTAAAACCCTTCAAACGGTTTACGCTCCAAAATGAGAACGTAAAGTATTTCTACGCACAATTGTGGAAAACGTGTAAAAGTATGCAAAAGCATGTATCCCCTTAACTCATAGACCAATTTCAGCGTGATACCACTCACATTTCACCATGTGGTGGTTTCCGGCAAAGTAGAATAGAACCACTCCAAGTCTTTCCGTGGATGTCGTACATACGTCGTATTCAAACAAAGCATATAAACATCAATGAGACCTCTCCAACCCGACTGGCGAGAGTGGAGAGTGTAGGCCAAATCCTCTGGCTGCTCTGGCCAAATATGGCTCTAGTAGAACAGAGAGGGTTGTGCTTCTGCAGTGGAGACTAAAAAGATGTTGATGATGATGATGACCACCGACATGGCCTGTGGAATAAAGAATCGAAATATCTAGCCGCATCGCCTATTGACGTGACTATTTATTAAAATTTCCGCCCATTCTTTTCCCCCTTTCACCTTTTCACACTGTTATATACGAAGCAGGAAGAAAAAAACTGGTACATTCTGCGTTTTTTCTGTTTCTCCAGACCATCTTAGAGTAATGCTCTTAATCTGATTGACCATTCCATCCCGTCCACGGTTCCGTCGTCATTTGGTTTGGACGTCTTTTTCCTCGGTTCCCGCGCATTACGTATTGGTCGCGCTCACTTACACTTACACACTTACACTTACGGTTTGTGAGAACCAGACGCCCTGGACCACTCTAGACGATTTGTCGGGGACGCTATTACGGGAGCATGCGATACTTTTTTGAGTTAACTACATTGATCAATGATTTAAATGCCATACGTTACGTAGACTATCAAAATATCACGTCTATATCCCTAATTAGACAAATGAGCATGGGCAGAGCCAAAATGCTCTTTCTGTGCTGCTGCTCTAAGCAGACAAACTGCTTGGAAATCCTCTAAAATTAATTCCATAGAAACTTTAAATAAAGTTGCACAAATTTTATTACCTAGAGGTTAAAAAAAATATTCTTTAGTTTTCGTTATATTCCTTGAGTTAGTTTAGAATCATTAAACTGAAAGTGATCTTAAAATAGTTCATCAGTACCTATAATTTGGTAGGCATGCACTCTGTAAAAACTGTTTTTGTCTTACCTCAATAATATCAACTAAGTAATATTTTATTACTTTGTTGTTATTTCAAGTGAAACGACTAGTAGACCGACGTCGCAATGAACGCTTTCAATTAACACCATGGTTAACTGGTCTATCCTTTCTTGTCCAATTCACCGGTAAATCGGCCATTTTGCGAAATAAGCCAATTTGCTAAATAGTATTGAGAAACCAGTCATATTCCCTCATTTCACGCTGAATTTTTGTTTGATTTGAAAGTATTAAAGCCTTGCCATAAAGTAATAAACCGTTTATTTTAATAACATAAAACATTGCAAGTGAAATTCGAAGTAAATGGAAATAATGTTTGCAAATTCTATTAAGATATTTGGTCCGCTAATACACCTTATCGAAGTATACGACTAAACTATTCACATAATGTATAATGGATGTTCATCTATATGTATGTGTATTTATTATAAAATATAGTATCGTTGAGTTAGTAATCCATACATAACACAAGTCTCGAACTTACTTTGGGGCTAGCTCAATTTGTATGATTTGTTTGTATATATTTATTTATTTATACGATTGTTCAAATGTCTAAAAAAAATTATGCCTATATTTTTACAATTTGGGAACGAACGGTGAGCTCAGAAAGAGATGAAGTGACCAACTTTTTGAAGACTGGGAGTTACGGATAAAGACGTGATAGTATGTATGTATGTATGTTACCACTTTACTTATATTTACGTACCTATAATATTTTTTTATCCAAAATCTCAGCACAAAAGTTTTCGAATGATACTAGAATCGACCACTCTCGATGTCCGCTATGACAGCCGTGATAGGCGCCGTCACAACAAATCGCTCTCTATCTAGATAACGATCGACTTCGCTTGTACTGCACGTAGTCACAACATTATTATTTAACAGCTGTTAAATTAGTGACTGAATTAGTTTTGTTTTAATTTGTCTGCATTCTTTACTAATAAATGGTTCATTATTAAAATGTGTCAGATCGTTATGAGCATTACAAATGTGTATGGACAAATCAGACATATTAACTATTGCTTTTGTCGTGTGGTTTCCAGCAGAGTAGAATACCCTCCTCTCGTGGATGTTGTAGAACGACCATCTGACCTCCAGCCCGTCTGGCCAACGAGGAAAGTTTAGGCCAAGTCCTCTGACTGCTCTGGCCAAGTATGGCTCTGGTAGTACAGATAGGGTCGTGCTCCTGCAGTGGAGACTAAAATATCTGATGATGAAAACAGACATATTTGAACTAGCCCAAAGTAAGTTCGAGACTTGCGTTATGTGATATTAACTCAACGATACTATATTTTAACAAACACATATACAGATAAACATCCAAGACCAAGGTCAATCTGAAAAGATAATTTTCCATCTCAAGCTAACCCGGGGATGAATCGGGGACCTCCAGTGTTACGGCGTGGCATAATGACCACTAGGTCAACGGTCAAACGGAATAGGAAACAAAACAGTGCTAGGTTGCTAGCCGCATCTCTTTTACAACATTACATTTTCACCCATAATAGACTTTTAGGATCTGCGCGAGAACAGAAGCAGTACATTCAACATTTCTTTTTACCCAAACCACAGACGTTGTCGATCACAGCGTCGAACGTCTACAAATCTCGGAATCCCGCTACTTCCCGGCATCGAGTATAGTCTATGATTTACCCTGACCTTGCGCCGCTGCTTCGATTCCCGCGTTTCCCACGATGACGAGGACTACGATAATGGTGCCGCAAATGACAGAGCGCGGCAGTTCACACGGGCGTGGAAGGCCCCGGTGTCTGAACTGAAGTATGGTTTGTAGTGAATCAGAATTATGAGGAGCGTTAATCAATAATTGAATTGAATACTTCGGATGTACCGATCTTCCTTCCTTTCATATTCTGGGAGAAAGTCGGACTCGCGCACGAAGTGGTTCCGTACCATGATCTATAAAAATAATGTTCATTGTATGGGAGCCCAACTTGAATATTTATTTTTAATATTTTTTGTTATAGCGGCAACTAAAATACATAATCTGTGCAAATTTCCTGGTGACAAACAGACAGACAGAGTCTTATTAACAGGGTCCCGTTTTTACTTTTTAGATTCGGAAACCTTAAAAACGTATGGACCAAATGCAGTATCTATCTCTATTTTCAGCCTATACTGTCCACATTTAAATTTCACATGACTTCACAGCTAGGTACAACCACATTTTTCTGACCATGTCGTCAACTATTAGTATTTTAATAGTTCTGTCCAACCCTGGTCTTCCTATGGGTGATATAAAAAAAATATTTCAAGCTCAAATTCAAAAATGCGTCAAGTAAGCGACAATCGATGTTGCTCTCAATCTACAGGTCTTAGGAGTCCCCCGACCCTAGACTTCTCCATACAAACGTAGTCTACGTTTAATTTTGAAACCACATGTCAGATTCCGGTAAAAATTAGTAATTGTAAAGAAATTGCAATTATCTAGGGTTATAACTGGTTTCCTATACTAAAATTATGAACTAGAAAGAAAATATAACGATTTAGACGTTTCCCATACTAATGGTAAAAAATGATATAAAACACTATATTCTATTTCAAGTTCATATTTTTACCGTCGGAAACCAGTTATAAACCTAGATAATTCCAATATCTTTGAAATTACAAAAATTTGCCCAAATCGGACATGTCGTTTTGAAATAAAACGTATACTACGTTTGTATGGAAAGTTGTATTTTGGTCTAGGGTACGGAGGACTCTTAACACGTGGTTATATGGGTTAAAATCCAGCAGATTATCCGTCAAAACCGGGAGCATTTACTAGTACACCAAGCATGGAGAGCATATCAAATTAGCCCTATCAAAACGAAATCAGTGGTTGGCGGCGCGGCCAAGAAATATGATAAATCATGTTTTGATTGATGCTTATATTTTTTCGGTGAAAGCCTTTTTGTAGGCTTAATTAGGTAATTATGGTGTTAGTGCATGAGGCGATTTAGATGAGAAAATACATTTGAGTTGACTTTATACTTTTACAAAGGTGAAAATGAGTTTCTTTCGGCGTTTCTTCTCAACAATGGTTGCCGCGGAAAGTTGGTGTTTCTTTAAAAATAAATTTTAATATATACTACACGTAAAGTAAATTATACTGACTGAATTATTATATAAAAGTGCCTGTTAAAGTCTAATTATTACTGAATAAACGTTTCATTCTTTTTTTTTTTATTTGATGTCTAGAGAAAACTATCATTCTAAACAGTATATTTATTCAGAATTATTTACAAGCGTAAGTAAGAATCTATAATTATCAGCAGCTATTAAACCAAGTAACACAAATTGTTAAGTAATAAGTTACTACATAAATATTGAGCAGCTACAAAAAATTCTTGAAAAAACCATTGAATTAAAAAAATTGTATCATGTGCAGAAATACAACTTAGTATTTTATATTCCCTCCGTATTTTAATCTAAAACAATCCAACAAGTAGAATAGTTTTATTTTCACAATCACAACACTATAATTAACCGTAAATACGCCTGTAATTAATTGATTACAAATGAAATAAATGACATCAATGTAACCAAGAGAATGCAATCTTATACAGCCAAGGTCATATATCAAATCCCTTGCAATAAATCAAAAACAACCCATGTCCGAGTCCTCGAAATATGAAGTAATTAATATGCTAATTAAACGTCCAGATTTCGTCCGCGATAGCGATAAAAAAATCGCCGAATGACATCCTCTTTGGTACGATTTTTCGCAAATCGCATCACGTCATAAGCTTTCGTTTCGTACGCTCGGATACTCACCTTTAAAACATTGAAATTTAAACTTTATTGATATTATTTTAAGGTTGATCTTTGTTAATTTTGGTGTTCAAAAAAAGGCTACAATGGCTGACAAATTAATGAAGTCGTAAGCGAAGGGATCGATCTGCCGCGTTCGGTTTCACGCCCGAATAGAGGAGGATTGCATTGGACGCGACCATGCAAGGGAGCCCCACTTGTGCAGTCATTGACCTTTTTGGATTTTGTTTCATGTGAAAAAATGCTCATAGCTGTCACTGGCTTTAATTGAATTTATGAGGTTATATACAGCGGAAACTGGCGAAATTAGTTTTAACGACGTTTGGCCGCCACTGAGGTATAAAATGTAAATAAGTTAACAATTTATACCTCTTGCTTAGATGAAAAGAAAGTTTATTTCAGTATGTATAGCAATTTTGTATAAACTATTTGGTAAAATGTTTTAGTACTTTAACATTGATTAGATTGATGACGCCAGCCACACATATTTTCCGCTTGGTCTAATAGTATACGGGAGAAAATGCCATATGGCATTAGGTTTGTCACTTGCACTTTTTTTTAAATGTTTAATAAATTTTAAATAAAGAAATAGATTGTTGTAAGTTAACATTAGTATCTATAAAGATAAAACTAAGGTATAACAATAGTTTGTACTAACTTAGAACATGTAAAATTAGAAATATACTTTGTAATGTTAACTAATTTTAAAAGGCATACTAAAATTTACTGTCAAAATAAATATCTTCACCAAAAGTTCCCAAACAAATATTAATAATTACAAGTCGATTCAAACTTCGGCTGTTATGATAATTCCGCGTAATATCATAAATTCTTTAGAATTTTTCCTGCCATAAATATTACTTTACGAACGCAGTACATATTTCACAAGTTACAACTGTACACGAAGATGAACGACGTTCTTCGTGTGAAAACGACAAAATTAATATGTTCAAGGAAATGTATGGAATCTCATACAGTGACATTCCTTATGATACATAAAATTATGAGATTGAGTGTACTTCAACATCATCCGAGCGTATTCCCATTTGCAACCTCTGCGGTAACGCTTCAGAGCCCGGAATCCGCTACCCAACCTTAGTAAGATTAGGTAACTTTCATCTAAATTTCATGTTATATTTCAGTAGTAGTATGTTCTAGAAGTATGTTCACTATCACGAATATATAACTTATAAGTGATAGTGAACGTACTTCTAGAACTTAGTACACGTATCACGTTTTTATTGATAATGGGACAGACATAGCAGTTTGGGTCTTACTGCTCTTAAGGCTCCTACCCGCGCTAGCGACCTTGAAAACACAAAAAAAAAAATTCTCTTTCTGTAAGTGAGATTATCAGAAACCCTCGTACGACTTTTAAGCTAGTATCCTTAAGTTTTATTAGAACCTAGAAAGTCATTGAAATACATTACGCTGTAGTTTCCTTTGCAAAAAATACTAAAAACGGCCACTTTTGACTCTTTTTGTAAAGGTTTCTAAAGCGGATAGTATTTTAATGACTTTCGAGGTTCTAATGAAACTTAAGGATACTAGCTAAAAAGTTGTATGAGGGTTTCTGATAATCTCACTTACAGAAAGAGATTTTTTTTTTTTTTTGTGTTTTCAAGGTCGCTAGCTCGGGTAGGAGCCTTAATAGACCAAACCCAGCACCGCAAGACTCTGCCTGAAGTAGTCTCAAAAAGAACTATATATATACCTAGTCGACTGACGAATCGATAATTAAAGTCTAAAAACATATACTGAAACTATTTTAATGGTAAATTCAGTCCATGATACTGAAAAACTTTCCCCAAAGAACGCATATCGCAATATGAAAAGTAATTTTTGGCCCCCCATTCAGATCACGATCAGTTCATTCGAGTTTTTAAAGCCAAAAAATATTTTTATTATCCCGGACTGAATTCACACATAAAATACTCGTAGTTTATTATATTTATAAATAAAAATAATTATGTTGAAAATTAACAAAAACTTCACAGGATACTGAAGGCTGTATACATGCATCCCAATGCAACTGATAGTAATCAAAATAACACAAATAATGTGTCGCATTTAAAATAATTACCCAGGAGGACCCAAAATAATGTTGCGTTGTAAAAATACAAATTCCCCACCGTTTACATAACTCATCTCGATCAGCTTATCGCGCACCTGCATCATTGTAACCAACACCAAATCATACATAACCACAATCGAAAAATCAATAATGCACTTAACGACGCGTTCACACATACCGTTAAGCATAATTTAAAAATACGCCGCCCGGTTACAAAGTAGTGAGCGTATGGGGCTAAAGCTTAGGACACACTGTTGCATAATTATTCTGCAAAGAATATGTTTAGGATTAACGGATTTTTTGCTAACAATATTAATATATGTACCTAATTTGAAAATCTAACCCACAGAAAAAGAAGAAGAGACTGCTACATTCTCGTTTCAAAATATGAATATTTGCATGATGTCGATCATAGACATAGATTTTTTTTTGTCGATTCTGTCGATTTATTCATGTTCCTGGTAGTGATCATTTTCACTTTCTTTCAATTAGCAACTAAAAATCCTCACACAAAATTATGAAACGACTTTCGACAAACTTCAATATTTGTTTTCTAAACATATTAAGGCAAGAGCCCAGCTCTTAAATATAAGAAGAAAAAACATATTAAACTCGACTTTATTTTTAAATTCTAAATCCAATGAAGCGAAAAACTTGTTCAGGACCTAATAAATAATGGATCAAGAAACATTCGTTGCAATCTTACCCCGGAACAAGCTGAACTTCTGCCCCCTCTCCAGTTTGCATCCCAGCGGTATCATAAAACTACAAATCAATGCGACATCTCGCCGAAACAGCGCGGCGTGTACGAATCGTGTCCGATCTAATTTAGAGCGGGGGCGATGAGCGGCGCGATAGGCGGCGCGGGTCGGGCTCACGCTGCGTGATTTACTGGCCGCGCAACGCGAACGCTGCTCTGAGCTCGGGTTGCATTTATAATTATACAGGTAACGAATTGGTGCTGAAAGCAAATGCACTTCGCGCACTTCTATCAATTTTAATTTAAGTTGATGTTTTTTGATGTTGATTAAAGTTAGTTCGCAAAGTTAGACCTTTTATTTATAATTTAACTCTTATTTCCGGAGTAAGATAAATGAGTAAGTAAACACACACCCTAAAAGCAGAACCCTTATCTGTACCCGTGCGTCGACAATCATAACTTTCGAGCATACGATCTCTTGATTTAGTTACACATAAAACCTTATTTGTTTCATCCATATAGTTTCAAAACATGCACCCTAGGAACTTTACTCTTATACTATTGCACTTGTATCAACCGTCTGTGATGATCTCTCATTGTAACTCGCGATGTAGTTACCATAAAACCTATTTCATTTTAGCCGTATACTTTGATCCGACGCACCTTGAGAGCGCTACATGTCTGCAAAGCTGTATCAGTGGTCCGACAAGCACCAACTTTCAAGCAGACAATATCTAACAAATTAGTTACCATAAAACCTATTTCATCCCAGCCGTATAGTTTCAAACGACGCACCCAGGGAGCGGGACGCGTCTGCGCACCTGTATCGGCGATCCGCGACTTACTTCAGATAAACGATCGCGAGCAAGCGCGCCCGCTAGATTCCAACTTGTCTACGAGATTTATAAGTCTCTGGTATTTCCATTTAGTACGGGGAAGATATAAAGCATATTATAATTGTGTAGTGAGGGACTTCCTTTACTCGAGAGTGATTAATTGTATCTACTTGCGTTTTATTTTTGATATCGACAAAACAAGAAGAAAAAGAAAGCTGGCATGTGTATTTTTATAAAACTTCTAGCGGGGCCTGCGGTGTTACCCGCGTTTAGTTTCCAACATCTCAAAACAGATACTTTTTACTAAACGCCAAAATAAACATATTCTATAAAAAAAAGTTCATTTCATAGTTCCTTGGAGTCAAATAGCGGTCTTATTATCCGTTTTCTCGCATGACAATGGATATGATCAATGACAAGTGACATTTTTTGTGAAGTTTTATTCTATTAACAGCACCAAATAATTTATTTTTGATAGGAATAACAGAGCACTCCCGTGCTGGTCTGGGAGAAATAAAAAAAACTTAGAATGTACCAGCTGCTTCTCTTCCCACGCAGATCGTAAAAGCCGATCGAGGGAATGGACAAAAATGCAAATCATGTTAACAGGCGATGCGGCTAACAACCCATCACTGTATTGGTTGCTTTTCCATCTTCTCGCCCACCATGACGCTAAAAGTGGCTTTTGGGTCTTGCGGCCCTGGGCTCTGCATAGAACCGCAAGACCCAAAATGCTCTGTCTGCCCCATTAGGGATAGAGACGTGATAGTATGTATATGTATGTAGGAATAACAGAGAAGTTCCTTGTAGTCAGTTATAATTACAATAATAGTCCATGAAGAAGGGCCGAAGAAGGAGAAAGAAATATTTTTTTTTTATTTGGTAGAAAGAAATATAACAAAACATAACAGATAAATCACAACAAAACGGTTATAATCCGTTATAGCTAGACAGTTGAAATTTTCACAGATGATATATTTCTGCTGCCGATATAACAACAAATATTAAAAGCAGACTAAATTAGATATTTAAGTGGGGCATACAACAAACGTGATTTTTTGTAGATAATCTTTCTCGCACTCGCACTTGGTCAGTTATTTCGTTTGATTAAAACTTTTCAACAAAACTCCTGTCAATGCTGGGGGAACGTTTAGTTAACAACTTGTAGTTGCATTCAACATATTATATCTCTCTCATCTGATGTATAACAAAAATGTCCATGCATTTAGCATTCGGCGCCTTGTTACCTCTGATATAACTCACCCCATACAGGTATGTTCCCTGTAGGACTACTACAAATTACATCCTTTACGAGAGCAATTATTTATTTATTTCTTAATTAATTCTTGTATTATACACTTATAGTCACACACATACAAAAGAAAAATACAAAAATTAAAAGCAAAACCTATTGAAACATCGTATTGGGAACATATATCAATATCTTAGTACGTGTGTTCTACAGCAATCCAAAAAGGTCATAGCTCAGTGCTTGCTGCTCAGAGAGTAGCTCACTGATTTTCAGCTACGGCCTGTCAAGTGCGAGTGGTCAGAGGTGGTCGGAGGTTGTAGGCATGTAGTGCCAAGAGGAATCTACGCCAGTATCTCGTCGCGATGGCTATCTGCTTGATAAACACCGCGCTTAAGGCAAATTTGCATATTAAAACAAGCTCTGGTAATGAGGAGACACTACAAACATGCCTTCAAACCACCGTTCCGACCGTTTCCACAATTATCATTGTGATTTAACATCTCTGTAATTATATTAATTCGCTGTTATATTTTTAATTCGATTTTTTACGGAAATCTTAACTAATCCCGCTGATAAATTAGTTATTATCCGATATAGTTCAGTTTGAGAAATTTATTAGTTGGTTATTAACGCATCCTTCGATCCATGCATTTATATTATTTCATAATTATAACAGTTTAAACTATTAACCTGATTTCATTTCGTAAATGTAAAAATTGTTATTTAAGTAACGAATAATAAAGTTTTTACAACAATAATGTGTCCATAAGTTTACTTCAAATTGTTAAACTAGAAATAATTTTAAATTATAAATAAATCCATAAGTCACACTGTAATGCAGAGTGTGAAAAACAATGTTCAAATAATATTACAATAATTAAAAACAAAAACTAATTTAAAATTCATAAATAGAACATTTGTATTTTAGTGATGCAACAAAGCAAATGGAATCGATACTACATATCGATATTAACCGTTACACAAAACGATTTATCGTAAGCAATAACATGCGCCGTGGTCCTCGAAATTAACATCTAAATGACTGATTGGAAAATAGTGAGGTTGGTCATGGCGTATTAACGCTGAATTGGGTTTCTGAGGCGAGTTTTCAGTTATATCGGACGATAACAATTTCATACCGCGACGCGCTACCAAATGGTCGAGATTTCTTTTAGTTACAAAGTATTTTTTGAGAAATTAGCAGTGTCGTGGTACAGATGAAGATGGAATAAGAGGTTTTTGTGAATGACTTATTGTGTAATAAGACCTTGTGCAGTTCACTCTGTTTTAAACTCTTAACAACTCTGAGGTAATATTTTTCAAAAAGATTTTTTCCTCTTATTACTTATAAGTAAATTTTGTTTGACATGTAACAAATATACGAACATTTTAAAGACATAAATATATTTATAGATTCCGCCTAACTAATTTTAGACATTGCGTAATACCTGTATAAATAGCTAGTTATTCACAAAATACCGGCATTTAAAACGTAATTGGTTACAATTAAATTACCTACATAAATAAGTTCGCTGTTTTGTGTCAGTAATTAATTTAATTTAATTTGTTCATGCAAATTCAAAAATTTACAAATAGAACATGTAAATTAAATTTTTAAAGAAATTAGATTTCGTAAGAAATTTCTTCCAGGAGGGGAAATGGGAAGAAATAGGTAATTGGCGTGTACAATACAAAAATAAATAAATATACGAGATGGTGACAGCACTAGTAAGTATCTACATAAATTGGGCTGTGTGGTTTCCAGCAGAGTAGAATAGGGCTACTCAAGTCCTCCGTACTACACGTAATGTAAATTATACTTAGTGACGTGTAAAAGTGCTTGTAAAAGTCTAATTACTGAATTAACATTTTAATCTTTGAATCTCTTGTGATTGTCGTAGAAGGCGACGCTAAACAAAGCTTATAAACATCAATGAGACCTCTCCAACTCGTCTGGACGGCGTAGTGAGTGTAGGCCAAGTCTTCTGGCTGCGCTGGCCGCAAGTTTGGCTCTGGTAATACAGAGAGGGTCGTGCTCCTGCAGTGGAGACCAAAAACCTGATGATGACGATGATCTACATAAATATATTAATAAACATAGCTATATAAACGTACGTGCAATGCGCAATCATCTTTCTCGAGAGAGTTCTATTTCATGCGAACTTTATCGCTAGAAATAATGAACTAATTTGATTTTACATTGGTGTTAATTTTTCGCTGCTTTATACATTATTTTATAAACGTACACTCACAATTTTAAATGAATTGCGCTTAACTTAGCCTTGAGTTTTTAATGGCGCTAGACTCCGCAATAGTAGTATGTTTTGTTTATGTTAAAAAAGACATTTTAATTTGAAATGTTTGTTTGTTACAGATGAACCAAAAGTGCAAAGTGTGCGGTGAGCCGGCGGCAGGCTTCCACTTCGGGGCTTTCACGTGTGAAGGATGCAAGGTGAGAACCATTCTTCCTCTTCTTCTTTAAGAGCTTTTGGCTCATTTTCATTGGTTGATAACTCAGTCGATATAGGGCATGCAGGGACTCTCCGTACGCGGACTAACGACCAATGAAAGCTATAAGTAGATGCACTGGTCGTTACGCCGACTGTGGTTATACCCCACAGGCTGTATATCGACTGTACAATACTCTATCAACTAGTGGAAATGGCTCACCGTTACGGAAATCGCACCCCGAATCCATGCGACATCAACTAGTGAAAAAGGTTACCCGCATGCGTGCCCGTATGGCATGCATTTTAGAAATCTCCCGCACTGAATGTGAACTAAAAGACCAATGAAATCCTTTGGCTTTTGTCGGTGTAGTATGAGCGCTAAAAAGTAATGCTGAAGACTGAGAAGTGACAAACTTCTTAGTTTTCAGCCTTGATACAGCATGACCCTGCTTTTTCTTTCACTTGGTTTACATTAAGAAGATATTTGTAAGAAAATTGATAATTGTTAATTTCTTACCCTCTCTACTTAGCCTGTTCTGGTTACATATTTACGGTTTGCTACATAGATCTACCATACTACAAGATATAACTACCTTATTGTAAAATGAGACCAGAAATGAAATGTCATGTCTGACTTTAAAATGGTTGTACCTACTACACGTACTTTGTCGATATCGATAAAATAAATGTGTTGTGATTATGAATTGATATTCTTGGTAATGTTATGACAAGAAATATATACTTAAAATATTTTAATCTCTTTGTCCCTAGCGGTGTAGATGTCGCCCAAGTCCAAAAGTCAGTTCAGTAGCTATATTACTTTAGTAGATGCGTGGGTGGAAAATGGAATAAACGGATAAAAATATGTTATCAGGCTAAATTCAGGTCATGATAGCAAACAACTTTCTCAAGGAACATATGTGAAAAAGAAAAAAAATTGACCTCCAATACAAGTTGACTTATCAGCAGATCAGAGTTTACACAAAAAACACGAAACAAAAATATTATTTTTCATACACAAACCGTCTCCAGCGAATAATTTCTGTTTTGAACGAAACATTTTTTAACGTTAGGGTTTATATTCTCTATGGTTAACCACATCATGAGGTGCTACTTTTCAAATGCGGAGTCACTAAACGAACAGTTTTTTGTATGGAAAAACCATTCGTTTAGGTGACTCCGTGTTTCAAAAAAGATACCTAATAATATTTATTTTTGATTACTGTTATCATCATTTCTGCCTGACGAAGAGTTAGAAGATATGTTCTGCGTTTTACCAATTGCAGATGCAATCGCTAAAACGAAAAGAAAACTCAGATTTCGTATCAGAGAATATTTACGGGATCGCAATTTTAATATTTACCTGGAGTTACATATAGACGATCGGTTTAGATCTCTATTTGTAACTCCTGGTATGGATCCAAGGATAGTAATAAAGAAAAGAAGATATATAGATATAAAGGACAGATAGGCTCTAAAGGACTCGTACCCAGAACCGTAAAATAATGAAAAAGAAACCCTTCCCCTCTCGCCCCGCGCAGCGCATGTTTTCCATCTGCTTTGGAAAGCAGAAACATGTGTATGCCATAGACAATTGTATAGCCACGCCCCTTTTTTGCATGTTTTTGTGTAATGTTTCGTAAAAACAGTAGCAGGAGACCCGCCTTTAGGACATAGATGTTCATTATCATGGATCGAATCTAAACCCTTAAAATTGTTGCAGTATATTATGTGATATATTAAAATGATTGAAGTGTTTTTTCCTTTGCCGACAATCGACTTGTACAATCTGCGAGAAGAGAAGAGTAATATTACATTATATATAAATATATTTGTCGCTATCAATTGCCTTACAATACTTAAGTAATATATAAGAAAAATAATGTACCAGTAAGTACTGAGAATTAATATTTTATTAAACAAATACTAATTGCAATCCACCGAATTTATTAATATACAAAGCGGAACTAAGGTCTCTCTTAATCTCCTTCATCCTTAATGAACGATATTAATGTTAAACATTGCAAATAAACATAAAATAATAACTGAAAATGAAATATTCAATCTTTTTTTCTCTTGGGTGAAAAGGTGTAATACATTATGATGCCAATAAATGTTGACAAACCAGCATCGAAAAATAGTCCAGCACCCAATTGACGAATTATGTACACTTACAGGAACAAATAAAGTTGGCTAAGAATCCTTGATTAAAACGTTCTTCTGCATTCTTTGTATAAAACGCGTTGGCTCGAAATGTTTACTGCAAATAATAGAACACCTTTTGGGAGCCCAACTCGGTCTATTCACACAGGTTATCCATTTTTAAAATTTTCTTTAAAATTGTCATTTGTTAGGAATCTGTCAAAATAAAAAGTAATCAATTACTTTTACTGAAATAATATATATATATATATATATATATAATATATTTTGTTTTTATAAGAATAAGAAAAAAGAATAAGCGCTAGACTGATCAAATTAACTGTAACAAAAAAAAATACATAAAATACCAAAAAAAATACATAAATACATAATAATATATATAGGGACAAATGTTGGGAAATAAATCTTACCAACGAAAATCGAAACTCATTATGAAATATTCCGATTGTAATTTTATTCAAAAAAGTTTGTACTGATAACAAAAACTATTGACTTTTTATCGATATATGTATTCATGACATAAAATGACGTCAATAATTAGTCAAGCCCTAGCGGAATCAGATAACTTTATATTTTATGCAATATATTACTGAATTCCATAAATAACTAATAAATATTGTGTTATCTTTCAATGAAAATATAAAATGCATGATTTTGAGTGGTTTTTTGGTGAAGTTGAGAAAGAAATAGTGACTAACTGGAGAAATACGTATCCGGCAAAATTACCTGTGAAATGTGTATTTACTGAGATTATTGTTTGTTGTTGTATCACAGTCGGTAAAGCTGCAAGATACCATCTTTCAGAGGTAAGGAAACTTATGGAAAAAGACAGTTTACTATAAGAAAAATCCAATTTTCGTTTGACACTTTATCAGCTAGGATTACCGCGGTTGACTCTCATCCAAAAGTTGTCTCATGTCAGTGTGATCGCTATCTCTTTTGCTCTTGTGTTAGCGACATTAAAGTATTTTTTGTCGCACTCGGCATGTTCCGTCTTCTTACGTAGTAAAAAAAATTCTATGTCTATGGTTTGCTACATCAGACATAGCGACGGAACGCTTCAGCATCGGCCATGCTGAAGCATTCCATCGCTCTCTCTCTCTCCCTCTTTCCCTCTCTCCCTCTCTCTAGCAAGTGACGGTTCTGACGTCAGAAAAGTATAGTAGCATAGAAAAGGGCTGTTCCGTGGAGACAGATGTAGTCCCACTTTTAATCGAGTTAATTATTAGCATTCCGGGACTTACCGCGATTTATTATAGTTTGAGTCAGGTATTAATGTAATGGATAGATTTAGCTGTGTTGCATCGGAACCCGCTTCCCGGTTATTTCCGAAATATTAACACATTGCTGGTTACTCAGCCAAACACAAAAGAAATAGCAATTAGTGTGTTCAACAACGTATTAATGTTGTTAAAAATAGATTTCTGTGACAATTGATTTTTACTTCCAGTATAAAGGGTATGCTTCGAGAAACGCCAAACCAAATTAAATGTTATTGCTATTTAGTAAAACGTAAAAAGTCATTTGATAATTGTCAATATTTCTTTCCATTTCATAATAAGTAGTTGTTGACGTTTACTTGTTTATTGCCGCTTCCTAAGCGCAAGTACAGAAAAAACGGCAAGAAACTGTAGTACCTGTGATAACATACTTTAACTTTACTACTTGTACTCCTACGTGTACTACTTATTAATAGTCTGATGTTTAACCGATGATGTTGCATAATGTTCAATCAACTTTTCGACGGATACAAAGTACTCTGAACAAGCGTATTTGGACGAGGCTTATTAAACTGATTTCGCTATTCAAATGAATCCGGAAGATGGGAAATCTAGGATAGGGCTCAAGGCCAAAAACAACACGCAAACGCTCTATATGGTCGGAGTAAGAAAATTAAATGAATCGTTTTTTAATGCTTAATGCATGCGCTGACATATAAAATTTTCAGATGTAAAATTCTAATTGGTGTTGCCTTTTTTTTGCAAAATAAGAATATCTTTTATGAAAATCAAGCTATAATTTAAGGTTCATTTAAGCATAAACACGTGTATGAATAAAAAATCTCTAAACTTTATTATTATATACATTTAATGCTGTCATTAACAAATTCTTGTAATTATCATAATTCAAATTTAAGTAAAAGTTTCAATTTCAGACTCAGCTAATTAGATAACGCAATCCAATAAGGATTTTCAAATAATCATAAACTCGTAAACATACCATAAAATAAGCAATAAAGAAGATTTAACAATAAAACAACCAAACACGGCTGCACTACATCCGAATCCTTTCAATTAATTGTATAATTACTCGAATTCCGATTTCGACTCGATGCTTCCTGCGCCACTTCCCTACGATGTAAATAACACCGCATTGATAAACATTTTTTGTGGCATGTAGAGTAGATATCGAGTGTCCGGGAAGGGCACGTCACTAATTCGATCATTCGCAAAAACTCGTGGAATAAAATGGTTATCAGACTAGTTTTCGCTTAGGCACGTTAATTCGGATAGTTTCCGATTTGTTTGGTGGATTCCTGTTAGTATCAGTTAGTATCAGATGTACTCGCAATATTGCCTTTTAATTAATTTAATTCTAGGGAAAATTTATGAATGTAACTTGATAATTGAAACTGAAGTTTCATCTTCATACGTGGCGTAAAATGTAGAATATTTCTGCCCCATTTCATTTGGTTCTTCGTAATATACATATATATGTAGCTCAATGTATATTTGCGCTTTGCGCCTCACCCGTTGCTTCTTCCATAAGCTGATCAGCTCATCTACGTCAGTTACTTTTGTTGTTTTGGTTCTCCTCAATTCATATCATGTAAAGAAACACCCAGTGCAGTGATAGCCCTCTCCAGTTTCCATAGAACATTTTTCAGTTGCATCCCTGCCTGTGCCGCTTCGAAACCCGGGGTTTACGTTCCGGTTTTTTCTACTCCAAAATAAAAATATGCATGCAATGGTCACTCAAGGATGCTAAAGATTGTGAATTGGGTACCCATATAAGGAAGCAAAAGGGTAAAAATAAGTAACATTTCCAATTGCCTCAGAATGGGAACAAAACGCCATTATCCCAACGTTAATGCCGCTCTAGCGCACACAATCGACGCTCGTCAATTTGTCGGCGCACTACTAAACGCCACCGTTTGTATGTAAATGTGCATGCGCACTAATTGTAATGGGCTAGGGCTGATACACACGCATAATGTCTATAATGTTTACTGAAAATAATATTGTAATGTTATACGCTCAAAAAAAATTGTTCCAATATTTTTTCTGATTGGATATATTATATTGGTCATATTATTGTATGAATTTTATATCTTATCTGAAGATAAGAATGTAAATTAACGTCTCAAATCTGATTAGAATAAAACCAAAATCAAAATTAAAAATCGACCTCACCCCCAAACTACACAACCGATTGAGAAATAATTTCAATGGAACCCCCTGACAAGTATACCCTTTCAAACCAAAAAGAATTTTCCAAATCGGTCCGAGCATCTTAGAATAATCATTGAACGTCGAATTGATAACCTTATCTTTTTTAGAAGTCGATCAAAAAGTCAATTCACAGCTGCCATCCCTAGCTTACAAGCTCTTGGCTGACCATCCGCATCCGTCTCGTATTTAGTGCAGTATTGTCCGCGGTTGACGCAAGCGCATCTGCTTACCTTTGAGGCTACCGCAGTGTCGCAAGTTTTGACAGCTCCTAAGTGAGAAGGGATTGCGATTAGTCGCGCGTGTGACGCGAGGCGGCGGCGCGTCGGCGCGCGCGCATACTCCTTATGAGCTTTGAGTTGTCACTTGTTGGTAGCGATTGAACGATATTATTGTTTATTAGTAGCTTATAGAAAGATCTATCTAAAAAGAAAATAAAGAGACATGGAAAATACTCCATCGACAAGAACCTACGACAATTATCAAGTGATACAAATATCCAAAGATAAATAAATGAATTTGACTTTGACTTTGACTTTGACCTAGTTCTTAAATTTATTAATGACTAACTGATACCTGTGGACAAAAATTCATGCTGAACAACTTTTGCTAACATGTCATTTTTATATTTTATAGTTTAGCTGGGCCATTATGGTTCTGCATCAGGTGTTCAATTTACAAAATTTATTTTATCCTATATGTTACCCAGGCTTAACAGCTATACATATAACAAAAAAAGTTTCATTCGAATCCGTCCAGTTTATAAGCGAACTAGCTGTGCCCTTGGGCTTTGCTCCCTGGGAATTTCGGGATAAAAGCTATCCCATGTCCTTCCCTGGGTATCAAACTGTATCCATATCAAATTTCATCTAAATAGGTTCAGTGGTTGAAGATACAAACTTACATTCACATTTACAATATTAGTAGGATAGTATAGGATAGCAGGATTAGTGATCCAATATACAAAACTAGATCACAGCATTCAATTGTCCAACTAATCGACTTTTCAAAGTGTACAATCGGACTGTTACATAATGCAACAGACACCAATGGACAATGCGTTGGGCAACAGGGAAATGTCGCAGGATGCACGGGCAATGGCCAGCGGTCCACTTGCATTCGTCACGGATGTAATATCCTACAGCCAATGGACGACTTTTCTTGGCTAATTTGTCAAAAAAAAAATTGTTCCATTTTTGAACATAAAAAATGGGAATGCCACTTCTGATTAGAGATTAGATATGGGTATAGATGACTGGGTAAAAAAAAAATTCTAATGGTCGCTGGAAGGCGCTGGATGCAAGCCGCTCTAGATCGGTCATTTTGGAAATCTTTGGGAGAGGCCTATGTCTAGCAGTGGACGTTATGCTGAAAAATGATAATGCCAGCCAATGGACGACTTTTTGGCAAATGTGTAACGAATAGGAAAATTTTTGATGCTTAGCTTCACTTTTTCTGGTTCAAAATTAAAGAACTTAGTCTTCTATTTTCAGTTAAGAATGGGGAAAGAAGGAAACTACTATATTGGAATCCAATATAAACTTTGAAAACAGGTAAATAGTTTTCCAATAAGAAATCATTTTTCAGTTAGTTCAAAAGTCAATTTCTATTTGAAATGTTTATGTGCTTTAATAGCAGTGTATTTTATTGGACAAAATAAAATTAACTTTAATTTTGTAATTCTAAATACTAATTCAAATTATTAATTTAAACACATGACATTGTTAAATTAATTTTGACATAAAAAAATCGCGAGACTTATTTTCCAATACAATTCAAAATTCAATTTTTAGGCGACATCGCATGATGAGGCAATGGAATGAGAGACTCAAAGCATGAGTATACTCCAGTATACTCATGCTTTGAGTCTCTCATTCCTATTAGATTCCTATCTTCATATTAGATTCCAATCTAATATGATACATCACAAATAGAATTGCATCAAATCAAACAGATCTAGTTACCCAAACTTTGCGTAACCTAGGATTGAACTACGGCCCATTACCCAAAACAGTTGATGTGCCCGCAACGAGATAGGATCGGAAGGCATGCTCGTTGCCCAAGAAGCCACGGCCCGGAAAATAAGCATCTCTTGATGCTTCGCAATTTCGGAAAATCTATTGCCAAACGTAGACTTGACGACCATCATGGTTCAGCAGATGTTGCTACAGTATACTATCTTATTTCCTCCTACATATAAAATGAGAAAGTTATGTTACTATGTTAGTCAAGCTGTTAATTGTAAATGAAACTGTATGCGTTGTATAGATTTTCTTTCATTTGTATCCTTTGTCAATTGAGCTACCAGCACGGTTTACACACCACCTGATTGAAAAACTCACAATATTTTTGAAAGATCTATATAACAATATTCTTCACGACAGAAAGACAGACATGGCAAAACTATAAGGATTCCTTTTTCACTACGTAACCCTAAAAAGGGACGTAAATTTTAACGTGTCTTTGTGTCAACCTAGATTAGAATAAATGTACGCTTATGCCACAGAATTCAATATGCCAAATAAACTCATATGTCTTAAGGGCATTCAGTTTTCTAACTATGCAAAACGGTAGAGTATCTGTCTACCCACAAGAAAGTGACATAATGACAGAATTATAAGTACAAGTACCAAACAGGTGTCGGTCACGCCTTTTCAAATATTACCCATTAATTCACAAAATGAAATGCGTAGAGAATTCTTCAACGGTTATGTTTAAGACCTGAGGATACGAAAAACCCGATTATGGTAATGCTAGCTGCTTATTGTCTTCCATTATAATTAGCTGCGCCCGCGCAATCACGTAATGGATCGCTTTTCACGCCGTTTAATTGCAATGATTTATTATATTCCTATACAACTGTGGCATAAAATAGAGATGAAAAAGAAATCGACATTTCATATTACTTAATTGTGCAAAATGACCTGGTATCAGAGCATCCTTTATTAGGTACTTTAAGTTTCAAAAAATATATTTAAAATATTAACGGGTTACCTACGTATAGAGTCAAAAAATACCTATATGTTCGAGGTAATTTGTGAGTGTTTAATTGTCTATCAGTAAGTGCCTAAGTTTGTAAAATAGAGCCAAAAAATTAATGTATTTTGTAAATAAATAATTTTTTTTTTTATTGGTCGTCGAGGCTTATAATGTAACAGCTGAATTCTTCAACGCTATTTACATAAGACGCAAGCAATATTAAACTTTTTCTTACATAGTTTTACTTATTACGCTGTCAAATTTAATAACATTAAAATTTTCATGGTGTGACTAACAATTCTAATTGAATCACTTCTTCACCACAATCATTTTGTGATTCCTATAACAACCACGCAAGCCTCAACGTAATCTATTTGTCAAGGGATAAATAAAAGCTAAGCCAATTACGAACAAAATAACAATCCAATTAATTAAATCTCGCATTAAGGCGGGCCATTAAAGGCGCGACTTTTGTTTTGTCCACTTGACAAATTACGAGAAGCGCGCGGCCTCTTTTGCGTTGCCTCGTATCGCACAATGGAGCGGCGCCACTGTCGCGCGCGCCGATTGTCCCCACACAATACCCGATTACACATACAGATAATTCTTTCCAGAAACCTTTAAAAGCAAATTAGAAGCGATGATTTATTGCAGTGAAGTTACGAAACAAACGTCTCGGTTAACCCGAATATCTCTTTCCGCTGAGCGTTTTCCGTTCGCGCTCGCGTGCGTTACCGCAATTTGAATGTGCTCCAAATTTGAAAATAATTCGAGTTGGCCGACAGTCGTGCGATCGGCGATCGCTTATCGGACTAGTAAGTACTGGTGTCACATTGTTGTGACTTAGTGATGTTGGTAATAGATATTTCAGTACTAACAGTGTTATGTTCCCAATAGACGTACATGATTAAAATCATTCAAAAATTAGTAAATCTAAATTGCTTAAAACAGGAAGTCCAAGTCAAAAGTCTCAGTCAAACATCATTTATTTATCTTTGGATATTTGTATCACTTGATCTGATTCTTGATAATTATTGCCAATTTTTCTTTCGATTTCATAATAAGTAAATGTTGACGTCAGATCATTTACGTACAACTAAGTTACTACTAAGTACTTTTAAGTTTTTTCGATACTTTTCTTTATACTCTATACTCCAATCATAGATGATAGTATTCTCCTAGAAGTTTGAACGAAATTTTATTAGATACTTCTTTTTACTTATCCAAAATTTTAAGAATTTTAAACATCTACTTATATTTTTTTTTAAAACTAATACGTTAATCGAGTAACACTTGAACAAGCAAAGAATACGGCGATCGACAAATCGCCTCACGCACATCACTAGCAGTTCCCATCGTTCGTGTTTGTCTTACGCAATAATTGGAGCATTGGGGGTTCACACGTTTTTGCCGGCCATCCATCGGCGTCATTACACCTAACTACTGGTGTTTACACCGTGATCTACCAAGCTCAATATCACAGGTCAAGTTTATGCAATCTTTTAGCATTTGAAGGTCTGTACAAAGTTTTTTAACAACTCTATGGTTTGCGTTGAGTTTATGCAAGTTTGCAACCTCTTTGCTTGACGTAAAAATACTGGCCACTTAGAATGGCAATATCGTTTTCTTTTAATGTTTTTTTTTTTCTTTTCTTGATTATGGCGGTCAAACTCTGTTGAAGCTTATTTTGCCAGTGTCTAGTAATATCTCTTCTTTATTCCTAATCCTAAACCCTTAACTATACAATCAAAGGTTGGTATAGGTCCTTTGATTGCTTCACGGGAGCTTCTGGCGACAAATCTATACGAGTCCACTGGTTTTCATAGCCGATTGAGTGGCGGACGGCGCCCAAAGACGCCCACCGCAGTCCGCAAATAAATATCACTACAACCGCACTATGACTGTCCACTTTAAACATTTCACATATTGTCCATGAGAATGAGCATTTATAACACCAAACTACACCAATTTCATGTTATAAAGTCCACTAGAATCAATTTGCAAAACAATTTAAAGCAGACTCCAACTGGACCCTTTGGCTTCCCGCCAAAAACCTTCTTTTAATGTTAGTGCCGTTCGAAATGTTTTGGTTTTTAAAGACCAATAATGTGATAGATAACATTAATTAAGACACTGATCATGTTTCGATATTTAATGCTACAATGTCTGCCTAGGTTGACAATATTATGAGAAATTCAATACGTTTTGTACTAAAGACATTATACTTTGATCGTAAATATCATAATAATTGGAGCATCGCCGGTTCACACGTTTTTGCTGTCCATCGCGATCATTATACGTAACTACACTACGTCGTTCCATACTGTTAACTCAATATCATTGGACTTGTAGTTTAATGTGTTGGATGTTTGAGTTACGTCAATGGTATAAAAGTTAACTTTAAAAGGCGATGAAGTGTGTGCGTGTCACTAAAGTCTTTGGTGCCTTTTTAGGGTTCCGTACCCAAAGGGTTAAAAGGGACCCCATTACTAAGACTCCGCTGTTCATTTGTCTGTCACCAGTTTGAATCTCATGAAGCAGTGGACTTCCTGCGGCTGATATGGTGAAGATGATAATGACCATTGGTGATTGGGGTAGAAAGATTGGATTCTGTTAAGGGATGATATTATATATTATGGTGGATTGCTTTGACCGTGGTCTCAGCATGGCTCATATAACCCTCTAAATTCATGGTCATATACGTAACATTAAACATCGAAAACATGGAGTTAAAAATCATATGACTGAAATAATAATGATGATAAATTCACAAAAAGAATAACAAGGAAAATATCTAAACAAACTCTTGTATCATTAATTTAAAAAAGGTTTATCAAAGACAAAAGAATTTGTTCTCAGACGACCTTGGAATCAATAACTAATTAAAAAATTAGATCAAACAGTCACGGCGAATTTTCCGCAATCGTTACATTGAAACAATGCCTAGTTCATTTGCAATATCACTGCAGGGTTAATCGATTCGATTCGATTCACTCGCAATCGATACTCGGCACCGTACGTACACTCCGCACTAATTAATATGCGTTATTGTAGTGAAATCTAATTCGATACTTCCTCGATGTTATTTTTTATTTACGTATACGAATTAATGCTTTGTTAACTGTTTAACGGTTTAGTGTTTAATGATGATGTGTGACGTTGATATAAGCAATACATATAATAATCGTGCATTTTGTCGTATAGTTTACGACAATGTGTTGTTAGCAACGATTGGCCTGCTTGTCTGAAGACCACTGGGGGACGGGGGGAGAGACAGTGACACAATCTTGTAAAAAGTTCAGCCTTTACCATGTCTGTCTGTCTCTCGGTGATTCTACTCAGAGACTAAGTACTACAAAGCTATAATTTGGAATGGGTATGTATATTAATCATGCCGATAAAGTAGTAAAATAAACTTAAAAAATATATATGTGATTTTATGGTAAAAATTTTTGTTAGAGTTAAGTGTCCCCCCTCTGTCTACTAAACAGTTGTATATGGACACGTGAAAAAATTCACGACAGTAGTATATTATAAAACGTAGTTTAAATGAAAACTATCAAAGCTAAGTAGAGTTTACAAATTAAAAAGTTATAGGAGACCAACCTACGAAAAGGAAAATTCTATAGAAAATTAGTTTTTTTAAACGATTTTAATCGCATGAACTCAAAGTCGGCATGCCTAATTACGGAACCCTACACCGCGCGTGGCCCGACATACACTTGGACGGTTATTTTTAATAAGGTTATGGTTTACCATGACACTTTATATTTCTCATTGTAATATTTAATTTCGTGGATCTATTTATCCATAAATCATACGACATCAATTAAGTATCTGAGTTGTTTCGAAACATTACACTCGAACAAACAAATCATCAATAGATATGAAATCGATAATCATATTTGTCTACAACACAAAAATGGTAATAAACGATTTAACATACATGAAAATCGATTCAATTAATTATAAAATTATCGATCAACAAATTCGAACAGCAATACTTGGCCAACGAAGGTTACATGATTTACAATCGATAAACTCGCGAATAAATTACTCGAGTACATAATCGGACATGTCGCATGTCGCCCGGACGCACACCGTGACAGGAATAAAAATGGCCGCCGTGCTCCAATAAATACAGTGAGCCAACCGGTGGCAACTGTTTCAAAACGACCTCTTTAAGACAATGACAGTCATTAGTCGGTGTTTACAATCGATTGTGGACCACGATCATCGATTGAGACGGTGTCGCGCGCCGAATTTGTCACAAAGCGTAGCACGTAACATTTACTTGTGGAATATTACAAAACAGACACTTTATTTCCTTGTTTTATTTTACTAGTTCTCACTCCCAGCTCGGTACCTTTTCTACATCCTACTACTACATCGGTACGAGTGCAGGTCACAGCTCGGTACCCATGTCTCAGCAAGTTTCTCCCCTAAATCGATTTGCTACATGGTCGAACAAAAAAATTATATTGGACTAATCCTTTATTGTATCTATTTGACAGTCAAATGACAGCGATTCGATGGGCAATTCTAGCACTATCAGCAGTGGTGAAAAGCAGCCTTAGGCTTAACGTTTGTACAAATATCATCTACTATCATCATCATCTTCTTAACCTACTTTTTCTATACTTCCTCCATGATAAATGATACAGATGTACCAACATAACACGACAAGAACAACTGGCGATTGTTCCACCATTACAATGCCGAAGAATGTTCCAATTTCAAATTGAAATCACAATCGAGCATCGGCAGCACGGCATCGAGTCACGTTAATCGAATAATCGATTGTATTCGAATGTCAGAGCCAATCAAAACATCGGTACGAGTGCAGGTCACTGCTTCTGAATTCAAATGCGAGATGACATGACTCCGACAAACTTAGAATTGCAACTTTTGAATTGGAACAATCACGACTTTGTTCTTTATGTCCTCGGTATTAAAGGTTTTAATGTTTGCGATTTAATTTTTGGGAGTGTAACGTTGAAGGAGAAAGGTCAGGATATGATCTGGGTATTTCTCACGCTCTCGGTTGCGCTTGCGTGCTGAAAAAGTCCGAATGTTGGTTCGGAACAATTAGTTACGACAATAAAAGATTGCATAGTGAATCTGATTCTACATAGCTAACAGGCCGTTTAACTGCTGCTTTCAGTTCTCACGGACAATTTCTTTTTTATGTGGTTTTGCAAAGGCGTGCAGTTTTATGAATTAGCATGTTTTAAGAGTATATACACCCTGTACTGAGCTGTATTATTGGCTGATAGTCTGATTTGTTTATCTGCCTGTCTGTGGCATTGTAGCGCTCGAACGGATGGACCAATTTCGATACAGTTTTTTCACGTGAAGGCAAGTTCTCTTGCGGTCGGTGGTTCTTAGCTATGTTAAATGAAAATCGATTTAACCGTTTAAAGGTTAGTGGGGGTTAACACTTGAAAGTCAGGGTTTCCCTAGCAAATAATAGACTGCGCTACTCACTAGTTGGCGATCTTGACAGTCGGGGATTTTTTAATTTGCCTAGCAAATAAACTTGTCGCCTAAATACGTCTTACACTGACGAAAATCAAGTAAATTCTGGAAGACTCTTGATCTATCTAATGTGCTTATTTTAGCGCCCATTATACAATATACGAGTATATATCCTTATCCTTACTTAATATTATAAATCGAAAGTAAGTTTGTATATTTGCTTGTTCAATTCAATTCAATTCAATTAATTTATTGCTTTTCATATTGTACATATATAACACTTTACTACATAGTCATTTCTTAAATTAGTAGGTACAACATGAGCCCTGACAGGGCATTGCAAAAGAAAAAAAATGGAACGGCATGCGGTTTTATTTTTCGTTAGTATTTATCTAATATAAAATTAGTTAGTAATTATTTAAATAAAGATTGATTTGTTTAGTAGTTTTTTGATACGAGTAGGTAATGTCAGTTTGTATAACAAAGTCAGTACCTATTTTAATTCATTCAATATTAGCTATATGTGTGTTTGTTACCGCTTCACGTTTCAACCTATTTATATGAAATTTGATATGGATATAGTGTCGTAGTGATACCCAGGGAAGGACATAGAATAGTTTTTTTACCGAAATTCTCACTAGGAGCGAAGCCCACGGTCACAGCTAGTAAAAATATTAAAATGGGCCTCTTTACTAACGATGAGAGTTTAATCCATGACTGATTATAATATTTAGCTTCCTGGCGACGATGCCTAATCAGTAGTACTACCATGTAATTAGTATGTGAGGTTATGATATTATGCGTGCATATATGCATTATTTATAGCCGTTTTAACATATTAATTACAAATAAACGCCCACGAGGTGCCAAACGCGACTTATACATACGAACAATAAGGAACTGGATGTTTAAGAGAGAATTATTTATTATTCTATGGTTTATTGTGTGAAAAGGTTAGGTGGTAATACGCCATCAATATGCCAGGAAATGTGGTGTTATGTGATTGCTTTCTGATGATTGTTGCCACCAACTGCGTTTTCTTTCATGCAGTCAACGGACCGAAATTAAGAGATGACAAAACTCCATGAAGATAGATCTATATAGATAGAGACAAATCACACAGATTGAGGTAGCTCCATAGTTAGTTCGAGACTTGTTTTACAATACTAAATTAACTAATTTAACCTAGTGACCAGTCACTAAGATAGCAATCCCACTTTTAGCGTGATGGTGATGTGGATTTAGAAAAATTAAATCTATCTATATCTATCTATCTATATCTATACATATAATAAAACAGTAAAAAAAAGTGTGTCTGTACATTAAATATATTTCCAAAAAAAATTTTTGGGGCGATGGAGAAATATTAATAGAGTAAGAATTAAAAAAAATGATTGTCTGTTTGTCTGTTTGTCTGTTTGTCTGTTTGTCTGTTTGTCTGTTTATCTGTTTGTCTGTTTGTCTGTTTGTACACGCTAATCTCCGGAAATACTGGACGGATTCGAATGAAACTTTTTTTGTATATAGCTGTAAAGCCTGGGCAACATATAGGGTATATATGATCTTGAAAAATGGAACACCTGATGAGGAACTACCTATACTAGTCCAGCTAAACTATAAGAAATATAAAAATGACGCCTTAGTAAAAGTTGTTCAGCCTGATGAGCATTTTCCAGAGTTATAAAGTCCATACGCGAACGAATTCGCGGGCTTCGGCTAGTCATAAATAATTTTTTAATTTTTTAATCAACCGACTTCATTTACTTTCAGGACTTTCTTCCATATCTCTTCTAAAGTTCTTAGTCATTTCTTTACCAAATTAATATGATAATTCATATAAAAAAAGAATTTTCCAAATCGGTTCACAAGTGGCGAAGATATCGCGTTGCGTAACATAAATAGCTACATAAAAAAAATTACGGGTCGAATCGATAACCTCTTAGACTTGGCTTGCTGGTGTAATTTCAAACATAATATTTGAACCCTTCCTCTTTTAATTAATCTAACCTGTCAACGTCCGACGGTTCACATGTGAACCCGTTAACAATAGAAATCTATTGTGTCTGCGATTCCGGACGTTGACAGGTTAAATAAACTTATTCTTTAAAAAAATAGAGCGGCATGTTGACTGCTAAAGACGCAAGTTTAAAAAGGAAAATATACACATTGATTTTGTTTTTTATGGCATGTTGGTTTTGTTGGTTAATATAATACATTCATCCCTCACTTCCCCTGTAACTTTATGGTAATTTTCTACCTTAAATTCAATTCCCAGCGCAGACAAAAATATTTTTTTTTCTTGACAAATGCAAGTTAAACAAAACACAGGCTAGATGTAGTAATCGCGTGCCCCCAGCTCTGCGGTAGGTACCCCAACAATATCGCCGTGAAGTGTACCATAACGTTTTATGGGAACTTTACGAGATACTAATGAGGTTCGCGCATCGCCGCTTTGTACATTGTCTCAGTATCTGAGTTTGCAGAGCGGCGACCAAGTCCTTTAACAACAATTTTTAAACTTTTTGTAATAAAATATCTAATTTTTTTTATAGGTAATCGAGTAGGGTGAGGCCTGGGTAAAAATATTTTACTTACTCCGTCAACTTTATTTATTAAAATTCATAAAATGTTACAAAATGTAAAATATGACAAAATGTATCGTACTTTTTGTCATATTTTACATTGTAGAAACTATAGCTACTTATCTATATATAAAAAGTTATTCTAATATATAATAAGTAATAGACAATGGAGTCAAAAGACAACTTCACTATTTGAATTTTTCATGTTCACACCAACCATCACGCAAAATGTAGCACGAATGAAGACCCAATTATATTTTAAGGACTATAGAGACGAAGTTAATAAAAAGTATACCTAGAAATTAAGTTTACAACAAACGGTAAGTTTTAAGGGTCGTGGTCCTGCAGTGGAGACAAAATGACCTGATAATGATGATGACGATGATGAAGTTTTATTTCTAGACATTAGGTCCGTTGCTCCTTTTAATTGTCGTACTTAACCAACTTTATGCTATTTGCTACAAAGCTTATTATTATTAAAAATAAAAAAATGAATAAATATTTTGTAATTTTTAATGTAGCCGTTTAGTTTCCTTCACTTCAAGTCTTCCCGGGTGATGTCGTAGAAGGCGACTTAGGAAATACAAGCTAAACAAAGTATATAAATATCAGTGAGACCTCTCCAATCCGTCCAGCCAGCGAGGAGAGTGTAGGCTAAGTCCCCTGCCTGCTCTGGCTAAGTATTAACTCTGGTAGTACAGAGAGGGTCTTGCTCCTGCAGTGGAAACAAAAAGACCTAATGATGATGATGAAATGATGATTAATGTAAGTATGTATGTAATAATTTAAAGATACTACATCAGAAAATCTAAAGGAACATGGACAAACAGAAACGCGACTTTGTTCTAACCGACTAGAACGGCAGGTTAAACGGGTCAAGAAACCCGTAAATAATAATTTAGTATACGGTTAACCCAAGACTACAAAGTTCATATATTAATCGCTTCTTTGTACATGTTTACGCATCGCATTATGAAAACCTAAGTTTATTAGATATAAATAATAATGTAGTACTCGACTGAGAGGCACAAAACAGGTCAAATATGTTTAAAGCGAATGTTGTGATATCTAAAGTGATTCGTAAGTACTCGCGACATAGTAAATTCAAGTCTGGAAATTAGAAGAAATGAGTTATAACGTATAAGTAAGCATGAATAGAATGAAGCGGTATCTTAATCGAAAAATACATGTTTAAAAATATACTTATAAGAAAAAATTCGACTTGCGAAAATCGAGTCGACCTTTGTGGCCTAGTGGTCAGTATGCCACGCTATCACACCGGAGGTCCCGAGTTCGATCCCCGGTCAAGTCAAGATAGAAAATGATCTTTTTCAGATTGACCTGAGTCCTGGTTGTTTATCTATATATGTATTTGTTATAAAATATAGTATCGCTGGGTATCCCATAACACAAGTCTTTAGCTTACTTTGGGGCTAGCTCAATCTGTGTGATTTGTCCTGATATATTTATTTATTAATTTACTACTAGTTACTTCGTGAGCTGTAGACTACGCAATCTATCTTATGTAAGATTAAAATTATATATGAATAAATATTCACCGTTCACCTTAAAACCAATTACATTTCCAGAAACTGAATCCACAAAAAAAAACAAATTTTGTTATCGAACCTTGTCACGCTTTTAGAGAATCAGTTGAGATCTTGTTGTGTCCCACCCCACAGCTTGCCAAAGGCCTCCCCTTCCCCTCTCCATCTATCTCTATTCCGAGCAATCAGTTGCCATCCACTCAAGAATCTTTTCCTTAAACTTCCGCCATCTCTTCTTTAAACCCCTACCTCTTCTTCGGGGGTTTTATTCCCCGTAAGGAAGTATTTAAGTATTTTTTTAAAGTTGGGTAAATAAACCTAGGACTTAAAATACACCCATTAACAGTTAAGCTTAATTAAGTTCAACGGTGCCTGCTATAAAGTTAATTTTAACTAAACAATGCCACATTAGCCTTGCAGCAAATAGCTTAAAGTTAAGTTGGTTAAGTAAGACAATTGAACGGAGCACCGACCTAATGTCAAGTTGTAAACTTGATGGATAGTGATTGACTAAGTTTTAAAGTGTTCGTCGGAAGATTCAGTACATTGCATTATCAGTATATAAGGTCCAACAAAATATATTAAAACTTTAAGGGTGAATTCAGTCCGTTATACTAAACAACTTGGGACAAGGAACGTACGTCGAAATATGAAAAGTAATTTGTGGCCTCCTATACAAGTTATCAGCTGATCCGAGTTTGTATGTATGACGACCTCCGTGGCGTAGTGGTCAACATGCTAGTCCGCCACCCAGAGGTCCCGGGTTCAATCCCCGATCAGGGCTAGTTGGAAAATGGCCTTTTTCAAATTGTCCTGGGTCTTGGATGTTTATCTATATATGTATTTGTTATAATATATAGTATCGTTGAGTTTACACAAGTCTCGAACTTACTTTGGGGCCAGCTCAATCAGTGTAATTTGTCTCTATGTATTTATTTATTTATATTTGTATGGAAAGCAAAAATATTTTTCATATTTGGACATATGTTTCTTAGGGAAAGTGGTTTAGTATCATGGACTGGATTCACCCTTAATATAGTTTCAGTATATTTTGTTAGACCTTTTATTTAGGATTGTTTTAAATGGAATAGCCTAATTACATTTAAAGCCTGAAAAGCATGCACAGTTGATGAATATTGAAGAGTTTGCCTTCTAGACAGAAATATTTAAACAAAAGTGTGATAAGTGGAGAATCAGGAAGATTGATAACCTGCCACCGCAAAAAAAAGGCTACAGAAAACACAGAAAGGCCTTAAACCCAACAGTGGACTGATAAAGGCTAATAAGATTAAGAAGTATAGGCTTCAAACAATGCTTATATACCTTTCCAAAAATAGAGTTCCGTCACATGATGTCCTAGTAGATTGTCTTTATGTTTTTACAACCTAACAGCTACAAAAAGAGCTTTGCTTTATAAATCCGTGGGTGTAAGGACGTCGCATCACACCTCCTGACCCCAGCGACAAATATTTCAGAATATACTGCTCGTCACATAAATTTATCAGTCTGTATCACTCAGCCGACACTTTGTAAAATAAATAGCGCGCAAATGTGAAGCTGGCTCATCTCCCAGAGTCCCAGTCTCGGCTGCCAAACTCTTCAATTTTTAATTTATTTATTGCTTTTCACATTATACATGTATTAGATTACACTACACAGTCACTTCTTAAGTTAGTAGCTACAACATGAACCCTGTTAGGGCATCGCTGTTAAGGACCCATCATCTATATTTCGGTGATCTTGTTTTTGGTGGAGTATAAATTATCTTCCATAATTATTGTCTCTCTGGTCCGCCAGCTGTTTTACTTCGCTGTACAACACAGAAAGGGGGACCTAATTGAGAGGAATCGACAAGCCGTTGTTGTGTGGCATAAATTGCAATATTTTGACTGAAAAGAGGTGAAGTTTCGTCTTAATCTAATATGTGCTCTAAATTTACGAGGACAACAATGGTCTTTATAAATTTTGAGCAATAAGGTTACACTCGGATACAGTAACACACTGTGTCTAAATGTTTCCATATAACTCTTTATAACTTTTTGATTAATTTCTTTACTTAAAACTAGTGTTAATTTACGTAATTTAGTAGCTTTCTCATTTCCATTAACAGAAAATACTTACAGTTCACTCACGAATTTACAGATGTTGAGGAGAAAATAATAGTACTTAATAAAAATACTTAAGTCCTGACTCCGACTCTGTATTCATCTGTATCCTTCATAGTTTATGCTAGGGTATCACCTAGGCTATATATCGAGGAGGTGACGTCATATCGTTAATGTGTGTTGTAAATATAAGATTTATATCCGATATATCGCTTTTATAGACCTTGCTCTTCCTCTAACCTCTAGATTAAAAGGAAGAGCGCTTCAATTGCTAGCTAAATTTATTAAATATTTTTATATTCTTAACAAATATAACATAGAACTAAAATATCGTGTGTATTTTCTGTATAAAATAAAGCCTATTTAACCTCTAACCAAATTACACAGGGTATAAAAACAAGATCGCATTAGAATTTAAATTGAGATGTTACAAATAAATGCATATTAATTAAGACGCGTGCGTTCTAGTTCCGTTGGTCGTGATCTAACGAATCGCTGCCATTAAATGAAGGTTAATATAAAAAAACACATTATCTTGACAAATTAGTGACACGTGCTCATATGAGAGATATCGTGAACTTATAATTTACAACTTATTTTATGCTCATTTTTTTATGTATTGACATAGTGTCTAAAATGACACATGCCGTTTGGTTTCCGGCAGAGTAGAATAGAACTATTCCAAGTCCTCCAGTGGATGTCGTAGAAGGCGACTTAGGAAATATAAGCTAAACAAAGATTATAAACATCAATAAGACCTCTCGTACACGTCTGGCCAGCGTGGAGAGTGTAGGCCAAATCCTCTGGCTGCTCTGGTCAAGTGTGGCTTTTGTAACGCACAGAGGGTCGTGCTCCTTTAGTGAAGACTAAAATTCACGTTTGTTGTATGGGAGCCCCACTTCAATACTTATTGACTTAAATTAATATTTATTTCAACAAAGCTTTGCCATCGTGATCGGTCTTGGGCTAAAATATCGCTGCCTTACTTATAAGAAGCTGTATTTATATGAATATTTGATCTCATCTGATCAAAATACTTGAATCCAAGTGAACCTATGAACTTCTTTATAAAGCGACTTTGCTAAGATTGTATAGGGCGGTCACAGCCAAAAATACTCGAATACAATACTCGCACATAAAACGGAACGTTTTAATTCCGGTCACGGTTGTGTCGCCTTTAGATGGTATTGTTTCAGTTTAAATTCCTCATCTGTGACGCGACTGACGCCCATAAAATAATATTACAGAAGAATAGACCTCATGAGCTACACTAAATATTCAAACTTAATCCAAGTGACGCAAATATTTTTCATTTAAGAAAAAGGTGAAGGCACATTTTCTTCAAAAACTGCCAGATAGATCATAGTGTATATATGTAGTAAATGTAGGTATTGTTTATTTTAGTATATACTTTATAGTGATTATTAGTTTTACATTATAGTCTTTTTTCACCATATACTTATTCAGGTCTTGCATTCTCCCTGTCATTCTCTACATCACCCCTTTGATTATGACTGGTAGATAAGGCCTTTAGGTTTTGAATCCGCCTATACTTGTATTTGTGTATTAAGTTAAATAAATACGTGTCACACATGTACACAGAGGATTACGTATTTGTTTTTATAAAAGTATTAATTTAGGGAAAATAAAGCCTTTGACGCTTACAATTGTCACAAATTAATTTTACAGTTAACTTAAACACATAGTTGGACACACTACGCCTGTAGACGTACATCAATTGTAATTTCTATTGTGGTTAGTTGAGTGTCCAGCAATGTGTTAATCAAATTTAATGAATAACAGATTGTGTATTCAGATCTCTATGTTCCGTATTTTATATTCTGCACTTGTCATTCTAGAGGTGCGTGCGTTGGCAATCATTTTGGTAGTGCCAACTTGTCAAGCAATAACATGTGACCCGTATGAATAAATGAATGACTTAAAGATGAAAAAAATTACTTGATTTAAACAATAGGCGTAGTTAATTTGCAAAATTTTCTTGGCTTTGCAATGAATGCTCAACTTATTCCGGGACAAAGTCTGCTTGATGTTCCTCTGGTTCTATCATGAGATCACCTTCGGTGTGCTTTGTAGCGAGTTATTAATACGGTGGAAAAAAAACTTGTAACACATACATCATCATTATTTCAGCCGCATAACGTCCTCTGTTGGACAGGGCTGTCTCAAAGAAATTTCCTACCAAAATTACCGATCAAGAGCGGCTTGTAATTTGTAACATAAATGTATAGAAACAAATCAGGTGAACTATTGCCAAATCGAACGAGACACTAAAACAATAGAGCATTACATTACCGAATCGCCAAGGTCGGTCAATGTTGGCCAACGAGCTGGAACCATGGGAAGCGGCGCGGCTCAGGAGTTTTCACTCTCAGGGCACTTCATGGTATTACCCAGCCATGCAACGCTTGCAAGTCCTAACCATCGCAATCGATGACCTAACACTAAATTCACGTTTTCTTTTACGACAATTGACACTTTTTTATTCATTGTCTGTTCGATTAAATTCAAATATATCTATAATATCATGGGATATTTATAATATCTCTTAATAATCGTCACCATTTTGTTGCACAATTGTTGACGTCAAATTGTTACTTACAGCTAAGTTTACCTCCGCTTCCTAAGCGCTAGTGCAGAAGAAGCGGTAACAAACTGCACTGCAGCATTGTCTGCAAGAACGTAAACTCACAATTAAATTAATATTTAAAGATGTTTTTGTGCTGTCTAAATATCTCTGACATAGTTTGACGACTGCCATGCAATGACAGCCGAGACAAATTTGCTTGGGTAGTTGTGGACTTACTGGTGGTCCTATTCAACTCTGCCGGAAACCAAACATAATTATTTGTTCCACTACGTTGAGACTACCTGCAACTTAGACGAGTTGATGTTTGAACGAGTTCTGAGTAGAGTTTTAGGCGAGTTTCTACATTGATTGCATTTAAGGCTCCTCCTTGCGCTAACGACCTTGAAAACACAAAAAAAATAATTTCTCTTTCTGTAAGTGAGATTATTAGAAACCCTCGTACAACTTTTTAGCTAGTATCCTGAAGTTTCATTAGAACCTCGAAAGTCATTGAAATACTATCCGGTTTAGAAACCTTTACAAAAAGAGTCAAAAATGGCCGTTTTTAGTATTTTTTGCAAAGGAAAATTCAGGGTATTTTATTTCAATGATTTTCGAGGTTCTAATGAAACTTAAGGATACTAGCTAAAAAGTTGTACGAGGGTTTCTGATAATCTCACTTACAGAAAGAGAAATTAATTTTTTTGTGTTTTCAAGGTCGTTAGCGCGGGACCATTCGAGACTAACTTGTTTATAAGAACACTAGGAGAAACGTCTAAGAAAGTGACAAACTTACCTTTATTCCAATTCGCTATTTTCCACAATTCAAATCAGATACCTTTTTCTAAACGTCAAAACAAACATTTCCTATGTGACTTGTATGAAATGTAGGCAGATGAAGTCATAGTTTCTTGGAGTCAAATTGCGCTCTTAATATCAGTTTTTCTGCACTAATACATCTTAAATCACATTGAAAACAAGTGACATTATCTTGTGACATTTTATTTCCATAAGAGTACCGAACTTATATATTATAATTTCCTTATGAGTGAGAAACTCCCATGCTGGTCTGGGAGAAATGAAAAAAACTTAGAATGTACCAGCTGCTTCTCTTCCCGCGCAGATCGTAAAAGCCAATCGAGGGAATGGGCAAAAATGCGAATCATGTTAACAGGCGATGCGGCTAGCAACCCATCACTGTATTGATTGCTTTTCCATCTTCTCGCCCACCATGACGCTAAAAGTGGCTTTGGGGTCTTGCGGCCCTGGGCTCTGTATAGAACCGCAAGACCCAAAATGCTCTGTCTGCCCCATTAGGGATAAAGACGTGATAGTATGTATGTATGTATGAGTACCGAATAATTTATTTTTGACCCAGAAAAATACCCAATTGTGTCATCAAGTTCGCTATCAGAACTCTTGACCTAAAGGCGTGTTTACACGGCTGTTAGCTGCCACCGGAGCATATAGCGCCGATAGTGAAAACGTCACTTCCGGCCGGGGTTCCAGCCCGCTTGGCCCGTTCACTACGGTCTGGTTTCCACTGACCTTGACTTGACAAATAGTCATTTGCGTCATCAAGATGACAACAAGGGTTGAAAAGGAAAGCTACATTATTTGTTAGCTGTTAGCTTGAGCGTTGTAAAACTGTTTTAAAGTACTCAAAATTAAAAATTGCCTTATAAACATTATTCTTTCTCTTCCTTGTCACTAGATAGCGCTGTAGGTAACAACTAAAACATTAAATACTTTGTGATTTGAATAACTTTGTATGAGTCCGCCACCAGTACCACCACTTTGACTTCCGCAAAGTAACACTTGAATCTATTAACTATCTTAAAACATTAAAATCTTTTATTAATATTATTTAAATAAAGTTGTACTCTAAATACTAAATGCAACATATTTTTTTAAAGCATATTCATCACTTTCTTTTTCACTTTATTGCTAGTCATGTGTGCTGCCATCTCTGTGTGCCTATGCAACTCCAGTTTTGCCCACTTACGTGCCCTCCAATAGTTTCTATGGCGTTGAATATCTGTTACGTTAGTAATTACATTATCTTAGCCACGGACTACGTAATTGAATCGTATAAAGCAAACATCGTGATCTCGAGTCTTCCCACCTAGTCGTGCCAGCCATTATTAACTCAGCTGTCTAGATCAAAGCCACTGTTAGACCTGCCTCATGTTTAGCCCTTTTAATTCCGTCAGCGGCCGCTTTTCCCCGCACTCTGGCGCCCGTGTCACGTACTATGACAGTTAGCATTTGCATCAGTCTAATTAGCTGGCAGACGAATCGATTTGTCGGGTACTTTTCCGGAATCGATCTATGTCATGTGCCATGTCTGCCCTACAAAAGGCGCTAATTTTACATCTGACAGTCAAAACGCTCTGTCTGCCCCGTTAACACTGACCTCCATATATACAAGTACGCTGGACCTATGATTAGCCTGGCCATAGTGAGGCGATTTGATTTTCGCCATTTTGGCGCTGATCGTAGGCATTCGTAGCAGTGGGTGGGAACGGAACTAAAAGTTACGTCAGATTTAGTTCTCTTCCCACGCATTGGGGGCGCTTCAAATAGGCACAATAAAGAGCTGTCATTTCTTAGGGTATCATAGGTCCAGCGTACTTGTATATATGGAGGTCAGTGCCCGTTAAGGATAAACACGTGATAGTATGTATATGCCGTGGTTTTAAGACTTAGAGTGGTCCTATTTTACGCTGCCGGAAACCACACGGCAATTTTTTTATTTTACATTGAGACGTGTTAACCAACCCTATATTTAGGTTTATATTACCATGTTCTAACTTAATATTTTTTCAAGGAATTTCTGGCTAACGTTGGCATTTTGTTTCTTTTCAGTCTTTCTTCGGCCGGTCGTACAACAACCTCAACTCCATCACCGAATGCAAAAACAACGGCGAGTGCGTCATCAACAAGAAGAACCGGACGGCGTGCAAGGCGTGTCGCCTGCGCAAGTGTCTCATGGTGGGCATGTCCAAGTCGGGCTCACGGTACGGCAGACGGTCGAACTGGTTCAAAATTCACTGCCTGCTGCAAGAGCAGCAGCAAGCTGCCCAGTCGAGGTCTCCGCCCAGAGTGCCCCAGTCGCCACACCATTTAGCCCCCCCATTCCCACCTCACCTCTTCCCGGGATTAGCCAGACCGAGGACGAAAGAAGAACTCGCTTTATTAGGCCTCGATGAGTACAAAGCCCCGTGCTCTGGCTCCCCAGACTCGCATCGAAGCGGCTCGTCACCCAAACTAGACGAGAAGACAAGACTCGCACAATCGCGGCCACCAGACCGACCGCTGACGCCACCTAGAGATACCTACGTCCCAATGCCCTTAGCCAACTTAGCCTCCTTGCCCCATTTCCCCCACTCGCCCTTCTTACCACCGCCTCCTTTCAGCCCGTTCGCCCATAACCACCCGTTGCTGTTCCCGCCCGGCTTCCACCCAATATACTCAAGACATCTGCTAGACCACGCAGCGCTGCGACAAGCGGCAGAAAACAATAACGATGTAAGAATCGATGACCACAACGCTGATTCATCGAAGCGATTCTTCTTAGATGAGATTTTGAAGCAACAGAGATCGACGCAGCCGACTCCGCAGGAAGACACGTTCTCAGAAGCGGAATTTGTTCCCACTCCTCCTGCGGAGAGAAGGACATCAGAATCTCCTTTGCAGGAGAATCCTATGGACTTGTCAGTGAAGTCGGATGGTAGATCGAGTTCAGCGCGAAGGAGGTCTGATGATAGCGAAGTAATAGCCCCTGATAATGACGACGGAGAGTCGGTGAGCGGCGCCGCGTCGGCAAGCGAGGAAGAAGACGTAGCTTACTCCCAAATCAAGAGGATCAAGCTCCACCCGCTCGACCTCACAACCAAAGTCTGACGTCACGGAACGTCCCTAGTGCCGGTATAAAAGAAACTTTACTCCAAACGTCAGTGAATATATTAAGGCCAGTAAATCGGAATGTGATTTTAAAAATAAGTAGAGAGAAGACTTCCGGATGTTGTTGTGAGTTGTTATCGCTTGAATAAAGAGTCTATCCAAATACGTAAATTAAGTGCTAGATAAATGTTATCGGTAATTCCAGCCCGGTAGACGGTTATGTACAAAACGAGTGTAAATAAATAAATTATTTTGTATAGTATTAAGTTTAGGTTAATTAGTTAGTGGTTTTTGAAAATGGAGCCTGCCGGGTGTTGCAACATTCCATTTCACGAAATAACTATATTTTTGTATAATTCGAATATAATTTATTCCATTAGTAGAATTTGATTGATTTGTTTGAAGATTGAAACTTCGAGTGCAAGAGGACTTTTGTCCTGTGTGGCTTGTTTGCGCCTATACTCTCTAATCTTATGTTAATCACGACTATGACTGTTCTTAAACTGTACATTCCGAGATTTGTTACTGAGAATATACTCTACGAAAATATAGCGCGGTATCGTTTGTATAACCTCGCTAAAAAGAGGTGCATTAATCGCATATGAAGCTACTTGAGATTTAAGTACTTTTTAGCGAGAGTACTTATTTGTAAAATAAGGAGAATACAGAAGAATGACTTAAAAAAGGCCTTATTTACTTATAATGTCGAAGAAGTCCAAATATTAACGGCATTTGTTTAAGTTGATTATTACATTATTTGCGTATTATCCTGAGAAATTCTTCTATACTCTCGTCATTTTATAGCACAATCCGCGTACATTCCTATGAAATTGCTCAACGTTTCATTATGTTTTATATACTTTACGCCTATGTACTCAATGTAGTGAATTTAGTCACGCTCATACATACTCAGTTGTAATACTTGTGGTCTACGTTGTATATAATGTGTTAGTTAGCTATTGAATTAAATGTTTGTTGTGAATGCATTCCACGGAGAGATACAAAATAAACTATTCATGCACTCGAAACACGGTCATTTTATTTCCACTTACCCCAAGCAAACTTTCCTAAAGAGATAGTTGCTGCTTCTTTCGCACTAGCGTTTAGGAAGCGGCAGTAAGAGATATTATAAACATCCTATGATAATAAAGATATATTTGAATAGTTAACTTCAAATGTGGATATAATATATTTCTACTAAACTGCTAAAATTAGATTGAATTGAGTTGAATTGAACTGACCCTAAGCATACTTTACAGAGTTTGCTGCCGCTTCTTCTACACTATAGCTTTGGAAGCAACAATTATGCAACAAAAAAGTGACGATTATTAAGAGATATTATTAATATCCCATGATAATAAAGATATATTTGAATTTAATTGAACAGTCAATCAATAAAAAAGTGAGATTTGGCGTAAAAGAAAACGAGAATTTAGTATTAGGTCATGAATTGCGATGGTTAGGACTTGCAAGCAATGTTAATAAAGATATATATACAACACAAGTCTCGAACTTACTTTGGGGCTAGCTCAATCTGTGTAATTTGTCCCTATATATTTATTCATTTATTTATTTATATATTAGAATTTAATTGGATTGAATTGAATTGAATCAATTTCATCAAGCCGCTCTAGATCGGTCATTTTGGAAATCTTTGGGAGAGGCCTATGTCCAGCAGTGGACGTTGTGCGGTTGAAATGATGATGATGATGAATCAATTTGAATTGAATTGAATTAAAGTGCAAGTGGGCAAGACATTGCTACATACAATAACTATGAGGACAACTAAACGGTGGTACTAACACTGTGGTGACCAATAAATGGAAGAAGAAAGCAAACCAAAAAATATGGCGGGAAGATCTTATCTCTTTTTATTAAGATTTTATTATTTATTATTATTTATTTATTAGCACACTCAACAGATTACAAACACAATAAGAAAACAAATTAATTATACAGATATTAGAGCCGTTCTAGTCTGCAATGGTAAAACAAGTATGCCTAAAAGCTATACTAATAACAAAGTCAGAAGCTAGGGTACACTGAATACAATAATAAAAAACAAAATAAAAAAGTGATAGATAATTGCAAAAAAAAAAAACAGGTCAATACAAAACAGAAATTAAAGATTTATAAATGCATGTTATTGATATTGACACATTTTTAGGTGTATTAGTATTTGCCGCCGAAACTTATAAAGTGAAAAGTGAAAGATATCAATGTCTCTGTTAGACACTAGGACTTCATTGTATTGGCGACACATTCTGACCACAGGATTATAATAAGATTGGGTCTTAAAGGCCCTCGATCGCTAGAGTTGGAGGCCTTTGCAATAGGTATCACTGAAAATAGAATTACACTAAAGTTTAATTCTTATCGAGACAAGACGAGGCGCAAAGCAACGACGCGCGGTAAGTCACAATAAAGAACTTTAGTTATTACCAATTTGAAAATTAAATGAAAAATGCCACTCGTCTGGCCTCTACGTAAACTGCATAGAATATAAATACACACAAGTACCACTAAAGCCTTCATGTCCGTGACATAGCAGACAAACTGCAAGAGAGTCGCCTTCGCTGGTACGGTCACGTCTTGCGGAAGCCGGCAAATTACGTGGGAAACAAATGTATAGCCATGCCGCCTCCGCCGGGGCCCGGCAAGCGTGGTAGACCCAAGAAGTGCTGGCTTGACGTCGTCAAGGATGATATGCGTGCTAATCGTCTTACAACCAAGGATGCTCAAGACCGTGCGAAGTGGAAAAGAAAAAGTCGGAAAGCGGACCCCGGGCTTCTCAGCATTGCAACTGAGGATGCAACAACGCTCAGATGAGAGAGAGAGAAGTACCACTAAAGTATTTGGTGGACACAATCACATACAAAATCGCAGATCTGTAAAAATACCTGAGAAAAATATATAGGGTTAGGTACATAATAGGTGGCTATTGGTAGCTCGTAGGAACGAGCTCGAGAAGCGATCAGGTATAGTAAAGGCCGTCTTACTAAGCATGGCCTTTAAATCTTGCGATACTTGGAACTAATCGTCTCTTATCTATATCTCCCATGCTGGTCTGGGAGAAATAAAAAAACTTAGAATGTACCAGCTGCTTCTCTTCCCACGCAGATTGTAAAAGCCGATCAAGGGAATGGGCAAAAATGCAAATCATGTTAAAGGCGATGCGGCTAGCAACCCATCACTGTATTGATTGCTTTTCCATCTTCTCGCCCACCGTGACGCTAAAAGTGGCTTTTGGGTCTTGCGGCCCTGGGCTCTGCATAAAACCGCAAGACCCAAAATGCTTTGTCTGCCCCATTAGGGATAAAGAAGTGATAGTATGTATGTATGTATGAAATTGTCTCTTATGAAATAGGAAGAGATGGAGTGGTCCCATTCTGGACCCCACCTATATGGCTTGCATTGCATTATGTACATAGTACTATCATACTCGTATTTGATATCATAAGCATTCCTTTCTTTAATTGATTCGATTAAGCGCCACCAGATGTCATATTGTACGCACACTATTTAAACGATTTTTTGGAATTTTCGTCCTCCGCTTCAGTTTAGTTATACGCAGTCACCTCGAAATAAATCGACAGATACCAATTTCTCTTTTTCTTTCGGGCACCTATTATATTATTACACACGGCAAATGTGTGTTAATGTTTTTTTTTACGAAATTAGACCCAGTGGCTCGGTCTGCCTCTTAAGACAAGATCTTTGGAAATCACTATTTTTTATGATAACAATTTTCTTTAAAGACTCCCACTACATTACCACCACTTTTTTAACCATATATCTTTAAAAATCGACATTATTTAATAAATAACTACTTATACAAAACATACCTACCCATTACTTACACGGCCGAGCAGTTATTGTGAGCATTTTTCTCAAACAATTAATTTTATGGCCGAGTAAGGAATAATATTGATTTATACTCAATAGCGTATGCTTTTGTTATTAATTTGCGGACTTACAACTACTTTAAGAAGCTAGGGTTGGCCAAGTGCTACTACAATCATATATAATATTTTATTTGGCCTTAGATATATAAATACATATGTACATAAGTTATTATAAATACATTATCACGTCTTAATCCTTAATGAGCAGACAGAGCATTCTGGGGCTTGATGCCAAGAAGGTGACACTCTTTTTGAACCAACTTCCAAAAAAAGAGGAGGTTATCAATTCGTCGCGATCTTTTATTTATATACGTTCACCGATTATTGAGACTCTTGGACCGATTAGGAAAATTCTTGTTTGAAAGGGCATACTTGTCAGGTGGTCCAATAGAAATTTTATCAAAATCGGTTGTCTAATTTGGGGTTGAAATCGTTTTTTAGTTTTGAAAAATTATATCTTATAATGAAAAGAGTGTAAGGTGAGTATGCAGGTGGACAAGTGAATTAAAATACCGATGGAGCTACGCCCGCCACTGATGAGCATAGACCTCTTTTTATCAACACTACCAATCTCGGTCCTGTGCTTTACTCAAATTCATCTTTATCGACATCATCATTTCAGCCGCATAACGTCCACTGCTGGACAAAGGCCTCTCCCAAGGATTTCCAAAATGACCGATCTAGAGCGGCTTGCATCCAGCGCCTTCCAGCGACTCAAATTAACAAAAATCAGTGCGATTAAAAGTTGAATCAATCTTGAACTGGCAATTATACCCTGACTATAAAAATAATAAATAAGTAATTATATATATATACAGACATATCATTGACTAATCCCAATATTCTAAATATTTATAATCATAATACATAATGTTTACCGACATGAAAAAGGGACTGCAAATGCCAACTTTTTAAACGTTTTTTGGAAAAAAACAATCGTGAAGGTTTATAATATATTTTTATTTAAAGAAAGGCAACATTCATTTAAGACGCAGCCCTGCTAATAGGGATCCCTGACAAATGCCCTCTTAAAGCCATAAGCTGATAAATTCTCTTAATGATAATCGCGACTCCGATAAAAACAAATGACATCTTTTATCATGCCACCATCCCCTACATTTGCATTATAATGTGCACATTTACATATAGACCTTTATTCTTCATGCTGATTTGGAAGCAAAGAAAAAACTTACACGTAGATGCTTCTCCTTCCGCGCAGATCGCAAAAGCTACCTAATGTTTAATGGGATAAACTAACGTGATACTAACGTCAGTGTGTCGCGAGCTGGTGCGGTGTACGGGCCTGTTGTCACATTCGCCCTGATGAAGACCTCCGGATGAGATCGAAACATATCGGCAGTAGCTGACTCTATACGTGAGTAACCCACATATAATAACTCAAACGGATACCTTCTAAATGGAGCTCTTGACAAGATCTGCGAGATCTGGCTTTTCATACTCACTAAAATGGCCAATCTGGTGGTGGTGTCGCTGGTCAGGTCGTTGGATTCCCTCCAACATGGTAGAGTCGATAGCTGATTTGCGCGTCAACTCGTGAACGGGTGCTGCCGGAAAGGACCGGTCAGCTCGGCTTCGCTTCATAATTAGGAAAGATTTTTTTAATTAATAAAATAGATAATATAGTTAAGCTAAATACTTAATAACCTACGCACATACATTATACGAAATATAAAAACTTAAACTTCACCGAAAACAAATAAATTCATCAAATTCAACCCATCGGTGACCGAGCACGCTGAAAGTGACGATTGTGTTTTGTAATCTTGGGCTATGTCAACCCCGTAAAGGATAAGGACGTAAGTAGTATGTAGGTATGTATATATGCTCATTTTTTTAATCGATTGCTACGATCTGGGACAAGCAGCTGATATTTATTTAATTACCAATTTATGTACACCAAAAATGTATACAGAGAAGAGAATAAATAAAATTAAAGTTGGACAAAGGCACTACTTATCTCAAAAGAGATCTCTTCCAGTAGGCCTGTGAGAGGAGATGTTTATGTAAGACAGGCATACAGGCATGTTCATACATAGGATTGAGAAAGAAGAAAATAAAAATTACATAAAACTACAAAAACAATATTCAACTTTTTATTACATTACAGTTCATCATTAGGTCTTTTTGTCTCCACTGCAGGAGCACGACCCTCTCTGTACTACTCTGTCTGCTCTGGCCCAGTATGGCCAGAGGAATTGGCCTACGCTCTCCTCGCTGACCAGACGGGTTGGAGAGGGCTCGTTGATGTTTATAAGCTGTGTTTAGCTTGTATTTCCTAAGTCGCCTTCTACGACGTCCACGGGAGGACTTTGGAGTGGCCCTATTCTACTCTGCCGGAAACTACACGGCTCTCTACTCTGCCAACTCTAGTCTAACATTACAGTTATTAATAACAATAACAAATAAAGTATCTTTCTTTCTTTCAAACATTTGCATCCAACAAAACATCAAACGAGCAAACCGTTCCAGAATTCAGATTACATCCCATATTGCTTTGCTCGTTAAACGCAGCGGGCACAAAATACGTAGTGCGAGCTAAAATTAAGTATGATCGGTTTTCATTGCTGGTGCGTATACGATATGAACGCGGCGCGTTTAATAGGTAATTCAGTATGTGAGCGGCGCAGGCGCGCCTTGACCCGCAGTCATGGGCTCATCTGCTAAAAGGAATTAAGTGGACTAGAAACGACTATGAATCTTACTAGTATACACAGTGGAAGGGATTTACACGTAATAAATCGAACCACGGGCTGTAGTAGATCACAATAGTATAATTATGGTAAAAAAACAGTCGAAAAACAAAACAAAAATTCTACATGGCCATACAAATCTCCCGAGTGTCTGCATACTTTCGTATGGAAATGCCGTTTTTGTTGACTGTTATTTTAATTCCATTATACTATAGTAATCAAGTATAGCCCGTGATTCGATTAATTATGGGCATGTCCCTTCCACGTTGTATGTTTTAAGAAGACTGGAGACTGATGAAGGCAAGGTTTGTGGTGTCACAGTTCGATAGTTTGAAAGGAAACGCAAATATCATTTAAAAAAAATTTTCTTTTCTCTCACTTTTGGGTAATGTTCGAGGAAAAGCTTCACATTCTCATTTTATGAATTTTAAACTGTAAACAGTAGCAAGTTATCTAGGGCTTAGTCAAGACAACATTTTGTATGATATCTCCGTTTGCTTTAAAAATAATATTTCAAATGGGTGCAGCACACTACCGCAAAAAATTCAGGTAGCCCCTTAACAAAGCTATTCAATGCCCCATCTAGAGCTTCTATTTCCTCGGTACGATGATACCAAACAGATATTGTGTAACATTAGTAAAGTAAGTTCACAATGATGGACAACTTTTAACGTAAATTGTCAAGAATATGATCACAGCCGCCATTTGTATTTACTAGTTAGTCATATGTTAATGTCATATATGACTTATATGCGCAGACGTTCTAAAAAAGGAGAGGTAAATAGTACCCGTAACCGAAGGACATGTATGAAGAGATTGATGAGTTTAGATGAAGCAAAATAGGTTTGTCAGGATCGTAGCAAATGGAGTTCCATAGTTCCCATAACCCTGTGGGAAACAGTTGGTGTACAATATGTACGTATTTATATGACTTATGGCTCTGAAACATGGTCCCTTATAAGAAGAAGGGTCAAGGTTGCTCAACGCAGAATGAAGAGGACTATGCTCTACGCGATCAGAAATGAGGAAATTTGTAGAACGAAAATCACAGACATAGCTCAGCGGATTAGCGCGTTGAAGTGGCGTGGGCGGGACACATAGCGCGACTAACCGATGTCCGTAAAAAGATCCTCGAATGGCAACCGCGTACAGACAAGCTAAGCGTAGGACACCCTCTCACAATGTGGTCAGATGACCTGACCAAGGCTACTGGAAAGCGCTGGACGCTCTTGATCGGTCATTTTTGAAATCTTTGAGAGAGGCCTATGTTTAAGTGGACTTTATAAGGCTGAAATGATGATAATAATATGTATAAATAGGTATAAGAAGACGGGGTTGTCAAAGGTATGAGCCACTCTGGTAATACATACCTAACTTTCACGCTTCTCATGTTTTGCTGATCCGGAGACAAAATCAAATAATCGTACAATAATATTGCGATAAAAATTTATAATTTAAGCCCATGAGAAACCCGGGCGGACGGCTAGTTCCCATAAATACGGACTCTCATTCCTATTTGCTGCAAGACTTCAATGAGCATGATTTGTTGGAATAAAAATTCCAGTGATTCTTCTTGGAACCCGCGACAGTGTCCCTTGAGGAACTAAACAGGTCTCATTATTCCCTTATTCAACAGCCTCCGTGGTGAAGTGGTTAGAGCGTTCGGCTCATACCCGGAGGTCGCGGGTTCGATTCCCGGCGGGGGCAATGACTTTGTGTTGTTGTCCTGGTTTGGTTAGGACATTGCAGGCTGATCACCTGATTGTCTGATAAGTAAGATGATCCGTGCTTCGGAGGGCACGTTAAGCCAGTCCCGGTCACTGTCTTTGACATTGGTCGTTACCTAAAACCATGTCAGAGGCCTTTAGGCCTTTAAGGCGGTTTAAAAACTCTGACACTAGTGTTAGTCACTAACACACTCGATAAGAAGAAGAAGAATTATTCCCTTTTAGCGGCTAGGATTTTATATTTTTGGAACGGAGTTTCTTTTTGAACAGTGCAGTCTTGACGGATATAGGCGAAAAAAAGTGTAAGATGTTTCAGTCACTTCTTTTCGTCAGGAACTTTTTAGGGGTTTTTTAAGGGCTTCACTTTTTGTAACTTCGTTTCGAACGAGTGTTCTTATATTCAATGTACAAGTTCAAGTTTTCTTTATATTCATGAAAATAGAACTGAACCGATTTTGAATAATTTTTTGTTTTTGTTTAAAACAGCATACTAGTCAGGTCCCATAGATATTTTATCAAAGTCAGTTTTGTAGTTTGGGGGATAAGTCGGCGTTTAGTTTAGAAAAATTTTTCTCTATAAAATCTACGTTAACAAATAAAAGGAATTTCGAGTCCTCATAACTGAATTGCGATGATTAGGGAGGGACTGAATTAGTTGGCGCAGAGAGAAAGACTCTTAAACCAACAGTCAATATATAGAAACAAATCAGATTAAGCTCCAAAGTAAGTTCGAGACTTGTGATGATATCTCGTACTAACTCAACGATACTATCCTACTTCTTACTATAATATCTACTATCTACTATATCTACTATCTACTATAATATCTACTATCTACTATATCTATTGTCTACTATATCTACCTACTATCTACTACCTACTATTCTACTATCCTACTTCCTACTAATATTATAAATGCGAAAGTGAGTTTGTATATTTGTTTGTTTGTTTATTTGTTTGTCTACCTCTTCACGCTTAAACTACTGAACCGATTTGGATGAAATTTGGTATGGATATAGTTTAAGACTTGGGGAAGGACATAGGGTACTCTTTATCCCGAAATTCCCACGGGGAGTGAAGCCCGCGGGTACGGCTAGTGTTTTATAAATAATACAAACATCCAAGACCCAAGTCAATTTTAAAAAGATAATTTTCCATATTGACCTGACTGGGGATCGAACCAGGGACCTCCTTAGTGGATTATGGAGGTGCCTACGTCTGCCTACGCCTCGCATGGTGACCACAAGGCCACAGAAGAGAACAATAGGTTCAAAAAAGCTGACGATTCCTCCTTTTAAAACCCAAATAGGTTCTACGCATTGATAATTCATGCTCGTTGATCTTACATGAAGATCCAAGTGGAACAACTGAAAAATTCTTTAATCTACATATATCCCGCACTCAGTGGGGATCGCTAGCGCCTGCTCAGTGCTCATTGTCAGTAGACGATACGAAATTGCGAGCTTTTTAAATTCACACACTAAATCATATTTCATGTAAGTTTTTGAGTATATTTAAAACGCAAAGCCTGTGGTATGATGCAAAGAATTTATGAGGACTACTGTAAGGGCGCGTTCAGATGACGTCACCAGACGTCACCACGCCAAGTCCACGTCTAGCGCACGACCAGCGCAATTTGAATTTTTTGCATATAATTTGAGTTCTATCACACATCAATACAACTCAAATTGCGTTTACTAAAGTCCAGTCGGGGCGAGCGATGGGCGAGCGCAAGGCGTGCGCGTGTTGACTTCGGTTATAGTTAAAAGTGCAATCACTACAGCTACTCTTGGAGAAAAGAAAAAACTTAGAATGAAACTAAACTATCATCCTCTCTTCACACGCAGATCGTAAAAGCCGATCAAAGGAGTGGACGATAATGCAAATCATATAGATATAGACGATGCGGCTGTAAGGGAAACTATTTTAAGGGCGAATTACAATTAAGATGTGTCGAAATATGAAAAATAATTATTTGCGTTCCATACAAACCCAACGATTCTATATTTTATAACAAATATATTTATAGATAAACATCCAAGACCCAGGATAATTTGAAAAAGGCCATTTTCCGACTTGCCCTGACCGGTGATTGAACCCGAGATCTTGGTGGCGGACTAGCATGGTGACCACTACGCCTCGGAGGTCTTCAAAGTGGTCTTTGGAATTGCGGCTGGGTTCTGCCTGTCCCATCAAGCACAAAGACGTGATAGTATGTGTAAGTATATGAAATCACTCAATATAAACTTATTCACTTAATCTCACTACGCGCAACCATAAGATAGTCCATAACAAGCCCCGTTTAAACCTTATTTACCCAAACAAATTGGATTTCTATTTCTCCAGCAATAGCGGACCATTAACACCCGTCCCACGATAATTCAAGACAATAAGACCAAAGCCCTATGCGGTGATCTATGACACTTGTCACCATATTTCAGCGCCCCGCTGCGCGCGCAGCGACCACTCATTATTTTTAAAACATAGCACTCTTATGCGCGTTTCGCAGCAAAAAGGATATGTATGGATGCAAAAAGTGTTATTGCAGAAATTCGAACGCTGTGACTACAAATGTGGAGGGTACAGAAATAGTACTTTGTATTTATTTATTTATTCATTCGCCGTGTGGTTTCCGGCAGAGTAGAATAGGACCTCCAAGTTTCCGTGGATGTCGTAAAAGGTAACTTAGGACATAATTACAAGCTAAACAAAGCTTATAAACATCAACGAGACCTCTCCAACCCGTCTGGCCAGCGTTGAGAGTTAAAATCCTCTGGCTGCTCTGACCAAATATAGCTCTAGCAGTACAGAGAGGGTAGTGCTCCTGCAGTGGTGACTTAAAAGACCTAATGATGAATGATTAGTTATTTATTCAATATTTATTAATCATAATGGGATAATACTTAATGGTAATACATTCTCTAGCAGTCAGCTTTTAGGAAAAACAGAAATAAATTTATTATGTGTATGTAAACGCGAAAGCATATTATTATATAAGAATATTATTACACTCAATACAGAGTTGATAAAATTTACGATCAGGTTAATTGTGCTTCAATATATACGTTCTAGCACATAGTGGACATCGCTGACCAAAACTAAATACTGATCAATTCTTTTTAAAAAACTAAAAATTGAAATGATTTAACTTGTGTAGCAGCTAAGGCAACACTTTCGGGAATTTTGCAACCTTAACATTTATTAATTAGAAATTTTTTTTTTACTGACTACGTAAGACAGTAAACCAAGTTCAGGGTGGCATTTACAGAGAGCCAGGCGCGACTGCATTTCTATTCATAACATTTTTTTTTAATTGACCACCGCGTTACGATGTCATTAAGAAAGCTACACGTCTATATTATAGATGTTTTGTAGCCGGGAAATGGGTATTCGTGGCAGGGCGCCCTCACTGCTACCATTTTCTGCCGCTGGGTGGTGAGCTTTATGCCGCATCGCTGGCGAGCTTGCGTTTTTGTGCGGCAATAGGTAACACTTAGAGCTTTTATTGTTAGTCAGTTTCTTAGAAATCCTGGAAATTAGTTGAAGATACACGGATCCTTGACTCATCTCTTGTAAATATAACTACGAGTAAGAAAACTAGTTTATTTATTTATATTTTTGCGTTGTTGTTCTACAAACAGGTACCACTTAGAGCTTTTATTGTTAGTGAGTTTCTTGGAAATCCTGGGAAATAGTTGAAGATACCCGGCTTTTGGTTGATCTCCGAGGATGTTGTAAATGTTGTAAATATAGCTAAGAAAACTAGTTTTTTTATTAATAGTTTATTTTAGTAATTTAACTCATTACAATATCCATGAAAACGGCGGACTTAAGGCCAGGTGCCTTTTCTACCAGTCAACCAACAGGTGATGCTGAGAAAGCAATCTTTTGGAGTAAGTACCTAGGTACAACAGAAACAAACTAAAATAACCAGCCAAGTGCGAGTCGGACTCGCGCAAGAAGGGTTCCGTACCATTATCTATAAAAATCTAGTTTTTTGTACGGGAGCCCTCCTTAAATATTTATATTTTTTTTTTAGTATTTTTTGTTATGGTGGCAACAGAAATACATAATTTGTGAAAATTTCAACTGTCTAGCTATCACGGTTAGTGAGATACACCCTGGTGACAGACAGACGGACAGACGGACAGACAGCGAAGTCTTAGTAATAGGGTCCCGTTTTTTACCCTTTCAGTACGGAACCCTAAAAAGAAAGGAGTAAATTCATAATTGTGAAGTTCAGTCCATGATACTAAACTAGTTTCCACAAACACAATTCAAGGAACGATAGTTATATTTATTTTAATTATAGTACCTGGGCGACCGAGCTTTTCTCGGTTACATCTCAAACATTAACAATTTTTTTTTAAACTTGTCTAAAATCAATGGAAAATAAAAAATTATATATAAACTTAAACATAAAAAAAAACAAAAGTAAGTCACCGAGTAGGATTCGAACCCGTAACACTCTTTCTAGCGGTCGGTATCCTTAACCGCTGAGCTAAAAACAAGGCGGTCGGCGCGACGAAATTAGCGACCATATTCTGCGTGGAAAGAAAAACGCATGAAAACTCGAAAACACGCGTTTTCCCAAACATAAAACTAATCTAATCGATTGTTTACCCCCGAAAACCCTCATATACAAATTTTCAGCGAAATCGTTAGAGCCGTTTTCGAGATTACAGAAATTTATAAATATATATATATATATATATATATATACAAGAATTGCTCGTTTAAAGGTATAAGATTTATTTTAATCAGATACAGGGTTACTTTTAATACACCAGCAACATTTTTTGGGCAGGTTCAGTCCATGATACTGAGCTAGTTTCTTGAAAAAAAAATCAATTCAAAAAAAAAAAAAAAAAGTTGTCATCCCATACAAAATCCATTTAGCTGAGCGCTGATTTGTATGGGAGGCTGTTTTTTTTTTTTGTTTCTTGGTAATTGTGTTTATGTAAACTAGTTTAGTATTTTGGACTGAACTCGTTTCTGGTGATTGCTGGTGTTGCCGGTGTAAAGTAACCATGTAATATAGTTTATTTATGTTATTTAAGTTTATGAAAAATAAATTCAACTAAGAGACTATTTTCCGTTGCTTTATGGCGACACAGCATAGTTTGCAAACTAGGAAAATTTTACGGTTACTTACTTTGAATTCCGATGAACAATGTTACAAAATAAGGAAAAAAAATTGCATGAAAAAATGGGATGAAAAAAAAAGCGTGGTCTGTTTCTTGTGTCGTAAAAAAGGTTTAATATATACTCGAAATATATATTTTTTCACCCACAATTCTTTTTTTTACTTCTGACGATGTTTTTGAGTTGTTGTATGGGTAATGTAAAAATAAAAACATGATCAATGACCTACTATCACGTCGTCTTCTTCAAGGGGTAAACAGAGCATTTCGGGTCCTACGGTTCTATGCAGACAGAGCCAAAGGCCACAGGCATAAAGGCTACTTTTAGCGTTTGTTTTCTATTTTTATTTTTTAACAACATTTCGCTTTTGAACAACATCGACTGATTTTGATATAATTATGAACAGATGACTGATTTCAACTCCAAACTACACAAACTATTTTGGTAAAATGTCTACAGGACAACATCGCAAGAATAGCTTCTCAAAAAAAATTTATTAATCGGTCTAGACTTCTTCGAATAATCGGTAAACATACATAAGATAAAAAAAACCTCCTCCTCCAGAATTGACAACCTCCTTCATTTTTGGAAGTCGGAAAAAAAAGTTTTTTCCTAGGAAACATTCTAGCACCACCTCGTTTTGTTAACCAAATATCTGAAATAGTCCATGTATCGATAGATTTTGTAGTTCATTCGAGGTCGTAGTTCAAGCCCGTGATCGCATAACTAATATATTTTCGTAATCTCATTATAATACTGTGCCATTGGTCCACGCACCTCATGCAAAATTTTGGGTCAAACGCATAACAATGAATAACAATGTACCGGTTTGTCTAAATATACACATTATACATATAAATATATGATTAACGAAGATGATTTATATTATATCATAAGCATAAACTATACATATTTTTCCTGGAAATTAAAATAAATAATAACGACTTGTAAATGGAACTTAGGTTATTGATGAAATATAATAAAACCATAGATTTAACGATCAGTTATTTAGATTATGGCAAGGTTTATTTTCATGCTAGAAATAATTTATTAAATATATATACGGTTGAAAATATATTCCTTATTTTATTTTAATTGTTATTCTTTTAAACAAAAACTATTAAAATACAAAACCAAATATACTCTAACCTGACAATAACCCTCGACAACCGAGATTTCTGGCCAGACGGGTTGGAGAGGTCTCATGATGTTTATAAGCTTTGTTTAGCTTGTATTTCCTACGTCGCCTTCTACGACATCCAGGGAAAAACTCGGAGTGGTCCTATGCTACTCTGCCAGATGTCACACGACATCCGGAAACCATACGGCAACCACATGCTTAATTTAATAAAATTTAATAACAAAAACTAGTCAATAAAGTGTAACTAGAATAAAATGAATGCAGATCTAATGAGATCTACTTATCTGAATAATGACTAATTAAAATAAAATGTTGAAGACTCAACAAAATAATTACTTGATACTTCAAGAAGGTTTTACTATATTTATTGGCTAGCTTGCGACTCTCTGGCTAGTTTTTATTATCAGAATTTATCCTTAATCTGTAGTAATTAATACTTATTTCAATTCATTGCTCTGCGATCTGAATAATTAATTAGGCGTACATTACATATAATCGACTAACACAGATAAAATGCTAATGTAAGATAGTAAAATAAATGTGAATCTCAGGGCATGGAATATAGTAACTTACAGAATGACAACACAGTAAGCAAAGAACGTAGGCAACAAATACGGGTGTCTAACCTACGCATTTAGTTTTTTTTTTTTTAAACTTAAACTGAGAAAAAGTTAAACTATCTCCCGCTTTCAATGTATGGTAGGACTTATTTTTTATGTACGTTTACTGTATAATCTACTTAAATTATAACTAAAAAAACTCTTGCAAAGTCATTTTGACGAATCCATCATTTTTTATCCCATCTCCATCGACCAGTTTTCGCTTATTTGAATGTACCTAAGCATATTCGCCAACCCGCAATGGCTAGCGTGGCGTTTTAAGGCCATTCAACCTTCATGGAAAGTTTAAGATAAACACCATGAAGAGGCCTATACCCAACAATGGGGGAAATAAAGGCTGAAGAAGAAGAAGAAGCATATTAAAACTAATTTTTCAGAATATAAAGCTGGAAAGGCGAGACTTTATATAGGTTGTCGTGCTAGCCCCCATCGGGATTCATAGTAAATCTAAAATAAATACCTTAAACCAAAAAGGGACATGGATAAGTTAAGTGCGATACGAGCAGTGGTTTTTTTGACGAAAATATCCGAAGCTCGCCAAATAGACACGAAAAAGTTTGTCGGATAAATTCGCGGTGATAGTTTTTTTTTTTTTTTTATTATGGCGGTTAAACTTCGTTAAAGCTTATTTTGCCAGTGTCTAGTAATATCTCTTCTTTATTCCTAATCCCAAACCCTTAACTATACAATCAAAGGTTGGTATAGCTCCTTTGATTGCTTCACGGGAGCTTTTGGCGACAAATCTATACGAGTCTACTGGTTTTCATAGCCGATTGAGTGGCGGACGGCGCCCAAAGACACCCACCGCAGTCCGCAAATAAATATCACTACAACCGCACTGATTGTCCACTTTAAACATTTCACATATTGTCCATGAGAATGAGCATTTATAACACCAAACTACACCAATTTCATATTATAAAGTCCACTAGAATCAATTTGCAAAACAATTTAAAGCAAACTCCAACTGCACCCCTTGACTTCCCGCCAAAAACTCGATAGAAATAATCTATTATTTCTAACGTCCGCGGTGAAAAGGTTAACAAATTCAGGAACCAAAAGCATACTCCAGACCTACACTGGAATGGGGATGTCGCATCTATACCTCTATAATTCACACTCAAACGCTGGTCAAACCATAGCAGAGTAAATTCCGGGCATGCCTCCGCTTTCGACTTGTTTTGGTCATTTATTTTATTGATTTTAACGGATAATTAACGGGTTTTATCGATAAATAATGATGATGAGAGATGACGTGACGATGTTGTAAAAATGTTGTGTTTTTTAGTTTATTTCGTACATTAATATTGAGATGCGTGAGAAGTTATAACAGTAATTTGTCTTTTCACGATTGGTCTTGGAGTAAACTATTAAAATTGTAACATTTAGGATATTTTAATATTGTTACGAAACTGGGTTCGAGATTTGGAGAAAAACGCCAAAGTTCGTATAAGGGTTTTTATTTACTACGGAACCCAAAGGTTGACACGTGAAGATGGTCTTCCTGATGTCCAAGTCCAAGTCGCGTAGTAGCTGAGGTCCAGGTATCTCGCCAAAGTAGTCGCAGGTACTTCCACTTGTCGCACTGAGGTCGGTTTCCTTCGCTTCGGTTCGCTTCGAAGTTATCGCTTTCGTAGCTCGTACTGAACTGGCGGGACGCGCCTTTTTATATGCGCCGATACAGAAGTCTACACTTTTCTCGAATATTCGCGGGAAACATCGAGACGCCGGTATGTAAGTGTGAGTGCGACTAAGCCGGCGACCATTCAAAGAACTCTAGCCTTTATGCTGTAAGAATATAAGGCCTAGTTTCGCTTGCATTATCCTGACGTCTTTCTATACGATTCCACTCGCGAACATTCCGAGTCTATCTCGCCAGCAGAGTTCTTACTCGCGAATATTCTACATCTATCTCGTCCGCGACAATATGTTGTTCGCAATAGATGAACGTAAAAAAAATCACCTCTTTGACGACCTCCGTGGCGTAGTGGTCACAATGCTAGTCCGCCACCCAGAGCTTCCGTGTTCGATTCCCGATCATTGCAAGTTAGAAAATGACCTTTTACAAATTGTCCTGGGTCTTGGGTACAGCCATATCTTTCGTCTAATATCATTAACAGATATTTTAATCTCAACTACAGCACGACTCACTCTGTTCTACCAGAACAGAAAGGGGACTTCGTTTGGCCTATACTCTCCTCGTCTAATATGATCGAAAACAACTACACAATCGAATACTACGTTATATTTACATACATACGTTATGTATCTATTACTCTGTAACATTATGTTTTGGTGCAATAAAGATTTTAACTAACTAACTAACTAAATCCATTTCCAACCAGCAATTTACATATAAAACGTAACATTCGGCCGCTCGCTAACCTTTAACCCGCGGCGTTGGCTGTCTCTCATCTCCCATCAACACTAATTATACAGGCATTCATTTTACATAATATATTATAGTATATGATTGGTTATATACAAATTTCGGAGATTTACGTATTTTTCTAATGTCAAAAGTCAAGGCCCGAGGGATTACCGGTAGAAAAATAAGTAAAAAAATGGACGGTACGCTTCAAAAATGGAGTCATATCTCTACTTCTCTCATACTAATTGTGTAAAAAATTACGACTCCATTTTTGAAGCTTGATCGTACCTAGTGCTGAGAACTTCGCTCGCATCAATTTATTCTACTAATATAATTTAGAAAAAAAGTGTGATTGTTTGTGTGGTTATTTGTAATGGATAACTCAAAAACTACTTATGTGAATTTAAAAATTCTTTCACCAACTAAAAGCTATATTATTACCAAATAATAAAGCTCTTATTTTTTCTCTCAAAACACGGGCAAAACCGCGGGAAACAGCTAGTAATTACACAAGGAACAAGTTCGTGATACCGCATCAGAACATGTGACCCCGTGCTCTGCAAACAAGTAGTATTTCAACAAAGCCTATTGAATTGAGTCGTCCGACCCGCGGGTCTGACCCGCCGGGACCGACCCGCCGGGTCACATTGTCCCCGACGTCACGAGGCGGACGTGAATAAGTCATTAAAAGTTATCGGTGACCCGCGACCTGTCTTCGCCGAACGCTATCCGAAGCCATCCAATTGTTTATTGTGATTACATGGAAACTGGGATACCGAGCGAGTTCGTTTAAGTGAGTTTAATTTAAAGTATTCTTTTACCCCTTTGAATGGTATTCAACATCTCTGGGTGGCTGTTGGTTGGTTTTCGTGTGTGTAAGTCTTACAGACGAGTGATAGTACAACAGTAACCATAGACACCGATTTGCGACCGTCGTCGGCGTTTATCGGCGATTATCGGCGACCAGCTAAGTCGCGCGACAGTTTTTAATAGTTTGTGATAGATTGACAATAAATTAGTCCGCCAATTGCAAACAATTTTAACTGTAAATCAATAAAGTTTAAATAAATAAATTAATTAAAGTTATCATATTATAAGTAATACCCGCGACCTATCTTCGCCGAACGCTATCCGACGGCATCTAATTATTTTTTGTATGTCGTGAAAACTAGGGTACGGAGCAAGTTCCTTTAACTGAGTATGATTTAAAGTATTTTTTTTTGAAAAAAGAAAACTTTGTTCCATCCAGGGTCCATCTTGTTCCATCCATTTTATCCAGGGTCCAGTGGGCAGCACTGGACCCTGGATAAAATGGATCGAGGGACTGGACCCTGGATAATTCAGTAGTTTAACAAAATTTAAAAAAAAACCTATCAATTCAATTCAATTCAATTCATTTATTGCTTTTCATATTGTACATATATAACACTTTACTACATAGTCATTTCTTAAGTTAGTAGGTACAAAATGAGCCCTGACAGGGCATTGCAAAAGAAAAAAAAATGGAACGGCATGCGGTTTTATTTTTCGTTAGTATTTATATAATATAAAATTAGTTAGTAATTATTTAAATAAAGATTGATTTGTTTAGTAGTTTTTTGATACGAGTAGGTAATGTCAGTTTGTATAACAAAGTCAGTATTTTAATTCATTCAATATTAGCTATATTTGTGTATTTACTCGTATATTTATGTCCTTTACATTTATATTGTTGGTTTTATTCTTTTAAATGTCAATTTTCTTTTTATTATTATCATTTATTTTTTCCATTGTCCAATGTACTTATAATATATACGTTATTCGTCATTTATTTTATATTTTTTCAAATCTTTATCATTAAAAAACTCGTCCAATGTGTAATAATTTTTTTCTACAAGCAGTGCTTTTAATCTTTTATAAAAAAATGGTATCTTTCTTCTCTGCTCTTAGCAGATCTGGAAGGGTGTTATAGACTTTTATTGACATTGCAAGCGGTCCGGAGTTAAAAATTTCTAAATTACGAGTAGAATTTGGCCTAGCTAACATATTCTTTTTCCTTGTAGGATAGCGTCGCGGTAAGTCGTCTTTTTTTGTGTAGTACTGGGGGTATTTTCGTAAAAAATTTGCTGGTTTCGAAGATATATATGCATGGCAATGTCAGAATTTTTAAATCTTTAAAATACGGCTTACAGCTATCTCTCTCCTTAATATCAACTATAATGCGTATACATTTCTTTTGGAGGATTAATAGTTTATTCGCATCGGTACTGTTACCCCAGAGTATAACCCCATATGTGAGCCATGAATATGCATATGCATAATATGCTGTTATCGCCGTTTTTTTATTGGTGGATTTTTTCAGTTCCCAGAGTGCGTATGTGAACGTAGATAATTTTTTTGCTATTTTGTCTATATGATCTTTCCAGTTAACGTGTGTGTCTAACACCAATCCGAGCAGTTCAAAAGATTTTACAGATTCAATATCTGTTAAATTATAACTAAATTTTATATTTAGAGATTCTTTTTTGGTGTGGCCTGAATTCTATTATTTTCGTTTTGTTAAAATTTATTTCTAAATTATGATCAGTCAACCACGATGTTACTTTGTTCAAATTTTCTGTGAGCATATTATTCAAATTTTCTGTGAGCATATTATTTAAATCAGAGCTTCTTCTTCTTCTTATCGAGTCGAAATGGCTTAAATCCAATGTTATTAGACCAAAACCTAGCCACGGCGACCGCCCTGCTACCTATAAGAGCTAATGTGAGTTTATAAATTAAAAATTTATAGGCGATCGACTTATAAAATGTAATCTGAAAAGGAAAATTTCATACAAATTAAATAGTTTGCCAAATTACAGCTTACTATTACTTTACTTACTAATAGTCTGTGCGTAAACCTGCGGATGTACAGACAGACAGACATAGCGTAACTGGAAGGGTTCCTTGTTTATTATGGAACCCTAAAAAATCAACAACTGATTTAGTGCCCTGTATTTTACAGCTTTCAGCAGATAAATAAAATAAATATATATATATATATATATATATATATAGGGACAAATTACACTGATTGAGCCTAAAGTAAGTTCGAGACTTATGTTATGGGATACGAGTACTTCTTCTTCTTATCGTGTGTGTTAGTGAGTAACACTAGTGTCAGAGTTTTTAAACCGCCTTAAAGGCCTCTGACATGGTTTTAGGTAACGACCAATGTCAAAGACAGTGGCCGGGACCGACGGCTTAACGTGCCCTCCGAAGCACGGATCATCTTACTTATCAGACAATCAGGTGATCAGCCTGCAATGTCCTAACCAAACTAGGACAACAACACAAAGTCGTTGCCGCCGCCGGGAATCGAACCCGCGACCTCCGGGTATGAGCCGAACGCTCTAACCACTACACCACGGAGGCAGTTTGAGTACTAACTCAACGATACTATATTATTAGATAAATCATTACTTTCGAAAATTCAGCCTAATATATGAAACCTTCAATTAAACTACTTTAAAACGGATAAGGGATTTCTCTAAAACTCATAAACCTATTTATTAATAAAGCCATAAAAGCGATTAATATAAATTAAAACAATATCTTATAAATATCGATGTGGCTTCGTAAAACTAAACACAAAACGATGTACTTAAAGCAAATGATATATAACTATAAAATGTATTGTTGAATGAAATAGAACTAATTGCAGTTGTCATAAATATTGATACCGGTTTCATGGAATAAAACAGTATACATATATGTAAGGGCTCTTATAGACGACGAGGCACTTCACCTTTCTGTTTTAGAGCTCTTATAGACAAGCTATATCTTATAGCAAGTGAACTACCTCCGTGGTGTAGTGGTCAGAGCGTTCGGCTCATACCCGGAGGTCGCGGGTTCGATTCCCGGCGGGGGCAACGACTTTGTGTTGTTGTCCTAGTTTGGTTAGGACATTGCAGGCTGATCACCTGATTGTCCGATAAGTAAGATGATCCGTGCTTCGGAGGGCACGTTAAGCCGTCGGTCCCGGTCACTGTCTTTGACATTGGTCGTTACCTAAAACCATGTCAGAGGCCTTTAAGGCGGTTTAAAAACTCTGATACTAGTGTTAGTCACTAACACACACGATAAGAAGAAGATAGACAAGCGACAGTATGCCCGCGACACATATTAGTTTGTCGTTCCTGTCAGGAACTTTCGAACGATCGTTGCTGACAGGTGTAACGGATTTTGTAGCTCGTCTGTAATAGCCCTAAAGCAAAGGCTCAGTCGCAAAATGTCCCGTAGTCGTAAAATGCTTCTTTCTCATAATTTCTCTTTCACTCTTATTTCATGCTGGGAGACTCCCATGCTGGTCTGGGAGAAATAAAAAAACTTAGAATGTACCAGCTGCTTCTCTTCCCACGCAGATCGTAAAAGCCGATCGAGGGAATGGGCAAAAATGAATATCATGTTAACAGGCGATGCGGCTAGCAACCCATCACTGTATTGATTGCTTTCCGATCTTCTCGCCCACCATGATGCTAAAAGTGGCTTTTGGGTCTTGCGGCACTGGGCTCTGCATAGAACCGCAAGACCCAAAATGCTATGTCTGCCCCATTAGGGATAAAGACGTGATAGTATGTATGTATGTATGTTCTCTTTCACAAAATGTCTCTTTCGCCAAATATAGCGAAAGATTAGAATAAAATTTCGATTTTTAAAGGAAAATAGAGTAAACAAATCAACATGCGACAAAAAAGACGAAGTGGCGCGTTGATGTCTTTTGTACGAAACGTTGAAATATTTTGTCGATTCTTTCCATAACAAACTGAATTGAACTAAACTTTTTGCCACTAGTATGGACTATATGCTACTTAAATCTATATGTTGAAAGTATTATAGTTATTTATAATTTAATTTGTGTGCATTGATTATGAATGAATAATTAAATCATAAAAAATAAAAGAAATATTTCGATTTATGTTACTTATGAAGGTAAGATACCTATTTGCATTTTATACCAATATGAATTTACAGCTTTTATGAAAAATATTTCATTAAAGATTTATAAATACAATCTTTTTTTTTTAGGGACAAATTACACAGATTGAGCTAGCTGCAAAGTAAGTTCGAGACTTGTGTTATGGGATACTAACTCAACGATACTATATTTTATAACAAATACATATATAAATAAACATCCAAGTCCCAGGACAATTTGAAAAAGGCCATTTTCCAACTTGCCCTGACCGGGAATCGAACCCGGGACCTCTGGGTGGCGGACTAGCATGGTGACCACTACGCTACGGAGATCGTCATTTAATCCATAATAATAATCTTCTTAATCAATTTTATACCTAATTAGCAATACACGACAAAGACACCGGTCTGATTGAATATTTAACTCATAAATAATAATAAAGCCCGAAATTTTAAAATATTTTTCAACAACAACATACCCAACATCTTGATATTAAACAAAATTTTGACACATTATATATGATTAGACATAATTCATACAAATATAACCTTAACATATTCAATAAAGTAATGAGTGACCTGCCATAAATATTTAATAGAGAATCAGCATTTGATTATGGCAATCAGTAAGTATCAATTTTGAGTTATAAATATCTGAATAGCTCCTTAGATATCCGCACCTGACAATCATTATGAGGATACACATTGGTCGAGTGATTACAATAAGCTTCACATTATGTTAGCAGGGACATGCTTTTTGAGAAGATTCACATTGGTCGAGTGATTACAATAAGCTTCACATTATGTTAGCAGGGACATGCTTTTTGAGAAGATTCACATTGGTCGAGTGATTTCAATAAGCTTCACATTATGTTAGCGGCAGGGACATGCTTTTTGAGAAGATTCACATTGGTCGAGTGATTACAGTAAGCTTCTTATTATGTTAGCAGGGACATGCTTTTAAGTGCGTGCGTTACGTAACTTTAAAAAAGTGTCAGTGTTTTGTGTATTTATGTGTAAAAAAATATATAAAATAACGGATAAATTACACAATAATAAGGGATTAATCACGAAAAAGGCAATTTTTTAACTAGCCTTGGTTAGGGATTGAACCCAGAACCTCTGAAGTCATGGGCATATTATTTAAAACACCACGGAGGCGTGTTGAAAGAAGTATTATTTTATTTTAAAAATATCAACATTGTAAATCCGTTCATTTGATCCGTCAAATTTTGTGACGAAAACGCAAATTTTCTTTGAAACGAAGGCTCTGTCAGGTATTGCAATCAAAATACTTCGAAAAACAAAGAAGTCTTTGAGAGTTATCGACTTCTATTGAAGTTTATTTTTTATTCCATTTATCAAATTCAGATATTTATCAACAATCACGTTTTTCAAAAAACAACAATCAGCACTTCTCTTTACTCGCCACCTTAACTCTCCCATTTAACTCGACCAATGTATTTTTATATTTATTGGTAACCAAACGAAGTTAATGCGTCCTATTAGTGTAATGGTGGAAGGATTGGATTCTGCAGCACGTGCGCTCGGGAAGGTCTTATAAATATTTATTTTAGGTAAAATTACCCGCTTTTATCGTTAGTCGGTGAAATTTTGAATTATGGTTTTGAATATAAAGTGCGATGTACATTCAATATACTTTATGTAAGTATTTTTTCAGATATATTCTTAACATCAAATAATAATGTTAAAATTATACTACGAACTAAACCTGAAAATATAATTAAACCAAGTCCAAATTATTAATTAAATCTAAAAGATTTTTTCCATGCATTATGGTGGCAAGAACGCTAGCTGCGTTCCTCCTCGGAATAGCTATGCTTATTCGTAGAGCAAAGAAACAGTCAGCTTTCTTGTCACCAGCGGCAGAGTCACCAGTGATCAGGCGCGAAATTCTCTGTTTGAGAAAGGGTCTCGCGCTTGGCCCCATGGTCTAAACGTTTTCACACCAAAACCTAATTATTTTATTAAAAAATCTACAATTATTAGAATGAGTTACTCACGTATAGAGTCAGCTTCTGCCTTCTTCTTCTTATCGTGTGTGTTAGTTTCTAACACTAGTGTCAGAGTTTTTAAACCGCCTTAAAGGCCTCAGACATGGTTTTAGGTAACGACCAATGTCAAAGACAGTGACCGGGACCGACGGCTTAACGTGCCCTCCGAAGCACGGATCCTCTTACTTATCAGACAATCAGGTGATCAGCCGGCAATGTCCTAACCAAACTAAGACAACAACACAAAGTCGTTGCCCGCACCGGGAATCGAACCCGCGACCTCCGGGTATGAGCCGAACGCTCTAACCACTACACCACGGAGGCAGTTACTACTGCCTTACTACTGCTACTGCCGACATGTTTCGACCTCATCAGGGCGAATGTGACTACAGGCCCGTACGCACCGGCTCGCGACACACGGAAACATGTCGGTAGGAGCTGATTCCATATACGGTAACTCATTCTAATGTCCGTGTCTCACGTTAGTTTTAATAAAAAAAACTGCAATACGCTATTTTCCAACAAGTCAAATTAGATACTTTTTTCTAAACGTCAAAACAAACAATTTCTATGGGATTTTGTATAAAATACAGGCAGATGACGTCATAGTTTTTTTGGAGTCAAATTGAGCTCTTATTATCAGTTTTTCTGCAATAATAAATTTGAAATCACGTTAAAATGGATATTTTCAAAGACAAGTGACATTATTTTGAGACGTTTTATTTTGTTATCAGTACAAAATAATTTATTTTTGGCTTAGGAAAATACCAAATTCTTATCTTTTAAGCCCCACGTTAATAAGCAAGATACAAGTTTATTAGCTAGGCAAATTATGTAGCGCCATCTATTATTTGCTAGAGAAAGCCCTGACATTCAAGCGTTAACACCTAATAACTTTTAAACGGCTGAACCGATTTTCATCAAACATAGCTAAAAACAACCGTAGAAGAACATGTTTTTATTTTTAAAAAAAATCGAAATCAGTCTATCCTTTTGAGCGCTAAATCATGATCACAATGAGCCACAGACAGACAGGTAGACATTAGAGTCAAACTTATAATACCCCTCTTTTTGTCGGGGGTTAAAACAGCATGTGTACACAATTTTTTTAAAAATCAAATTGTAATCAGGACTATAATTAGAATCATAAAAGAGTCAGGCCTTCCTTATTTTCGCACTAACAGGCCGTATAAATAATATTATTTTCTGAGCAACTTCAATTAAATTTGACGACTTCTCTTATTCAACAGACCGTACAAATAATACTTTCACAGAAACTTAAATTAAATTTAACGATTTTTCTCACAACGCGCCCTCTGACCGCACAGCAGCTGAAGTGACACCTCGAAAGCCTCCACAATACCATTAACGAGGACCTGTAAAGCCTTCACTAATTGACCAGCCATCGCTTGATAAACGATGGGGAATCCACGATCATTCGGTTATTGGGAGGGCCACACACTGTTTCCATTGTTCCTCCTTAAACAATTTTTTTTTATAAAACCTACTTTGATGCAATACCGGTGACAGTCACAGGAAAACGAAACTAAAACCATCTTATTATAAAACGCAGACTAACTTTGTTACTAGGTTTAAACCATTATCCGACCAAATCAAGTAGACATTTTCAGATGAGACCGTGGCATATTAATAGATGTCAACTTTATTTGGTTGGATAATGGTTTAAACCGAGTAACAAAGTTAGTCTGCGTTTTATAATAAGACGGTAAGGGTACAAAAATACAAGTCGTTGTCAGAGTCATTCCCGTGCCGCCCGATACGCAACAGACTTACTTAACTTTAATTAATTAGATGACATATTATTTCTAGCAGACTTTCTTAATTACTTGGATGACATATTGTTACTAGTCAGTTTGGTTTAAAAACCAAACTGCTAAAAAGATTTTGATAAAAGTTCTTTAGGACCAATATGGAAGTGCTTATATCCATTTTTTTTAAATACAAACGAATTGAAACTTCTTTTTTTAAAAGTCGGTTACTAAAAACAAAAGTCCACACACTGCCACTTCTCCCAAGAAGTATGACAATCGTGATACAGTGCGAACCCGCACCGAAGCGATGGACAATCACCACACAATGGCGGACAAACAAACATGCAAACATTCACACTTTCCTAGCGCGCGGGTGGTCCGGATTAGAAGTCAATCAACACATAGCTCACTTGTCTGTTTGTCTGTTTGTGCCTTATGAATATGCAGTTGCGCAATATTCGGTTAAGGTTTACCTATGTAACCGTGTATGGGTTCATATTAAGTTCAAATATTGGTATTAACACCTTCCTTGGTGCTCAACTAAACACAATAAAGATAACAATATGCTACTTTCCAACTATTCAAATTAGATAATTTTGTTTACATACATACATACTATCACGTCTTTATCCCTAATGGGGCAGACAGAGCATTTTGGGTCTTGCGGTTCTATGCAGAGTTCAGGGCCGCAAGACCCAAAAGCCACTTTTAGCGTCATGGTGGGCGAGAAGATGGAAAAGCAATCAATACAGTGATGGGTTGCTAGCCGCATCGCCTGTTAACATGATTTGCATTTTTGCCCATTCCCTAGATCGGCTTTTACGATGTACGTGGGAAAAGAAGCAGCTGGTACATTCTAAGTTTTTTATTTCTCCCAGACCAGCATGGGAGTTTTTGATTTTGTTTACAATACTTTTAAAATTAGTATTGTGATCCGACGCGGAAATGCAGCGTTTTTGGCACTATGCCATATGATCACGATTTTTAGACAAAATTCGTAGCAAACTTTTCTCTATATTTGTAAATATCTTACTTATTTCAAATAGATACTTTTTTTCTAAACGTCAAAACAAATATGGGTATATACTGGCTGATGACGTCATGGTTTTTTGGAGCCAAATAAAGCTCTTAATATCAGTTTTTCTACAATAATAAATCTGAAAATGGATATGGTTATGACAAGTGACATTATTTTGGGACAATTTATTTTCAAATAATTTATTTTCGAACCAGGAAAATAATATCAAATTGTTTTACGTCTAAAAGAAGTGATAAGTTTCTTTTTGGTTCAGTTCCAGAACTCTCAGCGTTTACTTTTCTGTATTAATGTCATTGTAGTTTTCATTTTTTACACAATTTTAATTTAAAAAAAATCGGAAAGTGCCTGATTATGGGAGCACACCTTTATCAAATTGGTGAAAAAAGCATAAAATCAAAAATGTTTTCAATTTTTCAAAGCTAAAAACCGACTTCATCCTTAAACTACGAGACTGACAAGTACACTAAAAAAGTGTTAGCTGAACCAGTTTAGCTACTTGCAATTAGTTTATTAGATACCAAACTTTTGTTCAAATTAACAGAACTATGTAGTTTTAATTCAAACACATTTTAACTACTAGTAGCCCTGAGTTCAGCAGTCACTCGATTTTGGTAACGTGCAGCAAACATTTTTGCTGCCAGTAACCATCCTTTTTTGTCAGTGTATGCTTTCAAACAAAAAATAATTTTCCTATTCAATTCAGTCCAGGCTTCGAATAAATAATCGGTGAACACACATAAAATAAGCGGCCAAGTGCGAGTCGGACTCGCCCATGAAGGGTTCCGTAGCAGCAAGTAACATAATATAAGTCTTGTAGTATGTTTTTTTTTTTTAAATTTTCTATTTGAGTTGATTGAATGAAAGGTAATTTGCGGTAACATCATATATTTTTTCTAGTTTTATAATTGTCTTATATTAGAAGTTACAGGGACACACATTTTTCAACTTTGGAAGTGTCTCCCGCGCAAACTATTCAGTTTAGAAAAAAATTATATTAGAAACCTCATTATCATTTTTGAAGACCTATCCAATAGATACCCCACACGTATGGGTTTGATGAAAAATATTTTTTTGACTTTCAGTTTTAAATATGGGAGCCCCTTCTATTTTCGTGTGAAAATCTTAATGCGGTTCACAGAATACATCTACTTACCAAGTTTCAACAGTGTAGATCTTATAGTTTCGGAAAATAGTGGCTGTGACATACGGACGGACAGACAAACAGACAGACAGACATGACGAATCTATAAGGGTTCCGTTTTTGCCATTAGGCTACGGAACCCTAAAAATCGCGGCGAATTGATAACCTTCTCTTTTTGGAAGTCAGTTAAAATATACTTGTCTGAGAATCAAAACTGTATTATAATAAGTGCAACATTCTAAAATTGCGCATCAGACATGGTGCTGGAATTTCCAGATTTTGGTTTTTTATTCGGAATAGAAATCTGCAAATTGGCGTTTCACTGTGAAAGTTCAATTAAAATATAAAACTGTTTTTTTTCTCTAAATAGAGTGAAGCGAATAAATATGGTATTAAAACTGTTTGTGTGGCAACCAGCATAGATCGGCTTGTCTTATAACTTTTTGAAGTGAAAACTTCTTTAGCGGCGTTGTGCACTTTTTTTGGAATGGGTAAAAAATGTTAAACTCGCGTCAGGACACGTGACCTGATCGAAAATTCGTAAGACGGATGGAGAGTAGACAGCTGGCGCGGCGTAGGAGAGGGTGTATCCCCCTCTCTTTCTACGGCGCGGCGAAAATGTATGCCTGCGCGTGCTGTTTCGTTTAGGCGGCGCAGGGCGCTTGCGCGAATGTTCGTGTGTGTTTATGTTACAGCGTGCTACGCGCATCCATGGATGGTGACAGCTGATGGCTCGACCGTCTGTGTAGTGGCCATACTGCTGTGTTTTCACTTCTGCCGGCACTCCCAGAGTGCAACTCGTCGTTTTTTTATTTCTATTTTACCTGCAGGTACCAAAATCATGAAAGTGGCCTTTGGGTCTTGTATCCTTGGGCTCTGCCTACGAAACTACTTAGTTTTTTTAAGGTCGAATTACACAGATTGAGCCTGCTACTAAGTTTCAAACTTATTTTGGGATACTAACTAAACGATATTATATTTCATAATAAATACTTAAATAGATAAACAAGGTGGTCAGATGACTTGACCAAGGTCGCTGGAAAGCGCTGGATGCAGGCCGCTCTTGATCAGTCAGTTTGGAAATCTTTGGGTGAGGCCTATGTCCAGCAGTGGACGTTATGCGGCTGAAATAATAATGATGATAATACATAAACACTCAGGCCAAAAGCAATTTGAAAATACATAATCCAATTTTCTTTGGGTGAGGATCGAACCAAAAACCATCTAGTGGCTAGCGAGTTACCAATACTAAGAGGTCGTCGCGGTTATCAAAACGTTAGTATTTATGTGCCCCTTATTGAATTATCGTACCTTAACATTAATTACATGAAGGATGCCAAAATGCCAACGACGTTGTATTTATTTTGTCACCCTTCGCAATCAATAAGACACGGGTGAAGCCGCGGGTCACAGCTGGTTAATAGCTACAGGTTGGGCCAGAGCGGCATTTAGCTCGTCTCCAGTAAACTCCGCAAGTTAAGGCCCTGGGACCGCGCCGCGGGACGCCCTGATACCATCTTGGACGCGTTCGTTTCCGATTTAAAAACCTTGCCTTGCATAAACCCCTACTATCGGTAACTTACTTTACTGTTCAGGACTGTATATTCTAATTTTTCTCCTGCTCTCTCACTCACCGAACGAAGCATAGATTACATAGTTTTACGACCGGTCATCTGCCTGGCATCAACCTCTAAATCCTAGGGAATGCAGATGGAATGCAAAAAAAATATTCCTTCCATACGTACTATCACATCTTTACGAGGCAGACAGAACAATTGGGATCTTGCGGCTTTGAGCTGATAGTGTCCACGTCAGCAACACTCAAATGACACTTTTAGCGTGATGGTGGGCGAGAAGGTGGAAAAAGGAATGAAATAGTGATGGGTTCCTAGCCGCATCGCTTCTTAATATGATTCGCATTTTCGCCCAGTCCCTCGATCGGCTTCTTCAATCTGCGCGGGAATAGAAGTAGCTGGCTGACATTCTAAGTTTTTTTCTTTTTTTCCAGACAGCATAGAAGAGTAGAAGAAAATAAACACTAACTCACCTACATCTCGAATCAACTCGAGAACCAAGAGTACCATCCTAGAGTCCATACATGATCGTTAACGAGTACGTACCTAATTAGATAATTAGTTGACCCCTGTCTGGATGTCTGTGTGTCCGTTCGCTCGCAGGTTTACGGCGCTGCTTAGTAATTACTTATTTGGAGCATCATTATAAATATCACTCTGATATGGCCCGTTACGGTATCTATGACTTTGATTTCTGTTTTATATGAGCCAAATGAGAGAGCTCGGGATTTTACTGACTCGGGCTTGAATACCTACTGTTGAATCTCTAAACGTATGAGGTAAGTATATAGTATATTAACTGTGCCCATGGGGTTTGCTACCCGTGGGAATTTCGGGATAAAAACTATCCTATGTCCTTCCCTGGGTATCAAACAATATCCATATCAAATTTCATTTAAATAGGTTCAGTGGTTGAAGCGTGAAGTGGTAAGAAATAAATATACAAACTCACTTTTGCATTTATAATATTAGTAAGAAAGTAAGGATACTTACATACCCTGTATATCTTATACCTTTAAACGAGCAATTCTTGTATGTATATTTATATGTATAGAAATATAAATTTATTTCTGTGATCTCGGAAACGGCTCTAACGATTTTGCTGAAATTTGGTATATGGGGGTTTTCGGGGGTAAACAATCGATCTAGATTAGTCTTATGTTTGTGAAAACACGTGTTTTCGAGTTTTCACACGTTTTTATTTCCACGCAGAATAGGGTCGCGAATTTCGTCTTGCCGGCCACTGTCCGTTTGGTCGCGGACGGCAAAAAACGAGTGTTACGGATTCGAATCCCGCTCGGTGATTTACTTTTGTTTTTTAAGTTTAAAAAAATGTAGTTAATGTTTGAGATATAACTGAACATAGCTCGGTCGCCAAGGTACTACTATATATATATACAAGGTGATTATGAACTTCCTAGATATAGATTTACTTGATCTAAAATATAATAAAAACACATATAGTTGTACACAATAGAGAACATAATACACAAAGAAGGGCATACTCAAACCAAATATATCAATCGACAAATGTCTACCAAAAATTGTCCAGTAAAATGTTATTTCGACAAATACAAAGCAATTTTTTTCTATTCAAATGTTCCCGCTCACTACCGGGCGATCAGTGGGCGGTGGCTTCGCGAAACTTTTTCTTATGAATCTGCATAAATGCTATTACAAGACTAACACTCTTCAAACGCGAACTGACATTACCGATTGCAGATTTCACGCCGTGGAAAGTTTTACAGCGAAATTGTAATCGATTAAACATCGATTGCAGCGTGTGAAATCTCGCGGGGAATCGAGATGTGAATGTATGTATTTTATTAGTATGGAAATATAGTAGAGATTTCTTAAGGTAATTTTTTTACCCATCATTAGAAATTCTTTTTAAAGAATAATATACATATACTAACAGGCTGACAATATGTATTTGTATGGGAATGTCGATGATTTTGTGGGTTGAGTTGCACTTTACAGTGTGGGACGTATAAATAAATATGTAGTGTACAAATGGTTTGTTTTTTTAGTTTCTTGTACAAAGTACACGTATGCATAGGAGGTCTAATAATAAAACCACTTGTACAAAGGCGGACTTATCCCAGAAAGGGATCTTATATACTTACCCCCTTAGTTAAAATGCGTTTAGTCTTGTTTTTGCAATTTTAAATATTGAAAAGAGGGAAAGGGCAAAGCATGATTTAACTAATATAGGTTTAGCACACGGTTGTTAATTTGTATGAATAAGGAGTTTAGTAAATAAAGCTTCATCATCAGGTCTTTCTGTCTCCACTGCCTGTCAGTGCATGCCGTCGCTTGTCTGTAAGATTATTACGGATATTTATTTCTGATTTTCCTAAAGGCTGAATGGTAGATAGATAGATAGATAAAATCTTTATTCACCAAAAAAGGGTACAATATTTACATTGTAAGTATTGAATAAAGCACATGATAACTAAACGAAAACTTAATTAATTGTGATAGTGCAGTGCGGTTGTACTGTGAGATGTGACCTATGAAGTGAAAAGGTCCTGACTCAGCATGATGTCACAGACGAGCTGGTCGAACTGCGACGCTGATAATTCTGCCAGAACCAAGGGTGGGGCCGGTAAAGCGATGCGAAGGTAGGCTAGTAATATTACAGTACAGTGTGTATTATTGGAACATATATTAATATTTCAATTCAATATAATTTGATATCTCTTCTCAATCATACATTAAATATAAGAATTAAAATACATAAAATTACGAGTGAAATACATATATTAGAATAATATATAAGTCAATATATAGTTCAACTTAGGGTCAGATGTTTGCTATCAAAACTGCATTGGAATAAAGATATTCTTTAAATTTACATTCAAATGAATAGATTGATTTGAGGTTCCGTATTGGAGGTGGAATGCTGTTGGTAGAGGACGCATTAGCATTAAGTCCACCTTTTGTACCATTATAGTCAATAAAGATTTAATAAATTAATAAGAGCGCTTACTTAATATTTTTGTTGGATGTTTAACTCATTGTTCCGTCGTACATTTGCATAATAATATATTTAAAAAAAACTTTAAGAAACAATACCTACATAATTTTTCAAAACAAAAAACCGAACTCACCCCCCAACTACACAAACGATTTTGATAAAATATGTATATGTATGTATACTTTTCCATGCTGGTCTGGGAGAAAAGGAAAAACTTAGAATGTACCAGCAGCTTCTCTTCCCGCGCAGATCGTAAGAGCCGATCAAGGGAATGGGCGAAAATTAGAATCGTGTTAATAGGCGATGAGGCTAGCAACCCATCACTATTTTGATTTCTTCGTACACCTTCTTGCCCACATCAAGCTAAAAGTGGCCTTTGAGTCTTGCAGCCCTGGGCTCTATCTGCTAGAGCCGCAAGAAAGAGCCAAATTGCTCTGTCTGCCCCATTAGGGATAAAGACGTGATAGTATGTATGTATGTATGTATGGGACCACTTGACAAATATACCCTTTCAAACAAAACAAGACTTTTCCAAATAGCCGTGTGGTTTCCGGCAGATTAGAATAGGGCCACTCCAAGTCCTCCCGTAGATGTCGTAGAAGGCGACTTAGGAAATACAAGCTCAACAAAGCTTATAAACATCAATGAGACCTCTCCAACCCGTCTGGCCAGCGAGGAGAGTGTAGACCAAGTCCTGTGGCTGCTCTGGCCAAGTATAACTCTGGTAGTACAGAGAGGGTCGTGCTTTTGCAGTGGAGACAAAAGCCTGATGATGATGATCCATAATAATGGAAGACGGTTTAAAAGAATATAAATTCAACCACCTAATCAAGCCTCTAGACAATGTGAAAAGTTTTCAACTTGCACAGGCTAGAATGTAAAACCTCCGGAGTGATTAGCATGTTATCAATTGCGCCACGGCGGCTCGAGCTTATGAAAACCTTGTTTATCGAGCTTTTAATTGTTAGCCAGAGCAATTTCGAAATTCCGCCGAGATTTTAGTTAACAAACTGATAATTTGTTAGCAAACGAACGTTAATAATTCGCGATCACGCAACGTTACGGTTACATTTGCAGTATTTCTGAGGCAATTACAAATAATTACGACCATATTCGCAGTTTAAATCCAATTTGTGTGTTATTGTAACTTTTAACGTCATTATTTTTGAAGCATTGATTTAATTAATATAACTAGTTATAGGTTATATAGTTATAGTTTATAGACTAATGTGGATATTCGTAATTAATATTAAGCTATGTTGAAATAAATAAATAAAATAAATATAGTTATAGGTTACAAACTAATGTGATATGCGTGTGTTTAAGTGGTCATAGAACACAAACTGTTTTTAATGAATACACCTAGTTAGTAGCCACAGAAAGTCCATAGCTGGACATAGGCCTCTCCCAAGGATTTCCAAAACGACCAATCGGAAGCGGCCTGCATCCAGCGCCTTCCTGCAACCTTGCACAGGTCGTCTGACCATCTAGCAGGTAGGTGTCCTACGCTGCCGCCATTCGAGAACCTTTCTGCACCATCAGTCATAGGTTCTAAGCGCTATACGAGTATGCCCCGTCCACTGCCATTTCAATGGGCTTATCTGCTTGGCTATGTCAGTGACATTCGTTCTTCTACGTATCTCTTCATTTCTGGTTAGATCGCGTAGGGAAACACCGACTATACGTAGTCAGTATTTATTATAAATATATAAAACATTGTTTATAGCACAAAAAATATGCAAAGGAGTCAAAAGTGAATTATTTTGTACTGATACTAAGTGAAAAAAAGTCGCAAAATAATGTCACTTGACTCTGATGGTATCCATTTTATCGTGATTTTAGATTTATTATTGCAGAAAAACTGATAATAAGATTGCAATTTGACTCCAAGAAACTATGACGTCATTAGTCTATAAATAAATAAATATATAGGGACAAATTACACTGATTGAGTTAGCCCCAAAGTAAGTTCGAGACTTGTGTTATGGGATACTAACTTAACGATACTATATTTTATAACAAATACATATATAGATAAACATCCAAGACCCAGGAAAATCTGAAAAAGGCCATTTTCCAACTTGCCCTTACCGGGAATCGAACCCTGGATCTCTGGGTGGCGGACTAGCATGGTGACCACTACGCCACGGAGGTCGTCTATATATTTCATACAAACCCTATGTTTAGAAAAAAGTATCTAATTTGATTTGTTGGAGCTAGCGAATCCTACTATCCTATCTTACTAATATAATATAATATTACTTACCTATAATCCTATTCCTATCCTATCCTACTTCCTACTAATATTATAAATGCGAAAGTGAGTTTGTATATTTGTTTATTTGTTACCACTTGACGCTTCAACCACTGAACCTATTTAAATGAAATTTGATATTGTTATAGTTTGATACCCAGGGAAGGACATAGGATAGTTTTTATCCAAAAATTCTCACGGGGAGCGAAGCCCACGGGCACAGCTAGTTGCTTATAAATATTTTTTTCAGATAACTCTTTCAAATGTGGTTACGTACGACATTTCGTAGATAATAACGTAAGCGCCTCCTTGCGGCGCAGCCTGTAAGCAGCTAGACATGCTAATAGCTGCACAAGCCAGTGCCTACATTGGTTAACCCTATCACCACAAAAGCTATCCATCACTCGAAACCTCAAACTGCGAGTTGAAACAAACGTATCGATGTTGTTCCACACTGTCTGCATATCAATAATATTAATGTATCAAGTTTAAACATAACGCAATCTTATTTAGCATAGCTCTTCTAGATTAAGTAGTTATTTATTTTCAGTTACACAAATGCAATTTATTTCAATTAATAGCTGTCAAAAAATAAAGTATCATACGTCGATCAAGTTACGTGCAATTTATCCGCTGGCACGGACCGTACAAACATGTAAATATATTATACTAACATACGAACATATATATGTTAGAGAGCAATGTTTATCACACTCTTTTTAATGTGAGTTTTATTAATGAGCTAATCTGGAAATCGATTGAGCTATCACTAATGTTTTGACAATGTACACATTGGTAAAGTTGTATGGGATAGTTAAATTTTCGTCGAAAAACCACTGTCGTAAACAAAAAGCCAATTACTTAAAGAAATATGCTTGACAGCCCTTTAAAAACAATAGCCGCGGAATAAAAACATAATACGCGTTTTTAACGATTATTATGTTTTTATTTAGCAAGGATACAATTTGTCGGAATCTTTTTTTTATGTAAGTTTACCGATTATTCGAATATGCCTGGACCGATTTGAAAAATATTTTTTTCGTTTGAAAGGGGACTTGTCAAGTAAAGTTTGGGAGTAAAGTCAGTTTTTATTTTTGAAAAATTACTTATTTTGCAACACCTGTCTCATCTGTCTGTTAAATGTAAAAGATAATATGATAATTGGGTAATTTAAAAGAAAAATATTAGAATGTGCGTTAAACGATGATCCATTTCTTCAATTAAAAGCAGTTGTTTTTCTTCATTTTGTGACGTCCATCCATCCAACTTATGTTATTGCACTTTACATTTTGGATGAAAATACCCTGATTTTACTGTCATTTGGTAACAAATTCACCGGCCGAGCAAACTCGCCCAGTGTAATCACATTTTTTGAATGTGAACTATTCCGAATGCATACGATCCATCATCGACGTCGGCCGACCTAGAGCGTAACTATGATTTTTACGATTCCCAGAGTGAGCGATGCGCGTCAGAATCAAGTCTTGTTAAATCGATTGAATTATATGAATGTTTAGTCACGGCATACATTTCGCACATCAATTCGAGTCGAATCACGATTTGCTTCGATTCGAGTGAGCGGCAGAACGACTAATAATTGTTTTTTGCTAAATGTTGAAACAATTAGCCTTTTAACGGTATATCTTGGATCTTTGTCCTTACTTTTAACCGACTTTTGAGGATGAGTTTACCTTTATGTTATTTTATTCTATTTGGAAAACCATACAGTTCTAATATCAATGCAATATTAATTAATGTTTCGAATTTAATTCGAATTTAATGGATCCTATTTACCGAATTCATTTCGTTGTAGAATTTATTGAAGACTTGAAAAAATAAAGATGGAATGTCAATGTCACAATTTTTTAAACTTCCAAGGCTCCCAAGAGTCGGCGTTACCTATGTTTGTTTCAATTAATAAATAATCTTTAAGTAAAACAGTCAAAAAGTGTGTCTGTACATTGAATATATTTCCAAAAAAAAATTGGGAGCGATGGAGACATAGTAGTCTGATGAGCATTTTCCAGAGACATAAAGTCCGCGCGAACGAAGTCGCGGACTTCGGCTAGTAAATATATATGTAGACAAATCACACTGATTGAGCTAGCGCCAAAGTAAGTTTAAACTTTTATTATGAGATACTAACTCAACGATACTATATTTCATATAAAAATAAACACCCAAGACCCAATTTGAAAAAGGCCATTTTTCAACTTGCCCTGGCTGGGAATAGAACCCAGGACCTCGGTCGGAGGTCGTCATTAAGAAATAGTAAATAGTGTTTCTAATTCATCAAAGCTATCGTTAATTTCACAATTTACACAATCGTCACGATTTCAAAGAAACTAAATGACTTGGAAAATATAAAGCTTTAGTTTTTGCGCCCAATTTCATGAATAATCCATAAAACCAGGTTGAAACGCTGCTCCGGCCGTCATTCACCAATTAGCGGTGATAGCTCAAACTAAATATAGCTTAGATGAGGCGCTTTTGTATAATTTGGGTATGAAAACGAGTAAAATAATAATAATGAAGAAGAAATTACATTGTATGTAATTTCTTTGATAGTTTTATATGTAAACGCCATCTAGTGTAGTTAGTAACTAAATAGTAGAATTAATCCATATCGCCAACGTAACGAATCCGTAGTGCTACCTTTTATTTGACAGGAATACTACCCCAACTTTAAAGCAAAAAATTAATAACTTCTAAAAGACTGATCTGATTTTCATCAAACATAACCAAAAACCACTGCAAGGGAACTAGCTTTCACGTAAGAAACACATCGAAATCTATTCATCCGTTCGAGCGCTAGGATGCAACAAACAGACAGACAGACATTAGCGTCAACTTTATAACACCCCTCTTTTTTGTCTGTTTCACATCAGACCCCTTTGTTTCACAAGAGATGCCAAATTCGAAGTCTCATTTTTAAATCACTTGTAAGGCCCAACACAGACGACAGACTAGACCGCGCCGCACTTTTTAGTCTGTGAAAATAGAACCTATGGAATCATACGCAGTAACGCACACGCCGCGCGCCGGACTTTTAGCGCGTCGTGTGCGTTACTGCATGTAACGCACGCGACGCGCTATCTATCACAGACTAAAAAGTGCGGCGCGGTCTAGTCTGTCGTCTGCGTTGGGCCTAACTCGTACAAGTTGTTGAGGTGCATTTCTGCACTTTCGCTGATTTGTGGCAATCGTGCGCCCAAGACAAATGGTATCCATTTCTCTCTAAAACAAGATCAAGCCGCTTACAACACGGTCACACACACATTATGTACACGCTGAACTGTGACCCGACGTTATAAATGTAAGCATTTGTAAGTTAATTATTGAAATAAGACCGACGCTCAAACTTATGCACAAAGTGGAGAGAGTAGAGAAGGGAAATGGTAATGTTAGCAGTAAAAAAATTATCTATAAATGTTGTGAAACCATATTATAGTATGTTATACAATAAATTCATAATAAGTTTAATTGCTGAGTATCTAATACAAATAAACTATGTATAGGCAATAATATAATTATTTTTTTGTAAGTAATAATTATTTCCTAGACAACCTCTGTAGTGTGTCTCGTAGTGCTCACCATGATAGTCCGCCACCAAGAGGTCCCGCGATCCCCGGTCAGGGCAAGTAGGAAAATGGTATTTTTGAAATTATCCTGGGTCTTGAATATTTATCTATATTTTAAAACAAATATATATATTTGTTATAAAATAGAGTATCGTTGAGTTAGTATCTTATAACATGAGCCTCGCACTTACTTTGGGGCTAGCTCAATCTGTGTGATTTGTCCCTTTATATTTAAAATGTGAATGGATTAAAATTATTTACATTTTAGATCGTACATATTTTTAGGGTTCCGTAGCCAAATGGCAAAAACGGAACCCTTATAGATTCGTCATGTCTGTCTGTCTGTCTGTCCGTCCGTATGTTACAGCCTTTTTTCCGAAACTATAAGACCTATACTGTTGAAACTTGGTAAGTAGATGTATTGTGTGAACCGCATTAAGGTTTTGACACAAAAATAGAAAAAAAACAGTAAATTTTGGGGGTTCCCCATCATCATCATCATCATCATCATATCATACACATAGGACATAGGCCTCCCCCAAGGATTTCCAAAACGACCGATCGGAAGCGGCCTGCATCCAGCGCCTTCCTGCAACATTACGTAGGTCGTCTGACCATCTAGCAGGTGGGTGGAAGATCCGATGGCCGATGGGGCAGAAAGGTTCTTGAATGGCGGCCACGTACCGACAAGCGCAGTGTAGGGTTCCCCATACTTAGAACTAAAACTCAAAAATTAATTTTTATCAAACCCATACGTGTGGGGTATTTATGGATAGGTCTTCAAAAATGATATTGAGGTTTCTAGTAGCATTTTTTTCTAAACCGAATACTTTGCGCGAGAGACACTTCCAAAGGAAAAAAGTGTCCCCCCCCCCCGTAACTTCTAAAATAAGAGAATGATAAAACTAAAAAAAATATATGATATTCATTACCATGAAAACTACCAGCGAAAATTGGTTTAAACGAGATCTAGTAAGTAGTTTTTTTTTAATACGTCATCATCATAAACGGCAATTTACCTTTCATTCAATCAACTCAAAAATAAAAATTAAAAAAAAACATACTACAAGACTTTTATATTATGTTATTTGCTACTACGGAACCCTTCATGGGCGAGTCCGACTCGCACTTGGCCGCTTATTTCATTTGGGTCCAACGGATTATAAATGTACCTTAAATAAATAAATAAATAAATAAGCCTTTTTTTATTTCCTTAACCAATTTACATATTTTACACTAAAATTATTATATATTTTTTCTTTATGTTAAAGCCCCTTTTTGGGTATAGGCCTCCTCCAGACGTCTCCACTCCGGTCTATCCTCTGCCTTTCTTTTCCAGCTTTGTCCAGCGATCTTTTGTATATCGTCCGCCCATCTCTCTCTAGGGCGCCCTCTACTTCGGCGGTTTATCGGGCCTGCCCATGTGGTGACCCTCTTCGTCCATCTGTCATCTGGTGCTCGTGCCACGTGGCCTGCCCATTTCCACTTCAGGTGTTGAGAGTGATGGAGAGCATCTATGACTTTTGTTATCTTTCTTATTTCTGTACATTTTTTCCGATCTTTGAGTTTAATGTTCAAGATGCTCCTTTCCATTGAACGCTGGCATGTCTGTATTTTCCGTTTTATTTTGTTATTGAATATCCAGGTCTGTGAGCCATATGTTAGGCTAGGTATTGTCGCGAACGAGATAGATGTAGAATATTCGCGAGTAAGAACTCTGCTGGCGAGATAGACTTGGAATGTTCGCGAGTGGAATCATGCAAGCGAAACTAGGCCTTATATTCTTACAGCATAAAGGCTAGAGTTCTTTGAATGGGCGTCGGCTTAGTCGCACTCACACATACATACCAGCGTCTCGATGTTTCCCGTCAATCGAAATACATTCGTCAAGTGAGGCGAATATTCGAGAAAAGTGTAGACCTCTGTATCGGCGCATATAAAAAGGCGATCGAGTGCGCGTCCCGCCAGTTCATTACGAGCTACGAAAGCGATAACTTCGAAGCGAACCGAAGCGAAGGAAACCTACCTAAGTGCGACAAGTGGAAGTACCTGCGACTACTTTGGCGAGATACCTGGACCTCAGCTGCTACGCGACTTGGAATTGGACATCAGGAAGACCATCTTCACGTGTCAACCTTTGGGTTCCGTAGTGAATAAAAACCCTCATACGAACTTTGGCGTTTTACTCCAAATCTCGAACCCAGTTTCGTAACATTTGGTGTCGGAAGTGGATTTGGAGATGCCAGTTCTACCAAGAGAAGAAGAGGATATTACCAGGGAGGGCGTCAGGACCAGGGCCCAGCGTGCCATGGAGGCTCAAGGGGGCGTGGCTCAGGCCACGCCTACTGAACCTCAAGCCATGCTCACTGACCCTGAGGCCACGCCTACCGCCTATCAGGCCACGCCCACCGCCCATCAGGCTCCGCCCACTGGACAACAAGTCCCGCCTACTGGACCTCAAGTCACGCCCACCATTCGTCAAGCCCCGCCCACTGGACCTCAAGCCACACCCACCAGACGTCTAGCTCCACCCACTGGCCCCGCCCACCTTGGCCAGTCCACGCCCACTGAACACGCCCACCAAAGAGTGCCAAGTTCACAAGAGACGCCAAGCGATTCAAATAGTTTAATGCACCTATTAGAACTAATTCGGCAAGAACAACAAGCAAGTACACAACGACTTCAACGTATAGAAGAGACACAAGATTTACGATTTGCACGCTTGAGTGAGCAACAGCAAATAGTCTTGGGAAATTTCTGCAAACTCAACCAGTCAGTGGAGCAGATCCGTAATGATGTAGACGTTGTCGAAAATCGTATGACTGATCTGGAAAACAAGGTGGAAAATAGAGTAACCGATTTGAAAACTAATTTCGCCGGTCTCCAAAAGAAAGTATTGCGTCTAGAGACAGTAGGAACGCCAAGTACATCCGGCTGTGAAACTAAGGGACCAAAAGTAAAAGTGCCATCTTATGACGGTACCACATCTTGGGCCGCATACAAACAGCAATTCCAGACCGTCGCTAGGTTAAATGGTTGGACCGATGAACAGAGCCATACAGCCCTTACTGTTGCTCTGAAAGGCCCAGCCCTATCAGTCCTAGAGGCACTGCCTAGCTCTGGAAGCACCTTTAAAGAATTAATGGAGGCGTTAGAAGCCAGGTATGGGGAACGTCATCTCGAGCACGTTTTTCGAGCCCAGCTGCGTGAAAGAGTTCAGCGCCCAGGAGAAGGACTTCAAGAGTGGGCATTAGAAATAGAAAAACTAGTGCGTAAAGCCTACTCATCTTTTGATTCCAAAATGATCGACACATATATTTTACAAGCTTTTATTGATGGAATAAGAGACGTGGACGTAAGAGCTGCAGTGGGGATTCATCATCACACGTCACTTAAAGATGCCTTAGCACATGCTCTTGAGTACGAAGCTTTAAGACAGGACATGCGCCCACATAAGTTGCGAGAAGTCACAGAAGACGTTAAGGCAATCAAGAGTCCGCCAAAGAAGACCAATAGATTTGCGCCTACTTGCTACAGGTGTGGTGAAAGAGGACATTTGCAACTCTCCTGTCCAGAAAAACATGAAATAAAGAAATTACGAGAAGAGCTAACTGCAATTACGAAAAGGCAAGAATCCTCCTTTCCTGCAAGAAATCAGGGGAAACGAGAAACAGCCAAGACTGAGGAGCGGGTACTGGCTGACGCAGAGGAAGGCCAAGTTGCACGTCGGATTAAACAACTCCAAGAATTAGACTTTGTTACTGAGCACCGCAGTGGAAAGGCCCATGGAAATGCTGATGCACTCTCAAGAAGACCATGTGCGGAAGACTGCAAGCATTGTGTTAAACAGGAGACAAAGGAGCTTACGGTTAACATCACAAAGACAATTCCTACAGGACAATGGGACGATGACAACTTAAGAGAAGCCCAGGAAGATGATGAAGATATAAGGCTCATCATCGCATGGAAAGAACGTAGTGCTGACAAACCTAGATGGGCAGAAGTTGCACCTACGAGCCCCACCACCAAAGCGTATTGGGCTCAATGGGACAGTTTTATCCTGCAGAATGGAATACTTTACCGTAAATGGGAGAAACCAAACGGCAAAGAGTTTCACCTACAGGTTGTTGTTCCAAGAGACAGAGTGAAAGACGTTCTCCGTGAAGTACATGATGGTGTAACAGGTGGACATCTAGGCGTTAAGAGAACGTTAACAAAGATTCGGGAACGGTTTTACTGGCTGAATTGTCGGGAAGATGTTCAGGATTGGTGCCGCAAATGTACAACTTGTGCATCCGTAAAAGGCCCGTCAATAAGAACTCGAGGATGTCTTCAGCTTTACAATGTCGGTGCGCCCTGGGAACGGATTGCAGTAGACATTGCCGGACCATTCCCCGTAACTGAATCAGAAAATAAGTACTTCATGGTTGTCATGGACTATTTTAGCAAGTGGCCGGAAGTATTCGCTATACCTAACCAAGAAGCTTCGACAGTAGCCTCCAAGTTGGTTGAGGAAGTAATCTGCCGGTTTGGTGTACCACTAGAAATCCACTCAGATCAAGGAAGAAACTTCGAGTCGCAACTATTTCAAGAAATCTGCAATCTTCTGGGGATTCATAAAACGAGGACCACTCCATATCACCCTCAGTCTGATGGCATGGTGGAGAGATTTAACCAGACTCTGGAGAGACATCTAGCGAAACTGGTTGACCAACATCAGAAAGACTGGGACAAATACATACCGCTTTTTCTCCTGGCTTATAGGACATCGGAGCATGAAAGCACAAAACTTACCCCAGCTCAGGTGAATTTCGGCAGAGAACTTAGATTACCTGTGGATCTCCTAACGGGGAGGCCACCAGCAGACCCATGTACTGTGCCAGACTACGTCTTCGATCTTCGAGAGCGAATATGGAACATCTATGACTTAGTTCGCGAAAACGGTTTACAAGCAAGTGAAAACATGAAGACTAGATATGACCGAAGAGCGAACTCACGTGGCTTTGAAGAAGGAGTCTTAGTATGGCTTCATAACCCGATTCGCCGGAAAGGAAAATCACCGAAATTACAAACGAGATGGGAAGCCCCATACAAGATCATTACGCGAATAAACGACGTGACCTATCGGATCCAACGTCAACCAAGAGGGGCACTCAAAGTGGTGCACATAGACCGTCTAGCACGTTATCATGGCAGCAATAGTGACGCTCGGGACGCGCGTCTTTAAGAAGGGGGCAGTGTCGCGAACGAGATAGATGTAGAATATTCGCGAGTAAGAACTCTGCTGGCGAGATAGACTTGGAATGTTCGCGAGTGGAATCATGCAAGCGAAACTAGGCCTTATATTCTTACAGCATAAAGGCTAGAGTTCTTTGAATGGGCGTCGGCTTAGTCGCACTCACACATACATACCAGCGTCTCGATGTTTCCCGTCAATCGAAATACATTCGTCAAGTGAGGCGAATATTCGAGAAAAGTGTAGACCTCTGTATCGGCGCATATAAAAAGGCGATCGAGTGCGCGTCCCGCCAGTTCATTACGAGCTACGAAAGCGATAACTTCAAAGCGAACCGAAGCGAAGGAAACCTACCTAAGTGCGACAAGTGGAAGTACCTGCGACTACTTTGGCGAGATACCTGGACCTCAGCTGCTACGCGACTTGGAATTGGACATCAGGAAGACCATCTTCACGTGTCAACCTTTGGGTTCCGTAGTGAATTAAATCCCTCATACGAACTTTGGCGTTTTACTCCAAATCTCGAACCCAGTTTCGTAACAGTATTATACACGAATCCATTATCTTTTTCTTTAGTTTTATTGGAAGTCTGGATTTTAATATTTCTTTGTGACACCAAAATTTTTTCCAAGCGATATTTACTCTTCTATCTACTTCGTCTTCATGTCTGGAATTCTTGAAAGATATTTGTTTTCCCAGGTATATGTAGCTATTTACATATTCAAGTGTATTCTGGTTGACTGATATAAGAGTTAGGACTCTGTTGGAGGCTACTTTTGTTTTTGATATGTTTAGCCGAAGACCAATGTTAGCGCTTGCATTGCAGAGTTCATTCAACATTTGTGTCAGTTGTGATGGTGATTCTGAAAACAGTATTATGTCGTCTGCAAACCTAAGATTCGTTAAGTATTTTCCGTTTATGTAGAGTCCTTTCCGTGACCAGTCTAGGTCTTTCATTACATACTGTAGCACCGCTATGAAGATCTTAGGGGAGAGTGGGTCTCCTTGTTTGACACCTTTACGTATATTTATCAAGGGTCCTATTCTGTCTAATTTCACTCGGCTTGTGCTTTTTTTGTATATGTCTTTTATTACGTTGATGTACGTGCTTGGAATGTTTTGTTGTTTTAGAGCTTCCCATATGCTCTCGTGTTTTATCGAGTCGAATGCTTTCTCATAGTCTATATAACCAATGTATAGGGGTTTGTTAAATTCTTGGTACTTCTCTATTATTTGCTCTAGGGTATAGATATGGTCTATGGTAGAGTAGCCTGACCGAAAGCCCGCTTGTTCGCTTGGTTGATATTTATCTACAGTTGGCTCTATCCTTTTTTCCAAGCACATTGCAAACAACTTGTACAGTGTAGGGAGTAGACTTATTGGCCTATAGTTGTTGATATCAGCTGGATCTCCTTTCTTATATAAAAGAATTATCCGTGATTCTGCCCATTTTTTAGGGGTTTTTTCGGTTTCGATTATTTTATTAAATAGTATGACAAGGAATCTTATTAGTATGTATTTTCCAATTTTCAAAGCTTCATTTGGGATATTGTCTGGCCCCGGACTTTTTTCATTTTTTAAACGTTCTATGTTCTTTAGTATTTCATAATCATCGAAAGGTGGAACAGTTGTTTCTATATCTTGCTGACTATCTTGACATTTTTCCTCGTTTATATTTTTTGTATATAAGTATTTTTTGGTGTGGAAGAAAAAGAAAAAAGCTATCATGATTTAGAAAAAATAATTTTCGAGATTATTACAAACATTCTGAGAATTCGGTGTGAAAATAATTGTATAGAATATGTCAGAAGAATAGGAAAGAAAGGGGGAAAAGTTAGACCTATTGTTGTAACATTAATGACGATGGGTTTAAAGATAAAAATACAGCAAAATAAGAAAAAACTTGAAACAACATCATATTACATAAAGGAAGACTATCCCCTGGAAGTTCTGAATAAAAGAAAAGCACTCCAAATTCAAGTAGAGAAAGAAAAAGAGCAAGGTAAAAAAGCAATAATTAAATATGATAAACTAATCATTTTAAACGAAGATAGCCAAAACAAACGACGCACACCGCTCAAAAACAACCAAAAGAAAAAAAGAAATTTATCCGAGTCCCCAGAAACAGCAACTATAATCTCAACAGATATACCAAACCAAGGCAAAAACCAGCCAAAACAGATTAATAAAACAAATAGCATGGATAACTTTATTATAAAAGCACCAACTTTCACATATCCAGAGAAAAATCTCTCCCAATCCCAAGTGCAAGAAACCAACCAAAATAAAAACACGAAATAGCAATTACTACCCCCCTCTCCCAACCCCCCACAACGGCTTGTCACCGCTGGAAATAAAGACTATAACCCTCCAAATGTACCTTACTGAAATATAAAACGAGAGAATGACAAAAGACAACTTATGTACATCTACAGCCTTAATATTTTGTGCCTTACGCAACGTTTCTCAGAAAATATTACACCTACTTTAATCGCTTCGTATGGAGTGAGTTATGAGTAGGCGCCGACCCTAAGTCAACACCGCATATCTCATTCCCTATACTTTATATTACAACGCATATATGTTATATCGACAGCCAATATACAAAGAAAAATCGATTTGCAATTTTTATTTAATCTTCATCTAACTAATTAAATTTAATTAAATTGATGGCTTTATTAAGAACTCATTAATTTTTCGAAACCTTATAAAATTATGTCAAACTTAATTTAAATTAAATGATTATGATCTAATACAAACAAACTTATAAAACTATGTCAAAGTTAATTAAAATTAAATGATTATGATAAATGGGTTATTTTGAAAAAAAAACTTATTATTAAAAAAAACTTTTTCTTCTTTTCCATGCTGGTCTGAAAGAAAAGAAAAAACTTAGATGTACCAGTTGCTTGCCTTCCCGCGTAGATCGTACAAGCTGATTGACAGAATGAGCTAAAATCTGAATCATGTTATTAGGCGATGACACTAGCAACCCATCACTATTTTGATTCTTTTTTCCAACCCCTCATCCATTATCACGCTAGTTTAGCATTAGTTGCCTTTGGGTCCTGCGGCTCTGAGTTCTGTCTACGAACCGCGAGACCCAAAATTATCTGCTCTATTAGGAAGACGTGATAGTGTGTGCGTGTGTGTGTGGGTGTGTTTATTTCATTTTCATTTATTAAATCAGATAACACAGGATCCATCATTTGTTATGTGTGTTTGTCGTTTATGAGTGTTTTTTCTCTTTTTTAGAGTGCCGTACCCAAAGGGGCAAAATCGGGACCCAATTACTAAAAATCCGTCCGACCGTCTGTCTGTCTGTCACCAGGCTGTATCTTGAACCATACCAACTTGATCCAAAACTCAAGACAATTCGAAAAAGACAATTTTCCAAAATGCCCTGACCGAGGATCGAACCCGGCACTTCTAGCGGACTAGCACGGTGACTACTACGCCACGGAGGTCGTCGTCTTAACATATTATCTACAAGACGATAGTTCTATATTTCTATCGTAAATCGAACCCACGACCGTCTAAGCGTGCTTGTCGTAGAGTTGCCCGCGTTTTGCAAATCGGTCCCATGGGTCTCATGCTCTGGGGTCAGGGGTCGTGTTCTATATCGCACCTTATCGAGTAAATGTCAGAGGGAATCACCGTGGTTAGGCCATCAAGCAAATTGCGATCCACTAAATGACACTATCATACCATTTAGGGGTCGGCCATTAATCACGTGGGGTTTGAAAGGGGGGAAGGAAGGAATGGTTCGGAAAAGTCAGAAGGTTTTATAGTGAGATTTTAAGTGTATTTATTTTTTTGTCGAAAGCACTATTTCTAATCCGAAAATTAGCCTGCACGAGCCCAAACTCGATGGGTTTGCGTCATTTCATTATAGAGTTCCTATAGCCACCTTTCGTCTGCACAATTAGATCAGCTCATAAAATTGCATTGACACGCGATATACTTATGTGTGCTAAATTTCAACTCAATCGGAAATCGGGAAGTGGATCAAAAACTTGTAAGATTTGATTAGAGACAGGCAGACAGACAGACAACGGGACAGGTGAATATAAATGTTTTATGTATCTATTATTCTGTACCTGTAACATTCTTATTACGAATCAAGGTTTAGATATAGATCGAGTTTTAAAGTCGATCTAAACTGAGTAACAAGAAAAATCATATTACAAAACAAGGTTTATATCTTAGTCCGAGGAAGATCCTCGATCTAAAGTTAAACCTGCTGGCACCCTAGTCTAAGCTCGGTACTAAGCTACGAGTTACGACTAACCTAAAAATCATGACATATATCAAAACAAAACATAAAAATTGTAGTCAAATCTATAATTTTACCTGAGAGCTATTAATAAATGCTTATTATATCCAGGAAATGTGTTGAAACTGCCATGAATATGATATAAAAGTATTTTTATTGTTTTACAACTTTCTACGACAAAATTATTTTATCACTATTGTTCGTTTATTTACATTTACAACATTAAAAACACAGTTTTATATTTCTTACACTATACAACACTCATTTAAAAACAATATTTATAAAGATTTTCTACAATTTACAAACGTAACCAAAAATGTAGGTAGATTCCATGACAGGCGATTATGACGTCTTACCACAGACTAAATATAGAATTACGTTGTCAAAGTTGTCAATATATCTGCGTTCCGTTTCTTGATACTGTTATACTTTATTTATTATAAAAGAAATGTTATTTAGCGATCTGATTAATAACTAAGAGATTTTTGGTAAAATTAAATACATTGCATAATTCTAAATCAATTATATTTTAACTTATTTCCCTTTGAATCAAAATATTTTCGAAAAAATAATATTATTATGAAAAACGGAATGATTTTTTTACTTCCGGACAGACTAAGTTGGATCTATCTTATTCCGTCTTTTTTGCACGTTTTGTAATAAAGCAAAGTCTAAAGTAGATTTAACGTTTGTTACCGTACTAAAGCCCGACTAAGATAATACGGGACTAAACTACGACTGTTTAAGTTTTGTTGCAATAAAGATTTTAACAAAATAAATAAAAGCTTGTATAAAATACAACTATTTTCTAGTCGATGAAATTTATTTACCTTCTGTTTAGAGTATTAAATACACAGCATTCTTACTGTTACCTCTCCAACCCGTCTGGCCAGCGTGAAGAGCGTAGACCTAGTCCTCTGGCTGCTCCGGCCAAGTATGGCTTTGGTGGTACAGAGAGGGTCGTACTCCTGCAGTGAAGACAAAAAGAACCGGTGATGATGATGATGATGTTTCTTACTATTAAAACCATATCCAAATTCGCTTTTTCGATAGGTCTGAAGTCAAGACAAAGACGTCGCCGTTATTTGGCGACCTGTGACCTGGTGACAAGCAAACAAAGGGACAGCGCCATCTGTCGCGACCGACCGCCGCAGGGCACGCGCTGCAACATCAAAGCGTCCTTAGTCAGGGCTGGTGCTCCTACGAATAAAAATTTACCCGAATATATGATTTAAGAATTTTGACGACCTCGGCCTAGTGGTTATTATGCTAGGCTGGTCACACCGGAGGTCAAGGGTTCGATTGACCTAGGTCTTGGATGGTTATCTTTATACTAGCCGAAGCCCACGACTTCGTTCGCGTTGACTTTATGTCTACGAAGAAGGTTCATCAGGCTGAGCAACTTTTCTTAAGGCGTCATTTTTATATTTCTTATAGTTTAGTTGGATCATTATGGTTTTGCATCAGGTGTTCCATTTTCTAAAATTAATTATACCCTTTAATATATTGCCCAGTCTTAACAGCTATATAAAAAAAAAAGTTTAATTCGAAACCGTCCAGTATGTCCGGAGATTGGCGTCGACAAAGAGACAGACATTTTTTTTTGAAAATTCTTACTCTCTTACTATTTCTGCATCGCCGCTAATTATTTTATTGAAAATATATTCAATTTACAGAAATATTCTTTAACTGTTTTATTATATATATAGATGTATTTGTTACAAAATATAGTATATCGTTGAGTTAGTATCCAAAAATCTCTATTTCAAACGTTAGACCCAACAAAAAAGAATTAAGTCCCGTTTAACATAAATCATGCTTTCAAAGCGAGGTACTCATAGTTTAAAAACCAATAAAGTAATGGGTCTTTTCTAACCAAACGTCTAAATTATAATAAACTTTCTCGACCACGTGAAATAATAGCATAACCTACAACGAATATGTTAAACCACTAACATATAAAGGCTGTCATCGAGATAGTTAACAAAATGAGCTGAGGCCTTAGGGCAGAGAAACTAAATAAATAAATCTAATGATAATTTGTGGAGAAGACAAATTACGTTCACACATAACAGTACTACATTTGTTTAATGGTGAACTATGACTCACAGACTAATTTTTTTTCTTATTTACTGTTAATGAATCTTCGTTTCTAGTACCTAGTGATATGAGGGTTACTTTTTAACGCATAAAGGGGGTGTTATGAGTTTGACTCTTACGTCTGTTAGTCGGTCTGTCTATCTGTGGCGTCGTAGCGCTCGAAAGGATGGACCGATTTCCATGCGGTTTTTTATGTGAAAGCAAGTTCCCTTGTGCTGGTCCTAAGCTATTTTTGATGAAAATCGGTTCAGCTATTTTAAGCTATTGGAAGTTGAAAGTAAAAAATTGACGGTTTTGCGGATATCAAGTCGTTGAGTTACGCTATTCATCACTAGATGGACATCGTGACAGTCGGGGATTTCTTAATATGCTTGGCAAATAAACTTGTTAACACAAAAAGAGGGGTGTTATAGTTTGACGTATCGGTATAGATAGAGATAGATAGATAAAACGTTTATTTGTGGCTATAGTCACACACATACAGAATAAAAATACAAAAATTACAAAACAAAACATGTAAAAACAACGTATTGAGGACATATATCAAAAACTTTGCATCTGTGTGCTACAGCAGTCCAAAAAGGTCATAGCTCACTGATTTTCAGTGAGCTCTAGTAAACTCAAGAGCCTTCGTGATTATTGAAAAATCATCATCTTCATCATCAGGTTTTTAGTCTCCACTGCAGAAGCCATCTGTACTACTAGAGCCAAAGCAGCCAGGGTATGTCTGTCTGTGTCATCGCAGTTCGGACACAGAAACGAACGGACTGATTTTGATCCAATTTTGGACGCTCCTTCTTACTTGATGGGAATGGTTTTTACCCAAAAAAAAAGGGTTAGTTATAAGTTGACACCAATATCTGTCGGTGTGGGTCTGTGTCATCATAGCTCACGAACGGATGGACCAATTTCGATACGACTTTTTTACGAAAAGCAAGTTTTGTTGCGGGTGTTCTTTGCTACATTTAATAAAATCGATCAATTTGTCCAAAAGTTATTGGGGGTGAAAGCTAGAAAATCAGGGATTTTTGATTTGTCTGCCAAATAAACCTGTTCCTTCAAATAAAATTTCATGTAATAAAGTTAAATAAATAAATAAATAAGCGGCCAAGTGCGAGTCGGACTCGCCCATGAAGGGTTCCGTAGTAGTATTTTTTTTTTAATTTTTATATTTGAGTTGATTGAATAAAAGGTAAATTGCAGTTTATGACATATTAAAAAAAAACTTCTTACTAGATCTTGTTCAAACCAATTTTCGCTGGTAGTTTTTATGGTAATGAACATCATATATTTTTTTTAGTTTTATCATTCTCTTATTTTAGAAGTTACGGGGGGGGGGACACACTTTTTTCCACTTTGGAAGTGTCTCTCGCGCAAAGTATTCAGTTTAGAATAAAATGATATTAGAAACCTCAATATCATTTCTGAAGACCTATCCATACATACCCCACACGTATGGGTTTGATGAAAAATATTTTTTTGAGTTTCAGTTCTAAGTATGGGGAACCCCAAAATTTATTGTTTTTTTTTTCTATTTTTGTGTCAAAACCTTAATGCGGTTCACATAATACATCTACTTACCAAGTTTCAACAGTATAGGTCTTATAGTTTCGGAAAAAAGGGGCTGTGATGTGACATACGGACGGACAGACAGACAGACATGACGAATCTATAAGGGTTCCGTTTTTGCCATTTGGCTACGGAACCCTAAAAACGACGGGTTGCACTCTGGCAGTGCCGGCAGAAGTGAAAACTTGAATATTAACGTGGTGCATTTTTGATATTTTGGAATGGTTAGGGAGACGGTCGAGCCATCAGCTGTCACCATCAGAGATATGGGACCCATATCTCTGGTCACCATCAATGGATGCGCGTAGCACGCTGTAACATAAACACACACGAACATTCGCGCAAGCGCCCTGCGCCGTCTTACGAATTTTCGATCAGGTCACGTGTCCTGACGCGAGTTTAACATTTTTTACCCATTCCAAAAAAAGTGCACAACGCCGCTAAAGAAGTTTTCACTTCAAAAAAGCAATAGAATTCATGCACCATCTCTAGACCACAAAACTGTTTTTTAATTCAGGGGCCACTGATAATGGTAAGGCGTTAGGCAGCCCTAGCCGCCCTTCAATCGCGCCGTCCGCACTTGACGGATCGTCCGCATTATTATGTCGTACGATCATCGGTAATGAGTGCCACGTAGAGTACTCCTGGACAGATCAGTAAATAAATAAATATTGTTGGATATTGCCATTATTATCTTTTTTATTTAATTAGTTATTTAATTTATTCATATACAGCACTAGTTGTCATTTTGTCGTTGGCAACTCAGTGTTTCGTCCGTCACTTCATTGTGACACTTGTCTTTTCGATTTTTCGCGATTGTCGTGTGGTCAAAACCACGTTTTTTCGTACTGGAGATGAAATTGTCGATAAATCTCTAAAGTCTGATTTTTAATTCCGTAGAATTCTGACAGCTGTCATTTTTTGACATATCAGAGATAATAAACCTTTTTGGCGGGGCACATTTTTTTATTAAATTCCAGATTTCAATAAGAATGTGAACATCTAAGTCTACACATTTTATTTGTTAGTGAATGTAACCATTTAATTAAGTGCGGTCCTCCAAATCAAAAGGGGATTTACAGCGAGTGATATTTTCATCACGAACAGTTGAATATCCGACATAAAATACGAACAACTGTGAAGACAGACAAAAAAACGAAAAAATAGTTTTGATTCCATTTTTTATAGAGCCTCCTTTTAACAATTTGTGGGTGAATGGCTTATACGTCCTTTCCAGGTTTTTAAACTATCTCCATATCCAATGAGGGGTTTTCAAAGTGACATTTAAAAAAAAAATATAGTAACTCTTTTTCTCACCAGATGGCTTTGATGCCTTGGTCAAGTGTCAAATAGTGGTGGGTCGTAACGGGTTTTGCAGAAAACGGAACGGACTGGTTTCATCTGGCAAAGGAACTGGATTGAGAACCAGTTTCACGAAAAACTGCTTTCCCTCTCCTTTAAATAAGATATAAAATTATTTTCTATAATTATTAATTAATTAAATAAACATTACGAAAGAAACGTGTTTGTAGGAGAAAAAACGAATAAACGGGCGGAACGGAAGAAATGTTCGTTCATGTTTTGGATATCGGGGATCGTTTCGTTATTCGTTTCTTCGTTTCACTCGGTGTGGTCGTCCGTTCTCAGTATAACTAAATGTATATGAATCGAAAACCGTTCGTTCGTTTCTCTCGTAGAAACCAGTTTCAAAAAGACAAAAACGCCCAGTACTTCAAAAATGCTGTACTTGTAAAATGTAAGCTATTTACATTCTACTAAGAATTTTTCCTTAATTCAGTAAATATATGAGAGAATTCTTATGAAAAGTTAGTCCAGACTTGATATTATGTCGTAAAGCTTGTATTCATTGTGATTTCTTCTTAAGGAAAACGATGAGTGTCAATATTTTGACAGTTTTTACAGTACATGGACTAACCATAATTATAACGTAGTATATATATTTTTTTGTTAGAATATTAATAAGCAAACATTATAAATGAAACAGTAAATAGTTATGTTTATATTACCTACATAGATACCTAGAGAGTAGACATGGACGTTGAATGAACGAACGGTTTATTTCAACCGTTAACTGGCATGAAGTGCAGGAACTATGCGACTAGTTTACCGTCGAATGATAAACCGAAATGATCGAATGATAATGATCGTGGCTCTTCGTCGCTTCGCTACGCCAACCGAAGCTAGCAATCTGTTCCCTTCATTCATACTTTAATATTTGCCGATATGACTGTCTCTGCCGCGCGCATGCGCGAAATCCATGCTATGAGTGGGCGCAGTTCAATTCTATTGTCATACGCATAGATTGTATTTTTAGTTTATAAACAGGTTATTAGACTTGATTTACGTTATTTTTTAAGTCTCATTTGACTCTAGTCTAGTTTACGTCACGACGTTGACGTTGTCGTTGAATCATGCCATAATAGTTTAGTTTACGTTGTCATAGTTCCTCAATGTGGTTCCTAACTAGTTGAAAATTAGACTGTTTTATGAACTCGTTTAAAGTTGACGGAAAACGGTCTCGTTTCGTCGACGACAAAACCGTTGACGACCCACCCCTATAGAGAGTGACAGGACATTAAATATTGCCATCTATGACATTGACACATGCCTTTTTATCAACGCCATCTAGACTTATTTTTTAAAATTTCTATTCTGAAAAGACCTCATTAAATCTAAATCAGTTCAGAAAAAAGATTTTTTCAACAAGAAAAAACTTATCAGATACCTACATAAAAAATATAACAATCAATGTGACAGTCGCGAGTGTCGCGACGTGACAGCTGATTGCCGCATACACTTTTTTTTTTAATTTTTATGCTTGATGGATTACGAAAAAAAATAATTAATAAGCTTTTGGCTAAAAAGGTTGTTGATACATGACTTAGTAGGGAGTGATGCCAGGGAAAGAAAAATAACCTGCTGACTAAAAATTACTTAAAAATATAACTTTGATAATTCGGTATTAAAAAATGTTATAACATTTTAAATATATCAGACAGTTTAAAGTTTATTATTATCTTGGTAATACATTAAAATTAATCAAGAATTTATTTTTTTATAGCCCTTATACGCATTCCCTTTTTAGTTGGAGAACTTTTTTAGTAGCAACACTTATGAAATGTCAGAATTCTACGGAATAAAAAATTAGACTTTAGTTTTTCGTATTAAATACTTTTCGGGCACAAGGCAGTGTATCAAGATACCATAAAGTCATAAGAACTTCAGTTGTTACGATTGCGACGTGAGAAAGTAACATAAGTGTGTGTTCCTAAGACTAGCAGTAGAAATTGGTGACGTTTATCTGGGCCCAGCGCTGAATGACGCTAATTGACCTGCACATGGGAGCAAGGACTTCTACATAGAAGATCATTGGGTAAGTTTTCATATCGCAATCCATTTCATAGTAATAACCTTGTCGGAAATCCATCAAGTCTCGTTCGATTCATGCGAAGATTCAAAAATCATAAATACAGTCCATTAACTATCGTTTATCGCACAAATATATAGGGACAAATTACACTGATTGACCTAGCCACAAAGTAAGTTCGAGACTTGTGTTATGGGATACTAACTCAACGATACTATATTTTATAACAAATACACGTATAGATAAACATCCAAGACCCAGGACAATGTGAAAAAGGCCATTTTCCAACTTGCCCTGACCGGGGATCGAACCTGGGACCTCTGGGTGGCGGACTAGCACGGTGACCACTACGCCTCGGAGCTCGTCAGTACTTAGCATTAAATTGGTTTTGGTTTACACATATTTTAAACTCTCACTACTATCACAGGTATGGATACTTCATAGAAGCGGAGTATCATTTATGCCTACTACTGCATATGAAACTATACATCAGTGCACACTGCAATGTGTGTGTGTGTGTTCGCCCGTCGTCTCAACACACTCGACAACGCGAGAACAGAAGTGCCATTTTTGAAACGCGGAGTCATCTAAACGAATGGTTTTTCCATACAAAAAACCGTTCGTGTAGTGACTCCGCGTTTGAAAAATAGTACCTCAGGGAAGGGGTGCGAGGATGGGGAACGGGGACGCATATTGCGCGGGAACCTAGAAGTTGTCGTTCAGAGGTGCTATTTTTCAAACGCGGAGTACTAAAATGAATGATTTTTTATGGAAAAATCACTCAGCGTTTCAAAAATAGAACTTCGCGTTTCAAAAATAGCACTTCTGTGAAGCTTTTCTTTGCTTAGCTAAACCAGGCCGTTTTTTGCAAGTTTGCGTAGAAAAGCTTCATGTTCTCACTTTAAACTGTTAACAGTAGTTTGAAGGTTATCTAGGGCCGTATGGGACCAAAATTTTAATCATATCTCCGTTTCCTTTCAAATAATTTATTTCAAATATTTATAACGTTTCACATATGCAAAATGGGAACGTTAAAAAATTCACAAATTTTTACAACTTGGACGAATAAAACGAGACAAAAGTGTCTAATAAATATCTTTTTATCAAAAATCTTTCATTCTACATCTATACATCCAACTTCTTCATTAATATGCGTACGCCAAGATCTTAATTTTACGATGCCAGTCGACATTTATATCATAAACAACAAATCACGTACGATTTTAAATCGATTAATGGATACCTTGTACATAAGAAATAGAGTGCACATTAATCTCTGAATTCGCTCGTAAAATTAACAGATATGGCTGGGTATATAAATCAGAACGATGTTATTTGAAAACTAGCTTTACATTTGACACCGAAATGAATAACCTATTAATGGTCTGAATACGTATACATTTTAACTATATTAAATGCTTGTTATTCGATTTATTTGTAGTTGAATCTTTTTGAAGCTAGTTTTTCTTTTTTTGAAGTGAAAACTTCTTTAGCGGCGTTGTGCACTTTTTTTGGAATGGGTAAAAAATGTTAAACTCGCGTCAAGACACGTGACCTGATCGAAAATTCGTAAGACGGATGGAGAGTAGACAGCTGGCGCGGCGTAGGAGAGGGAGTATCCCCCTCTCTTTCTACGGCGCGGCGAAAATGTATGCCTGCGCCTACTGTTTCGTATATCAAAAATGCACAACGTTAATATTCAAGTTTTCACTTCTGCCGGCACTCCCAGAGTGCAACCCGTCGTTTTTTGTTATATGTACCTTAAATACTTATTTTTGTCAATGTTTATGATAAATATACCTTGAGACAGATAAAATATTTGTATATAAAAGAGATTATTTTTAAATGTTTTAAACTTATTATTAGTACTAGAAAACACGGTTAGCTCACGTAATATATTTAGAATAATAACCGGCCAAGTGCGAGTCGGACTCACGCACGAACCATTATATACAAAAAGTCAGGTTTATAATATATATTTTTTTCTGTTTTTAGTACCTATTTGTTGTTACAGTGGGCAACAGAAATATATTATGTGTGAAAATTTAAACTGTCTAGCTATTACGGTTCATGAGATACAGCCTGGTGTCAGACAGACGGACAGCGGAGTCTTAGTAATAGGGTCCCGATTTTACCCTTTGGGTACGGATCCCTAATAAACAGACTAGTTATAGATCGATTTAGACTATCATCAGTGTTAAGAACCACGAACCGACGGTATTACTACCTGCTAGAATCCTGGTCGGACTTTTCCAACTAGTTAAATTACATGAGTGAACCGTATTTAGTTAGTTTTAGAACACTACTATTGCTCGACATCAATTTTGTTCGACCAATGTTTGACCGACATAACATTTGATCGGGACTACTATTGCTCGACATCAATTTTGTTCGACCAATGTTTGACCGACATAACATTTGATCGGCACTACTATTGCTCAACATCAATTTTGTTCGACTAATGTTTGAACGACATGCTAAATCGGACTGCGAAGTAAGGCTTGTACTTATGTTGACAAATGATGATAATAATTCCTCCTACGATGGCTCTGCACTTCACGCTAACCTATGCAATCTTTACAAAAACGTCCGTCCTGCTATCGTTTACATTTGCCCAATAGTGGGTTATTTATTAAGCGGCGTGTTTCCACGTCGGCTGTATGCATAGGTCAATCTGTGCAACGGTCGCTTTGGGGAACGGGTAATTTGTGATCGATTGAGATATAGCCATATTTAATTTAAAACGTAGGACCCGCCTTAGTTTGACGTGGGAACAATATCTGGACTCGCTCACGAAGGATTCCGAAGGATTCCGTACAATTATTTACGATAATTTTTTTCGACCAACGTTTGACCGACATTACATTTGATCGGGACTACTATTGCTCGACATCAATTTTGTTCGACCAATGTTTGACCGACATAACATTTGATCGGCACTACTATTGCTCGACATCAATTTTGTTCGACTAATGTTTGAACGACATGCTAAATCGGACTGCGAAGTAAGGCTTGTACTTATGTTGACAAATGATGATAATAATTCCTCCTACGATGGCTCTGCACTTCACGCTAACCTATGCAATCTTTACAAAAACGTCCGGCCTGCTATCGTTTACATTTGCCCAATAGTGGGTTATTTATTAAGCGGCGTGTTTCCACGTCGGCTGTATGCATAGGTCAATCTGTGCAACGGTCGCTTTGGGGAACGGGTAATTTGTGATCGATTGAGATATAGCCATATTTAATTTAAAACGTAGGACCCGCCTTAGTTTGACGTGGGAACAATATCTGGACTCGCTCACGAAGGATTCCGAAGGATTCCGTACAATTATTTACGATAATTTTTTTCGACCAACGTTTGACCGCCATTACATTTGATCGGCACTGCTATTGCTCGACATCAATTTTGTTCGACTTATGTTTGAACTTCATCTCTAACATACTATACTATAGGTAGCTACTGCCAAATCGGACTGCAAAGTAAGGGTTGTACGTTGACAAATGTTGATAACAATTCCTTCTACGATGGCTCTGCACTTTACGCTAACCTATGCAATCTTTACAAAAACGTCCTATCTGCTATCGTTTACATTTGCCCAATAGTGGGTTATTTATTAAGCGGCCTGTTTCCACGTCGGCTGTATGCATAGGTCAATCTGTGCAACGGTCGCTTTGGGGAACGGGTGATTTGTGATCGATTGAGATATAGCCTTATTTAATTTAAAACGTAGGACCCGCCCGGGGTCGGCGTGGGAACAATACCTGCTGTCAACGTCCCATGCCATCTACAACAATCTAGCAATTGTTTTTAAAGGTTTCTTTCTCTTATTATCTTATACCTTTAAACGAGCAATTCTTGTATGTATATATATTTATTTATAAATTTCTGTGATCTCGAAAACGGCGCTAACGATTTCGCTGAAAATTTGTATATGGGGGTTTTTGGGGGTAAAAAATCGATCTAGATTAGTCTTATGTTTGGGAAAACGAGCGTTTTTGAATTTTCATTAGTTTTTCTTTCCACGTTCAAGGATATATATTATTTTTTATTTTGTACTGTTTTTAGACAAGTTTAAAAAATGTAGTTAATGTTTGAGATGAAACCGACCGAGCTAAGCTCGGTCACCCAGGTACTAATATATTATATACTAGCTGTTGCCCGCGACTTTGTCAGCGTGGACTTTAGTTTATGAGCATCGTCATTTTGGTATCTATACATATAGGTATAATAAAACGGTAAAAAGGTGTGTCTGTACGTAAAATATATTTCCAAAAAAAAATAGTGGCGATGGAGACATAGTAATGGATTAAGAATTTTGAAAAAAAGGTCTGTTGGTCTGTGTGTCTGTTTGTACACGCTAATCTCCGGAAATACTGGGCGGATTCAAATAAAACTTTTTTTAAACATAGCTGTTAAGCCTGGGCAACATAAAGGGTATACATATCTTATTATAATATATTATATATGATTGATTTATTATTTAATTACTACCAGCCTCTTGGGCATCCTACCCTGCGAGCGCAGTGATTTGGGGTCAATTTTTTGTATAATTTAATTCTATTTTTAAGTGTTTATATTTAGTTTAGTTGTAGTTTTATTAATCGTTATATTTTGTTTTATTATAGGATAATGTTAATGTCATTAAGGTTTATGTTTACGTGCAACTGATTTATATTTTTCCTGAAAATTTGACCTAAATTATTGTACGTCCATCAAGGGCAGGTCACGATCTGTGTTTCCACAATAAAGATGATTTGATTTGATCTTATCAAGATAATTGACACAATAATTAGCTTAAAAAAGTTAGACATAATTTAGTTTTAATTTATACATAATTATTATAGTTTAGTCATATGTATATTTATAGTTTAATTTAGTATATATTCATTTGTAAAATCTACTGTATATATATTTTTTAATTTTTAACATGAATAAAGATATCACCCGCTTAAAAAATGTCCGCTTAAAAGTAGTGTCTACCACGAACACATTTTTATCACATTTTGAAGTTCAGTATATATGTACTGAATTTACTTTAAAAGAAAATGCACTTTTACACGTTAATAAGAATAATTTACAATACGTGTAGTGCATTAAAAACTTTTTTAAAGAAAAGCTACTGATACCAGCTCTTTGCTGAGAAGAAACGCCGAAAAAAACTCATTTTCACAGTATCAGTTTAAAGAGTTACAAATAACGATATAAGGTCTAATGATTAAGCACTTGTGTTTAATCTCAGTTTATGTCATCATTAAATAATTACAGCAATAACTGTAACCAGGGAATCAGAGCGAGGGAAGCGACCAAATCGTGTCCCGTACTGTTTAGTCGGCCAACAATTACTTTTAGCTCGTGACCGAAACTGTCGTAAATATCGGTCGGCCGGGCGGGCCCGACGACAATTATCGACAATTACGACCTAGCGGACAAACACACAGACGGACAAAAGTAAAGACGGATTCCTTCTCAACAATGAATCCGCTTGGAATGGAAGAATAAGACGCGTGAGCTTGTGAAGCCAGTAATTCTGTAATTGCGATTAGGAAGCGGCAATAAACTTAGCTATATAAGGTCTAACAAAATATACTGAAACTATTTAAAGGGTAAATTCAATCCATGATACCGAACAAATTTTCCCAAGGAACATATGTCTTGTGTATAGTTTGTAGTGTAGACAGTGTATAGTGATGTGTGTGATGTGCTGTTTCCAGAAATTTTGGAAGCTTTGGGCATTCCCAGCAATATTCCTAGCAAATTTAGAAATAAAGGAAATTTTGGGAATATTCCCGTTAACATTCCCAATAGGAATATTCCCGTGAATTTGGAATATTTCGGCACATCACTAACAGCGGCACATCACTAACAGTGTGTACATTTTTTGCTAGTTGATAGCGCGACGCCTTTAATTTTGAATTGTTACAACCACAAAATATTTTAAATCTGCAGTCGAGAAAACTGATCGAAAACCAAACTAGATCTTAACATCAGCGAAAGAGTATCAAAACTTATATAAAATTGAGCCACGACTTCGATGTTGCCATTACTTTGCAATGTCTCCCATATCTCACTGATGCTTAACGTCGAAACAATAGGGTTTAAAATTCTCATTTATTTCCTAGTAGATATCGAGACAAAAAGGTTCTAAACGATTGCAAATTGACGGCGGCCCTCGGATTTAGTCCGCCGTAATGATGACATTCCATAAACGATGCTTCAAGATATTTCGATAGCGCAAACCACAATTTTGTTATTAGCTAAATGTCAGCAAAAACAGCAGTGTGGAGCCAGAAATGGCACAGGGTACTAACAGAACTTACGAGGACAATACTTATAGTTCAAAGAATTTGTGCTATTATAAAAATGCGGTCATCATTATCATCAGATTTTAAAAATACACTACTGAACTAAGCATAAGCCTCCCTTTGTTAGCGCCATCCTGTTTTCTTTGTAAATAGTTTAATTTGCAAAGCAAATTATAAACCCCCGACTTCGTCAAACAGCTAAGAATGCCCCAAGAAAAATGACGGAATTTTATGGTGGACGAGAAGGTAAAGAAAGGATTCAAAATAGTGATGGGTTACTAGCCACATAGCATATTAACATTATTCGCATTTTCGCTCACTCCCTCGATTGGCTTTTAAAATCTTCGCTGAAAGAGAAGAAGCTGGTATATTCTTAGTTTTTTCTTTTCTCCCAAAACACCATGGAGTAAAATCCATCGTAACCTCATAACCTTTCAACGTACAATCCACAATATACATCTGTTTTGTGGTTATTTTGTGACGTAACTGGAATATTGATCGTCACACGCCCTTCTTTAGTGTTCGCGATCGATATCTTTCGAGGATTTACGTGAGAAAACTGTAAAGAGCTTATTCCTTTTCAGGCTGCGGACACATAATTGTATCTGCAATCTAGTTTCCGAGGTATTCTAATGACATTCAAGTAAAACCAATGCTAATTATTATGCGACCTTTATTGCATAAATTCCAAGGGCTATTCATAAATTCAATATACGAAAGTTAGTTTGTCCAGTTTGCGAAATACAATACGGTATAAATTGTAAATACCTTGTTTTAAAGAATTATTGGAATGGTCAATTGACGTCATTAGTGGAAATACCACTGATGACAAATAAAACAGTAAAGAAATACCACTTACTTACTGCACTTTCATCTTAGCGCGTTCCAGATCATTTTCTGGCGCTGCTTCAAATTTAAATTCAAAATTTCTTTATATTCTTCTCAATCTTACATCTACATACTAAAAAACTATAGTAATAGTAGATGGTAAGTTTTAATACCAGATCGTGGGAGACGGGTGTGTCTGAAACTCTGAACTAAGCAGAGCATTTTTTGATTAAAACTAACGTAATTCTATAATTCTGTAGTCTCACCACAGAATTATATAATAATAGTACTAGTTGCTCTGTGAGCTGTAGACCTTGCAAGCTTAAAGAGATTGATTGCAGAGCGAAGAAACTTTTTACCCTATATGTTTTAATTAAAATATTAAAATCTCGATAATGTTCGTTCGACCCAAGGTCGACCACTACCCTGGGTAAAGTCAATCCCTGTGACTGCCCAATGCCCATGCTAATGTGAGAGGAAATTGAGTCCTAGGACATGTGCTCTCTTTAGAACGCCAAGTTCGGGTGACAGCGGCAATAGGCACTGATCCCATTATGGTTGGGCCAGTGTAGTTGTCACATCTAACCAAAACTGCCAAAGGGCGATCAATAGGTGATGCGTGATTAAGAGCATACACCAAATCAGTTCCAACAGAACCATTTTTGATCTACTTTCCATTTCCATTTTGATCTGGTTTCCAGTTGAGCTGAAAATTTTGCACACCTGTATATATCGCGTGGCAATGTAATATTATGATGACTTGGAGCTGGTCTGATGACACAGCTGGAAAGCGGTCATAGGAACTTTATAATGAAACCACGCAATCCTATTAAGTTTGGGCTTGTTTATTTTGTCTAGAAGAGAAAAGAATGTCAAAAAAATTAAACCTATTGATTTTTAATTTATGTTATGAAAATAAATTCTTATAAAATTTTGGTAAAGTAGACTATAACTACTGTAAGCACCTTAACGATTGTTTCGTGTAGTTACATAATTCCCAAGAACACAAATAAGTACATATACTTTTAAAAAAATGTAAAATAAACTTCAAATTACCGGTCCTAAAATAAAAATAAATACATCGCACGAAAAGAGAACATCTTCTTGGTGGGATTCAAACTCTAGACGCTAAAGTCAATCGGATCTCCATAAAAACAAATTAGACTATTTATCCTTTGAAAATACTGGTGAAAAAATCTCTCTATTGTATGTCATATTAGAAAATAAAATTCCTTTGTTATTTCGTTGTCACTACAAACACATAATGATCGTAAGAGACATATTATCCAAAGACGCTTAGGCCCTTTGTGCCAACACCGCCATTTGAAAAATTTCTGAAAAATGGCTCGACTATCGATTTTCATATGTTTATTGAACCTGCTCCCAAAATTTCACGGAAATCGGTTGAGAAATGCGACCTCTAGAGGAGAACACACAGACGTACGAAAGCATTTTTGGCCAAGCTAAAACGGAGACCTCTCTCGCTTCGCTCGCTCGGTCAATTACATAGTGAGACACAAACAAAGTTTTTGTATGTTGTTGTAACTGAAATAGATAGTTGAGTTTCTTGTACAGGAACCTACTAAGGAAAGTGTAAAAGACGATGTGAGAAAGCAGTATTATGTACATGAGCAGAAACAAAACGAGGACGCCCCGGGCACAGGTATGGCACTTCATACAAACGGAGCGGCATATATACCTAGTACTACTACAAACGAAACAATCCGTCCGTGCACACGTCAAATGTGTGAGTTAAACAATCAGGGTCGCCACCACTGAATTTGTTGCTTTGTTTACCTGTTTTCATCACTCGGAAATCTATAAAATTTTCGTTCTTTATTATTTTCCGTGGATAAACAATGATAATGAGCGCAGTTTCTCACCATTATAATTCAATAATCCTAAGTGACTCGCTCGTCATTAGGAGTTAACGCTTGGAAGGCAGGTTTTTCCCTAGCAAATAATATATAATATTGCAGGCTTGAGTCATCTGATTATCTGAAAAGAACGATGATTCTGTGTTTCGGAAGGCACGTATAAAGTGTGGGTCCCGAACGCCATGTAGCGTTTGATCATCAGACTACCCAATGAGTTCTGGTTCATCCTTTGGGCTGCGGAGGTCTGTCTGACCTCCGCAGCATGCAGTCGCTCTGTGTAAAAACCAGTAACCTTGTCAAATCTCCTTGGTATATACATATTTAATATTATTAGCATCATTGGTACTATCATCATCATCATTATCATTCCACACCAACCCACCTTTTTAGAAGCCGGTTAAAAGGAAAATCAACGCAACCCGCCGCAATGTCGTTGTAAATTGCTCAAAGTCCTTTCAGATGGGTATCGGGGATTTTTTTAAATGGAAGGAAACCGAGGGTAGCTTTTGCACCATCATTTGCTTGATCGGCTTATCGGGGTGATTGCATCACACTTAACAGTTTCAAATCTAACTAGTCAATAAATAGATTTCTTGAGGCTTTTGAAAATGTTTAGATAGACAAATACTGTTAAGGGCTATACTTGAATTTGACGGAGTCCAGTGCTCCCCAATTTAAAATAAATTATTTGAAAGGAAACGTCAGCGTGCGACTACTAATAACCCTGTTTTACAGGCGCTTACACGGCTCAATAACGGGGACGCCAGATTGCGGGGGACGGTGTGAGTTTCCGTTCTGTATGTAATACTATTATTAATTCTGTGTCCCGGTTAGGACGGGAAACAGTAGAAACTGATTTATTATTTGCAGTGCTGTTTTAGTATGATGCCGAAAGTAAAGAGTTCTCGCACAGTAAGCACTTGACAGTATTGATAAAGGGAAAAGTAGGGAAAAGCATGGGTTTGCTTTGGACATCGGGATGCGCTTTCCCGCTTTTTTTTTTCGAAATATAATATACAAGTCAATGGTCGAACAACTTGAACTTATACACGGCCAGGAGCCTCACGGCACCAAGAGTTAGTAGTTTAGTACCTGGGCGACCGAGCTTTGCTCGGTTACATCTCAAACATTAACTAATTTTTTTTAAACTTGTCTAAAAACAATGCAAAATAAAAAAAAATATATAAACTTAAACATAAAAAAAAACAAAAGTAAGTCACCGAGTGGGATTCGAACCCGTAACACTCTTTCTAGCGGTCGCTATCCTTAACCACTGAGCTAAATCAAGGCGGTCGCGGCGCGACGAAATTAGCAACCATATTCTGCGTGGAAAGAAAAACGCATGAAAACTCGAAAACTCGCGTTTTCCCAAACATAAAACTAATCTAGATCGATAGTTTACCCCCGAAAACCCCCATATACAAATTTTCAGCGAAATCGTTAGAGCCGTTTTCGAGATCACGGAAATTTATAAATAAATATACATATATACATACAAGAATTGCTCGTTTAAAGGTATAAGATAAAGTTATCACTATTAATATCAGTATTGCATACAGAACGGGAACGGGTTGAAAACTTTAAAAAAATCATATTTCAGCCACTTCAAAAAAAAGTGTCATAAAACTTTTTAAGTAGCTTATTAAGACGCAACTTTTTTGTCTGAATAACTTTTTTATCCTATAAACTTCAACGGGTAGAGGGACTCGCTAGACATACAGCTCACAAGCCTCTAGTATTATATATGTGCTATTGATAAGCACTTCCACCCCCTTTTAGATTGTTCCCCGCTCCGTCACACGTTGTATATTAAGTACAAGTTTGACTCATCATGACCTTCTCCGGGCAGAGGATCCTAAACAATTGCCGTCACCGCAAATTTACCGCCGGTATTGTTACCGAGCAGTGGTTCCTAACCTTTCAGGTAACGGGAGCGATGGCATACAATACTAAGATTTATTGCCTTTACCTTTTATCTTTATATATATGAAGAGATTGATTCTTTTAGATGAAGCAAAAGAGGTTTATCAGGATCGCAGCAAGTGGAGGTCCATAGTCTCTGCCTACCCCTGTAGGAAACAGGTGTGATATGTATGTATGTATGTATTGCCTCTACGATCATAATACTAGCACGTACTTCAAAAGTTACGCTATATATATACTAAACTAGCTGTGCCCGTGGACTTCGCTCCCCGTGGGAGTTTCGGGATAAATACTATCCTATGTCCTTCCCTGGGTATCAAACTATATCCACATTAAATTTCATTCAAATAGGTTCATTGGTTGAAGCGTGAAGTGATAACAAACACCCACAAATATACAAACTCACTTTCGCATTTATAATATTAGTAGGATTATCCAGTCTTTTTCCCTAATGGGGCAGACAGAGCATTTTGGGTCTTGCGGCTGTAAGCAGACAAAGCCAGCAGGGCGCGGGACCCGTTGATAGTTACTTCTAGTATGATGGTCAGCGAGAAGGTGAAATAACCGCCCAAGTGCGAGTCGGCCTCGCGCACTAAGGGTTCCGTACCATATTCTATAAAAATCAAGTTTTTTGTATGGGAGCCCCCCTTAAATATTTATTTTATTTTGTTTTTAGTATTTGTTTTTATAGCGGCAACAGAAATACATAATTTGTGAAAATTTCAACCGTCTAGCTATCGCGGTTCTTGAGATACAGCCTGGTGACAGACAGACGGACAGACGGACAGACAGCGAAGTCTTAGTAATAGGGTCCCGTTTTTACCCTTTGGGTACGGAACCCTAAAAAGGAATCAAAATAGTGATAGACTAGATCGGCTGTTACAATCTGCACTAGCTATCCTAGTTGTGACCCAGATAGCAGAATAGTTCTTATATACAAGTAACAAAATATACTGAACTATTTTAAGAGTTTCAGTCCATGATATTGAACAACTCCCCAAGGAACACATGTCAGATTTTGAAAAATATTTTAGACTAAAAAGTGCGGCACGGATGAGTCTGTCGTCTGCGTTGGGCCATAATATAAAAACATCGTTTTTTATTAGCCTCTATGAGAAAATACTTTTTGAAACAATTACCAGAAATACTTGTTTCTTACTATCTTCCACACATATGTATATAATTAGGCATATTCATCTATCACCCATGATGGTCTAGGAGAAATAAAAAAACTTAGAATGTACCAGCTGCTTCTCTTCCCACGCAGATCGTAAAAGCCGATCGAGGGAATGGGCAAAAATGCAAATCATGTTAACAGGCGATGCGGCTAGTAGCCCATCACTGTATTTATTGCTTTTCCATCTTCTCGCCCACCATGACGCTAAAAGTGGCTTTTGGGTCTTGCGGCCCTGGGCTCTGCATAGAGCCGCAAGACCCAAAATGCTCTGTCTGCCCCATTAGGGATAAAGACGTGATAGTATGTATGTATGTAGGTATATTCAACTATAAAATACAATTATAATTTAGTTTAAGAACCACAGCCTTAGAAAGTGTAGTACAGTTACCCACCCCGGGCAAACCCGGCGGCAGCGAGTTATGGTTTAGTTATAGACGTCATAAACCGTCAGTCGGTTTCAGTGCTTAATGAGACAACTACTTATTTGGTTAAGCATGAAGTAATGGCCGGCATCAGTCGTTAATGATTTTATAAACCCGATCGAGCGGGTAATGTCACTGCGCGGGCGCAGCCGTAACGGCGCAGCGGTGCACTAAAGGTGGGTGCGGATAGAGGGCGAAATAGTCTTACTACTAGTTTTATTAACGCGGACAAAAGAGATTTGTTATAAATTTGACGCATGTCTTTCTGTCTGTAGCATGGTGGCGCTCGAACGGATGGACCAATTTAGATGCGGTTTTTTACGTTCCCTTGCGGTGGTAGAATGACCACCGCAAACTTGCGTTCACGAAAAAAAACCTCATGGAAATCGGTCCATTCGTTCGATTTTTTTTTCTTCGCTCACCATTAGATGATCAAATATATTTAAATTATTAGACAGAAAAATAGCAACGTACAAGGAACAATGTAACACCTAAACCCTTTCTTTTTGTATGACTAACGTATCACTCTAAAATAAATAATGTTATTATCAAAAAAAAATAACTAATTACTTTTATTAAACTTAAAAACTTAGGCAAAAAGAAAAGCCATTGCACTCGATAACTCCTCACCCCAATAGACGACACATAAAACACAGAGAACATAAACTATATTTTAAACGTATCCAAAATAGTTCTGAAGTCAATTAATAAATAATAAACGTTAATCTGACATTGGGCATTACTAGTAAAGACAATAAAAACCCAGGATGGGGGAGTCCGCGTAGTAATTGTTCACACTAGGCTAGTGTCGAGTCAAGGGGATGAGTGAAAAGTTCTATTTACTTGCTAATCGTTCGAAAACTTCGTGGTACACTTACTTTTCAAAATAGGTTGACGTCGAGCGGCGACCTGCCGCAGAACCATAGCCAAATTGTTGAAACAGTTCCGCATCGCCTATAAACATGTTTTGTACTTTTGCCCGATACCTTCGGCTTATACACGACGTTAGACCACTAAACGATCAACAACTTGTTTGGTGCCTGAGGATGCCTCGTGGAGAGGCGGAATACGTGTCGCGTATACGACGTCCGATGTTGCTGCCACAGCGCATGCAGAAGGCTGGTGGTGGAATCGCATTAAGTAATTCCAATCAAATAGTATGTAGCTTCACTGAGAAAAAGAAATAGCTGAATCAGTTTTGCTACTTGCTATTTGGTTAGTAGATACCAAACTTTTGTTATAATTAGCATAAGAACCGTGTAGATGCATGTCCCAAATTACAACTATTAATTAAAACACATTTTAAATACTAGTAGCCCTGAGTTCAGCAATCACTGTTTTGCAACTAGCAACCATTCTTTTTTTCAGCGTTTGACTTCCGCAAAGTAACACCTGAATCTATTAACCACTCGATCAATGTAATGTTATATGAATCGGAATCCGGGAGACAGTGTCCCACGGCGCGGGCGCAGGATGGACAGTGCGGACTGGGAGCGTAAATTATGTGATCCCGCACTACTACGCATGTCGCTGTGACGCTGTGACCGATAGCAAACAGGGCGGCAGTGGAGTTGCTATGTTATATTGTTTAATTTGATGTTTATCTAATGTATTTGTTACAAAATATAGTATCGTTGAGTTAGTAACCCATAACACAAGTCTCGAACTTTCTTTGGGGCTAGCTCAATCTGTGTGATTTATCCATATATATTTATTTATTTAATAATAAGGTATTTTACTAATTATATTTATCATTCATATCAATAAATAGACCCCGTTATTTTGTCGCATTGACATTACTTTCTTGTAGGGATTGATACTTTCAATTTATCGACTATTAGCTGTACCCACGGGCTTCGCTCCCCGGGGGAATTTCGGGATAAATTATACCCTGTGTCCTTCCCCGAGTCTCAATACACATTCATACCAAATTTCATTCCAATCGGTTGCGTAGTTTAAGCGTGAAGAGGTAACAAACAAACAAATATACAAACTCACTTTCGCATTTATAATATTAGTAGGATAGTAGGAAGTAGGATAGTAGGAAGTATGATAGTAGGATAGGAAGTAGGAAGTAGGATAGTAGGATTAGTAGGATATAGTAGGATAGGATACAGTAGGATAGGATATAGTAGGATAGTAGGAAGTAGGATTGTAGGAAGTTGGATTGTAGGAAGTAGGATAGGATAGGATTTAACGAAATATCCACGGTATTTAATTGAGTTACTATGTTTTTCCGCCCCGGGTCCATAGGGACCTGGTCCTTTGAGGCATTCATAGCCCAAAGCCAACATGAAGAGACCTTTTAGTACCTTTTTATCTAAAATGTGAGATGGCTGCATCTACGGAGGTCTATCCCTTAATGTACCAATGGGATACACTAACGGACAGTCCTCCATAGCTGCCGAACTATTACCAGGGAGGGATTGACTTGGTTTGGGCTATGTGCATGGGATGTTAGTGGCCGGATAACTGGGTTATGGAGTGAGATGCGGACATCTACCTAAAAATCTCTCACAATCATTTTAACCTGGTAGATGGTGACTTGCTGCTCTTTGGCTACACTGCCTATGGGCACCCTAACTAGCCACGAATGCGGCCAGGGCGCAACACAATGTGAGCAGCTGAGGGTGTCGAGAGGTGCGGCTCCGGTTTCACCATCAAGGGGCCCGAGAGCGGGTTTCCCCGTTATTACGCCATTACGTGCAATACACTTCCACCCTGGAGCGAATCTTTTGCTCTTGCGACTCCACTCTGGCCGGCCGGTCAAGGCAAGACAGAGGCGGGGGGTGTGTAATTGTGTGTATGTGTGTGTAAGCACATGTGTCTGTGGTCCCCCTGGAGGTAAAGTACGTGGTGTCGCCACTCACCTTCAGCTCGCCACAAGCTGCCCTGCGTTGACTGACTGCACTGGGAATCCAGTGGGCGTAACGTCCCGATGCCGGTACTTAATTGAGTTATATTATTATGTTTTTTATTAGTATGTAAAGATAGTGCTACTAATAAAAGTGTGATTAAAAATAATGGTATAAATAAAAGCCACGGGTAAAATAATAATAAAAATACGAGCGTTAATCGTTAATAATTACTTATCATAATTCTCCCATTTTAATTACAAAAACCTTTATACATTTCTACATAATCATCTTCGTGAAACCAAAGGTAGTTTGTAAGAGTTTTGGTGCGTTTAAGAAGCGATGTCAATAAGTCGACAAATAAGATGTTTCAATCTGTCTGTGCGACATATAACGGGATCTATCAATAAGTAACATGATCCGAAACCGAAACCAAAATGATTTTTTAATCTGCCCAAAAATAAGTAAGTTATAAACTTTCAAAATGATAGAAGGGAAAACTGACAAGTGACAGAAAACGATGCAGGTACAGCGCTCTTGACGTCACGCTATTAGATCTCGCGCGTACAGAAGAGAGTGAGATGCCCCCACCACGCTCCTATTCTTATATTTAAAATGTTAATTACTACTTCATTAACTAACTAATTTCCTTGCTGTTTTCAAAACAAATATTTTTCAGTGGTATTTTGTGATTTATATACAATATAAACCAAAAACTTACACTGTGAAATAGTCTATTTAAAAAAAACTGACATCATTGCCAGTAACAATCACAGAAAAAGTAACAAACCAAAATATCTGAAAAAAAAATCATCTTAATAAACAATAAAGATGAATATTTTTCAGTTATACAACGTGTAAGGAAAAGGGGTATAAACCCGGAAGGAAGTAAATGTACTAGTTTATGTGAAAACTTTAAATATGAAACCATCCCTAAAATCGCAAAAAACAAAATCTGTAGGTCGATATATTTTGACATGATAGGTATTTAATTTTGTATGGAGAAAGTTCTTTAGCGATTTCAGGGACGGTCCCATAGTAAAGTTGTTCACATTGATTAGTACGTTTCCTTTCGGATTGATAACGCCTTTTCATTACACGTTGTAAGTATATTTTTCAGGCTTTTTTTTTAAATTATTTGTCACTTTGAAAAGCATTAAAACTGCAACGTGTAGATAAGTACTGGAAAATGACATGGATATTTATCTATATATGTATTTTTTATAAAATATAGTATCGTTGAGGTATCCCATAACACAAGTCTCGAACTTACTTTGGGGCTAGCTCTATCTGTGTGATTTGTCCGTGTATATTTATTTATAACAGTGCCCATATAATACTAAGCTTATTTATTATATTTCCTTAATCTATTTGAATGTTGACCTCTCAAATTCATAAAGCTTTTTAATTCTACATGTTAACTGGCTCGCCTTTTTTATGTATATTGATCAATATTTCGTCTGGAAATTTGTATTTGGGTTCCGTACCTCATAGGGAAATAAGTTTATTTTAAATATTTTTTTGTATAAGCTTTTACTGTGTGTTTAAAATACTTATTCAGACTAATGAAATAAGCCCAAACTCTATGGAGACGTTATGAAAATAGACTCATTATGAAAAATTACTTTTAGACGTTTTAAGTTTAAAAGTTTTTTAAAAATCGAAACGACTACGCCTAAAACTTTTAAAAAGAAAATAATTAAGTATAAGAAGTAAAAGGTGTATAAAGCAACAACGAAAACATAATTTTACATAAATTAATATTCATCATCATTTCAGCTGCATAACGTCCACTGCTGGACATAGGCCTCCCCCAAAGATTTCCAAAATGACCGATCAAGAGCGGCTTGCATTTAGCGCCTTCCAGCAACCTTGGTCAGGTCGTTTAATAATATAGATTTATATAAATTTTGAATGAAAGAAAATGAACGGAACCCTCGGAAAGAGGCGAGTTTGACTCGCACTTATCCGATTTTATTTATTTTAAAGCAGCCATTTAGAACGTCGAAGCGAATGTATGGGCGCAGATTGACCTCACCTCGCAGATATGTTGTTTGTCATGTCCAGAGAAAGAATATATTTTATTATGTTGTCGCCTGTTTTGTACAATATAATATATTCATTCAAAGTATAATATTATAACAGTTGTAAATTTGTTTCTTGTTTAAATTGTCTATAAATCTTTGTAAAGTTAGTTTTAAATATCCCATAAAGCCGTTTTATTGCGTTTTTAAAGTTAGCTTTCCTATACCTACTTAAAAATATTTTTATGTTGAAAGTAATAATATCATTGTAATATTGCATATGTTTTAGAAAAATTCCAGGATGAAGCTCCTAAAATAAGTTGACAAAAACGAGTAAAACCTATAATAAAGTGCAACATTGAGCTTAAAGTATGTTTTTACGACAGACCTTTTTAAAGTTCTGATTATTTATCAAAATCAGATAAAATCTAATTGATTATATACAGTAAGAGACGACTTAGAAAAATACAATCTAAACAAAGCCTATAAACATCAATGAGACCTCTCCAACCCGTTTGGCCAGCGAGGAGAGTGTAGGCCAAATCCTCTGACTATCTGGCTAAATATGGCTCTGGTAGTACCTAGACGGTTTTGCTCCTGCATTGGAGACTGAAAAGACCTGAACACAGATACAATAAAATAAATGGAAATTAATTAAGAAATCGATTAATAATATAAATACCGATAAAAACCTTAGTATCTTAATATCTTTGTATGGTGGCCTTAATTTATTTTTTATCTGTATTTGTTGTCTATGGATGATTGAAAAAAAAGTATAGCGCAGACAAAAGTTTGCGTCTCCTTTGTAGCTGCTGTTCCGTAGGTAAAATAATTACATTAGTTTGGTGCAATAACAATAATTTAATCCCGTTAAGGGCAGACGACCCGCGGGGCGCCTTATGTTTCACAGATCACCAGATACGAGCTAAGTTACGCCACAGTACATACAGTATTCTATCTTCATACAAACGGTCGGAACGCAAGTTATACCTACGCGCCTCGAAGGTCGGTATACACTTGTTCCGTGACTCGGTATACAAACATTCGGGATTGCGCCGCAGTGGCGTACGGTGTTTTGTTGTAAGCAGCGTGCTATTTGTGAACACTTATTAAGAAGGTATATTATTCTTTTTCTTGTGGGACAATAATATGGCAAAACACAGACAATATTGTGCTGTTTTTGGTTGTTTAAACTCGTCAGTAAAGTAGTTTTTATACGAGTACCTACTAGGTAGTACGTCGTTTATTAATTTTTTAATAGGTTAGCATTTCAGTTTCTCTACTGAGTAAATTACCTGGATTAAAAAATAAATAAGTAATAAGGTTGAATTGAAGACAGACTTAACCCACGACCACGAGTGAGCTATTTTACCTACGCTCGCGATAAAAAAAACTAGTAGGTAAGTAGGTAGTGGTTTCCTAGGCTACATGTCTACTTACTAATGTGGGAACTTAGTTACTTACATATACCTATTATTGAAATATGCAATTTATGTTTATTAAATATGCTAATAATCAAAAAAATAACACGCTTCCTTTTTCATTCACCTTACAATCACAAAACGAGTCACTTAAGTAGGTAGATGAAATTAAAATACGGGGCAGCCCTAGCGCACGCGTGGCGTAGGTATGTTTTTCAAGGACAGCGCCGAGTCGTTCTACTGTATGATATCTTTACCGTGGTTACGCACTGTCGCGCGCCATCCCGCCCGGGTACGACCCGACGGGCTACAGCCTATAAACCCGTAATTTTTGTTATTAATATGTTTTAAATTTGATATAGATATGGACACAAAAATTTTTTTTTTGGCTCATTAGATTTTTGAAAAGAATGGTATAAGTATTTTCTTATCTGATTAGCAAATATTGATACACATTGATTGATTGATTGGTACAGCGCATTAAAATTTCGCGTAAAATCGGAAACGATTTTAAACCAAAAGTGACGTAAAAGACACCCCCTCTCTGAAACTTGGAAGCGCTGTATCTTTATAAATTTTTACTACCTAGTTTAAAAAATATGGATCCTTTATTTTTGAGTAATCTAATTGATGGACGCAATAAAATAATGTATTTTTTACTCAGTTTACATCCCCATATGGGTTTTATTAAAAACACGCCGTGTTGACCTTAAATTATGGCACTGTCAAATATTCTAAATGTGTTCGATTTAGTTTGTCTGCAATAAGATGACATCTTAATAAACACTTAATATTTCTCAAATTTTGAATCTTTCAAATTAAAACATGTGATAAAACATTTCACCATGAGTGGAATTCGAACCCACGACCCTCACATTAACGCTGTGTGGACACTACCAATAAATTGTGGGTCCTGAAGAATTTTCTCATCACATAGGTGTATGGTGTATTATATACGCATTTGAATCATGCGTTATTCTTCATTAATACCTACTCTCCAACCAATACTCACTATTTAGAGGTGTGCTATTAAACTTAATTCAATTTAAATGAATTAAAAGTAGATTATAGTGAAAAAGGTTTTGTTTCACACAAATTTAATTACACAGTATTTTGCGTGTCTTTACTTTGCAACGTAGCTTTTGTTTGCTAAAAATCTCTTTCTGATACAAATTATTTCTTTGCTGTTTCTGTTTCTCTATATAAAATAAGCGGCCAAGTGCGAGTCGGACTCGCCCATGAAGGGTTCCGTAGTAGCAAATAACATAATATAAAATCTTGTAGTATGTTTTTTTATTTTAATTTTTATATTTGAGTTGATTGAATACGTCACACCTAAAAATATCATTGATACTTTTAAAAGCTTGAATAATAAAAAAACTGGTGATTTGTGGGACATTTCTGTATCCGTTATAAGTAATATTATAGATGTAATTGCGCCTTATTTAGCTTCCATATTTAATAAATGTGTAGACGCGGGATCTTTCCCTGACATGATGAAGTTAAGTAAAGTTATCCCTCTATTTAAGACTGGTGACAGAAATGATCCAACAAATTACCGTCCCATTTCTATTTTGCCAGCACTGAGCAAAATATTCGAAAAGATAATTTTTAACCAATTATTAGATTTTTTCAACAAAAACAGTCTGTTCCATGGTGATCAGTATGGATTTACTAAGGGTCGATCAACAACGGATGCAGGTGTTGCACTTTTACAAAACATCTATGATGCTTGGGAGTGTTGTCAGAATGCAATTGGTGTCTTTTGTGACCTCTCCAAAGCCTTTGATTGTGTAGACCACAAAACCCTTCTATCCAAACTTGAGCACTACGGAATAAAAGGGAAGGCTCTTGAATTGATTAAATCTTATTTGAGTAGCCGAATTCAAAAAGTTAGTGTAAATCAAGTAAAATCTGAAGGATCAACCGTAGTGATGGGTGTGCCCCAGGGTTCTATCTTGGGTCCTTTGTTGTTCCTGATCTATATTAATGATTTACCATATTATGTAAAAGATTGTAAGGCTGTACTTTTTGCTGATGACACTTCCCTTGTTTTCAGCGTAGATAGGAAAACTGACACCTCTGATGAGATGAATAATATATTGTCGCAAGTGTTGGATTGGTTTACAGCAAATAATTTAGTATTAAATGCAAAAAAAACGAAATGTGTAAAGTTCTGCTTACCGAATGTTACAAAAGTTCCAACACGATTATTTATTGATAAGGAAGCAGTAGATATGGTTGATAACACAACATTTTTGGGAATAACGCTTGATTCAGGGTTGCAATGGGGTGCCCATATTAAAAAATTAGCTGGAAAACTTAGCTCTGCGGCCTATGCGGTTAGAAGAATTAGGCAAATGACTGACGTTGATACAGCGCGTTTGGTATATTTTGGGTACTTCCACAGTGTTATGTCCTATGGAATATTGCTATGGGGTAACGCTGCAGATATAAATACCATATTTGTTTTACAAAAACGCGCTATCAGATTTATATATAAATTAGGTGCTAGAGAGTCTTTGAGGGAACTATTTAAAGACATAAATATTTTGACCCTCCCTTCGCAATTCATCTATGCGAACATTATGTACGTGCGTCAGAATATACACTCATTTAAGAGAAATTGTGACATTCATAGTATTAACACGAGAAATAAAAATAAATTAGCCATCACAGCTTTGCGGTTAGAGAAAACAAAAAAATCTTTTGTGGGTCTCGGCTTGCGCCTCTATAATAAAATTCCAGATGATATAGTAGCATTACCATTAACTAAGTTTAAGACAGCCGTTAAAAATCATTTATTACAAAATGCGTATTATCATGTAAATGACTACTTATCATCATCTGAGAAAAATTCTTGGAAATAGTTGTCTGCAAATGGTAATTGTATAATTTAAATGTATAGCTTAAGTGTAAATCTGTATTGTAATTGTAACATAGCCCATCAGGCTGGGTAGGGACCAATACTGAACTGGGTTTCTTTCGGCGTAATCTTCCCAGCAGTGGTCGTTCCGAAACGCTAGTAGTTTTTAGCTTATGCACTAAAATAATATTTAAAAAAAATGACCTTCAATAAGAGATAAATTTATCCTACATTGAATAAAAATTTTTGACTTTGACTTTGACTTTGAATGAAAGCTAAATTACCGTTTATGATTTATGACGTATTAAAAAAAACTATTTACTAGATATCGTTCAAACCAATTTTCGCTGGTAGTTTTTATGGTAATGTACATCATATTTTTTTTTTAGTTTTATGATTCCCTTATTTTAGAAGTTACGGGGGGGGACACACTTTTTTCCACTTTGGAAGTGTCTCCCGCGCAAAGTATTCGGTTTAGAAAAAAATTATATTAGAAACCTCAATATCATTTTTAAAGACCTATCCATAGATACCCCACAAGTATGGGTTTGATGAAAAATAAATTTTTGAGTTTCAGTCCTAAGTATGGGGAACCCCCAAAAATTTTTGTTTTTTTTCTATTTTTGTGTCAAAACCTTAATGCGGTTCACATAATACATCTTCTTACCAAGTTTCAACAGTATAGGTCTTATAGTTTCGGAAAAAAGTGGCTGTGACATACGGACGGACAGACAGACAGACTGACATGACGAATCTATAAGGGTTCCGTTTTTGCCATTTGGCTACGGAACCCTAAAAAGCTCACTTTGCGAAGCTTTTCCTTCGCTTTTGACTTTCTCGAACTTGAATAATAAGCCAAATAAGAGGATTGTAATAAAAAAAGGTGTAAGGATTTTATAACAACAATAACAACTTACAACACAATACATTACGTAAAATAGCATAATAATATTTTGGCCAAAATAATTCAAAACGCTCTCTTATACAGCGGTAATAGAGGCGTAATAGCTATGTACTTGTGTGGATACGTCCTTTTGTCGGTACTGTACGCGTAAATTACGCAACAAAAATTAAATTGAAGTGCGAAATTCAATGAAGTAACATGAATATTTATAGTACTTAAAATAAACAAGTTATTGGTACCGTCTATTGGCAATAGTTGTCCACCTTAATTGAACATACGTTCTACACCCATAGTTCAAAGGTAAGGCAACACATGCATTCATTAATTCAACCTCTTTTAATTACAGTCGAGATAAGGTGAGGTATCAAATAAACAAGTCAATTTACACAAACTAGGGGCTATCTTGCCCTTTATTAATAGACAAGCATTAAATTAAAGGCTTTACATATAAAACAGTATTAATATGGAGCCAGACATTTGTAACTGAACTTTAATCGTATCTCGAGCGCCCCGTGAAGATAATATATGGGCATAATGACAGGAATCCAGCGCCGGAAAAAAAGTAAAGTGACGCCATATTGAAACTGTGGAATTTTAGGCGCGCGCAACACGCCCGTTATTCAAATTGAAATCCTATACGCATCATTGTCCAGATTGTTTATTTGATCTATTTATTTTGGAATATTTAATGAACACGTTCTCTGGTTTCCCACGGATTAGAAGTTGGATTAATTTTTATCTGTTTAATGGGCGTTTTATTCATTAATTTGTGTTAGAGTGATGTCTGCATCGGGTGGCGTAAATAGAAAACCTACTAGGTAAAACGTACATCAGCCTACTAATGTTTGCTGAAAACGCTATAGTAAACTTCTTCTTCTTAGCGAGTCTAAATGACTTTTAGGGTTGTTAACCAGTATGTGGCCTCACTTACGCCTCTGTCATTAGCCAAGTTAAAGTCGTCTATTGTAGGTACAAGGAGTTGAGCAGTTGGGACAAAGAGCGTGACAGGAAGGGGGCCATGGTACCACCAAAAGGAACAGTTTTTTGCAAATATGCAAAGCAAAAGCTTTAACTTCTCACTTTAATTAATAAACTGTAATTTATAAAATAGTTTGAAAGATTATCTAGGGCTTGGTCGAGACAACATTTTAAATGATATCTTCGTTTTCTTTCAAACAAATTATTTTAAATTGGGGCAGCACTGGACCCCGAAACAGTCGAAGTATCCCCATAAATAAAATTACTTATTAACAATAAATTGCTAATGGTTTTGAGCATCCTTGGTTGCAAGACCATTGGCTCGCATATATCGTTCTCGGATTAGTCAGTCATATTCTACATGTATGAGATTTTCCTTGCCAGTTAAACATTTCTACAGCCTTTCTCGTTTAAAGGTACATATCGTTTTCCTTGCCAGTTAAAAACGATTTATACCTTTAAACGAGAAAGGCTGTAGAAATGTTACCCGAGTTCAGAGTTGAAGACATTTAGGTATTCTAAATACGCAATCGAGCTATACGGCGGTGTAGACTCGTATTTGCATGTAAGGAATATTTATGTCTCGATGGTCGTCGTCGATCTCTCGGACAGTTAGCAAGCGATTTGTGAACTAATGGCCGAATTAACTTGTCCACTCGTGGTTAATTTGGTTTGTGGATTAAGTCGGTGCAGCTTGGAATTAAATGGTAAATCCCCATTGCCTGATAACACAAAATGGAGTAATGAATAAATACAAACATACATACTATCACGTCTCTATGTCTAATGGGGCAGACAGAGCATTTTGAATGAACAAAATGGAGTAATGAATGTACTTTTTCAGATCATTTTCTTTTGGGTACTTTCCTGGGTCAAAAGTAAATTATTTGGTACTGTTACGAAAATAAAACGTCATAAATAAATGTCACATTTGCATTTTCAATGTGATTTATATTCATTATTGAAGAAAAACTGATATTTAGAGCGCTATTTGACTCTAACTATGACATCATTTGTCTTTATTTCATACAAAGCCCATGAAAGATGTTTGTTTTAACGTTTAGAAAAAAGTATCTCTTTTGAATTGTTGGAAAATAGCAAATTCAGGTATGTGGATTAAGTGAAAGTATTATTCTTTTTAGTCCATCGGATAGTAAATAATGAAACTATGTTTCGTTTCCAATGACACTTTTCATGTAAATGTTATATAATTAATACATGATTGTGGTATATATTTTACTACTTGTGCCCATGGGCTTCGCTCCCCGTGGAAATTTCTGGATAAAAAATAACCTGTGGCCTTCCCTGGGTATCAAACTATATCCATATCAAATGTCATCTAAATAGTTAAGGATTGAAGCGTGAAGTGGTAACAATCTAACAAATGTACAAACTCACTTTCGCATTGAAAATATTTCTTAGGAAGTAAGGATTAAGGATTGTAATATTTTATTTTCTCACAGAGAAAGATGATTTCGTGCTGTCTCACATTAAAAAGCCTCGACAGCTCGATTCGTCACGGGGCGATTATGTTCGATACTCCAATTAATCGACACTCGATTATAGCTGTATAATTATATAATAATAAAGCGTTTTGCATTATTAAAGTTATTGATCTAATAAAGCGGCGCGTCTAATGTCTGACGCATGAAATGAAAATAGTACAGGAATGAAGCCTTGTTTGAAATAACTTCCAGTATCGCAACAAGTAACTAAAATATAATATATAATGATGTCACTTTTAATAAAGATATATATCCTTAAATAGTTAATTTATTTAGAAAAAATACTTTTTAGCAAAGTAGTAAGTAGTAACAAGCAATATTTTTTGACATTGTACATTTGACTGCATGTTTTTACACAAATGAAATCAACATTATCATCATATCAGCCGAAGTATGTCCTAGGCGGCTGGACGTAGGCCTCCCCCAAGGATTTCCGAAACTACCGATTGGAAACGGCCTGCATTCAGCGTTCTCCTGCAACCTTGCTAAGGTCGTCCGACCACCTAGTTAGTGGATGACCTGCGCTGCGCTTGCTGGTGCGTGGTCGCCATTCAAGAACCTTTCTGCCCCATCAGCCATCGGTTCTTCGCGATAGACTTGTACAATAAGAAAGAAAAGAAAACCATCAAAGTAGTTTGAATACTACATTGATCATCTAGTTATTTACATACCTTATACTCTGTAACCCATGAAGTTTAAGGGCTATAACCGCACTACTTGCTAATTATTTGATTTTTTCAAATTTCGAACTGGACCGCCCGCCAGTAGGCAGCGTGCCGCGCTGATTTAAAAAGTAAAACGGCCGGAAAGCAGCAGTATGCATCACAGTTTTATAGTTGAGTTTATTTAAAATCAAAAAAACAGTTTATTAGGTATTTTTCCTCGCAAGGTGTTGAAAAACGTCGTACGAATCGTACGATATACGTGCGTATATTCGTTAAACACTCAAATATAATTACGCCCTCACCTTCGGCTCGGGCTGGTAAATTCCGCCTCGTGTGTTATTACCACCATAACGCACTTATATCGTAATGTACTATAACTTCACTTCTGTAGTTATACTAATTCGTGTCCGAGGTGTTATTTAGAGTAACGTCTTCATCCGCGTTCCTGTCTACCGTGCCGACGAGTGATTGATGGCTAACTAGTCGATACTAGCCCTGTCGATACACTTGTCGATATACCAGTCTTATCGATAAATACTCTAAAGGGATACGGGTTTATAGGGATACGTATTGAGACTAAAGAGTCGAACTAAGAGTAAGTGTAAGACGAACTTGCTTTTAGTAATATATTGGTTAGATATAAACTTATATAAAAACCTAATAAGAAGACACTTAATGTTTTACATAATAATTTTTGAGTTGAGTTGAAACACACAAGGTTTTAGGCACAGACCTGATGCTTGTGTTATAGATTGCATTTTGGAGTTTTTAAAATTATTTCTTGTTTTTTTTTTTGTGCAATAAAAGGTATTGTATTGTATTTTTTACGTAATTTTAAAACTGAATTATAATGGAAATGGCAATTTCATTCGATTAAAACAATGCTTTTTTTATTGACTACCTGACAGACACTAACATATTTATTCACTGATACATTCAAGCCAGAGAATATCCTTATTTAGTTTATCTACGACGAGTAGTTGGTTATAAGAATTTGATCTGAACGTCGATTATACTCTATGATGGGACAAATAGGATTAAAAGCTATCGATGATTGCTTGAATAATTTATCGATATTTCACCAAAACCTATCGACGTGCCTAATAACACCGCCTACCATCGACCAACCGATAATAATAACCAGGTAATACCTGTTATTAGTACGATTAGCTTTGCATTAGCTCGTGCGAAGCCTCAAAAGCTCCGAAAGCTTAAATCGGCGACGAATTCACACGCCCGCCTTTTTAGAAACGGGCACATTTTAATCGATGGTTTTACAACCGCGATCGATATCGATTTTATAGTAATAAAATTATCGATTTAGTTTGTAGTTCACATGTAACAATCGCGAACTTTTCTCGTTAGGTTTCTTAATCGAGCAACAACTAACACCAAAAGAGATTGAACTTGATTAAATGTATAGGGTTGTCATTTAGTTTTTATTTTTTTAATTTGATAATTTCAAGATTTTTTTGTCAACGTATTTATTATGTTTTTTATTGTGACATTACTGCGTATCCACGTTACTGCGTCAATCCACATTGAGCACTAATTTACGATGATATTAAAGTCTAATTTGGTTTGACATAGAAATAAGACGTCGCTGTCGTACTACTACTAACTTACGAATCTAGTAGAGAGTTGCTAGTCGCATCGTCTATTATTATAAAAATATAGAAACACGAAATTGATTGTTAATAAATATCATCATCATCATCAGGTCTTTTTAGTCTCCATTGCATAGCAAGACCCTCTATGTACTACTAGAGCCATACTTGGCCAGAACAGCCAGAGGATTTAGCCAGTACACTCTCCAAGCTGGCTAGACGTCTTGGGGAGGTCCTTTTGATATTTATATGTTCTTGATAAATATGGAGGCTGGCAACCCTAAAAAGTCAATGAAATTGGTTGCGTTACCATTCACCATAAAGGCCGATAATTAAATATTTATTCGGTTCTATTAGCATCGAATTGGAACTATTACAGTGAATCGATTCGTCACCGTGGAAATGTTCAGATTGCTGGCTCAAGTTATAGAGAGATATAGATGAATATAGCTTGTATTTAAATCAACTTGCGATCAAATCAAACGAAGTTCTCTGAGTGTGCTTGGGCCGCAAGTGCGTATCATCCTCATCAGGCCTTTTTGTCTCCACTGCAGCAGCACAACCCTATCTGTACTACCAGATCCATACTTGGCCAAAGCAGCCAGAGGACTTGGCCTACACTATCCTCGCTGGCCAGACGGGTTGGAGAGATCTCATTGATATTTATAGCTTGAATTTCCTTAGTCGCCTTCTACGACATCCACGGGAGGACTTGGGGTGGTCTTATTCTACTCTGCCCGATACCACACGGCCATTTAAATAATTATAATTCTTCTATCGACACATAAAGTCCGGGATAAAGATATTTTATTTTTATTTACAAGAATTTAGTGCCCTGCTCTTGAGTTATCCTTCTGTAAGTATCTGTACTTTATGATTGCTGGCTTTAAAATGATAAAGCCGTGAAATACATTTGACAAACTAGCGAGAAGAAAATCTGTATTTACTCGCAATTAGTTTATTATAATCGATAATTGTGGTGTGAAATCGGTACTGTTTGTACAAGTGTGTACCAGGGTAATCGGATAAGTATCGAAGAGTGCATCGATACTGTATATGATTTTGGAGTTTCGCGGTCACAATTACTGTTATTAGTATTTCATTTACATGGAGAGACCAACAGCTACAAGTAATTACAATAAAAACAGAAAATATAGCAATAATAGAGCCAATTAAAGGTCCTCACCGCTAGAAACAGTATAGAGTTCCAAATAATTGAACATTATTACACGCTACTTAAAAGAGACAATAAATATTTTTAAAAGAAAACTAAGCAAGAGTTACTGATACCAATTAACTTGTAAATATTCACAAGAACGCATGAACAGTGAAACAAACACAAAACAAATAAACACAATAATCGGAAATGAACACTATATTACTGGAGCAACTGTTCGTAAAGTAACCGTTTAGCTTTCGCTATGCCTGAAGCGAATAAGTCAATGTCAACAGTTTTGGAGAAATTATTAAAGTTGCTACTCGCCCGCAAAATAAAAGTATTAGCCAGCAATACTAGTTTTAGTATTAGTCGGCCAGCGACCATGATGCCAGAAGGGCCTTCGAAATATCTGGCAAAAAACGATATTAATCGCGGTAAGTCCAGTAATACTAATAACTGCATCAATACTCTCAAACCAAGTCAAGTAAAAAGTAAAAGATAAAATCACTTGGCAATTTCACAACACCATGTATGTATCGAGTATATTATAATATTAAATGGTATATATTCATAGTTAGGTAGCCCGTCAGTTCTTGAATGGCGACCGCGTACTGGCAAGCGAAGCGTAGGGCACCCACCTACAAGATGGTTAGATGACCTGACCAGGGTCGCTGGAAAGCGCTGGATGCAGGCCGCTCTTGATCGGTCATTTTGGAAATCTTTGGGAGGGGCCTATGTCCAGCAGTGGACGTTATGCGGCTGAAATGATGATGATGATGGCCCGTCGGGCATGCGCATTACTAGCTCTTTGGCAAGGAAAGCGACGCCGGGCGTTATGCGTTGGGGGACTTGGGGAAATTTGTTCACTATTAAGTAGTCCTGGAAAACCTAGGCGCAGATGGCGTGACGACCTAGACGCCTACTCGAAGGACTGGCACACGAAAGGACTAAACAGGGATAAATGGAGAGCCGAGAAGGAGGCCTTTGCCCAACAATGGGATCTAATGGGCTCTAAATAAATAATAAATAATAAGTAGTTCAGTTCAGTAGTAGTATAAAATAGTTTCAGTATATTTTATTAGGCCTTCGTTAGACATACCCGTAATAAATCGAACCATGGGCTATAGCAGATCACTGTAGTATAATGGTATTAAAATAACAGTCAAAAACAAAAAAAAAACTTCATTTCCAAAAGTGTGGAGCCGCCTGGGCAATTTGTATGGGAATGTCGATTTTTTTTAAAGTTTCTTGACTGTAATTTTTAATTTACTATACTATAGTGAACCAGTATATTTGATTTGGTTTATTACGGATATGCTCCATCCACGTTGTTTATGCTTCTTTTCAACTAAATTCCCTCCAAAACAATACTTGTCAAGGAATGCCAGTCAGTCGCGCAGTCTTTTGCTCCGAAAAAGTCTTGACAAATAATATAAAGAAATATATACTTATTGTATTGCCTAAAAATATTATTAAACAAGCTAAGTATGAATGACCATTTTGAAAACATTATACACTAACTGGTGCCCGCGACTTCGTCTGCGCAGGATCACACAATATCTTTATTAAGAGTCCGGCGACCCTAGACTTCTCCATACAAACGTAGTACACGTTTAATTTTGAAACCACATGTCAGATTCCGGTAAAAATTGGTAATTGTAAAGAAATTGCAATTATCTAGGGTTATATTGGGTTTCCTATGATAAAATTATGAACTGGAAAGAAAATATAACGATTTAGAAGTTTCCCATACTAATGGTCAAAAATGATATAAAACACTATATTCTATTTCAAGTTCATATTTTTAGTGTCGGAAACTAAATATAAACCTAGATAATTGCAATATCTTTGAAATTACAAAATTTTGCCCAAATCGGACATGTCGTTTTGAAATAAAACGTAGACTACGTTTGTATGGAAAGTTGTATTTTGGTCTAGGGTCGGGGGACCCTTAATTGTAGCTTATATGTTATTCTGATGTATAAGCTATATTATTGTAAAGTTTCATTTAAATCCATTCAGTAGTTTTTACGTAAAAGAGTAACAAACATCCATCCATCCATACTTACAAACTTTCGCGTTTATAATTTTAGGATATCACGCGAAGAAAAGACATCAACAAGCACATCTATAAATACAAACCGATATACGTCAAAATTGGGAAAGTCAACATACTCCCCGAGCCCAAGGCTATCAAACCATTACCGCAGCAATAAAACGTCAAACTGTGCGTGTGTCTGTGCGTCTGTGACCGTGTCACCGACACTTAGCGCAATTATCGGCTGCTGGCTAATTCTCCGCATATAAACGTTCAGAATTGTCAACTTGGACATCGCTTGGATTGATTAGTGCTAAAATATACAGCGGGTTCTCGAAATCGGTTCTTTTGGTGGGTTCCGCAGACATTTTAAACTGTATATTAATGTACGAGTAAATGGACGAAAAATAACATCTTATAGACGAGCAGAGGTGGCTCTGCTCGTCTATAAGATGTTATTTTTAGTATATTTTTCGTATATTCCAGTTTTAGTATATTTTTCGAGAGTATACGATTATTTCTTGAAAATAAATATCAACATTAATCATGAACTACTATTACCCAACTAGAAATGGGATAAAGTTGGAGGAAGAAGAAGATCTACATATTTTAATGTCAATTAATTTGATACCATTACCCGTTCCGCGCTCATATATTATGAACGCATCTAAATATTTATATATCTTTACATCATTGCTTATATAAAAAATGGGACCTTTAATAGCCATTTTTTTTTTTGCTGTGCCAAGTTAACTTTCTTGCGATAATGAACCTTATAGCCAAAATCATATTTATTTAAAAAAGTATTTTTTATACTTAGTGCAGGCCGCTTCCGATCGGTCGTTTTGGAAATCCTTGGGGGGGGCTATGCCCAGCAGTGGACTTCCTGTGGCTGATATGATGATGATCATGATTATACAAAATAAATTGCATTAAATAAACATAATTTTATAAATAACAATAACAAAATTAAAAATAAATTTATTCTATAAAAGGGGCTTTTTCCAATGATACTGCCGTAAAACTACAAATATTTTTTCCCATGTTAATTGGAATATTATTGACCAATCACTTAAATTTTATGCAAATCGGAAATTTCATGAATAATTTTTTTATGACATTTACAAACAGAGTTGAAATCAAAGGGTAATGCTGTTCATTAAAGTCCCTATGTTTATTTATTAATTTAACCTACAAGCCCGTAAGGGTTCCAAAAATGTTTTTTTCTTTTTCTCTTTTTTCAAAACAGTAATTTCTTCATGATAATAGACAAAAAGAACTTGAATCGAAAGATACCATCGTTCAACAAGTCCTCATGCTTATATTACTTATGTATCTTAATCACCAAGATAGTATTTTATTTACGACCAAAAAGTATAAAAAAAGAACATCTTGATTCCTCATTCCACCTGCGCTAAATGTGACCCGTGCTAAATACAGCAAGATAGGTTATACCTTGACCCTTAGCGTATCTAGTGAGACTCTCCAGGCATTCCCACCTCGGTTATCAGCCCGAGGTGTCCGCTGGCGGGACTAAAGATAGCCAAATAAGTCAGCCACTGATAAAATATTGGTTAAGGCGAGTGCATTCTGCTTTAAAACGCTCAGCGCCATGTGTATAATTTTTGATACATCTTGATTGTTTTACTCATAGACATAGATATTTCTTTTACTATTGTGTCTGGAATCCATGGCAATGGGTTAAAGGTATAGTAGATACGCCGCGCGCTGTTACACGCGCTTAAAGTAGTTTATGTGTTAATCCAGGGTATCAGCTTCCTACATACCAAATTTTATCAAAATTGGTCCTTCTGTTTGCTCGTGAAGAAGTAACAAACATACACACATACTCACAAACTTTTGCCTTTATAATATCATCATCATCAGGTCTTATGGTCTGCACTGCAGGAGCACGCACGACCCTCTTTGTAATACCAGAGCCATACTTGGCCAGAGCAGCCAGACGTGTTCGAGAGTGTAATATAAGTGTGAACATATATGTGTACGAGTATATAAAACGCATTGCTTTTGGTCCATCCGTCCGTGCGCTACGATTCCACCGACAGACAGACACGTCAAACTTATAACAAACTTTTTGAGGGGTTAAAAAGAACTTCATTAGTCCTTCTATTTATATTTTAAGAGCTGACCATTAGTAATGAAATATAGTAAAATAACCACTCAGCTACCAAGTAAGTGTATTACCGTGGGTAAAAGGACTAGTATTACGGGCCAATATGATTTTACGGCGCGCCGTATTTCAAGACCACTTATTATCCTGGTTACCCTAGAGCTCGGGCCATGTCCACTGACACTAGTTCAGTACTTTTTGGTTACAAATTTTTGTACAACTACTAAGTTAACAGGCGACCGGCCTGATGGTGACTGTTACAGAGGGATGGGGTCCAAAATACCAAGCTTGGTCACAGAGGGGGAGAGGGGACACACCATCAACACTTGCTTCGAGTGAAACCTCTTCGGTTTTACCTGAAGTAAGTGTTGGTCGATGAAAGTTACCGTTTATGAGTCAGATTGCGCACGAAATCGATTTGTGTACATTACAAATCGGACTGAGCGGAGATCAAACCTGGGACCTATCGGTTATAGGTTGCGCTATCAAGACCACTACCGGTTCATAGCTGCAGTTTAGCTGACTCTCAATGATTCTGTTCATGCCTTTTTTAAAGAGTTTTTGGGAGAAAAGCTGTAGCAAGGGCTCATTCTATATATTCCGCGTACGGAGGTGAAAATTATTAACAAGCATTTTTTCCAAAAATTAGTTTAATACTAACTCATGTCTACGACTCTTCGAGCCAAGTGCTTACAGCCGGAGAAACTTGAACTTCAAATAACTCAATAACTCGTCAGCGTATAATTGGAAATAGAATGGCCACGCCTCGCCGACGTCAAGTGAGCAATTAAGGTAAATGTCATCCTTAACCAATTAATAAAACTACATAATTTGAACAATCGCTCATAAAGCCTACGAACGCACGCCCGAGCGCGGGCCGGCAATAAAATAAATTATTTTAATCGGGAAACAACGACAATATCGATTAAAAAAATTATCACCAATTACTGCGCGGCGGGTCGTCAACATTGTCCGAATTTAAATACTAATCGACGGCCGCTTTGAAGGAAGAATCGATTAAATCGTTTCAAATCGTTCGACGCGCGCTTATTAAGTGTACGTCTTAATTGTGCAACATCTCCTTAGAGGATCTCCAGGGGCCATTTATCCAAAAGAGTTGGCCCTTAATTAGTACGTATCCCGTGCTCGATACAATCACGGTCTCACCTCTCTATTCCTTTTAAACTGCTCTTTGGTATCTTGCATCTCGCTCGTGAGGCTATCAGCGCATAAGTGAGATAAGGACAGGCGTAGGTCTGTAGATTGTGATCATCGGGCGCCGGCACCCAGCGTTCCTAATGCGCGTTTTAAATGTTTACTAATGAACACGATTATTTAAAGTGACATTTTCGGATTTCTCCGCGGCCATTACAAATACTCGGCCGCATGGTGAATTACCATACAACGTTTTGTACGATTTGTCTCCGACATTCCGTCGTCGCGGCGCGTCGCATGCGATTGATATTCCGTCGAACTTTGACATCGACGTTTCGACATTCAGACGCAAAATATAGACGGTACACATACACGGTATACTTACTTCATTTTAGCGTAGATACCTATTTAGTTATGTAGTCAGGAATAGTCCTGAACTTTAAATCCGACATTATGTACAAAATTCACTTTAATATACGTTCATATCTTATATAAATCAACTAATATCTCTATCTTATAAAATCAATTGGTAAGTTTGGCAAACTGACCAAACTTTTACTTTTGAAAGAGGAATGCTAGTATAGAGAAAGATGTTTTTTAACATTGAGATTTTTTACATTTTTAATAACCTTTGCCCAGCAGTAAAACAAAAAAATTAAAAAATATCATAGAGGTTTCTCAATGAAAAATTTTCCCTTAGGAAAAGCTGTTCATATTGACGGTCGAGTCTCACCTTCAAGTTTCCTTCAAATATTTACAGCCTGAATAAAAAGGTTGACCGCCCATAACTCGCTTAGTGTGAACTGTGTACCTTCATTATTTTGCAGTCGGATAAGGCTCCATTATTTATGTACACCGTTCGATCGGGGTCGGGTCAGAACAACCCGATCACACCGAACATAAATGTTAATGGAGGCTAATGAAAAATCATATCGTGAACATATTGAATTTTAATGTTAATAATTGTAATTTATTCTTATCCACGCGTTCACGATGGTCGATATCGCTTGCCCAATTGACTGGCAATCATTTGTCAAAACATACCTTTCGACTCTCTTTTAATTTGGAGTCAAAATCTTTCTTTTTTTTCATTATTCATCAGTTGAGTATGCAGTGTTAAGTATAACTTACTTTCCATTTTTTTCTACCTAAATCGTTGAAACTTAACCAGATCAAACTTATACTATATAATATTTTATACACATTCGTGGGTAATATTTTCGTATGTCTAAAAGTAATTAACAATACAATTCTAAGAGTATTTGTTTCACTTCATTCATAGCCTATTAATTTCTTGTTATGAGTATTTAGAGGGGACGCCTTTGTCACAGTAGAGAGAATCTACCTTTGTCCAGCTGTTTCACAGAATTGAATGTTTTTAATTTATAATTATTTTATTTATTTAAAAGCTTTATTGAGTCATAAGCTACAATAGGTGGACTTAAGCTAAAGCATTCTCTTCCTGTCAAGCTTAGCTCGCCCCATCATCTCGCACAATGTAAATGTTATTCTAAGGAGATATTTTAGAATTCAGTTGATACTAATAATTTGCGACTATCTTATAGTTGTCAAATTAATGTCAATAGCGAATATTGGCGCAGCGGGGGGCGGGGAGTGCCGGCAAGATACTAAAGATCCATTTTCATAATAAAAACGTTAGTACGTTAAACTTAACTACGATCACGAGTCTGTATGCATTCTATTGTACCAAAAAAATACCGTGTGGTTTCGGGCAGAGTAGAATAGGGCCACTCAAAGGCATCTCGTAGATATTTTAGAAGGCGACTTAGGAAATACAAGCTAAACAAAGTTTAGAAACATCAATGAGACCTCTCTAACTCGCCTGGCCAGCGAAGAGAGTGTAGGCCAAGTCCTCTGGCTGCTCTGGCCAAGAATGGCTCTGGTAGTACAGAGAGGGTCGTACTTCTGCAGAGAAGACAAAAAGACGTGATGATGATGATGATAAAAAATTCGTGCCAATTATGCTTTATCCTATTACGTAAATATGTACGTACATATACAATGATACTTACTTTCCTTTGTCTACTCTTGGCTTCTTCAATTTGCTTAGGCATATACCTTAATCTAATCTTAATTAATGACAGACACTAATTATTTACGTAAATTGTAAAAAAAAAAACTGAATAAGAAATATGTTCTTACACAGATAATTTTCTATATTGAAATTATGATGGAAGGTTTCCTTACTATTTTTAATAGAATAAAATCTAATCACTACCACAATATTACGTTTCCAAAAATATGAGGCACAAGATGGCAGCACAGTAACGTCAGGTCCAATCAACCGTTGTGATTGGACCATCAGTTGACAGGTTCTTTTGCTCCGTCAAATGTATCCAATAGCCAGAGATATGGGACTAAAGCAATAGCAAATAAATAAATATATAGGGACAAATTACACTGATTGAGCTAGCCCCAAAGTAAGTTCGAGACTTGTGTTATGGGATACTAACTCAACGATACTATATTTTTATAACAAATACATATATAGATACACATCCAAGACCCAGGACAATTTGAAAAAGGCCATTTTCCAACTTGCCGTGACCGGGGATCGAACCCGGGACCTCTGGGTGGCGGACTAGAATATTGACCACTACGCCACGGAGGTCGTCAGCATAGCAGCAGCTGTGCTGCCATCTGTTGTACCATATATTTGAAAACTCGCACTCCAATACCGTTCTTTCAAACATTTGTTAACACAGAAGTACCATTTTTAAAACGAGGAATCACCTAGACGGAACCTTCTTTCCATACAAAAAATCGTTCGTTTAGTGACTCCGCGTTTGAAAAATGGTTACCCAGATCATTAGCCAAACCATCGACAACTTGTTACTCATCATCTAACCTGTGAGGCAATAATTATAAAGCCAAGCGGCCATAAAGTCGTCACAATAAAATGGAACGTGTAAATAACATTAATTATTTTGTTTAAACTCATTATAAACCATATTTCACGTGATTCTTAACGGCGGACAGTTATAATAAAGCTCATGGCAAAGACAAACAGTCGCAGAGCGCGTTAAGTCGAATCAACTGTTGTGTTCCCTTTAGGTCTAACTACCTAACCTTCACGTATAAGGGTTCAACATGAGTGAAACTCAAAAAAATAATACTAATTTCCGGGATACTTTCTTACAACTATATTTTATATAAAGTTATGTTTTTAAACCATTGCAATGTTAACTGACACTTTTAAGTCTCCACTTCAGGAGCACCACCCTCTCTGTACTACCAAAGTCATACTCGGTCAAAGTAGCCAAAAGAATTGGCCTGCACCCTCCTCGCTGGCCAGACGGATTGGAGAGGTCTCATGCTGTTAATAAGCATTGTTTAGCTTGTCCGCCTTGTACGACATCCACGGGAGGACTTGGAGTGGCCTTATTCTACTATTTTTTTTAAATTAATTCTACTTTTTTTTTCTCCTGGACCACGTGGAAGATAAGTATCATGCTATCTTTATATCTTTGATTAAAATTTATTTTAATTAAAGATACATATACCCGTGTTTGCTAGGTCCGGGCTGGATGTTAATCTAAAATATGTAATGACGGATCAAATCTCTAGGACCCAAAAGAACCAACTACCGCTCTAATGATATGTAAATCAGATGATGCGTAGGCGGTGCGGCTAATTGGTCAGAGCGAGCGCGGCCGGGGCGCACGACTAGTCAACATTCGGGCGTGTCGCCACTCATTGTAAAGCTGTCACATCATGATATTAACATTATTTAGGGCTGGTCAGGTTTCGCAGGTGGCCTACTGGACGTGCCGACTTTCGGTAATCGACGCGGAAAATGATGTTGTAAAATAACCGGCCAAATGAGTGTCGAGTCACGCGTAACGCGTAATGCGTAGCGTTCCTTATAACGCTATTTTCCAACAAGTCAAATCAGAAACAGTTTCTATTAGAATTTTGGATGAAATACAGGCAGATGACGTCATAGTTTTTTGGAGTAAAATTGCGCTATTTCTATAAGTTTTTCTGCAACAATAAATTTCAAATCACGTTTAAAATGGGTACCTATTTTGAAAGACAAGTGACATTATTTTGCGATGGTTTATTTTGTTATCAGTAAGAAAAAACAACATTATAGGAGTTGCTCGCATATAACTTTTTTATTTGTAAACCCTACTTAGCACTGAGATCACGCACTTGGCCGGGATTATTTCATGAATGATATTAAATTAGTCACTAAATGAACTGTCTGAACAGAATCATGAAGTAGAGACAAGTGCGTCGCTTGCAAGTTCATATCTGAGTAAAATAAACTCCATTCTTCATAGGCCGGCTGAGCTGCGATTTGTCAAAGATGGTGCGATAACGTCGTGGCCGTCCGCGCGCTGATAGATGGCGCTAGTTACAATGCAAATGATTAGAAACATTTAAAGGAAATCAATCAGTTTGTCTAATAATTTAAGTATTGCAGTAAGTGTAGACAGAAAAGCAGACCAAGTTTTGATCAATTAATACGAACAATTTATATGATTAGCAAAATTAACAGATGTTATAAAGAAAAATTGTATTTTAAATAAATAAATATATATAATATGGACATTTATACGATAGATAAATCCGTGTGGTTTTCAGCAGAGTAGAATAGGGCCACTCCAAGTCCCCCCGTGGATGTCGTAGAAGGCGACTTATGGAACACAAGCTAAACAAAGCTTATCTTATACCTCTAAACGAGTAATTCTTGTATATTTATTTATTATTAATATATAAACCTACATTACCACTGACTGACTCACTCACTGATTGACATAGTTGTTTGCCCTGTTGCGGGGTTGGTGGGGTTTAAGTTGATATGTGGTCGTATAGAGGGTGCTCCAGTGAGTACCAGAAAAATCTGACATTTGAGGGTCTGCGGAAACCTGATGTGGAAGGGGTACGGCCTGCGAAAACGGTTGGGGTTAGGGGCGTGATTTTTTTTTCAAAATGTAGGGGGTTGTAAGCAATTTGACGCGCATCATTTGTTTTTTGTTTTTTTTTAAAATCCAAGATGGCCGCCGTACAAGGACCATTTTCCTCCATACAAACTTACCCATTCTCTGAACTGGAAACATATCTTAGCCTACCTCAACAGCCCCACGATGAACCGCGGGCTGCTTGCAGCCCGCGCAGCGCCCGAAAAGCTAGTTTATATATTAAACTCTAACGATTTCGCTGAAAATTGGTATTTGGGGGTTTTCGGGGGTAAACAATCGATCTAGATTAGTCTTATGTATGGGAAAACGCGTGTTTTCGAGTTTTCATGCGTTTTTCTTTCCACGCAGAATATGGTCGCTAATTTCGTCCTGCTAGCCACTGTCCATCTGGTCCAGCGGTAAGACACGGACGGCAAGAAACGAGTATTACGGGTTCGAATGCCGCTGGGTGACTTACTTCTGTTTTTTTATATGTTCAAGTTTATTTTTATTTTTTTTAATTTTTATTGTTTTTAGACAACTTTAAAAAATGTAGTTAATGTTCGAGATATAACCGCGAAAGTCACCCAGGTACTAATATATTATCTTTGCTATCGGAGAAGCGCTAGTAAACGTACACTATGAGAAATATTTTATAGAGATATCAATTTAAAATATAAGAAATACTGTCCTGAGATTGTCAAGGGTGATATGCGAAGGCAAAGATGATATAATTTCTAACGTTATATAAACTATTGGAGGGCCCTTAAGTAGACAAAATTAGTAGGCGACTGATAAAAAAATGGCAAAAAAGTGACGATCCATCGGGTATCTGTTACGTTAGTAATTAAATTATATTATCTTTGGCACAGCTAATAAGCAACCATATTTGCGAAGATCAGAATAGGAATAAAGATAATAGTAATTCTCCATCGGAATCCTTCACGTATGCAGTAAATAACAAAATATTTGTAGTATTCAACTAGTTATATTGCAGCGCGTGCGCCGCGGGTCAAGGAGACGGCAATCTCCACATTATTGTATCACGATTATATAACCTGATGAAACCATTACGAATGTTGTACGTTAGAACAAAGATGGATCTATCTGATGTTGTTTTTAACAAGGATTTGAAATTTTATCCTAGTACAATAGGGGTGATGGATGAAGTAAAAGAAAAGGCAAAAGTTGTGTCGTGTAGGGAGGTCAAGCATTTAGCGGAAAATAGGGAGACAGAGACTCCCACGCTGGTCTGGGAGAAATAAAAAAAAACTTAGAATGTACCAGCTGCTTCTCTTCCCACGCAGATCGTAAAAGCCGATCGAGGGAATGGGCAAAAATGCAAATCATGTTAACAGGCGATGCGGCTAGCAACCCATCACTGTATTGATTGCTTTTCCATCTTCTCGCCCACCATGACGCTAAAAGTGGCTTTTGGGTCTTGCGGCCCTGGGCTCTGCATAGAACCGCAAGACACAAAATGCTCTGTCTGCCCCATTAGGGATAAAGACGTGATAGTATGTATGTATGTAGGGAGACATGAAAAATACTCCACCGACAAGAACCTAGTTCTTAAATTATTGATGATGACAATAGGGGTGACGACAGGGTCCCAAAAGTATGATTGTAATTAGTCCGTCTTTTAGATTATCCAGAAATAGACCCATATTTTCAGTTTAGCAACAGTCTTAAGCAACAGTTTAGCAGTTTTTGGCCCGTCAACTAGATTATTCAAAAATTATCATCATCATCATCCTTTCAGCAGCGTCCACTGCTGGACATAGGCCTTAACCAAAGATTTCCAAAATGACCGATTAAGAGCGGCCTGCAGTCAGCGCTTTCCAGCGACCGTAGTCTGGTCATCTGACCACCTTGTAGGTGCCCTACGCTTCGCTTACCAGTACGCGATCGCCATTCGAGAACCTTTTTGCCCCATCGGCCATTGGTTCGTCTTACTACGTTTCCCGTTTTTTTCCCATTAGTGTCTTTTTTCTCCTACGAATTTCCTCATTTTTGATTCGATCCCGTGGGGAAACACCAAGCATAGCCCTCTCCGTGGCGTGTTGAGCGACCTTGTGCCTTCTTATGAGACACAAAGTAAGAGACTCATCTTTTTTCGTTTAGCAAAGTAGTAAAAATTCTAAAAAAATACAGCGCTTGGAAGTTTTGGAATGAGGGTGATTTACGTCCCCTTTGGTTAAATGATGGTACCACTAGATACTTCTAAGTATAAGTAGCAGTTACAGTTCGAGCAAAGACGCGCCGCTCATTCTAGCTTAAAAAAATTATGTGCAGTCTATAGAAATAGGTATTTGATATTGATAAATAGTATGAAGGGCCTGCAACCTGCAATTAAAAAAACTAAAATTATTTTTGTCGTCTAGAATAGGACATTACTGCAGAGGCCGGGAAGTTAAGGACTGCCGGACGAGGACACTCATACAATAATTACGAGTCCGGCAATTCTATACCCGCTCAGGTATGTGCAGTGCTTTTTTCAATAAATGTGAGAAAATAATTAAATAAATAAATAACCTACTATGCAAATATTTACCGAAAGAAATTAATGTTTACTGCAAAGAGTATATAATGACTACGTGGTTTACTAAAATATTCTGCTTTCCCGCGTTTTTTAAGTGCAAAGGAAACAGCCCAAACAGCCCAGTCATATTTTACGCAAAAAAAATAATATCGCAGATTATTGCGTTTTTCTTTCGCAGGAAAATTTAGCATGTTATCCTGTGATTTTATACCAACATTTTTTTTAATTGTTGTAATATTCATATATTTTTATGATTAAAGAGTGTTATTTTTTATAATATGGACAAAGAAGATGCATAAAATTAAAATACAAGTATTAATTTCGTAAAAAAAACAAAATTAAAAATTAAACCTAATGGGATGTACAGTTTATATTTGACAAATAATGAAATTAAACGCAAAATGTCTTTGCCCAATGTAAAAACAGAAATGTCATTTGAAACGTCAATGTCACTGGCTTGTCATTCTGAATACACTTTTATCTTGTCTTGAGCAGCGGCCAGGAATGAATCTGCATACTTATTTTCCTGACCTAGGCCGATAAAGTAATGTATGAGCCAAGCACAAATTACAAACTCCTTGTTTTCTTTTTAATACAATAATGCCTGCATTTCCGAGCATTTTTGAGAAAACACAATTTATTATAGAGATGACGCCGCTTTTATTGGCTTGCTATTCCAAATTAATACATTCAAATAGAATCGGCAAAAAAGCCGAATTTAAAATTATTCTAGTCCGATGATATAAAAGCTGGTATTCGATTCGCATCAGGTTAGTCTACAAAATGAAGCTATTCGAAGTTCACGTTCTGGCCTTTATAACCCTCATAGCCAGCAGTTTGGCGTCCCCAAGTAAGAACTTTCATTATAGTATTACGGGACTTACCGCGATCAATATCGTTTTTACCAGATATTAATAACAGTAATTGTGACCGTGAAACTCTAAAATCATATAAGAACTTTCATTTTTTGTTATGCTCACACTGTCTTAAACTCGGTGGTAATGTTATAAACATTAATGATTTGTAGGGTTCCGTACAAAAGACGGAACCCTTATAGGATCACGCTTTCGCCTGTCTGTTCATCCGTCTGTCACTGTCAATTTCCTTCGAATCTTCTAGACCGAATCTGGTTAAATTTGGTAGGATGGTGTAATTATTTGACCCAAAGAGAGATGTGCAAAGTAAATAAATATTTTTTATCATATACGGGAAATAAATTATAAAATTAAAAAAAATAGTTTTGTAAAACTTACTGTTTCATATATCAAATAATGTAGATTTTATTTTATTCATGAAAGAAGACGAAAATTGACCATTCCAAACCCAAACAGATCTCCGAAACTACTAAGCTTAAAATTTTGAAAAAAATACAAAATATACGTCTTAACTTGTGCATTAGAGGAAAACTTTTTACTTTGTTTATTTTAATTAATATAACAAAGAAAAATAAAAATATAGATGAATTACATCCTCCAAATCTCTTTCAGTATTATTTAAACGAGGTTGGTTGTTAAGTTCAATGTTTATGTTATGTTATGGACCAAATGATTACAAAGAAACTATAATATATGCCCGCGCAGTCTGAAAAATGCCCAAACTAAGAGAGCAGTGTGCGGTGTTTGTGTTTAACAACAATAAATAGGTATATAAATATATATGGACAAATTACACTGATTGAGCTAGCCCCAAATTAAGTTCGAGACTTCTGTTATGGAATACTAACTTAACGATACTATATTTTATAACAAATACATATATAGATAAACATCCAAGACCCAGGACAAATTGAAAAAGGCCATTTTCCAACTTGCCCTGACCAGGAATCGAACCCGGGACCTCTGGGTTGCGGAATAGCATGGTGACCACTGCGCCACGGAGGTCGTCAATTTACAATCAAACCACAATTCAAATCACAAATCAAACAACAATTTAAACAATCAAACCATGCAGCTATTATTATTATGCTTATCACCTATGGGGCAGAATATTCGCCAACAACCGACTTGTTCTCGAAGAGTCATGTAGACTACCTACTGGCCAAGTGCGAGTTGGACTCGCGCACAGAGTGTTCCGTACATTATAAAAAATCAAGATTGTTGTATGGGAGCTCCACTTCAATATTTATTTTATTCTGTTTTTAGCATTTGTTGATATAACTGCAACAGAAATACATCATTATGTAAAAAAAATTACTGTCTAGCTCTCACGGTTCATGAGATACAGCCTGGTGACAGACTACAGCGGAGTCTTAGTATTAGGGTCCCGTTTTTTATCCTTTGGGTACGGAACCCTAAAAAAAGAGCACCATGTCATTTAAACGTCATTCAACAAAATTAATTGTGTTGCAGCTGGAAACTCACCTTGTAGACCAGTACCGGCTTCCAATCGAACACCAGGTAGGTGTTTCTAGAGAGCACTTTGGAACCTGGAACCTGAACAAGCCTCAACATTAAACGCGAGTTACAAGAGGAGGCAATCCCCCTGAATTTACATTTAGTACGCACTCCATTACAAAAAAAGCAGACGAAGAAAATATTTTTCCACTCCTCAATTTTATCTTTTATTACGTTATAAACACAAAAAAAGTCAATGTTTATTAGTGTTTTTTTTTTTTTCAAAATCTGTAAATAAGCATATTTTTTAACTATAGCAAATTTTGAAAAAAGGAAAATCTATTTATTTATTAAATCTTTATTGACCATAATGGTACAAAAGGTGGACTTAATGCTAACGCATTCTCTACCAGTCAGCCTCTATGAACCATGTCATCTATGAACCATGTCATTTATTGTCTTTTGTTCCAAGCAGTGTGGTTTCCGGCAGAGTAGAACAGGGCCACTCGTCGACACCCACCTGCTAGATGGTCAGGCAGGCGACCTGCGCAATGTTGCAGGAAGGCGCTGGACGCAGGCCGCTTCTAATCGGTCGTTTTGGAAATCCTTGGGGGAGGCCTATGTCCAGCAGTGGACTTCCTGTGGCTGTTATGATGTTGATGATGATGCAACTCAATTTTCAAGTAGTTACCCTCACCCGATTTAACAGAAATTTTGCATACTTATGTAAGTCGGATATTATGAAGTCAATGAGCTGTTCTGATGATGGAACCGGGAGATGTTCGACGAAACCGTAATGCTCTTTTGACGTCTTGACAAGCACTTTGTGGTAGACGAAGCCTAGGTCTGATCACGGAGACAGAAGGTGGTCGATGGAACTCAGTTCTAAAACGACGCAACTCCATCGGGTTTGGGCTTATTTTATTTGTCTCAATAAGTACTTTGGCCTCACAATAAAAGCTAGTACAAAAAAAATATGAGTAATAATCGCGAGGTCTTATTTCACAGCGAACCACTAATCCTACTAATATTATAAATGCGGGAGTGAGTTTGTATATTTGTTTGATTGTTACATCTTCACGCTTAAACTACTTAACCGAATTGGATGAAATTTGGTATGGATATAGTTTAAAACTCGGGGAAAGACATAGGGTACTCTTTATCCCGGAATTCCCACAGGGAGTGAAGCCCGCGGGTACAGCTAGTAAATAATAATTTTGCTGTTTCAGACGATGTGGCGGATGAAGGTGCAAATCCAGTGCAATGGCCGTGCGGTCCCTCGTCCCAATGTCGTGAAGTTGATGGATCTGCAATCTGTTCATGCTTGCCGCACTACGTCGGAAATCCGCCGAACTGCCAACCTGAATGCGTCTACGACAAAGACTGCCCCAGCGACAAGGGTTGTTTCAACAACCGATGTGCCGATCGCTGCCGATTTTGTGCCGAAAACGCAGAATGCAATGTGCAAAACCATTCATCAAAATGCGCCTGTCTGGATGGTTACATGGGCGATCCATACTATTTCTGTTCGTTAATGGGTATGAAGATTTTATATACAAATATCCAATCGAGTGGACATAGACAGGAACTAGCTACCAAAGAATGTTGTTAATGCACCTTCAGTGAATAACATCAAAAATAGAATTGACAAAATTTGCTTTTATCAGCACCACCTGTAGATTGCCTGATAGAAAAGGCCTTGGGCCTTAAGTCCGCCTTTTAGTGCGGGAAGTAGTGTCATAAAGTGGGGGATGGCTACCGGGCTAAATTAGCTTAACTTAACGTATATTACATCTGTGCCAAGTGAATTCTTCCGATACCAAAATTTGCACCTTCAATACATTGGGTGACACTACTTTATTTACATTTTTGTAATAAAGTTTAATAAATAAATAAATAAAAACAAGATCTCCAAACATTAAAAATGTTACGTTGGTTACAGATGGCGGTGGCAGAGTTGCTCGCGGTACACTTAAAGACAGACTTCTTGCTTCGCAAGGATAATATTGTATTTGGCAAGGATACTATAGGTGATACCGACGATACGATAAGGTGTGAACAAACGAAATAAACAAATGTTTTATTACTTACTTGTAATTTTATTCAACGTGTTGAGATCCGCCAATACCAGACACAATATATAAGCAATGGAAGCCGCATTATGGGATGGCATGCGGGTCTTGACCTCGATATGATAAAAAAAGCGGCCAAGTGCGAGTCGGACTCACCCATGAAGGGATCCGTAGCACCAAGTAACATAATATAAAAGTTCTCGTAGTTCGTTGTAACTTTTACCAACCGAAAGCTGGTTTGATCTAGAAAGTAGTATAAAAAAAACTAATTACTACTACTCTCGTTCGAACCAATCTTCGCTGGTAGTTTGCATGGTAATGAACATCATATATATTTTTTGAGTTTTAGCCATATCTTATTTAAGAAGTTACAGGGGGGGACACACATTTTTCCACTCTGGAAATGTATTTCGCACAAACTATTCAGTTTAGAAAAAAATTATATTAAAAACCTTAATATCATTTTTGAAGACCTATTCATAGATACCACACACGTATGGGTGTGATGAAAAAAATTTTTTTGAGTTCTGTTATTAGTACTGTTTTTTTTCTATTTTTATGTGAAAATCTTAATTCGGTTCACAGAATACATCTACTTACCAAGTTTCAACAGTATAGTTCTTAAAGTTTCGGAAATAAGTGGCTGTGACTTACGGACGGACAGACAGACATGACGAATCCATAAGGGTTCCGTTTTTTGCCATTTGGCTACGAAGCCTAAAAACACAAATTCCATCCTAACTTAACAGATTTTTATTATTAAAATAAAATTAACAATACGACAAAAAATATGACGTTATCTCAGGACGTTATAGTCTAAGATCCGAAAAGAAATCGACCTTCAATCACCTTATAGAAGAAACATGTTTTTCATTTATCAATAATTAGTATCATGGTTATCTTTTATTGAAGCTACGAGAGAACAGATAAACATACATACATAGCGGAGAACACACAACCCTCCTATTTCCTTCGCCGCAGTCGGCTAAAAAAGAAGTTCAATCACCAATAAAGGTTCGCCCGACCTGACGCAGTACCTTAATCAAAATACATAAAGCAGGCGCCTTACTAGTACTAACACAACAAATGACGATATTGATGAGCAATTTCGTCTGCGCTTTCTAATACAGCTTTAACACTAAAGCTTTATGACGGGGATAACTACGATAGGCTTTGGTTTAGTGCGTTTTCGGTATCCAATCACGGAATACAGTTAAAATGCTGCATGATGTTGCATGGTATAATGCGTTTTAGTTCTGCTTATAGGTTAGAACTTCCGTATCACCAGTGGGATTCATTCCTTGTAAGCACATACGTGAGATTCTCCGAAAAGGGTGTGGAAAGTTTCTTCAGGGCTGACAACGCCCGTACTCTTTGGATTTTGTTTCGCTACTTATCCTTCGTGAACTAAACGCTGGAAAGCGAACCCTGGCTTCTGAGTGCCTTATGATGTATCCGGGTATGATTAATCAGGACCGCTACTGTATCCGTTATATGTATATAGGTAGGGTAGGGTATAGAAAAAGTTAAGTCGTGCCTCGTTCAGGACTAGAGATGGAAACCCGATGATATACCATTTCATAGTGTTGGTATAAAACTAAACAATAAGCGGCCAAGTGCGAGTCGGACTCGCCCATAAAGGGTTCCGTAGTAGCAAATAACAATATAAAAGTCTTGTAGTATGTTTTTTTAATTTTTATATTTGAGTTGATTGAATGAAAGGTAAATTGCCGTTTACGATTTATGACGTATTAAAAAAAAACTACTTACTAGATCTCGTTCAAACCAATTTTCGCTGGTAGTTTTCATGGTAATGAACAACATATATTTTATTTAGTTTTATCATTCTCTTATTTTAGAAGTTACGGGGGGGGGACACACTTTTTTCCACTTTGGAAGTGTCTCTCGCGCAAAGTATTCGGTTTAGAAAAAAATGCTATTAGAAATCTCAATATCATTTTTGAAGACCTATCCATAGATACCCCACACGTATGGGTTTGATGAAAAATAAATTTTTGAGTTTCAGTTCTAAGTATGAGGAACCCCCAAAATTTACTGTTTTTTTTCTATTTTTGTGTCAAAACCTTAATGCGGTTCACATAATACATCTACTTACCAAGTTTCAACAGTATAGGTCTTATAGTTTCGGAAAAAAAAGGCTGTGACATACGGACGGACAGACAGACAGACAGACATGACGAATCTATAAGGGTTCCGTTTTTGCCATTTGGCTACGGAACCCTAAAAATACCGTATTAGACCGTATATTACCATATCCAACGATTTGAAATTATTTATTTACAAAAAGTTGTTATATAGCTAGCGTATAGCTATAATACTTATTTAATACCTGATCATTCGGTATAGTATGGTATTTTTATATGTGCATCAGGCAGGACTTCTAACTGATATTGGTGCCTAATAAGCAGCCTATTTATTATGTTCTCTCTTATATAACACTTATAGTCTAAATTGAAACGTGTGCTAAAATATTTCGTCGTAAGTGGGATTCGAACCCACGACCCTCACCTGAATTTTTCGGGGTCCAATGCTGCGCACATATGAAATAAATTATTTGAAAGGAAACGGAGATAAAACTTAAAATTCGTCTTGGTCATGCCAAATTATAAACAAAGTGAGAAAGTGAATGTTTCAAGCGAAAAACTCCAATAACTTTTTATCAAACGTAGCTAACATTGACAAGGAACACCGCGAGAAAATTTGCTTTCATGTAAACATACATACATACATACTATCACGTCTTTATCCCTAATGGGGCAGACAGAGCATTTTGGGTCTTGCGGCTCTATGCAGAACCCAGGGCCGCAAGACCCAAAAGCCACTTTTAGCGTCATGGTGGGCGAGAAGATGGAAAAGCAATCAATACAGTGATGGGTTGCTAGCCGCATCACCTATTAACATGATTCGCATTTTTGCCCATTCCCTCGATCGGCTTTTACGATCTGCGCGGTTTCATGTAAAATAAACCGCATCGAAATTGGTACCTCCGTTCGAGCGCTACGATGCTACAGACAGACCAACCGACGCTAGCGTCAAACTTATTACCCCTCTTTTTGAAGGAGTGGCCAAGATACGGGCCTTTAAACGAGTTCACACACACACATAGTTCTCCGTCACAGTTCATGGCAAACCACTAATTTATATAAATAATATTTATTCGCAATTATGACATACGATGAATTATATCATTAACTGCGGCTTCATTAACGGGGGACGGACACGCGACCAAAGCAATAGGTATACATAATAAATGCCATAAAAATATACATTGAAGCCATAACACGCTGGGGGGGCCACTAATTGTTGATCGTATGCAAATAACCAGCAATGGACGGCATTCGTTTAGGTTTCGTGTTTATGTGGAAGAGGGAGTGTTTACGGTAAACTAAACAGTATGATTATTGTTGTAATGAAACACTTATAAAGTTATTAATATACTAAGTGTGATTTTTTAAAATTTTGGACTTATATTTGGATTTTCTCATCAATATTTCCCAACAAAACATTAATAAAAATATGAACAAAATAACCTGTCATCTGTGAGCAGACCGGAATCCGGTCGACATGCATTGTTTTACTATTGAGTCTGGTATTTTGCACAGACGATAGGATAATTTTCGGGGTCCCATACAATTTGACCGATCAGCTGATTCCCAAACTGAACTTCGACATACTGTATTACGACAACATTTTATTTCAACAATGTACTTACGTACCTAACTAATAAACATTGAAAAACAGAATCACCAAATTCACAAATAAATTAAGGAGCTACATTAATTTTTCGGTGGATTTTCGGTAAATCCCCATTTGAAAGGAACGGAGATAGCATTAGTATCCCATAACACAAGTCTCGAACTTACTTTGGGGCTAGCTCAATCAGTGTGATTTGTCCCTATATATATTTATTTATTATTATTAGCATTAGAAAAATTTAATAAACATGAAGCTTTTAATAGCATATTAGCCAAAAGTAACCGTTTTTCGCAAAAAAAATTGTAAGTAAAGCTTCACGTTCTCACTTAAAACTGTTAACAGTAGTTCATAAAATAGTTTGAAGGTTTATCTAGAGGCGTACGAAGCAACTTTTTAAATGATATAATAATTTATTTCAAAACGGGTACCTAGCACAGGACCCGCAAAAATTCATGTATTTAAAAATTAATGAATACGTAGTAGTAAGTAAGGGCAGGATCACATAAATCTACTATTTTCTGAAAGCTATTGCCACCTGTGCGTCCACCAGTGACTAAAATGGTACCTTTACTACCTGAAGCATTGTGTACTAGGTACAGTAGTAGCCTCGCTCGCGGCACCAGCTCTGTCAATATCAATAAATACTATATTATGATGGAGATACGCGGCTCTCAGACCAACCAGGTTTCGTTCACGGGAATAAATCGTCAGCGATTATGTCATAGTGTGATAAATCGTAGATTCGTAGAATAGTGGAACACAAATTACAGAAGGTGACAGATAGGAAGCTTTGTACAGGCTACATCATCATCATCAGGTCTTTTTGCCTCCACTGCAAGAGCACGATCCTCACTGTACTACCAGAGCCATACTAGGCCAGAGCAGCCAGAGGACTTGGCCTATACTCTCCACGCTGGCCAGTCGGGTTGGAGAGGTCTCATGATGTTTATAAGCTTTGTTATGCTTGTATTTCTTAAGTCGCCTTCAGTGACATCCACGGGAAGTTTTGGAGTAGTCCTATTCTACTCTGCTGGAAGCCACACGGCGAATGAATATCATAATGCAAATCAAATCATCAGACCAGTTAATTCACCAATTCTAAGTTTGTAAGTAATACTTGCTTTTCATAGAAGCTTAGATCAGCGTTAAATATTATCGAAATAATATGTTGTCGTAATACAGTATGTCAAAGTTCAGTACTCAGCTGATCAAACTTGTATGAGAGGCCAAAAATTTTTTTGTTCATATTTCCATTGTTTTTTTGGGAAAGTTGTTCATGTTACTGAACAATTTTTTCTAAAGAAAATACATCGAATGAATTCAGCCTTCAAATGATTTCAGTATATTTTGTTAGAATTTGTATAACTTTTAGTTTTATTTATTACTAAACCGTGTTAAAATTCTTAAAATATATAGCACTACTGTTGGTATGTAAAGTAATTTGTAATTCAAGAGTGCATTTCGGCCATACAACGCGGAAATGCCGCCAGCCCCTTGGGGACCCTGCCCGTTGACGGTGGAGACTTGGGAACGATTTTTTATGTAAATTGATGTTTTTATTTTAGGTAATAGTTTTAATTTATACTATGATTTAATTTTTATTTAGATAACATTTTTATTCTGCAATCAATTGGTATTTAATCTAAGAAACAACATAATAACTTTGTAGGTCAGGATATACTGAGCTCACAATTCACAGGATATAGAGGAATACTATCGCTGCACTGACCGCGCCTTTAGCTCCACTTCCGTACTTTCTGTACTTATATTATGACAGATATTGAAACCGACAAGCGATAGACCGTTAAGGGATTAAACTCTACCCCAGCTCATCCGCGCTTTAAAGCCTTATTTACGACAGCCCGCGAATATCCAATACTTTACCTTCATTGTCCGGCACAATGCGCCCGGGCAAGTTCAACAGTTGCTAGTTGCGAACCGGTGACAACTGTTGCGCCTACTTTACTGTCAAACCATAGTCACCTTTATTTCTATCCACGAAATGCATAGAATTGATTGAAAGAATCTCGGAAGCTTGTGGATGCGCGGCGCCGCCTCTGGCAGTAGCGAGACTTGATCAAGCTTGTGAAGCTTTTTTCGCACATTTGCGAAAAACAGCCTATTTTGGCAAATATGCAAAGAAAAACTTTACGTTCTCACTTCAAACTGTAAACTGTAAATAGTTTGAAGGGATGGGGCTTTATGAGACCAAAATTTTAAACGATCTCTGTTTTCTTTCAAATGGTTTATTTCAAATGGGGCAGCACTGGACCCCGGTATAATCATGTATTTAACGCACATGGTTCATACACCTCATCCATACACTAAGATCTAAATGTAAACTGACTTTTCTCTTATATTAAAAAAAACTAACTTATATAAACTTAGTTTCGAGTTTTCCATTTAAAAAATCTTTATTTTACCAAAAGCATTTAAACAGAATGTTATGATATTGTAGCGTAGGTTAGGCGGTAGGTATATAAAAATATAAAAAGCCTTTATTCTATCAAAAACAACATCTCTTACATATTTATTTTCCACCACACTATATACATTTTTGGAAGTCGCCTCTACGGCGTAGGCCTCCCCATGTTTTTTTCACGGAGGTGGACTTAATACGAGTACCTTAACTAAAAAAAACTTAAAGCTCCCAGTCCATCCCCGAACTAGACACAGTCTTTACCTCGGATGATTAACAACTGGACAGTCGATGGAAAGAGTGCGGTATAAACCAACCATAAAAGATAACAATTTCATATAAACCAACCATTACAGATAACAACGAAAATCAATTCAAATAGGTCTGTCCATTTAGCAGCTTAAAAGTAAACGTATTGAAATCAAATGTAAATGACACCACAACCAAATGCCTAATTCGATTACGAAATCGGTGAATGCGTTGTTCGACGTTAAACCGTAATTTAACCAAACTGTATGGCAACAGTAACTGTGGTTTAACGCGGTAAGTTCACACTTCACACCCACGGCTTACAGCGGATCAAACTTCACTTAACTTTGAACGGTGACAATATGTTGGTTAGAGATGAACGACAGTGATATGTCGCTCCCTTCCAATTTTGTTTGACGTTATTGAAATTGAAAATACTTACTACTATATGTAGTCTACGATTTAAGCATGATATGTTGTAATCAAAATAAATATTACGAAAAAATCACCAATTTAAGTGTAATTGATCTTATTTACATTAATTGAGCGTTTTGTTTGTTATTATATGCAAAAACACAATGAATTCATTAAGCTATAAGATATATGCCAAAAGTTGTTATAACGTCATACAGAATTTACAACTTAGAACGATCAGTAAAATTATTCATTAAAGGTTGAGTTATACCTACAGTGTCCCTAGCACAAGTCTCGAACTTACTTTGGGGCTAGCTCAATCTGTGTGATTTGTTCGGAAAAATTGTTTATTAATCTGAAGCCTACTTTTTATTTGACACCTATTTTCCGATACATTTGTATATTGCGACAAGTGACACATTTTTGTTTCCACAGATTCATGTTAGTATGTCAATTATTTTTCAATTTCAGGAGATTGACGTCTTATCGTAGCTTACTTCAGCTTAAGTCAAAACGGTGGACAATAACCATAGTATGTAAATTGAGATTTGGTAAAACTCAATCGACATCGTTATGGTCGCCCTGATCGCCCTGATGTTATTGGGAATTGGTGTGAACGAGATCGCCTCGTTACTTTTAAGTCGATTGATGTTAAATACGCTTATAGAGCTTTTTATGGGAAACATAGGCAAATGGATATCGACTATGCATAACCAATGCAACCTTAGAATTGGTTCTGGTTGTTTCTCTCAAACGACAGTAAATCTAATAGGTATCTATTTTGAATCCAATTGCTTGGTTTCGATTGGTTGTGATTGTGTTTTGCTCAATTCTAAAGTCCCGCATTTTTATATGCGCACAAGAAATGAAACAAATCATGAAAAATTAAAGGTCTAGTTGAAATCTTATTCATGTATTCAGCTAAAAACAAAACAATAACTAACATATTTTAATTGACCGAGCAATTGAAGCGTCTCAGTTTCGAGATTGGCCAAAAATGCTTTTGTCCGGTTGTCCGGCTGTTTTCGCCTACATGTCACATTTCTCAACTCTTGTGAAGTTTTGTGAGACGGTTCGAAAATTATATATTTTTTGTCGATTCAGATTTTCGAAATTTTTCATAATGACGAAAATAAGGGGGTTTAAATTCAAATTCATTTTTTTTCTTATCCCATATCTTTTTTGTTACCCTAATTAAGACGCAACTTTTTTTATCTGATAAACTTCAACGGATCAGGTGACTCGCGAGGTCTACAGCTCACAGAGTTAGTTATAATAATAAGGCAATCAATTAAGATTCACCTCGAATGGTAATAGTTTACAAAACTGCGTACTTATTCCGAAACTTTGATTAATCTGTATCATTACAAAACACGCCTCACACAAAAGAATAAACCTGTTAATTTTTAAAATCCTATTAAAATAATGGCTAATACAAATCAACGTATCATTATCATTTGTCATTCTATAATTTTTGAATTAAATAATAATCTATAGACCCGTGCATCTTGCGACAGAGACAATATCCATCGATTACTAATAACAATCAAATATTCAAAGGCGTGCCTGTCCAGATTATCCACATTCAGTATAGTTACATCCCACAAAAAATTTAATCTACTATAACACGCATTCACACAAAAATATATCATATTACGTTAATATTAAAGTAAGTTTTCCAAAGTTATATTTATGAGAATACACCGATAACATTCATGGAATTGTACTATATCAGTATATTTTATCCAGTTGATGTAAAAATTGATTTTCGTCTTCGATTGGCGATTAGAAGGTTTATACACGTGTGGGCGGAACTATGGCTCGCCGGGTCAAATATGCCGATAAATAATTATTTAGAAGGCTGTAAAGTTGGACGGATGAATAGAAACTGTGAATGACACGGTGTCACCTGCGTCGCTTTGAAAGCTTTCGGACAAACGTTGTAAATTTGGAGGAAGCGACGATATCTTACGGTTAGGGTCACGGGAGGTCAATATAACAAAAAAAGTGAAAATGTTATCGAGGGTCGGTCTTTGCTGTGAGAATTGAGAACCGCACCCAGCTTAGCATTCATTCATGTTTGCTGGCGTAAATGACGAATAGGACTACTAATTCACGTCATTCTTATATAAATGGTGACATCAGCAACTATTTAGAACGTAGCTTCGCTAATTTCTCGCTTTGGATACCTATTCCATGATCATCAACAATCATCATCCGAGTGTATTTCTAGTTGCATTCTCAGCGGTAACGCCTTCAGAGCACGGGGTCTGCTACCTAACCTAGGTGATTTGACGAGGTTACTGGTTTTTTTACAGGGCTGCCTTCTGACCTCTGCGACCCGAAGGGTACACAAGAACAAATACTTAGATAGGTGGCATTATTTTAGTGTCGGAAACCAATTTCTCTTTAAAATTACAATTTTATACCGAAATCTGACAAGTGATTTTAAAATAAAACGCAGACTACGTTTGTATGCAAAAGTGTAGGGTAAGGGGATTCTTAACTGCCAATGACCACACTTGACAAACTCAAATAAAAACTGTTACACAAGCTCAAAACAAAACTTGCGCCTCGTTTGTGACCGCGTCATTAGCACCTGATAGATTTACAATCGCCATAATGCTTTCTGAAACTCACTTCTATAGCCCACATTAACCCACCACCTGAACATCCCAATCCCACCCTTATTGACCCAAAAATAAGTACCACAATCCCATTTTTGAACAGTAAATATAAAGTGGCGTAATACCGCCACCCAGGGCGTCCATAGGCACTATAAATGCGAACAATTTACAACCTCCTTAAGTTGAAGTTGAAAAGTTGGTTCTGGCGCGAACTTAAATAGGATGAATGGAAAGCTCCGTGGTACATGAAAAAGCATTCAGCCGGTGGAATTTAATTTAACGTAATTCAGTTATAAATTTGTGTTGTTTGTGGGAGGGTCTCACGGTGTCGGTGTACTGTGATACACGCGGATTGGGAAATGTTAGTTTTGTTATATGTATTACATACACTATCACGTCTTTATCCCTAGTGGGGCAGGCCTGCCTCCTAACTGCCTCCGTGGTGTAATGGTTAGAGCGTTTGGCTCATACCCGGAGGTCGCGGGTTCGATTCCCAGCGGGGGCAACGACTTTGTGTCGTTGTCCTAGTTTGGTTAGGACATTGCAGGCTAATCACCTGATTGTCTGATAAGTAAGATGATCCGTGCTTCGGAGGGCACGTTAAGCCGTCGGTCCCGGTCACTGTCTTTGACATTGGTCGTTACCTAAAACCATGTCAGAGGCCTTTAAGGTGGTTTAAAAACTCTGACACTAGTGTTAGTCACTAACACACACGGAAAGAAAAAGAAGAAGAAGAAGATACACGCGGATTGGGAAATGTTAGTTTTGTTATATGTATTACATACACTATCACGTCTTTATGCCTAATGGGGCAGACAGAGCATTTTGGGTCTTGCGGATCTAAGCAGACAGAGCCAAGGGCCGCAAGATTCAAAGTTAGTTCCACTTTTAGCGTGATGTTGGGCGAAAAGATGGAAAAGCAATCAATATAGCGATGGGTTACACATGATTCTCATGTTCGCCCATTCCCTCGATCGGTTTTTACGATCTGCGCGGGAAGAGAAGCAGCTGGAACATTCTAAGTTTTTTCTTTTCTTCCAGACCAGCATGGAAAAGATATGTTATATGCATAGTAATAATCAAAGACTGCTTTGCTTTTACAAGGTGAACTCTTTTCAGTTTACCTTTTTGATATTTTGAAAGTAAAAAGGGTGGAGTTTCCTCTCAAGGGAATTATAATTATGTAGATGACTGGGTCAAAAATAAATTATTTGAAAAAGTTCATAAAATAAAACGTAACAAAATAGTGTCACTTATAATTGATCAGTACCTGGGCGACTAAGCTTTGCTCGGTTACATCTCAAACATTAACTACAATTTTTTAAACTAGTCTAAAAACAATACAAAATAAAAGAAATATAAACTTGAACATAAAAAAATCAAAAGTAAGTCACCGAGTGGGATTCGAACCCGTAACACTCTTTCTAGCGGTCCGCATCCTAAACTGCTGAGCCAAAACTGATAGCGGCCGGCGCGACGAAATTAGCGACCATATTCTGCGTGGAAAGAAAAACGCATGAAATCTCGAAAACACGCGTTTTCCTAAATATAAGACTAATCTAGATCGATTGTTTACCCCCGAAAACCCCCATATACCAATTTTCAGCGAAATCGTTAGAGCCGTTTTCGAGATCATAGAAATTTATAAATATACAAGAATTGCTCGTTTAAAGGTATAAGATATCCATTTCTAACATTATTTGTAATTTATCAATGCAGAAAAGCATGACGTCACGCTTTCGTATATTTCTTATGAATCTTATAGGAAATGTTTGTTGTGACGTTTAGGAAAAAGTGTCTGCTTTGACTTGGTGTCATCTAGCGGAGTCTCTATTACTCAAGTGTATATTTGATCGGAGCTTCATGAAATTAGTTACGTGTTAGTTTATTAGTGTTTACACTGAGAAAAAAGAATGGTTGCTAGTTGCAAAAATGTTTGCTAATCGAGTGACTACTGAACTCAGGGCTACTAGTACTTAAAATGTGTTTTAATTAATAGTAGTAATTTGGGACATGCAACTACATGGTTCTGGTAATTAGAACAAAAGTTTTGTATCTACTAACCAAATCGCACGTAGCAAACTGGTTCAGCTATTTTTGTTTTTCTCAGTGTAATGTTCCTTTACTAAACAATTTTCACTTTCTCTTTTATCAAAAAAAAACAGTGACATTCTGGATCAGCCCTAATATTCTCCATTAATTTTATTAGATCCTCCAATTCCTATCACAGATCACAAATCCGTCAAGGGATTTTCCTAGAGCAGACTCTCGCGACTCCCCGAGGTTTACGAGCCATAACAAGAGTACCGACATCGGCGCAGTCACTTGCCCACTCTATAAACACGGCGTACGGCTATCAATCAAGCCTTTCGGCGACCGTTTGACTTCTAAATAACGAGAGAACGAAAGGACCATGGTATAATAAAACAGGTATTCTCTTCCCGAGATGGAACTTGACTACGTCACAAAGTGTTGCCACTGATTGTTCTTTTCGGTAAATTTAAGGACTTTCTCAATTAGTTCATAAATATTTAAAAAAATATTAAGTAACTTAGCTATTTAGTATCTCGCGATTCTCGCGTGTTTTTATCAATTCAATATTTTATAAATTGATATAATGGATTATTAATTCGAAATTGGTATATAAAGTTCAAAAATGCATTACGCTCAGGTAATTCAATTTCACACAGTGGCAACATGTCAAACTGATGACGTAGTTAAGTTCCACCTACGTCATCAGCTGTCACGGGAAGAGAATACCTTATTTTATTGTACCATGGAAAGGAAAACCCAATAGATGACAATACGTCAAACCAGACACTTTTTCAAAACGTCAAAACAAACATTTTCTATGGAATTTGTATGAAACACGAAAGTAAGGTTACGCTTTTTTTAAGTCAATTAGCGCTCTTAGTCTTTCTGCGTTAATTAATCTAAAATCATGTTGAAAATGGATATGATCGATGAAAAGTGACTATTTTGTGTCGTTTTATTTTTAACACGTATTTTTTTGTGAGGGACGAAAAATTACAAATATACAGCGCATTTAATTTTCGCATAATGTCATGACTCTTACTTTTCTGACCCAGTCATCACCCCTGTTCTTGCTCGAGATATTTGTGCATTATTTCTTTAGTCATCTCTTAGGAAGAGATAGAGTGATCCTACTCTAGGCTGGCCATGGCACAAAATTAATGTCAAGAAAGAAAAAGAAATCTTCAGTACGTAGAAATACTCTTTTTTTTTATTGAGTCAAATAACACTAAGCTAACCCCAAAGTAAGTTCAAGACTTGTGTTATGGGATACTCACTCAACGATACTATATTTTATAACAAACACATATATGAATATACATCCAAAACCCAGGACAATTTGAAAACGGGCCTTTTTAAATTTACCCTGACCGGGGATCGAACCCGGAACCTCTGGATGGCGGGCTCTGGGATCGACATTTCGCTGAAACGCTAACCGCACGCAAATGCTTGTAATATATTAATTCGCTTCGAATACAAAGTGTATTGCTGCAGCCTAAAAGTGAGTGGCTTCATTTTTATACTTTTCATCTTGATCATAAAACGTATCGTGTACATGTATAAAGACAATCTGTTCAGCTCTTCTAAGGTAAGCTGGCCTTCATTTTGATCACTCCACAATTCCATAAAATTACAGTCCACAAACGCTCTCCGCTGATCCATTTGGTATGTATACTATTCTGTACTCTCCATAGTTTAGTGGTCCGGCTGCCGTCCGGTAATGAACAGCTGATTTACGGGCCGTTTACGAACCTGCATCGTAATGGCCACTAAATACGATACATATTCCGACAATGTTGCTCCGTACTTTGTAGGATAGGCAATGGAGAACAAAGGTACACTTTTACTGCAAATTGGCAGATGTGCTGGACCTATAAATCTTAAAATAAATAGCTAAAGAGGTGAATTCTTTCAAAATATGAAGTAGCCTTTAAAAGTGAAACCTGAATAAGCTCTTACACTTAGCTAACCTAATGTACAAAAGTATAGGAAAGTCTTTACTAACTTTTTTGTGACGTATAATAACGGCTAAGGTATACATACTCTAAAAAAATATTCACTTTTCAACCATCAGCCAATATTTTGAGCAAGTTTCAGGCCACGATATCAAACTACTTTTGATACCATATATTTAAATAATTATAGGAACAAATTCGTCCTCTAATGGAAAATCCATTCGGCTGAGCTTTAATTTTTTTCGTTTTTCCTTAATTATTAATGCCGGAAGTAGTTCATCATTATAGATAAAAAACCGTATGACTATGTCTGCTTTATCTTCCATCTATACTGATCTGGAAATCATGAAAAAAAGAAAGTATAGTAGCTGTCTATATCCACCCGTGTAGCGAAGGTTGTAAAAGTACACCAAGAGAATGGGCGTTATTCAATATAGATTCAATATAAGTGATAGGATAGGACCCTGTCACTAAGCTGATCCCTTTTTTTAACCCCGACAAAAAAGAGATGTTATAAGTCGACGCTAATGTGTATAAATATATAAATATAAATATGTAGAGACAAATTACACTGATTGAGGTAGCCCCAAAGTAAGTTCGAGACTTGTGTTATGGGATACTAACTCAACGATACTATATTTTATAACAAATACATATAAAGATAAACATCCAAGACCCACGACAAATTGAAAAAGGCCATTTACCAACTTGCCCTGACCGGGGATCGAACCCGGGACCTCTGGGTGGCGGACTAGCATGGACTAGAATGTGTGTGTGTCGGTCGGTCTGTGGCATCGTAGCGCTCGAACGGATGGACCAATTTCGATGTGTTTTTACGTGAAAGCAAGTGCAGTGGTTCTTAGCTATCTTTGATGTGAAACGGTTCGGCCGTTTAAAAGTTATTAATTTATCGCTTGAAAGTCGGGGTTTTTGTAGTTTGCCTGTCAAATAATAGAGGGCGCTACGGATACATTACGTTGGCGATATGGACTAATTCTACGATGTGAAACTATTTCATTTAATCATATCAGCCACAGGAAGTCCACAGCTGGACATAGGCCTCCCCCAAGGATTTCCAAAACGACCGATCGGAAGCGGCCTGCATCCAGCGCCTTCCTGCAACATTGCGCAGGTCGTCTGACCATCTAGCAGGTGGGTGTCCTACGCTGCGCTTGCCGGTACGTGGCCGCCATTCGTGAAACTATTTAAAATTATATTATATTTTATTTGTCTGGCAAATAAACTTATATGTATCCTTATTTATAAGTCCACTAACTTGCTACCCTCAGTTCAGTCTACCCCATAAACAAATATTCTACAAAGATCTTTAAATACAAATCTTTAATTAGCGGACATACGTAAGAGACACTCCATCATCGACACACATCGATTATTTCTGCACAACTTATTATGCAAATTGAGGTTTTTTATGCAACCTTTAATGCATGTAAGCATGTTAAAAAGTTAAAATGTTTTTTTCTTGAATTATAAGTATCAATTATATTTTTTGCGATGAAGATTTTTCTCAATGGTGCACCATCATTTATATTATTTTTTTGTGTAAATTGCTGGTAATTTTAGTAATGTCATATTAGTAATGACATGCTGTGAAAATTAAATAAAATACAAAAATTTAACCTGAATTACTTTTTTGACTTAATTTTTGTTCAGAAGTTTCTGTCATATCTCCAAAATTCTCCTATACTTCAGCCTAGATCGTTAAGGCTTTCGAATAAAAAGATTATCAAAAGCTGGTCAATATCAGTTCACAGTTGGATACTTTCCTGGGTCAAAAATAAATAATTTGTTAGTGTTAAGAAAATAAAATGTCACAAAATAGTGTCACTTGTCATGATCATATACATATCCATTTTCAATGTGATTTTACCCGGAGGTCGCGGGTTCGATTCCCGGCGGGGGCAACGACTTTGTGTTGTTGTCCTCGTTTGCTCAGGACATTTTAGGCTGATCACCTGATTGTCTGATAAGTAAGATGATCCGTGCTTCGGAGGGCACGTTAAGCCGTCGGTCCCGGTCACTGTCTTTGACATTGGTCGTTACCTAAAACCATGTCAGAGGCCTTTAAGGCAGTTTAAAAACTCTGACACTAGTGTTAGTCATTAACACACACAATGAGAAGAAGAAGAATGTGATTTGAGATATGAGCGCTATTTGACTCCAAGAAACTATGACGTCATTAGTCTATATTTCATACAAATCCCTTTGAAAATGTTTGTTTTAACGTTTAGGAAAAAATATCTGATTTGAGTTGTCAGAAACTAGCATGAAGTTAGAGAGGAAACTAGAGTATTGGCGAAGATTGCGTGCCTCCTTCGTTTTTGGAGACGGTCAAAAAAATTTCGCTTGCTTAACGCTATAGTTAAATCAGCACTCAAACGTAAAAAATCTGTCGAGTGTTAATTACTTTTTCTTGCATTTTAAACCAGTTTAGGCTATATTGCGTAAAAACTTATATCATCATCATCATATCAGCCACAGGAAGTCGACTGCTGGACATAGACCTCCTCCAAGGATTTCCAATACGACCTATCGAAAGCGGCCTGCATCCAGCGCCTTCCTGCAACATTGCGCAGGTCGTCTGACCATCTAGCTAGTGGGTGTTCTACGCTGCGCTTGCCGGTACGTGGCCGCCAATTGTGAAACTATTTAAAAGTATCTATATTTTATTTTATTTGTCTGGCAAATAAACTTATTCTTTTATTTCTTCTTATATTCTTTTATTTATTTAAGAGCTGGGCTCTTGTCGGTGGAGTGCTTTCCATGATGAACCTTTCTTATATTGGTAATCTAATAATCAATAATATGATCAAAAAGTCCATAATTGAGTATAAATCCTTGAAGCCAAGACGACATAAACGTATTTTACGATATTATAATTTTACGAACTTATGAAAACCCATTCAATCTAAGTAAATGTCACCTTTTGACATAAAAAGCATAAAGGTCTTGTTTGCAGTAAGCGTTAGACGGATAATAACAACGGGTTTAGCCGCAAATTACTGCGGACTCGCTAATAAGCAGGGTTTTATTATACTTAAAGTGTAATGGCTTCGCGATTATGATCACGTCACCAATTTGTTTGTGCAACTATTTTGTCACAAGTTGTTTTTTTTCTTAACCCTTTCAGTCTTATTACAACTCCATTATCATCAGGTCTTTTTGTCTCCACTGCAGGAGCACGACCCTCTCTGTACTACCAGAGCCATACTTGGCCAGAGCAGCTAGAGGACTTAGCCTACACTCTCCTCGCTGGCCAGACGGGTTGGAGAGGTCTCACTGATGTTTATAAGCTTGGTTTAGCTTATTTCCTAGGGAGGACTTGGAGTGGCTCTATTCTACTCTGCCGAAAACTACACAGCACAACTCCATCATCATTTCAGCCGCATAACGTCCACTGCTGGGCACAGGCTTCTCCTAAGGATTTCTAAAATGACCGATCTAAAACACCTTGCATCCAGCGCCTTCCAGCGACCTTAGCCAGGTCGTCAGACCACCTTGTGGGTGGGTGTCGTACCCTTCGATTGCCAGTGCGTGGTTGCCATTGGATAACCTTTTTGCTCCAACGGTCATCGGTTCGTCGCGCTATGTTTCCCGCACACTGCCATTTCAACGAGCTAATCAGCTAGGCTATGTCAGTGACTTTAAATTCTTATTACAACTAGACTTTCTCTGAACCATTTTGCCCCCAAATTAAGTAGACAGTGACTAAAGAGAAGGTGACATAGGTGTACTTTACGTCGATGTCAACAACGCATGAGGAAATAACCGTACCATACAAATATGGTCATATGTCATAAACCGATGACCCGTAATGTGCTATACAGTATATAGTAAAGCACCACTATGGCACTCGAGCTCTAATTACCTTCATGGCCGGTGACATCAACATGCAATAAATCCGATCCGGTGTTTACACGGATATAGCGTTTTAGTGGCTTTGATAAACCCTGCGGAAGGTGTTATTTATTTATTTCATTATTTTTCGATTAATACACTTACTCAAATGAAGATACAGATAAGTTTAGGAAATCCAAAAGTGCAAACCTCGTAACGGTCATTCAAAAAAAATTACATGAGACTGTATCTAACACGAAAATTTCAGATTTACCTACAATTTCATCTATATTACAATAGAAGCATAGTTTTTCGACCAAGCCGCAATGTTCGAAATTTCGATTTTCGAATACTATTCAAACTAGAAACGGAAGAAGGGACGATAGCACTGAGTTGCTATACTACAAAAACACAACAAAATAACAACTAGTGTTGTTTATAAATAAATAATTTTGCCAATGGCAATATCCAATAGTTAATTATAGCTAAACGACACATAATTAGATAGTAATTTTCAATAGTAATAAATTTCAAGACATAATGAAGCTTTAAAAAAATTACATGCATTAAATATTTCAAGCGTAATCGTGGCATATACGTTTATACAGACTTCCGTTTCATTATTTTTTTTGCTTTGCTTGACAAATATTTTCTCCAAGTATATCTTATACCTTTAAACGAGCAATTCATGTATATTTATTTATATATTTCTTTGATCTCAAAAACGGCTCTAACGATTTCGCTGAAAATTGGTATATGGGGGTTTTCGGAGGTAAACAATCGATCTAAATTAGTCTTATGTTTGGGAAAACGTGTGTTTTCGAGTTTTCATGCGTTTTTCTCTCCACGGAGAATATGGTCGCTAATTTCGTTGCCTTGGGCGCTTTCCATTTGGCTCAGTGGTCAACGCGGACCGCTAGAAAGAGCGTCACGGGTTCGAATCCCACTCAGTGACTTACTTTTGTTTTTTTTTATGTTCAAGTTTATATTTTATTTTTTATTGTTTTTAGACAAGTTTGAAAAAATTTAGTTAACGTTTGAGATGACACCGAGCAAAGCTCAGTCGCCCAGGTACTGTGTTTATAAACGGGTTGTTCTTCATATCTCTGTAATTATATTATTGTATTAGTGCAATATATACATAGAGACAGTTTGAGTCCCGAAAAATGCTTGACCCTGAAATTTTGAGTGTAGACCACTACATCAACGCTCCGGTGTCTTAAGTTGCGACTTGGTATAATCTTCTTCTTTAGGTGCCGCTTCATTCCTGAAGATAAGGAGTCAGCTCTTTAAATCTTGCTTTGTCCATGGCAAGCCTGAACAATTGTTCTACCGTTTCGATACCAGTCCATTGTCGGATGTTCCTCAGCCATGACATTTTGCGACGTCCCACCTTGCGCTTCCCGGCATCTTTACCCATCATTATGGTCTGGAGTAGATGATATTGTAGGTTTCTCAAGTTTCTTGGTATAATAGGTAACGGAGAATGGGCAGGTACGTCATCTGTTTGTTGGAACTTTTGCAATTTATTTTAATTTGACCGTCTAACATATTATCACTTAGAACTAAGTTAGTATCTACAGTTAACTTCTTTAAAGTATGTTCACGAGCAATCAAGTTTAGTTTTTCCTGTTTACTGTATTATTTTCCTGAGAAGAGGCGTTGATTTAACGCTGATACGCTAATGAGACGACCTGTTAGTTGATTCAGAGCTAATCCACTGTTAGTCAAGCTCAAATATCTGAAGTGTGCATCACTTTAACCCGAATAAAAAAATAAGGACTTAACAGGAACATCATCATCATCATCATCATTTCAGCCGCATAACGTCCACTGCTGGACATAGGCCTCTCCCAAAGATTTCCAAAATGACCGATCAAGAGCGGCCTGCATCCAGCGCTTTCCAGCGACCCTGGTCAGGTCATCTGACCACCTTGTAGGTGGATGCCCTACGCTTCGCTTGCCAGTACGCGGTCGCCATTCAAGAACCTTTTTGCCCCATCGGCCATCGGTTCGACGCGCTATGTGTCCCGCCCACTGCCACTTCAACGAGCTAATCCGCTTGGCTATGTCAGGAACTAAACAGGAACAGGAAGCATATAAACCAATAAAAATATAAATCATGTTGAAGATGGATATGATCAAAAGTGACATTATTTTATGAACTGTACCGAATAGTTTATTTTTGTCCCAGTCGTTGTCAATTTTAATAAATAAATAAAATTTTAATAAATAATTTATAAAATATTGTTGTCAATTTTAATAAATAAATAGGTAATTAAAATTGTTAGTTTTACATACATACATACTATGACGTCTTTATCCCTAATGGGGCAGACAGAGCATTTTGGGTCTTGCGGTTCTATGCAGAGCCCAGGGCCGCAAGACCCAAAAGCCACTTTTAGCGTCATGGTGGGCGAGAAGATGGAAAAGCAATCAATACAGTGATGGGTTGCTAGCCGCATCGCCTGTTAACATGATTTGCATTTTTTGTTAGTTTTAATAAATAAATAAAAGCTGCCTATACGCCTAGCATATCGTGGCAGATTGATTGATATACAGTTTTGCCTACTTACGAGCCCTCCAATAATTTCTATAGCATTGGGTATCTGTTAAGTTAGTAATTATCTTTGGTATATGTATATACCCTAGCAATAAAGGGGATCTTCTTCTTCTTCTCGTGTGTATTAGTGACTAAACACTAGTGTCAGAGTTTTTAAACCGCCTTAAAGGCCTCTGACAAGATTTTAGGTAACGACCAATGTCAAAGACAGTGACCGGGATCGACGGCTTAACGTGCCCTCCGAAGCACGGATCATCTTACTTATCAATCAGGTGATCAGCCTACAATGTCCTTACCAAACTAGGACAACTTCACAAAGTCGTTGCCCCCGCCGGGAATCGAACCCGCGACCTCCGGGTATGAGACGAACGCTCTAACCACTACACCACGGAGGCAGTTAATAAAAGGGCGGGATAATTCTTTATAGACACGTGTAATTATATCTACTCGTATCTGCAACAATCAGCTGTTGGCCGTGCGTATAGCGACCGTATCTCATTGGTCGCCGGTCGGTGGGTGGTGCCGATAACGTTATCATTCCCACCGGGTGATCCGATGATTGACTCGCTCAGTCATTATTTGCTTCCGAAGTCATTTTATTAACATATTAGCTGAAGCCCGCGACTTCGTTCGCGTGGACTTTATCCGTCTTATTATAAAAACAGGATTAACTTTGTTTGACATTGACAAATGAGTTAGTTTCACTTTACATAATGTCAACTTAATTAGGGCGGATAATGGTTTAAACCTAGTAACAAAGTTTGTCCCGTTTTTATAATAAGACGGTATGCATCCATTTTCCAAAATCAATGATAGCCTATATGTTGCCCAGGCTTAACAACTATATAACAAAAAAACTTTAATTTGAATCCGTCCAGTATTTCCGGAGATTAGCGTGTACAACCAGACAGTATTTTTTTTTATTCTTTCTCTATTACTAAGTCTCCATCGCCCATATATTTTTTTGGAAATATATTCAACGTATAGACACATATTTTTTGACAGTTTTATTATATGTAAAGATATAACATCTAAAAAATATACTGAAACTATTGCAAGGGAAAAATCAATCTATGTTACTGAATATCTTTCTACTGAACTTCTGTTGAAATATAAAAAGTCCTTTCATAGAAACTCTGATAATCGGTCAACTTGTATTGGAGGCCGAAAAAACTTCATCGACATCCATCCATTCGAGTGCCGATGCTAGACACACATACGACAGAACATCCCTCTTTTCCAACTTAAAACACCCCTCTTTTTGTCATTGGTTAAAAACACAGTACCTGGGTGACCGAGCTTTGCTCGGTTACATGTCAAACATTAACTAAATTTTTTTAAACTTGTCTAAAAACAATGCAAAATAAAAAATTATATATAAACTTAAACATTAAAAAAAAAAGAGTTAGTCACCGAGTGGGATCCGAACCCGTAATACTCTTTCTAGCGGTCGGTATCCTTAACCGCTGAGCTAAAAACAAGGCGGTCGGCGCGACGAAATTAGCGACCATATTCTGCGTGGAAAGAAAAACGCATGAAACCTCGAAATCACGCGTTTTCCCAAACATAAAACTAATCTAGATCGATTGTTTACCCCCAAAAACCCCCATATACAAATTTTCAGCGAAATCGTTAAAGCCGTTTTCGAGATCACAGAAATTTATAAATATATATATTTATATACAAGAATTGCTCGTTTAAAGGTATAAGATATCTTGGTCATGTGTTAGAAAACCCACAATAAGATCCACTCCAGTCAATCCCTATCCTTGAATTGGTGGTAACTCCAAAAGCGGTACGCAATACGGACGTTATTGCGTATCAGCGTTTGAGTGTCAAGCAGCATTGAGCACTAAAGTATGATGATAAAGTCTAATTTGGTTTTACCTAGACGTCACTTCCTTAAGACTAACGTGTTATTTTAAAGATTAACCTCTCTTATCCCACAAAAGCCTGACAGACCCCACATCGCCAGTCCTTCGTATCGCCTCCCAGGACACCGAGTTATTTCGCAATTAATCGCCGCAAAATATAATCCGCCGCTTATGTACTATTATTTTCTGTTAAAGAGGAACAATAAACCACTTTCTCACCTGCAATGACAAATTGCGAGTGAATTAATACTGAGTACGTTCGTTCGAATAAATCAAAGCGCACAGCGTGCTTCGATGGAAGCCCTATTACCAACTTATCTTCACACTTCATTTCCACTTTATCACTTAAGAAATAAAGCTCAAAATCTATTGATTTGACTGCAATATATATGTGAATTTTCACACAAGTTTACATTTGCGTTTTCATAAATTTTAACTAGTAATACATAGGGTTTTAAATTGCTTGTTTCAAATAACATAATTGGGATCGTAGTGTTAAATATACGCGGGCGCTTCAGGATGTTATTGGTCAGTGTCTTCGCGCTAGTGATGGGAAACGCAAAATTATTCGGGCATTTGTATTGAATGCACACATAAATATATCTCGTAAACTCGGTTGTTAGGAGAACCATTCTGACTTAAATCTCTCTGTTTTTGCTTGTTTGTAATAATTGACTGTATATGGTATACGGTGGACTTACTATTTTACCGCAAGAGATCGGAAGGTTATATATTTATGCTGCAGTGCGTTCATTTGTCTTCGCTTTTTCCAGTTTTGCAGTGTCTTAGAAATATGGCCGAAGGGAACTCGTTTCTATCCTCAGCGACCTTTACATTCATATTAATTATGAATTAAGTTTAACATTATTTATGTTTGATATATGAATAACTTAAATACAGAGATTAATCTTTGAATAAAGATAGTAAGTAATATAGGGATAGTACGTTAGTAAGAACCGGGACAAATATAAAACTAAGTAATAGGTAGGTACCCGTGGAAACGAATGTGATACTTAAATCTTTAGAAATCATATTTTTTGGCATGACTTGATTTTCATCAAAGATATTTTATTTTGTTTGTGTTATCAAACAGGTCTCGCCCAATCAAAGGACGAGTAGCCCATAATCACGATAGAAGCGGCTGTAGGCGCCTGCAGCCGCCCGCTCAACACCCTCCACAAGGCGAGAGGGGGAGAGGTGGGGGGACCGGGAACTAGGGCGCATATAACGCGGGGCCCTAGGAGATTCTGTTCTTTATGTACACTGCTCGACCCTCCCTTTACTACTAATGCCAAACTTAGCCAGAGAACCAGAAAATTTGACCTACACTCTCCACGATGGCCAAACGAGTTGGAGAGGTCTAATTGATGTTCATATGCTTTGTTTAACGTAATTCCTAAATCGCCTTCTACGACATCCACGGGAGGACTTGGAGTGGTCCTATTCTACTCTGCCGCAAACTGACGAGGTAAATAATGCACTAAAAATAAAAGCTAGTGCTGTGCACAGAACCCATCCCTACAGCGACTGGCGAGAGCAGGGTCACCGGACAAATGCGGTCATTACTGGTGCGCCATTACGCCGGTGTGTGTATACGTCGCAAATTGGGTGGCCACGGACACCTGGGACCACGGGTGCCAGGTGGCGACTGTTCCGATTGCTAGGCACTTCTGAAATTTACCAAATCACAATCCTATATGCGTAAGTTTGTATGAAAGTCTGACTTCTTTTTTATTGACCTTTGAAATCAGCAAGTTTCGCGCTGCATTCTTTACCACAGAATTAATAAAAGTCTATACTTACTATGAATTATGATATGATTTAGATTATTCCCGCCCAAAGCTTTGAATGCCGCGTGAAGAGAAGAAGCATGTACATTCCCCGTCTTATCATAAAACGAGAGATAACTTTACGACCTGGTTTACCATTATTCACCCTAATCAAGTTGACAGTGACAAGAAAAGATGTGTTTTTGCCGTGCAATTTCCAGCAGAGTAGAATAGGGCCACTCCACTCCCATGGATGTCGTAGAAGCTTATAAACATCAGCGAGATCTCTCCAACCCGTCTGGCCAGCGTGGAGAGTGTAGGCCAAATCCCCTGGCTGCTCTAGCCCAGTATGGCTCTGGTATTACGGAGGGGGTCGTGCTCCTGCAGTGGAGACAAAGAGACCTGATGATGATGATGATCACTCGTACACATATTAAAAATGATGTTCGTTACTAAATCATGCAAAAATTACTTTTTGCGAGATTTACCTCGAAGTTACTTTCGCCCCAGAAAAAATGTGCGATTCCCCTGGAATAGTCAATGAACAAAAAGACCTGAAGATGATAATGATGATGATGATGTTCTTGTTTTCTCCTAGAGCAGCATGGAATGACATTTCCTTGAAGGCTGTCAAAAAGTAGCATCACGCCGAGGCGTTAACTTTATCACCGTCAGGACCCCGTCAGGTGCCTATTTCGATGTAGATTTTTATGGATCATAACTCACCGGCTTAGCCATTTGTATTATAAACTTGTTTAGCATCTTAAATTAGTATGGGCATTTAACGATATGGAACTATAAAAACCTTAATCGATAACTATAAAAGATGTTTGGACGCAAACTACTAGGTGTAGCTATTTGAATTTAGCTTGGTTGTTTTGCTTAGCCTTAATTGCTTCAAAAGGCATTTCATGCCGTTCTTATTAAATAACTTAAATACATTTAGGAGCTCACTGGCCCGCTAGTAGATTCCCAAGTGGGATATTTGGATCCTGGAAAAACCTGGAATTTCAAGGAATTATCTAGAGCGTACCTAAAATTGATATTGAAATAAAATAAATCCGGTTACATTTCTGATTCCATGCATTTGCTCCATGTTTCTCTCGGTTACTCTCTCACTGTATATAGTTTAGTCAAATTAGGTTTTGACCCGGACATTAAAAATTACTAAACGGGATCTTTTGGAATATGTTCGGATACATTGCGGGATGGCGCTCAAGAAAGTCCCAGGACCTCTTCAGGAAAAACAATCTTTACAAACTTCTATACGTACGTACGTATAAATACGTACAAGACATCTGAAATTTTAAATTTATTATCAAGTACATTTCAGAGTCAAAAAACCTGGGAACGCATGGAATTTTCCTGGAATTGGAGGGATAAAAACTAGGATTGGTTTAGAGCAATGGCTGGACGCCGTTTTTTAATACTTAACTACTTTCTATATTTCTTAATATTGTTGAAGTTAAATATTTTCACTTCCTTCTCTGAAAAATGTCCCTTCCACTTCCTTCCCATCACTGTTTTTTTTCTTTATAGGTTGCCTGGAAGAAATTGCTTAGCGATAAGGCCGCCTTTTGCGCATTTCCTAGTTTTTAAGATATTTATATACTGTATTTTATTATGTGCAATAAAGGGGTATTGTATTGTACATACTATCGTTCCTTGTTCTCTACAAAAACCATTCTGAAGATACACAATCGCCTCTCTGAAGATAATACGCAGTCACCTCGCTCAGTTTCTCAACTCTAGTTTCACATTATCAAACACTACACACAAACAAGTGATGCTAAATACATTGTTTTTCTACGAGCTGTGAAGTGATCATTAAAAATTGGTGCTGAAGGGTACTTGAGCTGGGAAAGGCGGAGTTGCACTGTTTCTGGGCTCAAGAGCTGTCGACAGAGCGGCTTATTCCCAGACGCAATGACTGGACACCGGCTGTAGGGTGACCATCGAACTAGGACAAGTAGATTTTAAAAATATACTTGAGACAGTTTAAGTCCAGCCGTATGGTTCCCGGCAGAGTAGAATAGGGCTACTCCAAGTCCTCCCGTGGATGTCGTAGTAGGTGACTTAGGAAATACTATCTAAACGAAGCTTTTAACATCAATGAGACCTCTCCAACGTGGAGAGTGTATGCCAAGTCCTCTGGCTGCTCTGGCCAAGTATGGCTCTGGCAGTACAAAGAGGGTCGTGCAGTGGACACAAAAAGACCTGATGATGATGATGATAAATGCTGGACCTTGACATGTTCAGAGCAATGCATAGCCTCGACGCTCCGCTTATGAGGCGTGCAATATGAATTGAATATTGCAAACGGCTTACGTAATATAGAAAAGGCTAACCATATTCCGACTGATTTACACAATCATCATCAGGAGAGCGTAAATTTATTTATCTACTCGCCTACCAAATTCCATGGAATTTTAATCAAAGAGTTATCAATACATATCGTTAATATCGTTAGTCAGATGTATGTCTGCCTTGCATTGCATATAAATATGGCATTGTCCAAGCTGATTGAGTGAAAATTTCTCGCTTGTTTTATTTCAAATCAATTTTTTTTATTAATTTAAATAACAAAAGAAATTAATCGATGTTCGTGTAATAAACTCCATTAGTAATGTTATAAGTACATACATACATACATACATACATACATACATACAATCACGTCTTTATCCCTAATGGGGCAGACAGAGCATTTTGGGTCTTGCGGTTCTATGCAGAGCCCAGGGCCGCAAGACCCAAAAGCCACTTTTAGCGTCATGGTGGGCGAGAAGATGGGAAAGCAATCAATACAGTGATGGGTTGCTAGCCGCATCGCCTGTTAACATGATTTGCATTTTTGCCCATTCCCTCGATCGGCTTTTACGATCTGCGTGGGAAGAGAAGCAGCTGGTACATTCTAAGTTTTTTTTTTATTTCTCCCAGACCAGCATGGGATGTTATAAGTACGCACTTACATAATTTATATAATATCGGTACTTATGAGAATACGTCACATATGTTGTTGTATTTGTTCCATAGTTCCTGTCAGAAATAATAAACACAAGTTTAGTGTTAATGAACACATTTGGCTACCGAATTTTATGAAGTGTCGAAAGTAACACTTCCTAAGCCACACGCGTCATCATCAGATTGTTTGTTTTCCTGTGTGTAAGTAGCCAACCGATTGGTAACATTTCAAACTTCTAAAGGCATTTGACATCTTGATGACTTCTTGATGACTGCCGGGACTAAACTCTTGTCAGTTTTTCCGAGTCCGAAGGATAGAAGAACTTCGCTTGTTCGAATAGGTAGGATAGATAGTATATAGGTAGTAAGATACTGTGTGTGTAACATGTAACAGGTATATAAAATACAGATAGGGAATTTCATTCGTTAAATTGAATATCTTAGTTATTTTTAAAACTTAAAAATATTCTTAAAATTAAAACAAATTATAAATAAAAAAAAATCATCAAAAGCGCCGCATCGAGGCAACGTGCTGAAAATGCTGGCAGCATTCCCCTGCTGGATAGCTAAGCTAATCCATTGGGCGAAAATACTGCCAGCTCTTGGGTCTCCGGCTGTCTCGATAAGGCGCGTTGTTATTTGTTTTACAAATTTCTTTGCTTCACGTATTAGTTACTTACATTTCAGAATTCAGAAAGCATCTGTTTGGCACTTTTAAAAGGCTGATCCGTATAATTTGCTCATTACACATGCAACTTGGTGTCACAACTGGAATTATTCTCATAGACTTATAAACAATAGACATGTTATTTGATTTATTTCTCCATCTTCGATCTTGCCTTAGCTTTCAGTGTTTTGCTCTCAATGAGGGTTAATGTCTTGGTGGTGTATATTATGTTATGAACCTCTATTTTATACGCATGCATACGTACCTACCTACATTAAAAAGGTGTGTATTTTTACCTGCAAAGATGCAAACAGATTAACAAACAATTACTATGGTTTTCTGTAAAATAATTAAAAACACAAATTGATTTTAAACGTATAGTATCACATATTTATTAATTTACGTCGCAAATCCCGAAGGCTACGTCTAGCAATATGATAGAAGATGAAAAACAGGATGATTTCCGGGTTGTTAAATATTAAAAACTAAAACTTATATTGACTATCCGTCTCATTTCCTTAAAACTAACGCGAGATAAACTCATTAGAAATAAATATTGTGTGTGGTTTACTTACGTAGTTTAGTTGGAAAGGCCGACTAGGTGTATAATAAACCATACGTACACATTGTTAATAACTAATTTCTTAGTCGTTTTAAGGGTTCCGTACCCAACAGTACGACTGTCTGTCTATCACCAGGCTGTATCTCATGAACCGTGTTAGTTAGTTGAAATTTTCACAGATGATGTAAGTATTTCTGTTGCCGCTATAACAACAAATACTAAAAACAGTATAACATAATTATTTAAGTGTTGCTCCCATACAACAAACGGATTTTTAAAGATAATGGTATAGAACCTATCGTGCGCAAATCCGACTTGCACTTGGCCGGCTATTTTTTTTTATCGTCGCGGCTCTACTACGTTCGTAAGTCTACGTTAATCCTATAAACACATAAATCATGGACGCACTGCCTCTCAGCTGAGCCATTGTTATTTTTGTCTCTAGTATATGTTCTCATTGTGGGATAATTTATGACGTAGCGATCAGCGAGTAGGAGTGCGGAGTAATTTCTAATGATCGTCCACATGTTTCGACACTGATGATGATGCGCCCGACAAATTGTCGCGTAGGTTACTTTTGAAGTTTTGGGTTTCTGACGTTGCTAAACTTATAATAACCGCCCAAGTGCGAGCTGTTGTCGCGGCCTGAGAGTTCTGTACCATTATCAAAAATCACGTTTGTCGTATGCCCGCACGTATATACACGGTGATTTTTCATTGGTTTTAAAGCCGAAGGCCACTTCATAGGCATCGTTAGTAAGACCTAATTAGCTACTCAAAATAAAAATTCAAAAACAAAAAATGTTGTCTAAAACTCGAAAGTAAAATTGTGAGATCAATTAGTAGTACCGCCGCCATACATCGCCCGTCGGCCGGCCGGGGTCATCGACATTACGTAGCTGTTTGGCCGGCGTATAACTACGTGGTCTCGATCGGAAATCATTTACGCAACTTTTTTATCTTATGACATACAGAAATTTGGATTACGTATATGGATAGAGGAATTTATTTACTATACGACATTTTTTTTTTTCCAAAACCAATGAAAAGTCAGCGTGTATTTATTTTATCTGTTTTTAGTATATGTATTTGTTATTATAGCGGCAACAAAAATACATCATCTATGAAAATTTCAACTGGCTAGCTATTACGGTTCATTAGATACAGCCTGGTGACAGACAAACAGACAGACAGACGGACAGACATGCGGACAGCGGAGTCTTAGTAATAGGGTCCTGTTTTTACCTGAAAACGATGATTTAATGTTGGCAGTAGATGCACAGTATTGCACAGCTAGATGGTATAAAGTCATTGCACACTCACTGACCATAGAGGTCAGTGAGTGCTCGGCAAATCTCATATATAAGAGTTCAACTGACCGCATGATTCGTATGAATTTAAAGATATATACAAATGTTCGCAATTTTTCCCAATATTGGAGATAAGTTGTTCACAGACGGATTTACACTTTTGCCGCTAGTAGGCTATTCGTGTTTTGCCGCCCGTAAGCTGCGTTCACTGAAATACCATAAGTATAGCACCTTCTCGAAGACCTTTTTGACGACCTCCATGGCGTAGTGGTCACCATAGTAGTCCGCCACCCAGCGGTTCCCGGATTGATCCGGTCAGGGCAAGTTTGAAATTGGCTTTTTTCAAATTGTCCTGGGTCATGGCTGTATGCATATATGTATTTGTTATAAAATATAGTATCGTTGAGTTAGCATCCCATAACACAAGTCTCGAACTTAATTTGGGGCTAGCTCAATCAGTATAATTTGTCCCTATATATTTTTTAATTTGTCAAGTATGCAATTGACCTCAAATTTGCCGCCCCCAAAATGTGCCGCCCTAGGCTTTAGCCATCTCAGTACTGGTTGTTCATAATAATATTATTAACCGACTGAGTCTTCGTATGCATAATACGTATGTCGATCGTACCTTTCTAACCTGGTATATTTAATGCAAAAATTCAAGACTCTTTCAAACCTTCAAACAAGAATCTTTCAAACCCGTCTGGCCAGTGAAGAAAGTGTATGCCAATTCCTCTAGCTGCTCTGGCCAAGTATGGCTCTGGTAGTACATAGAGGGTCGTGCTCCTGCAGTGGAGACAAAAAGACCTGATGATGATGATGATGGTGGCAGAATTAAGTTCTTGACCACATGAAGCTTTTGTTTTATATTTCTATACTAGTTCTTCTTCTTCTTCTTATCGTGTGTGTTAGTGACTAACACTAGTGTCAGAGTTTTCAAACCGCCTTAAAGGCCTCTGACATGGTTTTAGGTAACGACCAATGTCAAAGACAGTGACCGGGACCGACGGCTTAACGTGCCCTCCGAAGCACTTACTTATTAGACAATCAGGTGATCAGCCTGCAATGTCCTAACCAAACTAGGACAACAACACAAAGTCGTTGCCCCCGCCGGGAATCGAACCCGTGAACTCCGGGTATGAGCCGAACCACGGAGGCAGTTCTATACTAGTGATAAAAATGATACATTACAGAGCCACCTCGTTCCCACCCCGCCTACATCAGCAGATGACAAACAATCAACATCTCTGACCGGACAACTGTCATCCATGGATCAGCTCTTTTAATTTTATGGACTCTTTACACGGAGGCACTTGTATCAAATTATAATACACTCATTTTCTAAAAGATAGGTCGTTTATTTGAAAAATAAATTTAAATTATTTAGCAGGAATTTTAGGCAGTAAATTTTAATACACCGAATAAAATATTTGACTTTTCTTTCTTTTAATTTATATGACCAGCCGCCAGCCTTACTACCCATCTCGGGAAAGCGTCAAATGAAAGTACGCCGAGATTGCCGACGACGTCCCTCCTGACTTTCCGCATTTCGCCAGCTAAGTCCTGCACCGAGGCCCATCGACCACCGCCGTTTTTCTTATAACCAACGAAATTTGTAAACTCAAGTAGGTACTGTACTGTACAAGATTACCTATTTATCGCCGGTCAAAAAAATAAAAAAGTTTTGGACGAATTTTATTAATATTGAGGATATACATAGATAATAAAATAGTAAATTTTGCAATTTTATTGACCTTTTACCACAGAATACATAATAGTACAATTTTACGTGGTTTTTTTTTATTATTTATCAACACCCAGGAACATTAATGAGTAGAAGTCTAAGTGAACTTGGGTTAATACGCTCAATCGTCAAAATGTACAATATGCTATGGTCATAATGATGACAGCAATGTTAAGCACTGATATGACTGGTTTCCGTGTAAACACGGCATTAATCCAGTTCCGGACTCTCTTCTCGCATTTTATTGTGGCTCAATTTATTTCGTATTAGCACCTGTGTGTTTGTCTTTCCCACACAGCGGGAACACACAATAACTTTATTGCCACTCTTATTTGGCCGGATAACGGCTCAGTGACATTCGTAAAATCATGTGAATTGACAGATTTCCAAAACAACAGGATTGGTGTTGTTTCAGTAATTTTTATATAATTCTGAGTTGTTATTACATGTCAAATTTGGTATAAGAAAGTACCTACATCTAATTTGTGATGTGATATTCTGTCCTCTACAGTTATCTTTACAAAGGTTTTTTCTTGTAATCATAAGTAGGGTCAGCATGACGTTCCATTTACTTGTATCCTCCGTTTATTGTGTAGGTACCCATTTATCCACTCTCATAATTGAAGACTGGCGACTAACGCTTAGGTTCGTTTCTTTTTCAGGCACCTTTCCACGGGGAACGATAAGAGGCGGTCTGTATAACTCAATTTTTATGAATAGATATTTATGTAAGCTACTATAGATTTGGACAACGGAAAATACTTATAGTAAATTGTATCTTAATTTGAGAAATAAATAATTTTACTTATTACTTTCGTCATCATCATCACCAGTTCTTTTAGTCTCCACTGTAGGAGTACGACCCTCTTTGTACTACTAGAGCCATACTTGGCCAGAGTGGTCAGAGGACTTGGTCTTGGTTTGGTATACTAGGCTTCTTCTTGCTGATCAGACGGGTTGAAGAGGTCTCATTGAACTTTGTTTAACTTGTATTCCCTAAGTCTCCTTCTTCGACATCCACGGGAGGACTTGGAGTGGCCCTATTCTACTCTGCGGGAACCACACGGCAAGAACCATTATTTTACCTATTTACTTTTTCAAAACATTGTTTTTCTCTCCTCGTAACGAAACGTGACCACAACATCAAAATCGACCCCCATACCATCGCAATCAGTGACATAAGCACTTGTTTTCAGTTATTGGAACTGGCACCTCCCCACACAATCTTATCACACCTGAGCCCAGGATAAACACTAGTACTCACGACGTGAGTAAACTATTTCAGATTGTTTAGGACACTAACGAATGCGAGCATTTCGCGAGCATCTCTTAATTGAAAGCCGAGATAGCCGCACGCGCACTAGTCTTCATTAGTACGGCACCTAGGCACAGATGCAACTATGGTATAACACCACAGAAATATATGTCTGCGTATAACACCCATTCGGAGCGATAACACCGGCGCTAGACCTAACAAGTAAGTTATTTAAGTCTGGCTGCCTAGATAGGTACCATATTTATGCTTACTTACAAATAATGTCGCTCTGAATCGGTCATTTTGGTCCAGAAGTGGATATTGTGAGGCTGATTTTTTTTCCTTTCTTAACGTCCCTAATTAACTAGCTAGCCTAAACTCAGGCTAATAAGTCGATTACGCTTATCTACTTTTTTATTTATATTAGATTTATTTTTATTATACGTCAAATCCTTGATTTTAAATTTTATATTCTTTTTATTTGTCTTACAGCGATTATTTTTAATTTTGGAATTTTTGGAATTATTTGAATTTTTGACTTTAGTTTGCTTACTTTCTGTATATTTATTTAAAACATCTTCTACAAATAAATTATTCAAATCATACAAATCGTCATTATCGAATTGGGTTAAATTATTTGTATCGTAAGATTTGAATTTCGCAACAGGCTGGGTTTGCTGAATCAGCGGAACGTGAACATTGCACGAGGACGACACTGGACACTTCGATGTCGTCATATCGTTCGATGTTTCTAGGTACAATCTATTTTTAGAATCTTGAAATGAGTTTAAGAATTTATGATTATTTTGAAAATGGTTAAAATTGAATTTTGATCTATTTTGTTTATTTATCGTCATATTGGTATACTCGTCTATTGCAAATTGAACAGCTTCTGACAAATTTTTAAAATTTTGAGATAAAAGTATTACCTGTAATTTAAAATCATTAAGACCTCTAGAAAAACAATCAATAGCCATTTTTTCATTTATAGGTTGAAGAATATTAATTTTAAAACTATCACCTTCCGATTGAGCCAAAGTAAGATCTGTCAAAATATTTTGAATTTGTTCTCCATAGGATTTAATGTTTCTATTTCCTTGACGACAATTTAATAATTTCGTTTGTAAAGCGACTGGACATTTTTTAGGCAAAAAATAATGTTTCATATCTTCGATTAAACTTTTTACATCTGAATAATTTGGTTTTAAAAAAAATTTGCCGTATTCCGATAGTCTCGTTTTAAAATAAATTTAATTAAAAATTGATGTGAAATTTGATCTAAAGTACTGGCATAAAATTCTATGTTATTTATCAAAGATTTTGTTACATTTTCGTCACCGTTCATGATAGGCAAAAAATCTATAGCTGTCTGCAAATCAAATTGAGCCATTGTAAATGTTTATCTCTTATAGATTCAATCATCATCATCATCATCATCATTTCAGCCGCATAGCGTCCACTGCTGGACATAGGCCTCTCCCAAAGATTTCCAAAATGACCGATCTAGAGCTGCTTGCATCCAGCGCCTTCCAGCGACCTTGGTTAGGTCGTCAGACCACCTTGTGGGTGGGTGTCCTACGCTTCGCTTGCCTATACGTGGTCGCCATTCGAGAACCTTTTTGCCCCATCGGCCATCGGTTCGTCGCGCTATGTGTCCCGCCCACTGCCATTTCAACGAGCTAATCCGCTGGGCTATGTCAGTGACTTTAGTTCTCCTACGAATCTCCTCATTTCTGATTCGATCACGTAAAGAAACACCGAGCATAGCCCTCTCCATAGCGCGTTGCACGACCTTGAGCCTTCTTATGAGACCCATAGTAAGGGACCATGTTTCAGAGCCATAAGTCATCACTGGTAACACACATTGGTTGTAAACTTTAGTAAGACACTGAGGTATATTTGACGAGAAGACACTTCGTAACCTCTCGTCAGTCCTCATTGTGCAGACGTTATGTGTTACCAGGGCCAGTCGTCGACGGGAGTGGTAGCCGGATCTCTGCCGGGGATTCTTAGCACCCCCTGCCCCGCCGTTACCATGACCGCTACCGGAGCCAGGAATAGCGGGGCTGCCGGGGACTGGGGGCCTGGTCTTTTGTTGTACCTCCATTGGGGGGGGTTTGCCATACTCGCCACGCTTGGCAGGCGGGTTGGCGAGCGCAGTATTGTGTTATTATCGGGCTTCCAACGCTGCTGCCCGTCGGATGCCTCTTTTGGTGTTCGTGTCAAATTTATCCTTTAGTCGCCTCTTACGACATCCACAGGAAGAGATGGAGTGGTCCTATTCTACTCTGCCGGGAACCACACGACGAAAATATTATAGATTCAAAAGTATTTAAAAATACGTTTAAATGTAAATGGAATAAATTGTATAAAATCACAGTAAAAATTACCAACAATTTTAAAAATTATATAAAAATTATGTCTTTTCAAATAATCTCCACGTCAAATAATCTAAAAATCGTATTATAATTATAATGTATAAAAATTTATAAAAAGGATATACGTATAAGTATTATTCTTCTTCGTCAATCCGGGATTTCTTATATCCGGTATCGTCAATGTCCGTCTCCTGGCGCCTGGGGACGATCACGACGCTGGATCTGCGCTGCCGGTACCGCGACGGCTGCTTCAAGCTGCGAGCTGGGTGGGCCGGGCTATACCCTGGACTCCGTTCCTTGTCCCGTACACTTCTTTGGGCCGGGCTATACCCTGGACACCTTTCCTTGTCACCTACGCTTACGCTTCTTTTTACGTCAAAATCTTCATATAAACTTCGACAATATCTTCATAATAAACTTTATGCCTTTATTCTTTGATAAAATATCTTATTTTCTTTCTTCATTGTCTTCATTGACAAATTTATTTATTTTTCTTTATTCTTGAATATTCATACTTTTCTTCGACTTGGCTTTTCTTCCTTTTTAACTTAATTTATTTTTTCATAACAATATTCATTTCTTCATATCCTTTTTTTTAATATAGATGATTTTTCTTCAGTTTAATTTCTTGACAGCTTCATTTATTTTATTTTTTCATTCTTGAGTATTCAAAATCTTCTTATGGTTGCCACCTCATTCTCCACAATTTTTCTCAAAATTCCGAAATTTCACTCGTACTATTTATTATTATTAATAATATTTCTGTTCGCGGCCTACATGACGATGCGCGTCAGGCGGCCGCGCCGGCGCAGGGCTGCGCCGACTGGCAGGGTCATGGCGACCCTGCCAGTCGGCGCAGCCCTGCGCCGACTGGCGCGTTCGTCGCGCTATGTGTCCCGCCCACTGCCATTTCAACGAGCTAATCCGCTGGGCTATGTCAGTGACTTTAGTTCTCCTACGAATCTCCTCATTTCTGATTCGATCACGTAAAGAAACACCGAGCATAGCCCTCTCCATAGCGCGTTGCACGACCTTGAGCCTTCTTATGAGACCCATAGTAAGGGACCATGTTTCAGAGCCATAAGTCATCACTGGTAACACACATTGGTTGTAAACTTTAGTAAGACACTGAGGTATATTTGACGAGAAGACACTTCGTAACCTCTCGTCAGTCCTCATTGTGCAGACGTTATGTGTTACCAGGGCCAGTCGTCGACGGGAGTGGTAGCCGGATCTCTGCCGGGGATTCTTAGCACCCCCTGCCCCGCCGTTACCATGACCGCTACCGGAGCCAGGAATAGCGGGGCTGCCGGGGACTGGGGGCCTGGTCTTTTGTTGTACCTCCATTGGGGGGGGTTTGCCATACTCGCCACGCTTGGCAGGCGGGTTGGCGAGCGCAGTATTGTGTTATTATCGGGCTTCCAACGCTGCTGCCCGTCGGATGCCTCTTTTGGTGTTCGTGTCAAATTTATCCTTTAGTCGCCTCTTACGACATCCACAGGAAGAGATGGAGTGGTCCTATTCTACTCTGCCGGGAACCACACGACGAAAATATTATAGATTCAAAAGTATTTAAAAATACGTTTAAATGTAAATGGAATAAATTGTATAAAATCACAGTAAAAATTACCAACAATTTTAAAAATTATATAAAAATTATGTCTTTTCAAATAATCTCCACGTCAAATAATCTAAAAATCGTATTATAATTATAATGTATAAAAATTTATAAAAAGGATATACGTATAAGTATTATTCTTCTTCGTCAATCCGGGATTTCTTATATCCGGTATCGTCAATGTCCGTCTCCTGGCGCCTGGGGACGATCACGACGCTGGATCTGCGCTGCCGGTACCGCGACGGCTGCTTCAAGCTGCGAGCTGGGTGGGCCGGGCTATACCCTGGACTCCGTTCCTTGTCCCGTACACTTCTTTGGGCCGGGCTATACCCTGGACACCTTTCCTTGTCACCTACGCTTACGCTTCTTTTTACGTCAAAATCTTCATATAAACTTCGACAATATCTTCATAATAAACTTTATGCCTTTATTCTTTGATAAAATATCTTATTTTCTTTCTTCATTGTCTTCATTGACAAATTTATTTATTTTTCTTTATTCTTGAATATTCATACTTTTCTTCGACTTGGCTTTTCTTCCTTTTTAACTTAATTTATTTTTTCATAACAATATTCATTTCTTCATATCCTTTTTTTTAATATAGATGATTTTTCTTCAGTTTAATTTCTTGACAGCTTCATTTATTTTATTTTTTCATTCTTGAGTATTCAAAATCTTCTTATGGTTGCCACCTCATTCTCCACAATTTTTCTCAAAATTCCGAAATTTCACTCGTACTATTTATTATTATTAATAATATTTCTGTTCGCGGCCTACATGACGATGCGCGTCAGGCGGCCGCGCCGGCGCAGGGCTGCGCCGACTGGCAGGGTCGCCATGTAGAGATGAGGCGACTTAATGAAACGAGTGTTACTTTGATACTCCTCATTTATTCAACACGTTCATAATATATATAGGTTCTAACACATAAACACTCTTACATCTATGTTACCACACTACAAATAGTTCGAATAGTAAATTAATCTATATAACTTTGTCATTTAAATTACTACCATCAAATTAGTGCATACTTATTTAAGTTTGTATACTCCGTGTAGTAGTGTACATTACCGCAATATTTTTATTTCTTTTTATTCCTTCTTATTTCTTTTTTATTAGCTTGCTGCCAAAATTTGCTTTAACTCATATCCACCATCACGAAGACACACACCTGTGAGAATATACAGTGAGATTTTCACGGCCGCCCGCTGAGCGCCCGTCGCACGTAATTTCCTTATTATAAATAATTTTAATAACTTTTCCTTTGAAACCTAACTTGCCATCAATAAATAAATACTTTCTGCGACTAGCGGCTTAGTTATGAATGTGCATCCTCGAGAATAAAGTACAAATCGTGAAATACTGATGCAGAACTCTGAACCTTGCCGGAGTTTACGACTTTGGGATGAAAATTTACGCATTTAAGTTTATTTTTAAACTGACACACTAGTTATTATTGTTAGGTTACATTCGCGGCCTTAGTCAGCGTCCATTAATTACGTCAGGTAATTTTGACGATTATACGATTTGCGCTTTCCTCCTGCCCTTATTTACTTACTCTAAACCGTTAATGGCATGGCATGTATGCAGCAACTTGGAGGAAGAAGATAGAAAATTTGCAAAATATTAACTTTGGACCACGTAAGTACTTGCTTCTTCCAGGTGCACAAATACCTGCACTTGGGAAGACCTGATGTCCGCAAATGACAAAGCTATCGAGATAGAGCGACAAATTCAATTTCAAACTACCATCGACACGAAAAGAAGACTGTAACAAGTAAGTACCTATCTATCCATTGAGTATAGGTATTACTTTTATACCTTGAGGATATATCTAATGGTACCTACTAACTGCCTTCCAAAAAAAAGAAGGTTATCAATTCGTCGCGATCTTTTTTATGTCTCTTCACCAATTTTCGAAGACGCCTTGACCGATTTGGAAAACCATTCACCCTCCAAAAAGTTTATTTTATTCACTGTAAACAGTGAATAAAATGCAACAAAGTGCAACCTCATTTTGAAAAAAAGAAACATACTTGTGCAAATAATACTCGACATACAAACTCCTTTAACAAATAAATCCTTGAGAAATTTTGCATTACAATAAAAACTGCATTGACCTCATTGCCTATCAATAATGGATGAATATATTTAAAAAAAAGTTAAATGAATTTTAGTAATTGTTTCAATTTTAATGTGCATTTCAATTGATTTAACCTTCCTTTTCCTTTATTGAATGTCTTTTTTAGTTTAAATCTTTCTTTTTCTCGTAGCCATGGTATAAAGTATAGTATGCAACTCTTGAATAAAACGGATTTATATCGAGGGCCAAGAATTACTCACCTCGCTCAGGATTCTAACAGTTGGATCACTCGCTACGCTCGTGATTCAATAATCATGAATCACTTCCTGCGGTCGTGATTCAATCGTTAGAATCCTTCACTTGTTCGTGATTCATCTATGGCCCTCGAATTAAATCCGTCTTTTATTCACTAATTGCATAATATACTATTTTTTTTTGTTTAAAAGGGTATACTTGACAGGTGGTCTCAAAGAAATTTTATAAAAATCAGTTGTGTAGTTTGAGGGTGAAGTTCGTTTTTAACTACAAAAAATTATTTACAGTTTGTACCCAACATTTACACACGTGCAGCAAAGTAAATTCAACTCGTTTGAAGGCAACAAAGATTTCCTTTGCTTCCTTAAGCGAAGCCAATATTAGTTGGAACAGCTATAAAACTTGGTATTTATCCGCACTCGGGAACAGTTAGAACTATTTTAGCAAATATTTAAGCGCCAACAATGATCACTTAGCAAGAATAACACGTCAGACAATACAGCAGGCTGCTGCATTAGCGAGATTGCTTCCTCTATTAGTTGCCTACCTAACTAAACTACCGACGTAAAGTAACAACTAAAATAAGAGTTGACTTTGTGAGTTCCTAAATATCTTCCTACCTAAACAACCACTACATTTGAAAGTTTAAATGACTTATTAAGATAAACTATTGGAAATTTAAGCTATAGTCCCTCACAAAATAACTACTTATTTAATATCTACTGTAAACCACGCGAATCTAATATTTTCAGGATTAGCTCTTGTCCATACAAAAAGAGAAAACGTTTTTCCTCTCAATGATTTTTTGTGTGTTATTTACACAATAAAATATTCGGTTCCACTTGATTACCTATTTTATAAATAAAAAAATTGTAGTACCCTAGTTTTTTATTGTGTCAAAAACATACAAAAAAAAATGAGATCAGATTACGTTTTCTCTGTCTGCTTTTTTTGTATGGACGGAGCTTATCTTTTTTAGAATTAGGGATTAATACTCTTTGTCCCGCTATGCCCCGTCATAGGTATATATTTTTTTTTAAAACTAAATTACAAGAGGATAGTTAATAAATGGACAATGGACGGAGACAGGTGGAAGGAAATGGGAGAGATCTTTGCCCAGCAGTGGGACGAAAAAGGTTAATAAAAAATAAAAAAGTTAATAAATACGACCTGTCCAGGAGACATAGAAAAACATTTTTGCTAATACAGAGACGATTTAAAAAAATCACTAGAAATGGACGATACTAACGTGTTCAACATACCTAAAACCACAAAAATAATATAAGTATAACCACAGATCCGTAAAAATGTGTAAGTAGCAATTGTCCACGCTGGTAAACCCAAGAGGACCTCGTGACGGACCTTGTTGGTACCTAGCCATACGGAGTTCGTCTGAACAATAAGCAGCTAGAAGTTGATATTTTTGTATGTTTTTCACAAAAGCAAATCCGAAGTAAGCAGCTAGTGCTAAAGTAATTAGGCACTACTGGTGCGGAATATGGCACTGGCAAACAACACCATTATTTTCTTTTAGAATGGAGTCTATAAACCAAGTGGTGTGGTCGCAAATATTGCCTTTTTAACGCCAATTGAAGGATCTATCTTTTCTCTACGCATGATCGAGAGAAAATACACCGTATTTGAAAGTGCTTAGGGTTCGTTTTGGAGTTGTCAAGAGGAGAAAATACTGCATTTTACGGTTGGTAGGCGAAGCGTTCGCAAAAGTGCTAATTTGAAACGTTTCAAAGGCTCAAAATCTGTGCATGGTGCATACAAGTGGGAAGATGTTTATTATCAATTGTAGGAGTAAAGTGAACTACGGTCAGTACAGAAGTCTTCTGTTCATGTTAGGTAGGTACTTACTTATTTTTCTACATACATATAAAATGATCCATAAAATAAAAGATATAGCACTTACCTACTTATGCTATTAAATATTTAACAATTTTAGTTAGATAAATGCATTGCAGGATTGTCAGTGGTGTAATCCTCATTTTTTGAGGGTTGCAGGTGACCACAGAAGTAATTTATGTATCTATTAAATACGCCAAGGCGAGAACAGTGGAGAGGTGCGAGGACGGGGAACGGGGTCGTTCTTGTCGGAAATATCCGACGTTCCCCATGCTGGTCTGGGAGAAATAAAAAAAACTTAGAATGTACCAGCTGCTTCTCTTCCCGCGCAGATCGTAAAAGCCGATCGAGGGAATGGGCAAAAATGCGAATCATGTTAACAGGCGATGCGGCTAGCAACCCATCACTGTATTGATTGCTTTTCCATCTTCTCGCCCACCATAACGCCAAAAGTGGCTTTTGGGTCTTGCGGCCCTGGGCTCTGCATAGAACCGAAGGACCCAAAATGCTCTGTCTGCCCCATTAGGGATAAAGACGTGATAGTATGTATGTATGTATCCGACGATCGCAAATTGGCACTACGATTGTTTGTCGAATAAATTCGGAATTTCGATGGGCAGCAGCGTCGAAACCGACACAAGCGTAAATCCGCTCACCAACCCGCCTGCCAAACGTGGTGAGTATGCCAACATCCTCTCTTATTGGGGGAAACCTTTGTCCAGGGGTGGACTTTTTACCCTTTATTCGCATAATATCAGATTCTCAAAATATCAGATTCTTAAAATATTAGATTATCAAAGTAGCAGATTCTCAATATACAATGTCCTTTTTTATTAAGTACAAATATTTTATGGGGTGATTCGAGCCATCATTTTGAACAACTTTTCCCAATAAATGTATATCGAAATACGAAAAAATATTTTTCATTTTCCATAGTAATGATATCACGTGACTACTACGATTTCTATAAAACCCTAAAAAATTATACATATATATATTTATTGGGAAAAGTTGGTCAAAATGGTGGTCTGAATCACCCCTTAAAATATTTGTACTTAATAAAAAAGGACATTGTATAGCCAAAGTATAATCAAGAGAAAAAACGGCTTATATGAAGGGCATTGCAATAACTTTTTAAAACATCTTTGTAAGCTAACTGGCTTTACCTGATGCTACGATTCGGCAAAATCACACCGACTCATAAATATTGCCGGTTCATTTCTTACAGGCGTATGAAGCGAATCTTACCATCATCTATAGAAGTGTTCTAAGTCAATACGGGAATTAACGCGAAACATACTTTTTACAAGCTTTTATTTAACTTGCTGTGTATCTTACATACATACATAGATACATACATATTATCAGGTCTGTCAGGATCGTAGCAAGTGGAGGTCCATAGTCTCTGCCTACCCCTGCGGGAAACAGGCGTGATATTATGTATGTATGTATACATATTATCACGTTTGTTTCCCACAGAGGTAGGCAGACTGTGGACCTCCACTTATGTATCTTGTAGGTGTATGTTTGCTTAAGTGGTCCCACAGGAATTTCATCAAAATCGGCTAAGTACTGTACAGTAGTGGGATCGAAGTCGGTTTTTAGTGCAAAAAAAATATAATTCTTTTTCCTGTTAATGAGTGAATTTACGGGTGTGATTGAAATCCCTGAAATAAAAGGCTGAATAAAAATTATCCTTTTTATTAATATTAAGTCGTCACTTAAAAGTAAATAATCACTAACTTACATAAACCACACAATTTCATCTACTCATTCAATCAGCGAGCTACGTTATAGCATGGATTTATTCACAATACGAAAAATATTTCTTATTTTGAGGTAATAAGATTTGAAATATGGGATTAACACTTCTTTAACACCAAACGACGTCTAAAGTCATTCAAAAGTAGGCTCTAAGTTGTTAGAATAAGGTTTATTATTCAATGGCGTAAACCGGTCGCATGCGACCGCTAAATAACCCATCTAACTTAAAGAAATTGAATTCCACAAATTTTCAATTTAATCTTTTCAGAATTTCAAGCAAATGATAGGTTAACCTAAGTAAGTAGATTAATATTAATCCACATTTAGTAATAACAGAATTTGCATTCTACTTAAAACAGTATGAGTGCCTTAAAAAAAATTAACTGATGTGAAGTACGGACATAAACATTGCTATAACTCAGCTTACAACATCAGACCAGCTCATTTCGGTTTTGTCTCCTGATCGGTCACGTATCTAATATAGATAGTGTCTTCAGGCTTTGGGTCTTCAATCTGGGTCTCGTCTAGTTGGGAGCAGGCTATAGCTAGGGCTGACCCGTCGTGGGAGAAGCTGAGGGAGGACACTGCGGTGTTGTAGCGGTGGAACTGGCAGAGGCGCTTCTTGTTGAACCCGTCCCAGATGTTGACGTAGCCGTCCGAGCCGCCCGTCGCGAACGTGTTGTACACTGAGTGGAAGCTTATTGCGTTTACTGGGTAGATTTTTTCTAGACCTGAAATATAAGACAATGATTTGGATGGTTTGTAGTACTAGCCAAAGCCCGCGATTTCGTTCGCATGGAAGTTAAGACTCCGGAAAATGCTCATTACGCTGAACAACTTTTGCTATGGCGTCATATTTCTTATAGTTTAGCTTGACCATTATGGTTCTGCATCAGGTGTTCCATTTTCCAAAATCAATTACACTTGCCCAATATGTTGCCCAGGCCTAACAGCTATACATATAACAAAAACTATTGCATTCAAATTAGTCCAGTATTTCCGGAGATTGGTGTATACAAACAGACATACGGACTAACACAGACTTTTTTAAAATTCTTATTCTATTATACTATGTCTCCATCGCCCTAATTTTTTTTTATATAAATACATTCAATGTACAGGCACATTTTTTTACTGTTTTATTATATGTCGTAGAAGGCGACTTAGGAAATACAGGCTAAACAAAGCTTATAAACATCAATGAGACCTCTTCGACCCATCTGGCCAGCGAGGAGAGTGTAGGCCAAGTCCTCTGGCTGCTCTGGCCAAGTATAGCTCTGGTAGTACAGAGAGGGTCGTACTCCTGCCGTAGAGACTAAAAGACCTGATAATGATTATATGTATAGATGTATAAATTATATTTGTTAAGTTTTTTTTGTCTAAGTAAATGTCTAGTGTTTATATAATTTTCGGCAATGTAGATCCTCTTTAAGGCCTCCGCACTTTACCACTGAATTAATATAAGTACTAACATTAAGAAGGGAAGCGAGATGAAGCTCCTGTGGCGTAGTCTTAGAACGCGATCATAATATCCACCACCACATATTTGCGATTTTAGAACTCGCGATCAAATTGTGATGTCAAATAAGTAGTTGTCCAAACTAAAACTGTAAACGAGTAAAATTCACGCATTCATATAAGAAATTCGCGTGAACAATAAACAAAGTTTATTAGCCTAGCTTCATAACATAAATCATAAAAGGTTTTTTCTCTTAGTAATGCTTTAACTATACAAAGTTTTGCCTTTAGGTTTTGGAACCCTCTCTACTGTCTTCTGCTCTGTCTGCCCTAAAAGATTTAAATAAGAATTTATACTGACCGCCATCTTTAATCCTGTGACATTTGAAAGCATATTTCTTCTTCTGCACTTCCGGATTGCTATCCAGGTATTCAACAGCCACTCGGCCTTCAATAGAGCTAAGCACGTATCCTTGCTTGTTGGGGAACACCCGTATGCAACGAGTCTGGTATTTCAGCGACGACTCGCGGCGTTGGTTCACGTGGCCCATGTTGCGGACGTCCCACACAAAGATCTTGCGACCAGATGTGCCGACTACGAACTTCTCGCCGACTATACTCATGGTGTAGACCTGGAATATATGTAGAGATAGATTAAGATAAAAGTTAAGGTAAGGTAAAATTTCTTTATTGCACCAACTAAGTATGACAATAATCAAAAGTACATTTAAAATATAGTAGTTACAAAGGCTTTTTGTAGGGTTTACAAAAAGAGACAGGAAAAGAGCTGAGGACATAAGACGCATAACAAAGGTTGAAGATGCACCAACAAAAACTAGAAAACTTAAATGGAGATGGACAGGCCACATGCTCAGAGAGAATACAAATAAATGGACCAAGGATTTAATGGAATGGACACCTAGATTCCAAACAAAAAGGAAAAAGGGAAGACAAAAGAAGTGGTGGTCTGATGACATAAAAAAGATTGGGGGCTTATTATGGCAGAGAACGGCAAGATCTAGGGAGGCTTGGAAGAAGCTGGAGGAGGCCTTTATGTCTCAAGACACACCAACCACAGTTGGCAATTAGAGGCTAATAAATAAATAAATACTGTCAGCAGGGATAGCACTTTTCTATGCTTGCTATCTTTGTCTGTCCCTCAGAACCGTAGTTATAAGATTATATGTGAACACCTTGAAGCTGATAATGTACTTTACACAGTGTTGCAAGTTGAACTAGAAAGTTTATGCCATATTCTGAATAGACCAAAAATAAGTAAGAAGAAACAGCATCTTCCTCGCCTTCTCCCTATTTTATGTCAACTCTGTACTGTATATTAACTTACTCCATCGTTTTCTATCCTTTACCATATCCCTTTAAATGTCGGACACCCGGAGCGGGCGTCTGATGTATTGTTTTACTATTGTGTCTGCTATGACGACGTTTGAAGGGTTATCTGTACTAACCACTCCTCCAAGTCCCGCTAATTTGTCCAAACAGCATTAATAGTTAAAACTGATGCTGAATATATAAGCTTGATTACTTTGCCACTTATGCAAAGTTTACTGTCCCTAACAAAAAACTAATTAGGTAAGTTACGTACCCTTTCATTGCCTTGATTGTAAGTGCCTACACAGTTTGGAACCCTGCTGTCCCACATCTTGACGGTGCCGTCCCAGCTGCCAGTCAGCACTGTGTTCACCTCGTTGGCGAACTCCACACAGCGGATAGCGCCTTTATGTTCACCCAGCACAGTCTCTGAACTTGCATTCAAGTCATACATTTTGAGGGTTTGATCTAAACCCCCGCTATAAGAGTGTACTGCATCCTGTAAAATAAAGGACAATACGTGTCTCTTTGTATAATCTATTGAAATCTATTGAAAGCAACTTCATCAACCAACTCTAATACATACCCTAAAACAAACATCAAGAACAGGCAGTTCATGGTTGTATTTATGACGTTCGACGTTCGCAGATACATCATACAACCTGACGGAACAGTCCCACGAGGACACCAACAGGAATTGGTTCGATTTAGGAGCAAATTTCACGCTTGAAATGCAATCTTCAGGCAGGCTCTTTAATTTGAACTCTGTGCGGGATTCCGCCACCCGCGTCACTGTCATTGTGGAAGCAATTTTGTCAGATATTTAGGAAGTGTTTAACAAAAAGAAACCTATGTTATTTCTACATAAATTCGCAGAAAAACTAAAATAAAAGGAATAACCGCATTCAGAAAACAATCCGTCACCGTCAGCGCGTCAAGGAATTTCAGGGAAATGAGAATTTGAAATACGTCAATGTCAACGTCAAATATATTTGCGTTTTATTCATCTAATCTAAAGTAATAATATAAAGAGGAAAGATTTGATTGTTTGTTTGTTTGCATCGAATAGTCTCCGAAACGAATAGACCGATTTTAAAAAATCTTCACTGTTGGAAAGCTACACTATTCCCGAGTGACATAAGCTATATTATATATTGACGTGACAACGTCTTATAAATTGGTTTGCCGGGTGACACTTCAAAAAACTGCGTTACGCTCCGCTCACGTTATGCGCTCACAATGAGAGCGAGTGAGAGGCACGCGTCCCTTCCACTCGGGCATGGTTAGCCCGCCTAAGAGCGAGAGAGACAGACATAAAAAGTCGTTGTCACGTAAAACTTTCGCCCGTATACCGACTTTACAGGCAACCAATTTTTTTTTAAATTAGGAATCCTTACATAAACTCAAAATAACCCGACGTGTAAAAAAAATCCTTACATCGCGTGCGCTGCGGAAACTATTGATGATAGAACAAATTAAATAATGTACTACAACTTTGTAGATCATAACATTGTGTACATTATGTATTTATGTATCGCGACATTCGCGACAGCCCGACAGCATTTATGTCTAGATTATAAAAATGTTATTTTATTTTTAGTAATGTTATGTACATTAAATAGAAAGGCTAGAAAATTGACAAAATATATTACTTCATATTCAAGACGATTTCAGGTTGCGTAGGGACCGCAGTATGATTAAATTATTTTAATGATATCTACAATGTTTTTCATGACAATCAGTACAGGAAAACAAAACGCAATTTTATACGTTGAACGCATCAATAAATTTTAAGTTTTACTTTTTACATAGGTAGATCTATGTACATTACTTATTAAAATATAAATCACTCCCAGATTTAATATGCTTAGTTTATTTTAGATAATATTTTGATTTATATCAAATTATTTATATTTTTTATCTCATCTCAGTTTAATATTTTTTATTCGTGTCATGTGAATGTAATTATTTAATTAATGGATGAATGAACGCATCCTATTATTGACATGTTTGTGATGAGGTGTGAATCGTGAAATCTCCGTCTCGCAGAAATGGTTTTCTTGTAAATTATTTGGTTGCATAAAGTTTTGTGATGTTGCGTACGTGCTGTTATTTAGCGGACGAATAAACCTACCAAATCAATACAGCAGTGCCTGCGAAAAATCATCATAAATGAGTGTAAAACCACGCAGTTAAGTCGATTCCAGTAGGAACGAAGGAGTGATTCCTCCTCATAAAATAATGATGCAAACTAATCTCAAAACTAAAGAAATGTTTATAGTCAGAGCTTTGGAGAAAATACTGGCTGATAAGGACATTAAAAGGTCCTATCACAGTCAACTGAAAAAGTCCTGTGAAGTAGCCCTTGGTATGTAATCTTTGACAGCTACTGCCCACTGTATCTATATTTTATTGAATTATATCGATGTATAGGCACGTTTTACAAATGCTAATTAGGTTACACAAAGTGCAGCATTCCTTTGGTTAGATTAAATGACAAAATTGGCAAATAATTTTTAGGAAGTGAATGTGGCATGACCTTGAAAATGAAAGTATGGACCTACTTTATAGCACATTACCTTATCATAGTAATTAGTAGTTTATGTACTCTCTGTTGGCCAATTTATCACTCAATAGCTCTGGCACTAGAGTGTGTTATGCTTATGCCTATTTAATCACAAAATGATAAAATGCAGTGTCCTTGATTCGCTTTTCTAATCACATTATTATCAGATTAGCTTAACCCGTCACACGTCCGCGGCCCATAACCGTTGCATATGCGAAATGTCCCATACATTGCAATTTCTCCCGATTTTTCGTGGAAAAACCAAATTTGTACTTAAACTGTATAATTATATTTGATGAATTGTATACGTAAAAAAAGGTTAGGAAACGCGCAAAAAGATGAAAGTAAATTCATATACTGTTAAATACCTGATTGATCCTTTTAGACACCAATCTTTTAAAGATGAGGATTTTTTTGGCGCCATTCACAACTTACACATTTATTTGTACTAAATTCACACACACTTCATTTAAATCTTTTTCAATAACATGAAGTCCAATAAATTACACGACGAATGAGTATAACTTCACTACTATAGCACAAAAAATCACCTATCAAATTATTTAAATATTTCATTAAGCACCCGAATTCAAACAACAAGCAGTAATGGCGCGGATTTGTTTCGTGTCGCACTTCACTCATGAATATGTTCTCGTTATACAAATATTTCTTGATTGTCACTGGCTTAAAAAATTCAAATCGATAGAAGGAGAGTTCCTATTCGTAGTAATATTATTTTTGAGTGCACCAATCAAATTAGAGTGATGGAAAAAAATACCAAAGAGAACGGACTGCGTTATGGCCTAGGTCAGGCTATGGGACGTTTCGCTCGGATTTACGTTAGCGCCTACGTTAGGACATGGGACGCGTCACGGGTTAATGTGCCTTAGAACCTTAGAATAGTTTTCTACTGAATCTTTATACAAATGTACAGAATTTTTAAGTATTGTGGAGATTATCACATAGGTAATTGTGATGTTATTATATGGATTATTTACTATAGTATCCTGCTTTCATTACTATATTATTGCCATCTATTACATTATCATTACTCACTGTAAAATGTGTAACAATTTTGTTTTGATAATTTTTGTCTGCCTGTCTATTGTACTGTCTCTAATACAATGTTGTTTTATGATACCATGCAAATCAAAACAATTAGGTACATTATGTAGTAAAAGGATGTGGTATACCCAAAGGGTAAAAATGGGACCCTATTACTAAGACTTCACTGTCTGTCACCAGGCTGTATCTCAAGAACTGCGATAGCTAGACAATTGAAATTTTCCCGAATTATGTATTTCTGTTGCCGCTATAACAACAAATACTAAAAACAAAATAAAATGCATTTGAAAGGGGGGCATACCATACAACAAACGCGATTTTTTATAGATAATGGTACGGAACCCTTAGTGTGCGAATCTGATTCGCACTTGGCTGGTTATTTTTGTTTAGCAAAGTAGAAAAATTCAGAATCTTTCTGAATGAGGGTAATTTACGACACCTTTGGTTAAAATATAGGTAATCCTGACATCATGCCAAGTTTAAATGCGCTTATACCAACTCTTTATAATAGTTTTAAAAAAAAGTTTACTCCACATCCCTATTTATTCGTTTTTTAAATGATACTACTTGAAATATGTTATTTCCTGGTATTCAATTAATCTTTAGCGAAAAGATTTTCTATGCCATAAATTTAATTGGCTATAATGTTGCAATGCCTGGTATTTAACTTCTTTTATTACATAGTGATTCTGAATGACTTTTTGGAAGATATTAGACGAATATACTTGCCCTATCATATGGAGGAAAAACTGTACAATATCTCACAGAGCTGTTTTTGAAGAAAAACTTTTTTGAAAGGTATCTTGTATTGTGCTGGGTAGCCATATTTTTTTTTTCTGCAACTTAAAATTTTGTTTCTTGTTGAGTTCTATCCATAAAATAAATATGAACTCTTAAATCGATATCAGACATTGTACAGTTGAGCTCATACATGGATGTCATCCAATAAAAAAAATCTATCTTTAGTGTAATGTGTTCTTTTTAACAAACAATTTACAGGTCAAAACAAAGTTAGTGCACCTGAAATCAGTGGCATATTTACTCATTTGACGCCAATAGGGTAATCATATTTTGCCGCCCCTATCTCACAGCCAGAACCCATCTATGGCTATGGCATCTATGGCAAAGGGGGCTAGTTACTCCCCCCTAATGAATATAAATCCAGGGATGCCTTGATTTTGCCGCTCTAAGGCGCAAGTAGCCTGTTCCATAATATTTTTAATTAGTTGAATATTTAATTGTCCACTTTAATTGTTTTAGAGATAATATAATGGTTTTGAAGCAATAAATGATGTTCTGTCTTACTGGACCTTTATTCTGTACTGTTAGTAGGTTAGCATTTTGCCACCCCCTAATTGTACCGCCCTAGGCTTCAGTCTACTCAGCCTATTTGTAAACCCACCACTATCTGAAATGATGGCAACACTATTTACTTACTTATTTGTTCACCTTTGAATCTGTATATCTTATATATAAAGAAATAACATATACAAATAATCACAAAAATGCTAATATTTTGGTTTATTTGCAGAGGAAATCAAAGCAGAGCTGAAGGATGGTGGGCAAGCAGAATCCCCTGAGAGTCCATCATCAGGAACACTCCCACTTCCTAAGAATGATGCATCCAATGTCATCACTGCAGAGAAATACTTTCTGCCATTCGAACTGGCCTGCCAGAGCAAGGCATCCAGGATAGTGGTTACAGCATTAGACTGCCTGCAAAAACTCATTGCTTACGGCCATCTTACCGGAAACATTCCAGACTCCACGACCCCACGCAAGCTCCTCATTGACCGCATCGTTGAAACTATCTGCAGTTGCTTCACCGGCCCACAGACTGATGAAGGAGTCCAACTTCAGATAATCAAAGCACTGTTAACAGTTATTACGAGTCAACATGTTGAAGTTCATGAAGGAACAGTCCTACTCGCAGTCCGAACATGTTACAATATTTATTTAGCCAGTAAGAATTTAATAAATCAGACTACAGCTCGAGCCACGCTAACACAAATGCTTAATGTCATATTCACAAAGATGGAGAATCAAGCATTAGAATCTGATGCGCACCCAACAGAAATGCAACACAAAATACCTAATGGTAACATAGTCCATGATGAATCGCCTGCTAATCACATGCAAGATGATGATAAAGATTTGACGCCACAAGAAGAACATGTAGATGATTTATTAGAAGCTAAAATGATTGCAAAGCAAATTGTTGACTCTGTCATAGATAACGCTATTTCGATAGCCATCAAGAAATCTTCAGAAGAATTGAGCCAAAATGTACCAGAAAATAATGAAAACCCTTCCGACAACCATGAGTCACTTGGAGACAGCGGGAGTGTATCCCAAGAGAGCAATGGTCAAGTTGGCTCAGAGGCCACAATCACAAGAATACCCTCCCAAGAAAGTGTTGATGTGGCATCAGAGAATGACAATTCAGTCACAGCGAAATTTACTCATGTTCTCCAGAAAGATGCATTCCTAGTATTCAGAGCCCTGTGCAAGCTGTCTATGAAGCCCCTGCCTGAGGGCACCCCTGACCCTAAGTCTCATGAGCTGAGATCAAAAATCTTGTCCCTACATTTACTGTTGTCTATTCTGCAAAATGCAGGGCCTGTGTTTAGAAATAATGAGATGTTCATTACTGCAATTAAGCAGTATCTTTGTGTAGCTCTGTCCAAAAATGGCGTCAGCTCCGTGCCAGAAGTTTTCGAACTGTCTTTGGCAATCTTTCTGGCCCTCCTTCAGAACTTCAAAGTTCACCTCAAAAAGCAAATTGAAGTATTCTTCAAAGAAATCTTTATGAACATCCTGGAGACATCAAGTTCTTCATTCGAACACAAATGGATGGTTATCCAAGCCCTCACAAGGATCTGTGGGGATGCCCAGAGTGTGGTTGATATTTACGTCAACTACGATTGCGATCTGTCAGCTGCCAACCTTTTCCAGAGGCTAGTCAATGATGTCTCTAAGATCGCCCAAGGCAGGCAAGCTTTGGAACTGGGAGCAACACCCAATCAAGAGAAGTCCATGCGTATAAGAGGACTAGAATGTCTGGTTTCCATACTGAAGTGCATGGTCGAGTGGAGCAAGGAGCTTTACATCAATCCAAACTTGCAGACAACGTTGGGCGAAAGAACAACTAAGGAAGAAACTGATCATCATAGTATCAAATCTCATGGAGGTTCTAGTCTGAGTCTGGTTTCAACAGGATCTAGTAACATCGGCAACAGAGAGACGTTAGATTCACCTGAACAGTTTGAAGTACTAAAGCAACAGAAGGAAGTATGGGAAACTGGCATTGATCTATTCAATCGGAAACCTAAGAAAGGAGTTGCATTCTTGCAAGAGCAGAGTTTGCTTGGTACATCCACTAAAGAAATAGCTGAATGGTTATTGACTGACGAGAGGCTCGACAAGACATTCATAGGAGAGTATTTAGGTGAAAACGACGATCATTCCAAAGAAGTTATGTATGCTTATGTTGACTCAATGAATTTCTCAACTATGGACATTGTGGCTGCCCTCCGATATTTCTTGGAAGGCTTTAGACTGCCTGGAGAAGCCCAGAAAATCGACAGACTTATGGAAAAATTCGCGTCGCGCTACTGTGAGTGCAACCCTAACAACACTCTATTCACGAGTGCCGACACCGTCTACGTGCTCGCCTTCTCCATAATAATGCTAACGACCGATTTGCATTCTCCGCAAGTCAAGAACAAAATGACAAAGGAACAATATATCAAACTGAATAGCGGCATAAGCGACAATAACGACCTGCCACGCGAGTATTTGTCTCAGATTTACGACGAAATCGCCGGCCATGAGATCAAAATGAAGAATGTTTCCAAACCGGGAAAACACATGATTGCCAATGAAAAGAAACGCAAGCTTATATGGAATATGGAAATGGAACAAATATCTACAGCTGCTAAAAACTTAATGGAGTCGGTTTCGCACGTTCAAACACCTTTCACGACGGCGAAACATGTAGAACATGTGAGGCCTATGTTCAAAATGGCTTGGACACCGTTCCTCGCTGCTTTCTCTGTGGGTCTGCAGGATTGTGACGATCCCGAAATAGCCTCACTGTGTCTGGATGGCATTCGATGCGCGATTCGAATCGCATGCATATTTCACATGTCACTCGAAAGAGACGCGTATGTGCAAGCATTAGCCCGGTTCACACTTCTCACGGCCAACTCGCCTATCACAGAAATGAAGGCTAAGAACATTGACACGATAAAGACACTTATAACAGTGGCTCATACAGACGGAAACTACTTGGGCTCGAGTTGGCTCGACGTAGTCAAGTGCATTTCACAACTTGAACTAGCCCAGCTGATAGGAACTGGCGTGCGGCCGCAGTTCTTATCCGGGTCGGGAATCAAACCGCAGCCTGACTCTTTGAAGTTCAGCTTGATGGCTCTAGACCCCAGCGTCAAGGAACACATAGGAGAAACCAGTTCTCAGAGTGTGGTCGTAGCCGTCGACAGGATATTCACCGGCTCTACGAGACTTGACGGTGACGCTATCGTCGACTTCGTCAAAGCATTGTGTCAAGTATCGCTTGACGAATTAAGCCATCCCACAAACCCTCGAATGTTCTCCCTGCAGAAAATAGTCGAAATCTCCTACTACAACATGGGGCGTATTAGGTTGCAATGGTCCCGCATCTGGCAAGTCCTCGGTGACCACTTCAATAAAGTCGGCTGCAGCGGCAACGAAGACATCTCATTCTTCGCTGTGGACTCTCTGAGACAGTTGTCCATGAAATTCATAGAGAAAGGAGAATTCGCCAACTTCAAATTCCAAAAAGACTTCTTGCGACCATTCGAACATATAATGAAGAAGAATAACTCCCCAACGATTAGAGATATGGTGGTGCGATGCATCGCGCAGATGGTGAACTCGCAAGCGCCGAATATTAGGTCAGGGTGGAAGAACATCTTCTCGGTGTTCCACTTGGCGGCAAGCGACCAAGACGAGGCCATCGTCGACCTCGCATTCCAGACCACGGGCAAGATTATATCGGAGCTGTACGAGAAGCAGTTCCCCGCCATGATCGATTCATTCCAAGACGCAGTCAAGTGCTTATCTGAGTTCGCTTGTAATGCGAAGTTCCCGGACACTTCTATGGAGGCCATACGGCTGGTCAGGTCATGTGCTTCGGCCGTGGGCGCTTCTCCGCACTTGTTTGCCGAGCATGCTGGACTGGAAGGCGAGCAAGGAGCCCCAGAAGAAGACAGAGTGTGGCTAAGGGGATGGTTTCCCCTACTATTCTCGCTGTCGTGCGTCGTCAGTCGCTGCAAACTGGACGTGCGCACTCGCGGCCTGACTGTCCTGTTTGAGATTATAAAAACTCACGGCGACTCATTCCGTCCGCACTGGTGGAGAGATCTCTTCAACATCCTCTTCAGAATTTTCGATAACATGAAGCTGCCCGAGCATCAGTTGGAAAAGAACGAATGGATGACCACCACTTGCAATCACGCGTTGTACGCAATCGTCGACGTCTTCACGCAGTACTTTGACATTCTCGGAACTCTACTCCTGGAGCAATTATACGCACAGTTGCACTGGTGTGTGCAGCAAGACAATGAACAACTCGCGCGGTCGGGTACCAATTGTTTGGAAAATCTAGTCATTTCAAACGGAACCAAATTCAATGAAGACACATGGAGCAACACGTGTCAGATCATGTTGGATATCTTCAACAGCACATTGCCTACGACCCTCCTGACTTGGAAACCGGAGGATAATGATGAGGGAGATGCTCCAAATGTGCGACATGGTATTCTTAAAAAGCCTCAAGGAGGTGATGAAGCGAAATCTTCGAACAGGGTGTTCAACAGCCTGCTCATTAAATGCGTGGTTCAACTAGAACTGATTCAAACGATCGACAATATAGTCTTCTACCCGGCAACGTCGCGGAAAGAAGACGCGGAGACTTTAGCTTTAGCCGCGGCTGAATTGACGGGGTCTACTCCTGGCACCGAGCAGGAATGTCAGCGCGAAGAACAAGGGATGTACAGACTACTCAGCTCACCTCACCTGCTGCGACTCGTCGAATGCCTGATGTGCAGTCACCGATTCGCGAAGACCTTCAACACGAACAATGCACAGAGAAATGTTTTGTGGAAAGCTAACTTTAAGGGCTCCGTAAAGCCGAATATGCTGAAACAAGAGACGCAGTCGTTGGCTTGCGTGTTGCGGATACTTTTCAAGATGTATAGTGATGAAGCTAGAAGGGATCACTGGCCAGCGGTCCAGAAGAGCTTGATAGGCATTTGCTGCGAGGCGCTCGAGTACTTCACCAGCGTCACCAATGAGGCTCACCGGGACGCCTGGACGTCGATCCTGCTGCTGATCCTCACCAGAATACTGAAGATGCCTGACGAAAGAGTAAGTTATCAATTTTAATTATAGTTTTGGCTGAACAAACATTTTAATATACTAACGGGTTGTGAAATGCTTTTAACACTTAGTAAAAGAAACATATCCTTTCTACAGTGAATAACTTTTCTACATAGGATGTTGAAAAATTTGTATAATTTTTTTTCGGTCAGCTAAATACATTTTAATGAGATAGTCACTGGTTAAGAGTAAGGTCCTATGACATTAAAAGATGCAAAGAGAAATGAGAGGAATGCCTTCATTCCTGCCTTCTGATGATGCCTCCAATGGAGTCACCGACAAGAGCAAGCTCTTAAATTACAAGAAGTCACAGGTTTTTAAATATGACAGCGTAATTCTATTGTCTAACTAAATTAAAAAACTAAAATCACGCGACACGTAAAAAATATCACAACAACAGAAAACCACGCTTATTTGGCCTCAACCTTATTTGTACAATGCGTATAGTCATTCAATTCAAAACCGTGTTGCACTGACTTAAGAACTAAATTGGTCTGCTATTTTTGTAAAATTCGATTGATTGAAAAAGACTAGCTTCTTAAAATATAACATGGAAAATGCTTTAAAGCGTTTTAGAGCGTTCGGCTCATACCCGGAGGTCCCGGGTTCGATTCCCGGCGGGGGCAACGACTTTGTGTTCTTGTCCTAGTTTGGTTAGGACATTGCAGGCTGATCACCTGATTGTCTAATAAGTAAAATGATCCGTGCTTCGGAGGGCACGTTAAGCCGTCGGTCCCGGTCACTGTCTTTGACATTGGTCGTTAACTAAAACCATGTCAGAGGCCTTTAAGGCGGTTTAAAAACTCTGACACTAGTGTTAGTCACTAACACACACGATAAGAAGAAGAATGCTTTAAAGACTTCTTAAATTTATGGATGATGACGAACGAGGGTTACAGTCGTCACTGTTCGTCCTAAATTATGATCTTGAGATGTCCATGTCTGCTTAGATTTGGACATCGCAAGTTCATAATATAGGATGCAAGTTCATGATGTATATGAACCACTTAGCCGATTTATTCATGTTGAAACTATAAATAAAGTGAAGTCTACTTTTCTACTAACCTTCCAATCAAAGATGCTCGAGTTATCGTTAGACAAACATACATACAAAAAATACCAAGTGAAATCTCCGCAAAGAAGACTCTTTTCGACGACCTCCGTGGCGTAATGGTCAACATTCTAGTCCGCCACCCAGAGGTCCCGGGTTCGATCCCCGGTCAGGGCAAGTTGGAAAACGGCCTTTTTCAAATTGTCCTGAGTCTTGGATGTTTATCTATATGTATATGTATTTGTAAAATATAGAATCCCATAACACAAGTCTCGAACTTACTTTGGGGCTAGCTCAATCAGTGTAATTTGTCCCTATATATTTATATATTGTCCCTATATATTTATATATTTTCGGCGGGCGGTTTCCAAACTTTATACTGTTATCATACTCAATCATACATAAAACCTGCATATGGATATGATAATTTACTATGTGTATTACCTGCACATGATATGCCTTTTTATACGTACTTTATACATGTCCATACTGTCCGTCGTGTGTAGGTACGTCCGTTTTGTATTTTAGGGCCTATTGCATATTCACAATGCGTTAGTTCCCTGCATCTAAATACGATACATTATATCATTCTACTTAGTCTGCATACAAATTAATTCGTGAATAACGGTGTCTTATTTGATTGGCTAGTCAATTTTATTTCGTTCACATTTGATAGCGGTGTAGACTGAGCCTTCGCCTTAAGTCGTAATAACTTTGTCTATCTCGTAAAACAATCGTAACCGTTTTGATTTATCTTTATTATTAAAAATTGCCGTTTAACCTACATACCATCGAAGTTTCCGACTCCTATGACGGGATACTTTTTGTAATATAATGTCTAACACCTTCAGACACCTTCTAGCTAATCTCATTTGTTATTGCAATTGAAACTTTATTTTTAACTAGCCGAAGCCCGCGACTTCGTTCGCGTGGACTTTATGTCTCTGGAAAATGCTCACCAGGCTGAACAACTTTTACTAAGGCGGCATTTTTATATCTCTTATAGTTTAGCTGGACCATTATGGTTCTGCATCAGGCGTTCCATTTCCCAAAATCGTTTATACCCTATATGTTGCCCAGGCTTAATAGCTATATAACAAAAAAAGTTTCGTTCGAATCCGTTCAGTATTTCCGGAGATTAGCGTGTACAAACAGACATACAGACCAACAGACAGTCATTTTTTTTTAAATTCTTACTCTATCTATTACAACGTCTCCATCGCCCCCAATATTTTTTTTGGAAATATATTTAATGTACAGACACTTTTTTTACTGTTTTATTATATGTATAGATATAGATTATATGTATAGATAATTTACTAAAGCAATTTTTTTCAATTTTAATTTTTCTATTTTGCTCAACCTAAGAGTTATGACTTATGACGTATACATAATAGCTCTTAGTGATATGATAAGTTAATTACAATGTGTAACAAACCCTAATTCGTTGATGAGTGTGTACACAAAGTTACAAGCCGCGATGCGCAGTTTGCATGTAACTCCATTCAATCCGTATGAGATCATCGTGTACTGTGGTATTGTATCGGTTGCGTAATTCAATCAGGAGCATTGAACTATCCCTGTGGTTTGTGGTTACTTGAGTTAGCCAGTGACGTGAACAAATATTTTTGACACTAATCTTATCTAAGTTACAAGAACGGCTGGATATCAAGCAAAATACGTTTTTCGCTAGTATCCGAAATTATATTAGGGTACAGAGTAGACAAATTCAGTGTCTGTGCGAAATGCACTCTACTGGAGTTAGATATTTGGTTTGATATAGGAGATATCCTCCAAATCTGAACGTGTTCATGGTTGCATTCCGGCTTTTTATACTTTATGCATCCTTCCATGCTGGTCTGGAAAGGAATAAACTTAGAATGTACCAGTTGCTTCTCTTCCCGCGCAAATTTGAATCATGTTCATAGACGTTGCGGCTAGCAATACATCAGTATTTTGATTCTATTTTCCATCTTAACGCCCACTATCACGCTAAGCGTTACCTTTGGGTCTGACGGCCCTGGGCTCTGTCTACCCCATTAGGGATAAAGACGTAAAAATGTATCTGTATCCATAATCGAATCGGATAGCCTAGCCTCGTAGTGTTTGTAGCAAGTAGATCCATCTGCCTACCCCGATATAAAACAGGCGTGTTCTTGTTATGTCTAATAGACATACACACCAGAACACGCCGTCTATGATATCTACTGATTGCCATTCCGTGGCAAAAGGATTAGCCAATCTGCGTTGCCCAGGGTGCGCCAGAAGTACAGGGGGGTACAGTACGTCACTCGGGGAAGCTCCTTTCATGCACCATACTATATACCTACCTAATATATACCATATATATACCTACTCTCATGCCCGAACTGCCCAACACCTTGTACAATAGACCACTTAAACTCTGCTAATGACTGCTCCACAACCGCAACTGGTCCGAATCGCTAAGAAGAAGATATCAACTGATTTACAATGAATTGCTTCCAGTTTGCGGCGCACGTGTCCAGCTACTACCCACTACTGTGTGAGATCACGTGCTTTGACCTGAAGCCCGAGCTGCGCTCCGTACTGCGGCGAGTCTTCATCCGCATCGGGCCAGTCTTCAACATCGTCACCAACGCGCAGTGAGCGCCCTAGGCCTTTATTGCACTGGCGAATTGAAGCGTCGAGGCGAGATAAATACCTACTTCAGCCCCTAGCATGGCACCGTTGATAAACTCTAAGAGTTTTTATCGCGCGTTTATTTGTGTAAGCAGATTTTTCGGGGTGTTTTGGTAAAATATGTAGAAAAAAATAAATGCTATGTTCATGTTAGTCAGTTGTTCTTACAAAAAATTTTTTTTTAATTTCTTTATTTTTCTACATGCCATTTTCTAAATGCTAAGTCAAACTTTATCCTTGATCTCTCAAGATACATTATATTTTTAATCATTGCAAAAAAATTGTCATCTCGCTTCGCTAGATGCCTTCAATTCGCTAGTGTGATGAATGAGCCCACAGGGCTCCTCAGCAGTAAAACCTCAGAAGTGTGGCGAAGTCCTGTATGTCAGTGAATGTTATGTTTTCATGGTTGAAGATACATTTCTTTGGTTTTACTATAGACGGGCCCTTACAAACAATATGGCCTTATAGTTCTGTAGGTAAACTGACTTCGTGTTAACGTTAAATAAAAATACATTTCGTTGATTCCTTAAATTTTAATGTAATATTGACAGCAATCAGTACTTCAGTAGTATTAAAAGTGATCTATATAAAATATAAATAGGGTGTAGAAGTTCGTCATAATTTATATAAATTATTATTTTATTATCGTCGGTTAAAATTTATAATTGTATAATAAAACATAGAAGTTGTATCTATAAATTATAGTTTATTCTGTATATTTGAAGTTTTACTGATTGGCCTCGTTTGTGGTTACACGGGAATGCATTTAATAAATTAAAAAGAAAACATTTGTGCTCTATTGCCCGCCTGACCATAACTGAGGTCACAGAATGAATATAAGTATTACATACAGAACGGAAACTCGGGTACCGCGCAATATGCGATGAGCTACAAGGCGAGAACGGGGGAGAGGTGCAGGGACGAATATTGCGCGGGACCTTAGGGAGGTTCCGTTCTGTGTGTAATTAATACTTAATAATTCTGTGCCGAGGTGTTTGTGATCTGAGTTCACTTGCTGTTTGCTTGTTCCGTTTCTAGCTAGACTGATCGGACTGTGATTGCAATGTTTTCATTTCCACAGCTTTTCATGATTTCTTTCAAGAGTGACTTCAGAACTCGCACTATATTATTATATTATCCTTAAATAAAAGTTAAAATGAAGAATACTTTTTTATTGAATCTTGAGCCCTTCCATAGCCTTCAAGGCGTCAACGTCCCAAATTACGAGTTGTCCGTCGAGGCCTGAAGTGCTGAATTTGTCCATATTGGCCTTAGTCCCCTTGTAAAGGCAGATATGAGTGATAGCATTCTGATGAATAGAATCCAAGAATGTATCATTGGTCTCAATGCGAGCCTGACGATCGAGCGATTGGAACTTCTTCATGGCAGAAAGACCTCCAGACTCCTTCCTTTGAGTATTGTCCAGCTTGGCCACAAACTTGACCTCTTTTCCGTCGTAACAGTACAACAATGGAATGCAGCTGTGCCCTGCCACAACAATGGAATTGTCTGTAATCCAATGACATCCCAAGAATGGCAAGTATTCAGTCTTTAGTTTGAAAATAGCTTTTCCTTGTGTAGCATCCGCTACGTTGATAGAACTGTCATGTCCGACCCATGCGACTTTGTTTCCATCAGCTGAGAATGATACACTGTGCACCCAGCCGCCACCAGATGGCGAATTCGGGAACTCTGCTAACAACTGGCCTAAAGGCAGTTTAGATCCCCACACATTAGGACCAGGCTGATCTTCAATGTCCTTGATATAAGCTGAGAAAACCCTCACCTTGAAATCAGCCGAGCCAGCAACCAACAACATGTTATTTGGGTGCCAGTCGAGAGATGTAACAGTTGACCGGATAGGTTTCTTGATATGTTTGGAGACCCACCAGTTATTTTCCTTCTCAAAGTAACAAATAGAGATCAGACGAGCTCCGGAGCCAACTGCAAACTTGTTTTCCATTGGAGACCATTTCACACAGGTGGCAGCACGGTTAATCCTCAAGAGTACAAGAGTAGTTGACCATTTACCATCCGGGCCTTGGGTCCATACATAAGCATTACGGTCCACAGAGCAGGTGACGATGCGGTTAGTGTTGGGAGCCCAGTCAATGCCCATCACCTTGAGGTCATGTTCCCGAAGGTTGTTGGTTTGCTTCCATTCAGTCCCTTCTTTCTCGTAAATGTGGACCTCATTGTTGTTGGGAGAGAAGGCGATTTCTGTAAGAAAGAAGAACTTCTGTTAGAAATTGAAAGCAAATAGTGATTTTAGTATAGTACAAATGATATGATCCTCTAATAAATTATAAAAATAACTGTACAAGTAAATATAATTTTAATTTTGCATTTAAGGTTGGAAAATCTGCTCCCAGAGACTAACAAGGAACATCTTTATTAATAGAAATAATGGAATGAATGTTTTGAATGTTATAGGAAAAAAAATTGCAGTCATTTTTACTGTGTAACGTGATAGAATTACTCAAAAAATATATTATCAAGGCAGTAATAGTCCGTTTTTTAAAGAGAATTCTTATAAGGAGAGGTATACTTTTCTGAGTTCAGCAATGCCACTTGGTACGAATATTATACACGTCTACCCAAGCCCAAAACGCCCGGGAGCCAGATTGAACTCCGCGTCATGAGGAGGGGAGGTGGGCCCAAAGTACAGAGCTCCCGGCGCTCAGAAAAAAAAATCTGGCGGAATTGTTTGGACATTTGAATTAAGTTTGGTGTCGTTTTCAGGTAACCAGATGATGCCCAGTTCATTCCTCATACCAGTTCTTTTAGGGTTCCGTAGCAAAATATGACGCAATACTTAAAATACTAAACCTTTTGTAGTAACGTAATGTAAACAAACCCTTATATTTTTATATTTTTGTATGAAACTTGGTTTATAAAAAATACTATCCGAGAGCCCGTTTAATGCAAATTATAAAAATATAAACAATAAATATACTTCTATCTATTTCCAATGTAAAATAAAATAATTATTGCATATACCTAATAGAGCCGCATAGAACGGTTTATCTTCGAACTACTATATGAAACTTTTCATTTGTCCTTTCTGGCTATCACGACTGGTGGCGTTGGATTCCTTGTAACGCTCAAAACCCGAAACTCTCGGTTATAGAGTGCTTAAGGGGCGGAGGGGGGAGGGGGAGGCAATCAAAGATGGCGGAAGAGCAGTTTGGTTTTCACGCCATAATTCCATAAGTACTGGACTGATTTCCAAAATTTAAATGATTTCTCAAAGGCAATAATATGCTCCATGTTTTGTCTAATACATCTTAGATGTATTTATTACAGTTGATGAGTTTTGTTAAATGAAATGTTAAAGCTACAGAATTTTTATTTACATCTAGAAGTGCCTGCGGGCTTTGATCCACATGGGAATTTCAGGATAACACTATCCTATATCCTTTCCCGGGTCTGAAACGATATCCATGCCAAATTTCATTTAAATCGGTCCAGTCATACACGCTTGATGGAGTGACCAAGGGAAATAGGGATTTATTTATACATATATAAATTTCCTCCACAATAACAACAAGCTAGCGTTTGGAGCGATTACATTTGGTACTGCAAGATTTCAAGCATCTACATCTAATCAATTCTAAGCATGCTTGAGCAGCCATAGGACTTTGGGTCCACAGTGGCACCCAAACTTCTCCTTTTCCCTGCCAACCCCATTTAGATGGGCAAGGAATATTCAGATTTTTCATAAGCACTGCCCCGAAACCTAAACAGCTTGTAAAACTGCCCTTAAGGTATGTTGTTTGAGAGCAGCCTCTGTAGGAGGCAATTTTTCGGTTTGCCTGTCCTTCTTATCCAACAGCTCCCCGAGTAACAGCTAAGATACTAGATGGTTCGGCTTTAGTTCATATGTTGAGCCCATAACCGTCAAAAATATTTGGGGATTATGCTACCAATGCATTTTCATCCTTTCTGATTAGAGAACTATCTAATGTCAAAAGACTGGACGTGATTGGTGACTGGAGTTTGAAGAATGGCAGCTCGAGAAAAACGCGGTTCTGGCAAACGCTTACAACCACGCAATCAATAGTTAGCGAACATACAAGGATTCCAAAAGGCTAACTTTCTTTGTGAAGGATCAAACAAAGAAGAGTTATACCATCTTTTGTCGTCACATTGTGACTCAAACATGGGTAAACAAGCACTTACGAATGGGTAAAGAATTCATCATAACTGTAGATAATGATTTATTTTTCTAATAAAAAATCAGAATATTCCTTACCCATATGAATGGGGTTGGCAAGAAGAAGGAAAAGTTTGGGTGCCACTGTGGACCCAAAGTCCTATGGCTGCTCAAGCATGCTTAGAATTGATTAGATATAGATGCTTGAAATCTTGCAGTACCAAATGTAATCGCTCCAAACGCTAGCACGTTTTTATTGTGGAGGAAATCTATATATGTATAAATAAATCCCTATTTCCCTTGGTCACGCCATCACGCGTGTACGGCTGAACCGATTTAAATGAAATTTGGCATGGATATCGTTTAAGACCATGGAAAGGACATAGGATAGTGGTATCCTGAAATTCCCATGTGGATCAAAGCCCGCGGGCACTTCTAGTTGTAAATCAAATTCTGTAGCTTCAACATTTCAGGGTCCCCCGACCCTAGACCAAAATACAACTTTCCATACAAACGTAGTCTACGTTTTATTTCAAAACGACATGTCCGATTTGGGCAAAATTTTGTAATTTCAAAGATATTGCAATTATCTAGGTTTATATTTAGTTTCCTACAGTAAAAATATGAACTTGAAATAAAATATAGTGTTTTATATCATTTTTGACCATTAGTATGGGAAACTTCTAAATCGTTATATTTTCTTTCCAGTTCATAATTTTACTATAGGAAACCCAATATAACCCTAGATAATTGCAATTTCTTTACAATTACCAATTTTTACCGGAATCTGACATGTGGTTTCAAAATTAAACGTGTACTACATTTGTATGGAGAAGTCTAGGGTCGCCGGACTCTTAACATAACTCATCAACTGTAATAAATACATCTAAGATGTGTATAGACAAAACATGGAGCATATGATTACCTTTGAGAAATCATTTAAATTTTGGAAATCAGTCCAGTACTTATGGAATTATGGCGTGAAAACCAAACTGCTCTTCCGCCATCTTTGATTGCCTCCCCCTCCCCCCTCCGCTCCTTAAGCACTCTATAACCGAGAGTTTCGGGTTTTGAGCGTTACAAGGAATCCAACACCACCAGTTGTGATAGCCAGAAAGGACAAATGAAAAGTTTCATATAGTAGTTCGAAGATAAACCGTTCTATGCGGCTCTATTAGGTATATGCAATAATTATTTTATTTTACATTGGAAATAGATAGAAGTATATTTATTGTTTATATTTTTATAATTTGCATTAAACGGGCTCTCGGATAGTATTTTTTATAAACCAAGTTTCATACAAAAATATAAGGGTTTGTTTACATTACGTTACTACAAAAAGTTTAGTATTTTAAGTATTGCATCGCATTTTGCTACGGAACCCTAAAAGAACTGGTATGAGGAATGAACTAGGCATCATCTGGTTACCTGAAAACGACACCAAACTTAATTCAAAAGTCCAAAAAAATCTGCCAGAATTTTTTTTTCTGAGCGCCGGGAGCTCTGTTCTTTGGGCCCTCCTCCTGACGCAGAGATCAATCTGGCTCCCGGGCGTTTTGGGCTTGGGTAGACGTGTATAACATTCGTAGTGGCATTGCTGAACTAAAAATTGGCATACTTTTTCCCCTTAAAAAACGGACTATAAAGTAAGTATAGTGGTTGGTGATGTGATAAGGGCCAGAGCCTGAAATTCGCATCTGCACATTATTTATTGTGTTTGGTTCAAGATGTTTGCAGACTATTATACAAATATACATAGTATAATCACGCCTGTATCCCACGTAGTATAAATTTGTAACACTTACGATTTCTATCCTTGTTCCACGCATGACAAGTGATAGGAGCGCATGAGTCACCAAAAGTTAGCGTTTGAGACATCTTTACTGTTCGCGTCCTGGAACCAATGCTTTAGATATAAAATCAAATATTAAGAACTTTACCAGTTTGTTCTATGGAAATAGTGCATAATTTTCATACCTTTCGTAGGAAATCACTGATTGTAATAGCAGAGCAGACACACCCGGCTAGTTATCAGCAGAGTTGATGGTGATTCGCGGACTCTGGTCAGTCAACGCGAACCTGGAAAAGCGAAATAATTTACGTAAAGTCTGCAAATTCGAGGCTGGTTGAGAAGTAATAAATAATTTAAAAATTATAAAATAAACTTACGGAAATGCACAACACACACACAGTTGGTTCACAACTTGACAACTGTCAATGTCAAAATCAAAACTGAAATGACATAGGAATCATAGACCTAGATTTTATTTTACTGCGAAGAATCGCCAATGTTGTCTATTGATTACGGTAGGGACTAGGGAGGGCCCGTGGGCTGCATGCTGCATTGGTTATGCTGCCCAATGCATTTTAAATAAATACAAACTGTCAGTGTCACTTCACTTAAAATGACATTTGCCAAATATTGTTTGTTTTTGGTTGAACTGACTGCGATTTCTGTTCTGACTGAATTTTATTTGTTTGCAATTTTGAAGCACTATTATAAATAATTTAAAAAAATCTCCCTTCACCTCTGAACTAGTAATCCCTTGAAGTAAACTTTTCAAAACCAACAATGTCAGGACGAGGTAGATGGAATAAATATACATAAGAATACCGGCGGCGCTCGCCTTTTCTAAATTAAAAAATACTAATTTTAACAATTTCAGGCAGGTACCGCAACAACCGCCACCAGAAACAGAAGACCTTGTCTTCCGTGGCGCGGGAGACGGCAGCCTCCATTGCGGCGGACAGCCCTGTGTTGGCGATGTTTCTGTCTGCAGCTCAAAAGCTGAACGAACGCCAGGACCGACACGAACGCCTGGTCAAATTGTCCCGAGATATCACTATTGAGAGTAAAAGAATCATATTCTTGCTGCATTCAGGGCTTACGTGAGTGTTTGTCATAAATTTTATACATATTCAATAGATTTTTTGTGTTTATACATCCCTATTGTGGGTATTGTCATATCTTTCTAATTTGTGGTATTGCCCTCCTGTTACTCTATTTTGCTCAAGCTGTAGGTACTTACCTGAGGTCCTTCAACATAGGTATTTTCCTACTGGTTCTTGTTGAGTTGAAATGATTATATGTGGGCCTTGAGGCTAATGACCTCAGTTTCCTTGTTTAATATTAGGTCTTCCTTGACTATACAGAAATAACCACAGGTATCTAAAACACTGAAGCAAAAGTGATGGGAAACAATCACTAGAGTGATAAAACTACTCTATGCAGATACAATGCCATGCTAGTGAAGCCTGGGTTACAAAATTCATTATTATCTTTCAGATTATTATTTAATTTTGGTCTGCATGTGGCATGACAATGCTGATTTGTTTCCAGAGCTGAGTCAACTCAAAAAGCTGTGACCGAAGCCAATGAAAGGATCCAAAACTTGATTAAGGGACCTATTAAAAGCATTGCCATTGAGCTAGAGAACAGCCCTGCATATTTGCACTCCCGAGCTGTCACCGCTGGCTTCCAAGAGTTCATAGAGGCCTGGACATTATGTACTATAATGGAAAAGAAAGAAATCATCCCGCACTCAGCTGTTCAAGAACAACTCGCATTCAAAGTGAAGGACAGTGGTGATTCAGAAGAGGAACGAACGGTGGTAGCGATGTTACCTCATGTGGATTATATGCTCGGGTTGGCAGACCTGACTGGGGAACTCATGAGACGGGCGATCAACTCGCTGTCGAGCGGAGAGAAGGATGAATGCTTCTCGGCTTGTCAGGCAGTAAGAGATCTGTACACAGGTTTCATAGGTAAGCGTTGATCATAATTATTGCAAATGCATTATGTCCTCTGATGGACATAAGACTCCTCTAAGAATTTCGTAAATAGTTAACTGATCAACAGTTATCTATTTAAAAAGCGGCCTGTACCCAGCAATAGTGTACATGAAAATTCTATGCTTTTCATTTTAAGCGCCGTATTCATTATCCAGCGTGCTGTACAGCGGCTCAAGGTTGCTTTGCTGGATGTAGCCTATTCACGCATCCAGCAAGGCATCCAGCAAGCCAGTATTGCCATCACTAACACTTTTTGCGAGGCAGTGTTGCCCTCTTTTGTTGTTGTCTGTTGACAGTTCTAACCTGATGCTATAAAACCCAGTGGACTCGCTAAGATAGATTTTCCGCCAGAAGCTCCTAGCAATCAAAGGATGTCTACACCAACTTTAGTTGAAACTAGAGGCCTAGGAATAGTGCTAGAGCCTAAATGCTGGATCCATTTTGCATCCAGCAAACACCCCCCCCAGTGGACTCGCTAAGATAGATTTTCGGCCAGAAGCTCCTAGCAATCAAAGGATGTCTACACCAACTTTGGTTGAAACTAGAGGCCTAGGAAAAGAGAAACGAAGAAATAAAAATAGGCTTAAAAAGACTAGTATCCAGAGCCACAAAATATTCAAGTTTATTTACGTATCCAGAGCCGTAAAAACATCATTTAAAAAAACGTCTGCTGTACAGCAAGCGTATTCACGATCCATCTGCCCGACGTTCGCGGTGGTGGGGGTGTTTGCTGGATGCAAAATGGATCCAGCATTTAGGCTCTAGCACTATTCCTAGGCCTTTAGTTTCAACCAAAGTTGGTGTAGACATCCTTTGATTGCTAGGAGCTTCTGGCGGAAAATCTATCTAAGCGAGTCCACTGGGTTTCATAGCATCAGGTTAGAACTGTCAACTGACAAGAACAACAAAAGAGGGCAACACTGGCTCGCAAAATGTGTGAGTGCCGGCAACACTGGCTTGCTGGATGCCTTGCTGGATGCTTGCTGGATGCGTGATTAGGCTACATCCAGCAAAGCGACCTTGAGCCGCTGTACAGCACGATGGATAATGAATACGGCGCTTTAGCATGTTTTTAACTGACTTCAGAAAGGTTATTGATTTGAATGTAAATATATATAAATATGCTTGGACAAATTTAGAAAATTGATTTTTGTTTGATAATGAGAGATACTTTGAAGGTGTTAGTATTAAGTATATATTTCTTTCTAGATAGACATATATTTATTTACGTATATGTGTAATATATTTATGTTTCTTTGTAGTTTGTCTAATTACGTAATTTTTATGTTCTTCCTTGATCCTATGTATGCAATGTATGCAACCTGTATTCCTCTCTTACATAAACATTTCTCACAGGCCTACTATAAGAGATCTCTTTTGAGATAAGTAGTTCCTTTGTACAACTTTTATTTTATTACTAGCTGTACTCGCAGGCTTCGCTCCCCATGGGAATTTCGGAATAATTGTGATTGGTGGTCTTCAAAAAAGTCACACTCAATTTTTTTTTATCTAGCGGATTGTAGGAGATATTATGACTCAAGTTTTGAAGCCTGACCGTACATCATTTCGACCGCACAACGTCCACTGCTGAACATAGGCTTAACCCAAGGATTTCCAAAAGGACCGATCTAGAGCGGCTTGCATCTAGCGCCTTCCAGCGTCCTTGGTCAGTCGTCCTGATCGTACATAAATCCTACTCCTACTAATATTATAAATGTGAAAGTGAGTTTGTATATTTGTTTGTTAACTTTTCACGTTTAAACTACTGAACCGATTTGGATGCAATTTGGTATGGACATAGTTTGAGATTCGGAGAAGGACATAGGGTACTCTTTATTCCGAAATTCCCACGGGGAGCGAAGCCCACAGGTAGTAAGGTAAATCAATAAATGTGCAGGCACAGGTATAGCACTTCATACAAACGGAGCAACATATATACCTAGTACTACTACAAACGAAACAATCCGTCCGTGCACACGTCAAATGTGTGAGTTAAACAATCAGGGTCGCCACCACAGAATTTGTTGCTTTGCTTCATCATTTCAGCCGCATAACGTCCATTGCTGGACATAGGCCTCTCCCAAAGATTTCCAAAATGACCGATCAAGAGCGGCCTGCATCCAGCGCTTTCCAGCGACCCTGGTCAGGTCATCTAACCACCTTGTAGGTGGGTGCCCTACGCTTCGCTTGCCAGTACGCGGTCGCCATTCAAGAACCTTTTTGCCCCATCGGCCATCGGTTCGTCGCGCTATGTGTCCCGCCCACTGCCACTTCAACGAGCTAATCCGCTTGGCTATGTCAGTGACTTTTGTTCTCCTACGGATTTCCTCATTTCTGATTCGATCACGTAGGGAAACACCGAGCATAGCCCTCTCCATAGCGCGTTGAGCTACCTTGAGCTTTCTTATGAGACCCATAGTAAGGGACCACGTTTCAGAGCCATAAGTCATCACTGGTAACACACATTGGTTGTAGACCTTAGTCTTGAGGCACAGAGGTATTTTGGACGAGAAGACATTGCGTAGCCTCCCGAACGCTGCCCAGCCGAGTCGGATTCGTCGAAAGACCTCTTCCTCGAAGCTGGAACTTCCTGCCTGGATCAATTGACCCAGGTAGATATACTGGTCTACAACTTCGAGGGTGGAGCTCCCAACACAAACAGGTAGGGGCGCAACATGGACATTCGACATTACTTTCGTTTTGTCCATGTTCATTTTAAGGCCCACTTGTTGGGAAACTCGATTTAGGTCTCCGAGCATAGTACTTAGGTCTTCCATCGATTCTGCCATGACAACGATATCGTCGGCAAATCGAAGGTGAGTGATATACTCGCCATTGATGTTGATGCCAAATCCTTCCCATTCCAGAAGCTTGAAGGCATCTTCCAGTGCAACGGTGAACAGTTTCGGAGATATAACGTCTCCCTGTCTTACACCTCTATGCAGTGGAATTGCCCTCGTGCACTGCTCCTGTACTCGGACTGACATAGTGGCGTTACTGTATAAGCACTTCAACACTTCGATATACCGATAGTCAATACGGCATCGCTGGAGAGACTGAAGCACGGCCCATGTTTCGATCGAATCGAAGGCTTTTTCATAGTCCACGAATCCCAAGCATAACGGCCGGTTGTACTCCCTCGTCTTCTCTATAACCTGCCGCAGCGTATGAATGTGGTCTATGGTGCTAAAGCCTTTACGGAAACCAGCTTGTTCGGGAGGCTGGAAGGCATCAAACCTGTTCGTGAGACGATTCGTGATGACCCTCGAAAACAACTTATATACATGACTCAGAAGCGTGATAGGCCTGTAGTTCTTCAATAGGGTGTTATCTCCCTTTTTGAAGCACAAGACCACCACGCCCCTGTTCCACACTTCTGGCGTTACGCCCTCGAGCAGAACAGAATTAAAGAGCCTCTGAAGGACTTTCAGTACCGGCGTTCCGCCCGCTTTCAGAAGCTCTGCTGTGATTCCATCCTCGCCCGGCGCCTTGTTGTTTTTAAGCTGTTTGAGGGCCATCCTAATCTCGTATAGGCTGATGTCCGGGATATCTTCGGTATAGTGTCGGGTTAGCTTGGCTCTTGGGTCTTTAGCCATTTGTCTACTGGGTTGTGAAACTGAGGTATACAGCTGTCCATAAAACCTCTCGATCTCCGCCAGAACCCCTTCCTTTGTCGACACCACGCCGCCGTCCTCCGTCTTCAGCTTCATCAATCGGCTTTGCCCAACCGACATAGCTCTTGCGAACACTTTGGAGCCTTTATTCTGCTCTATCGTCTCCTTAATACATCAGTATTAAAGGAGCGGATGTCGTGTCGCAAGGACTTTTGTATACGTCTGTTGAGCTGCCGATATGATTCAGCATCTTCGGAGGTCTGCAGCGGCCTTGATCGTCGCTCTGCCATTAAGTCTAGGGTCCGAGCAGAGATTTTTTGAGGCTTTCGTTTGGGGCTGGACCTGAATGCTTTTGATCCCACCGCTTGGACAGCTTGTATAAACCCTTGGTTTATCTCGTCCACTGTAACGCAATCCTGAAGGCCTTCGAAGCGATTTGACAGTTCAAGCTGGAAGCCCTCGGAGTTCTCAATTTGGACTTGCGAAGGTCGGAGCGTCGACTTCATCAGCCGCGACCTTTCGACTTTGAGATCAATATTCACGATGCCTCTTAATATTCGGTGATCACTCCCGGTTTTGACTCGAGTGATCACTGAGACATCGTTGAATATTCGTCTCTTTGTCGTTAGGATGAAGTCGATTTCGTTCTTAACAGGGGGCTGGTTCTTTTTAGCCGGACCCAACCAGGTCCTTTTTCTTTGCGGCGGCTTCTTAAAGAAAGAGTTCATCGCAAAGAGTCCCTCTTGCTCCAAATAATCAGCCAGCCTACGTCCCTTGTTATTTCGCACTCCGTATCCGAAGTTTCCCAGCCTAAACTCTCCAACGCCTCGCTTACCCAGTTTTGCGTTAAAATCCCCCATAACAACCGTAAAATAGGTTTCAGAAGTATGTATGGCTCTACTGATGTCCTCATACACTTCATCCACCTCTTCATCGGAGTGATCCCCAGTTGGCATATATACCTGTATAACCTTCAGCGAATATCTTTTAGATACTCTGAGTATCAGGTATATTACCCTGCTGGACACACTCTCGATGGTTGTGACGTTGTTAATGAGGGACTTGTGGACGAGAAACCCGACACCATGCTGGGACTTCTTTTCGTCTCCTTCCCGGTGATAGAGTAGGTTACCAGACTCTAGGGTTGTCGTGCCCTCGCCCTCTCTTCGGACTTCAGACAACCCCACAATGTCCCACCGTAACCTACTCATTTCTTCCTCCACCTCAGCCAGTTTCTCGTCAGTCCTCAATGTGCAGACATTGTGTGTTACCAGGGCCAGTTTTCGCCGGGGTTGGTAGCCGGATCCCATCCGGGGATTCTTAGCACCCCCTGCCCCGCCGTTACCATGACCGCTACCGGAGTCAGGAATAGCGGGGCTGCCGGGTACTGGGGGCCTGGTCATTTTTTGCCTATCCATGAGGGGATATTGCCATACTCGCCACGCTTGGCAGGCGGGTTGGCGAGCGCAGTGGGAGTCACTATCGTACTTCCGACGCTGCTGCCCATCGGAAGTCTGTTCATGTTTAGTGACGGAAAGAAAATCCTTTAGTCGCCTTTTACGACATCCCCAGGAGGAAATGGAGTGGTTCTATTCTAGGCCGGAAACCACACGGCACTTGCTTTGCTTACCTGTTTTCATTACTCGGAAATCTATAAAATTTTCGTTATTTATTGTTTTCCGTGGATAAACAATGAGTACCTGGGCGACCGAGCTTTGCTCGGTTACATCTCAAACATCGAAAATACGCGTTTTCCCAAACATAAGACTAATCTAGATCGATTGTTTACCCCCGAAAACCCCCATATACCAATTTTCAGCGAAATCGTTAGAGCCGTTTTCGAGATCACAGAAATATATAAATAAATATACAAGAATTGCTCGTTTAAAGGTATAAGATAAGATAATGTGCGCAGTTTCTCACCATTATAATTCAATAATCCTAAGGGACTCACGTAATGTCAACGTGCGTCTACCAATAACCCTGTTTTACTGGCACTTACACCTCACAATAACGGGGGAAGGGTTGCGGGGACACCAGATTGCGGGGGACGGTGCGGGTTTCCGTTCTGTATGTAATACTATTATTAATTCTGTGGTGCAGGTCTATTCGGCATGGGCAAGGAGCTGTCCCGCAAGACTGCTGTGACGCGCGCCAACGTGGGCAAGGTGGAGGCGGCGGCGTACGCGCTGCGCATCCGCGGCGAGGCGCCGCCCGCGCTCATCCTCGCCGCGCCCGAGCCGCGCGACTGGGACGCCCGCGACCTCTCTGACGACGAGGGGTACTACTAGGGAGGATTACTACTTCTTTGACTACTACTAAAGTTAGGACGATAAGCAGTAAGAATAGGGATGTGGACTAAAAATTTTTTTTGATCATTAATGATCTTTGTGTTCTACCTTTTTTTGGCTTTAGAATTAAAAATGGTATACATATTTTCCTTTTCTCTGATTAGCGAATAATGACAAAGATACAGCGAATTTAAATTTCGCGTTACGATCAGCTACGATTTTTAAGCAAAGGTTTTCACCCACGCTTCGAATCTTCGAAAAGCTGAATCAGTCATAATTTCAACCACATAACGTCCACTGCTGGACATAGGCCTCTCCTAAGGATTTCGAAAATGACCGATCTAATAAGTGCTAAATCTTTGTGAATTAGGTATTACTACTTTTCTATATGAAAAAATGTAGATCCTTTGACAGATTAAATTAAATAATACATTTTTATCCAGTCCACATCCCTATTCTGTCTATTGCTATATGTACCGCCGCATGTGACCGAGTGCGCGACAGAGATAGCAAATGTCGTGACATTGTACGAAATTATTTATGCTTAGCGTCCTTACTTTGTTCTAGTAACTAGATATGGCAAAATAAATAAAAAAGTAAACCTATTACATTATTAAAACGGTTGAAGCGTCTTACGATCTCTGTGATAGACTATAAGATAGTTAAGACTTTTTCCATAATAAATATGTTTCTATTACTTATTTTATATTATTTCCCTCTCTTTCATCTAAGCGCCGTTCCCTAAGCTATACTGTATATGCTGTTTTAGGGCATGAGATCTGTCCTGTAGTCAAGGCATCCGCCCTGTGATTTGATTATCCAAAAAGGAAGATGATTCCGCGTTCCGGAATGCACATATAAACTGTGGGTCCCAAACGCCATGCATGTCTACTCTTGCAGAGGTCTGTGAAAACCTCTAACCAGTAACCTCGTCAAATCACAGTCAAAGGTTAGGTAGCGGACCCCGGGCTCTGAAGCGTTACCACTGAGTTTGCAAACGGGAATGTTTTGTTTGTTTGAAGAAGATAATCTGTCTGACTTTTCCTTCTTCACTTGCAAAGTCTTCAGCATTTTTAGGGCTAGCCTACAATGGCTGCATCTGTCAGCATAAATTAAGTCCACGTGCTGCTATTCTTTTCTGTCGCCCAGAACCGTCATTTTCTAGAGCGAGAGAGCGATAGAACGCTTCAGCACCATCCGTTACATGTTGACAGATGTAGCCCATCCCTTGAATACCTGTGGCAATGAATTAATATAAGTATTACATACAGAACGCATCTCTTGCTGGTCTGGGAGAAATGAAAAAACTTAGAATGTACCAGCTGCTTCTCTTCCCGCCCAGATCGTAAAAGCCGATCAAGGGAATGGGCAAAAATGCGAATCATGTTAACAGGCGATGCGGCTAGCAACCCATCACTGTATTGATTGCTTTTCCATCTTCTCGCCCACCATGATGCTAAAAGTGGCTTTTTGGTCTTGCGGCCCTGGGCTCTGCATAGAACCGCAAGACCCAAAACGCTCTGTCTGCCCCATTAGGGATAAAGACGTGATAGTATGTATGTATGTACAGAACGCAATCTCCTAAGGTCCCGCGCAATATACTTCCCCGACCCCATCCCCGCACCTCTCCCCCGTTCTCGCCTTGTCGGGCGGCTCAATACCCTCTACATGGGACGAAGACGAATATTAGGAGATTCCGATCTGTATGTAATACTTAAATTCATTCTGCACTTATTACTACATAACCTGCAGAAATTAAATAAGGCACAAATACATGTCATAACAATATAATCCTTACACAGCACAATAACATCAATAATCTTGCGTGTCCTGAGTGTACTGGCTGTCAGTGGGCTTCCACTCATCTTCTTCGTCCGTTCCAAACGGATCTTCATCAGAAGCATCCGAGTCACTCCACTTCTGCACGTCTCTGGTCTTCCGCGCCCTCTTTCCCGTCACTATAACATCATCAGGCACATCCTCCTCACTATCTGTGTCTGAGCTATATCTCTTTTTCTTCCTCTGTCTCTTACCTGCCATAGACAATTTCTTTTTTTTAATAAAAGCATATAATTCTTCATGATTTTATTTAGAATTCGTAATCGTAATCTACGCTATCGCCGTCCGAGTCTTCGACTTGGAAGTGATCGTCGTAAAAGTTAACGGCTTGCACATTACTGATATAAAATATATTGCCGTTTCTTTCGACGACGCGCTGTTGACCTGTTAACGAAAATAAGTAACTGTTATATCAAACATATCACAATTGAGGATATGGATGATACACGCAGTAACAACATAAGAGAGGTACTGGCCGGCTGAGGGTAAAATTTTGTCCGAACCCATTTTTGGCCCGGACGGGGGTTTTAAATGGGTGAGTTGAAAAAGAGGGGTGTTATAAATTTGAAGCTGACGTCTGTCGGTCGGTCTGTGGCATCGTTCGGACGGCGGGACCCATTTGCGGTTTTTTTTACGTGAAAGTAAGTTCTTTTGCGGTGGTTGTTAGCTATGTGTAATGAAAATCGGTTCAGTCGTTTAATAGTTATAGGGGGTACCGCTTGAAAGTCAAGGCTTTCGCTAGCAAAACATTGACGGCGCTACGGATATCAAGTCGTATCTTTAGTTTCGCTACTCATCACTAGATGGCACATATTTGTTAGCAAGGTAATATTTTTATTTCAATCCAGTCCTCCACTCCAGTCGGCAGGTGATATGGCACATACTTATTAGCAATATTATTATTTCAATCCAGTCCTCCACTCTAGTCGGCAGGTGTTACCTGGTTATTCAATTAGTTTAAAGGTTAATACATAAATAAATATATACGGACAAATCACACAGATTGTGCTAGCCCCAAAGTAAGTTAGAGACTTGTATTATATAACCTGTTGTCAGTGCGAAACACCAGATACAATAGTAAAACAATGTATGTGGACCGGATTCCGGTCTGTGAATAACGACAGGATAACTCAACGAAGCTATATTTTATAATAAATAGGTAAAGACCCAGGAATTAAAAAAAGCCATTTTCCAACTTGCTCTGGCTGGGAAGCGAATCCAGAACCTCCGGATTGGCAGACTAGCTACGCCAAGGAGGTCAGTCAACTCATCATGATGAGAAGTAACAATGCACTGACCTTGTGGTTGTTGTCTCTGGTCGGGCGGGACAGTCCCGGGCGGGTGCGAGTTGAGCTGCCAGTGGCGCGGGTGTCGCCGCGCGCAGCGCGCCCCGTACGGGCAAACGCCGCGCTCGCCCGCGCCCCAGTCACTGTCTGAGGGGTGGCTGAACTCTGCCTTGTGTAACGGGTTTTTTCTATAAACAAAAACAATAAAGTTTATTTCACCTGAATTTGTGGGGTCCAATGCTGCCCAGATTTAAAATATTTTTTTTTTTGAAAGGAAACGTAGATATCATTTAAGTCTTGGCCACCTTATGCGGCATGACAACTTCATAAAAAACATAATGGAAGGGAAAGTGGAAGCCAAGAGAGGAAAAGGAAGACCAAGAAGGTCGTTCATGGATGAAGTAAAAGAAAAGGCAAAAGTTGTGACGTATAAGGAGGTCAAGCATTTAGCAGAAAATAGGGAGACATGGAAAATACTCCACCGACAAGAACCTAGTTCTTAAATTTATTTATTGATGATGATGAGCAGGGATAGGAGTCTCAGGCCGAGTTTCAAAAACCAGTATAAACCGGTACGGACTGTGCCGTGCCTCAGGCCGATGTCTTTACTATTTGTGTGCACTCTCAAATGCAAAGCTGAACTTTCATCTCGACCTGTATATACATGTTATATCAAACACTTTTTTGATTTTAACACCAAGAACTAAGTTACATGCCGTGTGGTTTCCAGCAGAGTAGAATAGGGCCACTCAAAGTTCTCCCGTGGATGTCGTAGAAGGCGACTTAGGATATACAAGCTAAACAAAGCTTATAAACATCACTGAGACCTCTCCAACCCGTCAACGCGAGGAGAGTGTGGCCAAGGACTCTGATTGCTCTGACTAATTATGGCTCTGGTAGTACAGAGGGTCGTGCTCCTGCAATGTAGATAAAAAGACCTGATGATGATGATGATAAACTACGTTACATATTTGATCAACATTCTGTAACTTCACCCAATAAGTAAAAAAATCCGTTACCTGTAACAATTAGCGCCATACATGCAGCGCTCGCGCAAACGAGGTTTGGCCGGCGACGGCGGCAGGTTTGCTGCGGCCGCCCCGTCTGACGTCGAGGCTGCCCCGTCCGCCGACGAAGCTGGGGTATCTCCCGCTTTTGTCTCATCGGTTGGCGGCTGCGCTGGCGCGTCTATACTCTGTCGAAGATTTTAAAAAATAAGCAAACTAATTGATTTGACATTTTAGAGTAGCGACGACATTTTGAAGTGCCATTTTTGAAACGCGGAGTCACCTAAACGAATGGTTTTTCCATACAAAAGTACGTTCGTTTAGTGTTTACGCGTTTCAAAAAAGGCACTTTTTGACGTAAACTGTACTAAGCGGAGTAAGTAGAGACCCACGAAGGTTGCTGTCCTTCTTTGCCATACACAAAATATATCATACGTGCGACAGAGATAACTCTATCCAACGTGGATCACCAGACCCTGTCAGACACGCAGTGTTCCTGACAGAGGGACTGCAACCGTCGCGAGTCCCCACTTAACGTTGTTTATAATTACCTTCAGAAATGTCTGCTTCATTGGCATATCATGTGGAAAGAGAGCGCAGAGACTTTGATATCTTTACTAGGCGTAAATGTACGGGCACATGAAAGGAGTGACTCACTCCTAATAAGATAATTTTTTTCTATAGAACCATTGGTGGGAACGCTATAATATTATCATAATTATTTACACAAAAGAGCCGATTGGACAATTTGTGTGGGATTTCTTTACTAGTCAGTTAGGTATACAAAGGAAAATATAAGCATAGAATTTTTTTTAGACATCCCAGCTTTGTTCATGTACGAAAAGGTCAAGACTGGTGTCAGATTTTTCAATCTGCTTTAAAAGCGTTTGACATTAGTAGCTTTAGTAGTAAAAAGACATTAAAATCTCTTCAAAACTAAATGAACCGTGTGACCAGAGTAATAAGAATGAAATTGACTTGCAATGGATTTCTAGGTATCTAAACGAAAACGAAACTCAATCATATCGCTAACCACTTTGAGTAGATATTTCTTTGAATTTCTTCGCTGAGACGTCTGTACGTAAGTACCTACTAGTACTAATTCTTTGCCTATACTCCGCCGACCCCAGCTAGAGTGGGATAAGGCAAGAAAGAAGTTGCACCTTTGTAGTAGTAAAACGAGTCAGCTGTATTTAATCAACGTATTATTTATTTTATGTGATGTCAGATTGGCTCAGTAAAGGAACTTTTATACAGGTTGACTGGTAAATCACAACGGGGGCATTCAGTAATCGATTATCGTTTCAAATATATGAAAAAGGGATGCTTATGTTGACCAAATTATCCAATGAAAACAAGAAGTGTGGACACTCGCGCTACGCGTAATCAAAGCGGTATACAACGAGCCGAGGTAGGTAGGTACTAGGCACCGAGCGCGCGGTTTCCAAACATTCCGAAAGTCTCGGAATGTTTGGAAACCGCCGGTGCACCAAATTTAATTAAATTTTTCTGTGTAATTAATAAGTATTTTGATGGTTTTATATTTTTTTACGTTACGTGTGATCATAATTTATAATGTCCTAAAATATGACGCGTGATTTACCAGTCTGCCTGTATAATACTGTACATGCGAAAACTTAGTTCAGTTAGACACATTTAAGACTAAAAACTTTTTGATCCACTCATAGAATGTGCTTTTCAGCTAATTACTCCATTATACTCCATACATCTTTATACCGCTTGAAGCTGAAAATGCCCTATTTTTAACTTATAAAAAGGAGGTGATCAATCTATCGCATTCTTTTTTTTATGTATGTTTAACGATTATTTGAAGACGATTGGACCGATTTAGAAAATTCCTTTGTGTTTGAACGAGTATACTGTTTGGTGGTTCCATAGAAATTTTATCAAAATCGGTTGTGTAATTTGGGAGTAAAGGCGGTTTTTAGTTTTTAAAAATTCTTTCAGGTTGTCGGATCCGATAGCTATCGGATATGACACATCACAGATAGGACAGATCACAGGAAAGTAAGCAAATCCAGACGTCGTCGATTTTTAGCCTAAAAGCCGAATCGAATAATGAAAAATGAAGTTTGCGCGAACACACGCACATCAAATCCAAGTTTTGTTTGTTTCTTAATTATCAAAAATTTCAATTTGTATCAAAAGGAGTATTTAAAAAAAAATATATTTCAAAGGCAAGTAATAAATCGAATAAGTACTTATAATTACTTACACTTAATTACAACTTAACACAGGTTTTGCTACATAGCAGCAAATAACTATAGATTTAATCACATAACCTAGAAACAGCGAGTATTTACTTTGTAAGCGTATAGATTTGACCATCGATTTATAGATTTATTCAAATCGATAAGTTTTTTAACCTTACAATGTGTACTGTGAACAAAGGCCTGTTCATTTCATTACCTCTAATCTCGATGGGATAACAGTATAAAAGCGCATAATAATTCAGTCTTTTAACAATACTCTATAAATCAGTCAGATCAATAGTTGTTTCTGGCAACCGCGCAACAACATGACTTTGCCGGCAAAGCGAGAGCAATTGAGCCTCGAACAAAACGTCATTGATAAGTTTTTCGGCAAATATTTGCTGGTCTTTCGGCAAAGTCTTTAAGACATAGGCCCAGGACTTGGCCGCGAGGTCCCAGCGGTCCGTTGGCACGAGGTTACTGAGGTGGGAATTGATTTTATCAATAATATCGTTCGTCGAGCAAGTTGTTTCTGTTGAGCTTAGGCGCAACTCCAGCCTGTCTCGTATTACCTGAAATAAAAAATAATTATGTATTGTAGGCAACACAGATAAGTCATGGGCTTTCAAAAGATGCACAGCATCGTCATAACATAAAGCTACATGTCTACGTTGCAGTGCCATCATTGTTTAATCGTTATGCCTCTTAGAGCAACACGGAACACTTCCGTGTTGCTCTAAGTTATGCCTAATTCGCATAACGACACCAAAGTCTCAAAATGACTAATCCGCGAATGGACTTGTTCTTGCAAGAACTTATTCGCGAAAAGGCAAATTCTCAAAAGGACTAAGACGTTTCGCGTAGCTCTAAATTTTTTTTAAAACATTTAAAACATTGTTATGCTGCGATACTGTCAGACGATGATTACATTTCGGAGTAAAGTTCCGGTTTCGTCTTTGACGATATGGGGAGAGCGGTTGGCACGCAGCTTTTGAATATAACGGACGTAATCTGACTTATCTGTTCTGCCTATATGTATATTATTATGTTTCTTTGTTCCAGTTTTTTTAAAACGAAGGTATATGTGTAAATATAGCAAAAAGCGTTCAAAATAGGAGGTTCTAAGTCTACTTTGCTTCATCATCGACACTTCAAAAATTGTTTTAAGTCTTGCAGGCTGATGAGCCTCCTTATTAAAACATTTTCGTCATAACGTACGTAAGTTCATCGTTATATTCTGGAACTAAAAAGTAGATAATAATATACATACTAAACTACATAATTATTTTTTACCTGGAAAAAATAGGCCAATAAGAATAATTGCTAGGACCATACATAAAGCAGTGTTGGGACGTTCAGCCTCCATTCAGACAGATACCACCTCTTTTCTAAAGTCTCTATGCCCAGAAAAAGCAGCTGAATGGAGGCTTTAAGGTTGTGGGTTTGAATCCCATATTCAAGATATTTCCTTCAAAACTAAAAACCGACTTCACTTCCTCACTTCAGAGCTGACTTTGATAAAATTTCTGTGGGACCACCTGACAAGTATACCCTTTCAAACAAAAAAAGACTTTTCTAAATCGGTCTATGCGTCTTCGAATAATCAGTAAACAAAAATAAAAAAGTCCAGAAAAATGCTTGACCTTGACATGTTGGGAGTTTGGGAGTAATGCAAAGCCACAGGTATGGCACTTCATCCAAACGCAGCAGCATATATACCTAGTACTACTACAAACGAAACAATCCGTCCGTGCACACGTCAAATGTGTGAGTTAAACAATCAGGGTCGCCACCACAGAATTTGTTGCTTTGCTTACCTGTTTTCATCACTCGTAAATCTATAAAATTTTCGTTATTTATTGTTTTCCGTGGATAAACAATGATAATGTGCGCAGTTTCTCACCATTATAATTCAATAATCCTAAGTGACTCGCGTAATGTCAACGTGCGACTACCAATAACCCTGTTTTACTGCCGCTTACACCTCACAATAACGGGGGAAGGGTTGCGGGGACACCAGATTGCGGGGGACGGTGCGAGTTTCCGTTCTGTATGTAATACTAATATTAATTCTGTGGCAAAGCCTCAACACTCCGCTTATAAGGCGTTGAAAAAAAGATCGCGATGACTTAATAACATCCTCCTTTTTTTGGAAATCGGTTAAAAATAGTTATATATACTCGAAAACTTACGAAGCGCGGTCAAAAGCCGCGTTGCAACCGAGATAATAATAAATAAATGAATACATAGGGACAAATTACATAGATTGAGCTAGCCCCAAAGTAAGTTCGAGACTTGTGTTATGGGATACTAACTCAACGTTACTGTATTTTATAACAAATACATATAAAGATAAACATCCAAGATAAAAGTAACGAAAAGAAAAATTATACTGCATGTATAACTTACCCCATTCTGCCCATTGCTAGATCCAGGAATCGCTCCATCCGGTTCAGATTTGATTTTTTTGGCCACATCATCTCTCGGCTCTGTCTTCACTTCAAAAGTGTCAGGAAAAGGTCTTTTAAGTGGACTTGGTTGGACTGGGTCAGCTTTTTCCGCCTTCACTTTCACTGGAGTTACTTGTTCTGAAGTATTTTTCTCTGTGGCTTGGTTATTTTGGTCTACCGATGGATCACTAATGGTTGAAGGGACATCTTGAAGCAGGGACTGCGATTGATCGCTAATGTTGGGGCTGGATGGTCGCCCTTCATCATTATCAGGCAACCGCGTTTCGGCGTCACATAATAGTTTTAGTGCTGAAAATTATAATATTTTCATTGAATTAGTTTCATTTGGTATATTATAATTTGTTTAACGCGTCGTGGATTGTGGTTTTCAGCCCAGGGGAAGATCTTTATCTTATCTTATCCTCTATCTTATCCTAATAAATCATAAGAGGTGACTAACTACAGTCCAGGCACAGAGTGAATATAAGTATTACATACAGAACGGAACCTCCTAAGGGCTGGCACAATATGCGTGCTCGTTCCCTGTCCCTGCAACTCTCTCCCGTTCCCGCCTTGTGGGGACGGTAAAGCGAGCAGCTGTAGGCGCCTGCAGCGGCCTCTATAAGAATGAATAGACAAGAAAATACGCTACAATAAGGTGCCAAAGTTTAAGAGTTTTTTTATGAATATAAATCTTTTATTACTAGTACTCTAATTAATTAAATATCAATTATATAAAATGCAATAAACATTTTTAAAGCATATTCATCACTGTCACTTTTTTGCCAGTTGTGTGGGTGCCATCTCTGTGAGAGCTGCTGGTACTAATTTCGCCTACTTAAGGGCCCTCCTAGTTTCTATGGTGTTGGGTATCTTTTATGTTAGTAATTATATTATCTAGGCCTGGTTTACATATTGACAAATGACAAGTGAGATCTATGCACTTGTCACTTGTCAGTGCCTGTTCACATGCTAACTTGTTACTTGTTTCTCGCAATTGTCACTTGTCAATATGTAGGCTTTACCATGGTACAATAAAATAAGGTATTCTCTTCCCGAGATGGAACTTGACTACGTCACAAAGTGTTACCACTGATTGTTCTTTTCGGTAAATTTAAGGACTTTCTCAATTAGTTCATGAATATTTAAAAAAATATTAAGTAACTTAGCTATTTAGTATCTCGCGATTCTCGCGTGATTTATCAATTCAATATTTTATAAATTGATATAATGGATTAGGTATTAATTCGAAATTGGTATATAAAATTCAAAAATGCATTACGCTCAGGTAATTCAATTTCACACAGTGGCAACATATCAAACTGATGACGTAGTCAAGTTCCACCTACGTCATCAGCTGTCACGGGAAGAGAATACCTTATTTTATTGTACCATGGGCTTTACCTTTAAAATCATCATTGTCATTGGTCACTTCGGTGCTATCCAACATGGCTGTCTTATTACTATCATCATCATCTAAGGTATCACTGTCCTGTTTCGTTCCTGACAATGTTTGGTCTGCTATTACGTCATCTGGCACATGTAAAACCTCGTACCAGCATTTATTTGGAAGTAAACCAAACATATCACCACTCTGTAGATGTACCGCTTTGTTTTGTTCAAGTTTCTGTATTTTACCGCCATTTTGTAAGTAAAAACATGGATTTTTGTGCAACTGAAAAGCGAATTATAATTTTAATGTTTGAGTTTTGATCACAATAGTAACTATCTGTGAATCCTGTGATGCATTTTAGGAGGTTTAATTTTTTTATAAACTTAAATAATAGTACCTGGGCGACCGAGCTTTGCTCGGTTACATCTCAAACATTAACTATTTTTTTTTAACTTGTCTAAAAAAAATGCAAAATAAAAAAAAATATATAAACTTAAACATAAAAAAAAAACAAAAGTAAGTCACCGAGTGAGATTCGAACCCGTAACACTCTTTCTAGCGGTCGCTATCCTTAACAACTGAGCTAAATCAAGGCGGTCGCGGCGCGACGAAATTAGCGACCATATTCTGCGTGGAAAGAAAAACGCATGAAAACTCGAAAACACGCGTTTTCCCAAACACAAAACTAATCTAGATCGATTGTTTACCCCCGAAAACCCCCATATACAAATTTTCAGCGAAATCGTTAGAGCCGTTTTCGAGATCACAGAAATTTATAAATAAATATATATACTTACATACATACATACAAGAATTGCTCGTTTAAAGGTATAAGATACATAAACTAAACTATGATTAAACTAAATATAGTAAATGTTAGTAGAATTGGGTGCCCAAGAGGCTGGCGGCATTTCCGCGTTGAACGGCCAAACTCAACTGTGGTCAAAATGTACTAGCAGGCCGTGGGCGGCGAGCGGGGAGGGAATTGTCCGCACGTTTAGTAAAAACATTTCTTAAGGTTTTGTGTTCTTTTAAATACTGATTCCTCGATTTCAATACAGCTCTCTAGAATATGGAAAATACACTTGTACTTATGAATACTCATAGCTATATACGTTAGAATATTAAAAGTTGAATAAAAGCAACAATGACTGAAGCAGAAATATGACTTACCCCTACAAAGGTAACCAAATCATTTGTGACTTCAAGCTTTGCATGCTGTCTTGACATTCTTTTATCATCACACTGAAAATTAAAATTAAAATCTATCATTATATGTTATTTTATCAATTAGTTTAATTTAGTTTAGTTTAGTTTTTTTTTTGTTGTTATTGATGTTTGTTGAGATGCCGGATCGATGGAGTAAGCACCAACAATATAAATTATGCTGATGACTGTTTGCTGCTCTCTCCGACATCAGGGGGTCTAAATGAGATGCAAAGGGTTTGCGAGGCCTACGCTACCGAGCACGGACTGGTATATAATGTGAAAAAGACGGAATTCATGGTATTTAAGGCCGCTGGTAAATGTCCCGATAAAGTCAATAATATTACCCTAAACGGTGTGAACATTCAACGTGTATCAAAGTTTAAATATTTGGGACATATAATTACTGAAGACCTTAAAGACGATGACGACATAGAAAGGGAACGTAGGGCTCTTGCGGTTAGAGGCAACATGTTGGCTCGCAGATTTTTGCGCTGTAGTGAAGAGGTAAAGGTGACCCTTTTTAAAGCGTATTGCCAAAACATGTACATGGGAAATCTGTGGGTCAATTACACCAAAAAGTCGCTGGACGCCCTACGAGTCCAATATAATAATGCGTTTAGAATGTTATTGGGACTGCCTTATTTCTGCAGTGCATCGGCAATGTTTGCAGAGTACCAAGTTGACGGCTTTGCAGCCATTATCCGCAAAAAAACCACATCGCTGATATTTAGAGCGCGTGCCAGTCACAACAGCATTCTGCAAACCCTGGCCGATAGGTACACGTCTCCGCTTTGGGGCTGTCTTGTGAGGAGAGTAATTTTAAAATCCCTCACTTTATTATGATTATTTGTTTTTGTTTTTGATTTTATTACGATTATATTTTCTTACTAACATAATTTAAGTGATACTAACATATTCTATGGGTCTTTGATATCCGAAATAAACAATTATTATTATTATATTATTATTATTTCTTTTTTCTCAATAAACCTGCCTAACATCATATTAATTATAAACATACTAAATGTGTAATGATTTCAGAAAAACAATAAAATCTATGAATTAGTACTGTGTACATATCAAAAACCTGCAATATTGTTCTGAAAAACCTGTTAAGGATCTAAAGTAGACTAAAATATGTAAAAATAAAGTTTATAATTCTAATGCCTACATATTCCTTATTGCATAGTTTTTAAGAGATCTATTTATTGCTTCTGTACGATCAACAACATCTCTATGGCTTTTGTATGATCAACAACAGAATAACTCTACGAGTTTTATGAGAAACAGAGAGTTTGTGTGATCATTTTTGGCATGCAACCTTTCTAAAAACTGAACTGATGAGAATAACCAAACTACTCTGCATATCCAAGGCACCACCCTAAAAACTGTGTCCTCCTTTAAATACCTTGGGAGTATATTGTCCAGCGACGGCACTATTGATGCCGACATCAAGCACAGAACTAACACGGGGTGGCAGAAATGGAGAGAGCTGACTGGAGTGCTGTGCGATGCCAGAATGCCAATATGCACCAAAGGCAAGGTTTACAAAGTTGCAGTGAGATCCGCAATGACTTATGGAGCTGAATGTTGGCCTCTTAGTAGACAACAAACTAGCAAAATGCAAGTGGCAGAAATGCGAATGTTGAGATGGTCGGCGGGGGTCACACTTCGCGACAAAGTGCCCAATCGATATGTCCAAGGAAGTTTTAAAGTAAGACCTCTGCCCGACAAGCTGGAAGAGGCACGCCTTAGATGGTACGGCGGCCACGTCATGAGAAGGCCATACGATCACATGACCAGGAAAGTGATTAACATGGATGTCAGTGGTAAACAAGGACCTAAAGAACGCCAACACAGAACCAGTGACTACCCAAAAGAGATCTCTTTGGAGAAGAAAGATTAGGAGAGCCGACCCCAACTAGAAATAGGATAAGGCCGGAGGAAGAAGAGAAGACCTTTCTAAAAACTAACTTACTAGATGTCCTGAACACTACGAAATCAAAGAGCTTTCTTATTTTAAGGGGGTGGGGGGCATAGTCCTTATTTAAGTAACATAAAAAAATACATGAACCTAACTTTCCCTAACACTTGGTCCGGGTGGTCATAAAAAAAATATGTACACATGTTCTGGGTGGCATTAAAAAGAATATTTTCAGTTATTCCAAGTGGTCATAAAAAAATATGTACAGATGTTGCAGGTGATCATATAAAAATGAACTCAACTTTGCTTCTGCCACCACAACCACCTTTTATTAATATTCACCTGCATTCCATTTTAAGGATATAGTACAAACATTTTTAGATTAGAATAGAAAATATATGAATATCTCATAAAGAAAGTAATACTTTCCGAATCCCCCCACGGGATAAGGAGAACTATACCCCCCTCCCCTCAACCCCCTACTCGTGTGACCCTCTACTAAAGCTAACTCAAAATAATTGGCCAAGTGCGTGTCGGGCCACGCGCAGTATAGGGTTCCGTATTGAATTTGTATGAATTTTTCCTTTTCGAGTACATTTTATAAGTTGATCACCTATAACTTTTTAATTTGTTAACCCTACTTAGCTCTGATAGTTTTCCTTTAAACTACATTATATATACTATAGCTGTGATTTTTTTCACGTGTCCATATATAACCATTTAGCAGATAGATGGGGGGGACACGTGACTTTAACAAAAAAAATTACTTAAAACCTAAATATTTCAGACGGATCCCTAAATCAAAAAATGGTGTTCCCAAGCTCACAATATTTTTGAAAAACCTATTCAACGATACCCCACACAATATGTTTGTAGAGAAAAAAAATATTGACTTCCTCTTTACTTGTATGGCAGCTACCCTAAAAAAAATTTTTTTTCCATATTTTATTTTACGACTTTTTTGCCATGATTGATATCCATGCCAAATTACAGCTTTCTAGTACTTATAGTCTCTGAGTAGGACCGCGGACGGACAGACAGACAGACAGACATGGCGAAACTATAAGGGTTCCTTGTTTACTACGGAACCCTAATTATAGCATATTGTAGTGTAGTAAAGTAATAAGATAGGTAGGTGATATCAATAATATATGAGTGACGTCATTAAATTTGGATAGTAAACAACATGGTGTTACTGACGAAGTTTTAAGTACTGCGTATTATAAACTATAGTATTAACATTGGCCATTTTTGAAGAAACAACTGAAAAACAGGATAAATCAAAAACTTACGTGTAGAAATTTATCTCTACCAATCAAGTGAGTCCCAAATTTTAGAGGAATTTTCGGCTCCCCAGTCGTATACTCACACTTTTTGCTAGGGTTAGAAACATCTACTTGTTTTGGCACTAATATAAAACCCATTTTGAATAGTATAGAATATTTAATACGACGGTTTAATTAAACAAACGAACGGCAAACTCAGAAATAATTATTAGCAACCAAAACAAAGACGATGTTTTCTTGATTTATTCATCACTTTCAGATTCAGGTAAACGCAACGGTCTTGTCAATCAATTCACTCATTTGTCACTCTTGTTATTTATTACGGAGTTGACAGTTCGACATGTTAGAAATGTCATTGTCAAAATTGTTTTTTTTTACAAGAAATGATAGCACATCCGTACACAGTTCGAGACAAGATCACAAGAAAAAAGAGTGCGACTAGAGATGGGCATCTACCCGGGTATTTACCCACGCTTGGGTATTTACCCGATATGCACCGGGTATATACCCGTATCTACCCGTTTGGGTGGGTAGATTGGAATATTTATTTAAAAATTTGTGTGAGTCCACTATTTATGTGTAGAAATGAACAAAAAGGTTATATAATGTATAAAAAAATGAATATCTCTAAAAGAAAAAATATCAAAGATTAAAATCACTGATGCTTTCCATATTAAATATACAGATGCCATCTTATTTGTTATCTGATTACTTATTTTAACATATAATTAGGTCTACTTACGTTTGCCAGCAAAAAATGTAAACATAGACCTGTCAATTTGTATGTTTCCATACAACGGGTAGATACGGGTAAATACCCGGCATTCTATTTTGTGGGAAATGTTATAACAAGTTGATGGGGGATCGAAGAACTCATTTATACGAATATCTTTTTTTCCGAGACCAACCCCGAAATCAGTAGTTTTGGCTCTTGGATAAGCAGTCAAAGATACCTACTCTCTATACATGTATGAGGGTGCTCGTATATTGACATAGCATTTGATGTCTGATTGCTCATTTTAACATCTTATTAGGTCTACTTACGTTTGCCAGCAAAAAGTGTAATCTTAGACCTGTTTATTAGTATGTTTCCATACAACGGGTAGATACGGGTAAATACCCGGCATACTATTTTGTGGGAAATGTTGATGGGAAATCGAAGAACTCGTCTAAACGAATATCTTTTGTTCCGAGACCAACCCCGAAATCAGTAGTTTTGGCTCTTAAATTAGCAGTCAAAGATACCTAATCTCTATACATGTATGAAGGTGCTCGTATATTGACATCGCATTTGATGTCTGATTGCACATTTTAACATCTAGTTAGGGCTACAAATATTTGTCAGCAAAAAATATAAAGTTAGACCTGTCAATTTGTATGTTCCCATACAACGGGTAGATACGGGTAAATACCCGGCATACTATTTTGTGGGAAATGTTATGACAAGTTGATGGGGGATCGAAGAACTCATCTATACGAATATCTTTTGTTCCGAGACCAATCCCGAAATCAGTAGTTTTGGCTCTTAAATTAGCAATCAAAGATACCTAATCTCTATACATGTCTGAGGGTGCTCGTATATTGACATCGCATTTGATGTCTGATTGCACATTTTAACATCTAGTTAGGTCTACAAATATTTGCCAGCAAAAAATATAAAGTTAGACCTGTCAATTTGTATATTCCCATACAACTGGTAGATACGGGTAAATACCCGGCATACTATTTTGTGGGAAATGTTATGACAAGTTGATGGGGTATCCAAGAACTCGTCTATACGAATATCTTTTGTTCCAAGACCAACCCTGAAATCAGTAGTTTTGGCTCTTGGATGAGCAGTCAAAGATACCTAATCTCTATACATGTATGAGGGTGCCCATATACTGATATCGCATTTTATATCTTCTTACTCATTTAACCACTTTTAAGTATGTCTTTGCGCACCTCCCAACAAAAAAATGATAATAAATCAAAAAAGCCTATTATCAAAGTATGATTAGTATGGTGGTTTCATATACTTTAATGTCAGATTTGACGTCTACCTGCATTTTAAGCATATTACAGCGCTTGCACACACTTTCCGACACGAATTGCGAAGTAATTACTCATAAAATTCAATCTACCCACCAAATGGGTAGATGCGGGTATATACCGGGTATTTACCCAATCTACCGGGTATATTCCCAAATGGGTAGATTGGGTATTTACCCGCCGCCCATCTCTAAGTGCGACGTTTATGCTATGCGACGTTGACAGCCACGTCATTGTCATTGTCACAGTTGACAGTTGACATTTTATGTGAAAATTATTGTAAATTGAAAAATAATTTAGCGAAGTTGTTTTTTTTGGCATTCATTAATTTTATGTTCAAACAAAATGTTAAAATCAACGGGTTTAGGATCTCAATCTCATAGGCCTCTATCTGGGCAGCTTTATAAATATACAAACGTCGTGAAAGGCTGGCAGCATCGATGGTTTGCAGTGGACCCAGAAACCGGAGTACTATCTTACTACCTGTACGACGGCCCTGGAGACACTATACAGCCTGGACAGCCGGCCAGGGGAGAGGTAAAAATAATCATTATCATGTTCCACCTCACCACAATGATTTCCTCTATTCCATGAATAGACAGAGCTAAGAGTTGCAAAGGTGACGATCTCGTGGGTGGTCAAACGACCTGAGAAAGCGCTGAATGCTGGCTGCACTAAACCGGTCATTTTGGAAATCCTTAGGAGTCTATACTATGTCCAGGAGTGAATGTTATTTGGCTGAAATGATGATGATGAAGAGTTGCAAAGTGAAAAAGAAAAAAGTGGCCTTTGGACGTTAGTATGCCCTTTAGCTGTGTCTACACTCTTAATATAAAGACTATTTGAATGTATGTTATTTATTTTATTATCTCATAAAACACAAATAAAAAAATACACAAAAAAAAAAACATTAAAACTAGTTGTGATCCAAAATATGTGTGTACACTGTACAACAAACAATTCTTAGAGGAGAATCTTTCAATCCAAGCGAAAACAAGTATAACAAATAAATACCTTACCTATTAAATATGTATTTTACAAACTTCTTATTCTCTTGTAACACAGTACAGGATTCCCTATAGTGTTTTAATGCATGGGCCTAGTTTAGAATCAAAAAACATAAAAGTCTGGGTTAATTAAAGCAATCTCGTTACACAGATGGGCCACATGGGGTTTTATTTTAGTATGTTTTTTTTTAAGCAGAAATTCCCATTTAATTTAATCTTTAGGCACCATACCTAGTGTTGGAAGTTATTTGAGAAAACAAAGAAGTAACATCAATTAATAAAAGAATGTATTATTTTATGGAAGTAAAAACCATTTTTAGAGTAAAAATTTGTTAATTCAGTAATAAATAAGCTGTCCAAAACTAATGCTGCACATCTCTTTTTGAGCAACCAAGTGCTACACAATTTGAATAGACTGCCTGAGGAAGTAGTCTGCCACATCTATGAACTGCTTTAAAAAAAGACTGGACAATGGACTACGCACAATAAAGTGACTGTAAAACAATTATTATAGTGGACAATTAAACATTTCGTAAATATGTGAATGGCTAATAAAAAATTCAACAGTGCCTGTAATAGATTCTCATCGATAACCCAATAAATAAATAAAAACATGGCGTCATCAACATATAAACATAATTATTTCTCGTCACTAGATGGAGCTTTATTGTATTAATTAAAATCTTTTATACCTATTATTTAAATAAAGTAGTACTCTAATTAATTAAATATAAATATTTTTTAAGCATATTCATCATTTCCTTTGTCACCTTTTTGGTAGTCATGTTTGCTGCCATCTCTGTATGCTTACCTGCAATTTATGGGATCTCTAATAGTTTCTAAGGCGTTAGGTATCTGTTACGTTACTAATTATATTATCTTTGACAAAGTACACCTCATTTTGCATTTCGTTTTCAGGCACATTTGGCGGCTGCGGTGATCTGCCCCAGCGATGAAGACTCCCGCACTTTCACCATCAACTGCGCTTCGGGCGACATGCTCAAGCTGCGCGCCACCGACGCCAGGGCTCGCCAGGAGTGGGTAAACGGCCTGCGAGCTATTGCTGAGATACACACTAAAGTAAGAACTTATTTCAGCAACATTTTTTCTTTTTTTTTCTACTTTTACTTGCGATCTGTGATAGTACAGACGAGATACACACTAAAGTAAGAACTTATTTCAGCAACCTTTTTTTTTTTTTTTCTACTTTTTCTTGCGACCTGTGATAGTACAGACGAGATACACACTAAAGTAAGAACTTATTTCAGCAACATTTTTTCTTTTTTTTTCTACTTTTTTTTGCGATCTGTGATAGTACAGACGAGATACACACTAAAGTAAGAACTTATTTCAGCAACATTTTTTCTTTTTTTTCTACTTTTTCTTGCGACCTGTGATAGTACAGACGAGATACACACTAAAGTAAGAACTTATTTCAGCAAGATTTTTTCTTTTTTTTCTACTTTTTCTTGCGACCTGTGATAGTACAGACGAGATACACACTAAAGTAAGAACTTATTTCAGCAAGATTTTTTCTTTTTTTTCTACTTTTTCTTGCGATCTGTGATAGTACAGACGAGATACACACTAAAGTAAGAACTTATTTGAGCAACATTTTTTTATTTTTTAAACTTTTTTTTTAAGAGCTGTGATGGTGCACTGAAATTAGATAAAATTCTTAATCGGAGTCCCCTATGAGGCTGGCATAGTCATACCAAGTTGTTTGTTTTTCGTGTGTGTAAGTGGCCAACACTGGTGTCAGATTTTTCAGACTGCCTAAAGACATCTGACATAGCTTGACGCCTGCGATACAATAATGACAGCCGGGACCAACGGCTTATATGTGTCTTCCGAAGCACGGAGGAGCTCGAGAATTTTTTATGCCACTTGTGGTCACCCATCCAAGTGCGGACCACGCCCGGCGTCGCTTTACTTCACCGAGCTCCTCAAACGTGTATATGGAAGTTATGATGAGTATGTGTGGGGTCGCAGGCGATGGGCGCGAACCCCCCGCTGCAGCCGCGCGAGCAGCTCGCCGTGCACGACGCCATGGCCTCCGCGCGGCAGCAGCTGCAGGCCACGGAACTCAGGTCAGACGGTTTCTCTTTCAAATTCTCATTTTAATGAAAAAAACCTTATCCTTATTTAATCCTTCTTAGGCGCCGTCATATCGATGGCATGAGGTGGGGGAACATGTTCCATACCATTATCTATAAATAATCGTGTTTGTTGGATGGGAGCCCCTCTGAAATACTTATTTTATTCTATTTTAATATATGTTGATACCTATCATGATTCATGAGATGCAGCCTGGTGACAGGCAGACAGACGAACGGACGTATCCCGATCAGACGGGCGGACGGACAGCGGAGTCTCACCTTTAATCACGATGACCCTTGAAGTACAAGGTTACTATTAGGTACCGTACTTAAAGCGTGATTTTTTTTTCGTTTGAATTCATGACTTTCTTCTTCGTCTTACGCGACAATATGCCATGTGCGAAGAAAAGTTACAAGTTCTTACTTTAAACTATAAATCTATTTATTTTTTTCATTACAGCGATGCAGCCCTGGCTAGATGCATCGAGTCAGCAGATTCGCCATTTCCTCACACTGATCCCGATTTACTGCTTCTAAAGGTCAGTTGTGTTCTGAGTAACAAAATTTTTAGATTTGTGCGTTTCTGTTTTCACCACCGCGTCGTCCCCACTGAGGATGAATGGGAGTGACCAATATTTTACAGTTCCATTCGTCTCTACCGGCGACGACTGTAACAGACTCATACTTTTTTTTGCGGATTTACGCATTTGCCACCAGAAGGCTATTTATATTTTGCCGCCCTAGCTGCGTTCTCTTCTTATTCTTCTTTTCAGTGTAACTTCAATTTCAAATTATCTTTGACCAGTATGTGTTCATTGTAATATTATTTTAAAAGCGCCCTACCTTCTCGATTGCAAGCCTATTGGTTAAAACGCCATTGCGTTCATTACAATTCCTATTAGTCTCCAGTGGTGACGATTGGGAATTTTCCCTTTTTGATTCCCCAATTCTGTTAAATATAATAAAAAAGAAACTGTTATGTAGCCATGTTTGCTCCAGGCGACTTCAGCAGCCAGCATGCAGTGCCTGCTGCAATGCCTGGGCATCCTGCACCGTCAGCAGCAGTACGCTACCGTCAGCGTCGGCAAGATGGATGCTGACCATTGATACCACTTGGATACACTTCTACCCTCATATTCATAAAAAAATCTAATGTTTCTAATGTCGCATTTATACGTTCGCGCGAATCGCAAGGCGAATGACGAGGCGAATAACGAACACGCATATGTAGACAGTGCAGTACACGAATGTTTCGTGGAGTGTTTTGTCGAATGACGAAGCGAATAGCGAACACGAATGTGTAAATGCGGTAAAAACAGTAGTTCGTGTCGGCATTCGTATACGAATGTTTCGTCGAATGACGAGGCGAATAGCTAACACGCAAGTGTAAATGCGGTATAACGTATTCTAAACCTATTCTGTTAAAATACATGTTTTGTTCCTTTCCCTTATTTCAATATTTGACAACAAAAGAACGAGACAAAACATATTTTAAGTAAAATAGTTTTAGCGCGATCCCCGTTGCATAATAAGGCGATTACCACACTGCACCGCGCCCCGCTGCGTAGTGCGGGTCTGCTATATAAAAACGATGCGCGGACGCGGTGTCATTGTGTGGTCCTATGCATGTTTTCTAAACAAATTAAGATACATACTTGCATCAATTACTATTATTAGTATTACGTGACTTACCGCGACCTTTTAGCCGACTACGGCAGAAGGGTGGTCGAAATATCTGACAAAAATTATATTAATCGCCGTAAGTCCGAGAAATGTAGTTGTAGTAATGTACAACTTTGCGTTAACTCTGAAGTAAGAGGCAGTTGCTGACTACGTGCCGAATACGTTTTTCATTCAACTGCCCTGATGTTTTTTTTTTTAATTGTATTTCTATATTGATTATGGAAAAAAATACGACATAAGACATTCTACCTCTATTGGTTATTTGTATGCAATTTAATATATTTACAAGCTTTTATTTAGTTTCACATCTTGTTGTCTGTTTGTCTGTAAACAAGTCTTGCAAGAATTTGACCCACCTTTCGGTTTTATTTCCAAATTTTGCATGCATATGTATATCGCGTGACAATGCAATATTATGATGACACAGAGTTGATCTGATGATGGAGCCGGAAAGGGGCGATAGGAACTCTGTAATAAAACGATGCAACCCCATCAAGGTTGGGCTCGTTTGATTTGTCTGAAGCAGTTCTTTAAAATTTCAAGTCTTTTGATAACAGCTTGTTTTTAAATCCCATGCAAACATCCCATGCTGGTCTGGGAGAAATAAAAAAACTTAGAATGCACGCAGATCGTAAAAGCCGATCGAGGGAATGGGCAAAAATGCAAATCATGTTAACAGGCGATGCGGCTAGCAACCCATCACTGTATTGATTGCTTTTCCATCTTCTCGCCCACCATGACGCTAAAAGTGGCTTTTGGGTCTTGCGGCCCTGGGCTCTGCATAGAACCGCAAGACCCAAAATGCTCTGTCTGCCCCATTAGGGATAAAGACGTGATAGTATGTATGTATGTATGTTGTTTTTAAATTACTGGTTGGCATTTAAATACATATTGTATATCCTACTGTTTGTGTAAAAATGTGATCTCTTCCTGTTTTTATTTTTAGTATTAAAGTTTTTCTGTACTATACCATAGAATGAATATAAGTTTTACATACAGAGCGGAATCTCCTGAGGTCCTGCGCAATATGTACCCTTGTTACCACTTTTCTAGCAAATAAACTTTAATTTGATTTGATTTGATTTATGCGTCTTCGTTCCCCGTTCTCGCCTTGTGGAGGGAGTTGAGCGGTTGGCTGCAGGCGCATGCTTCCGCCTCGACATGGTGACAACGGGGGAGAGGTGCGGGGATAAGGGACGGGGACGCATGTTGCGCAGGACCTTAGAAGATTCCGTTCTGTAATTAATTCTGTGACTATACTTACATTAATTTAGATTACCTATAGATAGAGAGTAAATATAATTATGATGTATTCCATTTTAGCGTATTCTTGTAAAATACTTTCAAATACATTTTATTTATATTTTTATTTTGTTTATTTATTGTTCTGTGAAAAAAATATTGCAAGGTCTAACACGATTTGCGATTTTTTGCCGTGGGAAAATATTTTTGACATCATAATTCAGATATGTAAATCATCATAGTTTTAGAAGCAAAGAAATTGACCCTTTTCTTAGTTTAGAAGGTACCAGTAAAAATCTCAGTAAAGAAGGTACCAGTAAAAAAAACTAGGTCTATGTAAGTCTATACTCTGGTTAGGTATTTAAATAAATGTAAACAATCTTGACGTGTCTTTTATTGAAATATATACTTTATAAATCAATACCTTTGCAAATTACATTCCCTGCGGGAAACAGGCGTGATATTATGTATGTATGTATTTGCAAATTACAAATTAACTATGTTATAAATTACATAATTACTATGTAAATTACTAAGGTATTGATTTATGAAGTGTATATTTCAATAAAAAGACATGTCAAGATTGTTAACATTTATTTAAATACCGAACCAAACTGAGTATAGAGGACTTTTAAACAACGGCCAAATTTTTCGAAAATGTTCAGTCCAAGATATTGTACTTACTAAGCTCAGATTACTAAAGGTATACCTATATTTACTAGGTACCTATTCCATAAAAATTAAAAACTATCATAACACCACAAGTATTTTCACCCATAGAATAGGGAACCCAGGAAACACTATGCACAAAATGCGAAAAAAATCCACAGTGTGCGATAGGCCTACAAACTCTAATGTACCTGAATGTACCATGAGTATTGTATTCTTTTTACTGAAATCTGTACAAAGCTCGCCTCTATGGTACAATGTCTCTAGTAAAAATAAATCTAGGTCTATGGTCTCGACCACATAGAAATAAAAAAAAATATCATCACTTTCGTTTGTTTCATTTGTCACGCGGACTTGGAATCAGCGAGTCTGCTTGTTTTGGAGATTTTTATGTGATTTTTAATTTGTATCAAAATGTGTGACCAGGAGTTCAGGACGCTACGAATAGACCCGAGATACCCATTTACCAATCAAACAAGGTAATAAATACATATTGTTTTAGAGTAGATGCCTAATGTGCTAACATTTCATACTCCTTGGAATACTGGTCGCGTCCACCTGTACAAAGTCTTCATCTTAACGCGTTCCCAGTTGCATCCTCAGCTTTGCTGCTTCGGAGCCCGCGCTGCGCTCTCCCGCTGTTTTTTTTTTAATAATATATTCGTTAATTGTCACAGGATGCGAAAGACCATGCAAGATGGAGAATAAAGACTTACCTGAAATTCCTGAAACAGTTTTAATGATAGTTTTACGACCGGCTGCCTGCTAGACGTCAATCCTCTGGGAATTTGGGAATGCTTTTGTGGGAAATTTAAAAGTTTATTCAGTAACCTATACACGTCAATAAGAAAAATTTACATTCCCTGTACAGTATATATTAAAATTTAATTTATTTTTTAATAAAAAGCTTCCGATACCAGCACTTCAATGACCATAATTCTGGAAAAGAAAGGATTTTTACAGATCACCGCCTGACGTGGGCACATCCTATCCGTTCCCAGTGCGGACGTTGTACTGGGGACAAATGAGACAATTTTAAGACGTCCCTGGGAATGCAGTTGTAGCACGAGTTGTTTGTGCTTATTCCTTTAGTCACTCTTACGACATCCACAGGAAGATATGGAGTGGTCGTATTCTATTCAGGAAGCTACACGTCACATCTTTAGGACTAACTACAAACATTTCCAAAGTCCGACTCCACCCGAGTATGTCGTAAAAGGCGACTTAGAAAATACAAGCTACACAAAGCTTAAAAAGCAATGAAATATCTCCAACCCGTTCTGGCTGTTCGGGCCTCAGTGGAGACGATGATAACAAACATTTCAACGTTTGGAATAATGGTCGCATCCACCTATACAAATACTTCTTAAATATTCGGTCAAGTGCGTGGCCATTTTATCTCTGTCTTAACTACTCTGGACTGTCGTTATACTATATGTTTCGTCCAAAGTAGATAGATATCTTTCCTTGCCAAACAATTCGCAAAATAGCAAAATAGCCGTTCTCTCATCTTTTCTATTAGAATTTATATAATAACGCACTGAAACTAGATCAATAGAGTTATATAAGGCCGGCGAGGCTACTGCAGCAACGGGTAGGTATTGATTTTAGTATATTTATACATATTTGTGTCGGGTATCTATAGATAACTGATTCTACTTCTTGCGTTTTATTCGCTTTGTTCTTGCGGCCTCTTTATATAGCCCCTTTTCCCACATGACTTTACGTATAGGTACGTTTACGCGCTCGATTTACGATAATTTGTCGCTCCGTTTTTACCACAGTGCTTTCGCCCGCCACAATGTAAGATGAAACAACATGCTTTTAGGCCACGCCCACCTGTGAGTTCGAGTCCGCGACTAGTTCAACCTTAAGAGAAAATTTAAGATATAGGTAGGGGCCGGCCCAGGTATCTCTTTGGCCGACTACTGTACCTCACAAAAAGTCTATTATGTACTTACTTACGGGGCAGAGAAGAGTTGCCGGTCGCGTCTGAAACATTCTCACCTCTTCCCACGATCGGATTTTACGATCAGGAAAGAAAAGCTACGCTCTTAAGATGATTTCAAATGTATGCGATTGTTTCAGGGCCTGCTACGACAATTATTGTGACTACTTCAAGTGCACACGTCTGCTTGGCGATGTAAGGCTTTTGTTTAAAATACTATGTAATAGAACTAACTGCGTTTTGGATGCCATTTATTTTACCATCTTGCGTTTAAAAGTAGCTCTGGTCGATGGAGTGCTTATGGTATTTTACCATCATTTATATAATAGTATTTTATGCAACAGTTGTATAAGAGGGTTCAAAATATGCGAGTGGCGCAGGTTACGATGCGAGCTTTAGCAAGCATCGTAAGAAGACGCCATCGAGCATTTTTTGACGTACTTATACAACGTTGCATACAATACTTTTTCTACGACTATATTTACTAAATAAAATACAAAAATAAACAAAGAAAAATATGAAAATGTATGACATCGTAGATAATAGGCATCTATGGTAAACTTTATTTTTTGACGTGACAACGTCTTATAAATTGGTTTGCCGGGTGCAGAGATATGGGACTAAAGCATCCCATATCTCTGGCCGGGTGACACTTCAAGAAACTGCGTTACGCTCGCTCACGTTATGCGCTCACAATGAGAGCGAGTGAGAGGCACGCGTCCCTTCCACTCGGGCATGGTTAGCCCACCTAAGAGCGAGAGAGACAGACATAAAAAGTCGTTGTCACGTAAAACTTTCGCCCGTATACCGACTTTAAAGGCAACCAATTTTTTTAAATTGACGTCTTTCTAGTTAATATAAAAACGTTTTTCTTATGTTGGCAGTATGATAGATTCAAAGAAAAAAAGGTTCTAAGTCTATGGCTAGGAGTATCGTTTTGGCGAAATGATACAAGTGCTGTTATGGGGAATAGACTATAGACTTTCCTGAAGTCATAAATAATAAATGTTCTTATAGTAGTGTTCGTGACTATGTAAAAGGCAGATAACAGTAGAGGAGTAGAAAAAGAATGATAGATTTATATCGTAGAATTTCGGGAAGAGGTTCAAGTAACAGTGAATTAATTACCTACTGACCTACTCGCTTCGATCGACAATCATTTTCTTACTAATTCTTTACAGGATAAGAACCCGGGAACATCAACTACATAGTAATGAAAGCCGCATAAAAATCGCAGTAGTTTCCGAGTTTATCAGTGGCAGACTTACACATTTGCCGCTAGTATAGTATAGGGCTATTCATATTTTGCCGCCTCTAACCTGAATTATCGTAATAGGTAATATGATCTTTGTATGCACCCTTCTATCTTCTTGAATGCGGCGATGCACCAAAAAGGAGTTGTGCAATCGGTCTCAAATAGGCCGCTATTAAAATCTGCCATTGCCCCCCAACTTGGTAAATCCGATAGAGAGACATACATTTTGAATGTTATGGGAAACTAACTCAATGATACTATATTTTATAACAAATACATATATAGATAATACATCCCAGACCCAGGACAGTTTGAAAAAGGCCATTTTCCAACTTGCCCTGACCGGGGATCGAACCCGGGACGCTGGGTGGCGGGCTATCATGGTGTCCTCTACGCCACGGAGGTCGTTCGTATTACGAGTAAACTTTTCTGGTTTATCCAGGTGGAAGACTGCAAGCTCTTCAAGAGGTACTTCGAGACAATTTGCCCCAACGCGTGGATCTCCCACTGGGACGAGCTGCGGGACAAGGGCGCCTTCCCCGGACCCATCTGACGTGATGTCGAAGGCTTTACGTGAATAAAACTGGAAAATGACTACGTTTTTCTTTTACATACATACTATGACATCTTTATCCCTAATGGGTGCATTTTGTATCTTGCGGATCCGCATTGCCTATTTAGCATGATTCACATTTTTGCCCATTCCCTCGATCGGCTTTTACGATATACGCGGGAAGAGAAGCGGCTAGTACATTCTAAGATTTTTATCCCAGACCAGCATGGAATAGGTCTCTTGTTTACATACGTATATTTAACATACATACCTACTATCATATCAGCCACAGGAAGTCCACTGCTGGACATAGGCCTCCCCCAAGGATTTCTAAATTGAATATAGGTATGTATATTTCCAATACACTATCATATCTTTATCCCTAATGGAGGCATTTTGTATTTTGCGTCTCTAAGCAGAAAGAGCCCAAGAAGGGTTATGCAAGAGTCAAAAGCCACTTTAAGCGTGATGGTGGGCGAGAAGATTGAAAAGCAATCAATATAGTGGGTGTCTATGTCCCCAGCGCAAAAGTATCGAATAATAATTGTTGAGTATACTAGATCTTTAGTTTATAGCTGCCTTCAAATGTTTATCGATAAATTAAATTTGTGTATTCAGTAATTTTTGAGAAATTCGTCAAAAACATATTCCTCCAGGGAAACGTTTCTCTGGCGGAATTTTGTCTGGAATCCAGAATTCAATCAGTAGAGCAATTAATGTATCATAAGAGGCAAATGTTTATGTACAAATGAACTTTGTATGTCATAGGCCTACGAAGTTATTCAAAATTCCGCTGGGGAAATGTTTGGCCTTTTGCTGGATCTCACAAACTGTTTAGAATACAGTCCTGATTTTTTTTACACATATTGCTATTAATTTGTTTATAACATCTGTAAAAACAGAAGCCAAAAAAACACAACCACTTACGAATAGTAAATATAAACATAAAAGTAGGTATTTTGGTTTTAGTGGCTTAACTAAGGGACGCAGGGAAAAAGTTTAAATGTCGATTTATGTATAAAAACTGCCTCCAACATCTAGGAAAGTACGTTTGTAATAGAGTTAGTATTAAAAAAGATACAAAAAAAAAATGTTCTACTGACATCATGATTTTGAATCGGTCTATTGGACGAGTTTTGTGTTATGTTATAAGTTCTGACTAATTCCAATCTTTAATGTATTAATTCAACTATCCATATTCCAATAATTAGCTTAATCCAATAATTAATAAAGAAAATATAGTAAAAAAACCAGCGACACTTAAATATTTGTTACAAACCGACCAATTTTAGATGCCATCCGAAATTGGTCGGTTTATAGCAAAGTTTCAAGTATTGTTGGTTTTTTTACTATATTTCCTTTATTACTAATTCGATAGGGCTAATTATTGGAGTACGGATAGTTGAATTAATACATTAAATATTGAAATTAGCTAAACTTGTCACATAATATAAAACTCGTCCAACAGACCGATTCAAAATCAAAATGTCAGTGAGACATTATTTTTTGTTGTATCTTTTTTAATACTAACTCTATTACAAACGTATTTTCCCAGATGTTGGGAGGCAGTTTTGATACATAAATCGACATTAAAAAATTTTCCCTATGTTCCTTAGTTAACCCACTAGAACCAAAATACCTACTTTTCTGTTTATATTTATTATTCGTAATTGGTTGTGTTTTAACAGATGTTATAAACAAATTAATAGCAATATGTGTAAAAAAAATCAGGACTGTATTCTAAACAGTTTGTGAGATCCAGCAAAAGGCCAAACATTTCCCCAGCGGAATTTTGAATAACTTCGTAGGCCTATGACATACAAAGTTCATTTGTACATAAACATTTGCCTCTTATGATACATTAATTGCTCTACTGATTGAATCATATTATTAGGGGCATTTTCCAAAAAAGTACCAAAGTTGTCGTGTGTAGAGCTGACGTATCCATACTGAAATGCAGGACCATTGAACCAAGTTGGTTTAATTCTCTAAGCTCTAACTTCATGTTTAGTTTGGGGTCCACACTTGCCAGTTGTTGCTAGGATGTTAATAAACTCTGAAACACACGACCGCAGTTCCGCACCTGTTGACTTTTGTTTATAAACTAGACGTCTTGCTCTGCCTCAGACTGCTCTCCACTCAAAGTGGGGAGCACGGCAAAATGTTTAATAAACAATGTTTCATCTTAACTGTTTACATAGGTGATTAAACACTGTGTGAAACACTGTTTCTAAACTGTATTGTACACTGTTGGGCTTTAACGAATAAAACAAAAGACTCAAATCAACTCATATTTATTTGCCTATATCACTTGTAGACCTAATGTTAACATAAAATCGTAATAATAGCTTTGGAATTTAAATTCTTCCGGGGAAGGTGCCTTCCGCACGCTGGCTGTCCCACTTGTCCACCCACTCGTTGGGGCAGAGGGACCTGTACACCCTCTTGAAGTACTGGCATGGCTCGTACTTCTCGCCGCGGACCTTCTGGCAGCGGTGGAAGTCCAGGTAGCTCTGGTAGCAGTGCCTGGGGTAGAACATGACAGTTAGGGTCAGGTCAAATAGAGGAAAAAAAAAACAAGTTACATAATTGAAAATAAGACCGTATATCTTGTTTAAACGTTTAAACTGACAAGATGCTCGCGCGGTTTCGAGTTTTGCTGTTTACGCTAATATTTCAAAGGTTCCTAAATTAATTTACAGGTCTTTCTACAAATTGTTGGTTGTAAAATTTAAAACGTGACATTACAAAAATCATTTAATATAATATATATAATAGCATAGCATCAATAGCTCAGGAAAATATATGGTCCATATTTCAATTAATTAAAAATATTTTTTTTGTCTTCGTCGAGCCGATATAACTCCTTCCCGACTGAGTTTACAAATATCATTCCTTATCAAATATTGTTGACCGCCGCGCTAATAAGCAAAGGCACCAATTTTTAGCAATGGCTTTTCTGTAAATCACTGTCTGTTCCACTAGTCACTAGTCATATTGAACAAGTCCAATTTGTCTCACTAGTGCCATGGAAGATGGGACTACTGACTGATAATTGAACAAGTCCAATTTGTCTCACTAGTGCCATGGAAGATGGGACTACTGACTGATACTAACATAATATTTTTGAAATTTATATTAGTAGGCGATGCGGGACGCAACTAGCGACCCATTTAAGGTACCTGCTATTTTAATTGGAGGTAGATGGATGTAGAGGAGAAGGAAGGCCGAGAAAAACGTGAAAGAATGTGTGAGGGAGGACAGATATGAAGGAACAAGGAGCTAGTGCAAATATGGTTCATGAATGATGGAAAGAAATGGAGATAATTGACATACAGAGCCGACCACAAGTAGAGAAAAGGCGAGAAAGATGTTGATTTGTATGTATTATTTCCATGGTAGACAAAGAATTGGGTACTTTCCTAAGTCCAAAATAAATTATTTTGTACTAATAGAAAAATAAAGCGTCGCAAAATAATGTCACTTGTCTTTGAAAATATCCATTTTAACGTTATTTTAAATTTATTATTGTAGAAAACGAATAATAAGAGCGCTATTTGACTCCAAAAATTTATGACGTCACCTGCCTGTATTTCATACAAAATCCCATAGAAACTGTTTGTTTTGACGTTTAGAAAAAAGTTGCTGATTTGACTTGTTGGAAAATAGCGTATTGGACACCAAAAGAAGCATTATAGATAAGCGCTGACGTAGCACCATGAAACTAGTTTCGATGGATATGAGAGCGCGCGTGTGGGGTCACGCACGCATCAAACAAATAGTGACTTTACAAATAATAATAATAATAATAATAATAATAAGTTTATTTTCTCACCACAATATTCTTATGAGCTAAACAATATACAGTGAACTTACAAACAGTTGACACATTAAATATTGTGAGAGACTGGTGCCTAAACTAGACTGAACGTCTGTGTTTCAGGACGCCAGGTCTTCTCTCCTATAGTTTGAATACAGCTGATCATTTGTGTACAATAAATTATATTTAAACAGTTGCATACGCTTAGTGTTAAAGAACTGAACAATTGAGTAAGTCAGTGAGTAGCTATTAATACCTAGGATAGGATATATGGGTACTATAATTGTAATGTAGTTTGTATTAGTTATGTGTATGTAATAGTATTTTAGTTATTTTTGTGTATCAAAATATGTAATAAAAATTCTATGTGTGTTAATATATCTTGTACTTTATTCATTATTTATTTATCCACTGCCAGAAGCTTTTCTGTCTCGTCGTAATTAAGTCCCTGAAGCCATTCACCCACCACCTTTTTACAAGAATACCTACTCTTTTAAAGCATAAATTGATAGCCGTTTATTTAGTTTATTATACAAAAATCCACCAAGATAACAATAAAAACGTTTCGAGAACTCCTTGTGAAAATTGATTTCAAAAGGGTTGATTGGATTAAAACGTCTTTTGCCTTGTGATAACTCAATACTATATTTGGTTGACTTATGTTGTTTCAGTATTAGACTAAGTATAAAAAGCTGACGCACAGTCAAGATTTTAGTCCTCCTATACAGTTCTTCAGTAGGGTAGTCAAATGGTAGGAAGTATGACACTTTAAGAATAGCTCTTTGTGTTCTCTCAAGCTCAAGGAGCGTGGTTTTTGGTGCTCCTCCCCAGGAGCCAATACAATACGTTAACAGAGATTGTGCTAAGGCAAAGTATACCGACCTTCTTATGTTCTCATCAGCTACATGTCTTAGTGTTTTAAAAACGTAAATTAATTTGCGAACTTTGTTATTAAGGGTGGTTAGGTGTGACTTAAATCTTAGCGTATTATCTATTTCAACTCCCAAGTATTTAACAACCTTCGCTCGCTGTATAGGAGAACACGAACAAGTACCAGGTTTTGTACAGTTGTGTGTAATTATAGAAAACTGTTTAGTCACAGATGGTTGAAAATTTTTTAGTATTGTGAAAGTAACATATTTTGTTTTGTCAGAGTTTAAAGTTAGTACATTATTTTGCAACCACTTAGAGACCAAGTTGTACCCCGTCTGAGCGTATCTGAATACACTTTGCCAGGTATTTGCACTGAAAAGAAGTACGGTGTCGTCAGCAAAACTAATAATTTTTCCTTTTGGAAGATCAAGCAAACCAAGGTCATTAATATAAATGAGGAAGAGAGTAGGCCCTAGTACGCTACCCTGTGGTACGCCATGCGTGACAGTGCACTCATCACTCAAACAGTCATCAATTCTGACTTGCTGCGTTCTGTCACTCAAGTAATCCTCGAAGAGTCTAAGTTGGAGTCCTCGTATACCCAGATGCTCCATTTTCCTGATCAGGATGGGTACAGAGACCGTATCAAAAGCCTTGGCAAGATCTAGAAATATGGCAAGTACCTTTTGGTCTGCTTCTAAGTTTGTAACAATATAGTCTGTGAGATCGTGAACTGCATCCGCCGTAGATTTACCAGATCGAAAACCATATTGCCTGGGAGATAGCAGATTAAATTTTTCTAGGAAGTCAACAAGTCTAATATTCAGAATTTGTTCCATCACCTTGGAGAAGGCAGACAGTATAGCTATAGGCCTATAGTTATCGATACGATCTCTGTCTCCACTCTTGAATATCGGTACAATTATAGCCTTCTTGAAGGCTTTGGGAAAGGTGCCACTATCGAGAGCTAGATTGATAACATAAGTTAGCGGGGGCACAATAATATCAATGTGACTTTTTATAAGATGAATAGGTATCTTGTCCCATCCCGCAGCACAATCATAACGCAATTTCTCTATCATTGACCTTACTTCATCTTCATCCGTCCGCAGAAGTACAAAAGAGTGTTTGCTTGATTTTTGTCGTATAGTATGAGCAGTATGTTGGCGAATCTTTTTGGCTAATTTAGCTCCAGTCTCGACAAAAAATTTATTAATCATATTCACCGCCTGTTTAGGTGACTGCGACTGGGACAACAATTGCGACGAGCGATCTTTGACCCTACTCCTATTTGTGATTTTGTTTATTGCCTGCCAGAGTTGTTTCACACTGCTACCAGCTTTACTTATTTCATGTTTGTCGTATTGTCTTTTTATTTTCTTTAATAAGTTATTGCAGAAATTTCTGTATCGAGTGTATGTAGTTTTTAAAGTTTCGTTATTAGGTGCTTTTTTTAACTTTTTATGCAGTGTATCTCTGTGTCGTACGCAACGGAGCAAACCCGGTGTTATCCACGGCTTTACAGTTTTTTTACGATTCGGAATTTTAACCGATTTAGTGTTGCTTTCAATTACTCTAGTTATTAGACCCACCATGATCTGCGCCGCTGCATCACAACTTTTTTCATTATAGACTTCCTGGAAATCGATGTTTTTTATATCTTTACTTAATCGCTTATAGTCAACGCGTGTCATAGATTTAGTAGTGTCTTGTTTTAGGAAGTGTTTTGCAAGTGACAACGCAACAATATCATGATCAGTCAAGGCCGAGTGAATTACCAAACTCTTAGCTGGCAGACTTGTTTTTAGTATCATATGGTCCAAACAATTTCCTAGCCGCGTTGGAGTCGTATGTGCTGGCAAAAAACCGAACGATGCGAGCATGTTTAGGTAACTGTTTTTCGTAGAGTCGGAACATTGATCATTTATATTAATATTGATGTCTCCAGTTAAAATAACATTTCTGTAGTGGGATAATTTTGCTATGATAGATCGCAGTGAGTCCAAAAAGAGATCAACAATTAATCCAGGTGGTCTGTATATTGCCAAGAGGACAGTATCATGATTTATTTTAATTTGTAGGCAATTGGCATGTACTATAGGAGGTTCGTCGACTGATACCCTCATACTATCTTGGATATATACGACTACTCCTTCGTTTTGAGTTGTATGTTTAGTAGTTTTGAATACAGAATAGCCTTCAATATTCGGAATTTTTTCGTTAGTTTTGCAAGGCAACCAGCATTCCGTAAAAATAATGATATCCCACTCAACCTTCATCCGAGCAAGCGCTGTATGAAAGCCCGTTATATTATGCGATATACTTCTAATATTATTTTGAACTATTTTCAACGACTCAGTATTTATTAATCTTGCACAGTCTTCTAAGTCACAAATAAAGGACTCCGGCAGTGACAAATAAAAACAAATGACCAGCCAAGTGCGTGTCGGGCCACGGGCAGAGTAGGATTCCGTGGTTGCGAATACCAACTTTGAGTTTACGCGACTAAATAGTATAAAAAACAAATTTTCTATTGAATTTGTATGAAACTTTATTTTTCCCAGTAAATTTTACAAGTTGGCCGCCTCTAACTCATATTTGTAAACCCTACTTATACTCCATTTGGTTAGGTATTTAAATAAAAGTAAACAATCTTGACATGTCTTTTTATTGAAATATACACTTTATAAATCAATAATTTCGCTAATTACGTATTTGTTATAAATTACATAATTTGCAAAGATATTGATTTATAGAGTGTTTACATTTATTTAAATACCTAACCAAATGGAGTAAAGCTTTGTCTGATAGTTTTCCTATAAACTTCGTTATGTATAATACAAAAAGACCTGATGATGATGATGATGATGATGTATAATGGGCTAATGGCATAAATTTTTTCGTAAAGACCTCCGCTGGGAACGAATCTCTGCTTCGGGTAGTTCGTTTCGTTTGAGATCGATTTAACTAACCGACCTGAACGAAAATATGATTTTGGTTCTACTTGAAACCAAATAATTGATCGATTATGACCCATTGCCCTGTCCTTAGCGGTGGTAGAAGAGGGGAATCCTATAGCGGTTCCCTTTTTGGTAGCGGTCACGTATAATTATTTTATCTGTATCTATTCGTTCCCGATTTTGTTTAGTGAGAAAACCAATCAATCTATTGACCGGCCTGGGTCGACTACATGGTTCAGTATTGATTTTAATCCTAAAGATTGCACGAAGACAATCTTTACTATTAGCACAATACATTGAATTAATGAATGCTATCACAATAGTGTTATTTTTTTCAATAGCCCATTTGAATAATGACGGATGCGCCGTTTTCGCATGGTCACACTAGAATGACTACGAGTTTAAGTCGATGTAATGCATTTGGATGGGTCGAGATGATGGTTCTAGGTACTTCAGATGTCTTTAGGCAGCTTGAAAAATACCACCAGTGTCGGCCGCTTATTTAAAAAACAAGCAACAATGCTGGGAAGTTTTATGTGAAGGCATGTGGATGAATTGTTATTTTGTTGAAGTCTTGGCAAAAATAGTCTGGTCGCTGGCAGTGACAAAATAAATCTACATTACCTGGTCTGGTTCGTGTTAGGGAACCGCGGGTCGAAAGGAGCGGTTTTGATGTCGGCGGGCGATTTGATCATCTCAGGCATTTTGCTGCAAACAAACCAATACCACATTCATTTTCAGAATCCTTTATTACGTGTACCACAGTACAAAATAAACGGGAATCTAGACATTACAAACACAGGTTATACTGTAAAAACAAATTGTTAATATAATGCGTAATCAATCATAATACAGAGGTCACAATAAAAAACTTAATCCTAAACTTATTATTTGACAAGTGGCCTGGTCTTGCGTTCCTCCTCGCAAGAAGTCTCTCTATATTTCTTCACTTCCTGCATGTATAGCGACCAAGCGTCTTTCGGCGCATTGTCTGCCGTCTGTTCATCTATTGCTTTAGCTTTCTTCACCACACCCGTTTTCAGGACCCGGCCGCCTCGTCTTTTCCCAATAAAAGGCAATATAGGCTTTTTGATTTCTGGTTTCTTTTCAGTTTCCTCTTGCTTGGTCGCTTCTTGCATCTTTTTAAACATTTCTAAGAAGCTGCCATCATTCTTAATAGGCAGTGGACCAGTTCTTGGTTTTGACGAAGAAGCAGCATGCATGACCTGATCAGCCGACGGCAGGAGTTCAGCAAAGTTGGGCCCTTCCACTTCTGGGGGATCTCCATACTCAATATCTGCAGCAGTAGTATTTTCCACTGCTCCTGGAGGAGGTTTAACTTCTTTGACTGGACTCTTTTCTCTTTCTCTCTCTTCCTGTCGGTTTCTGTGCAGTTTCCAGAACCGCTTTCTGTCCGCCACGGTGAACTGTCCGCGGCGCTCGTCGTCGCTGCCGGAGCCCGAGCGGCTGCGACTGCGGGAACGCGAGCTGTGCGACGGTGATCGCGATTTGCCCTTCTTAGGGCTGACAGATCGCTTTCCTTTCGCTCGAGATCTGGATCGTCGGCTCGACTTGGATCTGCTTTTGCTCAAAGACCGACTCTTCGATCTAGATTTGTTCTTAATGCTCCGTTTTGACTTTGACTTCCTCGAAGGCGTGGAGGAGTCGCTGGATGAGCTCGAGCGTGTCCTGCTGCGTCTTTTTTGAGGCGTCACCGAGCGCTTGCGTTTAGAGACGCGCGGCGTGGACGACCGTGAGCGAGACTTCGAGCTGGAGGAGCGACTTCGAGCGTAACTTTTAGGCGGAGTCAAAGAGTTATCTTTTTTCTTATCTTTCACTTTTTTAGGAGGTGTTTCAGATTCTCGATCTTTGAATTTATAGCTTTTAGGTGGTGAAGTAGAGCGTTCTTTCTTACGACTTTTAGGTGGTGGGGTAATTGAGAGTCTTTCAGTCTTTACACGAATTTTCGAAGTGGTTTTGTCAATTTGCTTTTTAGGTGAAGGGCTCCTGACTTTCCTTCGTTCCTTAGTCTTTGCATCTTTACTGGAATGAGACACTCTGTCTTTGCTTCTCAATCTCTTCCTATCACCTTTGGGTGGTGGTGTAGGTGATTTCGAAGACTTGCTTCTGGATCTTCTTACACTAGGAGTTCTGTGGGATCTAGAACGACTACGAGAGTGAGAAATGCATCTTCTACTTTTTAATGGTGGAGTCATTGATCTGTCACGGCTTCTAACATCACCTCTCTTTTTCTTATAAGATACATCTGATTTAGAAGAATCTGAGGATGATGACCTCTTTTTCCCTTTCTTTAGGGAAGATCGAGAATATGACCGAGATCTAGAACTTGATCTGTCACTCGAAGAGTATTTTGTACGTTTTGACTTTGCAGAGCGACTTCGAGACCTTCTCCTTCTTGTGCTCTCCTCGTAGCTGCTGTCTCTCTTTCTTGAATAAGCTCGTTCTTTTCTCTCATAGGGGGAAACACTCCTGGACTTGGATTTGTAGGAGCTCGGGTGAGCGTAATCGCGGGAGCGCTCCCCCGCAGGATACTTATAGCCCGGGGGCGGTGGCGCAGCGTAGGCGCGTGCGTCGTAGTAACCGCCGTCGGGCCTCGCGTAGTAACTAGAGTCATAATTGTAACCTCCGTAGCCGGCGCCGTAGGCCGGATAGTCGTAGGCGGGCTGAGTGTACTGGCTGTAGCTGACGCCGGTCCAGGGGTCAGTGCTGGGCATGGGCGGCGCGGGCGCGGGGATCGCGGGGTACGCGGCGGGCGCGGGCGGCGGGTACTCGGCCTCCGCGCCCGGCGGCCCGCCGTCCCACGCGCCGCCCGCGGCTCCCACTCCGGGGTACGAGGACATACTTAAACGAGCCTCCTCGCATAACCTGCAGCAGTATGTAGGTAGGCACACACCTACAAACAGAATAACTTTTCGGTGTAGACAGCAACTCTAAACGATCACCGTTGGAGAGACACTCTTACGTATGATTTTTTTCATGTTTCGTAGTAAATAATTCTATGACGAGGATCAACAAATTACGTAATCCGCAGCCGTAAACGCGAGAAGTACATCAAATAAACATGCCATACGTGTGAAGCAAAGAAAATATGTAAAAGTAATAGAATAATACCTCTTCACTCATGCTCACCTTTTCTCAAATTAGAATTTTCTGATTTTATTTCAATAGAAAATGGCAGCGATACATTCGCTTCACAGCAAACATAGACAATAACACAGACAATATAGAGTAATAGATTTTTGACATCAACGTGGCATAGACTAAAGTACAGTTTTTTGTGTGGAAAAACAATTCGCTATGGTGTTTGGTGACTCCGCGTTTCAAAAATAGCACTCACATTTTTGGCATTTTGGCCTTTGGCTTTTTGCTTGACCGTCGACTGAAATGAAATGACGGAGTTTTTGGCGGGAAGTCAAGGGGCCCAGTTGGAGCGTGCTTTAAATTATTTTGCAAATTGATTCTAGTGGACTTTATAATATGAAATTGGTGTAGTTTGGTGTTATAAATGCTCATTCTCATGGACAATATGTGAAATGTTTAAAGTGGACAGTCATAGTGTCGCGACTCTTCGCGAGATGTAAATATTAAACATAGCAACACTTTTTAGTTTATGGTAAGTTTGCTATCGCTATCTGTTGTCTATGCCTTTATGTGAAAAGATTATTTTAAACGTAACGCGGCAATGCGTCTTACGCACTAAGTAAAATTATTTTTCTGTGTTGGATCGAAGGCCTGGTCTGGCGGTCTTCTGTAATAAAGCTAAGTGTCTAGGATTAGTTCTTATTTTAAAGTAGTTATCAATAATATATGAAGACGTTCCGTGTTCCTCGAGGAGGAATCGGACCGAACCATGTAAGAGAATTATAGGCGTCCATACCCCAGAGGTGGTATGGTTTTTGTCCCCGGGGAATGTAGCTGGTCATGCGGCGTTGCCCTGACCCGGCGGACACTCAGGTCTGTCGTGGCCTTAGCCAAGCTAGGGCACGTATCAACTAGTATTGGTTTATGCTGGTTAGATTGTAGCTGGTCATGCAGCGGTGCGCTGACCCGGCGGACACTCTGGTCTGTCGTGGCCTTAGCCAAGCTATGCTGGTTTAGATTTGGGATGCGTCCCTCTTAGCCCAGTCTTTAGACAAAAAGGATCCATAAAAGATGAAGACGCTATTCTCCATGGTTAAAGTTAATTTTATGATAATATTGATTTAATGAAGTTTAACATGATCCTAAGCACTGGTGATTTCATTCAGTTGGAATCATAATTATATTTATCTCTACAGGTAGCGATGGCAGATGTTATACTAGCGAAGCAGACCATTATTTGTATGCGTTGAGGAGATGGACACAGATGGATAGCGCAATGCATACATAATCTAAAGGTATGAGTCACAATGCAACATGTTTGCAGTTGGCAATTGTTTCTCAATGCATATATTGTCTTTCGCCGCCTTTGGGTTTCTTTAAGAGTTTTTAGTTATTCCCCATAGTTATAATAAATTCTGAAGGCGGCGACATGGTGGATTGTGCTGGGATCAGATGAGATTAATCCAGAAGAAAAAATTTTTTGCATTGAGAAAATGTTTTGATAAAATTATAAGCAATTTGTGACTCATAGCGCCATCTGTTGTCCAGTAACGGAACTGATATGATTTAAAAGTATTGTTTTATGTGTAAGTTTTATTAAAACATGAAAGAGAATTAGAAAATATTACGTAAATAAATACATAATTTATATAACAGTTGTTACAGCAAGCAACGAGTTTTTATCAATCTGGTTGATTTTAAAAGGAATGTAAATGTGTGGTACGTAATCCGAATAGACCAAAATGGCGATTGTTTTTGCGAACAGGAAATACGACCAAATCATGACTGTCAGATTTGTTTTAAGTCCTTTAAAAGGTCTTATTTAGCAAATAAGTATTTTTATATTAAGATAGAAATTTTAAAGTAATTTTGATACAGTCGATACCTATTTATGGAAAGTTTTCACTAAAATTGTATTTAAATTTACCCATCAGAAGTTAATTATTCGAATGTTAGTATCACCAATTTGGTAACCATGGCAACAAAGCAAGGCTATGGCTAGACGAAATTTCCGGTCGGCGATTTATTTGTGTTTTGTTTAGCGCGTTCTTTCGTCTTATTCGAAGCATTGCGGAAAATAATAATTGAATTGTAGCGAGATATTCAGTGCGGTGTAGTGAGAAATGCAGATATATTTTTGTGGTATACTCAGGTGAGTGGATTGTACTATTAGAATTACATCTCAATAGTTTTATTTGGTGTTTTCTTTGGATTTTTGGTAGGGACGTGTACCTAACTAAAGTTTTGGTTACTTGAAAAGTTATCTTTTACAATGATGGAGCTGATCTGAAGACTTGCCTTAGAGTAAAAGCAAACCCAAAGTAGCTTTTATTGATGGTAGGATAATAATATCATACCTACAACGATTACCTTCGAAAACAAATGAACATCACTGAAAACAGTTTCATGTAGATACCTACTTATGATTTGTTTCTGGGCTAAGCAATTTCAATGTAGACAAATTAGTATTATAGCCTCATTAATTTGAAAGTCGTGATTCAAGTGGAATTCGGTGTAGGTATGTAGCAAAGAAAAAAGATTACGATGTCCATTTGTAATTTTTTATAGGACAAACAAGCATTTGTGAGGAACGCCACAGTTTGCCATTGCTCATCGACATGGAAATATTTGGTTCAAAAATCGAATAATTTCTTTCTGAAGTAATAAAAGGTATGCATAGTTTATATTTTCATTATCTTGTGTATAATCCTAAATAATTTACAAAGTTGTCATGTACAGTCTGTCAGTTATGAAATGAATATTATGCCTTTACTAGCAATACAATATAATGTCAGTGCAGAAACTATTTTAGTAACTATATCTTTGGTCACTGTAAAATAAAGTAACATTTGATACTGTTTATATTGTCATTTGAGCGAGAGTTGCAGTAATAAGGAAAGTTTTTTTTGGATTTTGCCCGTCACTGTGTTGTTCATCACACGTGGTTTTCTTAAAATCGCATATTTCTTACTTAATTCCAGTGTTTAGTAGACTTTGTGTGTGTTTTGTCCAGGTGGTGGTTTATTAAGGTAATTAATAAGTTATTTTTAAGTGCCCCTTGCCCATTTAACAATGGGCGAGGATCCCCCTGATGGGGGAGGAAACCCTCCTCCAGACATTCCTATGGACCAGAATCCTGACTCTGTCCAACTGAAGCCCATTCTTCGTCCGACTAAGCGACAAGCTGACTCAGATATTCCAGTGGAAAATAAAAAAAAGACACCTCCTTCATCGGAGTCAATTCAATCGGTATATACTAGACCGGGCTATGAAGAAGACTCAAACTTTGAGTACAATCAGTCGGATCCTGGTCCATTTGTGGTCCATGTAAGTCGTACAGAGCCTGACTATTCGACCGGCTTATCAATCCGTGTGCTAAAATTCGCCCAGCTTTTACATAAAAAACGAGTAAGTGGAATTATGGATGGCGGCATTCAAGCCGTGAGCCGCAGTAAAATCTCCGTAACATTCATTTCTGCCGCTGAGGCAAACGACTTCATAAAAAACCCGGTTCTCTCAGACAATAAATTTTGTGCTACGATCCCACGATTTTTAGTCTCACGCATGGGAGTCGTGCGCGGCATCCCAACGGAATGGACTCTAGAGGACCTAGTTTCCGATATTCGCACTCCCACAGGATATGGACTAGTAGTCAAAGCCCGAAGATTTAATTTAAAAAAAGTTACAGACTCTGGTATAATTTGGACTCCATCAACAACAGTCGTCTTAACTTTTTTGGGACAATCTCTGCCAGATAAGGTGTACTGTTACCATTCGTCTTTAGATGTAGATACCTACCAGCTCCCTACTATCCAGTGCCGTAACTGCTGCAGATTTGGTCATATTAAAACGCAATGCAGGTCAAAACCCCGTTGCTATAAATGCGGACAAGGCCATACAGGCGATGAATGTAACCATGAAAAGCCAACTTGCTTTCTTTGTGATGGTAACCATCTTGCTACGGACAGTAGATGCCCTGAACACACAAGGCAACACTCAATTAAGTCTATTATGTCTGAGGAAAACATCAGTTACACTGATGCTGCTCGTAGATTCCCGGCTGTCAAAACATCTTATGCTGATGTAGCATCTACCAACAATCCATCCCAACCCCAAAGGACTCCTTCACGTTACCAAATTCCAAATTATGTATATCTCTACTCACCGGAAAAATCAACATCAACATCATATAGGAAAACTATTGTCAAATCTCCCCGTCCTACCCCGACCCCTGGTAAAACTTATGACCACGAGGCTCATAACCTCATTACAAGCACTCCCAAATCCTCCCAACCAAATGGATGTGGCCTACTTAATAGCCCACCAACTTCCCCTACCCCAAAATTGACTCCTAATGATAATTTAATTGAACTCCTCGTCTGCTCCCTTATCAATATTGTCTCCAAATTTTCTGACTCCCTACCGTCCAATGTCAATCTCCTGCTTCAGCAATTGCTATACACCCTAACATCCCAGGATGGATCAAAGCCCAAAGGACCTCCTACAATGGAATTGTAAGAGTGTCCGCAGTAAAAAACATGAACTCATTTCCCTTTTCAACAAATTCCGACCCGTTGTCGCTGCCGTCTCGGAGACATGGTTAAGCCCGGGATCTCGTTTTCAGATCCCCAGGTATTCCTGTCTTCGAGACGACAGGGATGACGGATATGCAGGCTGTGCCCTGTTTATCTCTAACTCCTACACTTACTCCCAAATCCCCATCCCTCCCCATAGCAATGAACTTCACTTGGTAGCTGCTACCTGCATAGGTGTTTCTTTTGTATCAGTTTATATTCCCTATCCAAATACCCAACTCATCTCTGATCTTAATTCTCTTCTCTCTAACATTCCCAGACCTATGATCATTCTCGGAGACTTTAATATAAAAAATACTCTATGGGGATCTCCCACTGACGAGCCTATTTCATGGCTCTTTCTCGATCTTCTCGATACACAAAATCTGTGTGTCTTGAATGACGGTTCTCCCACTCGTTTAACTTCTCCATCCCAGAATAAAAGTGCTGTAGACTTAACTCTTGCCTCTCCTGACTTAGCTCCTCTGTTATCATGGTATGTTCTACCTAGCACATATGGTAGCGATCACATGCCCATCATCACCTCCCTATGCTCTTCCTCTAAACCCTGCCCTCCTACACAACCTCTTTTAAAATATCGCACTCAAAATGCGAATTGGGAAAAATATGCGGAAACCCTGGACATTGAAATAAATTCTCTCCCAAATTGTCATAACACAGACCCATCTACTATGTATGAACAATTTATTTCATGTATAGAGAGAGCTGCAAGTAACTCGATTCCAGTAAAGAACCCTTCCCAAAAAGTCCCATCTCCTCCATGGTGGGATGCAGAGTGTTCCTCCTGTATAGATGAACGCAAAGAAGCAGAGGAACAATATCGAAAAGAGCTAAATATGTCCAGTTACCTTAACTATCAGAAGGTTTCTGCTCAATCAAAGAGATTCCTAGCAAAAAAAAAGAAAGCCGGTTGGAAAAAATTCTGTGAATCACTATCACCTAGAACATCTCGTTCTGTTGTATGGAAGAAAATCAAAGCATTCCGTAGAAGTCAATTACAAACCAACTCCCCCACTAATGATACTTCCCCATGGTTAGAGAGATTCATTGACAGATTGGCCCCCCCTTTTGTTCCAGGTTCTGATTGCCTTCCTTCTTTTCAAGCTACTACTTCCTCATCTGATAAAATGAATGAAGAATTTTCTTTCGCAGAGCTCTGTTGTGCCCTTGATCATCTTAAAGATTCTGCTCCTGGGATTGACGGAATTCCATATTCATTCATCTGTAAATCTTCCTACTCCTCTAAACTTTTCTTCCTCAACATTATTAATAAAATATTTACTTCAGGTGAAATTCCCGAACCCTGGAAAACTCAAATTATCATCCCTATTTTAAAACCAGGAAAGGACCCCTCTAATCCCTCATCCTTCAGACCCATAGCTCTCAGCTCAGTTCTTCTAAAAATATTAGAACACTTAATTAAAAACCGCCTTGAATGGATTGTTGAAAATAGAAATCTACTACCTAAAAATCAATATGGTTTCCGTCGATCTAAGGGTACAGTGGACAGTTTGAGTATCCTTAGCTCCTCTATTCGCTTGGCATTTTCAAATAATGAAAGTGTCGTTGGTGCTTTTCTAGACATATCCTCTGCTTATGACAATGTACAGCTTCCTTTGCTCAGGCAGAAAATGCTACAGCTGAGCATCCCAGAGAGACTTGTTAACGTCATATGCAATATCCTTATGTCCCGGTTTATACGCGTCCGTGTCAATGGATCTCTCCTTCCCCCTCGACAAGTTTGGAAAGGCTTACCTCAAGGCTCAGTCCTTAGCCCTCTATTATTTAATATCTACACCTATGACCTAGACCGGACTGTGACCAGCTTCTGTGAAATCTTACAATACGCTGACGATATAGCAATATATGCTAGATCGGATAGCATTCCAGATGCTGTCACTCGTTTAAACTCTGCTCTGTACTACCTCAATGATTGGCTGGAACGTCATGGACTATCACTTTCAGTAGATAAATGTAGTGCAGTCGTATTTACACGGAAAAGATCTATTCCCCCCATAACTGTCCTAGTCAACTCTTGCCCTATGCCTATCCGCAACGAGATAAAGTTTCTTGGTGTTATCCTTGATTGGAAAATGACTGGCGTCCAACATCTGAATCATATTTGTCAAAAAGCAGAGAAGGGTATAAACGTTTTGCGTGCAGTTGCTGGTGTCAGTTGGGGTGCGCACCCTTATAGTCAACTACTCTTATACAAAGCGATCGTACGTAGCCACTTTGATTACGGCTGCTTCATTCTTGAACCATGTAGTAAACTTGCTCTTGGCAAACTTGACAGAGTCCAATCCAAATCTTTACGTTTGATCACTGGCGCCATGAAATCGTCCCCCACTTTGGCTCTCCAAATTGAATGCTCGGAACCCCCTCTACAACTTCGCAGGCAATATTTAGCTGACCGTTTTTTCTTCAAAGTTTGTTTAAATGCCTCCCATCCCCTCCTTGAAGTCTTAGAATCACTGTCCCAATCTGCTGCTAATTCAACTTATTGGACCCATAAGGACCACCCCCCTCTTCTTAAGAGCTATCACGAATTTAAAAAAATAACCAGCCCAATACAACAATTTGACCAAAATCCTCTCTTTTCTACAGACTTTGATGCGCTGGTCTTCCAACCACAAGTAATTCTAGACTTCGGACTCAACAAACATTCTCTCCATGCGAACCAACAATTTAACATCCTTGTAAATGAACATTGGCAGGATTGGCTTCTTTTATTTACAGATGCTTCTAAATTATCTGAAAATAGTAATGTCGGTGCGGCGGTCTGGATTCCTAAGTATAAGATTTTGTTAAATTACAAATGCCCGTCTCAGTCGTCTGTATTCTCTGGTGAAGCCATCGCCTTACTGGAAGCAGTTTCTTACATAGAGGCCCATCATATAGAAAAAGCCCTGGTTCTATCAGACTCTAAGAGCTGTTTGCAGGACCTTATAAAACTTCCATTCCACGCCAAGGATAACTTCCACATTTCACTAAAAATAAGACAAATCCTTTACCAATGTTACCGAAATAACCTGCAGGTAGTCTTGGCTTGGATACCAGGACATTTAGGTATTAATGGTAACGAGACAGCAGATTTATTTGCGAAGGATGCTATCCAAACGGGTAACGAAAAACATTATTGCTGCCTCCCCCGTGATCTCAGACTGTCGGCTCGTCCCCATTTGTATGATGAATGGAACAGGTTATGGAACTCAGTTGGTAGCTCAGGTGCGAAAATGTACTCTAGAATTCAAACCGATATCCCAACCAAACCGTGGTTCTCTAAATATCGAAAATTTGATAAACACCCTACATCAACCATAATTAGACTACGCTTAGGTCACGTGTGCTCCCCAGTTTTCCTAGCTAAAATTAGAGTTAAAGATAGCTCTTTGTGCGAATGCGGTCTGGACGAAGGCACTCTGGAACACATATTTTTTAACTGCCCTATGTTGCCATCTCTGTACGACTTGCTTCCCAAGAATATTCCTCGACCTGTTAACATTCCTTTCTTACTCACCTTAGTATTTACCCCTTTCGTATCAGTTCTCGCCAACTTTATAAGAAACAACAATATATACCTTTGAAATATTCTATTTATCTGTTATATTGCCCCACTAAATAAATTCTTTTTTCCTATTAACTCTTCCCCACTCCTCAATTGTAGAAATATATCCATACAAGTATACAAATAATCTACTAACATCAATATCTACTAATCTTACGTGTTGTGTTGTTTTAGATTGCACACTGCTCTTCTTCAACCGGTCAAAAGTTATTAAATTTACTTCTACCTACATAATCGTGTCATCCTCAACCTTGACATTGGCAAAATCATCGTTTTGGCTAAACGATGGAGCCATAAACATAAAAAAAAAAAAAAAAAGGAAAGTTTTTATAAAAATACACATTAAAGTAAAGTTTAAAATACACATTAAGTTAAAGCAAAAAAGGTAGTGTGCCCAAATAAAATTAAATTTATTTGGGCACACATTGATATTAATTTTATTATTTACAAAGCTATTTAGGTATAAAGGTTGTGTGTCTTGAGTGTTATATATGCAATTATATATATATATATGGAACAAAATTTACTTGTCTTTATTTTTGTTATAAATTATAATAACTATATTTTCTTTATGGGATAGGAATTGCTATTGTACAGTATAGTTGTGCATTGGAACATTATAAAAATTTGTTTCCAGAATATACTTCATCAATTCACTATGGAAGTAATTTTGCTCGATAGATTGTCCAAGTTTATACAAGAAATCAAATCTTTGTCGGATCAAGCGAACAGTCTGTGTAACATCAATATAAACAATGACAACGTGGATACAGCTAAAGTTGTGAAAGCTAAACTATCATCCTTACTGTCACGTTTTACATCTGAACTGCATAACTACTTCAACATATGTAAAAATCCTGATGCTGATCTAATATCAGACTTCACTACCTACCAGCTGCAGGGAGAAGAAAACTTAGCAGAATTAAATGCGAAATTGGAGATCAGAAATGAGCAGCCAAATATTTCAACAAAAGGAAGCGATACTTTGAGATATAGCAAGTTACCGGACTTGAGTTTGCCCGAGTACCATGGAGATATTCTTTCTTGGCGGTCTTTTTGGGACCAGTTTTCATCAAATATTACCAGGAGGAATCTTAATGACGTAGATAAACTGCTTTATCTAAAGAGCTCCTTGAGAGGAGATGCGGCAAGACTTATCGATGGATTTGACACAACAAATGAAAACTATAAAATAGCGGTTGACACGCTGAAAAGAAGATACGGTAAAGATAATGAGATAATATATGCACATCATAAAGCTTTGAGTAAGGTCAAGCGGGCTGAGAAGATAGAAGATTGCAGAGGAACGCTAGATGAGGTATCAAGACACCTAAGGATACTTCAGTCCATGAAAGAAAATATAAATACTAGTCAATTACAGTACCTTGTCATGGAGAAGTTTCCAACTGAAATTATTTATGAAATAAAAATGAGATTAAGTGCTGATGAGACACTCTCGGTTGAAAATATTCTCAAACTACTTTCAACTGTCATCTCAGCGAAGGAAGAAGCAAGAAGGATTACTCAAGAGAATATTTCAAGTGAGGTGACACCATATACTGTTGAAACGTTGCATGTGAACGAGCATATGCACCGATACAAAAATTCACATTTGAAAACTAATAATTCGAACGGCATGAATCACCATGGGAAAAAATGGAACAATAATAGATCTACATCCTCTTGGGATACAAGAAAAAATAATAGACCTTTTAAAAGAAAATTTGATTTTAAAGAAGAAAGAAATGGAAAAATTATTGGAGGGAAAAGAAAGAAATGGCCATGTATCTTCTGTGGAGGAAGCCATAATAATGCTGATTGTGACAAAGTAAAAACTATTGAAGAAAGGAAAGAGAAATTGAGAAGTACATGTTTTAGTTGTTTTCGGGAAGGACATATTTCAAGGAATTGTACTAAAAAGAAGATAAAATGTCCATACTGCAATAATTATGTATGCCATAATAGATCATTATGCCCTAATAAATTCCCATCAAAGAAAAGGGAAGCTACTAGCGTTATGCTTGTAGGTAGACATAGTTCTACCATATTACAGACGGCTGTGACTTCTGTAAAAGGATGTAACATTTCTAAGTTATGTCGAATCTTACTAGATTGTGGTAGTCAACGAAGCTATGTTACTCGTGAGATTGCTGAAGAGCTCAACCTTCAAGCTGAAGAACATAATAATCTGGCCATATTTACATTTGGATCCCAACAGCCTAGAGAACTAGAGAGCCCTCTTGTTAAATTAGATATAGTGACGCGAGACAAGTCTATTAGAACTTTCTATGCTAATGTAGTGCCTACAATTTCTCAAGGAGTTCCACATCCATGTAAGGAGTTACTCGGAAAGAGCACACAAATGAAATACCCAATGGCTGATGATGGCTCATTATTAGATAGAGTTGATATCTTACTTGGAAATGACTATTATTTTGCAGTTATGTCAGGGAAGAAAATATGCATTGGTGAAGACTTGTACTTAGTTAAATCTGTCTTTGGTTGGATCATGTCTGGAAGGGTGTCAACAACACCAGTCGAACAACTGTCAGTGGTAACATACTTTCAATCTTCTTGTGAAGTTGGATTGAATCTACCTGATTTACCATTAGAAAATGAAAATATGAAGCTTTTATGGGATTTGGAGTCAATAGGGATTACCGATTCACCAAAGACCTCTGTGGAAGAGGAAGCAGTCCATCATTTTAATGAAACTGTGAAGTTTAGTGAGGGAAGATACCAAGTGAAATGGCCTTGGACAAAATATCCACCAGAGTTACCTAGCAATTATGGTCTCGCACTTGGCAGATTAAAGAGCCTGCTCAGACGTTCGGATAGTCAGACGATTGACACATATTACAAGATTCTAAAGGAACAAATAGAGGCAGGGGTGATAGAAGAGGTCGAACCTTTACCTCTTAGTCAGGCTACTCATCCTGTTCATTATCTTCCTCATCATATGGTGCATCAGAAAGGAAAGAAAGGTCGTATAGTGTACGATGCTTCGGCGAAGATAAAAGGTGAAAAAAGTTTGAACGAATGTTTATATAGAGGACCAACAATGATACAAGATCTTACCGGTCTTATACTCCACTTCAGAGTGAATAAGGTAGCTTTAACAGCAGACGTCGAGAAGGCCTTCCTACAAGTAGGCCTCCAACTTGAAGATAGAGATGTCACGAGATTTTTATGGGTTAAGGACCTTAAAAAAGATGTAACTGATGATAACATCATACAGTATAGATTTTGCAGAGTTCCCTTTGGAGTTATCTCAAGTCCATTCATACTAAATGCTACTATTAGACATCACTTGTCAAAGGCTGAAGATGAGAACGTTAGGAAATTAGCAGACTACACATATGTGGATAACGTTGTGACAGGAAGTAACAATATAGAAGAAGCTTTGGTAGTATATCGTAACTCCAAAGAAGCATTTCGACAGATTTCAATGAATTTGAGAGATTGGAGTTCTAATTCAGAAGTAGTAAGGCAACGTATCCCTGATATTTGTCCAGACAAAGTTGTTAAAATACTAGGACTAGACTGGCATTTAGAAGAAGATACACTTCAGATAAGACCATCTGTTTTAAATAACGCTGATACCAAAAGAGGTATTTTGAAGAGCGTTGCATCTATATATGACCCATGTGGTTTCGCTGTACCCACATTATTACCCGCAAAACTACTACTACAAGATTTATGGAAAATGAAGATAAAATGGGACACTCCATTACCCACTGATATTGTCGATAAATGGATTGAAATGAAACGAAATTTAAGTGAAGTCAAAAAGATAAGTCTAACTAGGTGTTACATAAAAAAATCCCAGAATAACGATTATGAGATTCATTGCTTCACGGATTCATCAACAAGAGCTTATGCAGCGGTGGTTTATATAGTCAGCAAAGGAGAAGTAAGCTTTGTCATTGGAAAATCTCGTCTTGTACCAATAAAAGATCAAGAGCATTTGAAAATACCTCGACTTGAGCTACTAGGAGTTCTGATTGGAAGTCGACTAATACAATATGCACTTAAATTCATTAACTTAAATGTCACTAAACAGGTGCTTTGGACAGATAGCCAAATAGTAATCGATTGGTGTAATTCCAATAAATTACTGACTCCATTTGTAACAAGAAGAGTTGAGGAGATTATGAGAAATAAAAATTTGACTGTCAGATACATTCCGTCAGAGCTAAATCCGGCCGATGCAGCTACAAGATCCACAAGTTCTACAGAAGAAAGAGAAAGGTGGCTAGCTGGACCTGATTTTCTTCGTTCAGGACGTGATTATTGGCCTACTCGGATGAACAATACGATTATAGATAACACTCTTTTAGTTGGGGAGATCCTGTCTAGTACTGGTGACTTAGAAAGCGAATATCCAAAGACGATGGAATTAGAATTAGACAGGAAAGAAGACTCTCATGATGTGCATATAAAAGATCCGTTTCATTCACACGATAATACACTAGAAGAAGTAAAGAAAATTCAAGCAGAACACTTCAAAGATGAAGTAAACGATAAAATTACATGTCTCAGTCGAAATTTAGGTCTATTCAAAGACATTGACGGAATCCTAAGGTGTAAGGGAAGATTCAAATATGCAAACTGGTCTTTCGATAAAAGATACCCGATTCTTCTTCCTAAAGCTTGCGACTTCACTGCTAAAGTTATTAAGGAAACTCATGAAAGAAATTACCATGTGGGTGCGAGTCATACTTTAAGCATAATACGTGAGACGTATTGGATTCCTCAAGGCAAGAGAGCAGTTAAAAAAATCCTAAATGAATGTTCACGATGTAAGAAGTATGGTGGGGGACCATTTAAGCTACCGCCGACTCCTGCACTGCCTCACGAGAGAGTTAATTTTAGTAAGCCGTTCACATTTACTGGTATTGATTATTTAGGACCAGTACTAGTTACAACGGACAATGGCAATAGCAAAAGATGAATATGTCTATTTCACATGCCTCGCGGTCAGAGCGATACACCTGGAAGTGGTTGGAGATCTGTCGGCCGAAGAAGGTCTACTCGCCCTAAGACGCATGTGTTCGACCAGAGGAGTTCCAACGCTCATTACTTCTGATAACGCATTACATTTCAAGTTGATAGCGGAGATAGTATCCAAACCATACTGCATCGAAAGAAAGATTAAATGGCGTTTTATTCCAGAATTTGCACCTTGGTTTGGAGGTTTTATGAACGCCTTGTAGGTCTAGTTAAACAATGTATGAGGAAAACTCTTCAAAAACATCTGTTTAAGGATAGTCAACTGTCAACGATAATAAAAGAAATAGAAGGAATATTAAATACAAGACCTTTAACATCCGTTGATGCAGAACAGGAGCATATACTGAAACCATCAGATTTTCTTCAATTAGGAGGATGTCTCACAACACAAACTGCAGACAAAGAAATACAATTACATGGTACATCGACGAAAACTAATCTAATCCAAGGTTGGAGGAAAGCTCGTGTACTGCTTGACGAGTTCGAAGAAATGTTTCGCAATCGCTATCTGCCAAGTTTACGTGAGAGGTATAATCACTCACACAAACAACCGCGAGTGACTTCAAAATTGACGCCAAAAGAAGGTCAAATAGTTCAAATTAAAGGTGATAGAAATCGCGAAGGTTGGAAAGTGGGAAAGATAGTCTTACTCGTAAAGGGTTCAGATGGTTTAGTTAGAGTAGCTAGAGTTAAAGTAGGTGATACTTTATTTACGCGATCTATTGCACATTTATATCCTCTGGAAGTAGAAGATGATAATCAATATGATCCAGTATCGCTAAATACAAAAGAGAGCTTAAAGGGTACCCAGCTAACAATTGATACTTCTAAGCAATTAATTTCCACACCCGAGATTGTGACAATAGATGCAGATAAGACGCAAGAAGATGCACTAGCTGAAAGCGATGATAGAATTGTTGAGAACATGGATATGACAGATGATACCGTAGATGTTACAAATAATGAAACAGACATAGCGAGCGAGAACGGAGATAACGTTCAAAATGATCTGAGTGAAAGTATTAGAACAGACAAAGATTTGGAGACGAAGGACGATGAACCAGTAACAGATCCACCTGGAGAAAATAGACCTAGAAGAATTGCAGCGGTAAGGGCCCTTCAGAAGATAAGGGAATGGACGCGCAATTTAATGACTATTTTACTTTAATTGTTCTCGGCGGGAGTGTCGCGACTCTTCGCGAGATGTAAATATTAAACATAGCAACACTTTTTAGTTTATGGTAAGTTTGCTATCGCTATCTGTTGTCTATGCCTTTATGTGAAAAGATTATTTTAAACGTAACGCGGCAATGCGTCTTACGCACTAAGTAAAATTATTTTTCTGTGTTGGATCGAAGGCCTGGTCTGGCGGTCTTCTGTAATAAAGCTAAGTGTCTAGGATTAGTTCTTATTTTAAAGTAGTTATCAATGATATATGAAGACGTTCCGTGTTCCTCGAGGAGGAATCGGACCGAACCATGTAAGAGAATTATAGGCGTCCATACCCCAGAGGTGGTATGGTTTTTGTCCCCGGGGAATGTAGCTGGTCATGCGGCGTTGCCCTGACCCGGCGGACACTCAGGTCTGTCGTGGCCTTAGCCAAGCTAGGGCACGTATCAACTAGTATTGGTTTATGCTGGTTAGATTGTAGCTGGTCATGCAGCGGTGCGCTGACCCGGCGGACACTCTGGTCTGTCGTGGCCTTAGCCAAGCTATGCTGGTTTAGATTTGGGATGCGTCCCTCTTAGCCCAGTCTTTAGACAAAAAGGATCCATAAAAGATGAAGACGCTATTCTCCATGGTTAAAGTTAATTTTATGATAATATTGATTTAATGAAGTTTAACATGATCCTAAGCACTGGTGATTTCATTCAGTTGGAATCATAATTATATTTATCTCTACAGGTAGCGATGGCAGATGTTATACTAGCGAAGCAGACCATTATTTGTATGCGTTGAGGAGATGGACACAGATGGATAGCGCAATGCATACATAATCTAAAGGTATGAGTCACAATGCAACATGTTTGCAGTTGGCAATTGTTTCTCAATGCATATATTGTCTTTCGCCGCCTTTGGGTTTCTTTAAGAGTTTTTAGTTATTCCCCATAGTTATAATAAATTCTGAAGGCGGCGACACATAGTGCGGTTGTAGTGATATTTATTTGCGGACTGTGGTGGGCGTCTTTGGGCGCCGTCCGCCACTCAATCGGCTATGAAAACCAGTGGACTCGTATAGATTTGTCGCCAGAAGCTCCCGTGAAGCAATCAAAGGACCTATACCAACCTTTGATTGTATAGTTAAGGGTTTAGGATTAGGAATAAAGAAGATATTACTAGACACTGGCAAAATAAGCTACAACGAAGTTTGACCGCCATAATCAAGAAAAGAAAAAAAAAAAGAAATTAAATGACAATGACAGTGACAGACAGCCTACTGCCGAGCGGTAAACGCCAACACCAACGATAAAAAAGAAGAATTAGATGAAGCGATTTTTCTGTTGAAGGCGCGATTTCCTTTGTCTTTATTTTTCTATTTTCTCGCATATGAGTAAATCTAAAGTTTCAGCAGAATGGAAGAAGAGAGTGAAATCGGAGTACATGAGACTCCGACAGGCGAAGGTATGGGATCAAAATGGCTTTTCACAAAACACTTCGACTTGACGCCTGACCTGAATAATGTGATTTAAATCATCGATATTACTGCTGTTGCAGCGTTTCAAGCGCGCAGACGAGGTGAAGGTGGCATGGGCGCGAAATCTGCGAATCATGTCAGATGCCATCGAGAGCCGAGAGTCGGAGTCTACCGAGCGAGGGCGCAGGCCCTTCTGGCCGCCGCCGGCGCCGGCTCCGAACCATGAGAGCCTGATGAAACGTGCAGAAGTCTCGTACACTGACGGTGAGTCCCAAACCATCTGCATTTCATTTACAGGTTGTACATAATATTTCCATAACATCTGATTGGAATTGAACATCTAGGATTTACCAACGTAACCTTACAAACGCCAGGGTCAATAATTGCCTGGTAAAATGGTGAATTTTATGTCTGTAATATTATAAAATAATAAAGGTGAGTTTTGTCTGTAGACCAAACTTGCCTGACAAACCGTATTTTATATCAATAATGCAATAAGGTTGTACCTATTAAGTTTATGTAATAAGTAGATACTGCTATGGTTAGATGTGTGGTAACAATAACAACCAATTGAAGTTTTTTTGTTATAAAAAAAAACATACCAAACTAAACAAATTGAGCTAAGTAGGTACTTCAGTATATATAATTGTATGTAGAATTAGTACATATGTGTATGTATATGTAACTTTATGAGGATAAAGTGTATGTGTATGTATAACCTTTTTAAATTTTAAATTATTGAGTAAATGTCCTCTCAATTTATCACAGGTTGACTGGAAGAGATCCCTATATGGGATAAGTCTGCCATTGTATATTTGCTTTTTCGAATTTTTTGTACTTTATTTTGTATTTTGGTACAATAAAGTAATTAGTCTTATATCAAACAAATAAACCTAATTTAGTTAAATATGTTTCCTTATAGAAATAAGGACACATATTTAACTAAATTAGGTCATTAAAGTTTGCAGAGAGAGAACTCTCTGCAAACTGTAATGTAGTAAGAACAATTAAGTTATCTACAGTTATTCTTTCTCCACAGCATCAGGAGTAGTTACAACGCAACAGGTACCAATCCGCATATTCAACTCGGTCAACCCTATTCCCACCATGTACACGTGGGCGCCCACACAGAAGAACTTCATGGTGGAGGACGAGACGGTGCTGCACAACATCCCGTACATGGGGGACGAAGTCCTGGACCAGGATGGTACATTCATCGAGGAGCTCATAAAGAACTACGACGGGAAAGTGCATGGTACATCGCTTCACATCATTTTTTGTTTGTGGACTGGGCCTTGTTGCATGAGGGGTTGTGTTATAAGAACTTAAAGCCTGTTGAAGCTGACACCAACTCGACTCTTTCAGATTATTCCAAAATAATGGACCCGTATTTTTTTAGTTTATTGAGAGTTAGAGTGGGGGCGTGCGTTGCTGCTATATAAAAATCGAACTTAGCGTGACGCAGGCAAAATTTATCTTCGTCAATTTTGGTTTTCAAAGAAAAGAAAAAATATGTGTACAATATTTTTTTGATAATCTAACCGATGGGCCAGAGATATTTTTTTTTTGTCATGCCTATTGGTGAAGGCCTTAAATCTTGTATATTCTACCGAGTTTAAGAAACAACACATAATGCCCATTTATGTAATATATTGTTTTCTCTTCATTTCAAAGTTGAAAATCTAAATATACTCAAAAGGGTACAATCGGGTACATTATAATATATTTGTAATTTGAAGAATGAAAGTTGACGACCTTTGTGGCTTAGTGGTCATCGTGCCACGCTGTCACACGCCGTCACACCGGAGGTCCCGGGTTTGTTTTTTTTTACACCAAAACAAAAAAGCAACACTGAAATAATTTAATGAGATGGAAAATGATCTTTCTTTGATTGACCTGGGTCTTGGATGTTGTTATCTATATATGTATTTGTTATTTAGTATCGTTGAGTTGGTATCCCATAACACAAGGCTCGAATTTACGTTGGGCTAGTTCAATCTGTGTTTTTTGTTTGTATGTCCGTATATAAATTCAGATTTTCATTTCTGTCTTTGATAAGGTTATGTATTTCAAAGTATGGTAGCTTGATTGATGGTGTCACAGACCTTCGGCATATGGGTTGTCTTTTATTTCATAATGGAAAATATAAAGATGTTTCTCATCTTAATCTTCATTCCTTTATTAGTTTATGAGACATAGACTTACTTGATTTCTAGGTGAAATCCATTATCCATCCAAATCAAGTTGAGGTTGATAGATGAGATAGTGTCATTTTGATAGATGTCAACTTGTTTATGGTAGGTAATGGTTTAATCAAACCTAGCAATAAATTTAGTCTGTGTTTCAATAAGGATGGCATAAATATATTTTTAAAACCACTCAATAAACCCAGCTTGTTGTGGTTTGATGTAAAATCTGCCTTAACAGATCTTGAGTCTACGACATCACCATCAGTACTCTCCAGTGCAAGAGCAAGACCCTTTCTGTACTATCAGAGCCTGACTTGGCCAGAGCAGCCAGAGGTTTTGACTTACACTATCCATGCTGACCAGACGGGTTGGAGAGATTTCTCTTTAAGTATAAGTATTGTTGAGCTTGTATTTCATAAGTCGCCCTGTACGACATCCACGGGAAGTCTTGGAGTGGTGCTATTTTACTTTGCCGGAAACCACACGGCTAAGGGTTGGAAACATCTCATTTGTCAGCACAAAACGGAACTTTCGCATGTTGCTATCCTTGTCTGAGGCTCAGAACCGTCATTTGCTAGAGCGAGAGAGCGCCAGAATGCTTCGGCACGGGTGGTGCTAAAGCGTTCCGTTGCTCTCTCTCGCTCTAGCAAATGTCGGTTTTGGGCTACAGAAAAGGATAGCAGATTAGAAAAGTGCTGTTCCATTCTGACAAGTGAGATCCAACCCTAATCTATGTTAGAGAAACTCACACATAAACAAAACAACATTGGCTCTGTCCACAGGCTGTCACCCGTTCACACTGGTGTGAGTGCACACATCCATGCTTCTTTTTTATTATTGGCTTCTCATTTCATTGAAACTATTCCATTCTCATAAAATGTCCCAATAGAAAATATTTATATACATATTGAATCTCGTAGCTATATTCAAGCACTCTAAAAAATAAACATTTAGTTTAGTAGTTAAAATATTTATTTATTCAGAACTGAACTCACTACAAGTTTATTTGCCAAGCAAATTAAAAAAAAACCCCGACTAATAGTTTATATATATGTTAACGCCATCTAGTTATGCATCCGTAGCGACATCTATTATTTGAAAGGCAAACTACGCCGACTTTCTAGCAATAACTTTTAAACGGCTGATCCGATTTTCATTAATCATAGCAAGAACCACGCCAAGGGAACTTGCTTTCACGTAAAAAAACCCGCATGGAAATTGATATATCCGTTCGAGCTTTACAATGCATATTATGCCACAGTCAGACATCAGCATCAAACTTATAACAGCCCTCTTTTTTGTCGGGGAATCAGATGTTAATACAACGCGACTTTCAATGCCTTTGGAACAAGTATAGTCCATGACACTGAACTATTTTATTTTTTTAATGTAAAGTATGTCAGTATTATGTATGAACTTGCTGCTGTATTGCCTTCTCTTTGGCTATAGATATGCCAATTTTCTATTAACACACCATATCCACACACCGTACACTGCAATCGTGCTTGTCACAAATAAATACAATTACTAATGGTGGTATGTCTATGTTAGTTTTGATGTATAAAGTGTTAAAACAGAACCAGTAGCTATTACCTTTTTTTTTAAATTAACCTGTACTGTCCCACTGCTGGGCAAAGGTCTCCCTCATCTCCTAAATATCTCGATCGTGTGCCACTTCCCACCATTCCCTCTCAAACTGACGCACGTCGTCGCACCAACGCTTCCGGGGCCTACCTCTCTTCCTTCGACCATCTTCGGGAGTCCACTTTGCTATAAACTTACGATTGGAAAATCTCAAGTTTGTACTGTGAGTGAGAATATCAGTACACGTGTTCACTTGGAATCCCACTCGTACATATTTTCAACTAGAGGCAGCGCGCGGCTTCGCCCGCGTTAACAACACGAGTGAAGTCGCGGGCGTGATGCAATATAGCCTATAGCCTTCCTTGATAAACGACCTATCTAATACCGAAAGAATTTTTCAAATCGGACCAGTGGTTCCTGAGATTAGCGCGTTCAAACAAACAAACTTTTCAGCTATAAGTATGGATTGGAATAGTTTGTTCAATTTTATTAAACTTAGTTAAAGGGTTACTCACGTATAAAGTCAGCTACTAAAGCAGTTTGTTAAATTTTAGTAAGCAGGCCATATTCGATATTAATTGAAGACCTCTATAGCGTAGTGGTGACCACGCGCGTGCGCAGGTTCTGGGTGCGATTCCCAGAGCGAGCAAATACTTATACATTTACTTAAGTACTTACACTATCATGTCTTTGTACCTAATGGAGCAGTCAGAGCATTGTCGGTCTTGCGGCTCTATGCAGATAGATCTAAGAGCCGTAAGACTCAATAGTCACTTTTAGCTTGTAAAGATTTAGGCTTGTACATGCTCGACATTTGTCTGCAAGTGGGTACTTTCCTGGGTCTAAAAAAACTATTAGGTAACTCTTATCTGTGGCCAAATTGATATTGATTGATATAAATAAATATATAGCAACAAATCACACTAATTGAGCTAGCCCCAAAGTAAGTTCAAACTTGTACTTTGGAATACCTAATCAACGATACCATATTTCATAATAAATACATATACGAATAGATAAACATCCAAGAACCAGGACCATTTGAAAAAGGCCATTTTTCAACTTGCCCTGGCTGGTGGGGATCGAACCCAGGACCTTCGATTTGGCGGTCTAGCGTGTTGACGTTACGCCACGGAAGTCGTCGGTATAACACAATATTATAATGATAATAAAATAAGAGTCTTGATAAAAGAGTAATGATAAAAAATTTATCGACAACCCATATAAATTGCCCGGGCGGCTACACACTTGTATGGAAAAGCGTTTTTTTTTTAAAGTTTTTGGCTGTTATTTTTGTCTCATTATACTATAGTGTTCTAGTATAGTCCGTGGTTCGTTGTACTATGTCCGTTCCACGTTGTATATGCAACTGCGACGGTTGATGGGTTCATCATCATCAGGTCTTTTGGTCTTCACTGCAGGAGCACTACCCTCTCTGTATTACCTGAGCAGCCAGAGAACTTGACCTACACTCTCCACGCTGGCCAGACGGGTTGGACAGGTTTCATTGATGTTTATAAGCTTTGTTTAGCTTGTATTTCTAAGTCGCCTTCGACGTCATCCACGTGAGGACTTGGAGTGGCCCTATCCTACTCTGCCGAAAACCACAGGGCACTTTTGATTTGTTGATGGGTTAATTTGTAGTAAATGTTTACAGGTGACAAGGAAGGCGGGTTCATCGACGACCAGCTGTTCGTGGACCTGGTGCACGCGCTGATGGCCTTCCAGACCAGGGACGAGGTCGCGGACGAGCGCCGCGAGCGGGAGGCGCGGCACTCCAAAGACGACCGAGAGGTAACAACAGCTTGCACCATTTTATAACCGAATGTTATTAATTTTCTATTTAGGGTTGGAGTACATCTCACAGAAGAAAAATTTCGCATGTTGCTATCCTTTTGTCTCCCAGAATCGTCATTTCCTAGAGCGAGAGAGAGACGGAACGCTTCAGCACCGGTAGAGTTCCAAATCGTATCGTCATAACCTCACCATCCGCTACCTTCAGAATTTAGAGATGATAACTTGATCAGAAAAGTATTTTTTAATGCCGTTACACATACGTTTTCACAGGCATTTCGGTTTCCACCATGAGAAGCAGCCAGAAGCCTGATAATACATCTATATTCAGCTGTCTTGTGGGTGTATAATTTTGTATATTGCTTGTTGTTATATTACTTGTATACAGGGGTGACATGGTCACGAATAGACAAAACCAATTCTTCAAAACAAGAAAAACAATTACGTATGTTGTTGGAAATGAAACAAAAAAGAGTTAAATGTTTTACAGAAAGAGAAAGAGACCAAAACAGAGAAGGACGCCGACAAGGAGGAGAAGAAGCCAGCGAACGAGAAGCAGTTCCCCATCTTCACCATCTTCCAGGCCATCAGCTCGCAGTTCCCGGACAAGGGCACCCCGCACGAGCTAAGGGAGAAGTGAGTATCGTTCGATAGAAAAGAAAGTAAAAGTCACCATGATAGTACCATAGAAAACATCACGACGCGCCTCATTGAGGCAACTGGTGATCATAGAGCTGGCAGCTATTTCGCTTACTCTTTATTGTTCATGAACAAACAATCTATGGTCTAACAAAATATACTGAAATTATTCTAAGAGTGAATTCAATCCATGATACTGTAAAACTTACCCTAAGGAACATATGTCGAAATATGAAAGATAAATTTTGGCTTTCCATACTTACTCTGATCAGCTTCTTCTTATCAGCTAATCGGTCAACTTGTATGGGAGACCAAAAATTACTTTTCATATGTGTTCCATGGGGAAAGTTGTTGAGTATAGTGGACTGAATTCAGCCTTAAAATAGTTTCAGTATATTTTGTTAGACGTTATCATTATTATAAAAATAAATAGATTATCAAAAAAAATATTTCTTGCGCACCGCATTGAGGCATCGTTTCCAAAATACAGACAACATTTCCTTGCTGAATGGCTATACTTATACGCTGAGCGAAATAGCTGCCAGCTCTATGATCACCAGTTGCCTCAATGAGGCACGTCGTGATGTCTTTAAGAAATAATTTAGCTTCGGAACCCCATGGGCTCATTGTCTTTAACTTTGTTGTTGGTGATTTTTTAAATACTAGATTTAAACTACGTTCTCGAAGTCTTTGTTACTTGACGTCGTCGAAAAGAGTATCTATTCGGTGGAAAAACCGCTTTACTTTTTTGTACACGTAACGGAAGGAAGTAATATATAACTTCCTTTTTATCATTAAGTATAAATATTTTAAGGGGTGACTCAGTCCATCATTTTAAATAACTTTTCCTAATGAATGTATACCGGTTTCGTTTTTGTGATATATTAAATAAATTATTTTTCTTTCTATAAAGACAAAGGGGTAAGTGCAATTTAATCCATAGGCACAGAATTAATACAAGTATTACATACAGAACATAAACCCTCTGCACCTCAGTGACGTTAGAGATTTTTGTGAGAGTTACTTCTTGGTTTCTATTCAATTTGAACAAGTAATCACTTGTTATACAATATTTACAAGGAAAACTTGGCACTGTTTTAGTAAGTTAAATAGAAAAGCGATCGACAGGGTAGACAAAGTCTCCACGTCTGTATGGAATGCACGGCACCGCACCTCTGTTGGCGCAGGTACGTGGAGCTGACGTCGGTGCGCGACCCGCTGGCGCTGCCGCCCGAGTGCACGCCCAACATCGACGGGCCGCTGGCCGAGTCCGTGGCGCGCGACCAGACCATGCACTCCTTCCACACGCTCTTCTGCCGCCGCTGCTTCAAGTACGACTGCTTCCTGCACCGTGAGTCAAGCTTGCTGCTCTTTAGCAAGTGAACTAACGAAAACAACAAATTGAACCCTATTACCAATTTATTACAGTTCAATTTGTTTTCCTCACGTTAAAAGACCAAACAAAAATAATGAAAATTTGACAGATTTCTCTTTCACAATGGCTCTTTACATAGCTTTTACATACATACATACATACTTTCACGTCTTTATCCCTAATGGGGCAGACAGAGTATTTTGGGTCTTGCGGCTCTATGCAGAGCCTAGGGCCGCAAGACTCAAAAGCCACTTTTAGCGTCATGGTGGGCGAGAAGATGGAAAAGCAATCAATACAGTGACGGGTTGCTAGCCGCATCGCCTGTTAAAATGATTCGCATTTTTGCCCATTCCCTCGATCGGCTTTTACGATCTGCGCGGGCAGAGAAGCAGCTGGTACATTCTAAGTTTTTTCGTTTCTCCCAGACCAGCAGGGGAACATAGCTTGTATGTTAAAAAAAATTGTTGTTAAGCTACATTTATCAGCACGAAACAGCACTTTCGCATGCTACTATTCTAGAGAGCGAAAAGACACTTCAGCACGAGTCCTGAAGCGTTACATCGACTTCTCTTGCTTTAGCAAATGATGGTTCTAAACGTCAGAAAAGGATAGTAGCATTAAACGAAATTTTTTTTTTAACATTAAGGAAATTGTGATATAGAAATCTTTCAAGTCTTCATTGTTTTTAAAACCGGTCTTTGAATGTGACAAAAACCACAAATTCTGTCAATGTAGGGTCACTCCATGGTCACTCAGTCCATGGACCATGTCCCAACTATAATAAAGCAGATTTTAAGGAAGCCAACGACAGGGCGATCGTCATGGCTAAGTTTCGGTCTAATGTATTTTGAATTAAGATTTTTTGACTCTTTAAAAAGAAAAAAGAGATTTAGAAGTTGTATAGCTCCATGAATCATGTTTGGTTATTAGTTATTTATAAGTACTTTTAAATTTAAGTGAACTATAGCAACTTCAAGCGACTTTATCTAAATAAAATATACAGCCGAGCCCACAAGCTCCGCTCCCCGTGGGAATTTCGTGATAAAATCTCTTATTTTCTTCCCCAGGTCTCAAACTATATCTATACCAAATTTCGTCTAAAGCGGTAAAGCCGTTCTTGAGTTAATGTTGTAACTCGACTTTGTTTTATTTGTTATATAAGATACATAAATGTACACTTTATATTGTATTTAAAAAATTTAATTATATAATTTATCTATCAATACAAACAGCCCAATATTTTAAATTAACTTCTTTAATATAAATTAGTTATAATGATTAGACATAAAGTATATTTCCTAGGGCTTACTGTGTATTGTTTTGTTTGGCTGACAGGAAGCCAGGCAGGTAAGGTCGCAAGACCGGACGTGACGTCACCTTTTCCGCTACGCCATGGCTCACCCATACGTTTCATCTCACTTCTATTATTTTCGAAGTTGATGTTATCCTCTGTATCATTCGTTTATGGTTTTGTCTCATAGCTATTTATAGTAGCCAGAAATGTGTTACAGATCCATCCATGCCATGGTCTACGGCCTTGTGATTAAAGGTCATTGACTGTTGCATACAATTGAAGCACTAAATTATTTTTATGTTTGATGTTTTGCTTCAAATCTCCACAAGATGGTCTTTTTTCTTTTTCCCAGGATGATAAGTATCTTGTGTGTTAATCCAGGTAATAGCTATCTACATATCATGCAGTTTTGGCGTGAAAGCTGATCAAACTTCCTAAGATACGATATAACCGCTGCGGCAAACCGTGTCGCACTCGCAGTCGTATATAATTTCTGCTGAAGTCCATGTTACCTTCTAGTAATCGGCCAAATCAAAATCGGCCTTATATACACGAGAATACAGTATAATAGCTATGAAACAAATATAAAACTTTAACCGTCATATTCACAGAAAAGCAGTCTTCGTAAATTAGTCGTATCGTGAGAAAGCTACTAATTTAAGAAGTGCAGACTTCATAAATTTTACATACATTAGTGCTCCTTAAACTGGTGGCATTTTACTATATCATTAATTTAAGGAGTGTAGATTTTTGATGAATATGGTGGTAAATAAAAAACCTTTGTTTCAATACATTTTTATGATTCTTTACTTCCTCACATTTCAAATACGAGGGGGGGTCAAAAAGTTCGCGGAACGGAGGGGAAGGGGGGTGAAATAAAATACTGTACTATTTTTCTTTTTCAATATATTCCCCCTTAAGTCGAATACATTTTTCAGATCTCTCTATTAACTTATTAATACCGTCGAAAAAAAATGATTTGTCTTTGTCCTCAAAATAGGCCGAAATCGCCGACTTGACTTCTTCATCATCGGAAAATTTCTTCCCCCGAAGCTCTTTTTTTAATTTGGGAAATAAAAAATAATCACAGGGGGCTAAGTCTGGACTATAGGGAGGATGGTTTAACATTTCGAAGCCACAGTGATGAAGGGCAGCCATCGCAACGCGGCTCTTGTGTACCGGTGCGTTGTCATGCAAAAGCAGCACACCCTTTGTCAACTTTCCCCGCCTTTTCTCCTTGATTGCTTCTTTTAATTGTCTTAGTAGATTAGCGTAGTATTCTCCCGTTATAGAAACACCCTTATCTTTATAATCTATTAATAAAATACCCTCTGTATCCCAAAAAACAGTTGCCATGATTTTTCCAGCCGATTGTGACACCCTGTATTTCTTAGGGGGGGGCTGACCCTTTTTATGCCACTGCATAGACTCTTGCTTCGACTCAGGCTCATAATGATGAACCCAAGTTTCATCTGCAGTAACAAGTCTTGCAAAAATTCCTTCCTTGTCGGCGCTACAGAGGTCTAAAAACTCCTTTGAATACTCGACGCGCAGCTGTTTCTGTGGTGGTGTGAGCATTCTTGGCACCCATCTTGCGCTGACTTTTGACATCCCAAGATTGTCGTGTAGAATATTTAAAATGGTTGTAGGTGATACTCCAACCATTTCTGCAAGTTGTTTCTTCTTCAAACGAGTATCCTCCAGTATAAGATTCTCCACTTTTTCAACGATGTTTGAGGTGGTGGCCTCAATCGGCCGTCCTGAGCGAGGGTCGTCTTCAAGAGACTCTCTGCCTTGCTTGAAAAGGCTATTCCACTTGTACACCATGGTTTTCCCAGGGCAAGAGTCCCCGTATACTGATAACATTTCTTCCAAAATTTTCTGAGGTGGTTTTCCTTGCTTAGTGAGGAACTTTATGACGGCACGAAACTCGATTTTTTCCATGTTCAAGTTTTTCTTCCGGATTCACTTGTTTGATCGACGACAGGTCAAAGGTTATTGACACAATCAGGTTCAAACTTGGCATATATACTCACAAAGAGTTGCTCATTAGTTACTACCTGCGGCAGGTCCCCCACCCCCCGCTATCCCCTCCATTCCGCGAACTTTTTGACCCCCCCTCGTATCAAGACGCTTTTTATATATATTTTTTTTCACATATCGTATCATTTCATTCCACGTTTATTTGTGGCATTATCATCGGACCCGACTTTGGCCACACCAGGTCTGCAGGCGTGCCACCCCGGACCGAATCTGACCAAACGGAAGGGACCGGACCTCAAGCCGTTTTCCGAACCCTGTGGACCGAGTTGCTATATGTTATTGGTGAGTACATTTCATCTATGTTAGTTTATCTAGTAAATGTGAACTTGCGCTCTCTCCTGAGTTTAGGACGCCATTAAGTGTGTAGAAGTTTTTAAAAATATACAATACTGCGCCCCGCGGTGTTACTCGCGCCTAAAGTAGTGTTAATCCAGGGTGTCAGCTTTCCTGCATACCAATATAAATATAATTGGTCAAGCCGTTTGCTTGTGAAGAACTAACAAACACACACTCACTCACAACCTTTCGCCTTTATAATAACAACGGGCCTTCCAAAGCACGGAGAAGCTCTAGAAAATGGTGCCCCTTATGGTCACACATCCAAGTACCACGCTCGGTGTCACTTTATTGCGAAAGCGCTAGTAATGCGCATTCCTGTCGGGCCACCGAGCTACTCATTTACACTTAAAATTAATTACTATAACAACAAATACAAACAATTGTTCGTCATACAAGAAACGTGTTTTCTTCAACATTTTAAATGGCATTAAATGGTTACTCGAAAGGGTTTTGTACCGAAATACACTTGACCGACTGTATAATCTTGCAGGAAGGCATCCGCGAGAAGCTCGCCCGCGAGAAGGCCGCCGGTGAAGAGGACGGGAGCAAAAGCAGCAAGCCGCATGCCATGGACTCGCCCAACGACGCCTCGTCCGAGGACAGCAACGACAGCAACCGCTTCCAGAAAGGTAAACAAACTGTGGCGACCTCTACACCATTACGAGGAACTATAACCACAAAATAAAGAAGCGCCAACCTACAACATAGTTCATAAGAAGCAATCGAGATGGCACCAGTAGTATCCTACATCTCGATCTCAGAGTTCTGGTTGCAACTGACTATATATACAACCTCCAACGATACACCGTTTTAGCCGCGTTTCCCCAGGCGCAACACCACGCCTGGCGGGTCAAGCATATCATCTCGCTCCCGCTACAAAAAAAAACAAAATAGAAGGGACGTACCCGTAATAAATTTAATAACGGGCTGCACTAGATCCACTATAGTATAATGATAATAAAGTAAGGCAAAAAAATCTGCATTTCCATACAAATTTCCCGCCAAAGATGTGAAGACGAAAAATTCGAAATTTCTTTCCTTGAAAATTTTTGGAAATTTTTAAAATTTATTGATAATTTTCCCTCGTCACCTCGAAATTAATCGATAAATACCAAACATCCCTCTTTCTCTCAGGCACCTATTGTACACCTAAGCAAGCTTATTTGATTAAGTAAATGAACTTGTGTTTGTGTGCAGGCAGCAACAGCAACTCCAGCAACAGCAACTGGAGCACCAACGGCCTCAAGCCCGCCGGCGACGCGCTCGCTGACCCCGCCTACAACGCGCTCGGTAACTTCACCAAGCCACCCCTTATTACAATACACAGTGATTTTTATTGGTTTCGGAGTCCGGCCGGCCGGAGTTCATGGGGTCAAACGGTAGTTTTGGATGGGCGTAACTACGTGGTCTCATTTTATATTAAGTCATACACAAATTTGGATTACGTTTTTTTCCTAGCCTTTTATTATGTCTTTCCTACGTTTATAGATAGGGTAATTTATTTACTACTAGCCGAAGGACTTTATGTCTTCGGAAAATGCTGAACAACTTTTTCTAAGGTGTCATTTTTATATTGTTTATAGTTTAGCTGGACCATTATGGTTCTGCATTAGGTGTTCCATTTTTCACAATCAATTATACCCTATATGTTGTCCAGGCTTAACAAATAATAATAAAAGTTTCATTCGAATCCGTCCAGTATTTCTGAAGATTATCATGTACAAACAGACAGACATTGTTTTTAATTTAAACTCTTACCGCCTTATTATAAAACACAGATTTACAGACACAAACAGAAGTTTAAACCTTTATCTGACCAAATCAAGTTGACAATTTCAGAAGAAACAATGGCTTGTTACTGGATGTCAAGTTGATTTGGTCAGATCAAATAGTGGTTTAAATCTAGTAACAAAGTTAGTCTGTGTTTTTTAATAAGACGGTATTACTATTTCTGCCCCTAATTTTTTTTTTGGAAATATTTTCAATGTACAGACTTTTTTATTGTTTTATTATATGTATAAATACGACTTTTTTTTCCAAAACCAATAAAAAATCACCGTTTATATAAACATTAATGACAGTTTAAAAAGCAAACGAGTCCATTTGACGCGAGCCTGTGTTACTGCGGCAGGTCTGACGGTGGGCGACCTGGACGCGGAGTGGTCGGGCTCGGACCAGTCGCTGTTCCGCGCGCTGCACAAGGTGTTCCCCTCCAACTACTGCGCCGTCGCGCAGCTCATGCTGTCCAAGACCTGCCAGCAGGTGAAACTAGCTTCAAGTAGTTATGTGTTAATCCAGGGTGTCAGCTTCCTTATTAATTTTAACAAAATTGGTAAAAACATACACATACACACACCCTCACACACACATTTATAATATTAGAGTGATAACAAAACATTTTTGGGTTCAAAGGGTATACGTTTCAGGTGATCCCATAGAAATGTGATCAAAATCGATATTGTAGTTTGGGGGTGAAGTCGGTTTTTAACCTCAAAAAAAGCGGCCAAGTGCGAGTCGGACTCGTCCATGAAGGGTTCCGTAGCAGCAAGTAACATAATATATGTAGTATGTTTTTTTGTAATTTTCTAATTAAGATGATTGAATGAAAGGTAATATGCGGTTTATGATTTATGACGAATTAAAAAAAAACGTATGGGATAGATGAAAAAAATTTTTTTTTTCTTAATTTCAGTTTTAAGTATGGGGAACCCCCAGAAATAATGTTTTTTTTTTCTATTTTTGTGCGAAAATCTTAATGCGGTTCACAGAATACATCTACTTACCAAGTTTCAACAGTATAGTTTTTATAGTTTCGGAAAAAAGTGGCTGTGACATACGGACGGACAGACAGACAGACAGACATGACGAATCTATAAGGGTTCCGTTTTTGCCATTTGGCTACGGAACCCTAAAAAAGAGGTCTATGTACTACCGATTTCTCCGTCAATTGTGGACATATTTTAAAAATTAATTTATTCGAAAAAGTGCACTTCCGAAGTGGTTCACTAGAAATTTTATCAAAATTGGTTGTGTAGTTTGGGGGTGAAGTCAGTTTTAGTTTTGAAAAATTGTTAAAAACTGGCATTTATGATTTTATCCGTGGATGTTGTAGAAGCCAACTTAGGAAATACAAGCTAAACAAAGCTTATAAACTTCAATGAGACCTGTCCAACCGTCTGGCTAGCGAGGAGAGTGTAGGCTATCCTCTGGCTGCCCTGGCCAACTATGGCTCTGGTAGTACAGAGAGGGTCGTACTCCTGCAGTGGAGACAAAAAGACCTGATGAAAATAATGATTATTTACAAGTTCTGACAAGCTGAAAATCGTGCAGTTGCATATGTGGCTACAAGGATACAGACCTGTGGTGCGATTTTTCAAACGCGGAGTCACTAAACGAACGGTTTTTTGTATGGAAAAACCATTCGTTTAGGTGACTCCGCGTCTCAAAAATCGCACTTCTGATGATGATGATTTCACATACAGGTGTACACGTACTGGATAAACACGGGGCAAGAAGAGTGTCGCGTGGAAGCGGAGCTGACGCCGCCGCGGAAGAAGAAGAAGAAGCACCGGCTGTGGTCCGTGCACTGCCGCAAGATACAGCTCAAGAAGGACTCCGCCTCGCACCACGTGTGAGTGGCGGACCGATGTTATTTTCAGTATTTTTAACCGAATTACAAAAAAGAGTAGGGTATCGATTCGTCGCGTTTTGTTTAATGATTGTTCAACGATTATTCGAAGACGCCTGGACCGATTCTGCATATTCTTTTTTACAAGCTTGTTCGTTTGTTTGTTAAATCTTTATTGTACATAAACACAAGACACAAAAATACAAGTTAGAAGTAGAAAACAGTAAAAAGGCCGCGTCGCACCACGTGTGATTGGCAGAGCGATGACACTGTTCAGTATTTTTAACCGACTTACAAAAAGAAGAAATGAAAAAAAAGCATGCCTACATACCGCCATATAAAGTTAAACATAATTATTTCTCTTCCTTGTTACTAGATGGCGCTTTATAGCAATAATTAAAACATTAAAATATTTTTATCTATTAAATAAACTTATATGAAATGAAATAAATATTTTTTAAACATTTCAACACTTTCTCAGTCACTTTTTTGCCAGTCGTATGTGCTGCCATCTCTGTGTGCTTATCCGCAACTCCAGTTTTGCCTACTTACCTAGTTTCTATAGTGTTGGGTATCTACGTTAGTGATAACATTATCTTTGACAAAGTAAACCTTAATTAATAAAACAAACATATTTGCAGGTACAACTACACGCCGTGCGACCACCCCAACCAGCCGTGCGACAACATGTGCCCGTGTCTGCAGTCGCAGAACTTCTGCGAGAAGTTCTGCCAGTGCAGCAGCGACTGTGAGTGCTTCTCGTATTTCAACGTTGGCAATGCGCTAAGTAGATTGTTTACTGTGTCTCTGTTTTCGGTTAGTATCTTATTTAAATCAAAAATACCACTGAATATTTACCAACCAAGACCTAACCTAACCAAGGTTGTTGGAAGGCGCTGGATGCAAGCCGCTTTAGATCGGTCATATTGAAAATCTTTGGAAGAGGCCTATCTATGTCTAGCAGTGGACGTTATGCGGCTGAAATGACTAAATATTTGTTTTGAACAGCAATAAAATTGGTTAATTAATAAAGTAGCAATAACCATTTCAAATATAAGAGTAGGAGCGTGGCGGGGACATCTGACAATCTCTTTCGTAGGCGCGAGACCTAATAGCGTGACGTCAAGAGCGCTGTATGTGCATCCATTTTCTGTAACTTTACAGCTTCTCCTTTCATCCGATTTTAAAGCTTATAACTTACTTATTTTTAGACAGATAAAAAAACATTTTGTTTTCGGATTTTAAGGATGTAACTTATTGAAATGCATTATAAAAATAATTGACTTAAATCATCAACATCAGGTCTTTTTTAGTCTCCACTGCAGGAGCACGACCCTGTCTGTACTACCAGAGCCACACTTGGCCAGAGCAGCCAGACGATTTAGCCTACACTCTTCCCGCTGACCAGACGGGTTGGAGAGGCCTCATCGATGTTAATAAGCTTTGTTTAGCTTGTAATTCCTAAGTTGCCTTTTACGACATCCACGGGAAGTCATTGAGATTGATGAAAATACCGTGTTATTTTTCTGATGACGGAAAACATCGTAAAAAGTTGAAACGTATTCGACACACACACACACACATGCAGGCATCCCGAAGAGTAGCGGTGGCATGTAGATTGTAGATTTACTTATTATTTAAATTAACTCACAGGATACGTTTTGTCCCGGAAATGCGAGATTTCCATGGGACTGTAAAACAAGGGGATGGGTGTCGTGGAACACCCGGTCAGAACGAAGTTTGTTATAGCAAAATCGAAATCTTCATGAACACTTAAATCACACTTCTTTTGAACACGAATTATTCAAAGATTTGTGAAAAAATAAAAATTAATGTCTAGACGCCATCTTAGATTCCAAAAAATTTTAGATTCAAAATTGGAGTAAGGATTTAACGGAATGAACACTTAGATTTCAAATCAAACGGAAAAAGGGAAGACAAAAGAAGCGTTGGTGTGATGATATAAAAAAGACTGAGGGCCCATTATGGCAGAGAACAGCTAAATTCAGAGAGGCTTGGAGGAAAATGGAAGCCTTTGTGTCCCAAGACACGCCGCCTACAGTTGGCAGCTAAAGGCTAATAAAATTGTTTTCGTACCACTTGCTCAAAAAAGTCACATTCTATGGCACAAAAAGCGAACATAACAATCATCGTCAATATCATTTCAGCCGCATAACGCCCACTGCTGGACATAGGCCTCTCCCAAAGATTTCCAAAATGACCGATCAAGAGCGGCCTGCATCCAGCGCTTTCCAGCGACCCTGGTCAGGTTATCTGACCACCTTGTAGTTGGCTGCCCTACGCTTCGCTTGCCAGTACGCAGTCGCCATTCAAGAACCTTTTTGCCCCATCGGGATTCTTGGTCTAGAGGCTGAATTTCATTCAGCCTCTAGACCAAGAATGAAAACAGGAAAAGAAAACTGTACTGAATTTCATTTATCCTCTAGAATGGGGGAATGTGGTTTAAGTTTGGAATACTTACCGAAATTTATACAGAACTGAAATCATTTCTATATTGTTAAGCGTAAAAAAATTACGATTTTGAATAGACAACATGTGGATACATGTTGTCTATTCAAAATCGTAATTTTTTCCACAAAACCACTTAAATTTCATAAAAAAAACAACTAAATCAAGTAATGTCTTTGTTTGTTTACACCAGCTGTTTAGTTTTTCTATAAGAAAAAGCAAAGGGCCATTTGCGTCTCACACATACAGCTAAGTTTTCTGCGTACCTATATTTAAAGAAACGTAAAACATTAAATTTATATATTTATATAAAACATTAAAATTAATTAATTAATGCTTATCTTTTGTTATTTCGCAAATGGTACGAAAAGAAGAATATTTTTCTCGGTGATAAAGCTGTCTTAGTCTTGGGTGAATTTAAATCCGTCGCTACATTCAGGACTCGCCCTAAATCCCTCGCTCCGCTCGGGAGTAAACCTCGTGTCTTTCGTTGTTAAATCTTCACCCGCGACAGAAGACACTGCTTTATCCCCTTGGTAAAAGTCTACTATTTGTATTGTGCAGGCCAGAACCGTTTCCCGGGCTGCCGCTGCAAGGCGCAGTGCAACACGAAGCAGTGCCCGTGCTACCTCGGCGTGCGCGAGTGCGACCCCGACCTGTGCACGGCGTGCGGCGCCGACGCGGCCAGCGCCACACAGGTGTGCTGCCGCAACGTGTGCGTGCAGAGGTGGGGCACTGTTTGTTGTACACCTAAAGATAAAGAAATAGTTTTACATTAAATGAGTATAATGGGCGGGCTTATCAGTCTTTTCGGTGGGGCCGGGTGCAGCGGCACAAACTGTGCCTGAGAAGGTAGATGGGACAGGGAGCAGCGGCACAAACTGTGCCTGAAGAGGTAGATGGGACAGAGAACAGCGGCACAAACTGTGCGTGCTGAGGTAGGTGGGACAGGGAGCAGCGGCACAAACTGTGCATGCTGTGGTAGGTGGGACAGGGAGCAGCGGCACAAACTGTGCCTGCAGAGGTAAGTGGGACAGGGAGCAGCGGCACAAGCTGTACCTGCTGAGGTAGGTGCAGGAGCAGGGCGGATAGAGGTAGTGGAAGGAATATAAAACAATAGCAAACTACTTGGTTGCTAACATATGTACCTTTAATTACGTAGGTTTTTTACGTAAGTTGAATCTACGTATCTTGCCCTTCGACCCCAGATGACGCTATTTCTTACGGTCTTGTACAAAACACGCATAAATAATTCATGAATATACGTCATGTATTGTTTTGAAGACTTATACAAACATATATTTTTTAATGTTTAATTTGCATAATACACGACTAAAGATATGACGTTCGAATCATCTTCCATAGCCATGAGACTCGAGCTTAACTTCCTCCTAAGAACCTCCTAGGGACCCGCACCTCTCCCCCGTTCTCGCCTTGTCGAGGGTGTTGTGCAGGCGGCTGCAGGCGCCGGGAAACGGGTACGCATATTACGCGAAACCTTAGGAGTGTCAGTTCTGTATGTAAATAATTATTACATACAGAACCATTTTATTATGTATTTGCTATAAAATATAATATATCGTTGAGTTAGTATCCAATAACACGAGTCCGGAACTTAATTTCGGGCTATACACGCTGACTTTTTATTGGTTTTGAAAAAATAATTGTAAATAATTTTCTCTATTCATATTTAACGTGATCCAGTTTGTGTATGACATAAGATAAAAAAATTATTTTTGATCGAGACCACGTAGTTACGCCCGTCCTAAACTGTCTCGTGACCCCATGAACTCCGGCCGCCCAGCCGGCGGTACTACTAATTGATCTCACGATTGTACTTTCGGGTTGACTAAAACTTGAACGGAATTTCCCGAGGTACCGCGCGCAAAATGCGTCCCGGTTCTCTGTCCCCGTACCTATTCCCCGTTCCCGCCTTGTAGAGGTGACTTGCCCGCTCAACACCTACAAGGCGAGAACGGGGGAAAGGTGCGGGGACGTATTGCTCGGGATCTTAGAAGATTCCGTTCTGTATGTAATACTGTGGCTTAGTTATACTTATACTAGTAGTAATTATTATTATTATTATGTTGGTACGCTTTTCAGCCACGCGTCCATGGGGACCCGGTCCTTTGAGGCGTTTATGGGGCCAAAGCCAACATGAAGAGGCCTTTTAGTACCTTTTTATCTAAAATGTGAGATGGCTGCATCTACGGAGGTCTATCCCTTAATGTACCAATGAGATACACTTACGGACAGTCCTCCATAGCTGCCGAACTATTACCAGGGAGGGATTGACTTGGTTTGGGCTATGTGGATGGGATGTTAGTGGACCGGATAACTGGGTTATGGAGTGAGATACGGACATCTACCTAAAAATCTCTTACAATAATTTTAGCCTGGTAGATTGTGACTTGCTGCTCGTTTTATTATTATTATGAGAATAATAATGTTACTAATGAGAAGCAAAACTATAGATAGGATTTATAGTTTTTCGTTGATACTGTCGATAGTTTTGTTCTAAAACTGCTATCGCTGCTATCGATAGTTCGTCAGTTTTTAATTGAAACTATCGATTGTAAAATTTTGACGATGTTTCGGCAATACTAACTCAGACATCAAACTTCCCCAATCCCTCAGGCCAGGGCCAAATTTTTTGGCCAAGTACGACTCTGGTAATACAGAGAGGGTTGTGCTCCAGCAGTGGAGACCAAAAAAACTGGATGATGATGAGTACTTCATCTTGAATGCGTTAAATCCTTGAAATCATTGCAACGTATATTTAGAAACTTATGAGTAAATAAATAATAAATCAATATATACTAACAAAACATACAGATTGAGCTAGCCCCAAGGTAAGTTTGAACTTGTGTTATGGGACACAACTTAACGAATACTACATTTAACAAACATATACACGCTGACTTTTCATTTGTTTTGGAAAAGAAAATGTCGTATAGTAAATAAATTACTCTATCCATATACGTAATCCAAATTTGTGTATGACATAAGATAAAAAAGTTACAAAAATGATTTTCGATCGAGACCACGTAGTACACTCGTCCAAAACTGTCGCGTGAACTCGCGTGACCCCGGCGGCCGGCCGGCAACTGCACTACTTATTGATCTCACGATTTTACTTTTGAGTTTTAGTCAAAAAATTTTGGTTCTGAATTTTTATTTTGACTAGCTAATTAGGTCCTACTAACGATTCTTATTAAGGGGTCCCCCGACCCTAGACCAAAATACAACTTTCCATACAAACGTAGTCTACGTTTTATTTCAAAACGACATGTCCGATTTGGGCAAAATTTTGTAATTTCAAAGATATTGCAATTATCTAGGTTTATAACTAGTTTCCGACAGTAAAAATATGAACTTGAAATAGAATATAGTGTTTTATATCATTTTTGACCATTAGTATGGGAAACTTCTAAATCGTTATATTTTCTTTCCAGTTCATAATTTTATCATAGGAAACCAGTTATAACCCTAGATAATTGCAATTTCTTTACAATTACCAATTTTTACCGGAATCTGACATGTGGTTTCAAAATTAAACGTAGACTACGTTTGTATGGAGAAGTCTAGGGTCGGGGGACTCTTAAGTGGCCTTCGGCTCCAAAACCAATGAAAAATCACCGTGTATATAATCTATGTATATAATCGTGTATATATATAGTGTGTATATAATGATAAACATCCAAGACCCAGGTCAATCTGAAAAAGATCGTTTTCCCGGGACCTCCGATGTGACAGTGTAGCTTGATGATACTGAATATACATAGTATTACATAGAATCAAAAACTAATTTTTAAAATATTATATTTGCTCCTAGTTTTGTTTCGTTTGTTTTTGTACCACTTGTCGGTTGATTAGTGGAGAAAGCCTAACCCCCTGCATAAAAAAATGCAAACGTTTGCTGTACCTATTATTTGTTATAATATGTTTTGTCTCGTTCTTTTATTGTCAAATATTGAAAAGAGGGAAAGGGTTTTAACTAAAATAGGTTTAGCAAACAAACAAAACGGTTGTTAATTTTTATGAATATGAGGGCAAGGCTTTGTCAATAAATAAATAAAATTTTACACCTACGCCACGTTAGATTTTTATTTATCCCGAAGGTTGACTGGTAGAGAATGCTATTAGCAATAAGTCCGCTTTTTGTACCATTTTTTAGTAAATTAGCCAAAGCCTGCGACTTCGTTCGCGTGGACTTTATGACTCCGGAAAATAACAAAAATGTCTCATTTAAATCTATCCAGTATTTCCGGAGATTAGCATTTACAAACAAACATTTTTTTTAAATTTATACTCTCTTACTATGTCCCCAAAAATTTTTTTGGAAATATATTCAATCTACAGACTATAGACACTTTTTTTTTCTTGTTTTATTATATGTAGATAAAGTTTAAAATTAATAAAAAACCTGATGTGTTGCAGGGGCCTCCACAAGCATCTGCTGCTAGCGCCCAGCGACGTGGCCGGCTGGGGCATCTTCCTGAAGGAGGCGGCGCACAAGAACGAGTTCATCTCCGAGTACTGCGGGGAGATCATCTCGCAGGACGAGGCCGACCGGCGGGGCAAGGTGTACGACAAGTACATGTGCAGCTTCCTCTTCAACCTAAACAACGGTGAGTGGTCGTACAATGGTGAGTGATCATGCAATGGTGAGTGATCAACTTCCTGAAGGAGATGGTGCACAAGAACGAGTTCATCTCCGAGTGCTGCGGGGAAATCATCTCGCAGGACGAGGCCGACCGGCGGGGCAAGGTGTACGACAAATACATGTGCAGCTTCCTCTTCAACTTCAACAACGGTGAGTGGTCGTACAATGGTGAGTGATCATTCAATGGTGAGTGATCATTCAACGGTCGGTGAGTGATCATACAATGGTTAGTAATCATCTTCCTAAAGAAGGCGGCGCACAAGAACTAAGTTCGAACATGAACCACAGTGGTCAAGGTGTTACCGAGATATGGGTTGCACAAGATTACCGTTTAGGGCGAACTACTGTTTATACAATGTGTAACAAAAACGGGTATTAACCAGAAAGGGAGTAAACCTACTAACAATTGTGAACAACTTTTACTATGGGACCCATCCCTGAATGCGCAAAAACAATCTGCAGTTACAAAAAAAATTTAATACCTGCCATGTGCTATGCCAATGTATAGCCGCAGATATTTTTTTGAGATTTCAGGAATGATCCCATAGTAAAATTTGTTTACTTTGAGTAGAATGTTTACTCCCTTTTGGATTAATACCGCTTTTTTGTTTCACATTGTATAAGTACCGTCAAATCAGATGTATAGTTAGATAAATCTTTAGTGTTATGGGTCTGTTATATATTAATAGAATCTATATAATTTTTCACAGATTTCGTTGTGGACGCGACCCGCAAGGGCAACAAGATCCGCTTCGCCAACCACTCCATCAACCCCAACTGCTACGCCAAGGTCATGATGGTCAACGGCGACCACCGCATCGGCATCTTCGCCAAGCGGGCCATCCAACCCGGGGAGGAGTTATTCTTCGATTACAGGTATAATAATAACGTCCAAATTCTCGGCATAACAATACCTCCTAACTTACATTTCATACAATCTATCGCAAGTTAACTGGAAGAGATCCCAACATGGGATAAGTCCGCCTTTGTATATTTGCTCTTTCGAATTTTTGGTTCTTTATTTTGTTTTTTGGTACAATAAAGTTATTACAAACAAACAAACATTTACTTTAAGGACGTCCACTAAGTAAGGTAACTCTAAGTTCGAAAGAGACAGCAGAATCCGTCGCGGGTCACTTTTCTCTGTCGCACGTAACGTATGTGAATTGTAACAGAGATAGATTGAAATCCGCGTGCGCCGGCGTTACTTAGCTAACGAACGCCCTATAACACTAGCATATAAATATGAGTGTGAAAAAATTACTACATATGCCCCACCTGTCCCAGCTCAATTCAGGTGTGTTCCCACATGAAATGTATACAGTACAGGTCGTAGAGTAAGAGATTGATGATTAGCTGCTCCCCGCGGTGTTACCCGCGCCTAAATTAGCCTAGTTGTTAATCCAGGGTGTCAGCTTTGTACGTACCAAATTTTATCAAAATTGGTTTAGCTGCTTGCACGTGAAGGAGTAACAAACACACACAAACTTTTGCTTTCATTATATCAGATAATAAAAATATATTTGAATTGAATTGAGGATTCGGCTGCCTGTTCTCTGGTATATTTTTAAACTATATAATTCTCCTTTGATAAATAATTAAGATTTGTTTTCTCTACCTACAGATATGGACCAACGGAGCAGCTGAAGTTTGTTGGCATCGAGAGGGAAATGGAGTTTTTATGAGAGCAACCCAAGCAGTGACATGGTCGGGGATGGACAGACAGTGTTTGGTTCAATTAGGGTTGGGAATCATTTGGCAGCACTTTTCGGATTCGTCGCTTTTCGTCAAAAACGTAACTTGTCAGAAACGCAATTCGACACATACGCATTTCGAGATAAAGTAATGATCAAAAAATGTAATCAATTATTGTTAAATTACTTCATTTTACTAGTTGCATATATGCATAACTAGCTGACCCGGCGACCTTCGTACCGCCTAACAGTTTGACAGGATTGGACAACAAATGTTTGACATGCAATAAACAAATCAGCATCTATTGAAATGATTAAGTATTCATTACACATATCGAGTTCATTGTTTTTAAGATGTATTCTGCTATTCGGGACGGAAACAAATCCAACAAATCAAAAACCATGGCAATCGGTCCAGCCGTTCTCGAGTTATAAGTGTTGTAACAAACACGACTTTCTTTTATATATATAGATGACTACAAGCTTTTAAATTCTATTCTTTAATATACTGTCGAGTCAAGACGCGCATCTGTCAAGTTGCGTTTTTGACGAGTTTCAAATCTGACGAGATGCGTTTCTGTCAACATGCGTTTTCTGGCGAAATGAGTATCTGACCAGTTGCGTTATTGACGAATCCGTTAATTGATAGCCGTGTACGTGTTGTTGGAAATTGATTGTGATAAAGAATTTGTTGAATGTTGACTATTTGTCAATGGATGATTAGATGTAAGGTAATTTTTGAGCATTTATAGTTAGCTAAGCTATAATAGAAGCAATGTGTAATGCTGTGTTTGAGGTTTGGGGTACATTAAACCCCTTCATATTATTCCAGTTAGCATCCGAAGCCGATAAGTTTATTATTTTATTATTATTATTAAGTAAACCTATTTTTTTTAAACTGGGTTTTGCCACAAAAATTGTTGATTATGACTCTGAGATTTCTAAATAAGTTTTTTTTTTATTAAATTTAGAATATTGTTTAAACCATAGAATATAGGAACGTCTAGATCTATGGTTTAACTATTATTCACACATTTTTCAACCAAAGACGAGAGGTGTCATACTTCGGAAGATCTTGTTTTGGGCGGATAATATTTTGTTCAATCCTAGCACTAAAATTAACCCGCGTTTTATAATAACGATAGGATAAATTATTCCAGTTACATGTCATGACTAAACTGCTAACTTAACGGAATGTATGAATGTGGCTTCAACCAACTCCTCCCTAGTTTGAGACTGAAGTTTTTTAATGATATGTAAGATGCAATATCAAATGTAATGGACATAAATATCGCAACTTTGTACTTTCCAATGAATTTTGAATAAAATGAGTAATTTAATAAAACCTTTTTTTTATCAGCCTGTATATTAGAGTACTAGTGAACCAATCCCTACACCATGGTGGCTTAAAATTAACCAGTACCTCATGGTCCACAACAAAAGGTCTTTGTGAAAACCAAATTTTGTCCCTCCAGTAGGTTGCCACCTACTGGAGTACTTAGTGTTTCACTGCCGGGCACAGGCATTCCCCACAGATCTATATGTATGTAAAAATGCAATTTTTTCAAAAACTTATTTTTCTACTAATCCCTATCCATAGCATAAATATCTCATCGTCATCATCAGGTCTTTTCTTCTCCACTGCAGGAGTACGACACTCTGTGCTGCTAGAGCCATACTTGACCATAGAGTTAGGATAGTTGTACCTAAAGGTCTCAGCACACTTATCAACTCGTAAACGGATCAACTCGAGCAGCTTAGTATTCTTTGTATGAAACTTCCTACTGCAACGCACACTATTCGGATTCGTAACGCACTTGACCAGAGCAGTCAAAGGATTTCGCCTACATACTCCACATTCTCTCTCAGTACTGCATCGCGACCCGTTCGATGTCGGCCTGAGCGCCGCCGGGGAGCCCACTCGTCCCTCTCGGGGGGCGGACGGACCCGGCGGTGGCCGGCCGTCGGTCGTCGCTTGTATTTCCTAAGTCGCCTTCTACGACATCCACGGGAAGACATGGAGTGGCAATATTCTACTCTGCTGGAAACCACACAGCACATAAACGCAATGAAACAGCATAATAAAAAATGCAAAAATAGTACACAGTACTCAATAGAGTTTATTAAAATAATAACAAATTGCCAAGTGCTAAAATTGTACATACTCGTATAGACAACTATTCACAATATACAAATCCTATAAACTGATATATGAACATTCTACAACAAAAACCACTGTCAAGCCTCATCATAAATCTTCTTTTCAACATTGCTTAAAAAACAAAACTAAACTGCTGTAGTAGCGCACTAAAAACCTACTAAATTCAATGTCAATCCTTTACAAATCTAAAGAAAAAGTTACTTGATAACAATAATGTGAAGTTCATTCACTGTGAATAGACCCCGTTATCTCACTGACATTATTTTCTTGCAGGGATTGAAACTTTATTTATTGACTATCAAAATATGAATGGTATTTAATTGTACTTGTTGTATTTTATGTCACTGACATTGAGTCAAAGATAATCACTACTAAATAATAAACATGTGAAAAAATAATGGTATGAATTAAAGCAATTAGAGAAAAATGAAAGAATAATATAAAAATATCGAGTGTTCAATGGATGACTGTATACAATTCCATTACGCTCGTATTACTAAAATTACAAAATATTGGATGCAATTCTAAATCACTTGTATAACTATGATGTATAAGGGTTTTGGTAAGTATAAGTTTCAATCAATACAAAAAGCGACGTCTGTGCGACAAGACAACAGAGTCTACAATAAATCAAATATCGATACTTGTAGTCAGATAACACCGAACTAGTTCTGGCCATTTGATCAGTATCTAAATGGAAACTAGTTGGTCCACTACATTTAAGTATAATAATTTATTCATAACTTTGGCAAATAAGGGCATTCTGAATCTCGAAATTATATTCATCATGTTTATGACAGCAAATCTTTAAACATCACTCAAAAGAAAGTTTCTGTACTATGTTATGTACTATTAGGCACTTTGAGACAGCCATTATAAATTAAATAACAAACATTAGGTACACTTCAACAAGTTAGGGTAAGGCTCCACCTAAGTTGACTGGACTATGCAATGATGATCGAGAGAAGAAGAACAAAGAGATGTGTAAGTCCTCTTTCCTTGAGTCTTTTTTGATTTAAGTCCGGTCAAGTTCAGTCAGGCCTACGACTAATCACAGGAGCCGTCTAGCCACCCATCCCGCCACCTCTCATGCACTTTAGAGCAGTCAAACTTAGGTTTGCCGAGTTTAATGTTTACTATGTTGTGCCTCTCACACAGCCATTTTGCTAACTCTTCCCTCGAATTTGTTTTTGGAGGATTTTTCTTAATGCTGTAAAAGAAAAATAATTTTTAGTCTTACAAAACTAAGGTTGTTTAAATAAGGCCCACATTCCTAATTTTTGCCAAAGTTCAACTTTACTGAAAGGAGTATGCTAGGGTTTACAAAAAGAGACAGGAAAAGAGCTGAGGAAATAAGACGCATAACAAAGGTTGAAAATGCACCAACAAAAACTAGAAAACTTAAATGGAGATGGACAGGCCACATGCTCAGAGAGAATAAAAATAAAAGGACCAAGGATTTAACGGAATGGACACCTAGATCCCAAACAAAAAGGAAAAAGGGAAGACAAAAGAAGCGGTGGTCTGATGACATAAAAAAGATTGGGGGCCCATTATGGCAGAGAACGGCAAGATCTAGGGAGGCTTGGAAGAAGCTGGAGGAGGTCTTTGTGTCTCAAGACACGCTAACCACAGTTGGCAATTAGAGGCTAATAAATAAATAAAAAAACTGTACATGTACTTCTAAGTAGTTCTAAGTTATAACCGGCTAAGTGCGAGTTGGACTTACGCACGAAGGTTTCCATACCATTATCTGTATGAAATCAGGTTGTATGGGAGCCCCACTTAAATATTTACTTTATTCTGGTTTAAGTATTTCTTGTCATAGCAGCAAACAGAAATCCTGTCTAACTATCACGGTTCATGAGATACAGCCTGGTGACAGACAGACAGATGGGCAGACAACAGTCAGTAATAGTGTCTCCTGATTTTCGTACGGAATCTTTAAAAGACATAAAGGAAGATGTAAAGGGAACAAAATCAAAACAATTTAAATTTCCTATGGTTTAAAAGTAGTCACTTATATAACTAGTTGAGTTATAAAGATTCTAACTGATATGATATCAGTTTCACTACACAAACACTTATCTAAGTAATGATAATCATGAAAGAATTGTATGTTGTAATCTTTTGAAACATCTGCTGTCATCATCATCATCAGCTCTTTTTGTGTTCACTGCAGGAGCACGACCCTCTCTTTACTACCAGAGCCATAATTGGCCAGAGCAGCCAGAGGACTTGGCCTACACACTCCTCGCTGGTCAGAGGGGTTGGAGCAGTCTCACTGATGTTTATAAGCTTTGTTTAGCTTTTATTTTCTAAGTCGCCTTCTATGACATCCACAGGAGGACCTGGAGTGGTCCTATTTTACTCTGCCGGAAACCACATGGCTTTACAAGCTATACAACTTTAACTATATTATAAATATGATGCAATTTTTTGATAAACATAAACATAAGAATAACATATAATTTGATTTATTTACTTACTCTTCTTGAAAGTCCAAAGCACATGGTTCACACGGATAGAACTGAGCAAAAATGTTAAAGAATTGTGACATATTTTCTGATTGAACTTTTGTAGGTTTCTCTGGGAAATATGATGCCATGGAGTGAAGGAATCCCCATGTTGAATGTCCGAGCTCATCTTTGTCCAGGGGACAATCTTTCCTCTTTTCTGGCTCAGGGCGGCTTGCTTTGTCGCCTGAGGAACTCTGCAACATATTTCGTAGAAAGGTTAGGTCGATCAAATCGAAAATGCAACACAAAATTGTTAGGTTATGATAGTGACATAATATTTCATAAATATCAAATGCAGATGAAAGTAATCTGAAAAGCTCTACAGCGCAAATGTACCAGCCACAAGGTGCGATTAAGTCAAGAAAACCTATTTCCAATAATGTAATGATAAGATAACATGATAACTTTACCGGTATTCGAGGAGACTCGAATGTTTTAACTCTGGGACTACCGGGTACCGTGCCGTTCTGTTTCCGCTGCTTTGCCCACGTCTTAAAGTCAGAGCATGCTCGACAGGGCTTCTCCTCGTCATCCCCGTGGGCAGGCATCTTAGCGATCAGGTGCCCATGGAGAGTTTATGATGCAATACTGACGCACGTCACATAGACGGGATTTAGAAATTGCACAACACTAAAAACAATTCGTACGACGTTTTCACAAGAAAATTAATGTGTTGAAAATCAGAATTAGATGAATTTTCCCGAATTTTCGCCGGCTATTTTTCCTTGAGCTAACTCAATTTCAATCTGCCATAATGACATTTGACATTTCATTTCAAAACAAGGGTGGCACGCGAAGTTTATTATTAAACCATAGGTGGCACGTGGCACCAGTAGCACGGGTGGCTGGCACGAGAGTTTTTGGCGGGAAGTTAACGGGTTCATTTGGGGTGGGGTTTGCTATAAATATATTGTTGATTTCGCGAATTGATTCTAATAGACTTTATAATATGAAATTGGTAGGTATGTAAAGTTTGGTGTTATAAATGTGAAATCTATCTCTCTCTAAAGGGCTGTAGTATCCAGAGCCGTAAAGTAATTTAAAAAAGGGTGACACGTGATATTCTTGACATACCTACTGTTGCCGAAATATCGATGCCAAACTATCAATAGGCCTAAAGACGGAATTTTAACCATAAATAAACATACAGATTTTTTAATGGATATACAAATTTTACGGCTCCACCATATGGCAACACTGGATGGAGGAAAGGTAGGTTATGATAGCCACCAGCCACTAGTACCTAGCACAAGCTGCAGAATCAAAATGAGTCCTCTTCTACAAGCATATATAAATATTTTTAGCAAAGTTGCCATAGAGGTAAAATAGATATCCTAGGATTCCTAGAGTTATATTTTCTAGACTAGTGGGCTTATATGTCAGTTACTCACTCCCATTCGTAGAGTTAGAATAGTGATGCTTCCACTTCCTAATATACTATGCTATTGTCCTGCCTTGGCCTTGCCTACAGGTGGGATCATTTTTTTTAACCGACTTCCAAAAGGAGGTTGTCTTTTTTTTAAATATGTTCACCGATTATTCAAAGACGCCTAGACCGATAAGGGTATACTTGTCGGTGGTCCTATAGACATTTTATCAAAGTCGGTTTTTGGTTTTGAAAAATTATTTTATAATTTATCAATCTGCTAATTACTTCAATCCATTTTTCTTGTCGCGTTGTACGGATTGTAGACACCTCACATGAGAGAAGACGACGACGCCTTTGTCCAGTGTTCTGATAAAAAAATATGGGAGAGAGAAAGGAACGAAATCAGAACAACATAATTTCTAATAACGAAATATTTATTTGTCATTTCATTACATAATCATTGGATAAAATAACATTCGTATATCTTTATTGTTTATGGGCTGCGCTACATTGGATTGGCATGGCATGGCATCGGAAGCGACGCGTCATTTCAAAACAAACTGTTATAACCTTTATGATTAGTGTTATAAGATGCATAACCGCTTGAACGTGGTGAGCCGGCCGGCCTGCCGCGCACTCCCTCGGAAAGGACGCCCGCGAGCGCGCGACGGCTTGAGCTAGCTCGATCGATCTTATGTCACTAGCACTACTCTTAAAGGTTATAATAGCTTTTTTTGAAATGACGCGTCGCTTCCGATGCCATCCCATGCCAATCCAGTGTAGCGCGGCCCTAAGTGTGGCGTAGATGACCACCTTTTGTGCGGTCGAGTCTGCGGCGCACAAAAAGTCTGCATGGCGTACAAAGCATCCGTCACGGATTTTTCAGACTTAAAGCCCACGACACATCGTCGATCATTCTGGTCGCAGAACTGTATTTGCGTTGTATTATTTTATACCTACTTCAAGTATATAAAAGGAGAAATAGTAAGTTTTGGGTACATCCTATTCTTTCGGATAGATTACTGAGACGGTTTCATATTAAAATTCGAAAGAAAGAACTATATTTCATACAAATCCCATAGAAAATGTTTGACGTTTAACTGATTTGACTTGTTAGTAAGTAACGAATTACACGGATTTTTTGTGCGCCGGACTTTTTGCGCATAGTTAGAAGATTGACGACCTCCGTGGCGTAGTGGTCACCATGCTAGTCCGCCACCCAGAGGTCCCGGGTTCAATTCCCGGTCAGGGCAAGTTGGAAAATGGCCTTTTTCAAATTGTCCTGGGTCTTGGATGTTTATCAATATATGTATTTGTCATAAAATATAGTATTGTTGAGTTAGTATCCCATAACACAAGTCTCGAACTTACTTTGGAGCTAGCTCAATCAGTGTAATTTGTCCCTATATATTTATTTATTTATTCTATTTTCACAGACTAAATTAACAACCGCTTGCGCAACCTATTTTGGTTGAAACACCTTTGTCCATTTCCCTCATTTCAATATTTGACAACAAATAAAAAAAAAAACGAGACAAAACATATTTTTACTTAAAAAGGTTTAGCAAACGTTTCATTTTTATGAATATCAGGGTTATTTGTTAATATACAAAATACTTATATTTGTTAACCTTAAAGATATAAGTACTCGACTAGGCTGTAACACTTTGTTTTACACTGGTCAATGTAGTTTATTTTACACTTTCTACTTATTCCACTGCGGCCACGATTTCTGAAAAGAAAAAAGATTGAGTTACACGACTTTCAAAAAAGGAGTGAAAAGTTAAAAACATTTTACTTCTTTTTTTGGAATTATGTATGCACTTATGTAAGTTTTACGTCGTCAAATTATGAAATGCCGAAATAGATTTGCATACACCTATGTCTTTAGAATCCTAACACTATTCTAATATTATCTTTCAAGTGAGTTCAAAATAATTTCAAACATTTTTTGTGTATTCAATATCACCGTGTGGTTTTCGGCAGAGTAGAGAAGGATCACTCTTAGTCTTCCCGTTGATGTTTTAGTTAGAAAATACAAGCTAAACAAAGCTTATAAACATCAATTAGATTTCTCCAACCCTTCTGGCCAGCGTGGAGAGTCTAGGCCACAGTTCTCTGGCTGCTTTGGCTCAGGTAGTACAGAGAGGGTCGTGCTCCTGCGGTGGAGATAAAAAGACCTGATGATGATGATGATGATCAAACTTACTGTCTACGATTTGCCGGAGCGCTATAACAGCAGGCGAGTTGGGCAGCTCGGTGAGGAAGTCCTGTCCGCTGTCGCAGCAGCGCGCTAAGAACGGGTCGAGCGGCAGGCTGCCAAGAAGCGGCGCGCCCGTGTCCGCGCACAGCTGCGCCGCGCCGCCCGTGGTGGCGGGGAAGATCTCGCTGCGCGCCTGCATAGGACAGACATGTGCACGAATGGGAAAATAATGGTGGAAGTACTACTTGACAATTTATCTGTTTATCCCTATGATTGACTGGGAGAGAAAGCTCTTAGCGCCGCCTTTTAATTGTGATAAACAAAATTAGTATCGCACCCGTTGTCGCACAAACAATAAACCATAAACCATTAATCACATTTATAGCATTACATACAAACAATTCGTTTTATTATATCAATACTCAATAGTAAGATTTACTTTGCTACGATTAAAAAAAGCGGCCAAGTGCGAGTCGGACTCGCCCATGAAGGGTTCCGTAGTAGTTTTTTTTTTTTAATTTTTATATTTGACTTGATTGAATAAAAGGTAAATTGCAGTTTATGACATATTTAAAAAAAACTTCTTACTAGATCTTGTTCAAACCAATTTTCGCTGGTAGTTTTTATGGTAATGAACATCATATATTTTTAGGGTTCCGTAGCCAAATGGCAAAAACGGAACCCTTATAGATTCGTCATGTCTGTCTGTCTGTCTGTCCGTCCGTATGTCACAGCCACTTTTTTCCGAAACTATAAGACCTATACTGTTGAAACTTGGTAAGTAGATGTATTATGTGAACCGCATTAAGGTTTTGACACAAAAATAGAAAAAAAAAACAGTAAATTTTGGGGGTTCCCCATACTTAGAACTGAAACTCAAAAATTTATTTTTCATCAAACCCATACATGTGGGGTATCTATAGATAGGTCTTCAAAAATGATATTGAGGTCTCTATTAGCATTTTTTTCTAAACCGAATACTTTGCGCGAGAGACACTTTCAAAGTGGAAAAAAGTGTGTCCCCCCCCCCGTAACTTCTAAAATAAGAGAATGATAAAACTAAATAAAATATATGTTGTTCATTGCCATGAAAACTACCAGCGAAAATTGGTTTGAACGAGATCTAGTAAGTAGTTTTTTTTAATACGTCATAAATCGTAAACGGCAATTTACCTTTCATTCAATCAACTCAAATATAAAAATTAAAAAAAACATACTACAAGACTTTTATATTATGTTATTAGCTACTAAGGAACCCTTCATGGGCGAGTCCGACTCGCACTTGGCCGCTTATTTTTTTAGTTTTATCATTCTCTTATTTTAAAAGTTACGGGGGGGGGGGGACACTTTTTTCCACTTTGGAAGTGTCTTTTGCGAAGTATTCAGTTTAGAATAAAATGATATTAGAAACCTCAATATCATTTCTAAAGACCTACCCATACATACTGTAACAATGTAATGTTAACAATATCACTCACCAATTGGTCATTTTTTGTTTTCTATAGATATTGCTAAATTCTTTTTCAAAAGTATGTATTCCATCACATTTTAAATAAAAAGTAATTATAATTTAGGTGTTCGAACTTTCGCTTGACCCACTTGTGAGATTACCCTCCGAATTTTGCGCGGTTGCAGTGTGATCTACCCTCATTTTGCGTAGCATTTTGTCCTGTCACCGCTAGCGCAGTCGTCTTCGTTGTCGCCGGTCAGTTTGATCTTCAGTACGTCTTTGAATTTTGTAGCGTGCGCAGTGTGCAAATAAATAATTATTTCTTTAAAAAATTTCAGTTCAACTTAAATAACTACAAATACAAACTTATTAAGCGAACCCTTATCAGATGGCCGCTGGGCAGAGCCCTCATATACTCACCGTTTGCAACTATGAAGCGAATTCACCCTACGGAGGCCTATAGCGGCTTCACACAAAACCTTTTAACTATTAAGCAACAGCTCATACCCCGTGCGCAGGCCGTCGAAATCATGAAGAGCCATTCAGAAACGTCGACTTCACCCTCTTCACGGTCGATAGCGGCCACAAGCCAATCCCAGTCACACACACGGAAAAGACCTCACAGTCCGGAGCCATCTACGAGTAAACTTGACTACTTCATGGAACGTCAAAACAGTTTCCTTGAACAAATATTATCACTATCTAAATTAACAACAGAACTCCTGACAAGGGATAAAACAGCTCTTGCTGATCCAGCAAATATGGAAGAATCCGATTCGGAAGGTAACACGACAGATGACTGGGTTGCTACGGGCCTGACTCCCGAACCGTCACCGGAAGCTGATGAAAGCCCAGACATATCTGAAGATAATTTTTTTAATTTCTCACCAGACACCAAAGAATCTGAAGCAAAGGTAGGAACAGCTGACGAAGGCCTAGCAAAGCAAGGCAGTCACTGTCAACGCCTCGGTGAGGCATCATGGCATAACATCCGCTACGCGGACGTACAAAAACAGTTCCAAGCCACCCCCGTCTTCACTAACTTGAAGACCAACAGTAACTTGGCAACAGTCACACCAAACTGGCAAATAATTGCATTACTCGAAAAAACAGATGCCTGTCTCGCCGCTATCACACACAGACTCTTACAACAAAGAAAGCACTTTCAAGAAATTTACAGTAAGGCTTCCTTAGAGATTAAATCTCACATAAGTAAACATTTCTTAGCGGCAGAATGTCCATTCCGCAAGACATCAGATGCTTTACTTCAGTATACGTGTGGGCGACGTGCTGAAATCATTCAACAACGAAGATCGGTCTATAAACCTCCAAATAAAACACTAAACGAACTCTTACAGGCGATACCGCCCTCGAACACACATCTCTTTTCGGAACCCCAACTATCAGATCTGGTCAAGGAGCAAGGTGGAATTAACAAGCTTTTTCCATTTCGTCGACACGTCCAACCCAGTACTTCCAATAAGTCACGACCGCAACATAAACCCTTCACTAACATTACAGCAAAAAGGGACAAACCAAAGAACAACGAGAGACAAAATGCTTACAGAGGACCAGAACAAGCAACGAGAAAGCGAAATTTCGCATCCGTCTCCTCCGGAAAATTTAAAAAACCTAAACTTGACAGCAAACCTAGATCATGGTCATCGACCTAACGCGTTCGAAGCCGGCCAGGTGAGCAAGCATTTACAAACCTGGAGGTCCTTAGGGGCCCCAGACGTCATTATATCTATACTATCAGGATACAAGATACCATTTACCCGTCCACCACCTTTAACAAAATTTGATGACCCAAATCGATTGCTGATTAAACCTACCCCAGAGATGTCTGTAGCAATTAAGAAATTGATTGATTGTAAAGCCATAAAATTATCCTCAAGTAATTCGGGGTTTTTATCTCCAGTATTTTTGAGAAAAAAGTCAGATGGCTCAAACCGACCAATCCTTAACTTACAAATGTTAAATCTTTATTTAAATCCTCCAAAATTTCGACTTCTCAATCATCATAAAATTCCCCTTTGCCTCCATGACGCAGATTACATGGTCAAAATCGACTTATCCCAGGCATATTTTCACCTGCCTGTCGTTGAACATCACAGACGTTTCCTCGCTTTTAACTATAACAAAATAATATATGAAATGACTTGTTTACCATTTGGGTTAGCCACCGCACCTTACATTTTTGCAAAAATCACTAATTGGGTTGCAAACCTTTTCAGGGAGAGAGGAATAAGAATTCTAGTCTACCTGGACGATTTTCTTATACTACATCACAGTCCAGAAACTCTGAAGGAACAAACTCAGTTTGTCGTGAATCATCTAATAGACATGGGTTGGTGTATAAATTATCAAAAATCAACTCTCTCTCCAACTCGTGTAGTCGAATACTTAGGCATTCTTTGGAATACTCGAGAAAATATCAAACAGCTTCCAAAAGCGAAAACCCAGAAGTGCCGGTCCATTTTAAAAAGCATCCTGGTCAAAAAATACTGGACATGGTGGCTAGCAAAAGTCCTACTAGGAAATCTAAATTTCGCGTCGTTCATTGTCCCGCTAGGCCGACTCCATTGTCGCCCAATACAAATCGCCGCAAATCAATTACCCGGGACACACAAACACAAAAAGTTCAGACTGTCTCCAGAGGTAGCAGCAGAAATGAAATGGTGGCTGAACAACATAACAAAACCGTCCCTAATCCATCACAAAGAAGCAACAGCCTTTATTACGACCGATGCTGCAAAGAACGGGTGGGGGGCGAGTGTAGGAAACACAAACCTGAAAGGCCTTTGGAACAAGAACCAACAACAGTGGCACAGCAATTTAAAGGAACTTTGGGCAGTCTACGAGGCGCTGAAACAAATGGGTCACACATTACAGGATCAAACTGTGATGATACAGTCCGACAATCGCTCTGTTGTGACATATCTAACCAAACAAGGCGGCACCAAGTCCCAAAAACTCCTACAAATTGCTCAAAAAGTCTTTACTGTTGCTCTCAAACACAAAATAAACTTATTAGCAAGATACATACCTGGGAAATACAATATAACAGCAGACAGTCTGTCGAGATCCAAGGACCTACCGGAATGGAGTTTGAGCAAGGAAATATGCCAAAAAATATTCAAAATGTGGGGAATACCGGAGATAGACCTGTTTGCAAGCATGAGGTCAGCTGTAGTACCTTGTTATGTGTCCGAGGATGCTCGGGACAGACATTGCCTCTTTGTCGATGCTTTCAGTCGAATCTGGAATTACAGAATAGAATGGCTGTTCCCTCCGCCCAGCTTAATACCACGAGTCCTGAGACACTTAACACGCTGCTCGGGGACATACCTCCTGGTGGCTCCGAAATGGGAGAAAACCTTCTGGAAAACACAACTTCTCCAAATATCTGTCTGCCAACCATTCACAATCCCAGATATTCGCAAGAATCTAACAGATTTAAGAACCGGGAAACCCCCGCCAGCGGTACAAGACATGTGTTTGCAGGTTTGGAGGGTTCGGGCTGGAATCAACTCATAGATTCATGGCCACAGGAGAGCCAGACGTTTCTCGAATCATCCTGGCGAAAGTCAACCCTAAAAACTTATGGTCCCGCATGGACAAAATGGAAAGATTGGTCAATTAGAAACAATATTAGAATTGATAATCCAAAACCTGAAGATCTATCAAAATATATGATTCACCTACACAATGAGGTTAAACTGGCGGCAAGGACAATAGCACTCCACAAATCGGTAGTGACAACTTTTGCTAATCCAGAAAAAACCGAATTCCTTAGTAATCACCCGTTAGTGAAACGGACCCTAAAAGCAATTTTCACTAACCATCCACCGGCACCCAAACCTATAACTTGGGAAGTTGACCAGCTGATAGATTTTCTTACAGTTTATGAGATCGACACCAATAGTATGTATCAGGTGTCACGACACACAGCAGCTCTTTTACTCTTGCTATCGGGTCGCCGGATTCACGACTAAACCCTGCTAGATATCAGCCCTGGATTCTACGAAGATCACGACACTTACCTTGTGTTCTGGCCCGAATTCGGGTCGAAAACAGACTCTGCTACATTCAGACAGTCAGGGTGGAGGCTTCAAAGAAACGCCAATACTCGCTTAGATGTATATTTTTGGATAAAGACCTTAATCGAATTAAGTCAAACTAGACGTTCTAACAAATCCACGCGGCTATTCATCACCACCAGAAACAAAGTAAAAGGAGCCTCCCGGACAGTGATCGCTGGATGGATTCGTAACTTATTTAAAGACGCCAATATTAATGCTTCACCCGGCAGTTTCCGGTCTGCAGTCAACACAAATAATTGGGTAAATAGGAACCTAGATTTAGATGAAGTAATTGCCAGGGGTAATTGGAGAAGTAAATACACATTCTTAAAACATTATTTTAAATTATTACCACAGAATCACCGCCAAAGTAATCGAACTCAAATCAGTGAATCATTCACACCAATTTAAGGATCCTAGCCCTAGCATCATTAGGTGTAAAATATTTTCTTTATTAATTAACCACTAACCAGTAAATCAATATAAAAAACCAATTGTCTTTAATTTTTTCAATAAACATAATGAGTGTTAACTCTTAACTCTTTTATTATTGTTACCTAAAGTTCAAACAATTTCATATTTTAATGTCACAGTACGCCCAGTCAAACTTGTCGCCGGCAGAATATAAACACGTCTCACAAGTGGGTCAAGCGAAAGTTCGAACACCTAAATAAAACCGTTTCCCCCCCGAAGGGTAGAAAACGGATATTTAGGTTTCAACTGAAGCTTGACCCACTAAAATTTCATTACTTGCCGGCTTGTGAGAGTACTGAAGATCAAACTGACCGGCGACAACGAAGACGACTGCGCTAGCGGTGACAGGACAAAATGCTACGCAAAATGAGGGTAGATCACACTGCAACCGCGCAAAATTCGGAGGGTAATCTCACAAGTGGGTCAAGCTTCAGTTGAAACCTAAATATCCGTTTTCTACCCTTCGGGGGGGAAACGGTTTTATTTTCAGAAATAAACTCATACAAATAGGTTGGTTCTGTACATTGTTTGTTTTCGGTAGTTTATTCTAACTGAATGACTTAAGATGACATTGACAGGTGGTTAATGTCATGGTCATTCCCAGTTTAAAAAATAATTCAATATAATGTTGATTATTTAAAATCATTCATTTTATTTATAAAGAATCCATAATAAACTAATAAACTCTTATAAACATTTTTATTTTTATATTATCTCCCATTTTCTAGAACCTTCGATAATAGACAAAAGTTAATTATTGAGTGGGTTTCGGGTATCACAGAGTTGATATTTTTATCGATCTACCTACATCTTGTTGGATGTAGATCGAAAAACCTCAGTGATCGAGCATTACAACTGTGGTAGAAGTCAGTGCCGGCTTCGAACCGAGAGGGACCACTCCTGTCTAGTATAGTGGTCAGTATCCCCGCCTGTCACGCGGGAGACCGGGGTTCGATTCCCCGCCGGAGAGCCAAAAAACACATATCGACATTATAAATTGTTACATAATACTACAATAACAGGAATCGACCCCGCGACCCTGACCTAAATACGACTAAAAGTCAAAATATTTATAAAAAATATAAAAACAAACTGTAGTAAAAATTTCTCAAAATTAAAACAATAATGTCACAAAGTATTAAAAATGTCACAAAGTATAAAAAAAAACTCATTTGACGCTAACTCAAGCCTAAACTCCGAGCGCATGAAACTAAAAATCTATACAAAAGTTCAGCACAACTCATTGTAACTTTAAAATTTAAATAAGACCTAAACAAGGATGTGGTTCGATTCATTTTGTAAAAAAATAATTAAGTTTGACTAAAAAAATCTATATAAAAACTACACGTGTGTGTCCACTGCTATATAGGTGAGTTGCTGACTGTAGACCCCCCTAAACAAATTATACAAAAAAAAATAACAAATAAAAAAAAACAAACACAAAAAACGTACAAAAACACAAAGCCCTGGGGTAGATAACAGGTAAGTTATGTGCCCCAGGTGTGCCCAGTAATTAAAATCCGAATCCTGTCTCTGTAAATACAATATGAGACAGGAGTGGTCCCTCTCGGTTCGAAGCCGGCACTGACTTCTACCACAGTTGTAATGCTCGATCACTGAGGTTTTTCGATCTACATCCAACAAGATGTAGGTAGATCGATAAAAATATCAACTCTGTGATACCTGAAACCCACTCAATAATTAACTTTTGTCTATTATCGAAGGTTCTAGAAAATGGGAGATAATATAAAAATAAAAATGTTTATAAGAGTTTATTAGTTTTTTATGGATTCTTTATAAATAAAATGAATGATTTTAAATAATGAACATTATATTGAATTATTTTTTAAACTGGGAATGACCATGACATTAACCACCTGTCAATGTCATCTTAAGTCATTCAGTTAGAATAAACTACCGAAAACAAACAATGTACAGAACCAACCTATTTGTATGAGTTTATTTCTGAAAATTATAATTACTTTTTATTTAAAATGTGATGGAATACATACTTTTGAAAAAGAATTTAGCAATATCTATAGAAAACAAAAAATGACCAATTGGTGAGTGATATTGTTAACATTACATTGTTACAATACCCCACACGTATGGGTTTGATGAAAAATATTTTTTTGAGTTTCAGTTCTAAGTATGGGGAACCCCAAAATTTATTGTTTTTTTTCTATTTTTGTGTCAAAACCTTAATGCGGTTCACATAATACATCTACTTACCAAGTTTCAACAGTATAGGTCTTATAGTTTCGGAAAAAAGGGGCTGTGACATACGGACGGACGGACAGACAGACATGACGAATCTATAAGGGTTCCGTTTTTGCCATTTGGCTACGGAACCCTAAAAAATCTATGTTTTACAATCTGTACAATCTGTTTTATAATATATATACTATAGTGATCTAGTATAGCTCGTGGTTAGATTTATTACGGATACGTCCCATCCACGTTGTAGATAGACAAGTACGAGAAAACACACAATACACACATGGACCTTTGTATGTACCATTTATTAATTATAAGTTGGTTCATAGATACCAATTACGTTAGTTATTATATTATTTTTAATTCTATACAAAATTAAACGGTAATGAATAGTATAACACTTGTAATAGACAAGGTCAGAAAAAAAAACAAGCGTATGTACCTACTTGCACGTAAGTTAGTATGCGCGTGTGTGTTCCTAAATGGCAGTACCAATAACCGAAAAAAATGAAAAATGAAAAATAGTTTATTCAGTACTTATGTTTACAATTTGTCTGAAAGTCGATGGAGTCACTTTTAAGCATAGATATGCTTGTGTTAGTGATACCCGCTCTCCATACAAAAGTTTTAACTATTATTAAAACTGTATGACATTACATAAACCAAGTTGTTATAACATTGTTAGATAATAAATATTAAATATTTATATTTAAAAATAATTATTGAATTAATTAATTGTTATTAGTCAAGATAATTACATTGTTTGGTTATTAAATTCTAATAATACCTACTATTTAGTTACAAATTTGAATAGAACTGTATACATATTAAGAATTATTACGTTACAAATAAACACAATTAAAAGGAATTATATTATATATCACATGTTAGTAAATTATTAATAAAAAAATTAAAAAAAAACTAAGTTTTACTGTGTATCTCTAGGATATTATTTTATGATCGCTTCAGTTTCGTCATAGTTCCAACCTTTTAATAACATCGTTAGCGATTTTTTACAGGACCGTTTTGTACTGGGATAGATATCCAATAGTGTATTTACATTGTTATATAAGTAAGCCGATCGACTGGTGTATTGTCTTTTGGCATATTTACTCTTAAAGGAAGCAGTCGGTGCCACATTATTTTTTCTTCTCCGCGTTAACTTAGAGGCATCGTATGGCAGTCTCTTGTGAAGTCTAAGTATTATTTTTAATATGTAGAGTTTCCTTACCGAGAGCGTATCACATATCTTGTATAAATCCTCTGTAGAAAACCTGTATGGTTTAAAGTGCATGACTTTAAGTAGCGCTCTTTGAGTTCTTTCTAATTCCAGAAATTTCATTTTAGTAGCGCCACCCCAAACAGGTATGCAGTATGTTAGAATAGACTGGGCTAGTGACACATATATTTGGTTTAAAAGTTTCCGATCGGCGACATGTCTTAGTTTTTTGAAGACCCATATTAGTTTACGCATTCTGTTCATTGTAACTTCAAGATGCGCGTGCCAGGTAAGCCGTTGGTCCACTACAACACCAAGATATTTAGTACTGTCCACTTTTTCAATTCTTATACACGAGCATGTACCTTTGGGGTTATTGCATGAGTGCATCTTAATTTGGTAGGTGGGACTTGGTTGGGTATTGTTGTATTTAGTAAAGGCCATATAATTTGTTTTACCTAAGTTCAGTGTTAGGAGATTGTTTCTTAGCCAATTCTGTATACACATAAGTCCATTTTCAGTGTCTTGCTTTACAGCTTCCCATGTACTATTAGTAAACACTATAGCAGTATCATCAGCGTATGAAAATACTCTACAGTTGTTTGTTTTGAGATTACAGAGGCTATTTATATAAATTAAGAAGAGAGTTGGTCCCAAAACACTTCCCTGGGGAACCCCATAAGCTACGTCGATTTCTTTACTTACAAATTTTCCTATTTTAACTACCTGTTTTCGTTCTCTAAGATAGTCGGCTAATAATTCCAAAGCAGGTCCCCTAATGCCAATCCCTTCCAACCTTTTAATAAGAATAGAGACGGAGACCGTATCAAATGCTTTTTTGAGGTCTAAAAATACCGTGATGCATTTTTTTCCTCTATCAACTTGCTCAACAATATGAGACGTCAGAGCTATGATCGCATCTTCTGTGGATAGATTATTTCTAAAACCATACTGTGAGTCTGAAAGAAGTCCATATTTGTTGAGATAATTAACAAGTCTCTTATTAATCAATTTTTCCAGAATTTTTGAGAACACTGTTAATACTGATATAGGTCGAAAGTTGGACACCTCATCTCTGTCTCCATTTTTATAAACAGGCGTTATTACTGCCTTTTTTAGCAAATAAGGAAATGTACCTTGTTTAAAACAGAGATTGACAAAATAAGTAATTATGGGTACAAGAACAGGGCTGGCAAGTTTTAAAAATTTGGTAGGTATGTTGTCCCACCCAGGGGCGCTATCAGAGTTAAGATGCATGAGAGTCAAGTATACTTCTTCGTGGTCAGTATCGTATAGAACAAAGGAGTCCACAGGGGAGTGCTGAGAATGCTCGTCAGTGTCGGGTTGTTGCTGTGTTGGATTACTTAGTAAGATCTCTGCCAGCTTTTTACCAATATTGGCAAAGTAACTGTTCACATAATCGACTGATTGCTGAGGAGTACCATGTGAATCTAATAGCTGTAAGTTAGTTACTTTATTTTTGTTTCGGCCTGAAATATCATTAATAGTTTTCCATAGTATTCTTGGGTTTTGTTTGTGATTGTCCAGTTGTTCTCTATCGTGATTCCTCTTAAGTTTTTTGATCAACGCGTTGCAGAAGTTACGATATCGTCTGTATGTTATTTTTAGGATTTCGTTATAAGGATCGGATCGTAGCCTTCGTTGCATGTAATTCCGATTTCGAATGCATCTAAGAATGCCCGGAGTAATCCAAGGCTTAATGATGCGGGCTTTGGATGAGATTCGTTTACTTATAGTGTTATTAATTAAGCATTGTTGTAACAAGTATATCAAATCATTAATTAATATCGTAGGATTATCGTATTCCATAAATTTCTCTAAATTACTATCTTTTAATTGTATAAGCGCCTTTTCATAATTAATTATTGTTTTAGTTTGCTGAGATCTGTTGTTTGCTGTCGGTTGATTAGCGAGGTTTAACTTTAAAAGTAACATCCTGTGGTCAGTTACAGTCGAATTAAAAACTACGATAGACGGCTCATGTGGGTGATTGTCCAGCTTTAACATAATATGATCCAGGCAATTGTTTTCTCTTGTAGGCATCGAGTGGCCTGGAATAAATCCGTGTGATGCAAGAACATTCAGGTACGATAGCCTATTTTGACGTTCTTGTGATTTTTCATTTAATGATTGTATAATATTGATATTAATGTCACCAGTGATTATTATATTTTTCCGTGTATTTATAGATTGTAGATATGCATGTAGAGAATTTATAAAAGGTTCTGCATTATAATTGGAAGGCGAACGGTATATACAAAGGATTGTACAGAATGGTAGGGTAATCTGTATACAAGATGCATGTACGAGAAAGATTTCTTTGGCGAAGTGTTTGTGAATATTTTTAACATACACCACTACTCCATCGCAATGATTTATATGTTTCGTTGTAGAGAATGCACTATAATTATCTAGACTGGGTATAGTTTTGTTCATATCAATCCTGCATTCACTCAGTGCTAGAACATCAGCTTCGAAATTTAAGTTTGATAAGGAAACACAAAGATTATCTATGTTTTTATATATGCTTCGTATATTTTGAGAGATTATAGTAAAATCTGTTGGACCCACAGAATATGGTATTTTTGAAAATTCTTCAATAGTACATGATGTAACATGCGCTACTTGAAGTTCGTCTATTACTTCGACACTGTTATGCGAGCTATTCATAATTATATATACGTAGTGGACTGCTTTTCATTACTAGAGCCTGGACAATTACATTTTGTAAGTGTTTCATGTTATATTTGATAGTCATCAGCAAGTATTTAAATGTTTTTAAAGTAATCGTTGTCAAGGGAGCTGTAAATATTCTATTGTATATCTGTACGTTTAAACGGGTGAATCTTATTGTTATGTAAATTTGGTATGCTAGTGACGATTGTTTCATTTTATACACAGTAAATAGTATGCAAGTATTAAGCTTACAATTAATCTTATAGCTAAAATAATAATATTTACAACAGACTTTTATGACTGTTGTTAGCCTATTGATGGGCTTGGGACCATATAGTCACGCCCCTTGTACGAGGCCGTTGATTTGTGCTTCAGTCTTGATAGTGATTATGGGTGACGTTTCGTGCTGTCTCAGATACACGCGGCCAAATGAGGTCCAGCAGAACTTGAACGCTTTTGACTTTACTAACTCACGCGCTAGAAAGAACAACCGAGCGCTTTTACTGGTCAGTTGCTCCGATACAAAAATTGGAGTATTCTCCCTTTTCTTAAATCCAAGGTGCTTTGCATAAAGTTTTTGTTTTTGCTTCCTATTAAAAGTCTTACATTTTTGTAAAATTTCAGCCTTCAAGAGAGGGGACGAGGTCTCAACTATGATTGGGGAATCGCTCTTTGCATCTTTTTTTCCTTTTACCCTGTATATGTCCTTTATATCTATTGCCTCGAACTTACATCCTATTGTCTTAGTGAGGCACATTACCATATCTTTCAAGACTTCCGTGGTTTCCTCAGGTAGCTTAGGTACATTTTTGATTTCTAGGTTAGATTTACGCCCCTCGCGCTGCATGTCTTCCAGGCGGTTCTCCAGGATTGCTATCTGCTCTTTGTCCCTTTTAATCTCTGATTTAAGTCCGTCTATTTCTTTTTGCAGATCTTCGTTTTTTGAAGCTAAGAAAGCCATGGTGGTCTCTATGCTTGTGTTTGTATTTTTTAGTTCAATAAGTGTTGGGTTGATTTTTTTTATTTCTTTTTTGATTTCAGTTTCTTGCTTGGCAAACATTGACTCAATCATAGTTTTTATTTCCTCTTTAAAAGTTTCAAATTGGTCTTCTATAATGATTTCTCGTTTTCGTTTGCCATGCTGAGAAGAATAATTTGTAGGTGTAGGATGATCCTTGTGGTTATCATCGATGGCATGGTCCATATTGCAGTGTTATTTAAAATTATAAAAAGTAAATATATCAATACTATTTAGAGCAAATTATGTTAATTTGCTTATTAGTGAGCGATGTTCCTTAATGTCTCTTAGTAATGGCGCCTAGTAATGGCGGAACCGACGAGATAACGCTGGAATGCACGGAGGTCGGACTTGGTAGTAGGCAAAGATGTCCTCACCACTCGTAGCGGGGTGCAGGATGACGTCAGTGGGCGGGCTTTAGCAAGTAGGCAAGGATGTACTCGCTGCGCTCGCGCGTATTCGTCAGTGGGCGGAGCTTGACGCTAGCGCTGAGAGGCTGTTACTTATGACGCGCAAAGATTCAAGATGTCTTCCTGTATGCTCGCGCTGATTTGTTGTTGAGAATATAATGGTGGTGGGTTTCACAGTACCTTGAGGATTGTGGAATGTACCAGGGTCACAGCGCCGGATACTCAGCGCAGGAATTATACTGTATCTTCTTGGACGTTATGCACTCCTATTATTTGTTTCGATTTAATTTGCAATGAATTTGAATTATAAAATTTAAAATGAAATAAATACGGGCACTACACACGTCTGCTCCTTGCGGAGGTCCGAGGGGAGAGAAAAAACTACAAAACTTACATTACAATTGGGGCAGACAAACAGCGACATATTCTCGACCACTCCCAGCACTCTGACGCCCACTTTCCGGCAGAAGGTGAGCTCCTTGCGCACGTCCAGTAGCGCCAACTCCTGAGGGGTGGTGACCACCACAGCGCCTGTGAGACCGGCCGCTGATAGGTACTGCACCGACGAGAGATGCTCGTCTGATGTGCCTGGGGAAATATCTTATACCTTTAAACGAGCAATTCTTGTAAATTTACATGTATATAAATTTATTTCTGTGATCTCGGAAACGGCTCTAACGATTTCGCTGAAATTTAGTATTTGGTATATGGGGGGTTTTCGAGGGTAAACAATCGATCTAGGTTAGTCTTATGTTTTGGAAAACGCGTGTTTTTGAGTTTTCATGCGTTTTCTTTCCACGCAGAATATGATATAACCAAGCAAAGCTCGGTCGCCCAGGTACTAATTATTAATGTGACAGATACCCAGCACTATATAAACTATTGGTTGGTACTGGAGGGCCCGTAGGTAGGCAAAACTGGAATTGCGAAAATGATTTTTGATTAAGACCACGCAGTTAGGCCCGTACAAAACTACCGCGTGACCCCGGTGATCACCGGCCTACTAACTATTACCTACCTACTAATTGATCTCACCATTTTAGTATCGAGTTTTAAGTCAACATTTTTTTTTTCAAAAATTTTTGTGCTATGAATTTGCCTTCGGCTGCAAAAGCAATATTTAATATCCGTGTATAATACTAACGTAACCAATACCCAAAGCTATAGAAACTATTAGAGGACCCGTAAGTAGGCAAAACTGGAGTTAAGGGGTAGACACACAGAGATGGCAGCACACACGAATAGCAAAGTAACAAAGAAGTGTTGAATATTCTTTTAAAATATTTATTGCATTTCATATAACTCATATTTATGTAATTAGAGTACGAAGTCATTTAATTAAAAGTAATAAAAGATTTTAATGATTTAATTATTATCTCAAAGCGCCATCTAGAGACAAGGAAGAGAAATAATTATGTTTATAAGGCGATGGGTAGGCATGGTCTGGGCCAAAAATATAAGGAATCCTATCAAAGAACTCGTTGCCCCGATGTGACTACGCATCGTACAAGTGCCGTAAACAAATCTGGAGTTTCTCAATAAGTTGCTATAGATATAGATCAGTGGGACACTAAGTATATAAAAAAAAAAACAGAACAAGTTCGAAATAGTACCTGGTGGAGTGTCGATCAGTAGGTAGTCCAATTCGCCCCAGTCTACCTCGCTCAGGAACTGCTTGATCATACCTGGAAAAGTTACAATAAAAAATTACAGTAATTTTCTGCAATAGGCTAGACAAATATAGCATTTTTCACATAAACTGCACGAAACACTTGGGGTGTTATTGTTATATAATAGATACAATGTGCCTTTAGGCTTGAATTTTGACAGGTTTTTCAAGTTGCCTAAAGCAATATTCTCTGCTTATTATCTCAGCGCGTTAACGATTGCATCCGATTTAACCCCAGAGAGGGCATTCCGGCTTTACCTTCATTAATGTTTACCAAGAATGCCGATGAACATACATACATACATACTATCACGTCTTTATCCCTAATGGGGCAGACAGAGCATTTTGGGTCTTGCGGTTCTATGCAGAGCCCAGGGCCGCAAGACCCAAAAGCCACTTTTAGCGTCATGGTGGGCGAGAATATGGAAAAGCAATCAATATAGTGATGGGTTGCTAGCCGCATCGCCTGTTAACATGATTTGCATTTTTGCCCATTCCCTCGATCGGCTTTTACGATCTGCGTGGGAAGAGAAGCAGCTGGTACATTCTAAGTTTTTTTATTTCTCCCATACCAGCATGGGAGAAGTCAAGGAAAAAGCTGGTAGGAAAAAGCATTTAATAGTAGATTGTTCAAACAAGGCTTTTAAATGAATCAAATTGTTACCGTTTTTCTTAGGCCCCCTCCATATGACCGCGTCGTCAGGACTGCCTAGCAGGAACCCGATGGACATCAGCGACAGGTTGTCCGTCACATACTGAAAACATGGCTTTGTTAATGTTGATTTACATTGATACAGTAGCTGGCGCCAGCAACACTGGATTCCGATGCTGTACTGTCACTAGCACTGGATTGCGTCGTTTACACGCGTCCATTGCAGTAGTCATTTCTACTTTATTACGAAGACTACACGGTTGCATCTTTAAAAAATGACTGTTTCACAAAAAAAGAAGGAAATTGAAATCATTTTCTAAATAATTGGCCAAGTGCGTGTCGGGCCACGCGCAGTGTAGGGTTCCGAAGTTGTAAATGCCAACTTGCAGTCTAAAACGGCTAAGTATTGAATTTGTATGACATTTTCCTTTTCGAGTACATTTTATAAGTTGATCACCTATAACTTTTTAATCTGTTGACTCTACTTAGCTCTGATAGTTTTCCTTTAAACTACATTATTTAAACAATAGCTGTGATTTTTATCATGTGTCCATATATAACCGTTTAGCAGACAGACGGAGGGGACACGTGACTTTAACAAAAAAATTTACTTGAAATCTAACTATTTCAGACACGGATCCCTGAATCGAAAAATGGTGTTCCCAAGCTTACAATATTTTTTAAAAACCTATTCAACGATACCCCACACAATATGTTTGAAGATAAAAAAAAATATTGACTTCCTCTTTACTTGTATGGCAGCTACGCTAAAAAATTTTTTTTTTCATATTTTATTTTACGACTTGTTCGCCATGATTGATATACATATCCATGCCAAATTACAGCTTTCTAGTACTTATAGTTTCTGAGTGGGACCGCGGACGGACACACAGACAAACAAACAGACAGACATGGCGAAACTATAAGGGTTCCTTGTTTACTACGGAACCCTAAAAAGACGTGTTTCGGGAAGCTACGCTACCTATGTCTTCTAGTCAAAAATACCTCAATGTCTCAAGACTAAAACCAATGTGTGTTACCAGTGATGACTAATGGTTCTGTATGCAGGCCGATTTAGATCGGTAATTTTGGAAATCCTTGGGAGAGGCCTATGTTTAGCAGTGGACGTTATGCAGCTGAAATGATGATGATGCTAACGATACTTAGCAATGCGTGTTTCTTAGGCACAGTTGTTCAGTACCATGGACTGAATCTTCCCTTAGAATAGTTTCAGTATATTTTGTTTTACGTTATATAAAATCTATATGCCGCCTCAAATAGAAGTTTGTAAACCTTGCGATATTTGGTTCCCATAGAAACTCGGATCAACGGATCGGTCGACTAGAAGGCCAAATATTTTGTTATACCATGTCTATTGTTTGAAATGTTCGTAAATTATGAAAAGCTCGCCTTACATTATATGTATAATAAATACAATTACATCTGACCATCACATTTTGAAATAAATTAATCTTGTGTAGCTACGTAGTTATCCGTTTTATCTCAATGTTTGCATTAACGCACTTGATGATATTGCAATGTCCATCAGAAGTGTGGATATGGATGGATTACCGTACTTATCCTGGATAATAAACCATAAGTGCCATCGCACTTTTAGATAGCTGTAAGCGGTGAATAACTAATGTCCTCATCCGAGCGTATTGTCGGTTGCGACCTCACCGGTCGCTTCAGAGCCCGAAGTCTACTATCTAAGGGTCACACAGAGAGGAGCGTAGCGGAGAGGATTTTCTTATGACACTCGAAAATAAACTTTAAACTTTTGGCTTATAGTGCAAAACGCGAACGAGCTCGGGCGGTCTCGAAACCTCGCTAACATTTTGTCATGTTTAAACGTTTATACACTTTAGACTATGGTAATACGGTCTAATTTTCAACTGAGTTAATAAATTGCTCGGGCATTTTTCTCTCAGTCTGAACTGACTTTAACCTGTGATGTGTGTGATTTGACGAGGTTAATGGTTTTAACACAAAGCGACCGCCGTCTGTCTTCCGCACCCCAAAGGGTAAACCAGAACTAATCTTTGAATAGGTTTGAGCAAACGCTAGATGACGTTCGGGACCCATAGCTTTACGTGCCTTTCGAAACACGGAATCATCTTTCTTTACCTATATATTTATTTATTTTCGGATAATCAGGTGATCCAAACCAGACTGGAAACAACATTTTAAAAAAGAATATTGCTTCCCAGTGGGATTTGAAGCCACGACCCCCGGATCACATGGTGAAAGCCTTGACCACGGAGGCAGTCAATAACAAGTAACAACTGTAATAACAAAAAAATAAAATCTTGCATCATTCCAATGCACGGGCTCGGTCGAAAATAGTAGGAGCAACATCCCACTATTGGGTTGTCTGAGACAGCCTTCTGCCACGAAAGTCACCGGTTGGCACGTTGTATAACTATTGGTTCGCCGCTTACTTACGAACTTGCGATTATTACAACCACCCTTCTATTCAAAGTCGGTTGAATTGACAATATTGATTACCTTACCATAGCGTGATTCAAAGAAATTCATTTCTTGTCAGCGATATCGAGTGACATATTTGTAAAATATGTGTATAATTGATGTTCAAAATGCGTGTATGTAAAAACCGGCAGAACCGATTTTGAAGCCAAACGAACTTAAAATTCTATGAATAGTTGCTCATTACCAATTTTTCATTTCATCTTTGATAAAAGATGAAATAAAAGCCCCTAAAAACACATACACTTTGACTGACTTTTTAGGCTTCCGTAGTAAACAAGGAACCCTTATAGTTTCGCCATGTCTGTCTGTCTGTCCGTCCACGGTCCTACAGAGAAACTATAAGTACTAGAAAACTGTAATTTGGCATGGATTGGATATGTATATTAACTATGGCGAAAAATTCGTAAAATAAAATTTTTTCGGGGTAGCCGCCGCCACAAGTAAAGACGTAGTCAATATTTTTTTTCTCGACAAACAAATTGAGTGGAGTATCGTTGAATAGGTCTTTCAAAAATATTGTTAGCTTGTGAACACCATTTTTCGATTTAGGGATGAAATATTTGGGTTTAAAGTTCAAATTTTTGTTCGAGTCAAGTATCCCCCCCTCTATCTGCTAAACGGTTATATATGGCCACGTCAAAAAAAATCACAGTTATAGTATATATAATGTAGTTTGAAGGAAAACTATCAGAGCCAAGTAGGGTATACAAATTAAAAGGTTATAGGCGATCAACTTATAAAATGTACTTGAAAAAATAAATTTTCATACAAATTCAATAGATATTAGTTTTTAGACGTTTTTAGTGGCAAGAACTCAAAGTTGGCATTCGCAACTACGGAACCCTATACTGCGCGTGGCCTGACACGCACTTGGCCAATTATTATTGACTTTTGGTTCACTGGATTCATTGTATATGTTTACTTTTCTGATTTGTATCTGCGTTATTTCTTATGTACAATAAAGCTTTATAAACAAACAAGCACTTACCACGGGTGACCATCCGGAGCCTGAGTTGTGCACCTGTTCCCCCCGCACCCCCAGCACCCGAGGCTGGCTGGGCCCGCAGATATCCGCATCCAGGATGCCCACCTGCAAAACGTTACGTCATCTGTAGTTTATAACGCACATCCTAACCCTTATTTATAAAATTAACAACAGTTTGCTAAATCTATTTAACCTCCTTGCCCATCGTGCCCCACCAGCTGCACTAAACGTGACTTTATGAGGCCTCGGACAGCGCTGTAAGAGTGGCATCTTACTGGAGGGAAAAAAATTAATTATTTGAGCCAACGACACGAAAAGAAGTTGTTTTGCCCTTTTCGCTCTTTTCATTATTTGACGTTATGAATGAACGAGATAAAACATATTTTAATTAAAATAGGTTTAGCAAACGTTTGTTAATTTTTATGAATAAGGGGGTAACTGTAACAATGTATTTGAGAACTATACAGATACAGATACATTTTTACGTCTATATCCCTGACGGGGCAGACAGCCCGGGGCCGTAAGACGTAAGGCCACGCTTAGCGTGATAGAGAACTATATGTTCTGATATCTAAAATGTTGGACTTCCCACGACACGACTTCTGCCTTTTCCTTCACTTCATCCATTGACATCCTTCCTGGCCTTCCCTTTCCTGGACCCCGGAAAATTCTTGTATCCCCTAAAAGTCGAGTGCTATTAGTCTCTTAGAAACTAGTACTTCATTACCCTGTATTTTATACACGTTTGTTTTGACGTTTAGAAATTATTTCCTGATTTGTGTTGTTGTCATCTAGCGCATTAATTTGTTTAGGTAAAAGGGTGATATGGGCATTTGGGACATGCTAATACCAAATTGTTAGGTTTTATTATAATACTGAATGGTCAAAATAGCGTTGGAGGAGAAAAAATCTGAAATTATCGAACAGCGGAGTCCAAGCTCCGAAGTAGCATAGTGGTGTCACTATGCTGCTTAGGTGTGTACCTAAGCGAGAAATCCACGCGCCTATAATCGTAGAATCGTGCCTGCTGCAGTGGCGTTGGGTGGAAATTTGGGCTAGTACAGCTATAAAACTATGAAATAATTGAATACCTACCTAATTAGGTCCTTTGTAGGTTAATAAGCCGTTCAATGTCCGGCTTATATTTTCTTCGTATATTTTTATTTTTATTGACTTAGTGTGAGTAATATGTCATTGAACGTGTTTATACACATTGTGAGTGTATTTGAATAACCAGCGAAAAATTTCGTATTTTGTAAATGTGGGTGTGTGCAATCCAGTCATGCTAGTTTACGGCTTATGAAAATAGTACCTACGTAGGTTGTTATATATACATATAATTGTTTTAAGTAATAAATGCATAATATATTAGAAACCCCCAAAGGGAACTCGATGGGAATTGGCTTCTAAGGACGCCCCGCTACTGGCCTGCTGTATAGGTTTCTGGTGACCTATCAAGGACGTTGCAATCAGGAAACGTAAGTTGGTACGATACGACACCTTTACGTTGCGTGTCACATGTCACATGCAAGCAAGGACGACTCTTAGTAATACATAACTATAAAAGTTTATTTTAATCGACTACCAAAAAAGGAGAAGGTTATCGTAGCGATCTTTTTTAGGGTTCCGTACCCAAAGGGTAAAAACGGGACCCTATTACTAAGACTTCGCTGTCTGTCCGTCTGTCTGTCACCAGGCTGTATCTCAAGAACCGCGATAGTTAGACAGTTAAAATTTTCACAAATTATGTATTTCTGTTGCCGCTACAACAACAAATACTAAAAACAAAATAAAATAAATATTTAAGGGCTCCCATACAACAAAGGCGACTTTTTATAGATGATGGTACGGAACCCTTAGTGCGCGAATCCGATTCGCACTTGGCCGGTTATTTTAATGTATTTTTACAGATTAATCGAAGATGTTCTTTGTTTCGGTCCGTCCAGGCGTCTTCGAATAATCGGTAAACATACATAAAAAAAGCCGTGCCGTTGCCGTGTGATTTCCGGCAGAGTAGAATAGGGCCACTCCAAGTCCTCCCGTTGATGTCGTAGAAGGCGACTTAGGAAATACAAGCAAAACAGTTTATAACCATCAATAAGACCTCTCCAACCCGTCTGGCCAGCGTGGAGAGTGTTGGCCAAAGCGCTCTGGCTGCTCTAGCCAAGTATGGCTCTGGTAATAAAGACAAGATCGAGCTAATGCACTGGAGACAAAAAGGCCTGATGATGATGACATAAAAAAGATTGATAACCTCCTTTTTTTTGGAAGTCGGTTAAGAACCGATAGAGCAACAAAGAAGTGCCTAAACTCTCAAATCTTTTCACTGAAGAACCTCATGCCATAGTTATAGCATCTATAGAAAACCACCACATTTGTTCTACAACTTTAGCGGGGGAAAAATCTCCAAGCAAAGTCACGGGTAAAAACTGTTACCAAATCAAAACACAGCTGCATAAAAATACAAGCCGACAAACACAATAAAACCTGACCTATATACAGCTGCAACCCGCGCCGGCACCGCCTGGCACCTCAGAAGAACGTACTACCCAGCTACCCGTGGACTGTTGCGAAATCTTTGCCGCGCGGCATTTGGGATCAATACACGTGTCCTGTGACTTTATTTTTTTTTAGGTTGTTGCCAGTTGCATTGCCAGTGCGTGTTTTTTTAATTAGGCGGGAAAATGGAGTTTGGCAACGAGCAAGAGAGGCGGTCGAGATATAATAGGGTAATGTTTGTTATCTAGTAGTATTTACAAGAAATTTAGGTTGGCTGCGTTTCTATTGAAGCGGAGCTGGCCGGAGCTAGTTAAGAGGCAGGTATAGTGCGCACTCGTCCATACAAATAGAGAAAACGTTTTTCCACGTTAACTAATCTCAAACCTTGTTTTATTTTCTTAGTGTGAACAACTTACTAACCATCATTGCGATCAAATAACATTTAGAGTAGAAAAACGTTTTCTTCATCTGCTTTTTTCGAATCGACACTCGAAAGTAAACTTTAAACTATTATTATGTAATACTATTATTAATTCTGTGCTACTAGCACAAACTCTAAAAAAACTTTTACACGCTTTAGTTAGGCTATGATTATTTCAATTGAGTTTAGAAATTACTAGTGCATTTTTCCTCTGTGAACTGAGCCTTAAACGGCGTTGGAATTGACTAATTAGTAATTACTATTTGCGAAATCATGCCTTGCTAAGCTCTGGCTTCGCCCAGCTCCGCTTCATTCAGAACAGGGGTGACGACAGGGTCAGAAATATTATTCTATTTAGTTCGTCTTACGTGTGTTGTACGTACGTCGTGTCGCTTTTAGAGTAAAGGTCCAGACATAGACAATAGCCACCTCATGTAACACACGAGCGAGACCAAGGGCTTAGCGTGAATTTTGAAACATAGGAGCTCAAGATAATTTCCTATTATTTGTCTTCCATAACGTTTCGTAATTTAGTAAAGATTTAGAGAAATAATTTATCGTTTAATTCAAAATAAATATTCCGATATCACTGCCATAAGTGTAAGTTAGGTCAAAACTAACTAGATGCCCTTAGGCTTATTACCTTTTCGAGCACACGTTTTTTGTCTGCGTGTTTGTACCAACACTTAGTTTGCAATCAAGTCAACTTTCAAGTCCATGTAAAGAGCTAATTAATTAAGGCCGAGATGAGATCAATCAAACTCGATCTCGAGGCAAGAAACCAATAGAATGAAGCCATAAAAGTAATATGAGTTCTGTTTGTTTGTTAATGGACTAGGTACTGTTATGTTATCAAAGAGGGGTCCTGCTGTTTGACCAACAGTCATTTGGCAAAATTACACTTGACAAACCACGTTTGGCAGACAAATGGTTTCGCCGATTGATAATTTTACTACTAATAATTTTACAAACAAGACACTTTTCCAGTATTAACACTTAAATTTACATTTTACAAATAATTATTTCACAAATCAACATTTAGCAATTGAGTTATCAGACAAAACTACTATTGGTCTAAAATCGTTTGATAAAATGTATTATTTTACAAGTGTTTCGTTTATTAATAAATCTATTAACATGTAGATATGGTTTGGGTCAAGACACGAGTAACAAAGACACAAAAACCACTTTACCGTGGAGTGTAGGTTAGGTTCGTTAGGTTTCCTGTGACCAAGACACGAGCGAGCGACTCAAGCTTAAGGCGAAAGTAAAACAGACACAAAAACCACTTTGCCGTATATGATTATTATGGAAAAAAATATTATGAGATCTTAAATTATGGATATTAAATTTATGAGACAAAATACAGAACCACTAAATCGTGATGTCTGAAAAATGAAGTACTTTTTATGAAATAACATTTTGTTAAATGACTTTTGGACAAATACTTAATTTGCGAAACATATTATTTGGTGAAATGATAAAAAGTCAATTGACATTTTAATATTTAACACATGTAACAAATGCAGTGTGAGTTTTTGTAAGATGATACTTTTGTCAAATGATATAATTCGCCAAATGAACATTTGGTGAAACGTTGTTTGTCGAATGACCATTTGTCAATAATTTTTAGTAATCCTATCAATGTGTTTGTTGCTAATGGACGGTAAAACGTAAGGTAATGGGTTATAATACCTGGCTAAGCCTGGCTTATTTTATCATCATCATCATTTCAGCTGTATAATGAACTGAACATACATGACATCACATCACACTAATATTATTAAGGCGAAAGTTTGTGTCTGTGTGTTTGTTACTTCTATACGCGCAAATGGCTGGACCAATTTTGCTAAAATTTGGTATGCAGGAAGCTGACACCCAGGATTAATACATAGATTTAACAAAAATAAAAATACATTTTAATGCATTCTTGATTTTTTATATTCCGAATGTCTCTGTTTGATTTGTCACTGGTGAAAAATTTTGGTAGTTGTTGATTGTAGATTGTAGACATTATTGCACGCTAGTATAAAAACAAAGTAAAAAAAAAAATATTCAATGTGGGATAAATTTATTTCTTATTGAAGTAAATTTTTCAAGATTATTTTAGAGCCAGACCTCTGCTGGGAAGATTATGCCGAATAAAACCCAGTATTGTTGCCCAGCCTAATTGGCTATGTTACATCTTAATCTATGTATCATCATCATCATACTATCATACTATCACGTCTTTATCCCTAATGGGGCAGACAGAGCATTTTGGGTCTTGCGGTTCTATGCAGAGCCCAGGGCCGCAAGACCGAAAAGCCACTTCTAGCGTTATGGTGGGCGAGAAGATGGAAAAGCAATCAATACAGTGATGGGTTGCTAGCCGCATCGCCTGTTAACATGATTTGTATTTTTGCCCATTCCCTCGATCGGCTTTTACGATCTGCGTGGGAAGAGAAGCAGCTGGTACATTCTATTTCTCCCAGACCAGCATGGGAGATAATCTATGTATTCACCTTTAAAATAGATAACAAAAAATTTCCAACTATTTCCATACTTTAGTCATATCTTACTACATACAGGGAACCGGAAAGTACTTACATTGATATCTGCATTCTTTGCTGCCAAAGCGTGGCCCAGTAAGGAGGTCACTGTACTCTTGCCAACTCCACCTTTTCCAGACAGGATCAGTATCTTGTGCTTAACGGTCGCTAGTCGGTTCTTGATTATCTCTATGGCTGGATCAGGGAGTGATGCCGCACCTGTATGTAGTAAGCAGCAGTAAATATAGCTAAAGTAACCATTTGATGTCAAGTATTGTGCAACAAGACAAAGTGATGGTTATTAACCCATTATATCAGTTGTCCCCAGGGCGAGGCATAATGAATCTAAAATAAATACCTACACCCAAAAAGGGATGTGGATACTTTTAAGACCCTTGGCAACATCATTTAATTGGGTACTTTCCTAAGCCAAAAATAAATTATTTTGTACATCGCAAAATAATATCACTTGTCTTAAAAAATATCCATTATAACGTGATTTTAAATTTATTATTGCAGAAAAACTAATAATAAGAGCGCTATTTGACTCCAAAAAACTGTGACGTCATCTGCCTGTATTTCATACAAAATCCCATAGAAACTGTTTGTTTTGACGTTTAGAAAAAAGTATCTGATTTGACTTGTTGGAAAATAGCATATTCTGATGGTATTATTCTGAGAATGAACTATCCCAAATGTATATTATGGGATAGTTATTCACAGAATAAACATCAAGTTATTAATGATCATCATCATATCAGCCGCAGGAAGTCCACAGCTGGACATAGGCCTCCCCAAGGTTTCCCAAAACGACCAATTGGAAGCAGTATGTCATTAATGATAGTGTATAATTTAAGTTGCAATGATTGTTCGAGTCAGTCTATCATTATTAACTGCAGTTTTTTAGCCCCATTGCTTGAAATAGTCCTCATGAATAACACTTGTCACGGTGTATATTTAGGAGTTACATTAGACTTACCAGAGGCACATATGTTTTGATTCGGGCAGCCTGCACATGCCGAAGCCTTGCCGGCATCCCCGCTCTGTGTCCCAGGACAATCTGAATAACGTTAATTACAATAAATTCACAAATTTGTTTGGATGAACGTGTAAAACACATTCGGGCTTGTAAATTCACTTACGCTGAGGCGCATTGTCTGGAACATTATCCATTGTAAAGTTTCTGTTGACACGCCGATGTCAACACGGATTGATTTTTTATCCGTTTATTTAGATAATCAATGAATATAAATTATATAAAAATTGTAATCACTGTGCATAATGTTTATCTGACGCAATTCACGTTTTCACCTTGTTTTCACCAGACTTGACCACTCGACTGACAAAGTGACAATGACAAGACAGATCAGATGACTATATGACAATGACAGTCAAGTGAAGTGACAGACAGGTAACTGACACCACCAATCTATTGGCTGCATTGTACGCATAAACAAAACGCAACCCTAGATTTAATTGAACGAAAATGCCATTTTTGAAATGCTGATTCATCAAAACGAATGGTTTTACCATATAAAATACCGTCAGGTAGTAACTTCGCTTCTGAAAAATCGCACCTCAAGACCTAAGCAAAACGCATCTTTTTGAGCCATATGCGTAGCTAAGGTTGGTTAACCTGACAGGAAATGTCGCGAATTTTAAATTTTTTGAATTTGTTTAGGTTTAGCTTGTAATTTTTTATATGATTTTTATTTTACAATAAAATATTTGTTTAGTATTAGGAACCCCAAATTAAGCAAGATGGCGAAAGAAGTGACTATGTGCACGGTAAAATCAGTTCATAATTCAATGAGTTGGTTTATAGAACCTTGCGAGTTCGAAATCTAGGATTTGAATCATTGAGGTCACCATCGAGGTATCATCATACAATACAAGCCGTTTAAGAGTCCCCCGACCCTAGACTTCTCCATACAAACGTAGTCTACGTTTAATTTTGAAACCACATGTCAGATTCCGGTAAAAATTGGTAATTGTAAAGAAATTGCAATTATCTAGGGTTATAACTGGTTTCCTATTGTAAAATTATGAACTGGAAAGAAAATATAACGATTTAGAAGTTTCCCATACTAATGGTCAAAAATGATATAAAACACTATATTCTATTTCAAGTTCATATTTTTAGTGTCGGAAACTAGTTATAAACCTAGATAATTGCAATATCTTTGAAATTACAAAATTTTGCCCAAATCGGTCATGTCGTTTTGAAATAAAACGTAGACTACGTTTGTATGGAAAGTTGTATTTTGGTCTAGGGTCGGGGGACCCTTAACATCCACTGTTAGACATAAGCCTGTCCCAAGGCTTTCCAAAATGACCAATTGAAAGCGGCCTGAGGATTTTTATAAACATCAAATAAACATAGAAAAGTACCTTTAGGAAGCTCCGCTACTCATCACTGAATGGCATTCTTGACTGTCTTAAGCGCTGGACACATAGAAAAGACGTAGGACGCGGACGGGGCGGAGACATTTATCTTTTCCGCGACGGTTTCAAAATGTATAGAAACGTCGCGGAGTAGGACACACATATAAAGGACGGGGCAAGGACGGGGCGCGCGTCTTTTCTGTGTGTTCTGCTTTGCGCCTATGTTTTTTTAATTTACCTACTTAGCAAATAAATTGGTATTGTTTTGTACAGCAACTCCAAAAATGGAGCCCCGTCAAGGAAAGCGCGGGCGCCGCGACGGCCCCTCCGCAAGTGGGTTATTGCTTCCACTCGCCGAACAAACATCCCTGGAGGCCAATCATGGGCTACGAAGAGATCGAAGTGACGCCAATGTAAGGAAATAATACTCTAGAAAATAATGTTGAAATGGCAGGGTGAAAATCGAAGGGCGGTAACATCACCATGTTCTATTTATCTGATCACGAAGGACTCTTGCTTGAGGACTATATACTTTATAGTACCTTAGTACTCATCGGTTTATTCCCTCTTGTATTCGTAAGAATAAACCAATTTTCAAACCCATTATAATTTCATGGCTTGAAAAACTTGACTACGATTCCTTAGAAAAAGTATTGGACAATCTTAAAAAAAAAGCTATAATTAAATGGATATCCAACCACTACACACACACGCGCACACCCTAACACTCATATACATACATACACACAAGCACACACATACACAAGCACACACATACACATACACATACACACACACATACACATACACACACACATACGTTTGTTGCATGTTAAAAGCTTTTTGTTTTTGTTGTTAACTTAATCAGATTAAACATAGGTAGTTAATAAGTCTCGATATTCACACCAATGGGAGAAGACGCTGGTATCCGAAACACAGCGCGAGCTAACTCGGAAACCAGAGGCTTCATGAAAATTTGTACATTATAAAATATCAATATCAATAAATAAATTGGTTGTGTAATTAAAATTTTTTTTACCCCCTGCATAAAACTTGGAAGAGGAATGGTACTTGTTCGTCTGTTTGTTTATCATACCTATCCTATGTGACATATAATTAATACAGATTGAGCAGCCCCAATAGGATACTAACTCGACGATAACGATATTTATTTATATGAATACAAAAAACACCCGAATCGCATGTAAATTTGCGAAAGGCGATTATCAGTCTTGCCCTGCCTGGTGATCGAACCCAGGGCTTCCGATTGGCGAACTAGCGAAGTCACCAAAACGCCACTGAGGTCGTCGTACTAGTCAGTCATTTGTACAATAGCAGTATGTATGTGGGAGCCAGGGACGATAAGTCAGCGCCCTACCTCGCGCCAATGCGTGTACAATGCGTGTTCTAACGTTGCTTGTAAGTATCTCCGTTTGTATAGAAAACACGCACAGTCCAACACACTAACACTGCGTCTACGCGCATCGTTTTGTATGGCGGTCCAGCACTACGCAGCGGGACGCGGTGCAGTGTGTTAATCACCTAAACACTCTAGCCCACACTGATATTTTGTCCACCTGGGCGTATCGTCCAGCTGAAAAAACTGTCTTTGTAATAAATCAGATCACCAATCCACATCTATTACAATGATCACAATTACACGAGTCATGGCCAAGCCCACAGTACGCTACACAAACGACTTGTGCATCGTACGGCTCGTACAAGAATCCACAAGATTGAGTATATGTCCATGCGACGCATATGTATACGTCGTTCACAACAATGCAATAGTAGTGTATCGCCGTGTATCCGGCAGAGTAGAATAGGACCACTCCAAGTCTTTCTGTGGATGTCGTAGGCGACTTAGGAAATAAAAGCTAAACAAAGCTTATAAACATCAATAGGACCCCTAATAGAAGAGTGTAGGCCAAGTCCTCTGACTGCTCTGGCCAAGTATGGCTCTAGTAGTACAGAGAGGGTCGTGCTCCTGCAGTGGAATCTAAAAAGACCTGATGACGATGTTGATGATGAAGCACTGCAACTGTTGTTAACATTTATACCCCACATGTAATGCCCCCGCAGGCCGTCGCAGCCCATCACCAACACGATGGTGGACCCCTGCTACACGCCGGCCGGCATGGCGGCCGAGCCGCTGCGCTTCCCCAACCTCGTCACCGGCTTCGACCGCAGCCCCGAGCACGCCGCGCGCGCCGCGCTCTACACCAGGTATTGTACTTCATGGAAGCGGAGTATCAATTGGTCAAAACATATATCACTACTACAAACGAAACTATACATCCGTGCACAGGGCACTCATACATGTATATACAATTTGTAAAGAAAACCCTGTCCGATCCGTTAAGGGTTAAGGTAATGCTGGGTAGCTTGTGTAGGTTCCATTTATCGGTTTCTCTCATCTCTGAAATCCCAAAAAATCTGCAGCTTCATACATTTTGGAATAATACTGGCAGAGAACTACATGTGGCGTTAAGTCCGCCATTTGTACACTATTTCTTGTGCAATAAAGTTTGAGTAAATAAAAAAAATAAGATTATTTACCATCATGACCTGACTGGGGATCGAACCCAGGACTGTGACAGCTTGGCATTTTGACCATAGGCTACAGGGCACATGGGTCGTCATATTATACGACCATAGCATCGCGATCTTAGGACCTCACAGGTGAAGCGGATGAGTATTTTTGGAGGTCTGCCGCCTGTATATGTTTTAGCCTTCATCATCTCTATATTTATAAGGCCTGACCCTTTCCCTCAACGTGCCCCGCCCCCCGCCACTCACTGAGCTAATCTGTCCAAGGTACACCCAGTACGAGTGGAACCAGAACAGCATCAAGAACTACAACGAGTCGGACGCCAAGAGGAACTTCTCGGAGCGCGTCCGGAATGACATTATGAGGATGCTGAGGTGAGTGCAAGTGATACAGGCTGGCTGGTCAGTGACATCGACACAGTGACTATAGTGGTCATAGTGGTGCAGTGTTCATTACATCGGAAAAGTCGTCAACGGCACCTTCCGAAGCATGGAGAAGCTTGATATACTTTGCCACTACTGGTCAATCCATCCAAATGGGAACCAGTCATGGCATTGCTTAACTTGCAAAAGCGCTAGCAATGCTTACTTCCTTTAAGAGACTCGCTCCTCTCAGAGAGGACATCATATAATGGTTTCTGATGTTAACGGTTGAAGGCCATTTTTTCAGTAAAGTCTTATTATTTTTTAAAATTTCTGTGTCCATAAAATACCAGTCAGCCTGTGCTGTATAGATAATATTGGAAAACATACATATACTGATATTTTAATGCTACTGAATCACATTCTAGAGAGACCGATGAGATCGGTACGCAGGGCCAGCGGGACTCCGGCAGACGAATCGGGGAACGGATCACAGATACCACGTTCTGGAGGAATGAGGTGGGTCCGAACATTCAACAGCGATTTTTCATCATTATTAAAAAAACATTAGCCCCTATATAATGAATGGCTGAAGGTGCGTAGCGTCTGATTAGCTATCTTTGTGGGGGATCTAGGGCCTATACATATAAGACCGGTCCTGGCCCTTCATCAGGGCAGAGCAGGGAAAATGGGTAACAAACAAAATGAATGTTTTTAGGCCTTTAAAGAGGTTTTGCGCCCCAAAAAAAAAGACTAGAATACAGGGCCCATTAATACGGTTCGAGTTTATTGTCTGTTGCATATCATTTAAGGGTTGGGTGTTCCGTGCTGATAGATTTAGTCTAACTCTTATTGAAGCAATAGATATACCAATACATCAGCCATCAAATAATTCATTAATTCAATAAAATGGTATGCAACGGGCAAGAAACTTGCACCGTCTAATGGGTCTTTAATTTAGTGAGATGTAACTCCATGGTTGAATAAGCGTACCTGCAGGTGTCGATCGAGATGGAGCGGCTCGTGTCGACGTGCGAGAAGCTGACCGACATGCGGCGGCAGCTCGAGCGCGCCGTCGCCGGCATCGAGGGCCCGCTGCACATCGTGCAGGAGTGCCTCTACCACCGCGAGAAGAGGCAGGGTGCGTACACTTTGTTGGTGCTGCAGCATCGAGGGCCCGCTGCACATCGTGCAGGAGTGCCTCTACCACCGCGAGAAGAGGCAGGGTGCGTACTCCTTTGTTGTTGCTGCAGCATCGAGGGCCCGCTGCACATCGTGCAGGAGTGCCTCTACCACCGCGAGAAGAGGCAGGGTGCGTACTCCTTTGTTGTTGCTGCAGCATCGAGGGCCCGCTGCACATCGTGCAGGAGTGCCTCTACCACCGCGAGAAGAGGCAGGGTGCGTACTCCTTTGTTGTTGCTGCAGCATCGAGGGCCCGCTGCACATCGTGCAGGAGTGCCTCTACCACCGCGAGAAGAGGCAGGGTGCGTACTCCTTTGTTGTTGCTGCAGCATCGAGGGCCCGCTGCACATCGTGCAGGAGTGCCTCTACCACCGCGAGAAGAGGCAGGGTGCGTACTCCTTTGTTGTTGCTGCAGCATCGAGGGCCCGCTGCACATCGTGCAGGAGTGCCTCTACCACCGCAAGAAGAGGCAGGGTGCGTACTCCTTTGTTGTTGCTGCAGCATCGAGCGCCGGCTGCACAGGAGTCGTGCTCCTGCAGTGGAGACTAAAGAGACCTGATGTTGATGATGATTCAAATAGCGGTTAACTAGTTCTAAGCTACTTGTTACTATTTCCGATCACCGTTTCTGTCCCTTTAGCTACAGCCCCCTTACCTATTGCACAAGTGGGATAGGCAAAAGGATAGCGAAGCTTTGCATGCAATGCATAAAGATATTTAATCTGGAATATAATGTTTACAATGTGTATATTTGTTAACCAGGATTGGAGCAAGTCCACGACACAGTGGAGCAAAGCCTCCTCAAGGAAGTGGCTATCCTCAGGGAGGCGCAAGAGAAGTTCAAGAACATGCTCGAGAAGGTAACACGTCTTGATCCCTCGTCCTTGTAAGCAAATGTTAACTTCATAATTTCCCTTCCAGGTCCGCCAGCAGTCCAAGAACTGCCGCGCCACGCAGCATGAGCTGGAGTCCGACATGAGGAACAAGGAGTACGCTTTGGGCATTGACTCGATGTGCCACCAGCTGAATAACTTCTCCAAGGTAAGAACTGTTGCTTACTCGTCACAGAGTTTCGCCTTGCTTATGTTCTGTCCTCGTAGGTTTGACTAGAAGAGATCCCTTTGTACCTTTTTTTTTGTATTTTGTTATGTTCTTTTGGTGCAATTAAAAATTTATAAGTAGAAAAACAGGTAGTCATCGACGCCTGCCTGTGACCACTATAAGGTACTAATGAAACCATTGGATCTGGTTCGATCCTCTATAGACCAGGAGTACCACACATGCGTTGCCGAATTCGACCTGTCTTTTGATGACGTGTTCTTTATGTAAGCGCGGTCCTACTCGTATTATCCTCAGCTGAGCTACTTCCCGCTTTTTCCCCTCCAAATATAATATGCATGCCAATAGATTAGAAATAGCATGAACAGTTTGTAATTTGACCTTAGTTTTACTACCAGCCGCTTGCCTGATGCCAATCCCTCTTTGGGAATGCATTTGTACGAAAAGTTTAACATTGGCCGCCGCTCCATGTCAATCCTCCTTGGGAAGGCAGTTATAGCATGAAGTGTTTGCACTGTGGGACTTATTTGGCAGCATGAAACAGGATTTTTCCACTCTGCTATCCTCTTGTAGCTCAAAACCGTAATTTGCTAGAGCAACACAAAAGATAGCAGCATGCGAAATTTCCGTTCCGTGCTGAACTGCTGCCGTGATACCGGCCATGTCTTTTGATTTGATTCTCTAAAACTGCATAACTTTCGCATGCTAAGCGAGAGGGAGCGACAGACCGAACGCTTCAAAACGGCCGGTGCTGAAGCATTCCCTCCCTCTCTCCCTCTGGCCTCACATGTCACTGTTGTGTCCAAGACTAAGGCAGTGTGTCGGTAGGGGCTGCAATTCTACGCCGGCATCGAGCGCTACGACCCCACGGTGTGCGACACGCAGCGCTGGGCGGCCGCCAGCGCCGCCACGCTGCAGCGCTCGCAGTCCGAGCGCGCCAAGGCCATACAGATGCTCTCCGGTAACACTTGCCCTTGTTGAGGGGGGTTGATCTCAGCTCGAGATATTTGACCTGTCACTCTTTCATGTGGACACTGGTGTCAGATTTTTCAAGCTGCCATACGATGGGGACAGCTGGGACCATCGGCTTATTTGCGTTCCAAAGCACGGAGGAGCTCGAGAAATTTTTCATGCCACTGTGCGGTCACCGATTCAAGTGAGGACCCGTTGTCGCTTTAGTTGTGAAAACGCTAGTTATACGCTACGCACTTCTGCATATACGAGGCGAGCTCCTCACAAACATGAGTGTGGCGTCAGTGCGTCAGCTCTTAAGTTCACACAGCAGCGCAGCCGCCGCTGTGTACCCACGCACTCGCGTTTTGTGTTTTGTATCGACTCTTGCACGCGGCACCGCTCGTCACCACTGTTGTCTATGCAGTTTTAGTGTTAGTGTAAACGCTGTAGCTGCCCCTGATTGAAGAAGTTTAACGAAACCAAAATGACCTCCGTACTGTAATGTCCAACAGACACGGAGAACCTGATCAACGTGGCCGCCACGGAGATCTGGGACCAGTGGAGCAACAGCAACAGCGCCTTCACGCGCCGCATCGCCGAGACCATCGAGATCAAGAACAAGTTGCAACTGCATCTGCATAAGGTGACGTGCCATTTTTTGGAAGCGTTATAATTAGGGATTTAGGGCAAGAGCGACAGTGTATGCTCCGTATGCCGCATTGCCCGCGGCGTCAGTCGGCGACGCACGCGGGGCGCCGACTGACGCTGCTGTCACGAGTCACGAACTATCATGCGACACAGGTCGCAGGAAAATATCTTGGAGAAGGGAGGCTATGGAAGAAGATCGTGGAGGAGGCCAAGACCCATAAAGGTAGAAGAAGCTACGGAAGTTGCTATATTAAAGACGTGGAGCTTTGGAGTAAGGCCCTTACTGTCAAAGAGGCGAAATAAAGCGCGAGTTCGAATTTTAGTCTTTTGAAAGAGTCCTGTTTGCTCATAGATTTGAACTACATTATGTATAAGGTGTGAGATAAATAAAATCTTGTAACATAATATAGTTTTGTCAAAACTTTTCCACAGGTCCAACAAGAGATCTTCGACATCGAGAAGACCCTGGAGCTGCTGAACAAGGCCATCGAGGACAAGCTGCAGCCCATGAAGGTGGCGCACACGCGGCTGCAGGCGCGCACCAACCGCCCGCACCTCGAGAAGTGCCGGGACGAGGCGCAGAACAGGTGAAACTGGGGACTCTTCTTTTCTCTCTCAAATCTTGCTGCTAGGCATGGTATTACATGAAGAACCGCGACTCTGACGATGTTTTTTTTTTGAATTGTCAGACATAGGTTGCCTCAGACGGCATTTCCTACTCCACCGGGCAAGGCTGACGGTGTTTTGTCGGAGTGTATATATGTAGGTATTTGAAGAAACTCTCATATTGAGATGCAGGTTGCGTCAGCGCCATCTCGTATGCTCCTTGTGGACTATTGCAGTAGTTACATTTCTTATAGAATTTACATTAATAAGTAAATCATAATAATGCCCAATTACGCACTCACATGAGAGTCGGGGTAACTCAGGATCGTGGTGAATGGCATTAATTGAAAGAGGCCTATTCCCAGTAGTTAAGTGAGAAGATCTAGGCTGTGGATGAGTATGATGATGACACACCAAAGGCGATAAAAAAGTCTTGGATCACTGGCATTTCCGGCTAGAAACTTTTTACGTATACGTAGCCAAAAATAGGGAGACATGGAAAATGTCCACCGACAATCTTTTATTTAAATTCTTTGATAATGGTTCCAACAAATGTCTTCTTCTGTTATACGTTATTCTCCCGACCCTTAGGCTGGTGAAGGAGGTGTGCGACCTGCAGGAGGCGATGGAGACGCTGCGCGGCAAGATCGCGGCGGCCGAGGGCACGCACCAGACGCTGCTGGGCGTGCGCGCCGGGCTGGAGGCCGACCTGCGCAACAAGGCCGCCACGCTGTTCATCGACCGCGACCAGTGCATGGGGCTGCGCCGCGGGTACCCCGTCACCGCCGCCATCAAGTCCTAGCCTACTCGCTAGATAAAAATAAATTATACAACTCTGCTTTCTATGGTTTTTTTTTTCATTTGTCGATGCAACTCGCCTCTCGTCAAAGGTCTTGTAGAGTTGGGAGAGTATTATGAGATTATGCAACCCCCGACTGTCACGAAATTTCACGCAACGCAACGGCCGCCGATTGTCACTGCTGATACAAACTATCCTTCGACTGTCAACGATATTCGCACGATTGTCGACGGTGATCGCGCGATTGTCAGACGTTCGCGCGAATGTCGACGATGTCCGCATGTCTACGATATTTGCGCGACATAGGTTGCCGGCTAGGGAGAAATGGGAGAGTATGCCACTGAGACTGTGCAAACCTGGCGGCTCCAACTGTCACGAAATGTCACGCGACGCTACGGCCGCCGATTATCATTGCTGATACAAACTGTCGTTCGACTGTCACGAAATTCGCGCGACTGTCGACGATGTTGGCGCGAATGTCTGCGATATTTGCGCGACACAGGTCGCCAACCAGGGAGCGGTTTCTGGCACGCTGTTGCTCGTCCGTCTAAGCCCCTGTGTTTGTTCCTCAATGGAAAACAATTTCAAAACAAACATTACCTACACAATAGAATAAGTAACACATTTACATTAGCCACAATTTTGGTGTGAAACTAGTTTCAATAATTATGTAACTTCTGTTAACTTGCACCAAATAAAGTATTTTTCTTTCTTTCTTTCAAACCGGACATAGAAAAGGGATAAGAGAAAATACAGACACAATTAACAAAATAACATTTTATTTCATCTATAAAACTTAATAGTCCAACAAAATTACTCAAATATAAATACACTTCGCACTATCACTTCATAAGTTTGTACTTATGCAAAATTAAATGTGATTCTTTCTATAGATATCATCACGATATCATCAACAAAGTGGTACTTTCCCCTCAGATATCTCCACAAACAAAGAACCACTTTCTAAACTCGTTACTTCTTCACATAAGCCGGTACAGGTAACTTCATGCCCTTCTTAGCCTCGAAGAACGTGTAGGATAGGACAATCTCGTCAACATACTCCATCTTGGGGTCGTCCATGAACTCAGGGTCTATGTAGAAGAAGACCGGCATGTCAACCTGAAATTTATGATAGATCTCTTAACATCACCCTATTGGCTAATTTTTATTTGGCGATAACTCACAGCATGCCGGGCTCCCTCCCCGTATACATAAAATGACCAATGAAAATGAGCCTTATCTCCAATAGTTCTTTGGTTGGATCTCCCTTTTGCATACCAGCGCTTGTTAACGTTACTTTACCCCCGACGCCAAGTCTAGTAAAAATAGTAATTTCGTTGTCGCCAGTTTAGTTGTCAATGGCGTCTGTCTGTCATGCAAACGTATTGCAACTAAAGTGAAAGCTGAAAAGGTTAAAGCTTTTTCTTTTAATAATCTTCCTTTCATCTTTTGTTTTTTTTTTTTAATGCATGTTCAACAATTATTTAAAAATGTTCACCAATCCTAAAAAAAAATTTTTTTATACTTTTCTTTTGTACTTGTAGTAAAATAGGTTGTGTAGCTTGGGGGTGAAGTCGGTTTTAACTTTTTTAAAAATATTTCAAATAGGAAAGCTTGTGTCTATGTCCTAGTAAGTAGTTTAATGGACTAACCTGTTCATGCGGGTTAAGCTGCTGCTCCTCAAAGCAGAAGCACTGGATCTTGTTGAAATACTGTCCAGCCTCGAATGGGATCACATTGTACGTACTGATGCCCGTCACGGGCTTGTTGGTCGGGTTGCGGGCGGTGTAGAACGCTAATGCTGTTTCACCTGGCACTACCTGCCAAGTGAGAAGATTAGTGTAAACAAGTTTATTTGCTAGGCATATTAAGAAATACCTGACTGTCAAGAACGTCATCTAGTGATGAGTAGCAGAAATACTGATATGACTTGATATCCGTAGCGCCATCTTTTATTTGCTAGGGAAAACTTAGACTTTCAAGTGTTAACCCCCAATAACTTTTAAACAGCTAAACCAATTTTCATGAAACATAGCTTAAGAACTACCGCATGGGAACTTGCCTTCACAAAAAACAAACTGCATTGATATCTGACTAACCATTCAAGTGCTACGATGAGACAGACATTAATTATCTTAAAACCTTTTTTTGTCGAGGGTTAAAAATAACAAAAATAAATTTAGTTTCTATCATAACATCCCAAATTGTACATACAAATACATTGTAAGGTAAATTTTTCTATGCTACTATAATTTACTTTTATGAGTTGTGCTTCAATAAAAACATTTTTTTTTTATCTTTTCCTTGCTTAGCCTTCTGCTCATTTGGCCAGCCTCATGGGAGACAAGCTGTTTCTGTTTATCCTTCAAGTAAAGATGTTGATAAGTATTACTAACCGTAATGTCTAACTGCTGAGGCCTGAAGTTCCACTGCATGGAGGACGCTACGTCAGCATTGAACCGGATTTTGATGGGCCGGTCCTTCACAGCTGTCATGTTGCTCACAGTATCGTCGGGGGTAGCCTGACCTGTCGTACCTCCATAGCTGTAAGCCTAAAACCATATTTGTTTATTTATTTAATGCATATACACAGACATAGATGATTTTTTAATATAAGTTGAGAGTATGTTCCATTGTGATACAAATTAGACTTGATTTTTAAAATAACAAAAATTTATCAAGTTCATGAGCATGATTAAGACTGCCAACTTTATAATAAGTCAATGGATATGAGAGTTCGTTCATTTATTTTTTAAGTTATATTTTTTTCATGAGTGGCATTCTTCTTTGTTTTGGTCTGGTTCAAGTTTTCACAACTGCCCATACTGAATTTTACAACATTGCTCTCTAATTTATTATAATTGCAATGTGGGATTGTAACTATCATTCCAGGAAGGTCCTGCAAAATATGGTACAGTTGGCCGCCTTAAGCATTCATGTTTTGGAAATCCCCAAAATAGTATATTTATAGATCAATAGTAGGTACTTTCTTTTAATAAAAGAGTAAAATACGGTGTGGCAATTTTGCTTAAATTCAGAGAAAGAAAATCTATCAAATGGGGCTTGGCGACTGTCATTGCACTACAAAGGCATTGTTGGCTTCTTCAAAAACGCCACCTTTGTGGCGCGCCGACTGTCTGCAAACTATTTGAGTGAACAAACATTAGGATGAGTGTAAGTATTTATATCACTTGAATACACATACATGTTTATAATATTGTTATCCTTGCCAAGTAATTTTATTTAAATTAGTTAATGTGCCGTGACTATATATTCGCTGATAATATAGATTATACAGGTTATTTAGCATTTCGGTGATATAATTTAGTAAAATAAGGTTATGCTTACCTGACAGAATATCCTGTACAACGGCACTGCAGCATAACTTAAACCTACGGTCGTGACTCCTAAAGCAATAACATAATTAAGCGTAGACCGAATATTCTTCTTTTGGTCGTGAGCACAGCGGATAATCATAACATTACGCAAAGGTTTGATCGGAGCTAAAAGAGGCTGTGAATTCCTATAAATACTATTCCTAAATGTGTTTGAGTAGCTTCCAGCTGACCAGATTAAACGATTCATTTTGTTTTATTTAATTATTTTATTCGTAAATTAAACACATTTGGTACATATTTAGCGACAATAAAGGTAGGTATTTTGCTAAAAATGTAAAAACGGCAGTCCTCACTTCAGTCAGTTCCTGTCACTGTCAAAGCAGAGTACATTTTTTGTCACTGACATGTCACAGACTGTCTGACACTTTCTTTTGATATGTAATGTAATGATGATGAAAAATAGACAGGGCTGCCAGGATTTTATGTTTAATGGTCAAATATTCGAATCAAATGTACAACGGTTTTTTCATACCAAAAAAACCGTTCGTTTAGTGACTCCGCGTTTGAAATGTAGCACCTCATGATGTGGTTAACCATAAAGAATATAAACCCTAACGTTAAAAATGGTTTCGTTCAAAACAGAAATTATTTGCAGGAGACGGTTTGTGTATGAAAAATAATATTTTTGTTTTGTTTTTGTTTCATGTTTTTTGTGTAATGTTTCGAAAATTCTGGCGCAGGAGACCCGCCTTAATGTTTCGAAAAATCTGTCGCAGAGTCGCAGGAGACACGCCTGTAGGACATACTTCGAGACCGGACCATATTGTGGGTTCATAAAGTCATACTCATGCTGTATTAAGCCGGGTCTCCTGCACCTAAATTTTCGAAACATTACACAAAAACATGCAAACAAAGGGGCGTGGCTATACACAACTGTCTATGGCATACACATGTTTCTGCTTTCCAAAGCAGATGGAAAACATGCGCTGCGCGGGGCGAGAGGGGAAGGGTTTCTTTTCTAATTATTTTATGGTTTTGGGTACGAGTCCTTTGGAGCCTATCTCTATTATCTGCAATTGGTAAAACGCAGAACACATCTAGTTCTTCGTCTGGCAAAAATGATGATAACAGTAATCAGAAATAAATATTATTAGGTATCTTAAGTGTCATTTTTGAAACACGGAGTCACCTAAACGAATGGTTGTTCCATACAAAAAACCGTTCGTTTAGTGACTCCGCGTTTGAAAAGTAGCACCTCATGATGAAGTCAACCATAAAGAAATGTTTCATTCAAAACAGAAATTATTTGCAGGAGACGGTTTGTGTATGAAAAATAATATTTTTGTTTCATGTTTTTTGTGTAATGTTTCGAGAATTCTGGCGCAGGAGACCCGCCTTTACGTAATATGGCAATATTCTCTTTGATGGCAATCTTCCCCTTGTTTTTCTTTTAACCTCTCATCTGTGAGGCGACCGAATTTAGGTCGATAAAAAAATTGCCGTATCTGTGGACCATCCTAAAATCGGTTGGTTCAACGTAACTTGGTTTCACTCTAAAACAAACGGGCATACCATGCTCTATCGCATTTACACGTAGTACAAAATGATTACGAGTAAGTAAGCTAGCAATAGAATCATTCATTCGCCACTAGTTGGGAACATCAACTCCCAGTAAACTTCACTTAAAAACTGTCATTGAAAGTGCGTTATTGCTCGCAGTTTTGTGCTAAAACTTTTGTGTTTTTGAGCTGTATCTGAGGTTTCTTCGTAAGAAAACTATGGAAAGGTAAGTAATAGTTCATTTTATTTCAAATTCACATAGTCGTCTTTTGGATTTATACTAAAAATCGATGTCTAAACATGCCCACACCCACCGAACGGAAAACACATGTAATTTTGTTTGCACTATATTTGGACTAATAATTAATAAAACTAAGAGGTGTTTTGTAAAATAAGGCAACAAATTAATAAATAATTGTTAGTTACCATCAAAAGTAGGTATTACGGTCCAATATTTGCATTTTCAACTAAAATAACCAACACTGCGATCATCGACCGAAATCCGGTCTCACCACAGACAGCATTTGACAGCTTGGTTTTGCGCGAAATGGGCTGAATGGAGACGCGCTTTTATATATTTTTTTATTTTTTTACAAGCTTTTATTTAGTTTTACCTGTCCCGTTATCTATTGGTCTGTCTGTCTGTCTGTAATCAAATCTTGCAAGTAAAATTTTCAAAATATTGTTTTAAAAAATTTTTTTTTAATTATTTCTTGTTTACTTACTAACATTTTAATTTACGATTTAACTTTTTTTTGGGTTTGTTTTACTTTTCCATTAATTGTTGTCTCTATTTTACTTGTTAAATTTGTCATTACAGTGTTAGTATTTCAAAAATCTTACTTTATAATAAATGTATGTACGAAAATAAAAAAGTCCTCTCCATGTATTTTTAACCTTTGCAGCTGATAAGTGGGCAATATTTTACAAATTTTATTACAGGGTACTTGAAACATTTTTCTTAAAAACTTAGACATGTGTTTATGTTAAATGTTAGTTTACTTTATGTAGATGTAAGGTTAATAATAATGTTTGAACTATTTACGACATTTCTTTTTTAAATTTGAGTTTTTAAAAAGTACTGATTTATCTACTAAGTTTAAGTACCATTTTTGTTGAAGTCATACTCAATGTTACATTGAATTTAGCACCATGTAAATTTAGTTTTATATAGTTAATAAGCTCAACTTACTGTAAACTTAAAATGATTAACTCTCGAAGCTATGAGTTATGTGAAAAAAATATATGAATCTGACTTACTTTTGAGGACATTTTGAATGTATGGATTTGCGCCAAATTATTAAAACATTGATTGTGTAAAAAAAAATGTATGGTAACATGTGATGTTTTGTTATTGTTATTGTTAATATGTTTAAGTATTTATTAAACTAAATAAAACAGTGAATACTACTTTTATTTTATTTATAATACTGAAAATATAGTTGATTTTTGGGGCACTTCAAATTAATGAATGCATTTATGCCGATGTGACTTAAGTATGTATGTACAATCAAGAGTAATTAGTAAAATACTTATCTAAGAATCATAATCTACGAAGAAAATAGCTAAAAGTCTTATAAAAGTACAAGAAATTCTAATTAAACAAAAAAACCAGGCATACAAACCCCTGTCTGTGAGCCAACCGGATTATGGTTCCACAGTCAAGGCAAAAACAAAAAAATGGCCGCCACAGTTGAGAGGTTAAGAAATCATGACCATGGATCGAAAACGGAAATAGGTCTTTCTCTATGAAATTGAAATGGCGCAAAATATTGAAACATTTTTAGAGGTTTTTGATTGTTTTCAATTTTCAAAGAAATTATTATTGTATTTTATATTTAATTATTTAATTAAATATAAAATACAATAATAATTTAAACATCGAGTGGCTCCTTTCTCCAGAACTAGAAGCATTACCTATTTTCCTTAGAATATAGAACAAACCAGAAGCCGCGAACGCGCCCTAAGCTGAAGCTACACAAACTACTCTCAAAGAGAGTAGTTTGACAATTGGTGGATTAGTCTATCTGTGACCATCGACTGACGTACGCGGGAAAAATTCTCTCAGTTTTAATTTAATTATGCAGTGTTGTGCGGTTCCCACCTGCAAAAATGCAGTTGAAAAATTATAAAAACTAGATGGGATCACATTTCATGTGTAAGTAGCGCAAATACATTTCATTTTATTCGAATAATAATGTATTTTTACTCGTTCAAAATGTAAACAATTTGGGCGAGTCCATTTTGTCAATGTTGCCAGTTGTGCTAAAAAGTTTTTCCTGCTTTCACTTGGTTATTTTCTAGAAGGTTAATAAAAAATAAATAAATGCATGACAAATAATTTAACGTTTGACTTTAATAGATAAATTCATATTAATTTATTTAGTGTCAAAGTATGATATTGTTTGAATTAAGACATTTTAGTATAAATAGAGTGACTTATGTATATAAGTAAATAAAATTATTAACTATTGTTTGACAGATTCTAAATTGTATGAATAGTAGTGTTTTTAACCACCGACAAAAAAGAGGGGTGTTATAAGTTTGACGCTAGTGTCTGTCTGTATGTCTATCTGTGGCATCATAGCGCTCGAACGGAAGGACTGATTTCGATTCGGTTTTTTATTTAAAATCAAGGTACCTTGCGGGATGTTTCTTAGCTATGTTTTATGAAAATCGGTTAAGCCTTTTAAAAGTTATTGGAGGTTACCAGGTGCTATTTTTCAAACGCGGAGTCACTAAACGAACGGTTTTTTGTACGGAAAAATCGTTTAGATGACTCCGCGTTTCAAAAATGGCACTTACCGTTTAAAAAACGACTTTCCCTAAAATAAAACAAATCTATATTTTGTAACGTTATCAATTCAAGTCGTATCTGTAGTTCCGCTACTCATCGCTAGACGGCGTTTTTGACCGTCGGGTTTTTTTTAATTTGCGTAAACTTGTTATAAGAATGTTTTATGTTAAAACTATTCTAATTTTTAAAAGTAGAATTTCAGGTTTCCAGCTGATGAAATCATAAGAGTAAAGAGGACACAAATGATAAGACAAGCTCGGTTAGATGAAATATGAAAACCTACTAGGCAGTGTTATTTGTTCGAAACATTTTGAAGACGATTATTTTTATGAAACAAAGCGCGGTTTTATAAATTACACATGGAATTATCTATCCTTATCCGTATATTATCCCACAGGAACAAATATCGGAATCAAAGTAGACTATGTCCTTCCTTATCAAGAAAACTATCCCAATACCTAACTTCATCTAAAAAATAACATTTTTGCAGTTGTTGTTATAATCTCATAAAAATATTTACATATACAACTTCATCATTTGTCAAAACGTGAAAATGTATTGATTAGGTCAGAATCAAAACGTCAATATTATAAAAAAAAAAGTAAAACAAAAAGGTACGTAAATAAAAGAATATTTTGTAAAAATTACGTGTTTTATTCCACTTAAGGGTTTTTTTATGCAATATATTTATGAATATTTATTTAATAGGATAACTGTTATAGATCGATACTCGTATTATGTTGACACAAAACATTAAGTTTGGTTTGCATTATTTTGAAACATAATTTTTGATTTACCCTAAAAGATGCGAACTCTCTCTAAGCTAGCAACACTTTGCGGGTGTGAAGTATGAGGAATGCGGGGGGTAACGCATTCTTTTTGGACACAGTGAGCTGTATACATTAACGGCTGTATGCTACTTCTGGTTTGTTCTATATTCTAAGCTATTTTCTAAACTTCGCAGAGAAAGTTACATGAAATCGTAATGCTGTCAGACAGATTAAAATGTAAGTTTGTATTTTAATTCGTATAAAATATTACATAACCCATAAAAGGTTTCCTTCTATAGATTTTTCTGTACTATTATATATATTTGTAACTTGGTTACATGAACTACAGATAAATCTTCATTAACAAAATAAATAGCCCTACATATTATTTATTTATTATTTAAATAGGGACAAATTGCACTTATTGAGCTAGCCCCAAAGTTCGAGACTCGAGTTATACATCTAAATGTTACCATTAATTTGCGTAAATCAGAGTGCAGATTAACGAGGTATTCTGCAGATTATCTGTAAAATGGAAAAATTTGATTGAGTTCTTACAATAACTAGATAATCTGCAGACTTCCTAGGTAATCTGCAGACTAACGACCAGGAGTACGGTAAATTCCATAAAACAGGATCTTGTTTTATATAATAGTAGATTGTGCTACAAGGAGTAAAGGTACCTAATACTTTTGAATCCAGAGCGAAACGAAGGATTCACTTACAACGCCCGAGATAAAAATATTACCTTATGCGAGTAACACACTCTACTTTTCATCGCCATCTATGAGAAAAACTAGCAAATAGATACAAAAACAATCTGTCTTATTATAAAACGCAGATTAATTTGTTTTGCTTAATTTTTTTCTCACATACCTACATATACGCCTGTTTCCCATATTGTGGGTAGGCAGAGACTATGAATTTCCACTAACTACGATGCTTGCAAACCTCTTGCTTCATCAACACTCATAACTTGAGTTATGGGTAACAAATACATATATAGATAAACATCCAAGACCCAGGACAATTTGAAAAAGGCCATTTTCCAACTTTCCCTGACCGGGGATCGAACCCGGAACCTCTGGGTGGCAGACTAGCATGGTGTCTACTACGCCACAGAGGTCGTCAAAAATGAAACAAATGCATAACTTTACAAGTAATTAACGTTTAATATCACAATTTATGAATACTTTTCTGCTGTGCATCATCGTTTGTATTCCAAAGTCAATTTATGTTTAGTCTTGATGTGTGCGTCGGTGTGGGTTTTCTGATAGGCTTTGTAGGTGCAATCGAGGAAGGGGCACCGGAACATGGGCTCTTTGCCGCACTCGTACGTCACGTGCCTTCTGTACGTGCTCTTATGTCTGTACTTGCGCTTGCACTTCTCGCACTCGTACGACATGTCGTACTGAGACCAGTAGTTTTTAGTCTTCATTGGCACAACCGGCATCATGTTCTGTATCATCGATTTAAAAAAATCCACTTCACCTGCAACAACGAGACGCATCTCAAAATGAAATGTTACACGATTCACTTCGTTTCTATTTATATTTACATTTTACTCTACCTTGATTACTTAATTATCACCAAAACGTTCTGCTACAAACAATATGGCGTGGAGCGGAAGGGATTCTTTAGCAGACAAACGAGTTGATATTGAATCGAGAACATTTATTTCACATGCATAATCCAATTTAAAAAGAACAAACCAAACACACTCCATGTCACTGAAAAATAAAATTACATCAAACGATCAAACAATAATAATACGACGTAATATTTGTGCTATTTCCTCCAACTCTCTCCTCTATCTTTAGATCAACATCTTTTTTTGGCAAGACTAGTTTACAAATCCAAATTGCGTGAAATATAAAAAAAATATGGAAAGTCAGTGTAGGAATAATAAAGACATAGTTTTTATATAAAGAAACCACATGTAGAGACTTTCTCTTTTGGCATTTGTTCTACTTAAATGATATGATTATAAAGGCACTTAATTTATCTATGTCTAGATCATTTGGTAACTTTCAAATATCTTAATATGTGTAAGTAAATACTTTGTTCATAGGTACTTGAAGTAATTCAATGAAATTCAAAAATACAAAATGTGCAACATAAATTAAAAAAATTACGTTAGCTACCATTACTATTATGCTGATTAATATCATATTTATTTTTTATCAGATTTTATAACATACCACCAGCCAATTTTTAGAGAGTTCAGTCTGTAATTCTTTTGCATAGAAATATTTAGAAGATAAAAGAAATGTAATTCTTTTGCATAGAAATATTTAGAAGATAAAAGAAATTTCGTCCTCAATATAAAATATGTTCATTCAAGCGCTCACTTGGGCGGGAGACGAGAGGATAGTATTTTTTGTGATTAAGCAAACATCACTAGAAAGTGGTTCAGTATCACAAGACTAAACTGTCTAAAAATATGAATTGTGGTTAAAATAACAGCCTAGGTAAGTATTTGTATTTCCTACGACTGAAATAACGATGATAATGATTTCTACATTTTCTATACAAAGCGTTTATTCCCTTTTCCAAACGGATACTTTATTATTTATAGCCTCTCGTTTTCAAAAAACTAACTATCAATCTAAAATCACAGATATTAAACAATTTAAACTTTTCTACAAGCATTATGTTATAAGTTATAACACTTCATGAAATAAGAAAGGAAGACTAACACTGAAACGTTCAGAATTTGGAGTAAATGCTTTGTATGAAAATTATAAACAAAATTTTGACATAAAATACAACTGCTTAAAAACTTAAATTTCCATCGTGATAATACTTAAAATGACTATATCGTCTTTGCAAAGTTAGGTCAAACACTACGTTTTGAATTTATTAAATAAACCAACACTTTAGGAAGGTTGGCATAACAATGTTTTGGTGGGTATTTTGGTTTAGTCGTCTTAGTAAACTATTCTACTCTTAAACTTAATAAACACTCAACACTTTGTATGACAAATTTTAGCTGCCCCCGCAGCGTATAACACTGTTAGAAATCTTAATATTAATATTCATAATTTACTTAACAATTAACAATACATGTATAATACAGTAGGCACTATTATCTTACGGCTAGGAATTGCCTGACAGATTCTTTGGTTTAAAATATTGCATGGCTGAATGAAGATTTGAACTTTTAAGGTAACTTAAAATAACAGTAACAAATGCAAAAAATATAATATTTAAACATTATAATAACAGGAATACTGTGCCCATAATACAAGTTTCAAAATGTCTGGTATAAATTTCTTTGGTAACAAGGAACACACTAAACAAACATCAATAACAAAACAAGAAAATATAACAATCTACTTTACATGATAATTACAGTAATTGTTTTGTCTCGTAGGAAACTATTCTTATTGTTACGTATCTAAGGATTTATTGTCTCAGAAAATATTATGCATAGCTGCAAAAATATGTAATTATGTATAAGATATTTAAATATAAAAATAGCTGCCGTTACAGTAAATCATAGCAAAATGTAAGTCTTACAGTATTTCTAACTATCAAATATTTATAGATTCTATTAGCTTTAATCTCAATTTTAATGCAATTCAGAAATATTTTCCTTTTATAAGGCTTAAGCTGGTAAAAGTGTGCTAAGTCTAGAACAGTTTTGGAATAACTGGGTAGGTAGGTTATATTTTTTAACTTTTATTCTCTCAAATGATGTCTTTTTACGTGATACATCGAAATGCCTTTAGCATTAAGACCGCCAATTGTCCCATACAAATTGTATTTTGTACAACAAAGGTTAAATAAAATATAGTATTAAATTTTGTGTGCGACATCACATACAATATTTCCAATAAGCACCTTCTTTTTGGATAGAACGGGACGGACAATCATGTTTGGATCGTTTGTTATTTCACTGATTTCTATTTTATTATCATTTTTCTCACATACATATTTTCATGCCGGTTTTCCATGGTAGGCAGAAACTATGGAATATAGACTATACCATATTTTCAACTTATTACAAAATATTTTAAATTCAATAACCTTTATTTATATATTAGTTAGATAATGATCGTCCCATTGTTTCCTCTATTCAAAAATTGTAGATGAGTTCAAATATAACTAAGGAATATCTACTAGACTTAGCATCACTATTAAACATAAAATTGCAATATCTCTTATATTGCGATTTTATGGAATCCTATATTTTGATCTGCCCTAACGACTCACAATATTAATACAGAATGCTCTGCAGAATTTATGATTATGAGTACTGATGAAAAGAATTGAAATAATTTTAAAGGCAAGATCAAGATTGATATAGTTATCTGTCGCCATCTCGCTTTACTATGTCTCGAGTCACGAGCGAGATGATAGTTTTAGTCGTACAATATTTATTTTGTCGACGATTTGCAAGAGTTTTTATTAGGTCTAGCTAGTCTTTGCTCTGCTTGTCTGTAATTTAACTGTATTTACCTACCTGCCCCCGTAGCATGGCACAGTGGATGTTTAGAACGAGATAGCAATATATGATAGCGCTCGCTCGGTAAACCTGTTGCCGGTGCCATACTAGGGACCGTCTTTTAATGATGTCTTGCCTTATCAATCAAAATACAATAATCACATAAATCGCCATTAAAAACTACGGGCAAGACTAACTGCCGTATTTATAAAAATCTGCAGTCCTTGAATCTGTTACATTGTACAAAGCTACTGCTACTGATTTTAGGAGCGCTGCCTGATTTTTGCACTCAAACTACACTCCATAAGTAGGTTACTTACATTGCAGATATTTTATGAATATAGCGGTAAGAGTTTGTTGCAAATTGAAACGTGTGATGAAAAATTTCGCCACAAGTGGGATTCGAACCCACGATCTTTACGTTAATACCGTAAGTGCACTCCAATCCGAGCATTGCAATGCTGTTAAAATCAATAAATGGCATTATATTATTCAATTTTAGACTTTCTAGTATGGAAATAAGGCTTTTTATATGCAAATAAAAAGAAGACTATCAGGTCTTGCCTCTAAAATTTTAGTTAACTAACATGGATGGTTGTAGGTACAAGATGCCGAACTTATCGGAAATATTCTCACCAGCATCTTGAATGGCAGCGGAAGTCTTCATTAAGTATTCTGTCCACTTCCTGTCACTGGAAATATCAGTTGATAAGCTGTAACAGAAACAAGGAATTATTTTCTCGTGTACGTTTCTCATATAACTGAGTGCTCTTTTTACATTGAATTCCATTTCAAACTAAGAACATGCATACAGAAAGCTCTGCCACTGTTTCAACTCCCCTTATGTGTTCCCTTCCCAGTGCGAAAGTGACTTTCGAGGTGATTTTGTACAGCCCCCAATATTAGTTAAAGTTTTCCATCATCCTCCAGATTTACATTGTGATGTGTGATGTGGCATCATCAGAATCATTGTTGCATCAGGCATTTAAATAGATGTCCCCCAATAATCGTGCCAGTTGTTAGGATTAGTTAGTACATCCCCAAATACCACCCACATGTTAGTAGATTATAATACGGTTAGCGTCATATAGTACTGACATGAGTGACGGCGGGTCATTCCGACACGAAATCCACCTTCTCCGGCAAGTCTTTATGTAGATGGCGCTCGTGCAACAAGAGATTGTGCTTCTGATAGGCGCGGTAGACGCAGTAGGGGCACTTGAAACTGGGCTGTTTCCGGCACTCGTACTTGATGTGCCGCTGCAGCGAGCCCTTGTGTTTGTACTTGTTCCCGCAGTCCACGCACTCGTACAGCGTCCAGCCGGCCTTACTGCTGCTCAACCCCGGATTACCATAACCCATTATATAAGGAGAGAAAAACTGTGCAACTGAAAGTAAAACGCAAATAAAAATAAATACGTGCAGAACACTAAGCTACCACCGTACTGTGTAAGCCAAGCCACCCTAGGGAATGTGCTGAGTACGAAAGCAGAGGATAATGCACCATGTCTCCCATTAATTTGCTTTAGAACTAGTGGTATTATTCTAGGACTAATCATTATTCTAGCTTCCAGGGCATGCAACCATTGTGATGCATTTAGGGAAATCTAGAGTACATAGAAATATGTTGAACCTTCCCGTTAATTATACGATACTTAAGATTATAATGTTAGTTTCGTTTTTATCATGCACGTATGTAATATTATATTTACCGGATGGAATAGAACTAAAAGATTTACACATTCTATTACATCGAGTAAACCATCCCTTGCAAATCAGTCATTTATACACACGAGAACATTTGAAAAAGGATAAGTTAATTGAAACTAATCCTTATCAAGAATAGCAACTTTATTATAAAATACAAAAAGGTTATAAAAATACAATCAAATGCATTTAATCACTGAACTTCGTGTTGGCATATTACAATGTACGAATGAATCTACAATATCTAGGTACAAACAAATATTCTAGGCAGCAATTCCTACTACAAAAGTAACTAGGTTTGTTCATTAACATCACTTGGATCTTTATACTGTTGCGGTTCTAAACTATTATACAGTAAATATATTGATTTGTATAAAAAATATATTTAGATTTAAGATTGAAAAACATACGAGATACATGGTTTTGATCAGTTGGACGTATTAGATATGTGTTTGGGCACTCTGGTATTTGAATTATCGCCGCACACACGTCTTATAGTCACTGAACGTATTAAGGCACAACATCAAAATTTGCAGCTATTTACTAAAATAGTCTGTCAAAATCACAACCTAGAAATTTTGCAATTATTATAATGAGTAGTTTCTTCCAACATTTGTAACGGAAATATTTTAAATCCTAATGACTAACGTTTCAAAGGCACTTAGTTTTATACTGACAAGACTTGTATGGTTGTACTTTGTGAGCTTTAACATTTTGATTGTATGATGGTAACTCCAGCGGACAATAAATCTAATGTGGTAGCTTGTAGGCAAATTCACGCAATTGTCGCTCCATGTGTATAGGAGAACGTCAGTGAAAACTGCAAAAGCTACCCTATGGAGCCGCGAATGGTGTGAGTTTGCATATGACTACCCCTAACTTACAATAATTTCTAAATGGTAATGTGTATACAATACTTATAGTCTATCTGGAAGATTTGAACGTCTAACATGATTGTGCACTTTCGTGATACGATTTATTTATAATGGCAGTGTCGTCATTCTCTTACATTCGATAAATATATCCAAAACAGTAAGGCACTTTTTTCTGTCCTTGACTAAACATCACCACTTGGCCCAGAATAACATCGACAAAGGCGGCCACCTATTTCGCGAGGATTCAGCGAGTTCATTCTATTTCGGGTTCATTTGTAGGCTTAAATTATTATAATATAAATGCATAAGACGTAAAGAGATCTAAAAATAAATTGAAGTAAAAAATTAACTTAAATGAGTATTACAATTATATAATGGAACATGCATTATGGCAAAGAACTAGAGCTTGCTACCTAAGCGAAAATAGCTTCGTTTTCATTACAACTAAGATATACACGTGTACACTAAACACTTGCATTCATACATAACTGGATAGAATCACTTTGAACTAGCTAGTCAGACTGAGTCAAAAGATTTCGATCCCAAATAATGTACTATATCTATGAATTAGCCCGACCTGCTTCGGTCGGGAGAAACTCTGCAAGATCAATAAAAATAGTAACTGCAACTGGTAACAATCTTAACCGAACAACTTGTACTTCATAAATCCACTGAAATTTCACTCCTATCGTATTATCATTAAACCAGGAATGATAGTTTACATAGTAAATGCTGTACATAAAAATATATATAAAGAGTAAAAGCGTAACTATACAAATCACTTTCCTTAACATACTGGATAAATGCAACAGTTGCTTACACTGCTACAACTCTACTGTAACTAGTGTCAATACTAGGAGTAATTCGTCAAGAGATTAAATTGTATATAATATTTCGTCATAACTTTAGATGTTACTTAAGAGTCGAGTAGGTAACAATTGAAGGCACGATTTGTGACCCTAGGAAAGGCGATTACATCTAACGTGACTGTCTGGTGCCACTATCACAAGAGAGATTTCATCACAATTATCACAATCAGAATAACTTGGGAATTTGATAATAGATTTGTCAACATTTCTATCGTGTACTTCATGATTTTTGACGCTAATCGCGAGTGTCGATCACATGTATAGTATATGTATATACGAAACTCGGTACCAACAAAACATTCCAATAAAAATATCAAAAAGGCAATGATATGTAAATCTAAAACGAAAACGGTTTTCAACATACTTAAACAATATGGAGTATTTAATAGTGACTAAGTTTCACCTCGGCCCGTACTGTACTATGTGCAAGCGTCGACGTTGTCCTGCTTCAGATATTGCTCTGGCTTCATGTGCACTTCGCGGTGCATCCGCTCCATGTGGCGCGCGATGTGCATCTTCTGCTTGGCTCGGTACACGCAGTACGGGCACTGGAACTGCGGCTCCTTGCCGCACTCCCACTTCTGGTGGTTGCGCAGCGACGACTTGAGCTTGTAGACGCGGCCGCAGTCGGGGCAGCTGAAGCTGGGCTCGCCGGGCGCGGGCAGCGCGGGCGCGGGCCGCAGCCCCGCCACCAGCGGCAGCGCCAGCCGCGCCGACCACTGGTCCCACGACAGCCCGCCGATCCTAGTGAAGGACACGTCTTCCGGCGCGCAGCCCCCGCCTGAAATCGCGACAACGGTCAGAAGGAGGTCTCGCTCGCGCACGCACACACAAACGCAACATTCAACATTCCCGTGTGGTTAACGACAGTTACAAGCGATACGTTGAAGATGTTATATACATATATCATAGATCGTGTACTAATATAATACATAAACGTATACATTATACATATAATATACTAAAGATATCTACTGTGAATTTCCACCGAGTGCTGTGATGAAAGCTTTGCAAAAGGAAAGTAAAAAAAAGAACAAAAAAGAAATCATAACGTTTATTTCCAAGTCTGGATCCTTGAGTATTGAGGATTGATCGAATTTGTGATTTTCAAACAATAGCAACATTTGTAAACAAAACGGTTCGAGTGTAAACTAGCGTCAAACAGAGAAATGACATGGTGTTACTGGATCTAAACTTTTAGTCACTGCTTTTGAATTTTATAAAACATTGTTAATTTATGTAGTCTCCCGACCCATGGGGTTTCTTGTCTACCTGAAATGTATTAATTATATTAGTATGAACGAAACAGAAAAGGGAAAATCATTTGCCTCATGCGCATCTCGAAACGCAAGCTGTGACTTTCGGAAATTTAATAACAAATCATGCAGACATGCACTGTTAAAACATTGAAACAATTGTCAAGAAATCGTAAAAACAAACTTACCAAATACTAAAGCGACTATCAACAATGACAAATTTCTAAAGGACAAAGGTTTCAAAAGGGACTAAGAAAAAAAAGAAAAATGTTGTTACACTATATACTATATTTGAAAATTTTCTACCAAATGAACCCCAATATATTCATATAAAATCACGCTACTCAATAACTAGTTTTCCAATAATATTAACAAACAATGTAAACATCATAACATGAATTTAATTCTAATCATACATCAGTACCTTAGACCGTAACATGATATGATGGGAATATTGCATCGACAACAATTTCCTGCTCGCAATGACTCGAATGTCTAACAACAAGTAACATCCTCTATGTCTTATCATCACGTTATAAAACTAATACTGACTTTGGTCAAATAGCTTTGTTATCCTAGTTTAACAAAAATATCAACAGTCAATATGCTACAAACTTGGAATATTGCAATTCAATATCATTTAATATCAAAGATAACAATTTTATAAAATTTTGAACACATCTTCATCCCAGTTTTTCGAAAATTACATAATCGAATACATGGTCATTATAGTTTAAATAAATTATACATACATCTACAGGTAACATTGTAGGCACATTATGGATGAGCTCATACATTTATCTAAATATTTAAAATACCTCAAAACGTTTGCAGTGCATTAAACCTGCTAATTCATTTGAGGTTAACAACCCCTGCAATAGGACGTCAACAGCCTATTTCTTACTAATCTAATAAATAAACAACTTTCATAATAATAAACTTTGGGTTTTCTACAAAGAATGTAAGGAAGATACAATCGTGGTCCCTTTCACTAGAGCGTAAATGGAAGAAACAAAAATAATCAATAAATTATGAACAATAACTTATTCAACATAGCAACGATTCTTACGACCTTCAAAAATTAATAATTACTTTCTCTACCCGTGACACATGATAAAAATATATCTAATAATAAAACTTTTCAAAGAGGACTCTATTGGGTAAAAGAATAATAAATCATTATAAATATCTTTTTTTTTCCTTAATAATATCATTGCACTAAGTTCTAAATTTGGAATTATTATCCTTTTCAGGAATGGAAGATAATACAAACTAGAAAAATTCGAGATTTAATGGACTTTAAATAATTGGTAGGTGATTAGTTCGTTTAAATTGTTTCGAATGATGTTACAGCGCGTACGGCACTAAACGATCGCACGCGCGTCGAACGATTTCCTATCCATTACATAAATTACTCGACCTTCGGCCATATGCTTTCGAATGAAATACTTAGGGTCAGTCTTAACTACAGAAATAAACTCTAGAACAAAAAACAACAAATTAACGCTAATGCCGTTAAGGAATGTGCACATTATACCTAAGTTTTAGTGTATAATAAAACGTTCTCAACAAAAACAGTAAATATAAATAATTATTGCAGTACCGATTTGGTTAGGTGTCTACTTTGGTCTAATTGATTTGGAACGCAAGCGTCTAGATGGACGTCTTCTTGTTCCGCCGCACCTTGTTGCTGGCGTAGACGTACCACTCGTCGTGGTGGTGCTTGCGGATGTGCACGCCCAGGTTGCCGCGCTGCTTGGCGCGGTAGGAGCAGTACGGGCACTGGTGCGCCGGCGCCTTGCCGCCGCACTCCACGTTCTCGTGGCGCCGCAGCGTGGACTTCCAGCGGTACTTCTTGCCGCAGTGGCGGCACTCGAACTGCCGGCTGGCGTCGTCCGAGCTGTTGCCGTCTCGCTTGCCGTAGTGCCCTTTGGTGTCCGGTTTGGTCTCGAACATGTCCCCGCTCACGCTGCCGGGGCCCGAGGCGTACCCGCCGTTGTCGTAGTAGCCCTCGGCCTCCTCCTGCAGCACGATGTCGTCCGTGTCGTCGTACTCCGCGTCCGACTCCTCGTCTTTGGTGGGCTTGTAGTCGGCGCTCTGGCCGACCGTGTTGTTGTTCTGCATGAACGCTTGCTGCAGCAGGTGGGCTTTGATGTTCTCCGGGATGGAGTCTATGGGCAGCTTGGGGAACTGCGTGTGGAAGGTGATATCTTTGGTGACGTTGGGTTTGACAATGTTGGTGAGCTGGATGCAGGGCGGCACCAGCTGCGCGTGCTGCGCCGACAGCAGCGACAGCAGCGCCGGGAGCGGGGACTCCTTGTGTAGCTCTGCAATACAACACATTAAAGGTATTGCAAATAAAAAGTTAAGCGGAACTAAATACGGAGACTTGTTAATACTACCAAAAGGCTAAAATAAAATTAAGGAACCAAAGAAATGCGTTATAATAATAATAAAAAAAATTAAAAAGATAATTTCTGTTAGAAATTATAAGGCGAAGCTTCTATGTTCATGCACACATGCACAGTCCAAGTAACTGAATCTCGTTAAACTTATCTTCCCATAAATCTTTAGGGGCGGGGTTCTAACATTCAGGTTTGAAATCAAAAGCTAGGTGTTCTTTTACAAGTTTAATAATTAAAAATTATCAAATATCAATCAAATTATGAATATATAAGTATACAAGGCTCATATAAAATTTATATATGTAATTTGAATAAGGAAGATCATTGTAGTTTCAGAGATAAGGCACTAGTATAAAGCACTAATAGTACGTAATATAAAGACTGTTTAGTCTTTGATCTCGACTGGGATCTCGCTGGCATGCTTGGGATGCTTCTTCTGGATGTGCCTCGTGAGCTCGTTGCGGCGGTGCTTGCTGTAGGAGCAGAACGGGCACTTGTACTGCGGGTCGCGGCCGCACTCCAGCGTCACGTGGCGCACCAGGTTCTTGCGCGCGTTGTACAGTCTCTGACAGTTCGGGCACTTGAACCCTTTCTCAGTCTTATATTGCGCGCACGGCAGCTGGTGTCCGCTCTTAGGGAATATGTTGTACGGCGACACAGACTTCCTTTCAGGCGTGAGTGAGGAGGTGCGATTCATAGGCGAGTCCGGGAGAGATTTGATGGACGGGTTGGGAGACGGACGGGTGATGGACGAATTGGTAGTCTGCTTCTTGTTCTCCTTACTCTCCTCCCTCACTAAATTGGCCGACGGTACGTTTTTCAATATCGCAAAAGTAGCGGTTGCCTCTGTATCCACGGTAACTTTTTTACGGGTCACGACATCTGGTGGAGTCGTCGTCGTTCTTCGACCTGAAATAGAAAATTCAAATACAGTCCGCTTTTTATCGATAAATAAATAGATGCATCATGACTTATTCTAAAAATGCAACGAAAATAAAAACATTATTTTTGACAAATTAAGTATATTCAAGAGAAAAAAAAGAAAAAAATAATAACGAAAAAATAAATCTAAAAATGTAGTAACACTAATCAAATGTAACGTAACGTACATAATTTAAAAAATACAAACAAAAAATATTTAGCTTCGCTAATTAACAAAAAAAAAGCACATGGCTTGTGAGATCAAAAAATTAGATAATCCACTAAACTATAAAAAAATCAACAATGTAAGTCTAAATATCACTTGATTGTGTCTACATAATAAGTTTTTACTGGAAGTCTGACTTTATTGTATATTGTGGCTTGGAGCTACAAATATTATTAATAATAAAATATATAAGATAAAGAACTCGAAAATTTCTTAACAATTCATGTTAAAGTAACGAAAAAACGAAAATGAAAAAGTAACAAAAATTATTCTTTTTTGAGAGTTTGTTGCAACTCCGTCCAATCAGGATGTTTCTGAGCAATATGAGAAGTAAGCGTTTTTTTCTGAGAATATTTTTTCCCACATTTATCGCAGCCGAATTGAGGGCCCGTGTTACATTCGTATTTCTCATGTCTCAGTTTGTTCCTTCTGTACTTGTACTGTTTTTTCTGGCATATGGAGCAAACATATTTAACATCGTCATTTGTGGCATTCGCTTTCATCCCGCAACATCCAGCCGTTTTTCTTTTTAACTTTTTAGAAAGTTTCTTGCCAATTTTCTTTTTTATGATCTTTTTGATTCGTTTGATTCCTCTGCGAGGTTTAATATCTCCTTCAGTTTTCTTATTATCTATGTTCTTAAGATACCCACGGGTTAAAGGAAAAGAGGTTTTGGCGAAGGGCAGTGCGCTAGTTAGTTCTGTGAGTGGTTTGGATGGTTCTGGAAGGGTAAAACATGAAAAGCAGAATGAAAAAGTAATGATGAAGCAGAAATTATTAGCCACATAAATAAAAATGCATAAAAAAATTAGGAAGATGATCTTTTAGATAAAATTAGATTTGTTTTATTATGGCCAGTGCATGGTTAACTTGAAGGTGAAGTAGTAAAGGTAAGACAAGAATATACATCTGCAGGTGGACAAGCGGCGGCCATGCTATGAGGATAATGGTCAGGAGTCCATCGAAGACTATTCCAAAGGAGACCTACATAAACATACAAAATATACCTGCATCGTTTAAAGTTGGTGATTACATCGGTAAATGAAATGCGCATCCACTGGGACTGTAGTGTATGAATTACATGCTATCGATAATCTTTAATAAGAACCTGGTAGACATGCATGATAACGAATATAACAACGCGTCTTCGTAGTTCGAACATGAATTGCTAAGAAAAAAATCTGCAGTGAAATCACATGTGAATGCAAAAAAAAGAAAAATAAATAATAGATAAATAAGCCACATAACCAACAAACTACATTTGATACAGAAGTAATTGAAATTTACCTTTTCATCTGCAGCAGCGCTGTGTCGAATCCATAAACATCTTCTTTATGAAACATTTGTGATCACTGTCAACGCGTCATAGGATTACTCCGTGATGATTTCGTAACCGCAATATTCGTCAAAACATTGTCAAAACGATACCGGCGGCAGCGTACAACTTAGTAGCCCGCAAACAACCATTTCAAAATAATCTGTGCCTCTGTTGTATCAATCCCAAACAAACAATGGGGTGGTGTGTTGTGCACTAGCATCTACCTACGCAATAATATGATAAACAATTACTACATATTATGAATATGTTAAATTTTACTTACCAGAGACATGACAATCCATTCCAGTGTTAGAATGTACTTGTTAGCACTATTGTATACTGTGCGGCGACTACATACTATGTAATTTATACTAAAGCATGCAATGTCTACATATCGCTTGACCCCAACAATGAAGCAGGTACACATATTCCAGGAACACTACGTAAATGCGTAAAAAAAATAATTGAAAATATATACTTACCCTCTTTATTTACCTCGCCTACAAAGAGGCTACAAAGTCATACCTTTAAAAAACCATTACCTTTACCTTTTGCACTGAAATATCTCAAAAAGTTCATATTGATACACAAAATATAAAACTGTAATAGGATTAGTAGTTTATATATTATTATTAGATAATTAATATAGGGTTGAAGTTTCACATGTGAAAACACTAGCACTCTTGTCCGCTGTTGTGAAATATAATATTTATATATAACAAGATAAATAGATTATTTTAAGCAATGACTGTTGGTCTAGATTCAAATTATGGGAAGACATTGCGCATTTCATCCGTTCCTTGTACGTCTAGAACAATTAACTCTCTGTAACCTAATTGTGTTCAACCGTCTACTATAATTTGTTTGATACTCTTGTTAACAAATAAGGATAAAGAGTTAATAGTTCTAGAATATCTCAATCGTGTGTCCCATTGAACATCTTGCGTCGTATATACTAAAATAATGGAATGTTTAAGAAAAACAGCAACGCAATATGTTTGTGAATGTCACACCATAGCAGTTACACAAAATGTTATCTAGCTCTATGTCTCAGAAGTAACTGCGATGGTGCTGCACATTGTAAAGTATGCATTCTTACCTTGCGAATCTCGAACACTGTCACTTGAGTTCATAATTTCGTCTTGAGATCGTTCCATATGCCATTGGAAATCTGGAAAAAAGAATTTGTTATATATTTCCAGAGTTAATATACATATTACGCATGGTGGTAGATGTTGATAGAACCTAATTAATATCAATTGAATATTTTGATTGAAATCATATTGACCTGGTTAAAAGAGCTGGCTAAAACAAAGAACAGTTTCTATTTTACATAATGCAGTGTGAACAATTTTAGAAAAACAGCAATTTTGTATGAGTGGAGTTTGAACCCCTAACTCTATTATTTAATCTGGATTTAATTTTGTTCATTTTCTTGGTCTAATCGAAGGTTAGATATTGTTCAATACAGCAATTTAATTAAACCTTCAATATCCAAAGCCCATGAATATAGATTATGCATACAAATGATGCTAATACATACACATCTCAAACTGTTGATAAACAAAGTAGGTATTTTAGCTTGAGAAATTCTGACCAGCCAAATAGGAGAGGAATAATATTCTTCGTCACATCACGATTTCTTTAAACATATTTCAGGAATGACGAAAAAGTAAATTATTAGCCTGGTTTTATATCAAAAATCAACTAATAATAATTCTAATTTAACTAAATATAACAAATTTAATTCTTGTCACAAAATATTTACTTAAATTTAATTTTAGTTGTTGTTTATGCTTATGAACTGGGAGTCAGTCTCGAGCATGCAGGGTTCCGTACCATTATCTATAAAAAATCATTTTGTTATATGGAAGCCCCTCTTAAATATATATTTTATTGTTTTTAGTATTTGTTTTTATAGCCACAACAGAAATACATCATCTGTCAGCAGACTTTTAGTAATAGGGTCCCGTTTTTACCTTTTGGGAAATTGGGAACCCTAACAATGAAGTAGTTGTTAGGAGTAGAATTCATTGTCTGAACTCTGAACCTACAATTTCTTTTCTTGGGGACCTAAGACAAGTTGCCCCACTTTACAGACAGTGCCATCAAGATGATGTTGAATTGCCAGTTTCAGTTAGAATTGTTACTTGTGGTAGTGGAACTTGCTTACTATATAATGAATTTGGTAGGTCAAAGTGGTGTCATGATCAGTTTTTAGGGAAATCCATTTCATCTTTAGAATACATGGGATGAAATTTTTTGGGATCAATACAGAACATCCCTTCATCATGAAAGTAGCATAATGACACGACAGGCGACACACGACGTGCTGCGTTGCAAGCTTGCTTTCATAACTAGCCTGTATAGAGTTCAAAGATGGAAGGCTTGCAGAGAATGTATAAAAGCACTGCACAGCGAACGCTACTCTCTAACTCTCTGTTTTTGACTGCTCGGTCAGACATAAAATAAAATGTCACAAAATAACTTGTCATTATCATACCCATTTTCTGGAAGATTCCGGTAAAAATTAGTAATTGTAAAGAAATTCCAATTATCTAGGGTAATAGACATGTCGTTTTGAAATAAACATAGACTACGTTTGTATGGAAAGTTGTATTTTGGTCTAGGGTAAGGAGACTCTTAAGGGCGTTTTTTGACTCCAAGAAACTATGACGTTATTTAGCCAGTATTTCATAAAAATCCCATTGTTAATGTTTGTTTTAATGTTTTGAAAAAAGTATCTAATTTGAGTCATTTGTAAAGTAGGGAATTGTATTGACTTACAAATGACTCAAATTAGATACTTTTTTCTAAACATTAAAACTTTGTATTGTATTGTACATTGTACTTCCTGCGCAGGATCCCAGTCATAGAAAATATTATCTGATTTGAGTCCCCCTTGTAGCTTACTAGGTGGGTCCCAGAAATTTGTATTGTTCAACTACTGGCTTGGAAATAAAGATTTTTTATATTTATGAGTGGTTGGAATTTAATAATAGTAGTGTACTTACTGCGCACGACGTCGTTGTGCGCGGCCGGCGGCGGCTCGTCCGCCTCCTCGTCCAGAGTGAGGTCCTCCACGCCGTCGCGCGGCGGCTCCTCCTTGCAGGCGCGCTCGTCGCCGTTGCCCTGCGGCTCGGGCGCCGCGGGCGCCGCCTCCGTGGACCCGCGGCGCACTTTCTTTCTGCGCCGCGTCGGGCTCACCGAGCCTTCGCGACTGTCTATGCTACCATCTCTTACCTGGGAAACGACGTTCATTGGCTTACTAAAAGTCACGCAAACAAAATATATTAGGAGGTCAATTTCTCGTGTAACCAATTTATTTTATAAACTATTAGATCATTTAAAAAAAATATAAGATCGAAAGGATTAAAAATGCATTGAAAAGCTTCTGGTCTGAGAGCGACATCATGAAGAGAGATCTCCTTCACATTAAAGCATAAATTAGTCGATATGTGTATCCTTCCTGTTTTAACTAAGGGTTGGATTTTTTTATAAGGCCAGACCAGGTCTGCATAGACCTGGTCTTTAGCCTTATTAAAAAATCCAAGCTTGGGATTTGCCAGCAATCTATGGAGCGGAGTATACTGGGCATCAAACTGACAGGTCATATACACCATACCATCAATTGCTCAAATACCAAAATAAAAGATGCGGGGAGAAAAAACAGCGGAGCTCAAAGTGTGAACTCATGTGAGGCCTTTGCCCAAAAATGGGACACTACAGGCTTATAAAAAAAATTGTTCAATGACTCCCCAAAGTGTAGGAAAACGGAGGAGACCAAGAGTCAGCAGTGGAACAGTACCTATCACTGTACGGTTAAAAAAAAATATCAATATAAGCTAAGTATGTTGTGATATCAAGACAAGGTGAATAGGAACCAGTTTAGTAGTTTAGAAGTATATGTTAATTTCTTGTGTATTTGTGGCTCATTTTTAAAGTACCCATTGAATGAATATCGCTGAACATTCAACCAGGCATAGAATTTTGCATTGTTCTTATTTCTGTGTAAGAGTTATTGAAATGATATAAATATTGCAATTAGGTAGGTACTTAAGGTACCTGTGTATTTTTCCTACATAAAAAGGAATGTTTTAAAAGACAAAGAATTTATTTTTATGAAGTGCTATCTGGTGCTCACGTCCTTGTATGCGCAGCATTATCATACAAGCCTACTTATAATATTATAAATGCAAAAGTGAGTTTGTATATTTGTTTGTTACCTCTTCACACTTCAACTACTGAACCGATTTAGATAAAATTTGGTATGGATATAGTTTGAGACTCAGGGAAGGATATAGGATACTCTTTATCCCAAAATTCCCACGGGGAGCGAACCACGGGGAGCGAAGCCCGCGGGTACCGCTAGTATATTTATAAATTGTAGCCTGTGTTATTCTGACGTATAAGCTATATTATTGTAAAGTTTCATTAAAATTAATTCAGTAGATTTTACATAAAAGGGTAACAATCATCCATCCATACTTAGAAACTTTATGATAACAGTAGGATGACTATGCAACAACTCTCTACCTCTATAATACATCTACTATCTTTTATACAGTTAGTATTTTCTTATTTTTTATGTAAGTATATCTCTGAGCATTCAAATGTGTAGGTATATTGGCAGTTTGCACAACGTTATAAAAGGTATATCAACATGCTATGTTTTGTTTATGTATTAAGAGCAATCATGTGATGTAAAGAAAACACATGATTCTTACTAACAGTAATTTTATACCTTGTAATGGTACCTACTAGGTAATAACTTGAGTTTTGCGGTCATACCATATGCACAGAAAAACTAACTTGAGAGGATAGGTAAATTGTGACCACCATGCTGGACGGTCAACCACACAATAAAATAATTACATTTACCCATAAATTCCAGGAAAAGTTTATTTCAAGATTTTGTGGTTTTGGTTGTATTATTGGATCTATTGCAAATAACTCATGGTCGTGCTTTATGAAACATCCTGTTATTTTAAATTTTAATGTTGAAATTGAATGGCTCAAAGCTAGTGTTTATTCATTTGTAATGTCAAACATTGTTTTCATGATTTTCAAAATGAAAATATTGAATATCAATTATATTTTCTGTTTGCACATGTTAATGTACCTGGTACACTTTGAAAAGTAATCCTTAAGAAAATAAATAAAATCCTTGCAAATGCATAAAATCTGTGGAATAATACTTTTGAATAGTAGGTCTGTAGATTGGAAATCGCTCCAATACCAAAATAATAAATGTGAATAGGATAGCAGCCAAGCTCTAATGGGACTGGGCTGGTCATGTGAGCAAGATGTGGTACTTGTAGTTTGGATTCGATTTAGATTCCGTTGTTACTAATTTTCCATACAGTCAGGAAAGACTTGGTAAAGGTGTAAGTCCAGCAGTGGACTTTCTCTGTAGCTAAAATGATGATATATAATGTTGCTTGTTAGAAGTTGCATTCACTTCTACATCGTTTCAAACCTAAATGAAGGCTTCCATCGTCTCTTGAATAATACTTACTTGTGGCGGCGGCGATGGTACGCGCGGCGGGTGTGCGGGCGCGGAGAGAGGCGCAGCGGGGGCCGGGCGGGACGGAGGCCGCGACGGCTTGTTGTCTGATAGGCCCTTGATTTGCAGCGACTCGGCTGCTTTCAGCAGCGCTGCCAGCTGGTCCTGTGAGATGTTCACCTCCCCACGGTACATATAGTCCATCATAGCCCTCAACTCAGCATATTTTACATCTTTCAGGATTATAATTGGATGCTTGTCATACTGCTGTGATAATACACTCTGCAACAATAACATTACCTTGTTTACGCATACCTGTTTACTTTGACAATAACTTATGAGTAAAAACAAATGCATGTTTAGAATTCATATGTGACAATTGAATTATTTTGATCAACAATGCTTGGCATTTATCTTTTTTGACAATTATTTGATTTGACACCATCATTAAATTTTAATGTTTCTAACCAAAAATAGTGTCAATTAGCTAATGATCTAGCTTGGGATGTAGTTGAAAGCATGCAGTTTAGGAAAGTAGTAGAAACAACTTTCAGTTGCCAACTCATCTGTGTATGAAATGTAAACTAATTGCAAACGCACGAAAGCTAGAATGCAACAAATGGAATGTTTATTAGAGCAAAACTGTGCTGCCTTGTAAGTAACTTAAACGCGATACCAATTGACCTACATTATAGAATTGAGCGCGTTAGGTAGGTAGGTACGTACCTCGAAGTATGGGCTGCACGCTGACAGGACCACTTTGTGCGCCTTGAGCGTCTGACCCTCTGCGGCCAGGGTGCAGTCCACGTGAATGCCTTTCTCGAGCAGAGTGTCGAAAACAGACACCAGGGTGGATTGATGGTTGTTCCACCGCAAGCAAAACTGCTGGTCGTCGTCCATCGTCACGTTTGCCTCTCGCCGCGCCCGCAGCTCTACAACACAAGCACCAGTCAACACTACTTCTAAACAAGGTCTAAACACCACGCAGTAACTAGGCCATTAGGAAAACTTCACGACACAGATTCTCCGCAGCACGGTTTTAACTGCACATCGAAATTATCTCACCGAATCACTTGTAAAGATGAGATCACGCCCCAACTTAACTAAATTAACTTTAGGGACCACATACGAGTCATCGTAAGCGACGCGGCACAAAGAAAATGGCCGCTTTTCCAGCGCGACAAAAAATAAAATGGCGACGAAAATTCTAAGTTTTACTATTTTCTGGGCAAACTTTTCATGACACTTGTGGCTGTTTCAAGTTCAACGCTGGCTTGCGAGAGGGCGAAGTTTGGAAAAGTTTAGAGTCAACAAAGAACTTGGTCGAAACTTCACTTCAAAAGTTCACGAGAGTGGAAATTTTCAAGATGAAAAGTCGTAGCAGTAAGTAAGCCCTTATCACGTTCGCGATGCTACGAACAAACGTCTAAACACTTACCTTGACTATTTCATTAACTACAATGGATCACGATTTCGTTTAGAGAGATTACAACGATTAATACTGCACATTAAAATAACACATTTGCTGCTTGCACACCCGCCAGCTTTCTTTATTAAAACACTAAAACTATGCTATGTCGCAAGTTTAGAGAAAGGCACCTCTACAAAATCCAAACGAAACGAAGTACAAGTTGGAAGCGACGCGAGTGACCCAAAATAAGCTCTACGAATGTTGCCAGAAGTGAATATTTATAAAGCTTAACATGTTTATTTCCGATTATTTGATATACAAAAAACAACTTATTAAAATAAATTATTTACACAGATTTTTTGATATTTAATTAAACATCAAATTAAACTTAAATGTAAATTTTTTAATGATTAAATATTACACTTGTAGTGACATCTATTGGCAAACTAAAAAGCTACAAACTTTACTCGCGGCGCGGGTGATACGAAAGAACAAACAAAAGCATTTGGTTACATACATAGTAAAATTAGTATTTATTAGAACCAAAGAGTAAAATAATATGAACCAGACATATTAGTAGTATATAAACTATCATAAAAGTCATAAAAAATATATTAAAAAGGATAATTTAAGTAGGTACTACCAGTATAAATATGAAAGAAGAAATAAAAGTCTTAATCAAAAGAATTAGAACGAGTCCACGGATAGTGCTAAATAAATATGTACTTAATCTAAAACTTGCCTTATCAGTTATCATTAACAGGTCAGCGCTCTGGGCAAACTTTGTATCCAGAATAAAAGTAGGTGTTTTCGCACGGGTAGCGGGCACCAAAAGTAACTTTTTGTTCTCGTTTACTTTTGTTCTACGTTTACACTACACATCTAGGGCATATTCACAAGAGTAGGGTTTTAGCAAGGTGGCTGTGAGTAAACTCCATCCTCTAATTTAATTAATTGTAAACATTGGTATAACAATCAAAAACACAGCCAAGTAAGAAAATTACATAATATATAATACATTTTAATAGTATGGTAGGTACCGTAGCCGTGAATAAGGTAAGTAGCTAGCAGTGGCGTAACAATAGGGTGGCAGGGCTGGCAAAATGCCACGGGCCCCCGACCCAAGAGGGCCCCGGCCCAAAAGGCCGCGAGCTCAAAAATATTTTTTTACATTGTACCTACCTGAGTATTTTATTTGAAAGTATATTTTTATTAGTTCTGCTTAAAATCCAAAGTGAGACAACTAAAGCTAATATACCTACAATTTTGTATTGACCTTACTATAATAATTTAACAATCGTTAAGCATTTGCTATGGATAAATGTGAAGTCTCCAATACGCATTGGGCTAGCGTGGGGACTACAGACCATTCCCTCTCGCTTAAGAGAGGAGGCCTATGCTATGGCCATTAGTGGGACATGTACAACGTGTTATTGAGTACGCTGAAAATCTCGAAGTTTATTAAAATTAAACTGATTACAACATGACGATTTTTACTGAAAGGGCATCAAAAGAATTTGCTACGGGCCCCAAATGGTATAGTTACGCCACTGGTAGCTATTGTACGTTTCACATTGTGCGAGTGCAGCAATGGCTAGGCGAGTGCTCGGTTGCGTTGCGTTGTAGTAGAGTCGTATCGTACCTACGTAATCAAACGTATGAGTACGTAAGTACTAGTATGTATTCTGTGGTGAAGCCGTATTAATTAGGGATCTTATCCATACTACGTGATACGTGGCCCTTTCAGGGTTTCGAGAGATAATAAATTACAATTAATTGTATAAGACACTTTATGTTGATTTTAAATCTTACTTCGTAATGTGTGTGTAGGCTACTTGTCACTTTTTAATGTCCAATACATAAGAATGTCATTCAATTATTACATTTAGAAATTATAGTAGGTACGATTATGTATGCTTTCGGCGGGGGGTTTGAAACGGTAACCTATCATTGTTACGAAACTTTACTGTTCGAATTTCAGATGATCGAAAACGGTATATCGAAGTTTTAAATACCAAACTGATTATTTTACATAATTTTTCACATCAATAAACTCATGTTTCATTTTCCAGAATAACACATAATCGAATATTAAAAGTATTTTTTTTTCGTTCGACATATGTCTTGGGGTCCATATTGGCTCTCATAAAATTCTAAATCATATTCTTTATCTAACTACCGATTTGTGTTCATAATCATCACTCTTCATAATTTTATTCTTCAAACTTTTTTTATTCATCCATTTTTATTACTATCATCTGAGCTCATAACATTAAGTGATCATAGTGTTTTTATTAATACTGTTTCTACCAAGAACAAGTTTAAATTCATAATTTTTTTCTTCATAACTTTCAATTATCATATTGTTTTTATTAATAATGTTGTTACTAATAACCAGTGATCGGAATAGGTAGTGCAATTTTGTGGGATTTCGTGACGTAATATTAATATGGATATGCCTATAAATCCCGCTTGGTAGGGATTTATATATTTATAAAAAAATATCGGAATTTAATAAAACCGACAAGTTACGAGTTCTAAGCATAAAATATACTTCGTTAGGTATTACTTATTAGAGTTGGTATATATTGACGCTAAGCTTTACAAACACGAAGAAATTAATTCCAAGAATTTAAAGCTATACCTGGTAAATGTATTGTTTATTGTCATCGTGATTGATATAGACGGTAAAAATTATTGTTACTACGTGCGGGAGAAAAAGATAACATGATATTTAGTAAGTGCTGTCTCATTCTTTTTTTCTATTGCTGTATGCCCTATAATAGGATTTTGTATCACTTACGTTCCCTGGTTAGTTGAGTACGCACGAGATGATTTTGGCCTGGAATCCCGATTTAGACGTCATCAGGACGTAAAGATCATTTTCCACATATAAATGGATTTTAGACGTAAAAAGGAATAGACTGTTAGTTGAAAATGTAGAAAAAATTATTGTAATTTATTTCAATGTCAAATAAAGCGTATGATATCGAAAATAGAAACAACATATGATTTTTTTTAATAACCATTACGTACCTTGGTAAAATATTACTAAACAACGTGGAAGGGACATACCTGTAATAAATCAAACCACAACCTATACTTAATCAATACAGTGTAATGATAATAAAATAATAGTCGAAAAACAAAGAAATCGACATTCCCATACAAACTGCCCGGGCGGCTGCACACTTTCGTATGGAAATGCCGAATTTTATTATACTATAGTAATCTAGTATAGCATGTGGTCCGATTTATTACATGTATGTCCCTTCCACGTTGTATATCGTAATTTTTTTCTCAAAATTAACGTTGAGTGGTAAGTATCTCGCAATAACACTCGTGCAAAGCAGGTGTCGTAAGGTATTAAGTACCTAAATATATCGGAGTGTGTTAATAGAAAACTTCAACTAAATAACGTAAAATATTTTTATGTTGCATGTATATTTTTTCTTTAATATACAACAAGTATATGTATAATAATGTATAACGCTATATGTATAGTGATGATGTAAAAATTTCAGAAGAAAATATATTTGATCATAACAATTCTTTGAATTCCGCATCCCCACAGGCATATCCATATAATTATAATGTTTAAGGTCATTCACCCTAAATTGCACTACCTATTCCGATCATTGCTAATAACATACTACAACTCATATCGTCGTTGTTCAGAATAGTTTACTTTATAAAGGACAAGTATCATAATTTTTGTATTAATAAAAGCAATACTAATTTTTTTTTAACATGGATTTGTCTTTGTAACGCATAGAAATGGATGACTTCGACCAAAAATAAGATGGGTTTTATAAGTTTGACGTATTTGTCAGTGTGTCTGTCTATTTTTCAAACAAAAATTAGTTTCTGGCGCTTCGCCGGCCGTTGCCGCGGCACGCTCGCTTCGCTCGCTCGGCTCGCGCGCTGTTGGGGTCACAGTTCTAACCTAACCTAACCTACTTTTCTGACAGCAATTGGTTTAATTAAATGATTTAACTCTAGTTTTATAAGTTTGTCTTATCTGTCGGTGTGTCTGTTTACTTTTCTATCAAAAAATACTTTCTAGCGCTTCGCCGGCCGCTACCGCGGCACGCTCGCTTCGCTCGCTCGGCTCGCCCGCTGTTGGAGTCACAATTCTAACCTAACCTACTTTTCTGGCAGCAATTCGTTTTATTAAACAATAAAAGTAAATCCATTACTTTTAACCCTCGACCAAAACTGATAGGGGTTTTATAAGTTTAACTTATCTGTCAGTGTGTCTATCTACTTTTCTATCAACAAAGTTTTATAACTTTGAGTTACCTGTCAGTGCGTCTGTCTACTTCCATTTAATGAATGATTGTTACTTGTTACCTATTCCATTTCATTTACACTTATGGTTATTTTAATTTAGATAACTGTATGAAAGTGAATATATTAGTAAAAAACAAATGTTTGATTATAGATATTATCATTTTCAATAATATGGATAAAATACTTATGATTAAGAAATTTATAAAAAAATATATTAGAAAAAACAAATCTATGAATATAATAGTTATTAATTCGAATGATTAGGAGTTTAGATCATTAGTAAAAACAAATATATGAAAACAAATATTATTAAAAACGAAGTGTATGATTAGTGATATTATGAATTCCAATGATTATAGTTTAAAATCATTAGAATTTCAATTTTTTATGAAGAATGATCATTATGATTTATAAAATGGTATGAGAAACATTTTCGGACTTCCGATGATATGAGTTAAAAAGTTATGTAAGACAATGCGCACCCATGTCTTGTGCGCTAGTACTAAAGGTCGAAGTCACTTATTTACTATTATTACTTAGCTACTGTTTCGTATTCTAAACAAGTGTGTTTCATAAATTTCATAATTAAAAAAAAAACACGTTTAACAAGAATCAAGCGAAGTATATATTTTTATAATTAAAACAAAAACAGCCAACGTATTTTTATACTCAAACTTAGGGCGAAAATAACAAAGACAACAAAAATTGTTTATGGAAAAACTATCGGTTAGGTTATGTTAGAACTGCGACCACGCCACGCCAAAGTAGAGAGCCTTTAGTAACTACATATATATATTTTGTATGTCAGGCGTCAACCAACGTATTTTTATACTTAAACTTAGGGCGAAAATAAAAAAGACACCAAAACATGGTTATGCCAAAACTATTGGTTAGGTTATGTTAGAACTGCGACCACCCAAGGTAGAGAGCCTTTAGTAACTATAGTAAACAAATAATATAAAAAATATAATTATAATTTAATGTTAGTCGTTTTGCTTGTTGAAAAGAGATGATAGATCAATAAAAGAAAAACCTTTTGATAATTCAAAACATTTAGATATTGAAAACAATTCTAATTGAAAAGCGGTTTCTCAATAAGTTTTTAAATTACATTTCGGTTAAATGAAAATATGAAAAAAAAAAACGTTTTCGAACAAATAAGATTCTTATGGCAAAATTTCGTCTTTAAGATAGGTAACCTCCTGGCTACGGCCATTGCTTCAAAACAGGACTTTTATATCTGGGATTTCAGCTAATTATTTATTTGATGTAAAAAAAAATATTGCTTTATCAACATTAAGTCAATTAGGATTAATAATAAACATCCTAATCGGTCCAGTACTTTAAGCGTGAGAGCCTAGGTAACGAACAAGTTATATACAAACTCACTTTCGCATTTATAATATTAGTAAGATAGTAGGATTAGTAGGATATAATTCCCAGTATTAGATAGGTCTACTGGAAATTCCCAATTCCCTACCATAATTGTATGATTACATGGAAATACATATATGGTAAAGTGGAATTAATTCATAATTGAGGGCTCTCAACCCAAGGGGCGAAAGCCAGTGAGAAATGAAATCAACATGGTTCCTCATAAGCTTTATAAACTAGTTCACTCCAATCCTCCAAATGACTCATTTTTGATTAAAATATTGGATCTCTATAGAAAAATAGTATATTATGCATTTAGTGAATAAAAGACGGATTTAATTCGAGGGCCACAGATGAATCACGAACAAGTAAAGGATTCTAACGTTTGAATCACGACCGCAAGGAGTGATTCAAGAATACTGTAAGATACAAGTATTAGAATCCTGAATGACGCGAACGAATCTACTTACCAAGTTTAAACTGTATAGTACTTATAGTTTCGGAAAAAAGTGGCTGTGACATACGGAAGGACAGACAGACAGGCAGACGTGACGAGTCCATAAGGGTACCGTTTTTGTAAAATTAAAAGCATAAAATTGTTCTGAGTTCTTTTATTAAGAATATAACATTTAAATGCGAAAATTCAAACTAAACAAACTTATTAAAATTTAAATAAAAACTAAAAATTACAAATGATGTTTATAATTGTTCTAAATTCAAACATCAAAATAGTGATTAAAAGTGCATCTTATTCACTGTTTTCAGTGAATATAATAATCTTTTTAGAAGGGGAATGGTATAAATAAAATAATGTAGGTATATTATAAAAGAGTTCTCAATATGATTTTGATCCTTTGATTCAAGTGCCGTCTATAAAATTTACAAGTTACGCTTCGCAAACTTTTGGTCAAGGCCATAAAGTTTTATAGGTAATGCGGCGAAGCTACTGTTATATCTACTGTACGGTACGTCTCATGATATGTTAACTTTTTGATTATTCTAAAGCTTAGACGAAGCTGTCTTTTTTGTTTCAGAATTGTAATTAAAATGAAGGAACAATAAGATTCCAATGTTAAAAACATAATTCGATATGCAAAGGGACAAAGCGTTCGCCTTCCCGGCAAGACCGTCGCTTCGTTATAAAAATCAATAGCATTAGTAAGTCCGTACAAACGAATTATACGAATCTCGTTGTGTGCGTCGCCAGGCTTTCAGTGTGCGGGAAACAAAAAAAACCACCAGCGAAATTCTTGTAATAAAAATCAATCGGAGCGGAGAGAGAAGGCGCCGTGCGGGGCGCCGACTGGTCGGGCGGGGGCCCACCCTAGCCTCCACTCTCTGCATACCTACACACGCTATACTGCATCTACCCTCCCTGCTGTTAGCTCGCGATTTTTTCCTATCAAATATAGGTTTCTATTTCTAAGTTTTCTAACTTAGTTATTATAAAATTTTAAACGTAAACGGTTATGGGTTAATGTTCAACATCCATGTAAAATACAGTTTTGCGAAAGTTGCAGCCTCAGCGAACACGATCGCAGGCGGGAGGTAGGCATGCCGGCGGCGGGCCGGTTCCCGGCAAAAAGGCGTTTGTTTTTATTTCTTCGGCGCGGAAAAAAATCAGCACGCGCCGCCCTGCACCTCCTAAACATGCGCCACGCAGCGACGCAGACTCGGCCGGGTGTGTGCCGAATTCACTTTCATTTGCGACATCTCATCGTCTCCCGAAGGTCAAGTTGCAGTATATTCCGCGTCCGGGTTGCATGTGTGACGCGGGCGAGCGTTTGCGGCGGCTTCCGCTGACCGACTAGGTGAGTGAGTGAATTTCGCGCCCTCGTCTCCGTTTTCGTTTCCCTCGCGTTTATCGGTGCCCGTTTTACACCGTCCTTCGTTCGGGAAGACGGTGAAAGTAAATGTGTTGGTTAAGTGGCGGTGGGTCGCGCAGACGTGCGGCAAGCATGGACACCGCGATGCGAGAGGGTTAGCCGCGAAACTTTTGCATTCACTAGAACCGCGACAGGTGATGCGCGGCGTTATACACCCTACTGACCGACCATAGAGTCGCTTATAGTGTCGACACCTGTCACAAATTACAATATAAAGTTTTGAAATAGACACGCACGCGGGAACTTTATAGAGTGTCTACAACTTTGTATAACTATAGAAGTTTCAGTGCCTACCTAGCTAAGTTTATCGACGCGTAGTCTCATTCTTGTTGTTGCGGACAAGCGAGCGAAAACAAATAGAATTAAAAAAGTTGCGGGGGTCGTCGTGTGCGACCGAAAGAGAGGCAACCAACTTTGCACTCTTCATTTGTGCACCAATCGAGAAAAAATTCAATAAAGCTGGCTTCCTTTTGTCTAATTGCCTATGTAAACGTACTTATAACTCTGACTGTTCGATTGCTGCGAGCCTGCGACGCGATACTCAGTTCTGAAAATGGGGAATAGCGATTTGCCTTCTCAACACAACAGTACAAGTAAATAAATACTGACAAAATTGTACTTTCTAAACTTTTAAAACTAAACTGCTTTTTAAAATTGTTACGGTTTATTTTCTAGTTTATCTAAAATACTTAATTTCATTACTTAATTTAATACGAAAGTCATTTTACTCGTTTTTATTTATTTATTGGGTTAAAGACGAGCAGCTTAAAGCTGATGTGTCTATTTCAGGCAATGTTGAATTTGTCATTATAATGGTTTTAGAGTCACTTTATTTGTGCGTAACCAAATTAAGTATAATATTTCAAGTGCGTGTGTAGTAATACTTTCAATAATTGCGAATAAAAAATTCCGTTCGCGGGTAAGTAAGGGTAACCACTAAAAGCAATACTAAACCTAGTGTGGATTCCAGGAGATGCCGGGCAACGAAGCGCACATAAAACGCGAACCGCTCTCGGACGAAGACGACAGCAACTCTTTCGCCCACGGCTACTTGCTCAATCAGGTACGTGTAAGCAATGTAAGTTACACTTCAAGCCCTTTATGCAGCGGTAATAGTGACCATATTGCAATGAATTTTCAATTTTGCCGTATTGCATTGGTGGCTGTACTGTACCTATGTGCTTTCCACATGCAGTCTAGCGCTCGCATAGTGTAAACAATAGCTGTGCACTGTGCGAGCGCTAGCGTAGCTTGCTTGTATCAAGCAAGGCACTACGTGTAGCTAAAGATAATATAATTAATAACGTAAGTATAGCGTAGTGTAGTGGATAAATAAGTTGTTTTTTTAAATATCATAAAGGTGCCAATTGTTAAACCCGTAAATTCCATTGTATAAAAAAATGATTACTAGCACATTATCTTATACCTTTAAACGAGCAATTCTTGTATGTATGTATATATATATATTTATTTATAAATTTCTGTGATCTCGAAAACGGCTCTAACGATCTCGCTGAAAATTTGTATATGGGGGTTTTCGGGGGTAAACAATCGATCTAGATTAGTTTTATGTTTGGGAAAACGCGTGTTTTCGAGTTTTCATGCGTTTTTCTTTCCACGCAGAATATGGTCGCTAATTTCGTCGCACCGCGACCGCCTTGATTTAGCTCAGTGGTTAAGGATAGCGACCGCTAGAAAGAGTGTTACGGGTTCGAATCCCACTCGGTGACTTACTTTTGTTTTTTTTTATGTTTAAGTTTATATTTTTTTTTATTTTGCATTGTTTTTAGACAAGTTTAAAAAAAATTATTTAATGTTTGAGATGTAACCGAGCAAAGCTCGGTCGCCCAGGTACTACATTACTAAACGATCGATTTAGATGAGCAATCTAATGAAACCATAGATTATTTAGTCGGATTAGTCTAACGACTAATAATGGCTCCAGAAATTAGTCGGCCAAATGACTAATGTAATGACCCGAGAAATTATAATCAGCCAAGATATGACTAATAAAACCCACTAGTCAATCAAGTAAGCACAAAGGCACAAAGACAAGGCGACTTAGTCGGCCGAGACGACTAAAAATACTGCCTACATCGAAATTATTCGGTAAGGCGCACCTAACCAAGGTTATTAGATTTTGTCGGTGGAGACGACTAATGAATAGAAATTATCAATCAAGAAAATGATTTTTTTGGTTTATGTTTTGTTGATATGACAAAAAAAAATCTATGCCATTTGCGAACCTACTCAGAAAAGTTCATACGACCTGTAGGCGAGAACAGACAGACCGACAGCCGGACAGCCGGACATTTTTGCCAATCTTGAAACTGAGACGCTTCGCTCGCTTGGTCAATAAAGCATTAACCTCGTTTTAGCTGCCCTCACTGGGACTTCATGTGAAATCTGAGCACGAGTGCAGACATGAAGGTGGCGTGCCTTCGATGCAACATTTGCAGCTGCAGCATTTACAGGTAAGTTCTTGTTATACCTATTTCTTTACTTTATTATACAATGTCCTTTTTTATTGAGTAAAAATATTTTAAGCGGTGATTCAATCCATTATTTTGAACTTTTCCCAGTAAATGTATATCCAAATGCGAAAACAAAATTTTAGGTTCTCATACAAATCGAAGCATCGAATCGAAGAATCGAAATATCACTATAATAAGTCACGTGATATCGTTACTTACTATGTTTTTTTTTCATATATTCATTTATTGGGAATAGTTGTTCAAAGTGATGAACTGTATCACTCCTTTAAATGGGGACATTGTATACACCCATAGACTTAGAAATTTTTCACCCGTTTTACTCAGGCAACTGTCTGGAGGCCTCGAGGCAGCAAAAAAGTGGACCCTGGCCCTAGATTATTTTCCAAATAAAACAAAAAAAACAAACAGTCTAGTTTTTTAATAAGTAATTTATAGGAAAACAGAAAAATCTACGGAAATGTTGTTTACTAGTGTTGACTAATTGATATGTCGGAATAATTAATTTGAAAGATTTTTTTTGAAGTCTCTATTATGTTGTGTGAAGGCTCCGGGGTTGTAAACCCAGTTGCCCTCCCGGCCCTGGCCTTACAGTAATTAGGTCTTCCAAAAAAAAATTAACGACAGTTGGCACCAACAGGCATAGAATCGAAGTAACAAATATTTATTTATGATACCTTATGCCTGCTGTAGAGTTATTGTTATTGGCTTGTCAACTAAGGAATATAAAAGTGTTGTAGGTGCCTTTTATCGAAAATATAGAAAATTAAAAGTAATTTGAATAAAATATTCTACGTGCTATCAGAATTTTATGTAATTTTAAACATTACACCGGAAGTGACAACACAGCAATCAAAGTTAAAAAATTTCCTATGAACTAAAAATACTATACTATCACGTCTTTATCCCTAATGGGGCAGACAGAGCATTTTGGGTCTTGCGGTTCTATGCAGCCCAGGGCCGCAAGACCCAAAAGCCACTTTTAGCGTCATGGTGGGCGAGAAGATGGAAAAGCAATCAATACAGTGATGGGTTGCTAGCCGCATCGCCTGTTAACATGATTTGCATTTTTGCATTTTTGCCCATACTACTAAAAATACTATATCATCTCTCAACTGTCAATGTCTCCTGTTTAAATTAACGTCGCTATGTTGATTGTTGTTGTGTTGATAGATACCAGTGACAGTGACAATAAAGTACAGTCACAGAATAAATAATAGTACTGGTATAGTATTGAAAGTGAAAATTGCCAACATTACTCAAAGAATCTTCATCGTGACGTCATTTCCTCAAATAAGCTTGACCTTGCTTGAAAATGAAGGTTATTGGGATTTTTGCAAATATGACCTTATTTAAAATCTGATGATTAGAGAAGCCTTCTCCTGGAGTTACTACCTAAAGGACCCAATATTGGGCGAGTACCGCTAGCGTTACTGGATTTCATTGATGGCTCCGCAACTGCTTTTTAGGCAATTTTACGTTTTTTACACGTCAGTTCAATATTCGTCACTCGCCTGCCAGTCTCAATGTTAATTGTATGAAGTAAGAGGATTGTCATTCCATCAGTCCCAAGGGCTGGAGGAGCTGGCACCGTTGGCGCCGGCGGGCCCCGCCGCCACGCCCGTGTGCGTCAAGCAGGAGGTCGCTGACGCCGCGCCCGCTACCACTCTGGAGACCCTGGAGCCGGCTCCTCATGCCACGGTAATGAAATAAACAGGGAAACTTAGCACAGGCACCAGTTCTCCACTCTTTACACACATTCTAATCTTTTAACGCATGCTTTTTTACCTTTTACAACTCGGTCGAGCTAACTGCGCACCTCGCTGGAATGTGATGCCACGGCCGCCAGGTACGCAGTTAACTCGTATGTTTGTATTAGTTCTTAGCTTAGTTTTAAGAGGAAATAAATAAATATTTATTATTATTAAAAAAAGTGACGTCCTATTTTTTTCAAACCATATTAGACTTTATTATCGTACATTAATGCTCAATGTTTCTTGACACTGAAACGCGGATACGCAGTAACGTCCGTTTAGCGTATCGCTTTTGGAGTAGTCCTTTAGTCCTGCACCTTTAGTCCAAAAGTGACAAGACATACGTACGTAGCTACATTGAACGCTACTGATGATAAAGTCTAATTTATTTCGACATTCAAATATGACGACACTATCGGACGGTTCTCGTGTCATTTTATGGAGTAACGATCGTAGTGTCTCAGGTGGTTTCGGGGGGATTACTCCAAGAGCGATATGCAAGACGGACGTAACTGCGTATCCGCGTTGTGTCAAGCAATATTAAGCACTAACGTATGATGACAAAGTCTCATTTGGTTTGACATAGAAATAGAACGCCACTATCGTACGACTAACGTAATATAACGTACGCACAATAAACGTAATTTTATGGACGAACCCCCAGGCCTAGAATTTTCTTACATAAAGACCTTGAAATTACATAAAGACCTTGGATTCTCTGAGCCAATCCCGATGGGCACGAAAATCATTGTTGGATAAATCCGACGTTCGTGGCGTAGTCGTGCTATTTTCCCAGGGAAGGTGGACCGAACTTGCTAAATCGATGTCATTGTTTAGTTCAAATTTTTAATTAACGGCTTTGGCTATGGGATAAAGATTATTTTGATATCTTTCTTGAAAAAGAAAAAATCCAGAATATGGATCTTAGGCTACGAAGCAACAAAGCAAAGGATTGCAAGTATTGCAACCAAAGACGCGCTCAGATGAGAAAGAGATCTCCTTCAGTTAAGATTTGGAGGTTCTGTTATAAAAGTCAAAGTCAATCATTTATTTATCTTTATATTTGTATCACGCTATCACTTGTGCTGCTCTTTTATGTGTCTAAACTCTTTCTGTCCAGGGTGCGACTCTCCTCGACAGACACATGTCGCTGTTGTGCGCGCCCGAAGTGCCTGAGTCATCGGATTTTATGCCCCTGATGGCTGTCAAAGACGAGCCTTTGTCTGAAGGAGGTATGTATGTCTTCCTCTAATTATTAGTTTATTTTTTATTTTTCTGTATCGTTCAATCGATCGTTCAATATCTGTCTATAAGACATATATCATGGGCTGAGCTTACCTTTAAAACTTTAGAAGGAATCTTTCGTAAGATCATAAATAATTTTTCCTCTAATAATCAGGGCAAAGAAAAATAATGCAATAGAGATGTAATTCCTCTTGGATGTAATCAAACGTAACCTTTCTTATTCATAAAAATGACATTGTCAATAGCACCCGCGTTTAAATTTCACCTTTAAACAGAGAATCATTAGGAAATACGAGTAGAATTACTTTACCAAAGATAATATAATTATTAACGTAACAGATACCCAACGCCATAGAAACTATTGGAGGGCTGGTAAGTAAACCTCCTCCAGTAAACTGAAGTTGCGGGGTAGCCTCACAGAGATGGCAGCACACACGTCTAGCAAAAAAGTGTCAAAGAAAGTTTTGAAAAAACTTTAAAAATATTTATTGCATTTCATATAAGTCATGTTTAATTAATTAGAGTACAAATTTATTTCAATAATAGTAAGTAATATAAGATTTTAATGTTTTAATTATTACCGTAAAGCGTCATCTAGTGACATGTTCATAAGGCGATGGGAAGGCATGCGACTATACTCTGATTAGATTCTGCTGAGAGAAAGGTTTGTCCATCCAGAGCAGCAGCACTACAGCGGCGACGACAGCGACTCGTGCGGCACGCAGCCCGAGCGCGCGGCGCGCGGCAGCCCCAAGAGCTGGACGCAGCACGACATGGACAACGCGCTAGACGCTCTGCGGAAACACAACATGAGTCTCACCAAGGTTTGTGGGCTAAATTTGATATTAGACGATTCTATCGCAAGTGTAAGTATGCTTTGCTGCGATGCCCCCATGATAAATTTTTGACAATACCTTGGGATCATCACATTTTCCTGGGATAATAACTAATCTTGTGTGTTAATTTAGGTATTGTGCTATGTTCATGTCAAATTTCATTACAATCCGTTTAGCCGTTTTGGGGTCAAAGCTAAATAATCATCCATTGAAATTTTCTGTTTTAAGTTACCCGCAGATTCTGAGACCAGTACCACGCCGACTGATCATGACCGCGGCCTTCTATTGCTCGATCATCATTGTAAAATCCTTCAATAGATATGAGGACTGAAAAAAATTCTTTTCTCTCATTAGCAAATAACGATGAAATTACAGCGCATTTAAATTTCATGTAACGTCACGATTTCCTACGATTTTAACCAACGGTAACGTAAATCGCACTGTATCTTCGTGAATTTTGACTACTTTGCTTAACCAAAAAATATGGGTTCTTTAGTTTTGCATAATCTAGTTGTTTATTAAATTAAATAAAGTAATATATTTATACTTTTGAGCCAGTCCACATGCGTATTGTGACCGGCAGGCATCAGCGACGTACGGCATCCCGTCGACGACGCTGTGGCAGCGCGCGCACCGCCTCGGCATCGACACGCCCAAGAAGGAGGGCGCCGCCAAGTCCTGGAGCGAGGCCGACCTCCGCGGCGCCCTGCACGCGCTGCGGGCTGGCGCTATATCGGCCAACAAGGCCAGCAAGGCTTATGGTGAGTGAGCTAGTGAGCAAGTGATATGTCTTCCACATTTGAAGGTCACCAGGGCAGGCATCCCGTCTATGAATCTGGCTGTTTCAGTCTACGAGCTTGAGTTCTATCTCTATCACAAATTCTGTTCGCAACAATCATTTAATCATAACTTTATCGTGATAGATTACAAATCTTTTGCTTCTTGGTTTAGTGGTAAACTATAATATACTCGTAGTAGCGCTCCTGTTTACATTACCTGGTGACGAGTTTTTCTTATATTCCTAGCCTACGTAATAATTAAAAAATACATTCATGAAGTCTTAATTCCTTTATGGGTAGGCCGAGTATGTAAGGTCTTAAAACCCAAAGGTTCAACCAACATTCGACAAATGTCTTCTTCTTAGCGAGTCGGAATGGCTTTTTTAAAAGGTCTAAAAGGTCACTGGTCCACCACCAGTGTTAACTTAAAGCCTGGTTTACACGTTGACAAGTGCGAGTGACAAGTGACATGTGCATAGATATCACTTGCCAATGTGTAAACCGGGATTAAGCGTGGGAACAGGCATTAACAAGTAATAACTGCATAGATTTAACTTGTCTATCCATAATTAGCTTGTCAACTTAGAAATATGAAAGTGTTAAAAGTGCCTTTAATCGAAAATATAGACTATTTAAAGAAAGTAATTTGATTATAAAAATTCTACGTTTTATCAGGATTTTTTTATATAATTTTAAACAAAACACCGGAAGTGACGACACACTGCAATCGAAGTTTAAATTTAGCGCTAATAAAACAATGACATCTGTCAACTGTCAATGTCTACTGTTTAAATTACCGTCTGTATGTTGGTTGTTGTCAAATTGTTGTGTTGGTAGATGACAGTGACAGTGACATATAATACAGGGGTGCCATTTTTGAAACGTGGAGTCACTAAACGAACGGTATTTGTATGGAAAAAACCAGTAATTTAGGTGACATCGCGTTTCAAAAATGGCACTTCAGTACAGTACTGAAAGTGGAAATTGCCAACTTTACTCAAAAAATCTTCATCGTGACATCACTTCCTCAAATAAGCTTGACCTTGCTTGAAAATAAAGGTCAATGGGTTTTTTGCAAATATCTAAATAGGTAAGACCTTATTTTAAAATCTGATTTGAGAAATCTTCTCCTAGAGGCTATTCCTCGAAAAGGATTGCGAATCAGATCTTTTTGAAAATTACTTGACAAGCCAATTAAGACCACAAGTGATATCTATGCACTTGTTACTTGTCAGTGCCTGTTGACACGCTGACTTGTCACTTGTGCCGCTCCGTGCGCAGGCATCCCCAGCAGCACGCTGTACAAGATCGCGCGGCGCGAGGGCATCCGCCTGGCGGCGCCGTTCAACGCGGCGCCCACGGCGTGGCGGCGCGCCGACCTGCAGCGCGCGCTGGCCGCCATCCGCTGCGGCGCCAGCTCCGTGCAGCGCGCCGCCTCGCAGTTCGGGATACCCACAGGTCACACGCCGGCGTGCCGACTCTACTAGTACAGAGAGGGTCGTGCTCCTGCGGTTTTGTCATCATCATCACCAGGTCTTTTATCTCCACTGCAGGAGCATGACCCTCTGTAGCCATACTTGGACTGAGCTGATAAGCTTTGTTTAGCTTGTATTTCCTAAGTCGCCTTCTACGACATCCACGGGAGGACTTGGATTGACCCTTATTTCTACTCTGCCGGAAACCACACGGCAATTTCCCTCTTTTGTCAGGGGTTCTTTTACAGTGACTAATTTGATATCATGGTAAATGGCATTCATTGAGAGGAGCCTAGTAGGAAGTTCAAGGATATGGTTAATGATGATTTCATATAGTTGGTCCACTTAGCCGCCAAACATCTTACTCTGACTTTCCCATTATTGGGGTACCACTTGATAATCTTCAGATTTCGTTTATTGAGAGGCATAGAAAATGGAAAAAATTTAAAGATTTTTTAATGAAGCCAAGAAGCAAGTTTAGTCTACATAAAAAAAAATATAAACAAACCAGATATAGATCTTCTTTTGCCCTAACCACGTTGGTCTATCAATTGGATAAACTCTGTTTACTCAGCCAGTAATAAGTGGTATTGTTCTTGAAATTCCTTCTCTGAACTTCAGGAACGCTGTATGGCCGATGCAAACGCGAGGGCATCGAGTTATCGCGCTCAAACCCCACGCCCTGGTCCGAGGATGCGATGGGAGAAGCGCTCGAGGCGGTCAGGTAATATGACATAAAAACTATGGAAAAAATATTTAGCCATATACTTCGACAGAAAACAAAACCTCTTTGATAAACAACTTTGAGTCTTGTCTTGTCAATCAGGACAAAAAATCAAGTCATGATGAATACAAACCTATATGTCTAGTGTTTTTAAATCTCTTTAAAGCGTTTGATTACTTTATCCATCCGATGATTTGAGTTAAAAATTTCTTATATTTAACTAACCATTCCTAAATATAACCAAATATTAGTATCTTATTTAAATAAAACTATTTATTGTTAATAAAGATAAGAACTAAACATCTGGACCAAATAATAAAACAGGTGTCCCCTAGGGATCAATTTTAGGACCACCTCACCTTTTAATTATTTGATCAACTGATCAGGTCTAATGATGATGTAAACTAATCTTTGGAGGTTGAGAAGGATATTTTTAAATCAATTTTCAATACTAATCAGGGTGGGCCAGATGTCGATAAACCAAGCAGCCATCCACTACAACCTGCCGTATTCCTCGCTTTATGGACGCTTCAAGAGGTGCAAGTACCAAGCACAGGTGAGTGCGCCAACGGCAAAATATACCATCACCCTTTTATTAGTTTAAAATATTCCACACAATTTTTCAAAACTAAAAACCAACTACACAACCGATCTTGATAAAAATATCTATGGGACTAGACTACCTCGCAAGTGTATCCTTTTCAAAAAAAGTTATTCCATTGTTATGAAAATAAGAAAGTATTGTGGGTCAAAAATAAATTATATAGTACTGTTAATAGAAAACATAACAAATTAATGTCACTTGTCAGTGATCATGTTTATTTTCAACGTGAGTTTAGATTTGTTTTTGCGGAAAAACTGAGATAAGAGCCATTTATTTGTCTCCAAGGAACTATGACGCCATTAGGCCTTATTTCATACAAATCCCATAGCAAGTAAATAAATATATACGGACAAATAGCACAGATTGAGCTAGCTCCTAAGTAAGTTCGAGATGATATTATATTTTATAACAAATACATATGTAGATAAACATCCAAGACCCATAGGTTATTCCGAAAAAGATCATTTTCCATCTTGACTTCACCTCCGGTGTGACAGCCTGGTATGATGACCACTAGGGCACAGAGGTTGTCTTAAATGTTTGTTTAAACGTTCAGAAAAAGTATCTGATTTGAGTTGTTGGAAACTTTGTTATTCTATCTATTAAGTTATCTTATTATAGTTCGTTATTTTATTAGTAAAACTTCTTTATAGTCTTAGTTAGAGAGTATCACCTTCCAAACTGTCGCATTCCAGCATTTCCCACCGACACAGCAGCAGGACACGCACAAGCCACCGCAGCCGGAGCAGGCCTGCCAACCGCACGAGGGGTACTACCAACAGCACGAGCAGTACAGCCAACTCCACGACCACCAGATGGAGAGCATGCAGTTCGACTACCAAGGGTACTACCACAGCGGCCTCGTCAGCTGAGGGTACGACGCCTCCTACACTGAGGCACCTTGACACCAGCCCTTTGCTGGGTAACGGCTGTGCTGTTTTAAACAATCTAATTGAAATTATTTTACGGGTTTTGGAAATTTTCGGGGGATTCCGTCAAGTGGCTTACGGTTCAATCTCACAAGATGAGTTTGGGTGAGTTTCGACTTCGTAGGCCTTTTTTCGAAGATATGTAGGTGTAAGTACTTACCGTAAAGATATCAGATCTTGGTGTTTCTTTGCTACAACCCTTGATGTGTAACACTGACTCAAGTGTATCATGAACTCTAACTATTCTTAAAATTGTTTCTGTTAGTTTTATTGAGTAGCTGTACATTTTAAACGTGTTTCTAAGCGATAGACGACTAGAAGCAAACACGGGATACAAATTGCTATGGTCAGGTCAGTACCTTATTTGTATTAGGTACACTTACTACACACATTATTATAGCGTCACCGGGCATGGTCCGCACTTGGATGGGTGACCAAAAGTGGCATAAAAAATTGTCGAGCTCCTCCGTGCTTCGGAAGGCCGTATAAGCCTTTGGTCCCAGGGGGCTCCTACTCCATAAAATAATACGTTAGTCGTACAATAGTGACGTCCTATTTGTATGTCAAACTAAATAAGACTTTATCATAGTACCTTAGTAATCAGTGTTGCGTGACACTCATACGCGGATATACAGTAACGTCCGTCTTGCGTACTTCTTTTGGAGTAAGCCCCCTGCTCATTAAGAAAGCCTCATTGGAAGCAGTTGTCAATTTAAGCTTTGACAGATGCCTTTAGGTAACCTGAATAATCTGACACCAGTGACAAGAAAAACAAACAAAACAAAAACTAAACAATTTTTTTTATTGTTACAAAAAGTTTCAAAATCGTTCCTTAGTTTTATATTGATCATCTTTTCATAGTAGAATTGAATATTGACAATGACTTGCCTACCTGAGGGATTGTAATGTAATTTTGTGATTTTTATTGAGTATTCTATTATGATGTGGGTGTAGGTAGATGTAAGTTAATATTTAATAAGCAATTAGAAGCAATTTGGCTTTCTGAAAGCAATATGTGTGGAAGTTTTCAGCTGTAGCTGGAAAGAATTGGTTTAAAAAATGGAATAAAATTATTTGAAGAGTTATCTAACTATTTACTATTATTTTACGATTAAATCATTTATTTTAAACGAGCGCCAGTGAACCCGTACTTGGGGAAAATAATTATTTCAAATTAAATTAGGTTACTATTTATCTTGTAGGAACATACCGTAGCAAATCGAACCACGGGCTCTATAGTCTATACTAGATCACTAATAAAAAACGGCCAATAAATATAAAAAACGGCATTTTCATATGAAAAAGTGCAGCCGCACGGCCAATTTGTATCGATTTTTTTATCATTATACTAATGTGATCTAGTGTAACCCGTGGTTCGATTTATTACGGGTATGTACCTTCCACGTTGTAGATAGGTACTAGAAAACACATTAATCACACTTTGGGCCTTTGTGGGTACCTATTTATTGATTGTATGTTGTTGTTTGTTTTAATTTTAATTATGGAACATACTCACCGACTAGTAATATTGTTGTAAGTTGTTTATGTTTAGGACGTTGTTTGATTTGAATCGAATTGTTAATGAGGTAAAGAAGTACTTATTGTATAAAAAGTATTTATGCACCTGGTACCTACGCATAATTAAAATCATTAATAGGTTAAAGTAGTCTGAGCCTTCATGGTTGTTTAACATTCAATGGTTAGTGATTGGTTTCAAACTGAATTATGTTTTAGAGTAAGTTAGTATAAGCCAGTAGTGAACTGCTAGTTGTAATATAGGAGAAACTGCCATTTTGACGATGATACGTAATTAATATGAGGGTAGACTATAATTTTAAGTCGTTTGTTAATCTTCCGTGCCATAAATATTAGATAGGCCGGCGTGAGGCCGGTTTCCGAGACTTTGGCTAATGAGTAACAGATATTTTATTGTATTTGTAGTAGTCTGTCCAATCAACATACGTAATTGTAATGTGATCGTTTTAGGTAAGTTCTTAAAAAAATTAAGTTTAAATATATGCAATGGTGCCATCTGTTGAGGAAGGTATTATAATTGTTATTTTGGAAAACGATTCATAGATGGCGTTATAATGTACGGGTTCCACAACGAATCGAAAGATGGCGTTATTACCTTCTTGGAAAGTACTGTGAAACAATGTTTTTATGCAATAATTCATTACGAAGTATAATGTTCAAACTAGCAATAACTAGTTTTTATAATAAGTGGCTTCTAGGTCTTCTAATAAACTTACAGACTGAACTTGCTTTTATTATGATAAATTATCTCGATGTCTCATTTGTTTTAGATTAGGATAAAATGAAAATACAAGAATTGTACATAAAAAAGTCGTTTTATTTGTTATCTACAGTTAGATATAAAATAAATTACATAATGTTTCCGTGCGTTCGGCTGCGGCGTCCGCGGACAACACTCGTTTATAACAGACCGGTCACAGCAAAACGTAAAAAGATGGCAGAAATGTTGTATAATCCTACTAATATTATAAACGCGAAAGTTTGTAAGTATGGATGGATGTTTGTTACTCTTTTACGTAAAAACTATTGAATGGATTTTAATGAAACTTTACAATAATATAGCTTATACATCAGAATAACACATAAGCTACAATTTAAAAAGATATTGTGTGATCCTGCGCAGACGGAAGTCGCGGGCACCAGCTAGTATTTGATATGTTTGACTTATTCCAACTCTGTTGAAGTGTTTATTAATAAAGATGCGGTGAGTGCTAGATCATACAGCTACTAAAACGATGGTATGACATCTTTATAGTAAAATCATACACATATACTATTACGTCTTTATCTGTGCGTAACGGGGCAGACAGAGCCAAAGCAACGTGCCACGAAATCCAAAAGCGACGTGCATATTTGTGGTAATATATATTTTTGGTTCCTTTTTACGTTTCACAATGACTGGTCCATTGCATCTATGGTCATAAATAAAATAATGTACAAAATTACACGATTGCACGCAGGACAGTAATCTACCTATCTTTATGAAGTTACTATTTGAGCTTATTCGTATTCCGCATGAGAATTTCCAACGCGCTGCCGCTATCATACTACTACTTTTTGTATGGTTTGATGTACATTGCCTGTCTCTGTACTGAATCATCTAAACGTCATATTGCAAACACGCAATGTACTTGAAAACAGACAATGAAAGACTGGTGCAATAGCGGCTTTATGAGATATAACTCCAGTAATAGCGATTACGTTACGTTAAATATCGATTTACGAGATCGTTATATTACAAAACTCTTAAATTGAAATAGTGTATATTGTATTCTTCTTAATCTAAATGCAATGGCAGTGGGTCTGTACAGGCAGAAATCACAAGATGTTTCATAAGTTTCAAGAATATAAGTATATACAATTTTTGTTCGGTCGTACAATATATATATCAATAATTTGTTGGGTTTTCTTTATTTGTTGTGATTAGTTACTAAAAGATGTTCAACATGTCGGATTAGAAAACCGAACACTTTATTGGTAAATATGTATTTTTAGTTCAGATTTGTTTTGAGTCCTGCTAGGTTTTGCCTAGAATTACAATTTCCCAATATTTATGGGAGAACAGAACATCCTACATTTTCATATATCTCAATATTTTCGGTTTATTTATCATAGATGGCGCTATTTACAATTTATTTCGCCGTTACATTTTATTGGCTCGTCAAACAAGATTAAATTGTACACACTTATTGTTAAGACAAATATTACGATGAATTGGTTAAATTAAATGTTATGCTAGAGAGACTGCATAACAATAAATGCATACAATTGTAAATATTTACAAAATCAGTCGAGTATCAATGCAAACCAGTAATTTACTGTATTACTTGCGTATACAGAATTGATTATTTTAAAAATAATCTGAGAGAAGAAAATATTAATAAAGTACTTTACTGGCATGCATGTTTTGGTACTGCGCATATTATTTCTGAAGGTGAGCGCTTTGAATGTAGCATCAAGTCCCTGAACAAAAATTAAGTAGTTATTCTATTAATTTGTATCTGTTATGTTTAACTTGTGATGCATTTCATTACAGTGCTGCGTTATATCGTTATAAAATGTGAACTGAAGCGTTTCTTGCGGCTACTTTCAGACGCGTAAACTTATCGGTGAAACATCAAAGAGCCGAGCTCACGGCGCATTACTTAGTCTGCGGGAATACCGGGAAGCGCGGCGGACGCCGGCCGTCTCCGTTCACTTACATCTATTTACGTATATGTTTGCCGCGCGCCTTTATACTACGACTAGACAGCGCGCGACCGCCGGTCCTCACTTCGAGTGTCCAAATCCTCATCACATTTTACAGTCAATCGAATGGCACATGCGACTGACGTCGCGGAACACACGGGTCACTGCCGCAAACTCTCACACACCCAGAGAAAGTTCACACATCTATGTCAGTCCACTAGACGGGGCCGTAGTCGGACAGGGGCTGTCCCGAGCGGGCGGAAACGGCAGACGGGGGCAGCGGGGGGTTCTGCGCTGCGGGCTGGGCCGCGGGCGGCGGCGGCGGCGGCGGCGGCGGCGGCAGCGGCAGCGGGGCCGCGCGTCACACGCCGCCCGGCGCCTTGGCCAGCGCGCGGTGCGGCGGCCGGCCGCGCCACACGCGGCGCCACGACTCCAGCGTCTTGCCCGACCAGATCCACACGCCCGACGTGATGCCCACGGCCAGCGCCATGAAGTACTTCAGCATGAGGGCCGAGTACAGCGGCTTGTCGCCGCAGCCGGCGCCGCACGCCACCCGCCGCAGCCACGGCCCGTGCCCGCCCGCCTCGTACGCCAGGCAGCCGATCACCACGCCCGCCGGCACCGCGTACAGCACGCTGAACACGCCGATGCGGATCATGAGCTTCTCTAGCTTGTCGGCCTTCGAGCCGGCGCCGATGCCGCCCTGCCGCTTGATCACCGAGCGGATGCGGAACAGCGACACGAACCCGGCGAGCAGGAACGTCGCACCGAGGGCGAAGTACACGATGAGCGGCGCCAGCACGTACCGCCGGAGATTCTCGGGCGAGGAGTTGCCGACGTAGCAGATCCCGGCGACCGGGTCGCCGTCGACGGCGCCGGCGAGCAGCACGGCGACGGTCTTCGCCGCCGGGATGAGCCAGGCCGCCAAGTGGTAGTACTGCGCGTGGCCGGCTATCGCCTCGTTGCCCCACTTGAGGCCGGCGGCCAGGAACCAGGCGAACGACAGCACCACCCACCAGATCGACGACGCCATGCCGAAGAAGTACACCAGGATGAAGACGAGCGTGCAGGCGCTCGGTCCGTTGGCCGAGGTCTTGAGCACGGGCCCGTCACAGGCGACCTCGTCGTGGCCGAGCGCCAGCCGCGCCAGGTAGCCGAGCGCGACCATGAAGTAGCACGCCGACAGGTACACGATCGGCCGCTCGGGGTACTTGAAGCGCTGCGAGTCGATGAGGAACGTGGTGAGCGTCATGAGCGTGGAGGCGGCGCACAGGCCGCTCCACAGCGCGACCCACACGGCCGCGAACTGCTTCTCCTCGCGCGAGAAGAAGGCGCCCTGGCACGGCAGCGCGCAGGCGGGCACGCCGATGCTGGCGAGCGCGCGCGCGGAGCTGGCGTTGTGCGGCGCGCGCGCGCTCAGCAGCGGCGGCCGGCACGCGCACGCGCACGCCTCGCTTGCGCCCGCGCCCGGGCTTGCAGCCGGGCCGCTTTCGCAGTTTTTTGGATCCTTGCAGTGCTTCGTGGTCTTGCGCGGCGGCGGCCGGGTGGGCTCCGGCTCGGGCTCGCGGTCGTTCTCGTCCATGCACAGGTGGTCGGGGTCGCCCATGCGCGGCAGCTTCTCGCAGGCCATGCGCTCGGGCCACTTGAAGCCGTACTGCTGCATGAGCGGCGCGCAGCCCGCGCGCGCGCGCTCGCACACGCTGCGGCAGGCCGGCAGCGGCTTCGCGTAGTCCTCGATGCAGATGGGTGTGTACACCGAGCACAGGAAGAACTTCAGGTCTGCCGAACACTTGATCTCGACGAGGGGCCAGTATTGGTGAACCTGGAATTGAAAATAATACATTTTTATTCGAGGACAAATAGACTTACGAGTAGACGACTTCAATTCTCCTCCTGACATTATTCAATACATTTTCATACTTAGAATACAGTTTTGCGACATGTTTATCCTCACTAATGGACTAATGGCCACATCTACACTTGATGATATGATGTTGAAGTGAGCTGATAGGTCTGGTGGTGCGGACTGCGGAGAGAGTTTTCAAACAAATTATTTTTATATCGACTACGATTATTTGAAAGATATGTCGGCGTCTGCCTGACCGACTACTGTTCAGTAGATTGAATAGTCCCTTCCTACAGATAAAGAAAACCCCTTAAGCCAAAAGGAGTTAACGTTTTTTCCCAAACGTAAACGTTGGATACTAACCTCTAGGCCGGCCTCCTCCTGCGTGTCGTGGTCCAGCGCGTTGGGGAAGGAGGTGAGGTTGTAGCCGATGCCGCGGCACATGGGGATGACGATCTCCTCGCAGCGCGGCTGTTGAAGCGCCGCCGCGGTCAGCGCCAGCGCCGCCAGCGTCAGCGCGCGCAACCACATTGTGTTCACGGGGGCTTTACCGCATCTGGAAATAAGGATAATCTCATTGAGTACGATGGAAGAGAAGTTTAAAAAGAAATTGGGAGGAGAACTTGACCATTGTTCAGTTATATTTCAGTTTCTGCATGTGTCAACCTTCGAATCAGAGAAATTTCTTGTGTTACTACTTTATTAACCCCATACAAAAAGAGGGGTGTTAAAACGACGCTAATTGGCGCTAATATCTGTCTATCACATAATAGCGCTCGAACCGATGGACCATAGTTCAATAGATTTTTTAAAGCTCTGAGGAAACAGCAAATGTCTGAAGAAATCTTATCCAGAAGACAGATCTGTTTCCGACCATGCGCAACAACATCTATTCACTTTACGAGCGAAGGCCGCTCGCGAATCTGACTGACATCACTGATAATGATAAAGCTATCAGCAATTATGATACACGATTACACCGTGTCGCTACCGTTTGCGGCGATAGCGTAAAACTCGTGTTTTTATTCGAAAACATCGATTAGTTAGGTTGCCAAGTGGTCCTATCAATAAGGAAATGATAGAGCCTACTAGTAAAAGGTAGGTGTAAAAGCAATTTTGATGTTATTTTGAGCTTTGGACTAACGTTGAAGGCTAGAAGCCTACATTTACGTGACCAAAAGAACTTACTATAGGTATTATACTCTGTGATACCTACAGGTACCCTAGCCCAAATTTAAAATATCACATTATTACATCAATAGTTTACGAACAATAAAACCACCACCTGAGTATGCTGTTCCATAAAATTAATTTTCTAAATTGGAGATATCGATGAACAAAAACAAGAGAAAAATAAAATTTGCATACCAACGCAAGATTAGGATGCCATGCCGCACTATGTACTTCCATTTTATGCAAATAAATAAATTTATAGATTGATTGATTGACATACTTTAAATGATAACCTCTTCCTTTTTTATAGTGAGTTAACAAGAGTCAGAGTATTGAGTACGTACCGAGTAAGAAGCATGAAAGCACCAAAACGTAAATGTAATGATCATAATGTCACCATAACTTGCACGTTGGTCAATTACTAGACATGCATGACATGCGATGAGTATGCAAAAATACCTAATTCACGTAGAAATTACATAAGCAACGCGTATTTCCTTTTAAAATGCAAACCTGCAAGAAATTCCGCTGTAACTCATATTTAGCAAATTACTTCAAGAATATTTACGTCTCTTATCGCGTCTTGTCTGATAACATATCTCAATTTAAACGAACACTACACCAATTAAGTCTGGAGAAGACTAATTACAGATATAAAGCGTACATTTAAACGTACGTATGACCGTCTGTGTATGTTGTACAGGTTCGACGAACTAACGGGCTTGGTTTAAGTTAAATAGTTGTATTTATTTCGGGAGCACACGTGCCATAAATACTGTGCGATGATTAGGTATGAGCTGGGGAGGTGCACGAGATTTACTGCAGTCGAGAGCCTAATATGTGCATGCCTCTCAGAGACATCTTCATCACTGGTACTTGTTGCCAAAAGAAGACTGCAATTTTGAATACAATACAACTATTCACTAAGATAATGGTATTTGTAAGTAAATCCACAAGTAAATGCATTTGAAACAAATTTAATTCATAAATATTATAAACTGGTGGACTGATGAATGTCAAAACCAAAGAAAAGTTGCATGGAATGTATGTGTGGAGCACGATATGAGTATTAGTAGGAAGGTAGTGACAGGAAAATTGACTAGGACAAAGATAATATAATTACTAAGCAGATATCCAATGCCATAGAAACTATAGGAGGGCCTGAAGTAGGAAAAACCAGTAGGCGAAATTAGTACCAACTGCTCTCACAGAGATGGCAGCACACACGACTGGTAAAAAAAGTGACAAAGAAAGTGTTGAATTCGTTTAAAAATATTTATTGCATTTAGTATAAGTCACATTTAATTCATTTGAGTACTACTTTATTTAAGTAAAAGTATTAATCATGTTTTAATTAATACATGTAGTGCCATCCCGTGACAAGGGAAGAGAATAATTATGTTTATAAAGCTATATAAAAACTACTTTCTGACTTCCAAAAAGAAGTAGGTAATCAGTTCGTCGCGATTTTTTAATGTATATTCACCGATTATTCCAAGACGCCTGGACCGATTTGAAAAATTCTTTTGAAAGGGTATACTTTCGAGGTGGTCCTATAGAAATTATGACAAAATCGGCTGTGTAGTTTGGGGGTAAAGTCGGTTTTTAGTTTTGATAAATTATACATATTGCGTTTAGGTAACATTTGCATCAAGGGCATGCAAATCCCAGCGTATCATCAAGTTTTCTGAAACTAACGTATTCCCAATTCTCAAACATCCAAATTCCAAACTAATCTATGATGCTTAGCGAGCAGGCGCCGCGACGCTGCCTGTCCGTCGAATCCGAGCCCGGCTTAATGTGCTTTTAACGACACGCGATATCCAGTCACACGTGTATCTGCAGCTATAACTGCCAGATATATGTGTTGGCAGATAAAACGATCGGTTTACAGCGGAATGCGGGCGTTAACTGGCTGAAACTAAGAGACGATGGTTTTTCAGAATAGTCTTAATGGAAGAGATGGTTGAATAGGATTTTTCTATGCTGCTATTATTTTCTGTCCTATGTGGCGTAGTGGTCACCATGCTAGTCCGCCACCCACAGGTTCCGGGTTCGATCTCCAGTTAGAGCTAGTTGGAAAATGGCCTTTTTCAAATTGTCCTGCTGGGTCTTGGATGTTTATTTATATAGGTATTTGTTATAAAATATAGTATCGTTGAGTTAGTATCCCATAAAACAAGTCTCAAACTTACTTTGGGGCTAGCTCAATCAGTGTAATTTGTCCCTATACATTTATTTATTATTTATTACTACATACAAATAATGAAATGTCGCAAAAACGTTGATTGCTAGTTAGCATAAATTGCTAGTTCGATATCGGTATCTGCCATGTATCTGGTATATCTGCAGTTATTTGTGTTGGATATAAAGACTGTCAGTTTATTGCGTGGCCGATGCTCTGGGAATGTGGTTAACAGCCTCTAAACTAAAGACGTCGCTTTAGGGTAGGTTCAGACAGAGAGGAGAATGAAATGAAATTATATGTATACGTATGCACTAATAGCCCTATTCATAAAAATTCACAAACGTTTACTAAACTCATTTAGTTAAAACATTTGTCCCTCTCCCTTTTTTCAATACTTGACATTACGAGAATAAGGCAAAACATTTAAATTAAAATAGGTTAAGCAATTCGTTAATTTTTATGCAAATGAGTTAAGGTTTAACCGGATTTGAGCAAGATGCAGCTAGGCCGGCAAGTTTTCAGACAAAGCTAACCGTTGCATCCAGATAAGCTGAGCCCAAGGCCGCGGCGCTTATGAATAAGACAATATGTGTGAGCGCCATTTACGGACGCATTGCAAATGAACTGAGGCGCCTGCGGCGATTCCACGCGACATGTAACAGGGCCGGAATGGAGACCCTGGCTCCAAATTATTTTCCAAATAAAATGAACAATTATATTAGTGGAGTTTTTCCATGATTTATTGTGAAATCAAAGGTAAATTAGTGAAAAAAAATCAAAGGAAACGTTGTGTAGTGTTTACTAATCGGAATTTCAAAGATTTTTATTTCGAATTCTTGTGGGAGGCCCGGGGCTGAAGCTTCGGTTGCCTTCCCCTAAATCAGGCCCTGCATGTCAACTGTATGAAGGAGAGAACCATGTTCGTACGGGATGGACTGTGAGGACAAAGCAACAAGCAAATATGGAAGTACTTATCGAATATTAAAGCCTAGTTACATTTAAAATATGCAATTTTTTTTGGGGAGAACTTCACTGGCTTTAATATTATTTAGTAGCCGGTTATTAAAAGCCTAGCCCTACGTCTCAAGCAATTGGGTAGTTACTTTTCTGGGTCAAAAATAAATTATTTGGTACTGTAAAACTTTAAAAAAAAATTCAATGTGATTTTAGATTTATTATTGCAGAAAAATTGATATTAAAAGCGATATTTGACTTCAAGAAACTATAAGGTCATTAGTCTATATTTCATACAAATCCCTTAGCAAATGTTTGTTACGATATTTAGAAAAAAATATCTTAATTGAGTTGCTGAAAAGTAGCGAATTTTTTATAGCAATAAAGTTAATAAATCTGTAGTCAAAACTGTAAATAAAATAAACTCAATGTTGCCATTTTCATTTCATAAAACAATTTATATAATGATTATAACTGTTGCCATTGAGCATATAACAGCGAAGACACGTCAAATGGAAATAGATATGAATTAATAAAATTACCACCTACTTATATTCTTTCGGTAAATTGAACGGTTTTCCGCGAGTACATCGATCAAAAGAGCCATTTTGCCGCGAAACTGCGCATTTTCATTTGGAATAACGTGCGAAACGACCGTGGCCCATTAGTGGGCGGCGAATTATACACCAAAGATAAATTATTACTGTACAGAAAGATGACCTAATTAAAATATAAAAGTAGATATCTTTTTTCATCATCATCAGGTCTTTTTAGTCTCCACTGCAGGAGCACGACCCTCTCTGAACTACCAGAGCCAGTGTATACTTGGTTAGAGCAGCAAGAGGACTTGGCCTACACTCTCCTCGCTGATTAGACGGGTTGGAGAGGTCTCATTGATGTGTATAAGCTTTGTTTAGCTTATATTTCCTAAGTCGCCTTCTACGACATCCACGGGAAGACTTGGAGTGGTCCTATTTTACTCTGCCGGAAACCACACGGCTTATATATTTTTTACTTGTTATTAAATATGAATCAATTCAAACGGAGGACGTTATCAATTCGTCGAAGATTTTTCTTGTCAGGTGGTCCCATAATTTTTTATCAAAATCGACTGTAGTTTGGGGGTGAAGTCGGTTTTTAGTTTAAAAAAATTATAAGCTTATCAAGAATACCTTCTTGTAATGTAAACCTCGATAAGTTTAGGTACATATTTTTTACTCTGGGCATGAACAATTAAAAGAGTGATGTTATTTAAATTCTTTTGGTTCCTACTGACGACGGACGTCCATGGACATTAGCGATAAAATGAAAACTAAGTATAATGCAGTATCCATAGAACGCCATTTCTATTTTCTTTCTATTTGACGGTATCGGCGATGATCCGCGAAAATATCCACAGATAAAATTGAAGAGCTAACTGGTGTTGTGATGGCCGGCGAAATATTTACATAATAAAACACTTATTCATAGCCGTGAGATATAAATTGGAGGCGAGCGCCGTATGATCTTCCGAACACGTTATTTGTTTATGAAACATTCGATATTATAAAACTGCTGTTTTTATACGTGCAGATTTAACATAAATAAAATATTATTTTATTTTATACAGGAACATTCCACGCAGAAATGGCCCTATTTGAAGTAACTTGTTAATCGTTTTTATGTTGATAATTAATATTTTTCAAACAATTGGGCATTAGATAGCCTTTTAGATTATTTTACGGAATATCTTCTAAGAGCGCAGTATGCGTTCCCGTTTCTCGTTCTTGCACCTCTCACCCGTTCTCTTCTCGCCTTAGAAACCGACTTCACCACAAATTACACAATCAAGTTTGATAACATTTTGTACAAATATTTCAAACAAAAAAATAAAAGATCGCGACGAACCTCCTCCTTTTTGGAAGTCGGTTAAATAGTGAATGTATATCGATCATAGTCACGGTCAGGCAGCTGTACGAGGTGTTGTAGTTCCTATGTACCCTTCGCCCCGCATCCGAACCCCACATCAGGTTTATTAGCGGCCGATTATTCCGGGCCACTGGAATAGCCGCCATTGCAAGGGACCTTGCCCACACGAAGGTTCGGAAAACCCTCGAATCGTACCATTTAAGGAGCAATGATTTTTTTTTACCTCGACAAAAAGGAAAGGGGTGTTATAAGACTTGTAAGTTTGTCACTAATGTCTGTCTGTGGCTTCGTAGTGCTCGAATGGATGGACCAAATTCGATGCGGGTTTTTTTTAATACGTAAAACCAAGTTCCCATGCGGTTTTTCTTAGCTATGTTTGTTGAAATCGGTTCGGCCGTTTAAGTTATTGGGAGTTAACGCATGAAAATCGGGGTTTTGTAGTTTGTCTGGCAAATAATAGATGGCTCTATGGATTTTTCTTCTCTTTAGTTCCTTCGCTTATCACTAGATGGCGTTTACATGTGAAACTATGAAAGAAGTATTTTTATCAATTTGCCTGGCAAATAAACTTGTTCTTTCCTACTTTCCACTGCACCCGGTAACTATAAAAACGCAGGTGGCATTTTATTCATTAAAATGAAAAAGACTAGTTTGAAACGGCACGGCACTCACTTGGTCTAACTAAACCATTCGCCCGAATCATTTAAATAGCTAACAGATGAGAAAGTGACATACTCTCGTATTGTTTGATTGGTGGATAATAGCTATTAGTTAGTCGGCATTTAGTGACTAGAATTAGAGTAGGTATTTGATATCTTCAAAACAAATATATTTTTGATAGAATAAGTTGGATCTTTGAAACGGAGCGTGTCAGGTGCGCGGGCGCACGCTCCTATGTTTATACTGCACGTTCACGCCAATTATGATTGAGTTATTGGCTGCCCGCGGCTATGGACACACGTAGGGTTGGCAGACACGTGGCGAAATTATATAAAAAATAAATAACCTGTTCAAGGGTGTATCTTGTATTGGTATAATCAAGTATGAAGAAGAATTTCTCTAAAAAGCTTCTACTTGTTGGACCTGAATCTGTGGAGCGAATAACCAGTCTTCTTTTCCTCGAGTCTAAAAATGCCTAAAATTAAATTTATTTGGACCAAAATTTGGTTAACCAGTGAATCCAAAGGAGATAAATATAATGAAACATATAATACAGTTTTTGTTAAAATGGATACACTAATTTTTCGGAGTTCAGTGCCACTTGAAATAAATTATTTGAAAGGAAACGGAGATATCATTTAAAATTTTGTTTCATGCATGCGGCTCAAGATAACCCTTAAACTATTAGACATACAGTTTAAAGTGAGAACGCATATTTGCGAAAAACGGTGACTTGTAAGGTTATGGGGCTTCTAAAATAAACTTTAGCACCGGACCCCGAAAAATTTCATATATAACATAAGGCAGTGGCCAGCCCTGGTTATAACCATAGTGGTAGTCGATAGGCATAGTACCCGGGCCGGCCAGCATCGGAACAGGTTCCACCTCGTTGCGAATGTGAATGAACGCACTTTTCAAAGATTTATCGCTTCTTTTATTGCAACTTTAATTGGAAATGCACAACGAGATTAAGCAAGTATCCATCGTTTATCATGATTCATGGTTACTTTGTTGGATCGTGTTTTGATGATACGATTTACTTAGAGATAGCTAGGGATAAATAAACCCAAGAGTGTAGGCCAAGTCCTCTGGCTGCTCTGGCCAAGTATTGCTCTGGTATATATAGTATACAGAGGGTCGTGTTCCTGCAGTGGAGACAGAAAGACCTGATGATGATGAAATAAACCCAAAGTTTTTGTAATGCATACAGTACAATAATTATTTACAGTCTATGCCTATATTGTCTAAGACTGGACTTGACAAGTCAAGGTAAGGAAAAATAGTGTCAAATATTAACATGACAAACATCTCTGAATTTAGATATACATTTTCATAGAAAGTATACATTTTATATAAAGGGAGAGCTACGTCAAAATATTATATGTAAAAAAATAGAAGTATTTTAGCTTAATCATTTAATACACATCTTTTATAGTGTCTGGTCTATCGCACACATTTCTGTTTGGCATAACCTTAACAGGATATTTGTACGACAATGATTTATGATAACTATTGATAACATTGATAGCTTTGGTATTTTTATAGCTTCCACTCGACACACAATGGAGTATGATCGTTTATCATATTTGTAGTCGTACGCAAGAAACGAAATAGGTTTGTCATCATCATAACCTAACTGATGGGATGGTATATATCTTATTTATAGGCAATGGCAAGGAACAGTCAAAATAGCACAAAAGCTTCATTAAGGTATAATGTTAAATCTAAGAATATTACAAATACATTAATAGTAACCTAGATTGAGAAACTATAATGTGTAAACTACGAACTGAAAACATGACTGACAACCTTTCGAGTAAATTTGAAGCGACTTTGTTTATGACTAGAACGAAAATCTCATGTTAAGTTTTTGTGAAGACACAGTTTCTTTACAGGATAGGTGATGATGATGGCTCCCAATAATCGGGAGTAGATTTGGCGGTATTGGCACGGCAGCAGGGTTGACGGCCGGCTCCCTGGCGCTCCGCCAACTGTTTAAAGGGGGCGGGGGCCCCGCCACAGGCGGAGGCGGACGAGGAACTTACGTACTCATGAACTCTTGTAACAGAGTCATATTGCTTGGCGAGTTGACGACTAGTGGCGAAATATTGAGTTTTTGAAATGATATTTTTCTAGACAGAGAATTTCGGCTGAGTCTAGGGTCGTAAGATTAGGAGGCCACTTTTACCGTGATGGTGTGCGAGGGGGAATCAAATTGTGACGTAACGAAAAAAAATCATTGATTTCGTGCCTCACACGACTATCGAGCAAATTGGAAACTAATTTACGAAATTCGAAAAAATATTGTCGCTGAGCGACGAAAATGACAGGATAAGGAAAAAGGTTACAAAATAAAACTATGAAAAATTTCGTTTTGACTCTTTGACTTTTTCCAAAGGTTCGGCTACAAAGCAACAGGCTGAATAAATTGTCCAGAGTTTTTTCAAATTTTTGATATCATTCTTCGTTTCCAAAATATGGAAAGCCAAAATCAAAAATTCGGAAAATATAGTTTCTTTTTCACTAATTTCGGCCATAACTATTTTTGTTTTTCTTCTGACCATCTCGAATAATTCTTTTTGCACCTTATAGTTCTCGTGAACACGTGTCTTTTGAGCCTTTTTTGAATATCATATCTTGACAACTCTCCCGGGATATCAGGGGATAGCACTTTTTCGTGAAATCGGAAAAGACATTTCCAATGTCAAAAACTTTGTTGAGTTTGTCTGATATGTCTGATTTCTAATATCGCTTATTCTCCCATTTTGCAGCGTTCGCCCCATCGTAACTGCTCTAATGAAAATACGTAGTCGATGAGCGCACGTGGCAATCGATGCCGCAGTTTAGGAGATATTAGTAGTATTTATTATTAAGTATTGCGAACGATAAACCAGACATACGTACATACACTGCCAAAGCCTGGTGCATAGGATCATTGTTTAAGTTGTCAAACAGATTTAAGCTGTGGTTTTGGAGTAGAGAAATCTGGTGGTTGTGTTAACAAAGGATTGTTGGAGAAAAGTTATAATTTTCATGTCGTATTGTCTACGAGTACTGTGGATGAACTAAATAAGGATTTTGTGGTCGTCTAAGACCGAAAAGCGTCGACGATTTGATGTGAAACGTTTATCGTTGATTCTTCATTTATAAAGAAAGTTTAGTTAGGTAATGTCGAAAATTACAAGTTTTATCTTCAGAGGTAAATCAGGGGTATAATAAGTTTGACGTGAGAATCTGCGTGTCTGTAAGTGTTGGATCGTACTTTACAAATGGATTAACCGATTTTCATTTATTTTGCATTTTGTGTGAAAGGTAACCGTTCCAGAAGTGTATTTAGCTATGATTCAAGACTTCTGTCTAAATATTTTTTCAGAATCCTGCGATGGTCAGGCACAGCTAGGGTTCATAGCTGCACCTAGCTGGTCAAACAATATAACCAACTCAAACTGATTTTTTAAAAACTTATGTAGTATAAATTATCTATCTAAAAAATATTTTAAAAAATTATCAATAAGAATTGATCTTTTTTTTAAAGAATTGATCATTTCTTTAAATATTTTTCTGCAAACGCTAAAAACTACTAGCGTTTTAGAACGACCACTGCTAGGAAGATTACGCTAAAAGAAACCCAGTTTAGTATTGGTCCTTACAGAGCCTGATGCAAAACCAGAACATTGCATAGCAATGCGAGAAGACACAGTTTCAGCCACACTAACCATAGACATCCGGCCATAAGTAGTTCCTGAACAGCGAATTACATTAAAATACTCCTATTACAATATCCTCGCATTCCATCGTTTGTCCATCCACCAGGCGTCAATGTGTCTGCGAGTCGACAGACCATATCTCTAACGACAGTAATCTAGACTGAAATGATTAGATCACTCGTAAGTCTCGTAACTTTAGACCTGACTCACCATGTCTTCAAGGAATCCGTGTCAGATTATGTAATAATACATTTAATGAAGCACGAGTAGAGGCATGCAGAACAAATGGTATTGGTACTGTAATAAATCACCTTAGGGTTAATTGGAAATATTATCGTAACTTTTTTTAATTTTCCTTAAATTTATTGATGGAGGAGGCTTTTCGTTGGTGTTATATTTTCTTATAGGCAGGCACTTAATAAATTGCCATACACTGAAGAAACGTGCAGTGTCTCTGAATTCATTAAATCTTTGAAATGCACTATCCTTTAGTATAAATACGTACCTTTCCAAAGTCGCAGGGTCTAATTGCCCGTAGTGTATGTATACCCTCTCATTCTGAATGGGCGGAAGGTTTGTTTTAAGTTGGACGTCCAGAGCCGGCCGCACTGGCTCGGACTATTAACTGCAGATAGTGCCAAGCCGTGGAAGCTATAATACACACGGAAGTGTTGTTACTGCCTTTACTTACTGCAACGAGGACCTAACTAGTTCTTATTATCATCAGCACTGATCGAGATACATTCTTGGAATTGACTACTACTTTTTATTTTTTACACAATCAAGTCAAAGGATAAATTAGATACTATAAAGAGAATAATAGGGTAAATAAGAAATGACACAACTCAACTTCCCACAAGGCACTAAAACTTGGAACAAGGTGGTACTAAGCCGTATATCATTGGTTTCTTACTTCCAACATAAGAAAGCCATAAAACCTAGCACACTTGATCCTCGTGAACTAAGGCTTATGCACATTGTTTTTACGCCCATGCCAGAGGTCAGACAGGTCGTAATTTCATCGTTAATCTAAAAAAAGCTAGCCCTAAAGCTGCAATTGCAGGTCCGTAACCAGAACCTTTTCGTTTACAATGCTCGTAACACTAGGTCCTAAGTTTACGAGGCGGGTGAGGGCGAGACCACAGCGACCGCGGGTCGCTGCGCAAGCGTCGTTAAACGCCGGCTTTACGAGGCTCGTTTCCTGCAGGACCAGCCCTGACACTAGGCAGGGCTGGATGCTTTGTTCTTGAAATTAGAAAAGAAAAATGTTTAATCGTCAACCAAGGGAGAGTTACTGCAGTTACAGATTTTAAAGTCAGATAGCTAGTATATGTTCGACATACCAAAGAAGTTAGGAGAGAGTCTAAAATCTACCATAAGGAAATCTATCTTTATCGCGGTTTGGTTAACATATTCAATTTAAGCTAGGGTCAGGGTTGTTTTGCCAGTTGGGAGAATGTTTCTAGGTACTTGAACTTGATTCAGTTCTACGAAATAAAAAATATATCGTCATTTCATTCTCCTACATGTACAAGATCTCAAGAAACTCCATTAACTGATGTCGGTAGTCAAGATATATTTAAAGTCACTACAGCACTGTAGTAGGATGGTTGCCAACCCTGTTTCGCGCCAGCATATCTGCCATATCGCCAATGGTTATTGAGGAAGGGCCTTTACGGCGCGAATAACTATTTTCGCATGGCGGACTATTTGTGACATTAGCTTGGGAATATGGTCAAGACCGTTGCATATCTTTGCATACTGGTTTGCGAGAAGAGGAAATAAAAGGTGTCGTGGTATGAAAATAAACGATGATTGGGCGACTATAGCTATATCTTCATACGACGGCAGTCGTATATCAACACATAAAGGAAAGATCAAAATCAGTATCCGTTGCGTGATCCTGCTGATGTTTGTTTTATGTGCGTAAATGTAAATATTGGTGTCAATTTTTTAAAGAGATTTAGAAAGAGAGCTAGTTACCACTAGGTACCAGAAGTGGTGGAATTTTTAGGTAGCAAAAACTTTTTCCACAGAACCCAATTGACGTCTTGGTGTAAAATTCTAGATCTTAAAAAAATACTGAAGCATAAATGTATTCATCTTACGAGTTGCTTCACCTGTGTTCCTAACTTCCTAATCAGAGCAGGGTCACACCAATTGGGTGACCTCAGTAACATATTACTGGTGATAACAAGCCCGCATGGCTGCGCTCCAGCGTAGCGCCGGGGACTAGCCAAATTAGGACAAAATAGGGACCAAGGGAATTCACAACGTACCTACTTTGATTATTCTCAGTGTAACTTGATACTTGTTGAAGGCCAAAATAAACAAGGTATGTATTGCGTCGTAAATAAGATTTTATATGAAAAATTTAGTTGTGAAATACAAGTCGTGGCTCACAGACGCACAGACAGTGCCTAAACCGAATGGCCACCACCGATTCGATTCCAGACTAAAAATAAAATTCATTACAATAACAGCACAAACCGTTGAATTGAATAAGATACAAGATAACGTAAACAACAACAAATATCTGCGCCTTTATATGCTTTGCATACATTGACTGATTGATGAAACTTATCTGACTATAGAAAATCTGATCTGATCTATTACAGTTGCTATCAGGTATGGCGTTCGAGTCCGGGTAGTCACGATCGACCCACTTTGGTTCTTTAACAATGGCCGGCGAATGTCAACCGAATGACCATTGGATCGAGACGACGCCAATTTGAACACTTTCTACCATATTGAAAGGAAAATTGAATCGTAAGCGACTATTTGCGCTAAGCTTGCGAACTTTCTCATGTCATTGAATATAATTGTACTTATATAACTTTCTCGAAAGATGGCCAAATTTCAAAAGACATGACTTTCGTGAAACTTTTTGTAGGTAATTTGAGAGATGATCTTTAAATTGATTTAAGCGCTATTTCTATTGATATTTATCTCTTGTGGTATATTATTATTCCTTAGGTTAGGGTTATAACTGATGTATCATAGTCTTTCGTATAAGATTACGAAATATACTAGATATATAGAACAGTCATTAAAATTAAGTAATACTTCAATACTGATAAATAACATAATTAGCAAGGAATGTGGCTAGACCGGATGCTTGATTGGAAGAAATATGAATTCCTTCTCACCCTGATCGTATCGGAAGCAATACAGGAAACTACGGGTATTAAAACTAACAAGGAAAGCATATTTTGGGATAATCTTTTATTAGAATATATCAAATCTAATCAAATAATGTAATGTTGTAAAATTGTCTATCACAAAACTTTATTGCATCTATCTGTATCTTATAAATATTATATTTCAATAAAAGATCTTGAATCTAGCTAAACTTTTGCAGGGGGCTCTCAAAGGACGCCTATGTTATTGTTTACCTTTCTGTAAAACGAAGCTTTTAAGTTAGTTTTTTGTAATTTGCAATAAAAAGTATTAAGTAAACAAAAAGTATAAAATTTTGTTTGCTTTTTGTCAGTATAAAATTTAAATCGTAAGTCTACTTGATTTGGAGCACTGATTTCATATCCGACGATATGAAATTCATTAAAAGTTTGTACTTCTTAAATATTTAGCCTTCTTTTTAGCTATGACTGATTTAGGAGGGTCGATTTAAACTTAAATATTTAATTCGTTACGCTCAATTTGATCTACCTGTTGCTATTATTCATTTAGCATAATCGTCAAGGTATTGCAATAGACATGGTTTCTATGTCGTTGAATAATTAATCGGGCCGGATTCGTATCTTAGTCAATGCAGCGCATAATTTACTGCCTACTCCCGCCACGCATTATCATAGCTATTTCTGATGGAGGTCACCGGGTTGGTCTGTTTGCTTCATTTGATAGACAATGTAATATGGTTGTCGCTTAGAGACACAAACAATCTCTAGAAAACCTGAAACATCTGAAAATCACTGAGAGTATAGCTGATGCTAAGGTGCAAAGATTTAAATTCCGGAAGAAGAAAAAACTAGGAAGAGTTTTGTAAGGGATCTTAATTTGAAGGATCGTAGGAGGTAATAAGATGTAGTAGTCGAAGTAGAAAAAAATATGTATAGACTCTTAAAGATTGTGAGGCGCCAACTGTAGTTTCGAAGATAAATTAAAACTTAGGACCTTGGAGTAATAAGGGGGTAAGTAATAAAGTGCGTAACAAATAATATGGTAAAACAAAAGCGTGTAATTTTATCTCAAGCAAAGAAAGTCTAATCATACATTAGAGGATCACTGACACAAAACACATATAAAACTACAAGATGTAAAGATAAAAGTAAAATTGGAAAACATAAACAATGAATGTCAAAGTATGGGAATCTCCGCGTGATTACGATCGTAACTTGAAAGCACAGCACGGCTTGAAAGTCAGATCTCAACTTTACGACCTTTGGCAACGCAACGCTCCAACAATGATAGCTGTATAAACTTTAAGTGCGAACGAGATGAAAATACGGATTTAAGAACGAGAAAAGGACAGCATTACTGGGTTTTGCGTCACATTTTTTGCGTGCAAATCCGACGTATTCGGAGTCGTAAATAAATCCGTCGATGCGATTACATCGGCACGTACTTAGGCTTAGGTAAGAAGGAAATCCGCGGGCGAAGCGTGCATACTAAATTCGATTGTGGGGAAAAATTATAATAGGAGTCATTGAAAAATTGAGGAATGATAGTTTACATAGACGACCCGCTAAATATCCGTTATTGTATTGGATAATCAGGACTTCTATCTTTTTTTCTGGGGAGATATGGATTGCTACGGCCACAAGAAAAAAGGACACGTATGCTGGGCGCCGTTGAAAGCTACTTAGCTTTACCTCCAAAAGGTTTGACTCATGAGGTGGCACTAAAGAAATGAACATTTCAATTATAAAATAAAATAAATGCTTGTTCGTCTGTTCCTTTAAAAATCATCCCTTAATGCATTAGCAGTAAGATCATTTCAAAAGCTATAGATGTCATCATTTGAAAGCTATCTATAAATCCCACTGTAAGAGACGGATCTCCCCTTAATACTTGGACTTGTTTTATGCCTGAAATCAATAGAAAACAGCAGTCTGATGGAGTGTCAGTGTCACAGCGTCGGACACCAAGTGTCAGACAGAACAGGTCTCGTAATCGGGGTAATGTCGTGACATGTCCCTTGCAACTCTGATTGAGTTGGTTACTGTCACTTTGTTGGCACCGGACCTCCGATTGAATGATCATTGGGTTAACTACTATACATAGTGATTGCCTGTTAGTTAGGTCACATGCTATGGAAGGCATTTGTGTATAGCTGTAGATATTCCATATCGATTCTTTTTAATTAAGCAATTGGCATTCAGAGTACTTCTAGCATGATTTCTTACTGCCTTTAGTTGGTAGAGGGCTGTGTATTCCACAAAGTATATCTGATAAAAGTTCAAAACAGGTCAACCAGGAACACAGAACAGAGATAAGAAAGTCCAATGGCTTTCTTGTAGCATGCAGAATTCTGCATGACCCAAGACGAGCAGACAATCTTTATTTAAAGGTGCACTATTTAATTCCCTGTCTGAACCTTGTCCTATTTCCTCGTTTGATTGATTTGATTCTTTAAAATATTTGAACCGCAACGGATTTCTTACAAGATGTCTCATAATAGGTGGCCCAAGGACTGTCGCAACGACTTTTTTTTCCTTTTTCCAGCATCTGAGCAGCCAGTATCTTATCATCATCTCATGCATAGTGTATCGGGCACAGGGGCTATTGTTCAGTGCATCGTGCGTGAGTCACCGCCTATTCCCGGGTATTCTCGGTAATTGCGTCGATCGGAACGTGATTAGCAGGGCGTGCGCGTTATGTAACCGGTATAATGCACGCACTGTACGTATGTACTGCTATGTAACTGCGAGATGGAGATACTACCTACGCACTGAGTTGTGAAGCCGACACAAAAGCCAAACATACAAACCAGAATCATAGACAGATCTCGCGAAAATGAGCAGATATCGGCCATAGCAGGAATTGAACTTATTGAACCCAGGCTTTCGAGTTTGTGACCGAGATCTACATTGTTTAGAAATGCTTTTTTCTAGAAAAAAACAACTCAAAACGTCGCAACATGAGAAAGAAAGGAATCTCTCACAAAAGATTTAAAAGAAAAATCTACACACACGCTAAGACTGATCTGTACACACACCTCAAATCAATGTGCAAAGAAAGGAACCTCTCACAAAAGATTTAAAAGAAAAATCTACACACACGCTTAAGACTGATCTGTTCACACACTACAAATCAATGTGCATAGAACAAGGCACACGACAATTTCTACAGCACTGAAAAAACTAAGTTTTGGATAAAAAACAGGCAATAGAAGAACTAGTTATTCTGCAAATAATTCCAATAAAATTCTGTCTGACAAAAACACGAATAGGAGTAAAACTCGTCACTCCTGACAAATAGTTAGTTGGAACGTTCAGCGCTGCCTGAAAACGTCCCAACTTAAATTAGATGCAAACAACTGAGTAAGTTTTAATACAATTTATAATAAGCGATCAAACATTCCAGCGATTGTTTGGATTAGGGCTGGCGCCCTGAAAACAAGGCTTATACAGATACACTAGTAGTTCGCCACGAACTTAGACCTCGCGATTATTATTTCAGAATAATGTACCTGATTTGGATAAATAATCGGAGCAGGTTTACCGATACGCGGATTCATGGTTGTGACCAAATTTCCAAAATAGTTGCCAATCACAGCCCTTTCTTCAAATGACTTTCGATCTAGCTCTGAAATGTCAGGAGCACCTTCCTACCATACAGCACATGCATATGAGGTCTAACGTGATGCTGAAATTCAGTTCTGTACCAGTAGTCTTTCACCGAAAAATGACTCATCATTTTTCAAATGACAAAGTCAGCTCGTTTTTGAAAAAACCAGAAAACTATTAATGGGTTTTTGTTTAAATGTTTATTTGTATTGCCATGGCTCTATGCCGCTGCTCATTGGTTTCTTACTCTCTTCGTAAAGCTACTTCGCGGGCTTTGGTTGCTGTTGATCTCTTGTTAGTTCGTGGCATAATCACTAATACTACTACAGAAGCACAGACAAGCAGCGATAGCGATTGAACGAAAGTTCGCTCAACAAAATTGCAAAATTTTATAAACAAGCCAACAATCAATCAAAATAAGCAAAAACTGAAAAAAAAAACTAATCGTAAAATAAGCGAACCCTTTTATTTTAAAGTCGGTTTAATATGATAAAATTTAAAGAACTACTTATGAAACTCAAAATAATAACCATAATAGTTATTCAGAGAAATTACTTCGTGGACCCCAGGGGAGATATGTATTTTTAAGAAAGTTGTTCAGTAACCCGGACTGAATTCACCCTTAAATAGTTTCATTATATTTTGTAAGAAGATTTGTATTGTATATCCGTTACGGCTTAGTCAGCTAGACTCCGCGAGTCACCCTAAACCCGTTTAAGTATAACGTATAAAAAAGTTGTTCAGACAAAAAAGTTGTTCAAATAAAAAAAAAAATGTTTTCATAATGGCAACAAAAAAGTCTAATGACATTTTTGAAAATATTTTGGAATGGCGGATATATGACAGTTTTAAAATTTTAAACCCCCATATCTCCGCCATTTTGAAAAATTTCGAAAAACTGGCTCGACAAAAAAATTCTATTCAGTTGCTGAACCTGCTTACAAAATTTCATGAGAATCGGTTAAGAAATGCGACCTGTAGGCGAGAACAGACAGACAGACAGACAGACAGACAGACAGACAGACAGACGGACAAAAGAATTTTTGGCTAATCTCGAAACTGAGACGCTTCGCTCGCTTCGCTCGCTCGGTCAATTATCACGTCTATATCCCTGACGGGGTAGACAGAGCCCAGGGCCGTCAGGCCCAAAGGCCACGCTTAGCGTGGTGGTGGCCCAAACAAGGCTTAGCATATTGAAGATTTGCGATGGTGACGAGTTGATGAGCAAATAAAATGAAATATGTATAAAAATTTTGCGTCTGTTGGGGATCCCGCCTGAAGCTGCATTCTTAGGCCACAGATGCTTTCTGTTTTTTCTGATAGGTAGGGGGGACTTATATTTCTTTATTGTAGGTAAATTTAAAACAAAAAAGATAGCAATGACGAATACACCTCTTTCTACATGTTTTGTCTGATTAGTTTGTTTTTTTCTGGACGAAAATAGAACGAAAACTAATGTAAAAAGGAGAATTAATTAATTTAGATGGGTAGCCTAGACAATTAGATTGTTTTAGGCATTCTATTTGAAGGCAACCCTGAAGGAGGTAGGGGTGGCTAGGTCGCGCAGGTCGCAAAACATCCATTAATTTGCGCGAGCCCAATCGACTTGGGTCAACGTTTTCTTGTTCCTCGCAATTTTCCGCTTGACAAATCAAACTTGCGTTTTGACGCGGTCTAAGTTATAGGATAATTTAAGTTACCTGGTGGACTCTTGGGACGAAATATCCCAGTAGTCCTACTGGTGGAACAAACTTGTTAGGACTACTGGGACTAGCTCGAATAGAGGCACCAAAAAAGCTGTAGTTACTAAGCTCACTTCTCAATTCTTTAAAATTGTTAAGCAATATTCAGCATCAATACGTACTTTGTAAGCATAAACTATAGCAAGCCTGTGTAAATTACGCTTGGTCGTGACATCTAGGTCAATCTTGTGATTTTTAGTGGGTTAAGTGTGTGGCTAAGTTGAAAGACTTCCTTATTAACTACTTTTTTTTACTTCTTACATCCCATATTTAAAAGTTCTTATATGACTTTATGGGTTCAGTGCCAGAAACTCAAGGTAATTTAGTTTTAGGAGCCTAGCAGATGTCATGTCTGTTAACAGTTGACAGTCACACACCCACACGAACCGTCACATATTTTTAAGTCACTCATAAAAAATTAAGACCGCTGAAGGAAGCATCAATTCAAATATCTAAAAAATAAATTTTTTAACTACTACCATTTTATTATGGTGACAATAAACAGATGGAATGCCATAAAAACTAATAAAAAGTCAGGTGTCGTTTGACTTTGTGAGTGAAATTAATTGATGTAAAATAAAAGATGATTATCTTTTGTACCCGTCCCTCGCTAGGTGGCGCATTTACATACCATTAATATCAGATGTTATCGTGACGTTGCTTTATGAGTAGGTAAAGTGAATTATTTTACCTGAGGGAGAGTTATGTTCTATGGTTGTGTACGTGCTACTTAAAATTGCGTATTTCTGCCGCTAAGAAGTAAGTAAATGAGCTTCCTAGTATAGGTGCACTTTATCCTTGACGGGGTACCTATAGAGAGACTGAGAGAGCCTAGGGCCATTCCGGCCGTTAGACAGAACCTCTTCCCCATTCGCGCCTTGTGGAGGGTGATGAGCGGGCTTCTGCATCCGCTTCTAAAAAGCAAGAACGGGAGAGAGGTGCGAGAGCTTAGAAGATTCCGTTCTGTGTGTATGTAATCTTACTGGAGGGGCAAAATTTCTTCAAAAATCTCATGAAACTATAAAACGCTACAGTTAATGCTTTGTAACATGTGAAAGAGCGAATTTGGTAGAATTTACAATTCATCCGATGGACGGCCGGGCCGGTTGGCCGACTTTGCTTCTTTAGGCAAATCTGACGGGCCTAATCCCGCCCTACTTAATTAACGTTATTCCCAACTAAGTTCACATGTTAGTCAGAGTCGGTTTAAATCATCCGCTTGCGGCTACTGGGTAATCTGGTTAGCTATCCAACCGTCGGGTAAGTAATTCAAATGGTTCTCAGTAAGTAATTGGATTAATCAATAACATTATAGGGTAAACTTATTTATTAATTGAATATTTCTCTTACATATGTGTATTTTTATACTGTGTAATGTAGTCTTCTAATCAAAGAGGTCGAAGTTAAGACTACCTGACTCACACAGAATGTATGAGATGATTTTTCAAAACCAAAAACCGATTTCAACCCTAATCTATACTACCGATTTTGATAAAATTTATATGGGTTCTATGGGGAGATTCTGTGGGATCAAAATCGGTCCAGGCGTCTTCAAATAATAATAATCGGTTAACTACATAAAAAAAGATCGCGACGAATTGATAACCTCTTCCGTTTTTAGAAGTCGGTGAAAAGAAGAGAGTATGTAAAGATTTATTTTTTAATTTAAATACGTTTTGCACTACCGAGAGAACCAATACCTAATTAAAGATTTATTTTTTAATTTAAATACGTTTTGCACTACCGAGAGAACCAATACCTAATGTACTAATCTACGCACATTTTCCTGTATTTAAAGAAGGGAAATAATGACGTGTTGAGTCAATATAACATGACACACTGACCCAGTGCTTGATACAAGGAAGCTTATTACGAAATAAATGCTCATCCACGTCAATTAATGAAATAAGTTGTATTTGTATTTAACTATTTAATCCATGCGATTTATTATAATGTTAAAAGTAAGCATAAAATTTATTGAAAAGCGAACTGAAAACATAGAGTGCATAAAAAATAGAAACGGTCATGCCAGTTTAATAATCGGACACCAATGTTCATTAACTTTGATTTGACAGCTATAACATGACAATTTATTATAATGTACTTACTGGCAATTTTGTTAAAGAGAATCGATAAAATTTGCAACACATGACATGCTTTACAATTATCTATCTAGTGGCAATTATACTAAAGTACAAGCCGAGCGAATAGAAAGTAGAACAATGCTTTATTTCCCAGTTTATCTTGGAACTCATAAAACAGAATTGGTCAGTAAAGCAATTTGTAAGGTATTTGCGACTTTGCAAGGCGACAAAACAGGCCGTTCAGTTTTTGTGCGAAATTAGCGCCAATATCATTCAGAGCAGAGTTATTTTATTACCTTTCTTAAACAGACAATTGCCCTAGCAACCTTTTTTTGCTAAATCAGAGACAAAGGTAGACTGCTGCCTTTTATTTTTGTGTGTAAAAAAATATTTTACAATAACTATGCAATTTGAAGTTGAAATCTTTACGAGGTTTGCAAAATTATTTCTGTAGTTGTGTACGTTTAATGTTTATTTATCTTTACGATACTTAAAAATAAAATACGTATAGAGATACTAAATAAATATTTTCCATGGAATGGTACTCACATAAAATATTTACAAACTATAGTGAAAACAGCAAAGTTTATGTCGCAGTTAAAATAAATAGCAGTTCAATTAAACAGACAGAAATTACGATTGTGTTTTATATCATGTATTGATTTATAGCTCTAACGGTTTCCGAACAATAAGGAGAAATCGTGACAAGATTATTACCAGGCAGTGCCACTAGAAATTTTAACAGCAATTTAACAACTTGCTATTAACTTCAATACGTGCTAAGCCGACGAGAAGACGTTTAAATTTTCTTTTCCTTATTCACGCAAAATCAACTTTGGTGGGAAGGCATAAGAGCGAAGTACAAGCAATAATGAGGAGTGGAGTAAATGAGAATCTCGACAAATATTAGTTTTAGTGGACAGTAGATTGTACGGATGTCATTTACGTTCGCGTTGGAGAACGGTAGCTACTTGTTTACGATCATGTACCAAGAAGTGTAGGTTTGAATAATGAACACATATTTTTTTAGTACATAATATAAGTGTCAATGCTCGATAAACGACACAACCAATTAACTAAAACATAGACTGTCATGCGAGATTCGAACATTTTCACATTTTTTCAAATCTCAACATTTCACCCAAATGAGGCATCAAATGACTGCCATTTACCCACTACTATTATTGAGTCCCAACGCCTTTAGAATGGTTAGAAATGTCACTCCCTCTGTTCAAACGGGGGCTTTTTTCGTATTGATCGGAGCAGGTAACCGGGAGTGGATGATTTATTACCAGCCCTGTTTGTACGAATAATCGATCCCTCAGCTTGCATTATTGCTACACGAAAATACGCTCTGCTACATTATAAATTAGGTATTGTTTTGATTGTCGGTTATGGCATGGCGCATCCCGTTTTTAATGGTCTAACGAAAATACCCGTGTGCGCTCTAGAAATATTTGGACAATACAAGTGCTCTGCGCTAAATTTCAATGAATTTAAATTTATAACGGCGATAAATCGGCTCTCATATCGGGTGCAGCGTGCAATAAGCTGTATTAATAGCTCCAAGGGGAATGACCGTATATGGAAGAGAGCATTGATTAGTTCAACGGCTTAGTCTATATCGAGTGATATTTAGATCAGTACCTAATTGACAGGTTATTTAGATTGAATGTACATATTTGTAAATTAAACACAGGAAATTGTAAGCAATTATTTTCTTTGGAATTTGATTGCGAAACATAATTTAAAAAAATGCCTCCTTTTATGGATTGTCAAATTTTGACTTTGCTATATGTGTAGGTAGATAAGTACTACTATTTTCTATCAATCTTATATTTAGTAACTCCCAGTCCAAAATCAGAAACGATATCGTTGCGATATCGAGCGATAGCAGCGAGATTAGAGCGTTTTGTCAGAAAACACATCGAGAACATGTAATAGGGGTCGTTACAAGGTATATGGTGTCGCCAGATTGCCGATAACGCGATAAAGAGGACATAATCAAATCAAATTCGAAAATAGCTCCTTATCGGGGTCGCGATTGGGCAAGCTCCTTTGGGAAGTCCAGATAAAGCATTTATTTATTTGAACATTGCGCATACTATCTACAACAGGGCACTGATTAAATCACATCTGTAAATAATATCCACAAATATATCAGAATCAGTCATTAATTTAGTTATACCGAAATTACATTGGAAAAGTTAATCATGAATTTGTACAACAATTGATCATTTTCGTACTGGATATTTATTTTTGTAATGTATGTAATATGTATAAATATTACATTTTTAAGTAATACTTAGTAATGTAGGTTATCATCTTCGATTATTTTATTATTATATTAGAAATTATGCCTTTATGTGATCAACCATTTTGAAACTCATTTATCCATCTTCGCATATCGACGCAAAATATATAGATGAAAGTAGTTATTAACAGCTTTCACAGCTTTTCAACTCAAAAGCCATTCATTTTATCGGCGGCTATAAATTTCAAAAAGTAAAACATAAATTCCACTAAGCATAATTTACATTTATCTACGGGATATTGGAATGCTTCAAAGCTCTTGAATAAAGTATGATATTCGAGTTATGATAATGAAATTGCAGGATAAATACAGCTCTTCTCTGGGAGCTATCCTGGCGTTACTCGACTGGCTCGTACTTATGTTAATCTTGCATTATTGCGTAGGTAATGGCGAATCGTGGACACTTGGTGACACTGAGTACATCCTAGCTTTGCATAAATTTACTTATTAAAATGTTAGTTACAAAATAACTACTTAAGTACCTACATCACAATAAAATAATTCTGAACATTTAAAAACATTTTTTTTTAAATTTTCATCACATTTAGGACTTAAAAATCGACATAGACTTTCATTAATTGATCGATATTATAAAAGATTCCTTAGATTTTGGTTTAAATATGAAAAAAATAAGAGTACATAATACATAACCCTCAGTTAGTTACAGCGTTAAATTTAATATCACCTTATTTAAAATCTGTTGGAATTGATATTTCCTATCGTCGTTTTCAGCAGCCGACGTAGCAGACAGCTCGACACATGATCGATCACGTTGTTTAATTATCGCTATCGATATCAACTCGATGATTTATTGATATTACTCGATACCTGATAACGGCCGACGCCGGAATACGCCACTATGTCAAACTCGTTCGACTACTTGCAACAAATTTACTGTCCTATGTGGCCCTATATTGTTAAGATAAAAAGTATCGGCGTATGTCGTTAATTTTGAACTTCACATTTATCTTTGGATGGAAGAAGTAATGTATTTTTGTAGGGACAAACCGACGCGCCTGTTTAACATTCGTAACTAAATGAACTCGTTTTTAGTGCTATAAGCGACACCTTAAAAAGATAAGGTTTCAATTTTTTATTCCGGAACCAGTTAGGAGTCTAAACTAGAAGAGATAAGATCTAGATATATTCTAAGATTTAGAAATATACTTACTATATATATATGTATTTAAATTGATATTTTTACCTTTTCCACAGATTAATAATTACTTACTTACCTTTAACTAGAGAACAATCGGTTTTTTAACAAACTTCAAAAAAGAGGAGGCTATACCTTCGAACCGTATGTTTTTATTGTTTGAGGATTCTTTTTTATATTAAAAAGCCTTATTTTACGAACCTTAATAGTTTTTTTTTTACTTTTTACTTAGTCCGTCTTTATTATAAAACGCGTATCAACATTAATATTTGATGTTACTGTATTAAGTGCTTTTAGATTTTAGTACCTGGGCGACCGAGCTTTGCTCGGTTACATCTCAAACATTAACTAATTTTTTTTAACTTGTCTTAAAACAATGCAAAATAAAAAATTATATATAAACTTAAACATAAAAAAAAAGTAAGTCACCGAGTGGGATTCGAACCTGTAACACTTTTTCTAGCAGTCGGTATCCTTAACCACTGAACTAAAATCAAGGCGGTCGGCGCGACGAAATTAGCGACCATATTCTGCGTGGAAAGAAAAACGCATGAAAACTCGAAAACACTCGTTTTCCCAAACATAAAACTAATCTAGATCGATAGTTTACCCCCGAAAACCCCCATATACAAATTTTTTGCGAAATCGTTAGAGCCGTTTTCGAGATCACAGAAATTTATAAATAAATATATATACATACAAGAATTGCTCGTTTAAAGGTATAAGATTAAATAGATACCTATTTTACTTGATATTTGGTCAAGCAAGGTAGAGTTATGAATAAAATAGAGAAGATATCACTTAGCGCATGAATGTCACAGTTTTAAATACTTTCCCGTGACACAATTCGATGTGATGGATGTTACAAAGCGGATTAGCAGGGATTACCTGTAATTAACTCTGCATTTAACATCATACATCAATGTCTGTCAGATAACGTGCGGTTGGTTAAAAACTTAAAGATTTTAATATTTAAAAACGTTACACTACATGAGCGTGTCCGATCAAAATTCTCAGCAGTGAGGTACTGATAAAGAAAAAAAACTTAAGAAAAATAACTATGTACAATGTAATTGCACATAGGTATTATATTATTCAAAGTAGGAACTTTTTTATTTATAGTGCTTATCTACCTATATTTACATATTTATCATAAAATATAGTGTCGTTGATCATCGTGTTATCCCATAACACAAGATTTAAAACTTACCTTGGAACTAGCTCAATCAGTGTGATTTGTCCCTATCTATATATTTGAAAACATATTTATTTATTCAATTTCTAGCCACTCATTTAAACGTATCCAAATCTAAGTTTTTTTTATAACGAACTCCAGTTGTTAGTTTTATAATATATGTTCTCTCCTTCGTTATGTTTTTCTTAATTTTAGAATGCACGAGATTTAATAAATCCTAATTCTAGAATAAAACTACAATTTAGTGACTACTCGTAGTTGTTTTCATGTCATTCGTAGTTCGTAGACTTCGTAGTAGACGTATACTTAATTAACATCAATTGTATACTGTTCAAACATAACTAGGTGCTATAAGCCGTTTACATGCGGGCGTTGTATTATTTAAACATTTGCTACCTGGGGCTTTAGAAAGAACGAACAAATACTTTTGTGTTGACATCTGTTCTAACACCAAGTGTGAATTCCTATTGCCATTGGATCCGATGAAACATTTAAGCTACAGCAAATAAATGCATAGATGGAATTAGAGGTATAGTTGCACATGGATTTTTATTACTATCTATGAACTAACTACTACTAGTTTATCTCTTCAGAATTTACTTTTTCGCATTTCGACGTTTAATAATTGGAATACTATACCGAAAACTTGGCGATTTCTGTTTTATATTCATCTAGGATTTGGGCACTCACTTTTATTCTTTGTTAATAATAGTTCAAGTACGATCATATTTCAGATTTCGGCGGTGACAATTATCACGGCAATATGTAAGTACGTAAATGTTTCGGTGGTAAAATATATTGGCTTGTTTAGATTAAACTAATACCCGTTGTTGTCATTCATTACAAAACAGGCCAAATTTATTTAATAACAAGCCATCCGTCCGCACGTGTGTGGTTTAGCCATGTTTAACGGCCACTTGTCCCTAATAATAATTACCATTGTACGTGTATCCGAGTGCATGAATAGCCCTCTGTTGGCTCACTCTACTCCAAGTGTATGTTCTATCGTTCAGATCTAGTTAATCTGGTAGTTAATCTGTTTGATTAGGAGGCTGCCTCGTAACTAGCAAGTACGTGATTTAATTCACGTTGAGATTAGGCAAGGATTTCGTCAGGCTTGGACGCATTCTGTTATCATAGGTAGGATTATAATGGTTCACTTGTATCTTATAATTAACTTAAACAAGAAAAACAGTATTGTAAAATTTAAGTTTTGCTGATAGCTTATCTATCTTGTTACAAAGTTGCTATTTCCGTCGTGCATAAAAATATCACTTATGTCATCCATCAGAAAATAGGTTTTACTAGAGATTTTTTTAATATGTATGATTTTTATAGACATTCATAGTTTCTACTTTTGTTAATGATTATTTAGAGTCATAATAAGTCCCTGCAACGCAGCGATAAATCGCTAGTAATTTATCTATTAGTATATAATAATAATGCTATTAAATAATTAAGTATACAAAACAAACAATAAAATAGAGAATATTTATAACGCAGTTGAGTTATAAAGAAGGAAGGTCAGAAAAAACGTCGTGCAAGGGTCGAAGCGATGGGTGGGCTGTGTGTGTTAGCTGTGTACGTGGATATTTATAATTTGATAAATGAAGCCGCCGGTAGCCCAGCGGGCGTGCATAGAGATGTGCCGAGCGGCAAATTCCCCGTTGCCGGCAATATTCCCAATCTTGCCATTGCCGGCAAATTTCCATTTTGACGGGAACATTGGCAATATTGCCGATCCACTTAAATTGCTTTAAAATTCTGATTATTTTTTAAATAAACTTGAAATTTATCAAGAAATAACCGCCTAGGTGTAAGTCGGACTCGCGCACGCAGGGTTCCGTACCATTATCTGAAAAAATCACATTTGTTGTATGGGAGCCCCCCTTAAATATTTATTTTATTTTAGTTTAATTATGTATTTTTATAGTGCATATACAACTAAATATTCTGTGAATATTTCAAGCTTCTAACTGTTGCCGTTATTAATATTGAGCTAATACGCTAAAAAAACCCCGTTTTTTGTGTGGGAGCCCCCCTTAAATATTTATTTTATTCTGTTTTTAGTATTTGTTGTTATAGCGGCAAAAGAAATACATCATTTGTAAAAAGGTCAGCTGTCTAGCTATCACGGTTCATGAGATACAGCCTGGTACAGACAGACGGATAGACAGGCGCATGGAAAGACAGACCGATGGACAGCGGAGTCTTGGTATTAGGATCCCGGCAAAACGGGACCGGCAAATTCGGTCTTAATTGCGAAAAATTTGTCCTCGATGGAAGTAAGGATCCCGGTTTTACCCTTTGGATATGGAACCCTAAAGAACTTGCCGCATCCGCATCCGCAAATGCGGAACATTTGCATTTCTTTATACATCTGCATCCGCAAAAGCTTCGCATAGATTGATGCGGATGCGAATGCGAATGCGGATGCATATTTAGAGAATAAAAGCCCCTGGATTTCAATGAAAATCTACTTAATAAGTGGATACTTTACTATTAGTTCGCTCGAATTGTGAACCCGCGAACCTCATATCTCAGTAACCCCTTGACAGATTCGGCTCATGGTTTATAACTTAGCAATTAATCGAGTTATAGTTAAACAAACATACATAAATACTTACATACATAAAATACAAACGCCGGATTGTTCAACTAGACTCGGAGAACTTAGCTCGCTTCATTTGCTTGTTTAATTAAAACTGTAAACTCGCGAACCCCATATTTCGGCAACCTTGACTGATTTGGCTTATGTCCGAACTTAAAAATTATATTGACACGCGCCTACCAAATTTCCTGAAGATCATATGGAGAATACCCATATGGCTAGCTCGAGTGTAGGCCAACCAACAGCATTCATAGCAAATAAACCTACCAAATTTCCTGAAGATCCGATTAAAAATTCAAGTTATCGTCAAATAAATATACATAAATACATATAGACGTTGAATTGCTCAAGTAGACTCTTCGCTAGCTTTAGAAGAAAAACACTTCTTTTTTGGTTGATCTCTAAAAATAGTGTAAAACAATACTGTATTTTTATTTTTTTTTATCTTTAAAACTGACTGACATACGCCGCGTAGAACTGAGGCATGTCTAAAAAACGGCCCATTACTACGTGACGCTTCGATGACGTCACTAAACAACTTGGTAGTGCGTATTTCTGCATTTGGACGAATATTTCACACACATTAGATATAAAATGGCTAATCTGCTCACAAGAAAATCATGTGTTGTGATTAACGGCACTAGTACCACAGTAAAAAACACCAGAAGAGCTGTTTTTTCAAGTTCCTCGAGATTCAGAAATGCGAAAAAAATGGTTTAACGCTGCGAAGAGAGCTGATCTTGTAGCGGCTAAAAGTTATGTACTATACTGTTGTGAAGACCAAAATAGAACGAGCGAGCGAAGCTGTTCTCCTAATCTATATAAATAATCTGGCGTTTGTATGAGTTATCGAACAAACATACATGTATAAAATACATGTATAAAATACATGTATGTTTATTTGAAACTAGCTGAAACCCGCGACTTCGTTCGCGTGGACTTTATGTCTCTGGAAAATGCTCATCAGGCTGAACAACTTTTACTAAGGCGACATTTTTATATCTCTTATGGTTTAGCTGGACCATTATGGTTCTGCATCAGGCGTTCCATTTTCCAAAATCATTTATACCCTATATGTTGCCCAGGCTTAATAGCTATATAACAAAAAAAGTTTCATTCGAATCCGTCCAGTATTTCCGGAGATTAGCGTGTACAAACAGACAAACAGACAAACAGACAATCATTTTTTTTTTAATTCTTTCTCTATTACTACGTCTCCATCGCCCCCAATATTTTTTTTGGAAATATATTTAATGTACAGACACACTTTTTTTACTGTTTTATTATATGTATAGATTTAGTAGGTGTTGTCGAAAATAAAATTTAGTAGGCAAAAGTATTAAATAGAATATTTTAGTTTGAACATGAACTAAATCAGTCAAGGGGTTGCCAAGATATGGGATTTGCTAGTTCACAGTTTAGGTCAAACTACTAGAATGATATACCTACATCGGGGCTAACTACTAGAATTATATATATTTTGAAAAATATTAAAACTAGTATTTCGCCCTGAATTGTGAACTCTCTAACTTCATGTTCGTAATTATATTAGCCAAGTCTACACGCCTAACAATTTTTTTAAATTTCCGATCAATGAAACTTAAGTCACCGGTATTTATGTAGGTACTAATTGAAATATGTAAAAAAAAACTTCGTATTCGCATCCGCATTCGCGAATGTGAACCTTTAATAATCCGCATCCGCGGATGTCGAAGGTATTGTTATTGTATCCGCAACAAACCTGGTCTGCATTTGGATTCACCACAAGTGGCATATAATTTCTTGAGCCCCTCTGTGCTTCGGAAGGCACGTTAAGCCGTTGGTCCGACTGCCAACATTGTACGGCAGTCACAACACAACATAAAGCAAAGGTACATGTAATCAAGTTCATACTAAGTATATGAACTTGTCTGCAAATATAAGTTTACAAGTTTTTTATGTAACGGAACCCTCAATGGGCGACCGACTCACACTTGGCCGGTTTGTTTTTTAGATTACCTACTTAAAATAGTAATTATTTCTCGCCTAAGACAAGTAATATTGACAAATCTGTATGTACCGGCAATTTACAGGGAATTTTGCCGGCAATATTGCAGGCAATATTGCCAGTAATTTGCCGGGAACATTGGCAGTTTATATGTAGGATCTATATTTTTTTAAGATGTCTCATATAATTCGCTTAGATACATTTATTTAATGAGTTTTTTAAATCAATATATCTAATATTCTCATTATTTAGGCAATATTCCCCAAAATTGCCACTTCGGGCAATCTTGCCGGCAGCGTTGCCGGCAATATTCCCAATGTTGCCAATCTTGCCGGCAACGGCACATCTCTAGGCGTGCATGACGCTGCTCGTTAATGCGGCTATCATCCTGCAGTGTAGGACATTGTGTGTGCGTATCCGAATTTGTGGAGTATTAACATAGACACAGGTCCAAACCTATCTTGTTCATTCCTGTTTTAATACCACTCATGTAGCCTCTATCAATGTTTGTGTCTATGGAATTTTAAAACAATGAATCTACTCTTTGGCACAGAATGCATATTGCATTGGACTTTAAATTTGGTAGCCGTTGAAAATTTCGTGTCTGCAGATTTTGAACAAAAAGATAGTTTCTTTTGTTATACCCACGGATACCAGACTAGTTTTGTTTAAAATTGTGAAGCACGAGTGAATTTGAGAAACAAAACATTATATTCTCTGCGTAAAACAGTAATTCAAATGTACCGGTACTTGATCCAGCATTAATTAATGTTTGAAACAGCCTGCGCGGAAACAAACACACATTGTGGCCCGTGCGTGTGATCTGTTCGGGCGTCGAACCCGCCTTTATATCCGTTCAAATAAGCACTAATTATATTAAATGCGTTTTACCTGTAATTAGAAGGTGTTAGGGAATGTTTCACAGCGTAACGGTGCCGTGTTTACAGAGTTACGTACACGATTAGACTGCTTTATGAGGTGTTTCCAGCTTCGCCTACGCGATCGCGAATACAAACACTGCGATGGGCGATGTAATGATTATTGTAAACATAAGAGCATTTTAGACACCCGACTGTAGGGTTGCCAATTGGAAAGAACTGGACAGATCATCAGATAATTCAGATAGTCGACTACGGCAGGTGTACATAACTGAGGAATCTTCAATTTGCTTGTTTTGACATAATTAGATACTCTGAAGGATTGCCAAATTGGATTATTGGAAAGAACTGGACAGATCATCCATCAGATAAGAAAGATAGTTGACTATGGCAGGTGTACATAGCGGAGATATCATCAATTTGCTTGTTTTGTCATAATGAGGTAGAAGGTACCTCCACCTAAACAAAATTTTATCGTTTTTACTAAGCGGTCTTCCTCTTCATCTAAGAGCGTTCATGGATGCATCTTCGGCTGTGCTGCTTTGTCTTTCGCTTTTTATTTTACAAATATTTATAATATGCATGTCAATAGTCAGACTATATGCCAAAAACCTTGCGGAGTGGAATGTGTGTGGGGTATATTGATTGCTATAGTTTAAGGACCCGCATGCCTGAAGTTAAACTCGCCTTGGGAATAATTTCTTGTTCAGAATACCCGTTTGGATTTCTAAGCCGATTCCTAAAGATTTCTATGAGGATTAATTTTTGGTGTAAAGAGACTAGATTTGGATAGGTGTGCCTACGCGGTTAAATGTACGTACATGTATCAAAAGTACTCTAAGGTCATACCTCCAAATCATAAATTAGAAATAGGTACCTATTTACATCTTTCACTATTAGATTTTTTAGAAATATCATTTGTCTCTTGGTTTCTCCGGGTGCCTGGCAACCCTACCCGAGCGCCTAGTAGCTGGAGTTACGACGACAAGACGCTTTATGTTAACGATAATGTGATGGAAATGCCCATCCAAATAAATCTCACTAATATTTATTTAATTTACACACGCAATATTGCGCGAAAGATAAAACAGAACGCGCCATCCATTTTTATAAATGGAGCGCGGGTCGCTGCAAATAATTTTTACTGGCTGTAAATGGAATAGGTACGTATTTAAAAAAATACTATGCCAGTTCATAGACATTATAGACAATAACTATTAAAAACAAATAAATTTGAATTTGGAATATGCAGTGTTTTTGTTACACTACACTTGATCGTGGCGACAAACAAAGGCTTCTGATTGTTTTCAGTGCAATTTATTTTAGAAAGTTTTAACGTATACCTATACAAGATTTTGTATTAGTTTTCACGAAATAAATATAACTAACTCACATGTGTAGTACATATAGGTAACCTACGTCTTTATATGAGAGTTGCGAATAGAGGAAAGAAAAGTGAGAACACGTTCTGAGCTGAGAAAGATTGGACACTGGCAGGAAGATGGGTATGGAAAGCTCGTAAATAAAAGCGTGAGTCAGGCGTTCGAGCTATTTTCGACTTGCAAATGAAAGTGCAGTGAATAACCTATAGGTACCGCGGCTGTGGCTGTACCTGCGGACGCCCGTGCCGCCGCGCGTTTTCGATTCGCGGCCGTTGCACTGTTGCCGGTTGCATTGCGTGCGACTTTACCGCGATTGTTTGTTTTGCAGCTCTTTTTAACCCCCGCTAAAAAAGAGGGGTGCTGTAAGATAGATGCTAATGTCTGTATTTCTGTCTGTGGCAACGTAGTGCTCGAACGGATGAAATAATTTTGATGCAGTATTTTTGGTGAAAGTTCCTTTCTGGTGGTTATTAGCTATGTTTGAAGTTATTGGGGGTTAAGGCTTGAAAGCCAGGGTTTTTCCTAACAAATAATAGATGGCGCTACGAATATTAATTGGACTAAGTAGTTCCGCTACTCATCACTAGATCGTTCTTCGGGGTGTTTTTAATTTGCCTAGCAAATAAAGTTGTAAAAAGCATTTTTTCATGCTCGTGAGTGGATGGAATAAGGGGTACTTTACAGGGTTTATGTAACTAGGTAAGTATTCTAAATTGTATCACATACGTAGGTAAGCACCTAGGTACTTTCGTATCTAAACATAAGTACCTACCTAGGATAAGTTAGTTAAAATATTTGCAAAAAATGTGTATTCTGTGGTCTCCAAGCAGAGACTCAATATCTACCTAGTAACTTTTAACATAGGTATGTAAGTACCAAATTAGGCTGGTTTAAGTACCTAATTAAAATTATAATTACTTACCTGTAATTTACCTACCTAACTCGCGAGTCATTATGAATTAGTGAATTAGGTAGATATGTAGGGTACCTACCTAAATGATTGTTCTCATTATGCCTCTGATGCAATGTAATTAACCGGATTAGTCAGAGGCAACAGCCCTTTATTGGTCAGAAGAGACAATAGGTGACCATTAGAGGGCTATTGCCTCTTGACTAATTTACAAAAGTAACTATATGTAGGTAGGTAGGTACTTACCTATCAATTAGGTTTTTTACCTTGCAATTTGAAGACGTATTTTAACCGACTTATTAAAAAAGGAGTTTATAAATTCGTCGCGATCTATTTTTACGTATGTTCACCGATTATTTGAAGACGTGTGGGCTCATTTGGGAAATTCTTGTTTTGTTTTTAAAGGGTATAATACTTTCGGAGTGGTCCCATAGAAATTTTGTCAATATCGGTTGTGTAGTTTCGGGGGGAAATAGGTTTTAGTTTTGAAAAATTATACAGAAGAACCTAGGTACCTACTTTTGTAAAATACAAAGGTTAACTACCTACCTACAGTCTAACGATGTAGGTAACTATCTAATACAAGGTATTGGAACTTGTAAACTATTTCAAAGTTTATTTATAAAGACATAGGTAAAAATGAACAAGTTTTCTGCCTAGCTAGGCCTAAGATCTTTAAAGGCCTAAAGTTTTAGCGCAATAAAATAATGGTCTTTCGTATTCGCCTGTTTTTAAGTAGGTAACTCCCATGAAAAAGAAAGGTGTCACAAGTTTGACGTGTCTGTGTATCTGTCTGCTGTGGCATCATAGCGCCTAAACCAATGGGTCGATTTTGATGTGGTTTTTTTTTTAAAGCCGATTTGATTGAGGTGTTTCTTAGTTACGTTTGATGAAAATCGGTTCAGTGGTTTAAAAGTTATGAGGGGTGAACGCTTAAATGTCGGGGATTTTTTTAATATGCCTGGCAAATAAACTTGTCCTAAGATCCAGTAGTTTCTGAGATAAAGATGTAGGTACAGACCACACAGATACACAGTAGTATCTTGTTGAATATATTGCATAAATAAATAGGTACCTATATTAATTTATAGATAACGCACGCATATTTTTGTAACTAACGAGAGTGCGATCTGACAGGTGCAGAGCTGCAACTTGCGAGTTTCCAAGCCACCGATAACTGCAGTCTGCCAACGAACCGGCTGCATGCTGCGGGGACCATCGACTTATCGATACCTATCGATAATAAATGCAATCTCCGATCCTGGCGGCTATCTCGCCGGCCACTTATCGCCCGAAACAAATCCGCGTTATCGCTACGTAAACACCAATCAATATCGTCACTCACCGCTTTCTACCGCGCGAACTCCAACCCTCACAACACAACACTATCTCACCGTCTTCTTAAACACCTAATTGAATCCATGTTATCATTTAAAATATCGATCAGTCACACGCGGCAAACGCTGCTCGATCCTCGACGACGCGTATATTTTTACATTCGACTAGAGATATTTTCGATAGTCTCGGTTTTGGTTATTCACTGGCAGTTCACAGCACTCGCGGTTCGGATTTGGCGAAGATTGCACAGAAATATAACTTATTGTCACTGATCAGCTGAGCGAATGTTTGAAACAATAATATCGATGCACTTGCGATAATTCGACACGCACGCGTCCTTCCAACGCAACGCACGAAGACCGACTGAGTGAATGAATGAACGAGCGAGACGCATCGCCTGGTTCGCCGCGAGGGGCGCGGGACGGCGCGACTCGCCACACAGTTTCGCTTGCCACGAGGATAGATGGCGACACACGTATTTCCATCGGGAAAAATGGCACTGTGGGGTTTTCTCAGAAGGCGCGTTAAAATAATTACGTGGGAGAAACTCCCGCCGCCTCCTTATAAATTAGGAAAACGTTTTCAAATGATTCCCGAACGTTTACTCTGCGATTGGCCGCTGCCTTCGCACGGACCGAATCCGGAATCAATTTACGCGAATCCACTTTCGAATTTTAAATTTCCTCTATTTGTCGTTAAACGTGACGGAAATTAATGTGTACATTGCATTTCTATAAGAAATTGGAAAAATCTCGTCTCATCGAAGCGTAGAAATGGATAAATGTAGAAAAATGTTAGGCATTAAGGCTCAGCGTTAAGGATTGGGTTTGCGATGGTGAATTTGAGAGAATCGATTAAACTTAGTGGAGGAACTCGCCGGATTCTATCGCCGGTGGATCGCGAATAAAACTCATTTTCACTGCTTTAATTCCTTCTTCGGGCGAAAATAAAACTGATTGTAATGGTAATGGAGTTAAACAAACTTACAGGTTTATAGAACTTCCCAAGAAGCAATAAGTACCTGCCTAACTACATACTCTGATAATATCTTAGGAATGTTTTACAAAAGTAGAGTAGGTATATGAATTATTAGGAATGTTTTATAAAAGTAGAGTAGGTGTATGAATTATTAGGAATGTTTTATAAAAGTAGAGTAGGTATATGAATTATTAGGAATGTTTTATAAAAGTAGAGTAGGTATATGAATTATTAGGAATGTTTTATAAAAGTAGAGTAGGTATACGAATTATTAGGAATGTTTTATAAAAGTAGAGTAGGTATATAAATTATTAGGAATGTTTTATAAAAGTAGAGTAGGTATATGAATTATTAGGAATGTTTTATAAAAGTAGAGTAGGTATATGAATTATTAGAAATGTTTCATAAAAGTAGAGTAGGTATATGAATTATTAGGAATGTTTTATAAAAATAGAGTACCTATATGAAGGTAGTTTTTGGTGTGCTCTACCCTGGTAGCAGTTTTTTGCTTATGATGTGCTCTACCCTGGTAGCATATCTGTGTTTTTATAATTGTCAAAACGTAACAAATATATAGTTAGATTTCGTTCTCGAAAAAATAATATTTTTCAAATGTGAACCAAGAACTTAGAGAGCTCTACCTTCAAGATAGGAACAGCACAAGCATTTTTTTTATTCAGATACAATGTCATACGGTATGTCCATATCCTTTTCCAATATAGGTAATAAAATCTCTTTTCTGCAAACAACAAATTGATGTCCTTTAGTTCTCGTTATTCCGAGGGCGAGCAACCCTCTCGGAGAATAATAAGCTTGTTTTTATGAAAATATGTGTGTAATAAAATATGTAGGAATGTGTGTGGGTCAAGGGCACAGACCTAAAATATTTATTTCCTGTACAGTCAAAGAAAATTGAATTGCATAAAAAAATAGATTGCCTTAACAGCTTTGTGTTATTCAAGTAGTCTTTATTGATGTCAGCCCTCAGTGGTGCTTGCATCTTCTTATTCATCGTCGTGTCAAAGATCGACATTAATTACTCCCGGACCAGTAATAGAGCCTGTACACTGCTTAGCCATCGAGCTCTCTACGTTGTAGTGATATCCACTGTACCTAATGTTGCTTTAAAAACTCTATTTTTTGTCTAGGCTCGCGGTATGGTAAACAAAGCTATAAATATCAATGAGACCTCTCTAACCCGTCTGGCCAGCGTGGAGAGTGTACGCCAAGTCCTCTGGCTGCTCTGGCTAAGTATGGCTCTGGTAGTACAGAGAGATTCGTGCTCCTGAAGTGGAGACAAAAAGACCTGATGATTATGACTCCCACCCAACCAGTAATAGAGCCTGTACACTGCTTAGCCATCGCCCTCTTTACGTTGTCGTGATACCCACTGTACGTAATGTTTCTATATAAAACTTTTTTGTGTAAAGGCGCGTCTTATCGCGCCATCGGTAGTCATCATAATTGATTTAAGGCGCTCTCTCGCTCTATAAATCAAACTTATCTTGTGGTATCGCGTCTGCGCTAGTCTATTGTTTATGGGCGCGACTCGCGACTATCATCTGTCATTCCATAGACAAGGTTTGTTTATGCGCCACTACTAGCAGCTTATTAATTTCTGAGATAGTTGAGGTATTTGACGCTGCATTTCTAAATTCAAAATGTTTAAAGTTTATATCATTCATTCAATTGTATGATTGTTAGTTCATTTTTTAAATTTCATTTAATAAAGTAATCTAGTAATATGTAATCTATTCGATTTATAACGGGTATGTCCCTTCTTCTTATCGTGTGTATTAGTGACTAACACTAGTGTCAAAGTTTTTATACCGCCTTAAAGGCCTCTGACATGTCCCTTCCACGTTGGATACTTCTGTTACCCGAGTCTGTTAACTACATTAATTTTGTAGTTCTGAGTCTAGCCTTAAGATTTTCCATATCTATTTATTATAGTAATATAAATGTCGCCTATATTCTTGCAGTCCCAAGTTACGAGCATAATTGAATTATACACGCAAATCGAGCCGATAGCTAAATAGAGCGCAGTGAATTATTAGTATTTACTTTCAGGTTATCGATACACAGAATATAATAGTACCAAGTATTTTAAGACGTTTCATAAATGTTAAATTATATTAAATTATTTTGTAGCTCCCTTCGCGATAGCAGACCGAGCGAGCCTAATGTGCCTTCTGAAGCACGGAGAAGCTTGAGATATTTTATGTTTTAGTAATATATACTTAGATGTTATTACAAAAAGCTGGAACTATAAAAGCAGATTAAACTTTTCAACATTTGCTTATGTATCAGAAAGAGAGAGTAATCAAACAATTTTTAAACTATTACTGCTTCTCTTTTATTTCAGTACTACTAGAGCCATACTTGACCAGAGCAGTCAGAGGACTTTGGCCTTCACTCTTCTCGCTGGCCAGACGAATTGGAGAGGTCTCATTGATATTTATAGCTTTGTTTAGCTTCTATTTCCTAAGTCGCCTTCTACGACATCCACGGGAGGACTTGGAGTGGCCCTATTCTACTCTGCCGGTAACCATACGGCGAGCCTTGACAAAAAATTGAGTTTTTTAAAGAAACATTAGGTACTATACAAATATTCTCTAAGGGGGTAAACTAGGGTTTGAAACTTTGTTTGAAACTCAGCTAAAAACGACTTAACAGTGGGAAAATGTGAGGATTGACAAAAAATTTACCACACGGGCCTAGACCAAAATACAACTTTCCAAACAAACGTAGTTTCTCTACGTTTTATTTCAAAACGACATGTCCGATTTGGGCAACATTTTGTAATTTCAAAGATATTGCAATTATCTAGGTTTATAACTAGTTTCCGACAGTAAAAATATGAACTTGAAATAGAATATAGTGCTTTATATCATTTTTGACCATTAGTATGGGAAACTTCTAAATCGTTATATTTTCTTTCCAGTTCATAATTTTTATAACCCTAACCAGTTATAACCCTAGATAATTGCAATTTCTTTATAATTACCAATTTTTACCGGAATCTGACATGTGGTTTCAAAATTAAACGTATACTACGTTTGTATGGAGAAGTCTAGGGTCGGGGGACTCTTAAACATATAATTTTTTCTAAGCTCTGATTCGCGTTGCTTGACCTACAGATAAGCAAGCCATCAATCCAACAAAGGCAGTTCCACATAAAGATTAAAACAATAATTAAGTTAATTTATTTGCCCGTATCGCAGCGTGACTCTATGTTATCAATTTTATAACGTGATTGACATTATAGCTTATATATTTTAAAAAAATATGATAAAATATTGCCCGGTTCTGGGTAAACGAGGAAAAATAATGTCACATAGTAAGTATGTTTTGCTCAAGTAATTTTAACAACGCCCTTAAACCAAAATAATTTATAACCTGCCATTAGGAAACATGTAAGACATCTGTATCTTGAATGTTAACTTTTAAAGTAAATAAAAAATCTGTTTTTATGGTAATTCTATATGTGTTTTGAGAGTCTGTGGTTATTAATGTGTTTTTTTGGTGATCTAAATTTAAATTATACGTACAAAAATTACTGAAAAGATTGAAACTTTCACTGAAATCTCAATATCAAAGTTATTTATTATGGAATAAAGAAACTTACGTACATCCATAAAATGATTCTACATTTATTTCAACATCATCATTCATGTTTACAGCAACACTGATTTATCTTTAATAGGCATTTTAAAGTAGGAGATCAAAATAAACAGTGGTTGAATACTTGAAAACCGGTCAAAGATCATAACGATGCCAACTGTCCAGACAACATCACTTAGCCTTTTAATAAACAAATTTGATATCGATAGCCATGTTCTTACATAATCTTAGCTCTAAAAATACTACCTACAAAATACTACCTAGTTTATTGTAAAGGCCACCAGTCAACCTTTCAAGAAAACAGACTAATGATATCTACAGATTAATTATAGCCTCGAGCATTTCATTATATATCAAATTTAAGTAAATATTTCCTAAGGCATTTCAATCCATTTCAAACGAGAAGTAAGTACTCGTAAAGCAATGTTGGTCCATGTTAAAACGCAGACTTAATGTATTATAGTTAACTACAGTTAAAAGTGAGATCACGTGAAGGTTTTCTATGCATATTTGCGAAAATCAGCCACTTTTGGCTAATGTGCGAAGAAAAGCTTCACGTTCTCTGTAAACAGTAGTTCATAAAATAGTTTGAAGGCTTACCTAGGGCTTGATCAAGACAAAATTTTAAATGAATCTCCGTTTCCTTCAAAATAATTTATTTCAACCGTGGGCAGCACTGGACCCTTTTAGCCCCTTATCATATTTGCCAAAAATCGTCATTGTGTGCGTTTTTTTCTATGCAATGACATAGACAAGAGCCTGGCTGGAGTGCTATTTTTCATTGAGGGACTTATTTACCGAAACACAAAACGCGTAGTTTTCCAGCTCACCGCAAAGAGTGGTCTAGACCACTCGCTGAAAATCCACGCATACGATCATTAAAAAAAATTGCACACGCTTGGAAACGCTCGCACAAACCATTCGTAATGTGACTAGTGATTTTAAAAATGCGTTCCCTGGCTCTATGAATGTAGAAATAATTAAAACTACGTGGAAATAATTTATTAGCTCAACAAAACTAACAGCCAGTCGTGCTGCAAATTCGTTCACAATCCTAGTTCCCTGAATCTCTAATTGTTTTACATTCACTGGTTTCCCGGAAACCGTGCCTGTATGTACCTCACGTACGTGTGCCGAGGTTAGGAGTATGTACGAGTAAACATGTAAGTTCATTCCCAGTTGTCGGAAGGGCATGATTTAAAAATAACCTGTTTTATAAAACTTTAACATTGAATGAACGGATTGTACGATTAGATAATAACTCCTGAAAGAACATCTCGTACAATTTATGTCAAGAGAATATGCCTTATTTTAAATAAGTAAATGAATAATTTTTCAAATATGTTCTAGAATCTTTAAAATTGGTTTAACCTACTGTGAGTTTGTCCAGCAGACAAACTTATAGTAGGTTTTTCAAAGAAAAGTACTATTTTTACCCAAGTAAGTCTATTATAAAGCTACAATAAAGTTAGAAATTGTTTATCCCAACAATATTAACAATAAATTAAATAATTTGGGAGCCCCTATATCAGTATTTATCGGCGATATATCTGGAAGGGCTTAGGCAACAGATGTTAAATCCCTTTGTTACTGAAAACAGCTGAATTCAGAGCCGTAGAGCGCGAGTACCACAGACTTTCATACAAATAGATATAGAATAAATGCTTTTTGGTGAAGCTGTTCCTTCTTTATCTAAGTCTCTGTGAATTTTGTTCATGGGACGTATATTGTGATAGAACCTAATTACCGAATTTTATATGTCATGACCTCACGGCTCAAGATAGATGTAATAAAGTCATTGGTTTCCGAAAGGATCAAGAATAAAAAGGACGATATGCTGAAAATATGAAATAGATCCAAAAGAACATACCTAGTAAATGTTGTAGAGCTGTTCCCGATGAATGGCGTATTTCTGTAACAAGAAGAAAAAACACGTTAATTTTATGGAGCAAGATATGGTTCATCTCTTATCAGTTATCATAAAAAAACCTTCTATTAATTTTTTTTCATAAATAAAGTGATAAGTAATTCAATAAGTATAAGATACTGAAAGTATGAACTTGTAAATCTGATAAAATAAATCAGATAAGATTAGTTAAAAATTTCTACTTTTAAAATATGCTAAATTGATTAGCCAGGTACTTTCCAATTTCTTCTTTTGTTTATATTACATTTAACGTATTTTGATGCAAGTTTCACTATCATGTAGAGCAATTCTACCTAAAAGATTTCCTATATAGAACAGGAGCGTGCCTACATTGGGCGGTCAACTAGTAACTTACTTATATAAACGGATGGTAGTTGCGTTGTCTATTTCGGTAGCTGGTCTAGCTCTAGCACCGCCAACATGGTTTCAATAACGCATTAAAGGGTTCCGCTGAGTTATGGCCTATTGCCGCTGCTTCTGATTTGTGTGCATTTTCATTATTGGTAATGTTATGGATTATGGCTATTTTTATGGCAATGCGCATTAAATATACGAAGCTTAGCGGTAAAGCGAGCCCAGAAATATAGATTTTTCTATTAACAGCATTGTCTTCTTATTTTTACACTCAGGCAAACTTATAAATCTATCCCTCAGGTGAGATGAGGGGAAAACGTTGTTTTGTTTTGAAAAAATAATAATTGGACAATTGCGAATTGGACAATTGCGAATTGGACAATTGCGCTCGCGCACAAATGGTTCCGTACCATTATCTTTAAATAATACATCTGAAAATGTCTCCTGTCTAGCTGTCACGGATCATGAGATACAGCCTGGTCTTAGACAGACAGACGGACAGGGGAGTCTTTAGTAGTGTAGTACTAGAGAGATTTATGTGAATCATTTTTAGGGTTCCGTACCTGAAGGGTAAAAACGGGACCCTATTACTGAGACTCAGCTGTCAGTCCGTCCGTCTGTCTGTTCGCCTGTCTGTCACCAGGCTGTATCTCGCGAACCGTGATAGCTAGACAGTTAAAATTTTCACAGATGACGTTTCCGCTGTAACAACAAATACTAATAAAAACCTTAAAAATTCTTTCAAGTAAGGCTCCCATACACCAAAACTGTTTTTTTATAGATAGTGGTACAGAACCCATTGTGCCCGAGTTCGACTCGCACTTGGCTGGTTTTTATGTTTACAGTTAACTATAGTTTTGCAATCGGACGGAAGAAAAACACCTCTTTTTGGTTCTCCACGTTCCACTTGGAGATCAGCCAGCGCTTCATTGTAAGCTCTGTATTCGTAAGTAGGTACTTCACTGTAGCCTTTTGTGGCAGGCTACATTTTATTGTTACGTGTGTCACGCTTTGCTGGTCTCCGTATATTGTAGGTACTTTCAAAATACACTTTTGTACTTGTGTATTTTATTTGATACTAGCCGAAGCCCGCGACTTCGTTTGCTTGGACTTCATGACTCCGGAAAATGCACATCAGGCTGAAAAACTTTTTCTAAAGCGTCATTTTTATATTTCTTATAGTTTAGCTTGACAATTATGGTACTGCACAGGTGTTCCATTTTTTAATATCAATTATACCCTATATGTTGCCCAGGATTATCTGCTATATAAAAAGAACTTTCATTGGAATCCGTTCAGTATTTCCGGAGATTAGCGTGTACAAACAGACAAACAGACAGACATCTTTTTAAAATTCTTACTCTATTACAACGTGAGAACAGTATTTATTGTGCTATCACTATGTCTCCATCGCCGGAAATATTTTTTTGTATGTACAGAAGTGATTTTTTTACTGTTTTATTATATGTGTAGAAATTTGAAATATTTATATTTGCTTCTAATTAGATGAACCGTATCTGAATTTGTAAGCCGTTTGTTCCGGTTGTCATCAATGTATAAGGTAGTCAAGCTCTGTCATGTCAGATGACTTTAGGCAGCTTAAAAAATCTGACACTGGTGGTTGCTACTTTTACACGCGCGGAGAAGAAACTATAAACAAATACTATACAGTAACAGTCTTGTGGTGCGATTTTGCAAACGCGAAGTCACTTAACGAACGATTTTTTTGAATGAAAAGATATTCGTTTAGGTGACTTAACGTTTCAAAAATGGCACATAAGAGATGCGGGAGGTAGCTCGACATGAACATGAGACACGTCGGATTCTAAAACGGTGTCAACAGAGGTGCTATTTTTCAAACGCGGAGTCACTAAACGAACGGTTTTTTGTATGGAAAAACCATTCGTAATTCGAAAATCTCTGCGTTTCAAAAATGGCACTTCAGGTCAACACGACTCATTACATTGACAGTCCTACACACACACACTCTCTCACTATCACACAGGTCACTGGGTAAAAATACTGTATATGTGTATGTTTTGTAATGTGTGCCAGAAGCTTTATAAACCTCTCAGCAACACACAACACCCTCTTCAAGCGAACCCGTATCAGGAACCGTTACAAAAAATCGCCAACTCCTTTATTCTTGGCAGATTTATGAGCATAAGCCTTCCTATCTCTAATCTCGGAAGCAAGGCTGTGCGAGAGACAATAGCCAAAAAAATATAAAAATAAACAAAATGGCGGCATGCGGGTAGGTCGGGCACAGAGGTGCTATTTTTCAAACGCGGAGTCACTAAACGAACGGTTTTTTGTATGGAAAAACCATTAGTTTAGGTGACTCCGCATTTCAAAAATAGCACTTCTGGATGGGCATAAATCGACGCGAGGTATACGGGTTCTATTCGGCGGGTGGACCGTTATGCCCAGATTGTCCAGTCTCATTTGTTTATTAGGTTGGGGATGAGATATGGTGATCGGATGTTAAAAAGTCTAAAATGTAGGGCGAAGGCTAAAAAAGTATAAAATATCAGAGTGAAGGTGTTTTCAATATTTATATTTCTATAGTTATATGATTAGCTATATAGGTTTAAGGACGCACTGTATTTGAACATCTTTGTAATAAAACCCTGTTTATTGCTGTGAGTTTTTAGGAAAAATATCAAAAGGGACACCAAACGCCCAAAGACTCACAGTACAGTTGTAGGTATATCTAAATCTTTGGACTTACATAAACTATATGCCTTTTCCTACAACTTTTTTGGCAAAGTTTTACTTTGGTTTAGTCATCGAAGTTGTAGAGTTTTGTTTTTATCCAGCTACTTCAAATATTTAAGCGGTCTGTAAATTTGATGGCATTCTATAACAGTGTCAAGTTATGCCTAAATGCTTTGAGAATTTTAAAATGTCTAATAGGTATTCTAAATATGCAATCCATTGATGAACGGCGCTAGCTTCGAGAGAATCCGAGAAATACCTGTTAGTCAAGTGTCAGTTTGAATTTTTTGATTGATATATTCACGACAAATGTTTCATTCGACTTGGCATTCTAATTTTTAATTATTTCACAACGCGTCTCATCGAGGCTACTGGTGACCCGAGGGCTGGTAGCTTTTTTGCTCAACGAAAAAGTCTCGCTATCCAACGAGGGAATGCTGCCAGCATATTGGGTACGTTGCATCGATGTGGTGCGTTGGAAAAAATATTTTATTTATAAGCAAATGTATTTTATAATTATTGTTTGTTTTTTTAATTAATGTATTATTTCGAATGTTTTACTAGACTTTTAATTTCTTACTGATCAAAGGTCTTCTTAAGTTATTTTAATTTTTATAATGGACACAGAAGAGACATTTGTCGCCAACAGAGGTGACGGCGCTGCGCCTGCGTCGCGTCACCAGACGGCAGATAAGCCGATTCGTAGCAGACGCACGGGTAGCAGATTAGAGCCGTGCCCCGCAGCGCCGCTTTATCTTTTGACGAGGGCCAGATTGGAGCAGGTAGCAGAGACATCTTAGATGTTTCGTGAATTCTAGAAATATGCTTTCATGTAATACTCTTTCATTCTGCTCTAGGAAAAAAAAAATAGCAGCAGTTTCTCTTCCCGCGTAGATTGTAAAAACCAATGAAGGGAACGGGTGAAACTATGTATCGTGTAGGCAATGCAATCCATTATTTTTATTCAACGCCATCATTATTTTGACCATTTTGACATCACACTATAGTGTGATGGGCGAGAACGCGGAAAAAAGATCCAAAAGTCACTTTTATTGTAAATATATTCACACTAAAAGTGGCTTTTGGATCTAGCGGTCGCAGGGGCTTGCCTGCTCAGTTTTTTTTCAAATACCGATAGTCTATCGATAGGCTATCGATAGTGGACTATCGAGCGGCAACACTAACCTAAACACAAATAAGCACAAGAAGAGGGAGAAAAGAAGAGCTCGGTTAATATTTTAAAAATTATTTTCTTTAATAAGTAGTATTTTAACCTCCTGAATACTGACAAGAGCCAAGAGGGTACATACTTAGGTGGTTGTCAAATAAATATAGACATTTATTCTTACTTTTTCTGAAAGGAAGCGTCAATTTCACGCACATTACGTAGACCTCTCGTAGATGTGTTTACTTTACCTTATCCGTCCTTTTACCTCTGCTGACAGTAAGCAAACCAAATGTTGCCAACGTAAAAACTGTATATTTACCCTAACATCAGGATGTCAATAATCGAACATGGAAACATGGTTCTAAATTTTTTGTGATGGTAGATAAGGAAGTGGAATGGATTCGTCGACGCTAACTAATTGAGTTTGGGTTCGTGGGGGTTTAATTTCATAAACAAAAGTCCAAACATTTTTTTTCTAAATTTATGGTTCCTGCGTACAAATGAGTTTTTGGCGGGAAGTCAAGGGGTCCAGTTGGAGTTTGCTTTAAATTGTTTTGCAAATTGATTCTAGTGAACTTTATAATATGAAATTGGTGTAGTTTGGTGTTATAAATGCTCATTCTCTCAATAAAAAAAAGGATGAAAATTTTGGTGACATTTAACTTCACTTTTCCATTTTGGTCAAGGCCTGCGATATTTTGATTTATCCTTTATTAAATGTATCTAAGTATCTATCTATCTACATAGCGCGACGAACCGATGGCCGATGGGGCAAAAAGGTTCTTGAATGGCGACCGCGTACTGGCAAGCGAAGCGTAGGACACCTACAAGGTGGTCAGATGACCTGACCAGGGTCGCTGGAAAGCGCTGGATGCAGGCCGCTCTTGATCGGTCATTTTGGAAATCTTTGGGGGAGGCCTATGTCCAGCAGTGGGCGTTACGGCTGAAATGATGATCTATCTATCTAGTTCGTCGTGTCGTATTGTTTGGGAACTTGGTAAATATGCCATATTTACCAAGTTTCCTGTTGGTTGAATTTTGTAAAGACAATATTTACAATAAATCTGAGCGACAATTGTGTTCGAGACTCACGACACGACCGACAGTAACTTTATATTTATATTGTAGCTAAAATTACTTTCCAAGAAAAGACAAATTTCAATTTCCGTTGTTGAAGCAATGTTTATTGTATTTTTGATATAAATTTAATAAAACACAAGTGGGAGTGCGCCATCTGCGAATTGAACGTCATTTGTATCACAGTTACAAAGACATTTATTATATTTCTCGCATAAAATATTCTGTTATTGGAATCTTATTACTACATCTGGCCCACACGTTTTCGTATATAGCTAGATGTCTCTTCTGTAAAGTTGTATTGGTTTTAATCAAATATGTAAGAGCAATACCTTGCTAAACTACCAATTAATATTAAGTGTAATTAATTCTTCACTACATACTTAATCAAACATTGATTAAAAGATTCCGGCACAGAATGCTCTATACAAAATAAAGAAAAAAACGAAATAAAATAAATAAGTGTCTATTTTTCTAGGTTTTCCAGTATATTTCTATTATATTAATTAGGTAATTAAATTTAATTGCTAAGTATATGCTCTGCAATATTTCAATTCGTTTGAAGTCAAAAATTGACCTTTACAATATCATTGCATGGATTATCCCAATTCACACGAAAACGGAGTTAGACCTGACTAGGTGTTGTATTTCCAATTAATAGCTTCTCCAAGCTGTTACTGGAAGATAAAACAACCCTCATTTATCTGGCAACTATTTACCTTCTCCAAATAAACGGTCGGCGAAAGATTAACTGTTTGGAAATCAATCTGTTCATTAAATCGACCGAATTGCTTTCCCGGACTAAGCTTAATAGTTTTCTGGACTAAGACCTCTTTTGAGTGTTTTGAGGGCAGTTCAAATCGGTTGAGTTATTGATGCTAGTAAAATGTTGAGTTTACTCGACTACGACGAATAAGAGCGCCGTGGTTATTAAAAAAAAAAAAAAACTTGCCGAATACAAGCTCTCAAGTTCTTATACATAATACAAATTATTTTTATTGTAGAACATAGGTACAAATACAAAGTTTTTACATCATAGAAGTGCCATCATGTTCTTACAATTGATTTTACAAAAATCCTGTCCGTTGTTTTTTTTCATAAAGACGAACTTGGGCAAGTAAGGAGTACCTACAAGCTTTAATTTATAAATTAATACTCATATATGTCAAGGGCAACTATGAAATATCTTCTGCCCTGGAGAATAAGACAATATGATCTGTTAGGAAAATATATACTTATGTAAATGAGTACGATAGACATTCACTTTACAGTCTGCTCTATCAATGTGGACTCTTCTCTTTTCAACCTATTAGACCTCTTTCGAGATTAGAAAACAGATTTAACTTTGTTTTCCAAGTTGTTCGATTCACAAAACCGTGAATAGAACTAAAGCTGCGGTAAATTAAGCCTAGATTGAGGCTGAACAGATATGGACATTATAAATTATGTATTGGTTTCTTGCGAGAAAATGATATAATGTCCGTCAAGGCGGGTTTTAATAGTGTTTGCCATAATTTCCAGCAACACATAGTATAATTAATTTTCAGTTTAGGCATGTCAATGATGAATTAATTAATTATGAATAAGCAGGATTATTTTTAGCCTTTTCGAATTCAATACTTTCACCAACATTTCAAGTCATAAATCGTGATGTTCTGTGTTTTTTTTAAATATTTTTATAGATATCTAGCGTGAATCAGGGATTCACAACATCTTACTGCAGTGACTCAGCGACCCGAAGTGGATTTTGGTTTCCGACACCAGAAGCCAAGGAATCTTTCTTTTCTTGCACAACTTGACAGGTATATGGTGAAAAAGAAAGAAAAGACTATATGTAAAAATAATAATTAAAAAATAATCAAAACAATAAACTACATGCAAAATACACACTATAAAGTATATGCTAAAATAAACAATACCTACATATACTACATACACTACATAAATACACTATGATCTATCTGACAGTTTTTGAAGAAAATGTGCCTTCACCTGTTTCTTAAATGAAAAACGGGATTTAGCCTTCCGGACATCAACTGGTAATTCGTTCCATAGTTTTATAGCTTGGACGATAAAAGAATGTGTAAAGAACCCACTCCGGTGAACTGGCAAAAAAAGGTTGAAATTGTTAGAAGAACGAAGATCTCTAAGATGGGTATCACCCTGAAACTGAAAATTAGACTTGAGGTAAGCTGGAGTAGCGGGTTCAAAAAGAATCGAATAGAGAGTTGTGAGGATGTGCAGGTTGCGCCGTTGACGAATTGGTAACAGATTAGCTGATCCCTATTTAGAAAACTTACACTTTTTATAGTATATCTGATTTCTCCAGCCACTTTTCCTTGTAGATTACTTTTCAGCCATATTTGTAAAGCAAACATTCTTTGAATTTGTCTAAGATTAAATTACATTGAAAATAACCACAGAGCGGCGACAATTAGTGATGTAAAACGGGATGTATCTCCCTTCACCATCGCGGTATGGATATCAAAGTAAAAAACAGGAGTATCGAGTTTGGAGTAACAGTAGACGCGTGAGCGCGACATTGGAAGGACCGCGGTATCTATGTATGTATGTGCCACGGCTTGTATCGCGATACGCGACTCCGCGGGTAACCGCAGCCATGAGGTGTCGTACATAAGTTATGTATAGTTTCTGTTCATCTAGTCGTATTACATGATGAGACATTTGCATATTTTACCGTTTTTTCGGTTTATAGTTATGGGTAAAGGTATCTATAATGGCCGTATGTACTCGTATCTATACAACTACGAATCATTTTTTGTATTAGTAATTTCTACAAAGTTTGTCTATTTAAAGTAGTTTTTACGTTGTCTGTATATATTTATTTATTTACCTATTCAGCCACGATGAGAACAATCTTACAAGTGTATTGCTGCAAAGATTGCTCGTTTAAAATAACAGTGGATTAGGAAACGACCTTCCAATTTAGAACACAGGTAACGACTGTAATAAGCAGTAACGTGAGCGTGACATAATAGTTAAGAACTTAACCAAATGCTGCGTCATTAGGGTCACCTCTCACTTGTATGGTGGCATGCAAATCCGCACGCATTATTGTGCCAACCCTTGCGTCACACTCTTGGCCAGGCCAAACATTTATCCTATTATCTTCCTTCTTTTTTTTCTTTAAGCACACACCACGTGATTCTCAAACGGGGTCTGACCGCGTTTATCAATAGTATTTTTAAAAAATTTAAGAATTATTACTGTTTATTGAACGTAATAAACGTAATCCGTCTTATAATAAAACGAGGACTAACTTTGTTTATAAATTTAAACCAACATCTGCCCAAATCCAGATGGCATCTAGTAAAGTGGCACTATCTCTTTTGTCAATGTCAACTTGATTTCGATGGATAATGACTATAACTGTATACTAAGTAAAATATAAAGTAATATAAAGTAAGTAAAATTCTGTTCTCGTTTTATAATAAGATGCTTATTTGTCTTTTTTCAGTGCTGTTCAAACGCCAATTTTAAAAATGTCTGTACCTGAATGATAGACAGGCGTTAGACAACACAATGGTAGTTAGCACTTCCAATCCTTGACTCACTCTGAAGCAGGTGCCAATATTGAAACCTCTATGACTGGTACAGAAAGCGCTGGAACGACTGCGTCGATAAATATCTAAGGAGAATAAGCAGAAGGTATCTTGGAGAATCCCTTCTCTTCCATTTCGCCCAGTTACTGGCTGGTTTATAGAAAAACCATGAGTAGTCAAGTATATCTTTCAAAAGGCTTAGTTTTCTGCGGTATCCGGCTCGTAAAGGCGCGGCCCACGGTGGCGTTACGAAACATGCGCGTGCGCATTTGATCACAATGCAGCATTAGCATGTGACCTAATGCGGCTATTCCAACCAACCGCCTGCGGTATGACTGTGTGACGCAATAGCCGAAAGCACAAAAGTTGTTATACATACCTTACTTACTACATTTCAAAACAAAGCTCTTGGTGTCATTAAATCAAATGAAAAGAGATAGATAGACATATAGATAGACTCATTTAGATATTTGCTGCTATAACACACATACATACAAAAAAATTATAAACACAAATCAGACACAAAATTAAAATAAACTTCTACCTACCTGTAATTTTTTTTTATGTGTGTGCTACAGCATTACAAAAAGGCCACAGCTCAGTGGTAATATTGCACGAGAGCAATACACAAATTTTCAGCTGTGACGTGACCTAAAGAGATGCTTGTTGCAGATCCAATGATAAGAATTACCCTAGTACCAGGAAAATTATAAAATGAAGTGTTTTAAAATATTCCTCAATTTCAGTAATCAGTGACTTTCAGTAGGTACTCTGAAGACCATTCTTTTTTGTATGAATCGTTCAAACTGTACTGGTTATTTCTCCTCTATTATACATTGTCTTTACCTAGCTGTCTATTTTGTTACTATCTTTAGCCAGACCAATTAGGCTCCAAGTATAAAGAAGACCATCTTTCGAGGAGAAGAAGTAGAAAAGCGCCCCGGGTGCTAAGCTGAAAAAATCGTTGATGAAGCGGAAACCTGGTATCTCAGTGGATTCCTTGAATTTTAATCTAACTCCTAGGCATCACCCGTACGTTGATTCCGCGTAATTCGACACTTGATCTATTGGAATGCGCGCGCGTCACTATTAGTATGATCTATGTGGGCAACATGGCGGGCGCCACGCGATACTGGTTTATCGATTCTTGTTTGTGCAGTGAGTTACGATGATCAGCCGACAGTAATGTGATTAGACATTAGACATTCTCTTTGTACCTGTCCTTGCTAAGATACCTACTAGATAAAATAAATAAATATATAGGGACAAATTACACTGATTGAGCTAGCCCCAAAGTAAGTTTGAGACTTATATTATGGGATACTAACTCAACGATACTATATTTTATTACAAATACGTATATAGATAAACATTCAAGACCCAGAACAATTTGAAAAAGGCCATTTTCCAACTTGCCCTGACCGGGAATCGAACCCGGGACCCATTCGCGACTAACTCAATAAGGATTGTTTGAACTCATTTGTACAGAATTAATATCATTTCTAAATAATCTCACCAATCAATGGGAGGGCCATTAGATTATATTCCTCGTGAAATCTAAGACGTAAGGTTTATGGCTATGAATCTGATAAAGCTTGGTAATCTTGGCATATATGTATAATGATAACAGACAACATAAAATAGTCGGGTAAAATCAATAAAATGTGTCGATTTACGGTAGCTCTACGTCACCGAATTAGATATAAGTACTAAGTAATATACCTATATAATACGCCTTCGTTCTATTCACATACCGAACGTTGTATGTATATGGTTTTGTGTAATTTTTGCTCAGAAGCTCGGTGCTCGGTGGCCCGGAGTGCGCATTACTAGCGCTTTCCCAAGTATTAAAGCGACACCGGGCATGGTCCGCACTTGGATGGGTGACCACAAGTGGCATAAAAATTTCTTGAGTTCCTCCGAGCTTCGGAATGCACGTATAAGCTGTTGGCCCCGGCTGTCATCATTGTATGGCAGTCGGCAAGCTATGTCAGATACCTTTAGGCAGCCTAAAAAATCTGTCACCAGTGTTGGCTTACACACACGAAAAAAGTCTCTGTTCTTTTTCGTATAGTCCGCTGGTCATAGCTGAAATCTCAGATTAAAGAACATGAAATAATGAAGACTATTTTTATACCGAAAGTTGTAAGTCTGTAGGATCAGGTATGAGTCAGCCCTCTCGCTTGACGGATTAACTGGCGAAGTATTAAATGACTAGAATTATTTACGAGCCATTGTTCAGCCGTTCGTCGAACCGATAGACTTAGGTATAACCGCACAATAAGTACTTAAGTACTAATAAGAAATGAGAGAAGAGAACTTTACGATTTGTGATAAAATACTGAATAGGCATCGACAGTTTTTGCTATTTTGCTCAAGTTATTCAGAAAACGCTTGTGACAAGAAGGCTGGCTACTTCTATGTCCAACAAATCGGCATAGCCAAAGATAATATATAATTATTAACCTAACCTAACGCCATAGAAATGAGTAGAGGGTCCGTAAGTAGGCAAAGCTGGTAGTTGCTTGAAGGCTCACAGAGATACATAAGTACATACACTAGTCTATCACGTCTTGATGCCTAATGAAGCAGACAGAGCATCTTGATTATTGCGGCTTTAAGTAGTCAGAGCTAAGGGACGCAAGACCCAAAGGCCACTTTTGAAGGACTCAAAATAATGATGGGTTGCTTGCCGAGCCGAATTTTAATCCCCGATAAAAAAGGGGTGTAATAAGTTTGACGCCAATGGTTAAAGTAGCTCTTGAACAGATGGATCGACTTTGATGCGGTGGTTGTTAGCTATTTTTGATGGAAATCGGTTCAGCGGTTCAAAAGTTATGGGGAGCGCTTGAAAGTCGGGATTTTTTTTAATTTGCCTGGCAAATAGTCTTGTAACTTACTTATCATCTTAAGAGAAGAAAAAACCGAAAAGCCGCCCGCGTCCGATGCAGCACAGCTATGGATGCTAATAAGCATAAAATAAAGGCTAAAAAGGTATTTGCAAAGTTTAGTTTGCTGCAGACTGTACCTGTCTGTACCTATTATACATGAAACAGCCATTTTATATCTAGAAACATATCCCCGAAGCTGTAAACTTTATGCCATTTTGTTTAATAAGCTGTAATTCACAGTTACGAATTCTCGACGTGTAAAGTGGCAATTTTATAGCAATAGATTCCAGTATGAATATGCTTAAGTAGTTGGTTAAGTGATAGTATAGTAGTTTAAACCCACGGGAATAAAGCTTTGTTTTATCTACGTAATAAGGAAGTCACAAAATTATATGCACATATATTGCAAGCAATATGTGTTTCTTATGGTGAATAAACTGGACACATTTCCTTATCTAAGAGATTGTAATATGTTTTTCGTTTCTTGATATTTCTGAACTGACTGGTATTTTCAAATAGGCAAATAATATTATGTTAAGAGGCCGTGTGGTTTCCGGCCTAGAATAGAACCACTGCATTTCCTCCTGTGGAAGTCGTAAAAGGCGACTAAAGGATATTCCCGTCACTAAACATGAACAGACTTCTGATGGGCAGCAGCGTCGAAGGTACGATAGTGACTCCCACTGCGCTCGCCAACCCGCCTGCCAAGCGTGGCGAGTATGGAAATATCCCCTCATGGAAAGAAAAAAATACCAGGTCCCAGAACGCGGCAGCCCTGGAGTGCTATTTTTCATTGAGGGACTCAGCGAAACACAAAACGTGTAGTTTTCCAACTCACCGCTCGCGTAAAATACAAATTGATCGTATTTTTGAAACCGTCGTGTCAGCGAAAAACAATATTGTTTTACGCAGAAAACATCGATAATTTGTCTATGCTTTTCTAAAAATTCGAACATGAATAAAAAAGCTACGCGAAATGAAACGGATTTCCCATGATTGGTTTCGATGACATATCTACGCAACTAATGTCAAAATTACGAGTGGTTAAGACCACTCGTTGTAAATCCTTCGCAAACTACCGATTCAAAAATGCGCCCGTTTGGAAACGCTCGCGCAAACCCTTCGTAATGTGACAAGTGATTTCAAAAATACGTCTCCTGCTCCTGACACCGGTAGCGGTCATGGTAACGGCGGGGCAGGGGGTGTCGTTGGAAAGCGCTCTTGATCGGTCATTTTTAAAAATCTTTGGGAGAGGCCTACGAGTATGTCCAGCAGTGGACGTTATGCGACTGAAATTATGATGATGATGATTATGTTAAGTCGATTTTGAGTTCAAAACATAAATATTTAATAAATAATAGACAAAGAGACATAGATAATATTACTATTCCTACACATAAAATCAAGCATCCCTCCCTAACTCCCATGCTGGTCTGGGAGAAATAAAAAAAAAACTTAGTACCAGCTGCGTACAGCTATGTACCCAGCTGCTTCTCTTCCCACACAATGGGGGAAAATGCAAATCATGTTAACAGGCGATGCGGCTAGCAACCCATCACTGTATTGATTGCTGTTCCATCTTCTCGCCCACCATGACGCTAAAAGTGGCTTTTGGGTCTTGCGGCCCTGGGCTCTGCATAGAACCGCAAGACCCAAAATGCTCTGTCTGCCCCATTAGGGATAAAGACGTGATAGTATGTATGTATGTATAAAATCAAGCTTAAAATATTATCTAATTTAAAATAAATAAGTATGCAAATATTCGCCCAATTTTGGAACATTTTATATTTTCAAGAAATAACTTTAGTGGTGTGACTTTATGGCACCTCTGCCGATCACGTTTCGAATCGACGTCGATGTCAATAAAAACTAAAATATCATTTCAAATTGAAATATTTAACGGTCGAACGAACATGGGTATAATTTAATTTATTTGTTTAAGTAATTTTCTCATAAATAACAGGCCGGGTTTATATCTTACGATATTTTTTGAACTTTGAAATCAATCTGTTTTACTCTTAGCCGTGTTGAAGAAAGGAAAGTTTTTTGTTTGTTTGTAGTAACTATATTATACCCAAACAAATACATATACAAAGACAATATACCTAGAAAAGAGCAAATATACAAATGTGTTGTTAGGAACCAGAGATAAATGATTTCTTATGTATGCAACGGATTTAAAAACATATTTTCTTTGTTTGTGAACTTTTGAGTTTATATATCTATCACTTGTAATCTTAAAGGTTTTTGTAAGATAGATTTTTACTGGTTCCGGCTGTCATCGTTTTATAGCACTAGTCAGACAGTGTTTGATGCTTAGGTAACTTGAAAAATCTGATACCAACCAGTATTAGCCAGATTTTTGATTCATATTTAACTTCTTAATCGAATCGATTTTCCAACTGTAATGAATACAATCGTTTCGAAATCGTGTCGTGCCTCGTAAACACCAACAGCGAGGCTGACTCGGCAGGAGGCAGAGTGAGTCCATACACGCAGATGTAATCGATACGCGTCCGAAGTATTCGCTTTCACGATATTTACGATGCCCGCCGACCGATATGTTAATCTTTGTTTTTATTTGCGCTTCCTACGCACCGCACCGCATCGCTTCGCCATTCGATAGTGCTTTTATCGATTTAATAGTAATTGAATTGCATACGTTTCCGAACGTGTGCCAACACTATCCCGTTAGAAACTTAGAATTGGTTAGAAGATAAATTGTTGGCTATAAAATGAATATTAGAGGTTGTTTGTGTAAATAAATATTTTTAAGTGTTTGTCAGATGATAATGGGATGTTGTCTCGGCGATAAAATACTCGTACGTGCAATAAAATTAATAATAAAATAAATAGTGCCGTGATTGCATGGAATCCGTAAAAGGGATGATGACTCACTAAATATTGAGAGACCTTGTTGCATCTCAAAACCTGTAACATCAAAGCTTTGATATACAGGGATTGAAAGGACTTTTTTGTAAATTTAAAGTACTGAAAACAAGTGTCAGTTCTTAAAAAAGGGTTCGTTATACATTTGACATACATTCCTTACTGTTTTTATTAACATTATATTAAATAAGGTGTACTTGACTTACTAAAAATATTTATTTGTAACAATACATAGTTAAATTGCATATAAGATAAATTTACACTTAAGAACATTGAAAGCTCATGATGTATCGAAAATAGAGACTAAAATACATATAACTTAGTAGGACTAACGTAGAAGAGACATACTCGTAATAAATCGAACCACGGGCTTATACTAGAGCACTATAATATAATTATAATAAAAGAAAGGCCAAAAAGCAAAAAATAAAAATGGACATTCCCATACAAATTGTCCGGTTATTGCTGACATTTTTTATAATTTGTTTTAAAACCAAAAGCCACAAAAAACGACTACTTAGCGACCTCTGCGACACTGAGAGAAAATATATTAATTTAGTCCCTGCTGCGTCAAAATCCATACGAGCCGTTATCTATTTGCCTAATAAATTCGGATTTAAATATACAAAGTAAGCTATTAGCGACAGGTTCGGGGTGAACGCTCGCTCGAAATTCAGATGAGGCGTAAACATCGCGCCTCTGTTTACGATCGCGAGTCGATCGGTTCGGCATCGAGATATCGAGTGAATCGAGTCGGCTTGATAGCGGCTGTTACGCGGATGTTGAAACGATGCGGATCAAAGTTACCGTCAGATGATTATGTGTCTAATCTTTTGATTGACTACTGTGAATTTCTCATCTGACGGGTTTCCGTTGGCATCTCAGCTGTACTGCTTTCAAGCCAACTTGAGAAAAACTATTACTGAATTACCCTCTGAATCAAAAAATTAATGATGGTTTAGAAACCATTAAAATGAATAGGCTTTTATCATATACTATAAAACTCGCCAGCTCTTTTTATGAATACAAGGGTAAAACTGCAAATATGTTTACATAGGTAGAAAAGTTCGCATAACCTATAAATATTGATGATTGTACTGTACAATATTGAAAAACTTTTTAGTGTAAACAAATTATCTAAAGTTTCTTTTAAAGTCATTTGGCACAAAATTTATTGCACAGCATGAACTACAACCTACAATATTATTTAATATACACATTATGTACGTACCTATTATAAACATATTTAAATATTTCGATTAATTGGCCAAAATAAATTCAAAGCAAACGGAGCTATTCAATTCACGGGCGACAGCAGATATTAAAGTATCAAACCCCGACGGTTCACATGTGAACCGCAAAACAATTGAAATCTATTGTGTCTGCGATTCCGGTACTTGACAGGTTAAAATAGCGTAGACTGAACCTTCATGGTCTGAACGCAGAATAATTCTCCAATAAATAAACCTAAAAGCCCATACATTACATGTCAATGATAATATATTTTGACTAGATGTCGCATCGCATACTTAAGTATTGATAGATGTGACGTAAACGTTATGACTCTGGAAAATGCTCATCAGGTTGGACTTTTGACGTTGGACATCAGGAGGAACTTTGGCTAAGGCGTTATTTTTATATTTTTTATCTATCTGGATCATTATGTTTTTTTTATCAGCCTCAGGTTATACGTTGCCCAAGCTTAGCAGCTATATAACAAAAAAAGTTTTATTCGAATCCGTCCCGTATTTCCGGAGATTAGCGTGTACAAACTGAAAAACATTTTTTAAAAATTATTCCCGCAATAAACAGGTATATACGAAATATGAAACGTAATCTTAGGCTTTCGATATAAAGTCGGATCAGCTGATCGGTCAACTTATATGGGTGGCCAAAAATTACTTTTCATATTTCGATACATGATCGTTGGGAAAAGTTGTTCAATATCTTGGACTGAATTCATTCTTGAAATAGTTTCAGTATATTTTGTTAGAACTTTTTATATTCAATGTTCATGCACATTTTATTTCTGTTTTATTGTAAATACAGATATAAAGTGCATTTTCACACAAACATATTTCGGATAATCATTACTTGATGCAAAACTACAACTAAAATTTCATAAATAGGGTTTTTAGGCATTCAAGATGATGTACTCAAACTAAATAATGAAATCATTTTCAAGTCTTTTTATTCTCCACTGTAGGAGCACGAACCTCTTTGTACTAGAGCCATATTTGGTCAGAACAGCCAGAGGATATGGCCCACACTCTCTACGCTGGCCAGACGGGTTGGAGAGGTCTCATGATGTTTATTCTTAGCTTCAATTTTCTAAGTCGCCTTCTACTACATCTTCTTCTTCTTCTTATCGTGTGTGTTAGTGACTAACACTAGTGTTAAAGTCTTTAAACCGCCTTAAAGGACATTATTACATCCATAGGACGACTTGGACCACTCCAAGTCGTCCTGTGGAATACTGTGGATGTAATAGAAGTCCTATTATACTTATTTTCAAAATTACGAGTCACTAAATATAAAGTACCATCAATTGGTCTTCCGACTTGTTTTCATATTATAATTCTGGCCTATAAATGTCCTTCTAGATTAAGACGTTGTTCTGACATTAGCGCAACATCTACAGTCATCTTGATCAAAGCATATAAATAAAATTCGATCGCAAGCAGTATAGATCAGGATTCATCCGGCGTGTTTGTAAATCAGACAATTTGCAATAAGTAGTTATTTGCCTATTCGTTCTTTGAATTTAAACATATTGTCTATTGTTCTATAAGCTTCCGGTGGAGACTCTTCATTGAAATAAAATTTCTCGACAGAATCATAGTGTATTTTTATTTCTATACTTCAAAATTTGCAGAAAATGATCTTCTTTTTTAAGCTATCGCGTTGCATCGTTACCAAGTTAATTTATTTAGGGAATTCAAGCAAAACATCTTTATTTACCTTATTTATTTATTTTTGCCGGGACACGGTCTTAACCAGCAAAGAAACGTCAGCGAAAATCGTGATGTTTTTTCGCCTATGGCGGAAAAATATAAAAAAGGTAGGTAGGTATGTTTCGCATTTATTCCAGTATGCAATAAATTAGTAGATATGAGAATAAATTAATCAACGAAGTGCTAATGTAACACTTGTCATATGATTAAAAAAACATTAGCAAACCACGTGTGCAGAACCAAAAAAATAGATCCCACTTTTATAATTATAACATTCATAATTTCTTACAATTACATGTGAAGTGTCGCGATTGCGAGTTTACGAGTAAAGTACACTTAAACACCGGTATAATGTACGTCCTCCAGTAGGACTTATATGGCTGGTGCGGTACACGAAGTTGTTATAATAGGGGGCGCGATAAAAGTTATAGCGGGAAACATCGAGAAGTAAGATGGATAACTCAGAATTTTAATATTTATTTATTTATTTAGTAACATACGTACATATCATTGCAGGTTGACATCACAAATTGTCTCTAATCAATCATACCCGTGTAAATTAATTCAGAGTAGTAGTCTGTCTTATTGGCTACAATTGGTGCCGAGCTTGTGTCAGTGCAGTGGTGCTTTCCGCAGCGGGGTGTACTGACCTTGGGCTCCACGTTTATAAAGTGACACTTCTGGTTTTTCTAGGCGTCCATGATCATATCAGCAGTCCCGTAACTGAAAAATCAACTGTCACTACGTTTTGTTCGCCGAAATCAACAGGTGGTCTATCAAAATGATCATTTAAGAGAGCCAGTTCTATACTCTCTCGATTTTGCGATAAAAGTAATGGCGAATAAAAACGAACATTCTTCGACACGACTTTCCGGTCCGACACAAGTTAATATTCCGCATTTCATATACATGTCTGATGCATTATTTATCAGCTTAGGAGTATTATGTACTGATTAGACGCCGGAGTTTTTTTTAAATATCTATAGCATTCCATAATCTATCTCTATGTTTGAACTTTTTACATAATCATCATCGTTATAATTTTAGCCGCATAAATCTCCCAAAGATTTTCAAAAAAACCGATCAAGAGCGGCTTGTTTCCAGCCCTTTCCAGCGACCTTGGTCAGGTCGTCTGACCACCTTGTGGGTGAGTGTTCTACGCTTCGCTAAACTATAAGTACTATAACTTAACTTTTTATATATTTATTCTCGATTAAGGCGTTTTTCTGTAAAGTATTTTCAAAGATTACTTAAAATAAACTACACAAAGATTTCTTCGTTATAATAGATTTGGTAATGTGGGAATACATTTCAAAAGAATCTACGTGATTTCACAGACGTGAGGAAAGTCGATGGATATTTCTGTTTTATTTCTGTAGGTTTAAATATTTGATTTTGGCGTGAAGATAGATATTAGTCTAGAAATAAAAAAAGAGAAGAAACTTTGAGAACAGAACTATATGGAATAAACAATTAAACAATAACATAAATTAATAAACAAACTATAAAATTATTGCGAGTAATTTTACTCCTGCTTCATGTAATATGATCCAGTTAAGGGCATGACTGCTTGTCTTATTTTAGAATCACAAAGAGGCCACAAAAACTAACAAACAGCTTCGTTATCAGTTACAAGCTTACAAGCCTACACTAGTATTTGATGAAAAACAGTAAGTGTCCGGTAACCTGATGAATTATTCACACATTGCACGCGCATTGAATTGTTTACCTATACAATCAGGGATGATACTTCATCACAAAGTCGAAAATTACTAAAGACTGCTTATGAAAAAATCTTAAAAATGAACAACATAGTATTTTTTCAACTTGCGTAAATAATCTGACGTCAACAACTACTTCGAAAAGTCTTTGGTATCTTTGGGTGACTACCGACATTCATATTACTTATATTTGGAGATGAAACGCGAGAAAGCGAACCCCGGGGTCCAGAGCAGCACAGCTGAGGATACAATCGGGAACGCGCTAAGATGTAGAAGAATGTGGACAGAATAATATAAATAAATAAATACGGAAAAATAACACAAATTAAGACATTGAGCTAGCCAAAAAGTAGGCCCATTTAGATGGTGCATGTTTCTTGCCTGTAGCATACCATTTTAGTGAAGCAATAAATGATTTGTTTGGCTGACATTTCGTTTAGACCATGCAAGTTATCTATTGCTTCAATATTATTGTATGCAACAGGTCAGGAACTTGCACCGTGTAAATGGGCCTTAAGTTGGAGATTTGTGTTATAGGATACTAACTCAACGATTCTAACATCATCATCATCATCAGGTCTTTTTGTCTCCACTGCAGGAGCACGACCCTCTTTGTACTATCAGAGACATACTTGGTTGGTATACTATATTTTATAAAAAATACGTATCTAGATAAACATCCAAAATCCAGATCAATCTGAAAAAGATGATTTTGCATCTCGACCTGACTACTAGAACGCAGAAGTCGTCTGACAATATAAATACTTTTGACCAGCCCTGACGATACAAGGGCTTTGTCGTTCGTATCGATACTCGTATACGTACTCGGCATAGTGATGCGCCGCGAGCTTGACATGGGAACCGGATATTGATATGGCCAGTGCCGTCGCGATAACGTTGATGGGGTGCCATGCCATGGGGCGCAAGGACTTCCTGGTCGATGGGAACTGCTTCCGGGAAAATTCTGGGCATTTGCTGATTGACACATAACAAAAAACTTTTTCCTTTTTTTCAACAAACGTGAAGCGAAAGCGGTTACAATTTGGTTCCTTTATAATGAATGGGATATAATTTGAAATAGTTCATATACAAATTAAAATTATTCCTTTATTTTTAGTTTGTATTTATTTTTTATATAACTTAGGAAATATGAAATGTAAGGGATCATATTTTGTACTGATTCAGGGAGTTAACGGAAAGCATAAATGTATATAAGAAAGATTATCTGATTTGAATTTAAATATTAATTTAATTGTCATTTGACATCCTTGGAGAAAATGCTACAGTGCAGTTTGTTACCGCTTCTTCTGCACTAGCGCTTAGGAAGCGGTAGTAAACTTAGCACAATTGTGCAACAAAACAATTACGATTATTAAGAAATATTATAAATATCCTACGATAAAAAATATATATTTGAATTGAATTAAATGTAGAAGTCTGGAAGAAATCGTTACCGCCCATTGTACTCATTTCATGTAAAATGATTTCTTTGTTACATTTTTCTGTGTTCAATAAAGAGTTTTATATGTATCTATCTGATGTATCTGTATTTTCAGCGAGAAAAGAATCTCCTGTTCGATCATATATCGAAGTAATGGCTTTATGTTTAAAAACGCAACAAATAAAGCACCTGCATAGTTGACTGCGATTGGCGAGCAGTCGCGCGTGCGAGCGATTAGTCGCGCGATTTGCGGCGTCGCGCGTCGATGCGCGCGATTGCGTTTTACGATTCTGGGATTTGAATGCGATGTCTGGATACAATAATTTTTCTAAACTAAAAACCGATTTCATCCGCAAACTACACAACCGACTTAAAAAAATATATTTTTTTTAAATCAGCTAAGGCGTCTTCGATTATTCGTTGAACATACATAAACAAGATCCTCCTTTTTTAGAAGTTTCGGTTTAAAAATACTTGTATGCTGTTATTCCAATTAAAAATTTGATAAGATAAATGTAAAAAGAGCCACAAGTGACAAGTCGAACAATGCTGAAGTTGTATATACGATCGAATTTTGCTAAATCAATTGCTCTTTAAATACCACACTTAAGTACCACACATCGCATACTCTTCACGGAATGATATATCGTCAGTATAAAATAGTTAACCTTTATTATTAATTAAATTTTAAAATTATTTATTAATATTCAAAATATAAAATTTAATTTAAATATTTATTAAATTTTTATTTGTGACATTTCCTTAATAAATTGACTGTATTTAAATATCTGATCCTTTCGAACTAAAATATTTTCATTTTCTAAAGATAGAAATTGATGTGAAAAACAGATTGGAAAGAAAGGTAAAAGAAGTGAGGCTATATCAAAATATTACAGATAGATTTTTAAAAATCTTCAGATAAGCACGTCGGACATTTCTCGCCAAAACTCGCAATAACAATTACCTACCTGCTTAGCAAATTGCGATATTGCTAAGAAAAATTCATTACCGGGCGGGAGGCGGTAACCGGTTTAATTACGGCATAAATTACCGGAACGGTGCCGGGTGCCGGGTGGAAGATGGAAATTTTGATTTAGGGTCGAATTTGTTGGTGCTAGGAAGTACACTTAAACATTGTAGTAGAGAATCTTACCGAGAGGCAATATAATCCTTGAATTTGGCACGCTGGTCTATGTAACGGCTAAGGCACCAAACACACGAGCAGCATTTTGCTGTCGAACACCCAACTGCATGCTGTCGACGCAGCAAACTGCATGCTGTCGACGCAGCAAACTGCGCTGTCGTTGAAGAAAAATTGGTGCCTTAGGCACCAAACACACGAGCAGCATCTTGCTGTCGACCACCCAACAACAAGCTGTCAACGCAGTAAAACTGCAGCTGTCGACGCAGCAAACTGCGCTGTCGTCGAAGAAAAATGTCGCTGTCGACGGCTGCAGTCCATCAATGTCGACAGCTTTATTATAGTACAGGCACCAGTATAAAAATGAACTGAGGAGGAAACACTCAGGAAAACAATCAGGAATACCTAACAAACAAGGTCAACAAAATGAGCAAAGAGATAGAAAAGCTAGAGACTGACAAAAAATCACTACAACACGAACTTAAATCACTGGAAAATAAGCTAAATACCGCGTTGCACACAACACAAGCACCACACGAAAGATCACTACAAACAAGAAAACAACTTAGGGAATCGTTAATTGCAGCTAGAAGGGAAGGAAAACACGCAGTAATACGGGACAATAGGCTTTATGTGAATGGTAAAGAATGCAACACACAACCACAGGCGCAAGACAGGGATAGCACTAACACCAGCATCACTTCACAACTCCAACATCAAAGTAAAACAGTGCTCAATGTACCTAACACCAGCCTAAGCACACCAAATTCGCAAAAACACACTGACCGAAACACACAACACCAATTAGGAGACTACAAGGCTTCAAAACAACACTCCTTTCGAAACAAAATTTAACATCCTATTTCAAAACATGCAGAGCATTAAAAATAAGTATTATGTACTGGAGTCGTTTTTAACCGAGAAAGAAGTTAATGCTGTCTGCGTATCCGAGACCTGGGCATCCGAGGCTCAAATGGATTGTATTCACATCAACGGGTATGAATTTACGACCGCCTTCCACCGGCGCGAACAAGAGGGTGGAGGAGTGGCGATTCTGCTACAAAACGGCATAGACTACATAGACAGAAAAGATATTGCGGACTTATCCTTACAAGGTGTAATAGAATGTTGCGGCATTGAAATACCTTAATATAATATACTTCTAATAAACATATATAGATTAGATCGTGATATTGAGAATTTCTTTAACACACTAGATACAATTTTAGATAAGATAAAACAGAAAGAACTAAAAAAGCATATAATAATAGGTGGAGACTTTAATATAGATATGTTGAAAAAAACAAAACATGCACATACTCTTAATGACACAATGCTTACATTCAACCTTCACCAACTAGTCACTAAACCAACTAGAATAACAAAAACAACAAAATCTTGTATTGATCTAATATATACAAATAAAAAAACATACCACTCAGTATCAGTTGAAAATTATGGGTTTTGTGATCATAGTGGAGTTCTATATTCAATTACGGTCAACGAACACAATAAAACTTCTGGGACACACCTCAGCTATCACAGTTATAGACGGACATACAGTGACAAAAATATAAATAAATTTAAGCAGGCGATAGGACAAATTCAATGGGAAAACATATTAAATGACGCAGATAACGTAAATACTAATTATAATAAATTTCATGACATTTTACAAAAAACCCTAAATGAATGCATACCTTTACAACATTTAAAAAACAAAACTAAATCAAATAAAACCTGGCTAACTAAAGGATTAAAACGATCATGTAAACACAAAAGACTATTGCATAAACTTATTAATCAAACAAATAATAGTATTTTAAAAACACACTGTAAAAAGTATACAAAATTATTAAAAAGATCAGTTAATATATCAAAAAAAATTAACTACTCGAAAGAAATGAAAAAATCTAACAATAAAGTGAAAACCATGTGGAAAATCATAAAAAACCTGACCGGAAAACAAAGTAAAATAAAAAATATGACTCTCAAAGTCAATGACACTATTACAGAATCGCCCAAGTTGATTGCAAATACTCTAAATGACTATTACGTAACGATAGGCGAGTCTCATCAGCCGCGGGCGCACAGTGCAGCGCATCCTTCACCCGGTGCACACGCACATGCGAACAGCAGCCGCGCACCTAGCGGCAGACAGGGACACCACACTCGGACGCGCGCTCCCCCCACTAATTCGTTATACCTGTCGCACGTAACTGAGAGGGAAATCTATAAAATAATAATTAAGCTTAAAAATAAAAATAGCTTTGGCGTAGATGAGATACCTACTAAAATCATAAAGTCATGTGCCGTTGAGCTCACAATGCCACTGACTAAATTAATTAACAAATCGTTTGACGAAGGCTGTTTCCCGGATAAATTAAAAATTTCTAAAATAAAACCGATTTTAAAAAAAGGTGGAGATCCGAAAAATAAAACTAATTACCGTCCTATATCACTCCTACCTACTATATCTAAGATTTTTGAAAGAGCAATGGCAGATAGATTATACAGTTTCCTTGAAAAATACCAAATACTAGATGATCACCAGTATGGATTTAGGAAAAACCGATCAACAACATTAGCTGTCTATAAATACATACAAGAAATATTGACTTGCATTAATAATAAAAAATATGCAGTAGGACTATTACTCGATATGACGAAGGCCTATGACAAAGTGTGTCATAAAACATTACTCAGGTCGTTATACAACTGTGGCATACGGGGACAAGCTTACGAATGGCTAAAATCATACTTGACGAACCGAAAACAATACGTGGATATTGAACACCATAACATTGACACGCGCGAAATTAAAACGGTGCATTCAGAGGTACGAACCACTAACTCCTCTATTCCCCAGGGGAGCGTTTTGGGGTGTATACTCTTCCTAGTGTACATTAATGACTTACCAAAACTATTTCCTGACAATTTATGTATCATGTTTGCCGACGACGTATCGCTACTCTTCAAGTGCGACACTACAGCTGAAGCTAACGCAATTCTTTCTGACGCCACTAAAATACTAAAAACATGGCTTGAAAAACAACATTTAGAAATAAATATTAAAAAAACCAAAATAATTCAATTTCGTCCCTACCAAAAGCAGGCATTACATTTAAACCTATCGTTTGAAAACCAAAAAATAGAAGAAGTCAGCCATTTTAATTTACTGGGAATCACTATAGATACTTTTATGGACTGGAAAGAACACATAAAAATAACAAAGAATAAACTTTCGAAATTTATATATGCACTTAGCGTCTTAAAACTTAACACAAATTATGAAACTGCATTGACAGCATACTACGCATATGCATACTCGTGGTTGAAATATGGAGTGATTCTCTGGGGTAACAGCACCGATGCAGACGATCTTCTAGTTATGCAGAAAAAATGTATACGAATATTATGTAACCTACCGTACAGACACACCTGCCAACCGTTCTTTATAAAACATAATATTCTTACACTACCCTCAATCTACATACTTGAATTATGCTCATTCGTAAGAAAACATATGTCCCTCTTTAAACAAGTGAAGGATACTCACACAATAAACACACGGCACAAAGACAGACTAGCGATCCCGATAAGTAAACCTAAAGGAAAAGACTTAGAAATGTATAAAAAGGGTCCGTACCGAAGCGCAATCAAGATGTACAATAAGCTCCCAAAACACATGACATTGGAAGAAAATGATAAAAAATTCTTTAAAAAAGTAAAAGGGTTACTATTATCAAAGGGATATTACTCGGTCAATGAATATTTAAATGACAAATTATAATATGAACAGCGTTTTAAAGAAAGACTCAATACACACCAAAATATATAGGTACGTAGTTTAGTTCTAGTTGCAGTTCAAGTTTGAAATAGCATTTGACCAACGCACTTGCAGTAATTATAATATTTATATTGCTTAAAAACCTATAATGACGTAGAACAAATTTATAAATCTAATCTATAAATCTTATTTATATTAACTAATATTTTCTAACAATTGAAATAAATTTAATTTAATGTTTAAAATTTATGTATGTTAATTATTTTTTCTTCGCATACAAATATGATTCAATTAATATTATATAAACTCACATAAATTCCTATAATTTCGCAATACCCTGCCAGGGTTCATGTACTTACCTACTAACCATCTTCTGTATGAGTGCATGTAAGCGATAAATAAAGAAAGAAAGAAACATTTTATTAAAACATTTTTTTTAAACTATTGCTGCTTTTACTCCGTAGACGCAAACATAAAAGGCAAAATCGTTTAATATGGGTTCACGAAATATTTTGTTACAAAGAAAACAGTGATTTCTGTACCTTCTATCCACTTTTATAAAAATATGAGAATTTTTTTATAATTATTTTCGAATGTCAATAGCCTCATTTGACGAGTTAACTGCCACTTTAAAAGACTCAGTAACTCGCAAAGAGACTATAATGCGCAAGAGTATTTCAGCTGAGGAAAGGATTGCCATGACAATACTATTATACTTTTAATATCTAATTAATCACAGACAATAAACGAGAGGTAATCATTTTAAAAGCCAATATTGGTGTTACACAAATTAATAGAACAGAATTTGTTTCTCAATATTTTCTTTTCAATAAAGGATCGTCAATAACGAAATCATCCATTTTTATATATGTGCGCTCTAGGTCTATTTGTACTCGACTGACGAAGGCACCAAACACACGAGCAGCATTTTACTGTCGACCACCCAACAGTAAGCTGTCGACGCAGTAAGACTGCAGCTGTCGACGCAGCAAACTGCGCTGTCGTCGAAGAAAAATGCCGCTGTCGACGGCTGCAGTCCATCAATGTCGACAGCTTTATTATAGTACAGGCACCAGTATAAAAATGAACTGAGGAGGAAACATTTTATTAAAACATTTTTTTAAAACTATTGCTGCTTTTACTCCGTAGACACAAAACATAAAAGACAAAATCGTTTAATATGGGTTCACGAAATATTTAGTTATAAAGAAAACAGTGATTTCTGTACCTTTTATCCACTTTTATAAAAATATGAGAAATTTTTTTTTATTTCAATCTAGCTGTCGCCATTTGTCGACGCTCGCGCCGACGCGAAGTTGAAGTTGCCGCCCCAACGCAAAACCTGTGTCGACAGCATGCAGTTTGCTGCGTCGACAGCATGCAGTTGAGTGGTCGACAGCAAAATGCTGCTCGTGTGTTTGGTGCCGAAATATCGCGCGCGCAGCACACCGCAGCATGCCGCGGCTAGCTGTCGCCGTTTGTCGACGCTCGCGCCGACGCGAAGTTGAAGTTGCCGCCGCAACGCAAAACCTGTGTCGACAGCATGCAGTTTGCTGCGTCGACAGCTTGCAGTTGAGTGGTCGACAGCAAAATGCTGCTCGTGTGTTTGGTGAAACGGCGACAGCTAGCCGCGGCATGCTGCGGTGTGCTGCGCGCGCGATATTTCGTGAGTCGAGTACAAATAGACCTAGAGCGCACATATATAAAAATTGATGATTTTGTTATTGACGATCCTTTATTGAAAAAGAAAATATTGAGAAACAAATTCTGTTCTGTTAATATGGTTAAAAATACTGTAAAGTTATTTGATATAACACCAATATTGGCTTTTAAAATAATTACCTCTCGTTTATTGTCTGTGATTAATTAGATATTTAAAGTATAATAGTATTGTCATGGCAATTCTTTCCTCAGCTGAAATACTTTTGCGCATTATAGTCTCTTTGCGAGTTACTGAGTCTTTTAAAGTGGCAGTTAACTTGTCAAATGAAGCTATTGACATTCGAAAATAATTAAAAAACTTTTTCTCATATTTTCATAAAAGTGAGCGTCTACGGAGTAAAAGCTTCAATAGTTTAAAAAAAATATTTTAATAAAATGTTTCCTCCTCAGTTCATTTTTATACTGGTGCCTGTACTATAATGAAGCTGTCGACATTGATGGACTGCAGCCGTCGACAGCGGCATTTTTTCTTTTTTTATTTTCAGCATGCAGTGTGCTGCGTCGACAGCATGCAGTTGGGTGGTCGACAGCAAAATGCTGCTCGTGTGTTTGGTGCCTAAGGCACCAAACACACGAGCAGCATTTTGCTGTCGACCACCCAACAGCAAGCTGTCGACGCAGTAAAACTGCAACTGTCGACGCAGCAAACTGCGCTGTCGTCGAAGAACAATGCCGCTGTCGACGGCTGCAGTCCATCAATGTCGACAGCTTTGTTATAGTACAGGCACCAGTATAAAATTAAACTGAGGAGGAAACATTATTGTTGCTTTTAATCCGTAGACGCTAACGTAAAAGACAAAATCGTTTAATATGGGTTCATTATTACTATTATGAAAATACGTGAAAAAGGTTTTTAATTATTTTCGTACGTCAATAGCTTCATTTGACGAGTTAACTGCCACTTTAAAAGACTCAGTAACTCGCAAAGAGACTATAATGCGCAAAAGTATTTCAGCTGAGGAAAGGATTGCCATGACAATCAGGTACCTAAGTGAAGTAATTTTGCAAATTTAAAACCTTACCTACTTGATTTTTTTTTTATAAGATCAACAAAGTACACTTTTAATATCTAATTAATCTCAGACAATAAATGAAAGATAATCATTTTAAAAGCCGTTACAGTATTTTTAACCAAATTAACAGAACAGAACTTGTTTCTCAATATTTCAAATTTTTTTAAAAATAGGATCGTCAATAACAAAATCATCCATTTTTATATATGTGCGCTCTAGGTCTATTTGTACTCGACTGACAAAACATTGCGCGCGCAGCACACCGCAGCATGCCGCGGCTAGCTTTCGCCATCGGTCGACGCGAAGTTGAAGTTACCGCCGCAACGCAAAACCTGTGTCGACAGCATGCAGTTTGCTGCGTCAACAGCATGCAGTTGGGTGGTTGACAGCAAAATGCTGCTCGTGTGTTTGGTGCCTAACTCAGTAAACATTTTCATACTAGCTGGTGCCCGCGTCTTCGTCTGTGCAGGATCACACAATATCTTTATAAATTGAAGCTTATGTGTTATTCTGATATATAAGCTATATTATAGTAAGTTTCATTAAAAACCATTAAGTAGTTTTACGTGAAACAGTAACAAATATCTATCCATACCTACAAACTTCCGAGTTTATAATAAGTATTAGTTAGATTAGATGTAAGTTTTTAATTACCTAACTAAGTTTTTTCTTTTGTTTTGTTTAAAAACAGTTTTTTTAAAAATAACTACTTGTTTGTTAATACACTTAAATGGAGGTTCCAGCCAGACACATATTGTAACCTTTGTAAGTGATTGAATAAACATTTTTCATTTTTTATTTTCATTTTCGTTTGTTTTAATCGAGTTGCCTCAATCATTCCGATTGAAGTCTATAATTAAATAAAGTCGACTTTAAGCCACAAATTATATAAACTAACCACATTAGTGGGTGTCAATTAATCGATTAACAAATACGCTGGCAGCCGTCGAACCGTCCATAAAGATTAATGTAATTTAATTGTGTGCAGTTCAACAGGTTTGTCCCAAATACAAATGAATGATTGACTGACATTATTGAATTCATTTATATTTTGCTCTTGTCGGTAGAGTATGAAATCTCTCCCATTTGTCTCTCTCGTCCGCCAGCCTTTTTAGGCCCAACGCAGACGACAGACTAGACCGCGCCGCACTTTTTAGTCTGTGATAGTTTGAGAAAATAAAACCAAACCAAAACTCCACACAAAAATCTGTCTGTCGATCTCTGTCTGTCTTGCTATTAAAATATACCAAACATATTTGAACTTACCTTCACAACAGTTCACTCTAGTAGAGTTTAACTTTATCTCTAAAAATGTTAATAAAATTACCATATTATCTCCCTAATAATCGATTCATTCAGCATACGTAATCTCATAAAGGGACGTTACCGAATATCGACCAGCGGAAACATAATACTCGATTAGAATGCACGGCTCGCGCGGCTAATTGCCCGAGCATTGATTAGCACATTATAATCGATTACATCGACTAACTCGATCGTTCTGGATAATTGTTTACGGACAAATAATGGAGATACGGGTTTTATGGGGCAATAAACACCATGTGGTGGCCGTTCGGAATGTATTATTGACACTTTCTTCGTTCGAAGTTTAATTATCGAATCATTACGACATTTAACTTATCAGGTTTAAAGATACAGGCTGTATACAAACCACATTTTTACTTCCCAACAGATGTTGACATCAAATGATTTAAACTTACAATTAAAAGTCTAAAACCTCATTGACTGTGACGGTGACAAGACGATGCAAGTTTCTTGCTTGTTGCATAATTGTTGCATAATTTCATTGAAGTAATAAATGATTTGTATGGATGACGTTTCGTTAAGACCATGCAATGTTCTATTGCTTCAATTTAAAATGGTATTTTATTCAATTGTTTTTATTATTCATATCAATTAGTAATATAATTCGAAACAGAAAACAAAATGATTTTTATATTTTTTATTAATCTGCCCAAAAATTTGTACTTAAATTATAAGCTTTTAAGCTTCTTCTTTGCATGTCGATGGTTAATTTGTTTTAGTTTATATTCTATCAGCCTAATATTGAGCTACACTGACGGCGTCTTTGAAAACTTTAAGCTTTCAAAGTTTTTTTTTCATTTTTTTTTTACATCCTACAAAATTCAATAACACAAATCCAGGCATTGTGTTTCTATTTTTCTAAACAGCTTAACGGGCCAAGCCATAAAATCAATTTGATTGATAGTTGCAACCCATAGTTTTATTACTTAACATTTGTTTTCACACATTTATAGCCGCGATATGAAATGACATAAATATTTACAAATTGGTGTGTCATAAAGACAAACAAACGGCTGTAAAGTACCACAATAACGCCATTAACCGCCGAGGCGTCGCGGCGTCCCGTTGCTATTTATAATTTAATCTACATCAAAATCTGCATATGTAATGTCCATCATAAAAAGAACGCAAACACAAAAGAGTGGCGGTAGAGAAAAGTGCGCTGCAGAAACAGTAAGTTTAGTTGTTCGTTTTTGGTGTGTGTTAGTGGTTTAACGTAATTTCTAAAATACGGAGGAGCTAGAAATATTTTTGTGCCACTGATCAAAATAGGAACCACGTTTGAGGTTAGTTAACTTGCAAAAGCGTACTCCTACCGATCGAGAGCTCTTCAGTTTCTGAAGACTGAGTTATATAACTGAAGCGTCCTATATTCGTTTGTTGATGACAACTTGACAAGTAAACATTTAAGAAAATATTTTTTTAAGACAACCTTTTATCTAACACAATGAACTTAAAAGTTTAAAGTGCTCTTCAAGACGAATGAATCAAGCCCAAATTCGTTTCATTACAGAGTTTCTATGGTCACCTTCAGGCTCTATTATCAGATCAGCTCCATGTCTTGTGAAATATTTAATTTTCACGCGATATACGTATGCGTGCAAAATTTCAGCTTAATCGAAAATCGGGAAATCAGTCTAATTTAAATTGCAAGATATAAATCGTACATTTTTTTCGCCTAGCCCGCCTATCTGACAAGTTCGTACCGTTCAAAAAGAAACTTCGTTGCAAAAAAGCGGTTACCTGCCGCATTCTTTATATACAATGCCTGATTAAATCTATTTAACACTGTTTACTCCTGAAAACAAGGACAAACGGTGCTCTACGTATTAATCCAAGCTGTCGATATTAAAAATATGTATATGCTGAGTTTCACTTCTCTAGCATCAGTATTTTGCACTCGAGGCAGAGGTGAGACGAAATGTGCGCAAGCGCACCCGGGAACCCACGCGTGTTCATTGTCTCCACCCACGACATCTTAACAAACAACTATACCACAAGCCAAAACCAATCTAAAAACACCTCTTCTACTCTAAAAATAAGCTCTAAAACCGCTGAAAAAACAACATTGTTAAGAAACCACAAATAAGAGATCACTTACAGATTGATTGGTGAAGTTTGATTCTTATTACAGCGGAATAAGGTATGTTATGACCGTAACAAACTGTCAGTAATGTAAACCAAAGAAACAGATGCCATTCATGCAGGCTGCACCATAAACAATACGTAAAATAAATCATCCGGGGTGTGTGACTGTGTTTGATTGTCTCTGGATGGTTACTGGTGTGGTGAAACTGTAGGGAATGCACATTAAATTGTTAAAGAAATGTCATAATGCGTGTTTCAATGACATTTCGAGGTGGTCTATATTTAATGATTTTGTATGGTTGACAATACAAAACATTACATTGAATTATAGTTTAGTTTTTAACCTTCTCACCCACTTTCACGCTGAAAGTGGCCTTTTGAATATTTTGTCAGAGATAATAATGTAATACTTATTACATGTTAATTAGATATAGGTAATAAATAGACACCTTATTGGGTTGACTGGTAGATAAAGCCTATGGCATTAAGTCCGCCTATTACATTTGTAATTAAGTTAAATAAATAAATAGGTAACAAAGGGTAACAAGTACTACAGATTACTTATACATAAGTATTTAGTAATATTACCCGCTAAGTGCGAGTTGGACTCGAGCACGAAGGGTTCCTTACCATTAACTATTTATTTTACTCTAATTTTAGTATTTGTTATAGCGGCAACAGAAATACGTATATCATCTGTGAAGATTTTTAACTGTCTAACTATCACGGTTCATGAGGTACAGCCTGGTGACAGAAAATAGACAGTCAGACAGAGACGGACACTGGATTCTTTGTAATAGGGTCCCGCTTTTACCCTTTGAGTATGGAACCATAAAAAGAGTTACCATCTTTACTAATATTCTTCATAAAACAATGTTAAAGATTTGCTTAACTAGAGTGAGGTAAGTTTATCCATGAGCACTACGAAATGTACAAAGAGCTAAACATAGTGAGGTTTATCTACATAGGACGCCTCAGATGGGCCAGTCACGTACTGAGAATGAAGGATGATAGAGCTCCCAAGCTTCCTTAATGGCAACCCCGACGAGAAAAGACCCCCTAGCTTCAGAATAAGCACTAGTACTAACGTATAGAAGTCTTACTCAGTAATGAAATTCAAAGTAATATCTACTTAATGTGGTTAGCGATATGGTTTAAATTAGCCCGCGTCAAAACTCAGCACCTTTTCGCTTAGATACCTTGAGACCTAACCCTTGCAAAGCAATTTTTTGCTCCGCTCATTCCCTCGATCGGCTTTTACGATCTGCGCGGGAAGAGAAGCAACTGATACATTCTAAGTTTTTTCTTTTCTCCCAGACCAGCATGGAAGATAATAACGCACTTAATATTATTTTTTTGCATTAATAATTTAAATTTAGTTGAAAATAGTGTAAAGACACTATTTTGTGACGTTTTCATTTCATTTATAAACTGTACCGAATAATTTATTTTTGAACCAGTGAAAAGTGAAAGGTCAGAATCGACTGGTAAGTAGAAAAGACAATATTTTTTAAGCAGAGATCTAGATCTCTGGCATAAGAGGGGTCCATTGCTTCTATTGTGCATTTAAAAGTACGATTATATTTCTGTTTTCTCATATAACAATGAATTTTAACTGGTTTCATTGTACTTACATCTAATTTGTAAGCTTTCGTCCAATAATTTTGCCTTCACGACCGCCGTTGAAATGTTTATAAACTTAATAATTCGCACACGCATGGGAACATAAACCTATCTATTCTAAACTATCTTTGCCTGGTTTACGATAATCGTCAATCACGTAAATAGCTTTCGACTGCTTACCGCAACTTATCGTTCAATGCGCACACTGGCAACACTGGACTTAAGGCAACTCACAAACGAAAGTATTGCCCGTATCTGAAATAAAAATTTTATGAAGACGAAAATCAAAATCTCCTTTTATGAATTTTTTGTCTGCCAAGATTAGGGAGAAAATTTAAAGATACTTTTTCCCAGCAATAGCTGTGCATAAAACATTCTTAGGAGTTATCTTAATATTCACCAAATAAAAATATGATTTCATTCATATTTTCTCGAAAACAAATGTATATTTTGTTTATGTTCGTAATGTTTTCTTTAATCTTTAATAAAAGAGGGCAGCACTTTCATTCGTGCACAAACTCACATTCTCTAGTGTTTCATTCCGCGGGTTTAAAGCTAACGCTTTGCGTGGAACGTAACGCGACACTTGTCGTAAACCCGCAAAACGTTCCATTTTACGGCCTACCATAAAACGTTACTAATATTAGTTCAACTATAAGGGAACGGAGATTATTACGAACAAAATTAGCGAATTAGTCGAGTGATGAACCCACGGGACTCGGCTATAAATACACTGGATATACATATCGTAAAACAAGCTTAAACAAACCGACCGCAGCGTGCGACGCTTGCCATACGGCACGACCATGTTTTTTGTCCAGACGTCCCTCAGCCTTGTTTTTTATTTCCCCTTTTAGGGTTCTGTTATAATGGTGGTGGAGAAGGACCCAATATCAGAGACTTAGTCAGGCTTTTAATCTATTACACACTTTTTTTAGGTCCGTGCATACAGCATTATAGTCAATTTTATTCCAAAACTTAAGACAAAGAGACATCGAAAGTTTACTATGGTAATAATGATGACGACTAGACGAACACTGGAGTTTTAAAAAAAATACAAAAATTCAATGTTTATGAATAGAAGAAATAAAACATATACATAGGTAGTATATTTATTGCTGTGTCTTTCTCGTAAATGCTTTAATAACAGTTAAATATGTTTTTTAAAAAATACGCACAAATTTCACATTGCCAAGCGTTGGTCGCGAGTGTCGCGACTCGCGAGTTTGGGGTTTTTAATTAGGTAATAAAAAGTATTGTGGAAATTTAATGACGTAACACATCAACATTAACGATAGCATTTCGTAAAAAATATGCGGAACCATTGTCGAGCGCGTTCAACTCGAATTTTTTATTCCCCTTTTCCATGTGGCAACACTATCTTTTTGGCGCGCCTGCAGACGGCGGAATGGTCGCCGTTAGATGAAGACGGCCGATAGTGGATGCAAAACCGGATTGATAGTGCGCGGCGGTGCGTCCCGGCGACATTTACGGCCGTCCGGGTGTCCCGGACTCGAGAGTTATGGCGCCCGACACTCGCAGAAAGTTTGCCTTAAAACTACTTTATTGGCTCCACTCCAGGCCGTAAAGGAAGCACCGCATATCTACGCACACCATATTAATTCATTCCAGACTCAGCTGAAAAACATCATATTTTTCCGATAATGGCATATGTCGCTGCCAAGGGTGATTGTAAATCACTTTATGCAAAACGAGCGCTAAATGTTTTTATATCAAATAAAACGCAATAACCGAATTGTTGCTTGCCAAAACGTTTTGTTTTTTATTCAAAAATGAGAACGCTTTTATTTACATTTTTGACAACTCCATCTAAACATTCCAAAACAATAAACATGTAAACAATGGGAAAGGAACGGCGCGAATCCAACGACCGTAATAAAAACGTTTCTAAGTAAATTCGCAACAAAAAATCAACTCGTTGTGAACGCCTCGGCTGTTGTGTAAACATCCGATGGATGAATCGGAACGCGCTTTGCCATATTGTTGTTTTTTGGCTTTTGGCGGGAAGATTTATGGCCAGTGACAAAGTCGATTTCATGGCAAAGGAAGATAACGCGATGTGGCCAGTACATAAATTAAAGAGGAAAGCAGAAGAAGCGCTTTAAGGCCATACCCAAATTTTCCGGGGTCCAGTGGCGCCGCCATTTAAAATAAATCATTTAAAAGGAAACGGAGATATCATTCAAAATTGTGTCTTGGTCAAGCCCTAGATAACCCTTAAAACTATTTTATGAACTACTGTTTATAATTTAAAGTGCGAACGTGAAGCTTTTCTACGCACATTAGCTAAAAGTGGCCGTTTTTCGCAAATGTGCGTAGAAAAGCTACACGTTCTCACTTTAAACTACAAAAAGTAGTTTAAAAAATACTTTGAATGGGTATCTAGAACTTGACCAAGACACAATTTTAAATGATATCTCCGTTTCCTTTTAAATGATTTATTTTAAATGGCGGCGCCACTGGACCCCGGAAAATTTGGGTATGGCCTTAAATTGTTTCACAAATTAACCTGTATTATGGTATTCCTATATGAGATTAAGAGATCGATGGTACTTTCAAAATTCAAAATTCTGACCAGACACATCTAAAAGACTTTGATTAGAAGCTCTACATTTAAGTTAAAATGCATTTTTTATTAGCCATTCATGACTCACTGCTAGGCAGAGCCTTAAAATTATAATTAATAATTTATATTTTTTTATAAATATATGTTACTATTATAAATAATTTAGAAAGAGTGTAATAATGAATTTATTCTGCCTCTTAGCCTATGTATCAATTTATTCTAAATTAAAAAAAAATGGGGAGGGAAAAATAAATATTTAAAGCGATTTCGTAAGTTAGTACATACATTATTGGAGGTTTAAGATCTTATTTTAAAGCGCGTCACCTCGCTCTTTTTGTATCGTGCTACAATAACAAGTATCCGCTAATTTCTTAAAATATAGACGGTCCTTGCGAGAGTGATCCTTTCCTCCCCCTCTATATTTTGTAGCCGTTCGCAGCGGGCGTCAGCCTCACGCTTTGGGATGGAATTTGGCATGGGCTTTTAACTTAAATTGTCCTTAAGTAAACATTTTACCTGCCAATTGTGACGAATTACTTCCGCCATTGTGAAGCCTGTGCTGTCCACTTACAATTCAATTTCTCAGTAATTTTGTCATAAAATTGTTGTTTGCAGCAGGGCCGGATTTAGAGGTCTGGAGGCCTCGGGGCAACAAATAGTGGAGGGCCCCGGGCGCCAAAAATATTTTCCAAATAAAATTATCAATTTTTCAGTGTAGTTTTTAATAAATAAATTATTGAGAAACTAAAGGTCAAGCCAAAAACAAAATCAAAGGAAAAGTTAAAAAAAAATTAAAAGATTCTTTTTCGAAGTCTATTGTTGTTGCGAGCTATTTTCGAAGTCTCTATCTTTCTTTTTTGGAGGCCCCGGGGCTGTAGCCTCGGTTGCCCTCCCCTAAATCTGGCCCTGGCTGTATGACGCCACGATATTACATCACAATACCAGTTTACTTTAAAGTCTTTATAAATACATTTTTCAGATTCCATTAAGTATGAAAAAGACACCATCACACATTTAAAATCCAGAAGGTTGCGCACAGTTTTCATTGTGTACGTATTAAGAAAATTGGAAATATTTTGCAACTAATAAAAATGAAAAGTTATCCACCATTATAACTATTGCGTCCGTATTTAGTTAACCCTTCATAATTTGCCAAACAAACCATATAAATTTCACCCTATTATTGTGTCCCCACATGGTCATAAAACGTGGAGTTTAGTCATAAAACTGTTCGGATTTATGACTGAAGGTCACGTACTTGAACCCGAGTGTCACAATATAATATTTTAATGGTAAAGTCATTTATATGCGTAATAATCGTGACCCCATTGCTTCCTGACTGATATTTAGCGGTTTTCCCGTCATTTTTTGTTTTTAAGATCATAAAACTATTACATTGATTACTTCTAGCTATCTTACCTGCATGGTTTAATTTCTTACAAACATGGAATAAATTTATGTCTAGGATAAGTAAATTATATTTATATAATAAGTAATATTTTTTAACAAAGATTTGTTCTTTAATTATATTCTGAATTAATACTTTAAAAATTTTTCGCTGACTGTACATACTGTTTTGACTTAAAAAATATCCTCATTTTTTCTTAATTATGCGTGGTCGCAGTCACTGGAAGAAAAATATTAAAATTTTTGATTGTTGCCGGCATCCACCTAACTGGGAGTAAATAACTTATTTGTTATCCATATTTACCTCTGGCTGTGCTACTGGCAAACTTTAACCTATAACACTGAAAAAAGCCCAGTTTTTAGTATCTTCTTATCGACAACTGCATAAATTTTGGTATCAAATGACATAACCTTAGGAAATAACATAAAAGCCATGAACGCCCAGCAGCGTATCGACTCCAGGTCAGTATTACCGTCAAAATATAAATTAAACTTGTCCTGGCGTGCTCACAGGTGGCAGGAAACCAGACACCGGGTAACGTAAGAAGCCAGCCTCGGATGGGACACGCAGGGATGGCGCGATAAAAATGACAACAGCCCGGGGACAAAAAATAAAATTCCCGATTCACGGAACAACTCGAGAGGGGTTATTCCACTTTAATCCATACATATACATTATTCCATCGCTCTAAAGCACATGCTTTAGAGCGATGGAATAGTGTATATGAATAAGGTTAGACATCTACCCTCTCTTTCTTAGTTGTTTGTTGCATAAGTCCTTACACACAACACTGGTGTCCGCTCGGGAATTATTTTTGTTGTTTTGACAGCTGAACATCGATCGCAGTTCCTAAGTCCGCCAGCGATCACGAATATCACCAAGAAGGGTCATTGAAATATCTGGCAACAAGTAGCTAACTGTATTGTAAAAATATATTTTTATTAACAAGCTTTTATATAAAACAATACAGGTTCTTAAAGTTTGAAGAGCTTTTAAGACGAATCAGACGAGCCTAAACTTGATGGGGTTGCATGCTTTAATTACAGTGTTCCTATGACCACCTTCTGGCACCATTATCAGATCAGCTCCATGTTATCATGATATACGTATGCGTCCAAAATTTCAGCTCAATCGAAAACCGGGATGTTGGTCAAAAACTTGCAAAATTTAAATACAGACAGAACAACAGATAACGGGACAGGCGAAACTAAATAAAAGTTTGTAAAAACGATATTAATCGCAGTAAGTACCGTAATACTAATAACCATCTCAACCTTACTTGTAAAATAATCAAATCATTTTGAAGTTAAATTTTAAAAAATTGGTTTTGTCTTAGGTTACAAAACGTTATTTAAATAATAAATAAATAATGAATAAATATATAGGGACAAATTACACTGATTGAGTTAGCCCCAAAGCAAGTTCGAGACTTGTGTATGGGATACTAACTCAACGATACTATATTTTATAACAAATACATATATAGATAAACATCCAAAATTTGAAAAAAAACTGAGAGTTTTGTATAAAGAATGAACACAGATTTCAAATTCTCTTAGAAATCCACTTTAGAGAAAGGATTTTCGGAATAGAGTGGAAGGACCCGTCGCGCGCCGGTGAGATATTTGGAGATGATATACGAAGTTAGCTGGTTTCCCTGAAGTGTCGCGTTTGAGTTCGCGCTGACGTATTAATTACTAATAGGACATCTTTCATCCAGGGGAAGGAATCCGGCGTGACGACGTGATACGAATTCAGACGAGATGTGATTCCTGCTAACACAGAAAGGGTGAAAGATTTATATGCAATCCTACTACTTACTGCTTAAGCTTATGTATGTATGTACTGTCATCAGTTCCGTGGTAGGCATCCTCTTGATAAATGAGGTATCGTTGGAAAGGCCATGCGACGTCACCGTAAATTCGATATGGCCTATAAAGTAATGAACTTAAAATAACATAAATATAGGTAACTGGCCGTGCAAATGGGCTTCGCTCCCCATGAAAATTTCGGGATAAAAAATATGTACCTTCCCTGAGTATCAAACAATATCCATAATAAATTTTATATAAATAGGTTCAGTGGTTGAAGTGTGAAGTGGTAACTAACAAACAAATATACAAAATCACTTTCGCATTAATAATTTAAGCTAGGGTAGTAAGGAAGTAAGGATAAGGATAAAGGTAAGTTATTTTTTTGTAAAAAAATTTTTTTGTTTAATTTTACATTTTACCTTTTACATATTCTACTGATAATGGTTTGCGCTGCGAATCCTTTGGGGCCCCTAAGGTTCTGAGTTCGAGTTGAAGTAGTGTTAATCTGAGTTAAAGTAGTGTTCCATCCATCGGGGGTTCCTCTAATGAGGAGATGCCTGATAGTGACAGCCGCTTCCAGCGGCGCCTCCATGCGCTAACGAGCACAGAGAAAAAAGAAATCCAACATGGCGTCTTACTCGGTACTTCCACTTGGGCCTGTTGTCGCATCCTACACAAAATATATTTATTAACAGAATTTACCTAGCAATCAGTCAGTTTTATAGGACTATAACTATGACTAAAAGTGCAATGTTAATCGAAAGTGGAACTACCACTTCAAACTTTAAAGATATTTTTACAATTTATCGACCAAAAATTTATCGACCAAAAATGTATCGAAACAACTTACGACGAAAACCGAAAATATTGGGAAAACAAATAAATTTTTGAAAAATATATTAATTTTAGGACTTAAGAACGTTGTCTTCAAATAAGTTTAAGCATATTTATGACATCTGAATTCAGCAAATGTTTTTATTTTACAAAAATATTCATTATTTATAATTTGACTAGCTGGTGCCGTCTGCGTAGGATCACATAATATCTTTATAAATTGTAGCCTATGTCTATTATTAATTCTGTGCCTATGTCAGAGAATTAATAATAGTATTACATACCTAAGTATGTATTATTCTGATGTATGTATAAGCTATATTATTGTAAAGTTTCATTAAAATCCAATCAGTAGTTTTTACGTGAAAGTGTAACAAACATTCATCCATACATACAAACTTTCGCGTTTATAATGTTAGTAGGATAGAATATACATTTTGCAAAAATCCTTTTATTTTTTCTGACGAAAAAACCTTGTTGATTCAAAAGAGTGTTCTATAAAATTCTTTAGTAATCGAACAGCAACAGCCATCTGCTTCTCCTGGGGGTCCGACTAAAGGATCCAACGAGAACCATTCGTCTTTTCGATATTTGTCGATAGTCGCTCCAATTACAGCATCGGGGACTCACGGAACGATCCAATCTGTCACGAACCGGGGACATGTCCGAATAATGAACACCATTCGAATTGTACCCCACTGGAATGTACGATTTCGTGCTGAAGATATGAAATGCTAATGTGAAAAATTCTTTTGTTTCGCAAAATAAGACGGGGAAAGGAAGTTGTTAATTTTTTCGACTTATATGAATAAAAATAAACATGCTGTTTAACCCACTTCCAAAAAGGAGAAGGTTTTCAATCGTTCATGCCTTTGTTCTTTTTTATGTGTTTTAACCGATTATTCAAAGTGGGACCGATTAGAAAATTCTTCTTTAAAATCGGTTGTGTAGTTTGTTATTTGGAAGTTAGTTTTTATTTTTAAGCCAGTTTAGTGGGATGTCTTACAATTATTAATTTCTCTTTTTATGATCATCATCATCATTTCACTGTTGACGCATTTGTTTATGACAGAAAGTCTTATTTCCAGTGCGACTATGATATACCGCCACCTTCATTCTCAAATGCGAAACTCGCCAAATTTTTTTTGAAGAATGTTATGGGAGCATAAGCCATACTTGTTTGAAAAAAAATGTTGAATCAACCCATGACTAACGGTTTTGTGCTAAACAGTTTATGGAACAAGGATAATTCGGATACAAGCGGCTTTAAAAAAAATCCTGTATACCATCACCAGTGAAAGTATAGGATGACCGAAAGCTACATTTTACGAAGTAGATAGTACAGAGTTCTTAATGCATTTAAACAAAGTGATGACTAAAAACATTCGCGAAAATACAGCGACACTATGTATTTTCGATAAGAAAATAACATCAATCTTGAGATAACATCAAAACGCTGCAAACGACACCAATAATATATCACGAGCAGCGAATCGTTCCATCATAAAACGAATTGGTCGCCACTGCACTCAATCTCGTCTCGCCCGTCGCCACTATTTCACATTTGACAACACTACAGCCAAGCGTAGGTGGTCCCTATCTCGTTCGCTTCCTAAGTCAACATCTCACTGTGCTTTTGTTGTCCCAGCACTATTGTCCATGTCCAAGAAAGACAGATACGGGAATAGACCCCCGGCAACGTCATCAAAATGGAGTCGTATTTTAAATTAAGAACAACCGTAAAACCCGCCAATAAAGGCGTGTTTTCGCACAGATTTGTTCAGCATATCCCGGGGTTTATTACTGCATTATCATATACATGGGCACCCGAGCAGCGGCGATTAAAAATCTTGCTAAACTCCTAAACGTCGGTACACACGCGACTGCAAGCGAAAATGTTGGGCGCAATTTTATTGAGCCCTCGTTTTAACAGTCACGCGATTTGTGGAACAAAAGTATCGCGTGTGTAAGCGCCCTAAGCCCAGCGTCCGTGCGAAGTAGTATTGTTTGCATTATTAAATCTCACTCGCCATATTTGAATTTATACAGTAATTTTACTCCGGGTCTCGAACGGCCGCCTACGCATTCTACTGAATTTTATGTGAATATAAAATGTTCCTCCTCGGACGATCTCCCGGCAACACTTGAAAATGAAACGTCGAACCGGTTTACAAATCAATGTTTGTGTTTATTAAAATATCACTTTCCAATTTCTGTGGGATACTTACGTTGGAGAATGATGTCATTCCGTTTCCTTCAATAATATTAGATACAATATTGTAAAGTATGATGTAATCCAAAGCTTTTAAGCGTTAAGAAATTGAATAACAATGACATCGATAGGCAGATTACGTAAATGCATCAAATTATACAGCATTACTATTGTATAGTTATTTGTAGCAATAAAATTTTATACACTATGAATCTTAAAGTTAAATGTTTGGAAAATCAGAAAAGTCAATACGTCTACTAAGGTCTAAGTAGATGTATTATAAATAATTAATAATTTTACATAAATTAATTTAAGTTTATCGACATGACGAAGAAAATAAGAAAGTTGTAGTAGAATAAATATAGAGTTGGTAAAAGAGAAATTTCTTTTTCTTATCTGTTTTCTCCTTCATAATCGTTGACAGTATTGTAGCTTTTGGCTGAATTAAGTTTTTAATAAAATAAAACTAATTTTGAGGTTATCTAACTACCTTATTAATCTCCTAAATAGTCTTTTGAGTTTCGTATCAAATCAAAATGTGAGATGCATGCTGCTAGCTCAATAAAATAAACAAAACCCAAACCAACAGCTCGTATCTCACTTTTTTGTCACCCTAAATTCACACGTGTCGCGCCCGCCCCGTCACGTCGCAGAAACTCGCATCGAATACTAATTATAATTATCCGAGTGAATAATTCATATGCAAGGACCATTCAACGTAGAACCCTCAGAATCAACCTAAGTCGAGATCTCGGTGCAATTTTGATTGGGAGTTCCAAAAGGGTGGGTCAAGTTACACTGGTGACTATGCACTTATTCAGTTGCTTTTTACTTCCAATGCAATCGCGGTGGATGAATACGTATCGAATTGTGTAATTACGGGTGTGGCACAAAAGGTGAGTGCGGAACAGGCGTTAATAGTCAGTTTATTGTCATAAATGTATGAATGGTTAATTTTTCGTGGCAAAAAAATATTGCGAAATAAATAAAAGTTATTTTTGGGGTTTTGTGATAAAAATACAATGTAACATTGCCTTCTACAATGTAAAATGGGCATACATATGGTGTAGAAAAGAGGTAATGTATTCTACTTACTAAGAACTTGAAATGACAAAAATCCGCTAAATGACAATAAGTCAAATCAGACACCTTTTCTTAAACGTCAAAACAAACATTTTTGGAATCAAAAAGCACTCTTTATAACCGTTTTTCTGCGTTACTAAATCTAAAATCATGTTGAAAATGGATATGATCAATGAAAAGTGACAATATTTTGTGACGTGTTATTTTATGAACTGTACCGAATAATTTTTATTGACCCAGTCTCTTACACAGATGTGTGACAATATGTAGCTCTAAGCTGTGGCTACACCTTAGATCATTTAATACACTATTACTTATATGATCGAAGGGCTACACATAGTGGAAGGTCTGGAGGCCTCGAAGCAACAAAGGAGGGGAAGTCCCCTGGACCCAAATTATTTTCCAAATAAAATGAACAACAGCGAGAAAAAACAAAAAGAATAATGGTTTACTAATGTTTACTAGTAGGAATTTGAAAGATTTTTTTCGAAGTCTACTGCGTGGGCCCTTCTTTCTCCGAGGCCCCCGGGCAGCTCCAGTTGCCCTCCTGTTCGAGGTCATCGAACAGCTATATTATCCAGTCAGCATTTTACATTATGACGTTAGTTAGGCAATAAGTATTTGAGTATGCAATAACCAGCCGCACGGCCACTACCATTTCTTGCCATTTTAAATAGACTATTAAGTTTAACCATTAAATAACCATTTTATTCCTACTCCATCTTTCACCAAATAACCATTTCATGTAGTAGCGAGTCTCTGATACGTTAGGGTGAACTGTTACACTTCCCCTAAATCCAGCCCTGTACACATTAGTGTCTCATTGACCTCTGATTGAAAGAAAGAAAGAAAGAAAGAAAATATGTTTATGATTCCTCCCAAGTTAAGAAAAAACTTGTTAAAACACAAGTATTATTTAGAAATCTTAATCAAACACTAATATCACGTTACTAACTAGTCCTCGCACCAGCTATGCGCTGAGCAAACGCTGTCTGTTTGTCTGCCCCAACTGCTCGACTCAACTGATTAAACAAATACATTGAACCTGTCGCCACTTTCTGTTTGTTCTGCTGCTACTGATCTCGTTAACTTTAGTTACTTTAAAATGTTATGTGCTTTGTTTAGGTGGAGTTATGAACTTTTGAAGCTTACATTTTAGTATGTTTATGGAGCTTTTTTACATTTATTTGACTTTCTAAGTATTTAAGTAGCTATTTTTACTTTTTCGTAAAACACGTCTTATTTATAAAGAATCTGTCCTTCTAAATCAGTTATAAGTATTTTAAGTATGTCCCTTTTGTAAACATAAGTTATTGGTTTCTCTGAAAATCAGCGTCTTGGCTCCGAAAAGCCTTGACACAAAAGCTGAGAGAAACCATTTTTGGTGGCATATTTTGTTAATTATAAGTGTCTGTAGTTTTTGTTGTTGTATATATGCTCCAAATAAAGATTTTTCTATTCTAATAAAAATAAAAAACTTTTTTAAAAGGTAAATAAAAAAGAAACAGAGTCTCAAGTCTGGAAGTAATGAAGAAGGCTAATTGCTCACCGTAATAGCAGCCTTAATTGAAAAAAGTGTCAGCCGGATTAAACGCCGACAAATTGCTTAAATAACTCATTTGACAAGTAATTAATAACACTTCATAAGACGCAATTCAAGGAGTCTTTAAAAAACACTGCAACTCGTTAATTGCTCAATTTATTAAGTGGTCATTCTTGTTGCACTTTAATTAAGTATTGGAGGAGTTTCAATATTCAATAGGTCGCCAAGGTCGTGTATATTGTTATAATCATCATGTTTTTTTTTTATAATTCTTTTATACTTATCCAAATAAACACATTTGTTTTTTTTTAATGCTATTTGAGTAAATTAATTTTAAGATTGAATACATAGCTATGTAAATATTCATTTCATTTAGGTAAAGTTACTATACAAGTACAGTAAGATTAATAAGTAGGTGTAAAGTACAGTTGGATTACGCTTTTTTTGTCAAACCTGTGTAAATAACTGAAAAAAAAGTTAAACGCATTTAGTAAATACACATGACTCTCGACGAGCATCTGGGGGCACGGCAGTGCCCCCACCAAGTCGAGCAAAAAAGCGTCACGGCCGTACCATCCTTTTCTCGAATCAATTCAGACCATTTTCGACCTTTAAAATATACGTATGAACCAAAACAAACGTCAAAGTTGACATCCAAAAATAAAGCGAGTTTAAAACAATGTCCTGTCACAACAACTACAGAATGTCAAAGTGAAGGGCTGTGGGTGGCATAATCAGGGAAGTATGCGGGAAACCCAAACATCCAGGCTCTGGAGACAGATTTTTGAAACTTGGTGTCAGGGAAACGAAAGACGTATACTAAAAGGGCAGGTCGCATTTGTAGTCCCGGTCATAAAGTTCTATGTCGCACTATGTTAGGTTTCTTGCCGCCAGTCTTAACCCTTTGACCGCTATTGACCACTTTAGTTACAAAACGGTCGCGTGTGAGACGCCATTGACAACTAAAGTTGTCTAAATTGTACCATTTTATTAGCCTTGCCGTCGGGGGTAATTAGTAACGTGAACAAGCGCTGACGTGCAAAAGGCTGAGCACAAAGTAATTTTGTTTTATGTAGAAAAAATACGGAACAGCGTAAGAACAAATAAAAAAAATTAAATATAATTTATGATATAAGCAGCGTTATAGTTTTTGAGACGAGTGATAACGAGACGTCAAGGCGTTCGTTGCAAATCCACTGACCATCTTCTACTACTTTACTACTCTAAAGTATCCATTGCCTTTTAAAATGCGACACTTTGGAAATAGACGCCAAAGGTACTCGTATTCGACGTATGTTTCCGTGTTTCAAGAATAGAGCCCCAAATCCGCCCGACACAACGACCCGTCCGAGGCGGGACGCTCTCCAGAATGTGATTGTCATTGTCACGGTGCTGTGGTACCAATGGTACTAACTCGATGCAAAGTCATATCAAAGTCGATCGTGAATTTGTAGTAGGTAAAAATATAAAATAACTTCTTTCCAGAACTTACTTTGTTAATCATCAAAAAGAATAGGTTTTTTATATAAACTTGGTCTCTATTTTAACATACTTTTGCCTCACAAGTTATGTTTACAAGAAAGACTCCTAATAAAAGATGGTAATTTTAAACTATTGGCAGACCGATTAGTTTTGATTAAAGTAAAACATATTAAATTTTACGGCTAACTAAGCATTCTAATTATTAACACATTCTAAATATTGTATAATAAAAATAAGTCGTCTCAAAACATCCAGTCGAGAAATCTTAGTAACATTTCAAAATCAACATTAAAATGTTATTATTACGAATGGTTCCCGATGGTTAACCAGTCAGTCTTGTATGTTTGTTTTTGTCCGGAATGCATTCGTCACGTGATCACGGCGCGTCCCCATAGACGTGTTTACCCGCACCTACGAATTCCAGTTAATCGACCGTTTAAATCCGATTTAGTTAGCGCTCGTAACTTTTTCTAACGTCTTCAAAACGCCTTTAGAAGAGTGGAGTTTGAGAAACAGAAGAATAGAAACGCTTTACTTTCCAATTAAGGTTTTTAGCTTAAAATACTTTTAAAACTCATACATACTCATACATACTCATACATACTTAATAAAGACGTCTTAATCAAATTTATGTTTGATTTGTGAATTGATATTTTGATGTTACGATATTTATAGTGCATCGGCCAATAAGGATCTAATAGCAAACAGTAAGATAAAAATAACATGTAATAACATAATACCACTTAAAGTGGAACTGGACAGAGAATTTGGCTCGACGGAGTGATGGCAGGTGGCTTTAACCTAGTGGCCTAGAGCAGGTGAAAGGAGCGTCGGACGTCACGCAAAGGGATGGGTTGATGACATCGTGAAATCATGGGCACCTGGTTTAAATCAGCACAAGACCGAGATGGGTGGCGTCGATGAAAGGCCTATGCTCAAGAAGAGGGGCTGAGATGATGATTATACCACAAACTTTAATTCCAAACGTTTTAGGATCTAAAGAACTTAGGATGGTTTTGTAAATTTACTTGCTAAATTAAACACCTGCTTTCATATTCATAAAAAATCTTCCCTCGTAAAATATGCTACCAATGTAAGGAGAGCATATAGACTTTTTGCAATGTACATAAAAAGCCATGCTTTCTAAAAGCCATGCTTTCTAAAAGCATGGCAAACGAGCGTTTTATTAAGTAAGTATTTAACTGAGTTCATTAGTGCAGGTTTTGATGAATATCATGCAAGAGGTGTATTAAGTGATAAAATATGCCGAGAAGGTTTATCTTAGGCTAGCGTTTCGATGACGCACCGCTTTGCTTACGGGGCAAACTTCAACAGCGCTTTATTGGGGCATTGTTAAGGGTAATGGCACTTTTATATTGTTTTCGTTACCCCTTTAAATTCTGGCAAATGGATGTTACTTTATATCGGATCCAGATAGGAGTGAGTCTTTTTAATCAAAATGTTATTAATTTTTGTGTTCAGATTTTGCCAAAACTAGAAGCAAAAGTTTCTTAAGGCCAGTTTATAGAATGGTGCAATTTTCTTCCTTGTTACATACCATTTAATTGAAGCAATAGATGACTTGCGTGGTCTAAACGAAACGTCAGCCGTACAAATCATTTATTGCTTCGATGAAATGGTGTGCAACGGATAAGAAAATTGCACCGTCAAAATGGGCTGTTAGATTCGAAGTTTTGAAAAAATAAGACTGAAACCATAACAATGTTTCATTAATTGATCGGTGCAAAATATAACTTACTAGCTGCGCCCCGCGGGGTTATCTGCGCCTAAAGTCTAGGGTGTCAGCTTCCTGGATACCAAATTTTATCAATATTGGTCCAGCTGTTTACGCGTAATGAAGTAAAAACCATATCTATATTATTTAAGTAGCAGGGATATTGTCTCATTATTGATTCAAAAAATATAATATTACATAAAGCAGTTAATTCAAAGACTCAATTTGCATAACGAAATGCAAAGTATGTAAACAAATATCAACACAAGACGCCGATAAATCAGAAGGTGAGATCTGCGATAAGCGAAACAAATTCATTTTGGGGCACCTTGTAATCTGGTTGGTAGTTATAATGGAGTGGTATTATAGTTAGTGGCTCACCTCTGCTCAGTCGTGGTGAGAATTATGGAGGAACACGTCATCTACTACTGGTTCTCGAAAGTCACAACACTGAGAAAAAAGAATAGTTGCTAGTAGCAAAAATTTTATGCTACACGTTACCAAAATCGAGTGACTGCCGGAATGATACTAGTAGTTTTGTTAACACTACATTGTTCTTCTAATTTGAACAAAAGTTTGGTATCTACCTAATAAACAAATTGAACGTAGTAAAACTGGTTCAGCTAACACTTTTTTTCAGTAAAGGTAGTCAAAAATTCAATTCAAAGTTTTATTAATACGCATTTTATACGTCATTAAGTATAATTTTACATATGTGTAGTGTATTTTTTTTTTCAAGAAAAGCTACCGATTTCTTTGCTTCCACTGTTAAGAAGAAATGCCGAAAGAAACTGTTTTTTACAGTAGAAGTACATACATACATAAATACTATCAGGTCTTTCTATTGGCAAGCTAACCATTTTGGGTCTTAAGGCTCTAATCAGATTGAGCCCAGAGCCGCAAGTAAGACTCAAATGCCACTTTCAGCTTAACATAAGTATTACATACAGAACGGAAGCTCACAGAGTTCCGCGCAATCGCCTTGTGAAAGGTCTTGAACGGCTGTAGGCGCCTAAAGCCGCCTCTACAAGGCGAGAACGGGGGAGAGGTGCGGGGACGGGAAACGGGGACGCATATTGCGCAGCACCCTAGAAGATTCCGTTCTGTATGTAATCATCAACAGGTCTTTTTGTCTCCACTGCAGGAGCACGACCCTCTTTGTACACTACCAGAGCCAAACTTAGCCAGAGCTGCCAGAGGACTTGGCCTACACTCTCCACGCTGGCCAGACGGGTTGGAGAGGTTTCATTGATGTTTATAAGCTTTGTTTAGCTTCTATTTCCTAAGTCGCCTTCTACGACATCCACGGGAGGACTTGGATTATCTGTATGTAATACTTATATTGATTCTGTTCCTCAGATGCAATCGTAACAGCAGGTGTGGTGGATTGGTGGATAATGATGAATGACACGAGTATGTATGATGTTGGTTATTAATAAAAAAATAGGAGTGTCATCAGATTGAGTAGCTTGTAAGGAAGAAGACATTATAGTACTGACGAATTGTTTAATACTAACAACAATAATAACAAAAAGTTTTTCAAAATCCTATATTGCTACGTCGAGATTCTAAAATCATAACCTTTCTTTGCCGCAATTGGCAAACAGGTAGACGATGACTCCCTAGGTAGAAAGGAGGATTTATACAATAGTTGTACGTAGCTATTATATAAGGTCTAACAAAATATACTGAAACTATTTTAAGAGTGAATTCAACCCGTGATAGTGAACAACCGAGAAACGTATAGCGAAATATGAACAATTATTTTTGGCTCTCCATACAAACGCGGATCAGCTGATCGGTCAACTTGTATGGGAGGCCAAAAATTTCTTTTCATATTTCGATACGTGTTCCTTAGGGAAAATTGTTCAGTGTCATGGACTGCATTCATCTATAAAATAGTTTCAGTATATTTTGTTAGACCTTATATTATAACGATAACTTCATATTCGAGTTGCTATACAGATTCTCATCATTAGTAGGAGCTCTCTATTAGTTTTGTGCGAATTAATTTGCATGCAAATGAAAGTATCCGCGGTAACGAGGTGCCGATATCAATTCCCATCAGCATCAGACAGCTACCTGCCGACACTCGATACTCTACGAGGAATTTTAATTCAATATTCATTATTTACACTTGATATTTACTGATCAAAATCTTTATATTTAGAGTTTGAATGGAAAAATAGACCTTTGGTGTGTCATGGCACAAAATTATTGTATGTAGTTATAATTGTTTGTAGATGACTATTTCTTAGATGAGCATCTCCACATCATAGACCAATGGCATCTCTATTTAATATATATATGCCTACGTCATATCACACTACACGCAAACACACCGGAGCGGTTGAATTGTTACTTTAAAAATAAATTCTTTAAAAACAGATAAGTAGGCATCTATTAGATACAAATAAATATGTACTTACAACAGATATCGCACCTAGTGAAGACGCGATTAATACCTGTAACAAAAACAAAAGCCATATTTTAAGCCAATAAAGTATTACTTACTTAAATTAACTTACTAAATAGTAAAATGTATTAAGTGAGTAACTTTATGAAATTAAAATACGTGGGTACAAAATAATAAATATAACTTCCAAAGCACCGCTCCCACCATAAAATAATCAGCCCAATAAAATATAAGTCCAAAATAATTGAAAAGTCAATAAACATCGGTCGGACGGATCCCACCGCATTAGGTTCCCGATTTGGCTCCGGCGTTTGATGTCAAAAACGTTATTTTAGAGGGCCTCCATTTTTTCCCCGAGTGCCGCAGCTGCCCCACAGCGGGGCGTCGTTTTTTTCGACCATAAATATCAATTCTCACAAACCAACAAAAGACATTTGTATTTATTTGGGCGACTCAAGTTGTGGCGTTCCACAGGGCTCGCTCTTGGGACGCGCTTTTCCTTTTGCGAAATTTAAACGTTAATATAATTTACGCGCACCATAAAAGAGAGATTCATACCGCGATTTGTTTAAAGAAGTATCTCGAGTGATTGTACGTTTTATGCAATGACCTTAGGAATAAAACGGAGATAACCTACGTTCACTTGTGTCGGTTATGCATATTACATCATAATCTTAACTAACCAAAATCATTTACATTTTTTTATAGTGAAACACATATGTATTGAGAACCGAGAGGGAATAGTGTACCCTATTTGAGAAGGCACACGTTATTGTACTCAAAATAATATTGTCAACTATTTTATTCCCCTGTGCTAACAGGCTTTATAACTATAAAGTTTGTGTCACATTTGTCTTGTAAATCCATTAGAGCCTAGGGTGGGCAGACCCAAAAAAAACCGATGGTGGGCGTCACAAATTCATAAAAAAATACAATCTCGCAAAAAGATTTGTGATTAATTAATACATTCAATTAAGTATTATATAATAGTCTCAGATAATAGTATGATTTAGTTTAATAACTTTCATTAATTGACTCCCATGCTGATCTGGGAGAAATAAAAAAAAGCTTAGAATGTACCAGCTGCTTCTCTTCCCACGCAGATCGTAAAAGCCGATCGAGGGAATGGGCAAAAATGCAAATCATGATAAAAGGCGATGCGGCTAGCATCCCATCACTGCATTGATTGCTTTTCCATCTTCTCGCCCACCATGACGCTAAAAGTGGCTTTTGGGTCTTGCGGCCCTGGGTTCTGCATAGAGCCGCAAGACCCAAAATGCTCTGTCTGCCCCATTAGGGATAAAGACGTGATAGTATGTATGTATGTATTAATAGATTTAATTAAGTAGTAAATAATTTTGACCCAGGATACCGAATTGCAAAAATTAAAACGTAAAAAAGTTCTGTGTAGCTGAATCTATCCAGTAGTCCATTTAGGTACTAGTTGTTACTAAAATGAGGTGGTAGTCATCAAGTCACAGTCGGGATAAATCCCGATTATCTTAATCGTCGTTGTCTGTGACTTAACCGCCCGTGAGTGCTCAAAATCGTCCAATACGAACCGATTACTCGAACCATTACTTACCACTCAACGATCAGCCATTTAAACTTAACCGTTTAACTTTAACTATTAAGCCATTAATCTAGAATTTCTGTGAAGACTCGGTCACGGCGGCCATTTCGCGTTTCCGCGCCAATTTTGCGCGACAAGATGGCGCTCGGCGTTTGTAGAAACAAAACGTCGTCGCGCACGTGCACATTAAAGTCTCAACCTCATTGCAGCGATATTTTCTGTTTTGTACATTGTGCACAAATACTGTCACGTCTTTATCCCTTATGAGGCAGAACCAAGGGACGTAGACTATGCTTATGAAAAATAGGTTATAAGGTTACTATACGTAGGTATCGTATCGACTACAGATCAATGCAATACGTTTTTACGTCTTATTATAAAACGCAGACTAACGTTGTTACTAGGTTTAAACCATTACCCGACCAAATCACGGTTTGTGTCTAATGATATTCGACCTCAAATTACTACAAGTGAGGAACTTAAGAACTCTAGTAACAACTAACTAAGATATTAAATGCGACAAAAAAAACTCAGGTATTAAAATGCACCTATATGACAATACGATGGAGGTTCATATTATTGCTATATTCTCACTACAAGCGCGTTTATTCACCGGTAAGTATAGGTAGGCAACACATGTATGTGTAGGAGCATTTAATCCCCAGTTTCCTGAGCGTTTATTTACAAACAATAATTCGCCAAGCACTGGATCGTGCGGATTTGCAAACGGAATTAGAGCATTTGCCGCCATATTTCTGCTTTACACACGTGTTTCGTCCGCCTAATGTTTTGAAATCGAGTTTGAAAGCTGTGCTTACTATATCGATTTTTATTAGCTTCCATGTGGTGTTTTAAATTAAAATAATTTTATCAAAAAGTTAATGCGTAGAATATTCCAGAGTTAATGGTAATGGGCGAGATCATCGTTCACCATCATTCTTAACATGATCTTTTGGTATTATGAAAGACCTAGTCTGGTCTTGTCTTCTTCAAAATGTAAAAGCCGTGATTTTTATACGCGAAAGAGAGACATTCAAGAAAGCTACGTACGCTTCATATACTTCAAGAAATAGGTATACAGCTACTTGATATGTGTTATATCGTATTGTCGATGTTATATGCTAATTTGATTATTAAGTTATTGTTTTGAAAGCTATCTAATCAGAGGTTTCTGAATAACTTGGTATCAGCTAAAAATCTGTGCTGTAGCTCACAACGCTGCACGAATGCACGCTGGCCGCCTTTTCGGCACTCTTAATAGATATAAGTTTAGTCTAGTACACACGATTTTATTAACCGAATAAAATTTTTCTTTCTTTATTTGTTACTTTCTTTCATATAAGTATGTATATTCACCAGGTGTACTATGATAACTTAACTTTTTTACTTAGGTATAAAAACTAGATTAGACAAAAACCCTGTCTGCTCGGATATAGATGTGTTTTAGTATTAACTAAAATAAATAAGTATATGTGTGCCATACATAATTACTTATTTATTAATCATGTCAATTACTAACCACGCTATTACTTGTATGTCAGCTTATCTCAGGTCAGACTGTCAGACGCTGTGTTCTAGAAAAAATCTTATTTTTTTTCAGTGCATAATATCTAAATATAGCTGTTCTTGGAAACATGTTTTATGACTTATATTTATATACGTACCCAACTTTGTTATAATAGGTACTTTTATTGGTTCATCAGGTTATCGAAACAAAACACTAATTAGTATAAAACTGTGATTAGATTTGTTAACTATGTGAAGTTACTTTCGGATAACGACTTCTTGTGCTAAATCTATCATTAATTAAAAATAATTGTTTTATATATAAATTAATGGTGGGAATTGTACAACGCACAATAAATTAAACCGACGAATTTTGATAAAGAAAATAAATAAATCTGGAAATTAGTCATATACAAATTGTTTCAGGATAAATGTGGCCATTTTTTGTATTTTTATTTTATCGTATCGGACGTTTTTCGTACTGGATGTTTATAATTTACTACTAGCAGCTGCGTTTCGCAGTGGTAACCGTATAAAGGTAGCCTATGTGTTAATCCAGGGTGAAATATCACAAATATCAAACGAGGACGAACCTCATCGTTACAGCTTTCTTGGGTACATTATAGCGCAATCCATTCACAATTTTATTACAATGATTATATGTAGATACTTCAAGATATTTGCGTCTGTCACTAAGAGTGAGCATATTATATATCGGATAATAACGGTTACAATGATTACATAAGTACGCAAACTAAACTAGGTACTAATCCGAGCGGTAAAGTTAATCTATTTCGCCATTAATATAGACAGTTCATTCGTAAACTGGATTTGCGTATTGATGGAGTTATCACAGGGATAATTGAACGATTTGTAACAAGATTACAAATATAGATACCGAGTTAAGCCTGCGATTTCATTACAACTTTATAGACTTTAACTACTAGTAGAATTGGAACGTTTAACTTAAAGCTTTTTGGGATTTTTAAGGTTCTCATAGTGGTGAGGTTTTTCATCAATTCTTCTTCATGTTCATGTATCTGGTTGCATCCTCAATTGTGCTGCTTAAGTTGTTAATTTTTTATTATTTTACTCACGTAGTGTAGTCCGAAAAGGTTGATCAGTTTCCATCGGTTTAAATTATTATCCTAAGGGCGAGTGTTAGGAGGAGCAGCATGACAGTTTCGCTGTCCTCAACGCACTGAGCGGAGCCTTGATGACTTGTGGTGGTGTGTTCGCAGTTGATGGTGATACTCTTGTAACTGTGGAAACCGTCGTGTCACCGTCGTCATCAGCGTCGGGTATACCCAAGGCGCTTGTGTGTGCTGAGCTGACTGTACCTCTTACTATCTCACTGCCAAAAATTTTTAGAGCTTGAAGAATAGGTCTCCAAGCGACAGGTAAAGTCGAAATTATATTAAGGAGTTTCGTTTGCACCATCAATGCTTCTCCCCTATGGTGACAATGAGACATCGGGCTATTAACTACCGTCCTGCTTTGCCTCAGGCCACCGTGATCCAGTTCTTCCCAGCGATCACAATCTTAGTTGCCTATTACGTAAGAGAGTGTGTTAGAGCTTTGTGACAAGCCAGCCAAGCCTATTTCTCAATATCAGCCGCGATAAGCTCTGGCGAAATCGCCGTCCTACTTACTTACAGATTAAATCAGCTGATCAAGAACTAATTCTGTCGCCCGTCATACAGTAGAAACTTTTAGAGATCAAGCTTTTTTGGAGCTAGAGACCAAACTTTTTTTTAGTTTCTTTAATCTTAGTGCATTGTCGGTTGCATGCTTAGATGTTCTTAATCAGTTTTTTCAATGCATAATTAGTTTTATCTTTTGTTATATCTATTTCGCATAGACTTGAGGAGCTTGGTGGCCCGGCAGGAGTGCGCATTACTAGCGCTCTTGCAAGTAAAGTATCATCAAACGTGGTCCGCACTTGGATGAATTACAAGTGGCATACAAATTTCTCGAGCAGCTCCGTGCTTTGGAAGGCCTTTATAAGCTGTTGGTCCAGGCTGTTATCATTGCATGACAGTCGTCAAGCTATGTCAGATGCCTTTAGGCAGCTTGAAAAAGAAAAAAGGCTTTACGAATTTTAGAATCCTTTGCTGTGAGACCCGTGACGCCCAAAGAATCCTCGAGGACGTCAAGCCAGCGTTGTTTACCCCTTTTGTTATTGCCCAGTCATTTGTTTTCTATGCAACTTGTTTGCTTTTTGCAATCCAGTAAGCATTGGAGAAGTATCAGTTTGCTACATCAAATTGAAGCAACTGTTGAATCGCCATGAACTAAACGACATTTGAAGAGTTGACTGCCAATTTTTGATGATAGAAAAAAATAAAGAAGAGAATATATTTTTAGCAGAAATTTGTTTTGTTGTTACTCTAAATCTCAAAATTTTCGGGTACAGCTAAGTTTAGAGAGTATATTTTTAGGTATATATCTATAATATTTCTCTCTATTTCACTACAGCTTGGACTCTGTAATGTATCTAATCTTAAGCAGTTCGGGCGCGCCGGATTACCATATATCTATTTTCATAAAACATCAAACAAAAGTAAACTCTATGCTCTTAAGTTTATGGTTGAGATTGTGAAGATTGGTTTTGATCGTTCCGACTTTAGAATGGAATGTAATAAATTGCGAAATTAATTCTCATGTCGTGGACATAAGGTTGCAATTTGTCCGCTAATGCGTAGGATTTATTGCACAGGGTGTGTGGAATTGGTGGAACTAACAATATGGTTGTAGTGTCCTATATAAGATGTTTGATTTTGAATTTACATAGGTATATACTCGTACCTAATCACGTATTTATATTAGGTCTAAGTACCTGGGCGACCGAGCTTTGCTCGGTTACATCTCAAACATTAACAATTTTTTTTTAAACTTGTCTAAAAACAATGCAAAATAAAAAAAAATATATAAACTTAAACATTAAAAAAAACAAAAGTAAGTCAAAAAACAAAAGTAAAAAAGTAAGTGGGATTCGAACCCGTAACACTCTTTCTAGCGGTAGCTATCCTTAACCACTGAGCTAAATCAAGGCGGTCGCGGCGCGACGAAATTAGCGACCATATTCTGCGTGGAAAGAAAAAGGCATGAAAAACTCGAAAACACGCGTTTTCCCAAACATAAAACTAATCTAGATCGATTGTTTACCCCCAAAAACTCCCATATACAAATTTTCAGCGAAATCGTTAGAGCCGTTTTCGAGATCACAGAAATTTATAAATAAATATATATACATACATACAAGAATTGCTCGTTTAAAGGTATAAGATAAAATGTACTGAAATTATTTTAAGGGTGAATTCAGTCCGTGATAGTGAATAACTTTAGCCAAGAAACGTGTCGAAATATGAAAAAAGAAATGGCTTTCCATACAATTACAAACTCTGATTAGCTGATCGGTCAACTTGTATGGGAGGTCAAAAATTATTTTTCATGTTTCTGTGCGAAAGTTGTTCAGTATCATGGATTGAAGTCACCTTAAAGACAGATTTAGCTATATCACCTTATATCAGTAGTTCCCAAACTTATTTTGTCTACTGCCCACTTTGAGAATAAATATTTTTTTAGCGCCCCCATTTTTTCACCTATTTAAAACCAGCCAACTGATACAGGAATGCACAATTCGGGTTATTTAACAAAAACTTGTTAAAACATGATAGATATCTACGAGTACTAATAACTATTAAAATGAAAAAGTGTGTCTGTTGCCTTTTTATTTGTTTGTTTGTGTCTACTTTCATTACGAAACGGAGCGACCGATTGACATGATTTTCATTTTTTCTATATTCAATAAAATAGGACAGATATATGAACTACGCGGAGAGAAATATAGAACCGAGTTTGAGCAATCTTTTAATTCATATTAGTTGATGTTCACAAGTTGTTGTTGAGAGTCGAAAGCTCTTGCAGTCGTTGTTTAAGAGGCCTCCTAGCTAAATAAAGCTCCTAGCAAAAAAAAAAACATTTTCTTTCTGGGTCTCTTACCGCCCCCCTTGAGACCTGCAGCGCCCACAAGGGGGCGTTATCGCCCACTTTGGGAACCACTGCCTTATATGGAAACTTTTCAAGAAATAAGAGAATTATATTTTATTTTAACTTAGGTATATCCAGCGCGAATAGAAGTCAGCATTTCCTTCGTTAGCGTTTAAGTTAATTTTTCCACGAAATTAATTATGCATGAGGTTTGACCTCTAATTTGGCTACCCAGGCGTTTCTTAGCTTTTTTCCCCGGTTGGTATTAAATATTATAGAAAAAAAGTTTTTATGAATTGCCCTAAGTCTCAAGGCTCACAGGCGAAGGGTAAGAAAGTAGAAGCTAGTTAAATTTTTTAAAATAGACTAGCCGAAGCCCGCGATTTTATGACTTCGGTAAATGCTCATTAGGCTGAACTACTTTTGCTAAGGCGTCATTTTTATTTTTCTTATAATTTAGCTGGACTATTATGGTTAAGCAGGTGGCATCAAGTGTTTCATTTTAAAAAACCAATTATAGGTACCCTATATCTTGCCCAGGCTTAACAGCTGTATAACAAAAAAAAAAACATTTTAATCCGTCCAGTATTTCCGGAGATTTGCGCGTACAAACAGACAAACGGACAGACTTTTTTTTAAAATTCTTATTCTATTACTCCATCGCCCCAAAATATTTTTTGGAAATATATTCAATGTACAGATATAGATTTTGTTGCCATCCGGGACCCCCGATACAAGTGTAGTATTTGCACTTAGATTAGTACTGTCTATTTATTTATTGACCGAGCGAGCTGCTTTCACTTCGACAGAAATTCTTTCGTGTCTGAAATTCAGTTTCTCGCCTTCAGGTCGTGAAATTTTGTGGGCAGGTTCAATTATATAACTATAGAATGTCTTTGTCGGTGCAGTTTTTGACAACTTTTTTATCCTATAAACTACAGCGGGTTGGGGGTTAATACAGAGCCACTATAATAAATCGGTAGTTTTATTAATATGTTGTTACAACCAATTGCGTTGATATTTTCTCGATAAAACGGATACAGGCCTATAATGTAGGCACTAATACTTGCTAACAGCTCAACCAAAACATGTAATTCGGTACTTCCACTGGCGTAATGCCGTGTACCGTGAGATATTGTACAGAGCTCTACATAATTAAGCATTGCCGTACAGTCAACAGCACATAAAACTGTTGTACCCTTGTTTCACAGACAGAAATTTTATAGAATTTCGATCCGCAGAAAATCTATGATTTAAAATTCTTTATAATAAATATTCTGAGTTTAGATTTTTTTGTCTAACAAAAATCTATTTAAAAATTTTCACTCTAGGTAATCTGCGTATTGATTATTCAATGTACCTAATGGTAATCTAAGAAAAAAATCTGAAATTTATTAACCTTTATCTATAAAAGAATAGGTGCCTAAATATTATGCATATTTTGCAGTCAAAATGAGGTTGCTTGGAGTCGCACTCCTAGGCACTGCGACTGACTACAGTCAGCAGCACTGATTATCGCTCTACGAACCCTAGGTGGGGCAATAGGGGTGACGTCAGGGTCAGAAATGTATGATTGTAATTAGTCCATCTTTTAGATCATACAATTTACATTTCTGTTATATAAATTAATTGTGTAATAATGAAATCCATCAATCAATTCCTTTGCCACTTCTTTGCTAGTCGTGTGTGCTGCCATCTCTGTGTGCCTACCCGCAACTCCAGTTTTGCCTCCTTATGGGGCCCTCCAATTGTTTCTATGGCGTCTGGTATCTGTTACGGTAGGAATATAAATAATTTATCTTTGCTGCTGCTGACTGTACACATTAAGAACCAATATCCTGCGCAGTTTCAAATTAGCCACAAATTACGTACTTTAGACGAGAATTTATCAAGGTTCGTAAGTAAGTACCACGATTCTAGCTATATTTTAGGAAAATGTTGGGAGTTGTTGTTTAAAAATTGAAACCCTTCACATTTTAGAGGAATTACATTGTTTTGCCAATTGTATTGACCAGGCAGTTGATACAAGTTCACATGAAACAGTGCCTGAAGAGCATAATTATCTATACATCTATATCTATATCTATACATATAATAAAACAGTAAAAAAAGTGTGTCTGTACATTACATATATTTTCAAAAAAAATATTGGGGGCGATGGAGACGTAGTAATAGAGTAAGAATTTAAAAAAAAATGTCTGTCTGTTTGTCTGTTTGTATGTTTGTCTGTTTGTCTGTTTGTCTGTTTGTCTGTTTGTCTGTTTGTACACGCTAATCTCCGGAAATACTGAACAAATTCGACTGAAACTTTTTTGTTATATAGCTATTAAGCCTGGGCAACATATAGGGTATAAATGATTTTGGAAAATGGAACGCCTGATGCAGAACCATAATGGTCCAGCTAAACTATAAGAGTAAGTTGTTCAGCCTGATGAGCATTTTCCAGAGACATAAAGTCCACGCGAACGAAGTCGCGGGCTTCGGCTAGTTTAAGAATAAACGTTTAATTTGCTTTCCAGTACGTGGTATCCATTCGAGAACCTTTTTGCTTCATCGGCCTTCGGTACTTCGCGGTATGCGTCCCGCCCACTGCCACTTAAACGAGCTAGTCCACTAGACTATTTTGACTTTGTTCTCCTACGAATTTCCTCATTTCTGATTGGACCACGGAGGTCCGACGACCTGACTGAAAGCGCAGGACGCAGACCGCTCTAGATCGGTCAGTTTGGAAATCGTTGGCAGAGGCCTATGTCCAGCAGTGGACGTAATGCGGCTGAAATGATGATGATGATGAAACGTCTAATTCATTCTGTGAGTTGGCTGAGATAGAATTAGACAGAATAGAATCAATTAAAAATCAAATAAGTAAAGATCCATTTAGATGCATTTTCTTGCCTGCTGCATACAATTAAGTTGAAGCAATAGATAAGAAGCTTGGTGGCCCGGCGGGAGTGCGGATTACTAGCGCTCTCACAAGTTAAGCGACACCGGGCATGGTCCACTCTTGGATGGGTGACCACAAGTAGTATATAAACTCGAACTTTCCCGTGCTTCAGAAGGCACGTATAAGACGTTGTTCACGGCTGTCATCATTAAATGGCAGTCGTCAAGCTATATCAGATGCCTTAAGGCAGCCTGAAAATCTGACACCAGTGTTGGCCACTTGCACACGCGAAAAGCAAAGCAAGCAAGAAGCAATAGATAACTTGCGTGGTCTAAACAAAACGTCAGCCACATAAATCATTTATTGCTTCAATAAAATGGTATGGAACAGGCAAGGAACCACCGTCTAAGTAAATGGGCCTTAATCTATATCTATACATATAATAAAACAGTAAAAAAGTGTGTCTGTACATTAAATAAATTTCCAAAAAAAATATTGGGGGCGATGGAGACGTAGTAAAAGAGTAAGAATTTAAAAAAATGTCTGTCTGTCTGTTTGTCTGTTTGTACACGCTAATCTCCGGAAATACTGGACGGATTCGAATGAAACTTTTTTTGTTATTTAGCTATTAAGCCTGGGCAACATATAGGGTATAAATGATTTTGGAAAATGGAACGCCTGATGCAGAACCATAATGGTCCAGCTAAATTATAAGAGATATAAAAATGCCGCCTTAGTAAAAGTGGTTCAGCCTGATGAGCATTTTCCAGAGACACAAAGTCCACGCGAACGAAGTCGCGGGCTTCGGCTAGTTATCTAATACAAGAGCCCAGCTCTTAAATATAAGAAGAAGAATTATCTAATACCGAATCTTTACCAATTTGTTAGTGAATGTAAAGTACTTAATACTGTTACTTTGATACTAGTTCAGATATCAGGTCCAGACTCCGTATACCTGTTCCTATCTGATACTAGATTTCATTGTTTTGCCAACGTTGTAACTTATACGCTATCGGAAGCTTGGTTTAATTTTATAACTAAACTCGGGCCATTGCAACATTTTTGTTCAGTTATTTAACGTTTTATTTATAAACAATCTGCCTTGCTACATCAGTCATATAATGAAACATAGTCACTAGACTATGTTATAAATTTAAGGAGTGCCATAAAAATCTGGACTTCATGAAATAGGTATTTAGTATAACGATACAGATTTCATCAGCGCTGTTTTTGTAGTATACCTACTCATATGACTGATTTAGAAAGGAAGATTTTTTTAATGAATATGACACATCATATTATGCCGTGCGGTTTCGGGTTTCTTTTCTAAGAACAGGATACTTCCGTGGATGTCGTAGAAGGTGACTTAGGAAATACAAGCTAAAAAAAAGCTTATAAACATCAATGAAACCTTTCCAACTCGTCTGACCAGCAAGGCAAAGTCCTCCGGCTACTCCGGCTCTAGGCAGGTAGGCAGTACTCTCTCGAAGTATGGCTCTAGTAGTACAGAGAGGGTCGTGTCGTGATACGTCAAATAATTCAAATACTATTAGCAGAATGGGTATTCTTAGCAGTATTTATACTGTATATATAGGCCCATCACTATTTTAATTCTAATAAGTAATCAGTAAGTGTTGGTTAGTGATTTGGTTACCACGCTAACTAGCCACATCGCCTATCAAAATGATTCATTTTGCCATTCCCCGACCGGATTTTACGATCTGCGCGTGAAGAGATGCAGCTGGTTCATTCTTTTCTCCCAGCATAAAATGCCATATAGTTGAACGACGATGCTTCCGGAACACTTGTTATTTTAAAACAAACATTTTTAAGTCTCTGTAGAACAAAGCAGATTCTCGACGAGATGGCAAAAGGAGTTTATTTAAATGCAAAATCGCTGGACTTAGTTGGAGGATGGAAGGAACGCCGACTTTTATTTCGTCAATAATCTAAAACTCGAAATAGGAAAGTTATTTAATAAATAGATCCATTACGATGGTGAATAATTTCAAGCTGGTCTAGGAGAAAAGAATTAACTTTAAATGTTCCAGCTGCTTCTCTTTCAGCGCAGATCTTAGAAACGGATCGCGGAAATTAGTGATAATGTTTGCCCCAATAGGAATACAGACGTGATAGACTTGAAATATTTAAATAGATCACTGTAATAAACAATGTTGTGTGTTGTTAATCTTTAGAAATTAATTAGAGTTCGAATCATCACGCTAAAAGCACAGCAGACATTTGCTAAAAGTGGCCCTTGACTTCAAAGCATGCCTTCTTCGTATATAATAAGGTTACACGTGTTTAAATTGTATTTATGTATTCTCAGAGACAAAACTAGATGCCGTAGAACACGTAAAAACATGTAAATGAAGCCAGTAACATGCTTATCTTTGACAACCGCTTATAACCACAAAAACAATACCGACATCGGTAAACAACAAAGAGCATTGTTTTGTATGCATTCTCAAATGACAGACATAAACTTTGAACTTAAAAATGACATGTGTCTTCTATAGGCAGGTGTACCTACTAGTATTATAATATAATGAACAGGCATGTCGCTCTAAACGGCCAGAACAATCAATATAAATATTTAACATCACCTCCGAAATATTTAATAAGCCGATGCTATCAGGTGATATATTACGACTCTGAGCTGACAAATGTTGCTGCAACTATAAAAAAACCTACGCAATCCATTAACGAGAGGTTACACAAATCATTTATCATCCATTGCTGCTAAAGTAAATCTATATTAATGGATGCAGTAAACCGGAGAAGCAATGTAAGTGGTAAGAATAAATTGAATCGCTTATTGGAAGTGGTAGGACGAGGTCGAAATATGAAACTCCGAAATGTTCAAAGATCTGTCGATAAGCCGCGTTGGTATCGGGTTGTGGACATATTTTTAATATTATAATTAAAGTTGTGACATGTTGGAAACTCGATAGCCATTGGTATGGAAATAATGTGTTGTAAAAACAATAAAACGGAACATTAAATATGTAAATATGTATGTATTTTTTGGCCATTTAGTTATGAAACAAAACTAATATTACGGTAAAATTTCTTGTGGTATATTTTTTTAAGCAAAACCTTCATGAGGGTGTGGGAAAGTCAATAAGATATTAAATTCTTATGGGATAGAGTACGGGGGGTCATTGAAATGACAAGTAAAAACCTTCCGTCGATGATTAGCTAAAAAATACAATACAATCAAATATATCACAAACTAACATTGTACCTACATAGATCTTGCAATTATCTAGGGCCACTCTTAGCGTGATAGTGGATAAAGGGAACCAAAATAGTGATGGGTTGCTAGCCACATCGCCTATTGCCATTTCCGACTTTCAGACTTTCCCGGATGCCATTCCCTCAACATAACATATATATATTTCCGAATGAATCTACGTCTTTTTATAAGCATAGTAAGAGCAATAAACGTATTTTCTACAACCTATCCGATTTTTAGACCACATCCTGAGTCCATGCTCTGCAACCGAGTTACCGGGACAGATTTCCGCAAAACTCGCGCGCGTGCTCGACATGCTAAGCCGAGACGGTTCTCGCAAAATAAATTCATTTCCACAGAAGTTTATGTGTGCGCCACAGACTTTCGAAAGGGATAGAAGTAGTACCTGTACTTCTCTTACAATTTGATGACGATTTAGTAATATTTATGAAGATTTAGTAGTAGTTATGACCAATAATATCCGTGTGGTTTCTGGCAGAGTAGAATAGGACCACTTCAAGTCCTCCCGTGGATGTCTTGTCGAATTAGGAAATGCAAGCTAAGCAAAGCTTATTAACATCAATGATACCTCTCCAACCCATCTGGCCAGCGAGGAGAGTGTAGGCCAAATCCTCTGGCTGCTCTGCCCAAGTACAGAGAGGGTCGTGCTCCTGCAGTGGAGACAAAAATACCTGATGATGATGATGATGATGATGATGATGGCCAATACTTTTGTTAAGGCTTGTAATCATACTGGATGTCCATTGTCAACAAATGACTTGATAAAAGTCCTAACTATTTCTTCTTCTTTCTTCAATTATCAAGTGAAAAGTGAAACAAATATCCAAAGATAAATAAATGATATTGTTTACTTTTGACTTTGATTAAGAATAATGTTGAAAAGATGGCAGAGAAAAGAGAGGAATGGAGGCATTCCTCTAAAATAAACAAAAAAAGACGTGTGGCACTCGGGGACTGCCGCGGTAAAGCTATTGCAAACAAGGAAGGACGGCAACGTCGCAAACGGACGACGGAGACGAAGCGGCAACCTACATGGTAGGCGGAGTGGAGAGCGTGAGGTTTTTTCGTTACGGAATTTCTGGATTCGGTCCCCGCGCTCAAGGCCCGCGATAGAAGCTATGCAATAGCTTAAAAATATTGTTGTAGAATATGATGATGGTAAGTGAATATGTGAAAAAATATGTGGAACATAGGAATTCATTGAATGTTGTAGGTTTTTTGAAGAAGGTCGGACTGAATTGTATTAATTTAAGTTATTGATTCTTAAGTTACTTAGTGGAAAACACGTCAAACTTTTATAACTCTATGGCTCGCACGTGGAAGGCGAGTTAGCCTAGGCTCGCCAATTTTTATTGCATGTTTTCTTGCTGCTAATATTTTAAACACCCAACCAGGGACTTTAATATTTTAAACAGGCAAGTTGGGGACTTTTCGAGTTGGTGTATGTTACGTTTTCTCACGCATTTGTGCTAAACTTATTGGCCAGGCCAGACCAGACTTATCGACATTACTTCAGCAAAGCCTAAGTTACACGATACATTTAGCTTTCCAGTTAGTTTAGTCTTAGTCTTTTAAAACATCAGAAAAATATATTCTGATTTTTAGATAAACAAGAATAGTTTCACCATAGCTGCCAAGAGGAATCGAGAGGAGCCAGCGCGATGAAGAGGGCTTCGTGAAGGTGGAAAGGAAGAGGAGGAAGCCCGTGAGCCGCAACAACTGCGGAACCGCGCCGCCCGGACCAGACTCTCCGCTGCGTCCTGCCGTAGTCCGTACCATCGACGCAGCTGTACGTGTCCCGTCTGCACTGGTCTACGAGGGTAGAGGAGGTCGTGGACTACGTCCGAAAGAAGTCCAACTTCACCTTGAGGGTTGAACGGCTGCAGTCTCGCCACAAAGCGAATTTTAATTCATATGTGGTGAGAGTGCCGACGCATCATCTGCCAACCTTCATGAAGGAGGACTTCTGGCCGCAGGGTGTCGTATTTCGGAGATTCCGAGGTCGGCTACCCGACGATACTGTGCGTCACACGTCGCCGACACTACGTGTAAATTAGGATAGAAATTATATATAATTATTATGTATGTTAGTTATAAGGTATTTATAATATGGGTCTCTGGCATTGTACAAAATTAGTAAGTACAATGCTATTGCCTGAAATAAAGGAATTTATTATTATTATTTATTATAGCTGTCTGTCTGTCTGTCCGTCCGCGGTTTTACTCAGAGACAAATTCTATCCTATCCTACTTCCTACTAGTTTGTATGTTTGTTTGTTTGTTACCACCTCATGCTTCAACCGTTGAACTTATTTAGCTGAAATTAGGTATTGATATAGTTTGATACCCAGGGAAGGACATAGCACAGTTTTTATTCTGAAATTCCCACGGGGAGCGAAGCCCACGGGCATAGCTAGTAAGTTATATAAAAGAGAAAAACAAAATGTTGCGAACTTGTGAACATCATTAATATATTTAGGAATCCGTTTCTGAAATATTTGGATTTCGGTGAAAGAAATTATTAGAGTCAAGTGTCCCGCCACTCTATTTGCTAATCGGTTATATATGGACACGTGAAAAAATCACAGTAGGTAATATATAACGAAGTTTAAAGGAAAACTATCAGAGCTAAGTAGGATTTACAAATTAAAGAGTTATAGGCGATCAATTTAAAAAATGTACTCAGATAATTAAAATTTGTATTAGTTTTTTTAAACGTTTTAGGCCCATGAACTTAAAGTCGGCATTCGTAATAACCAGAGATCGGAATCACGGGTGCTATTGCTATCAAAAGTATGGATATGACTTAACTTTCCAGGATTTCTCGAAAATCGTTACCTTAGTAACTGATGAAAATACATTACTAAGATTTAGAATGAAAATTATTCTACTGTTTGTAGTATACACAATCTTTCTCTTTAAATGAATAATGTTATTGACTTTTAGTCATATCCATACTTTTGATAGCAATAGCACCCGTGATTTTGATCTCTGTGACGGAACCCTGCGCGTGGCCCAAAACGCACTTAGCCGGTTATTTTATATTCCTGCCTCTCTCCCTTATAAACTAATTACGCAGGCTACCTAAGCCTAACGTTTAAATCCGGGAGATGAGCATCATAGATGCTAATAGAACTTATTTAATTGCCTGAATTAATTACTCCATTTACATATCTCTTCACCAAAGTAAAAAAAAGCTTTATTTCAAAGTATTACGGTCTAAAGTATTTTTCAGTATGTAGCCGTAGGTGGTGCGTGAAAAGATTTGAAAAGGCTAGTTTAATGCCTCAAGCTCATTAGCAGAAATAATACACAGCTTTGGAAGCTCCCGTAAGCTGTGTTCGCCACTCGTGGGACGGAGGCTTTAATTGCGAGCTTTGGTAAGTAATTTAGATGATTTAGGCGATTTTTGTTATTTTTATGAGGGAGTACTGCTAATTATCCAGTTTCTGTTTTTCTCATAATCCTACTAATATTATAAACGCGAAAGTTTGTATGTATGGATGGATAGATATTTGTTACTTTTTCACGTAAAAACTACGGAATGGATTTTAATGAAACTTTACAATAATATAGCTTGTAAATCAGAATAACACATAGGCTACAATTTATAAAGATATTGTGTGATAATCCCGCGCAGACGAAGTCACGGGCATTAGCTAGTGTGTCATATTTATCAACATTGCCATCAACTTTATATCCTCTTCCGGGGTTTAGACTGATCAGAAATTACCGCACATGTGATAGGATCGGGCAGGATGGTTCACGGAGGATGATGCGTTGTGGAGGTGTGGCAATATATTTACGTAGTGACATTCCATGTCGTATCCTTTCTCAGTCCCCTCCAGAACCCGATAAACCTGAGCACCTCCTGCTTGATGTTTCCCTTCACCAGTCTAAAGTCATGCTTGGTGTTTATTATAGTCCCTGCTCCCGTATCAATTATTTTGAGTCTCTTGAATCCTTATTGTCTGAATTTCGTTTGCAATTTGACCATGTAATCTTAATTCGGGGGGATTTCAACACTTGCCTGTTAAAAAATGACTCACGATCTCATTCTCTTCTTGCTCTTCTAAATTCTCTAGACTTACATGTCCTTCCTCTCACTGCTACTTATTTTTCCCATAATGGCCCTCCTTCTCTACTTGATCTTATGATCACCTCCTCTCCTGATCTTGTAACAAATCATGGGCAATTTAAAGCACCGGGCTTTTCGGCTCATGACTTAGTGTTTGCATCTTTTAAACTTCGCCCACCTAAACGGAGACACAAAGTCATGATGTTGCGCAGCTATGCGAAAATTAATGAGGAGGCTTTTTTGACTGATTTTGCTCAAACGGACTGGGAAACTATTTTGAGGATGTCTGACGTTGATTTGAAGGTAGCTGCCTTTAATTCTGCTCTCCTAGCTATTTTTGATAAACATGCACCTCTCCACCCGGTCAGAGTGAAACACTTCCCAGCCCCGTGGTTAACTCCAGAAATAAAGCAGTTAATGGTTAGAAGAGATAGGGCAAAGTTGAAATGGCGGCAAAATCCTTCAGCTTCCAACCGGGACAGCTATATCGCACTGCGTAACTTCTGTAATAAGAAATGTCGTGATGCCAGGCGAAAACACGTACACAATAATGTGGACAATTGCCCTCCCAATAAACTGTGGAAATTTCTAAAGGTTTTAGGTGTTGGTAAACAGAATGTGGGCTTTGATCAACAATTTGATCTTAATGCACTGAACCGGCACTTCTGCACTCCTCCAGTCAGTCTGTCTCCGAACACCAGGCTGGCTTCTCTGACTAGATTGTTGAGAAAGGCTCCTCCTGTTTGTCCTGAGTTTACCATTGACAAAATAACAGACGAGGAGGTTGTTAAAATCATTCGTTCCATTAAAACCAGGGCAATTGGAAATGACGATATATCTCTAGAAATGATAAAGCCAATAGCAGCCTTAATTGCCCCCGTTGTTACTGATATTATTAATTGCTCCTTGGACTCTGGTGTCTTTCCTAGTGCGTGGAAGTTGGGGCATATTATTCCCCTACCTAAACTATACAATCCTTCTTCTCCTTCTCACTTTCGTCCCATTTCTATCCTTCCGCTTCTTTCCAAAGTATTAGAGCACCACGTTCAGGGATGTCTTTCAAAATACCTTACTAAACATAATCTTTTGAGTCCGTTCCAGTCGGGATTTCGTACAGGGCACAGTACGGCGTCGGCACTTTTAAAAATAACGGATGACATTCGGTTCAATGTTGACAATAAAACCCTCACTATTTTGGTATTATTGGACTTTACTAGTGCATTTAACACGGTCGACTATGATTTATTACTTGCCACAATGCAGTCATTTAATTTTTCTCCTACTACCGTCTCTTGGTTTCGATCTTATTTAACAGGACGTAAACAGTTGGTTAAGGTGGATGACAGTCGATCTGACTGGTGTGATCTCTCGGCTGGTGTACCACAGGGAGGAATCCTTTCACCTATCCTATTCTCCATCTTCATTAATGGCGTTACATCCTGTCTCTCCTCTTCCTACCACTTGTATGCTGACGATTTACAGATTTATACGGCCGCCCCTTTTGATAGCTTCAATCAGGCAATCAGCACCATTAACTCCGACCTCGCGAATATTGCGGAATGGTCTGACAACTTCGGGCTCTTGGTCAACGCTGCTAAATCACAAGCAATAGTTATTGGCAGTCCCCATTTTGTCTCAAAATTCAAGTCCTCGTCATTTCCACATGTAGTCTTGGGCAACGACGACATTCCTTTTTCTTCTGTTGTAAAGAACTTGGGGATTTTCATGGACGAAACCCTATCATGGTCACCGCAAGTTAATGAGCTTAGTCGAAAAATCGTTGCCTCTCTACATTCTTTAAGACGCTTGCAAAATTTTCTGCCTATGGACACTAAAGCTCTTCTGGCTCGCTCTTTATTGATCCCTATTTTGGACTATGCGGACGTGGCCTTACTAGATCTCACCGAGGAATTGGCTGATAAAATGGAACGCCTTCAGAATGTGTGTATTCGGTATGTGTTTGGGCTACGAAAGTGTGAGCACATTACTGAGTACCGTTCACGACTTAAATGGCTGCCTATAAAAACCCGCCGCAATATCCATGTGCTTTCTCTTCTTTTTAATGTTCTCACTAATCCTACCTTTCCCAATTACCTTCTTGAAAAATTTAAATTTCGAGATATTGATCCCCGCCTTCGTTCTAGTAATACCCTTCTTTTAGAAATTCCCAATTACTCCTCCCATACTTTTTCTAAATCTTTTGCAGTTATGGCTGCTCTGGAACAGACTTCCTTTGGAAATTAAAGAGTCGCGTACCTTGAATTCCTTCAAGAATAGGATTCAATTATTTTATGAAGGTTCCTGACTTGGATTGAGTTAAATATAAATTGTATATGTTTATTTATATATCTTATCGTATTTAGATCTGTCAGTATATGTATGTATAGATAATGTGTAATGTAATTATGAGTAGCATTTAGTGTCTTAGTTTGTAAGTATTGTACAGTGTTCCACCCCACCTTTGGTCATTATCTCCTCTGGTTGTAGGGTTGACTGGAAGAGATCCCTGACAGGGATAAGTCCGCCTTTGTACCGTTGTTTTTAATCTATGTTTAACTTGTGTCAATTTATGTACAATAAAGAATTTACAATACAATACAATACAATTTATCTACCCTACTTATGTGTGGACTGAATTATAAGTGCGGAATAACTTCCTTCTTATAATTATAGTGTAAAAATATTTCAAATCATCTGGCTTGGTTTATGTCCTCCATGTTTGCCCCAAAGAACATGAAAAAACCTCAAAATTGACAGGCCCAGGCAACCTCAGTTCCATCATGGAACTGTTGGAGTACAACAAAAATAAAAAAACCTTTGCGGATATGATGGCAAAAAAATAAATCATCGTTATCATATTATAGATTATTTAGTCTGTCTCATTCTAAGTCATAATATAATGATGCCAAAATCTAAAAATATAATTTAAGATGTTGATTTATTGGAACGCGATTCAATGAAAATATTATCACGTGTACATGTATAGTACATAAAACAAATAAAGTGTTGTTGGATGTTACATATAATTATTTCACTTACACGCCAAAACGGCAGGACGGATTCGAATGAAATTCGGCATTTAGATAGCTTACTACCTGGATTAACAAACAGGATACTAACCCGAGAATATGTAAGGTTCCGTGAGATTGTCAAAAAATTACCACGCGTCACCTATTATTATTTTCTGGATTAGCAATAGGTAGTTGGGTGGAAACAAGCCCACTGCACATTCAGATCGGCTGCCAGCCTGCTAGCAATAAAGCTACTTTATGGCACCGTTTGAGAAAACAACTCGTACACGATTGTTTAATTTCTTTATTATGCTCATTGCTTGCCGGTGAATGACCTGTAGTTAGTGATGGCATTAACGGCTATTTCAAAATAATGAATAACACTGCTACATTATTTGCCAATAACTGTTATTGTAAACTGTTATTGCTATCCTGTTATTTTTTATAGTCAAATAGTTCATTCATTTTTTAAAGATAACAGCTAATACTGAAATAACAATGTAGGTATGTTATGTTATGTATTACGTCGTGAGCTGTTAATTTGTAATAAAAAGTCAAAGAACTTCCCTTTATACTTTGCACAGGCTTAGGAGTCTTAGGACTGGCAGATTTTTTTTTTATTATGTAAAATAAATTAATTGTCAATTACGTTATAGTAACAGGTGAGTGAGTGAGCATTATAGGAAATATGGCTACAACAGCGCGAATTTTTAGTGCTAACTGCTAACATGCACGATTGCGACGCGGAACGCCTGTCTAATACTAACTATAACGATAGCGCATGCACGGCACGGCAACAGGGCGTAAGATCCAATAGCAATAACAGGCAATAATGAAAGCTCATTATTTCAATATCCAATAACAGTGTTATTCATTAATTGAAAATAATGCGTTATAGTAACTGCTATTGTAATAATGATCACCACTACCTGTAGTGACTCATATGCAAATCGTTTAAGATTTATACATACAAATCACGAATGTTTCCCACAGTAGGCAGAGACTATAAACTTCTACTTTTGCCGTGTGGTTTCAGGCAGAGTAGAATAGGGCCACTGCAAATCCTCCCGTGGATATCGTAGAAGGCGACCAATGAGACTTCTTCAACCCGTCTGGCCAGCAAGGAGAGTGCAGGCCAAAGTCCTCTGGCTGCTATATGGCTCTGGTAGTACAGAGAAGGTCGTGATCCTGCAGTGGAGACAAAAAGATTTGATGAATATGATGATGGACCTCCACTTCTTACGATCCTTACAGACCCCTTTCGTGCCAACTACACTCAACACTATCTTCGTAAATACCTACCGTGTAGGAACAGTACTTTCGAGGTCGCCTGCATTCTGGTTTTGGCTTTTTCTTCTTCACTTTATAACTTCTTTAGCATTAAACCATAAGCATATCAGTTGTTGCGAAATTATACTTGCATTGTTAATATAAATAAATAAATATATAAGGACAAATTACACTGATTGAGCTAGCCCCAAAGTAAGTTCGAGACAACGATACTATATTTTATAACAAATACATATATAGATAAAAGTTATAATAAATATAAATAATAATGCTTAGAATTGCTTATAACAATAATAGGAAACATAAATTCAGCTTATTTCGCTTACGCGTGACATATTGTCCTGGCCAAACCTAGACCAGCGCAGCGGGAGCCAAGAAATACAACTTCACAAGGCTATTCTAGTGGAGACAGATCTTTATCACCTGCGTTTATCATTGCGTAATGGAAAACTACCATTATAGAGTTGGGTTTCCTCTAAAGTTATGCTAGGAATTGCATTATCAAAAGCTATCAATAGTTTTGCTTCATTTTTATTTTATTAGAATGTGATAGGTTATACCTACAAATAGTGTAGGTAAATATACGGTTGACACTTCTAGCTATAAGTAGTTGAATAAGAGGTGACCAAGCTCGCCAATATAACATCCTTTAAAACACATATGTAGCTTGGTTCTGAAAATTATTTTGTCATATATTCACCGTGTATAATACATACCAGTGAGTTGAATATACATTATTTCCTCAGTTGGAGACCCAAGTCGATTCTCCAGATGGCGTTTAAACGATCTAGCAGATTTTAATTCATGTACCAGTAAGAACCCAATCAGTGACTCAAATTAATGTTAGCAAATTATGCAGTGTTTGAAATAACCGGATAAGAATATTTTTTTAAAACTAAAAACCGACTTCACCCCAGAACCTAAAAGCCGATTTCAATACAAAACCATTTTGATAAAAAAAAATTATGGGACCACTTTGAAGACCTTGAAGACCCTTTCAAACAAAAACGTTTTTCGAATCGGTTCAGGCGTCTTCTATTGGTGAATATAAAAAAATATCGGAAGAAATTGACAACTTCCTCCTTTTTAGAAGTCGGTTAAAAATAGATATTAAGATGTTATTTGTTGCTACACACACACAACACAATAAAATTATACTTTTATGACATAGCAACAAGTTAAATACATCAGAGCTCAGTGATAATATTACCCTGAAAATAATGAGCTAGTCCCAGTTGACCTACGAAGTTTGTTCTACTAGTAGGACTACTGGGATTCTTCGTCCCAATAGATCTACCCGTATCTTCAAAATATGTTAGCGAGGAACTGTCTCTAACTGCCTCCGTGGTGTAGTGGTTAGAGCGGTCGGCTCATACCCGGAGGTCGCAGGTTCGATTCCCGGCGGGGGAAACAAATTTGTTGTTCTAGTTTGGTTAGGACATTATAGGCTGATCACATGATTGTCTGATAAGTAAGATGATCCGCGCTTCGGAGGGCACGTTAAGCCGTCGGTCCCGGTCACTGTCTTTGACATTGGTTGATACCTAAAACCATGTCAGAGGCCTTTAAGGCGGTTTAAAAATTAGCTCACTAGTGTTAGTCACTAACATACACGATAAGAAGAAGAAGAAGCGAGGGACTATTTAAGATATTATTTACTCCAAGTAAATAAGTCTAAGTCAGGCTTCACCTAAATCAAGATAGGGTTAATCTCCACCTACCGACAACCTTCGTGCAGACATGTACAGGGCTTACTGTCCTTCGTAGATATACTCAGTTACAAACTACCTATAGGTACTTTCCCGAGAGGGGTGACCGCAGGATTTAGAGGACTCGTGTTGTAGAAGACACTTCTAACGGAAAAAAATATATTTTTTTTACTTATAAAAATACAGAGGGAAGGCCTTCCCCCAATCATGGGACACTGCAGGCTTTGAAAAAAATAAGCCATTCCGGGGCATGTGGACGTAATTCTATTGCTATTTATTTTGTGTCTGTGTGCTGGGTTATGACATACACATTATTTTAGGAGAAGGAAATCCGGAAAGCACTCTTCGGGCGATCGATGCTGTACAATTAAATA